>CM062804.1:172252720-173525220 GCA_031772625.1 Pinus tabuliformis | reverse complement strand
AATTTTGCTAGGGTCTACCTTAACTCCTTCATGAGATACAATATGACCCAGATATTCCACCTCCTGGACTCCAAAGAAACATTTGGATCTTTTTGCATATAATTGTTTCTCCTCCAATAGTTGTAGCACCCTGTCAACATGTTCAACATGATCCTTCCAAGACTTGTTGTAGATTAGTATATCATCAAAAAATACTAACACAAATTTTCTAAGGAATGGTTTGAAAATTGAATTCATCAAACCTTGAAATGTTGAAGGTGCATTGGTAAGGCCAAAAGGCATGACCAAAAATTCATAATGACCCTCATGAGTTCTAAATGCTGTTTTCGGAATGTCTTCAGTCTTCATTCTGATTTGATGATATCCCGAACGAAGATCCAACTTGGTGAAGTAAATTGATCCATGCAATTCATCCAGTAATTCATCAATAACAAGAATGGGGAACTTATCTTTAATAGTGAGCTTGTTGAGCTCCCTATAATCTGGACACATGCGCCATGATCCATCCTTCTTGTGCACCAATACTACTGGAGTTGAGAAAGAAATTTGACTCGGTTGAATTATACCAGCCTCTAGCATTTCTGCAACCATACGTTCAATTTCACTTTTTTGGACATAGGGATATCTGTACGGCCTGATGTTTGGAGGAACACTTCCTGGAATCAGATGAATAGCATGATCATGATCACGCATAGGTGGGAGACCCTTGGGAGTCTCAAATACCTTGGAATGATTGTCCAGGACTTTTTGGAGATCTGGAGAAATAGATGATTCCAATGTGGAAACATCTAGTGAGCATAATTGTGCAATTACACCTCTTTGCTCCTTTTTTAGAAGCTTTGTCATACCATGAGAGCTGATTATCTTTCCTGTTTTCCCTGCAATACCCCTTAATTCAACTTCCTTTCCTTCCGTAGAAAATTTGATGAAAAGTTCTTGAAAATTAAAAGCTATTGTACCCAAGGATTGTAGCCATTGGACTCCTAGTACAACATCCGCACCTCCCATTGGAATGGAAAGCATTGGGCTAGTCAATACATATTCTCCCATGGATAGCTTGATATTATGGCACTTTCCAGAGCAATTTATTGTTCCTCCATTTGCAATCATCACTTGACACTGGTGCTGGATATAGGAAGCAATTCAATTCTTTTGCTACCCTACAATGAATAAAATTGTGGGTGCTTCCTGAATCAATCAACACTATTACCTTTTTCTTCTTGATTTGTCCTTCTATCTTGATGGTTTGAGGAGTGGTAATTCCTGCCAATGCATTACAAGATATGGTCGGATTTATTTGTTCTTCATCTAGGCTTTGTTCCTGGAGTATATCTTCTTCTTTTGACCTTTCTTGCTCCTTTTCTTCTTCCTCTTCACAATCTATGTAGAATAATTTCTTCTCAGCACACTTATGACCTTTAGTGTATTTGCTATCACAACTGTAACAAAGCCCTTTTGCTCTTTTTTCTTCCAATTGTTGTGGTGTCAACCTTATAGGTTGTGGAAGACTAGGGGCAACAACACTTCCGTCTTTATAGTTGTGAGTGGTATGCTTCCTGGTTGCCATAATTTTGCTTTCCATTTTTCTTGCTAACCTGAATGCCTTCTCTAATGAATCAGGTTCCCAAAGGCGAACATCATGTTGGATATTATCCTTTAAAGACCCTATGAACACATCAATCCTATGCTCCTCTGGAATATCTTTTACCCTTATGTTCAATTTTTGGAACTCCTCAATGTGCTCCATTACTGAACCCTTTTGTTTGAGACTTATCAATTGGCTAAAAAAAGTGTTGTTTTTTGTATCTTCATAATGTGCTATCAATTCTTCCGTAAAAATTGCCCAAGTGATAAATTGTTTATGAGAGCAAAGCCATTGATACCATACAAACTGATTTGGTTCCAAATATACAGTTGCCATACGTACCTTTTGTGCGTTTTTCACATTATTGAGATCGAAGAATTGCTCCATCTGTAATATCCATGTAGCGGGATCCTTGCCATCAAACTTCCTCATATCGATTTTTGGAATATGGTGATTCTTCGATCCAACATTAGCATCTATGGAATCATGATTAACATTTCTTTTGTTCTCATCATGAGTTTCCTTTACTACCTTTTCACCATTAGTGACCCTTTCTTGTAGCAACTTCTTCAATTCTTCCATGTCTGTCTTCAAATCTATCTTCAAATCTGCCATGTCTCTCTTCAAATCTATCTTCGAATCATCCATCTTAGCTTCCATGCCCTTTATCTTAGATTCCACGCCATTTATCTTAGATTCCATGCCATTTATCTTAGCTTCTGTTAGCTTTTGTGAGCGTGACATTTGTTGCACTTGTTCTTATAATTTTGATATATCATGTAGCATTTCTTCCTCTTCTCCATGAGTCATGCTAGAGCTTTCAGGTTCCTTACTAGGTGTTTGCATTTTCTTTCCTCGGGGCATCAGTTACCGATAATAATGCTTTACTATGCCCTTTGAATTCCGTTAAACCAAGCTTACACAAAAATTTAGAAAAAAAACTACACACCTTTTTTCACTTTATAGAAGCCTGATATTGAATCTGATGTATCTCTGTAATTTCGGATCATCCAGTTCTGAATTTGCTACCTGTAGTAGCCTTCTGCGTCCTCTTTCCAATGCCACAAGTCTGAGTGAAATTGGATTCTCCAAGGAAGAGTTATGTGAAATCTCCCACAGTGACTTGCTTTTAGACTGGTTCAGTAGAGCGAACTTGTACGACGTGCCACGAGTCACTGTTTCAACCTTTGAATCTGAAACACACACAAGAAACTGCAGTCCATCCTCTTTCTATACCTTCTTACGAAATTTCAATCCAATCCCCAGAGAGAAAGTTATGACGATGTTTCCCAGGTCATCTGTTTTGAATGTAATTCAGGAGTCTGCAAAAAGACCAACTTCCTCAGATCATATCTCCGCCAATATCGCGCGAAAAGCTCTAAAATTTTGACCCAAGGTTCAGCGCGATTTCTTCTCAAATGGGTTTTTTTTTGCGACTTCTGAAATGTCACAGAAAAAAATTTATAGCGAAAATGCCACGATGACCTGTTTGGAGCAGCGAAACCCTAGAATCTAAAGCTCTGATACCAAATGTTATGAAACCAGCTCAAGAAAATATAGAAAAGATAGATCAACGCCTTAGAATTCAGCCTCTTCAAGGGGGCAACCTCCTTTACATTACATAAATGAACAATTCTTAGATGATACAAATGACAAAACCTCCTTTCTATATATAGGAGTCTAAGGAGTCACAATATAATCCAGCCGACCTAACAATAATAATATAAAGCCACAAAAATAAAAATAGAGGGATTCTATGGGGCATAGAAATAACAATATGGGGGTAATAGGGGCACAACAATATAAATAAGGGGTATAACTACAATAGTAATGGGGTAATCACTAGTATTATAGGGACCCAACAGCTGGAGTTCTACCAATGTGTTTCCAAGTTTTGTAACGGCTACAACCACCCTCCAAAATTTTTCCTTAGCCTATTTTGGAGCCTCCCTACCAACCTTCATAGTAGCTTGCCTTTCCTTGTCAAGTCCTCAAGCTTCAATGTCTTTCTTCCTCAAAGGCAACTTGTCAAGCATAGTTTGATCTCTTCCCTTCATAGGCTGCTCACCTGGACTTGGTCCAACTGCAGGCTGAGTAGCTTCCCCTTGAAAATTACGCATTTCTGGAGGGAAACCATCCATCCCTCCAGAAATTTTCCAATCCTCTCTGACAACCTATTGGGCTCCAAGATTACACAATCCTGCCAGTCAACCCTCCCAGCAAGATTTGCGTAAATTTTCCCAGCAGCAAGGTACTCAGCCCAACACTTTCTCAAATCTAGGCAACAGTCAATTGCTTTTCCCAGAAATTGCGTAAATCTCCTAAGCAGCCAACCCAGTGCCCAACCAGAAATGTGCATTTTTCTCCAGCATTCGAGCAGTTGCTTGCATGTGTAGCTGAGTTGACTGGTTCCCTCTGGGATCAAGCAAAATAGACTTGCATGCATAGGTTTCTTCTCCCAAGGCAGCATGCAAAGGCATCCCTTGTCTCAGGGATCTATGTTTAGCAGTTGGAGGTTACATGCAAGGAGAAATTCAGAAACCTCCCACCAAGTGTTGCTTCCCCTAGATTTGTGGCATGCGTATCACAACCTCGATGTTATCAAAACTCATCAATCGGACACTGCAGAGGTCACTCCTCACTTCAACCTTGCAGCTCTAACATCCCACATCACATCTAGGAGTAGTCAACACATTCAGGTTAGTTTTTTTGGGGTAATCCTGCTCCCCTTGCCTTGTGTTGCATTTCTGTCGCTTTTTGGGTTTTCGCTTGTATGAGTATTGTTTGCATGATTTCTTTGAACGCTTCTTGTCGTTTACATGTATACTAGCTTTTTCTAGCTCTGTTTCAGTTTTCATTGCTATCTCATTATTGTCGCATGCATGAAACTGTTTTGCACGGACATTCACACAATCGGCGAACTGCCTCACCCACATGCATGTTGATCTATTTTCTGAATCTTTCATTCATGTTTTACATGCACTATTAATCACTTCTGCTATCACTTAGTTTCGCCATGCATTCATTGACTTACTTGCTTTAAGTTTCCCGTCGCGAGTCAGGCCAACCTTAGCTCAGTCTCTTCCTTCACCAAGGCAACATTGCGCAATCTGGGAAAGGAAGGCTCAGCTTCCTCTCCAAATTTGTGCATTCCTATCCAGCACTAGAATCCAAGACTGTTTTACACATTTTTGGAGGACAGTGGCTACTTGGCACAAGAAATTACGCAAATTTGTCCCTAGGCAAACAGTCCTTCCCAGCTGGAATTGCGCATTACACAATCCCAGCAGTCAGCAGCTAGACTGGAGTGTGCATTGCGTAGTTCCAATAGCTATTCAGTCTCCCAATAGCCCATACTATGCCTTGTGTAGTCTTGGTAGGCGGTCTCCTGAACTCTTGGCTGAAATTGCACAACCTTCATTATTATTCACCCAGATATGTTACAAGTCAGTTCTCATGTTCATTTGGGTTTTTGGCTGACAGATTGCTTACTTTGAGTGTTTCCATGTCTCTAGGTATCACAGGTCTTCATCTACCTCTCAGAAGTACATGTACAATGGTTTCTAAGAGAGAAGAGACAAAGACACCATTCAGAGAACACTTGGGGATGCAGTCTATCAAGTGTCATGGGCTTACCTACTCATGAAGACATCAAGTTGTTCATGGACAAGGACATCAAGAAGTAGCATCACAGTGAGCAGCATCATGAGCAATAGCTTAAAGTAGCATATTGAATGCAGTGAACAGAGTGAATACAGCGAATGCAAGAGAAAGGTTGTTGACAACATAGAGGCAGAGCAAAGTTGCAAGATCAAGTAGATCCACTGATAATGAAAGCAACTTTGGAGACTCAAGTTATGAAGTGACGATGCGAAATGAATATCGCACGAAGGTAGAATATGGAACAAAGAAGGAGTTGCATGTGATGAAGTAGCAACTCAGGAAGAACATGAAGTTGCACAGATAGTCCAATGAGTTTGAGCAGGAACAGGAACAATAGTGGGTGCAACATGCACTCGTGAATGAAATTACGCGAGTATGATTTAATGATCCATCCCAGCAGCTGACACAGAGCAAACATGGTGAGCAATGTTGTTGATCACATGCAACGAATCCAACATCATGCATGTTATTGAGTGCACGCATGCAATCCAACCCATTCAACACACTCACCAAGGCGAAGACAAGAAGCTAGTCCAAATGGGGTTGAACATGTACTTCAACAAGTCGATGCGCATGACCACCAACACACACTTGAAGATCAGCATGGACACTATGCATCAGTGTGTTTCTGGTTCAACCGTACCCAAGAAGACCATGCACATGTTAGTAGGCGAGTTGGATGAAAGGGGCCGAACCAATGCACCAGTTGCAATAGAGACAAGAGTTCGCTTCAACAAGATGTCACCATGAGGTGCATGCACACCATCACGGATGACCAAGCTTGGCATCAGTTCACCACCTTCACTATCACAACACATCAAAGAGTTGCTCTCATCACAGCGGACCGAGTGTTAGTGATGTCTTGCAAGGCTTGCTCAAGCCATGTTGTCTCACATGAGTACATGTGCATTATAATGTTGAGTCATGTCAAGTGTAAGTCAAGTGTCAATGGTTGGATGTAACAATCATAGAGTAGGTGAAGAGTCATGAGGGTAATTGAACTGTCATAAAGGGGAATGTCAAGGACCACCCCACCCTTTGCTATAAATAGTCTCTCATAACTCATTGTAAAGGCTTTTGGTCAGCCAAGCTTCTACTAAGACTATCTTGAAGAAGGCTTGGATAGTATTGTAACATGCCTTGGCTTCTCCACTGCACGGAGCTAGTACATATCTTTGGAGGAGTAGGCAGATGTGGCTATAATTTTCCACTATTGGGGCTAGTAAGTTTACATGGATGTATTATATGATTGTGACTTACACTTCTTTATATAATAAGAGCCAGCACATTTTCATGCATATGTTGTTATTGTAGTTGCACTGTTCCGATTGCCTTAATGATATATGTTGTTTAACTTACGTACTTGTGTATGAACTAATTTGTATGCAATTATATGAATCTTGTTGTTAATGTGTTGCATATGTTATTAATTTTGTCACCGTCTGTGTCAACTGCTCTGTCGGACATCAGACAGACCTTTCTCATGAACCTTTCTATATCAACCGTCACGCTCATCTCAGACTGATCCGTGAGTGTTGTTCATGTTATCTTACCTTGTATGTTGTGACTATTGCATCCGAGTGGATTGCTCTGTCAGAAGCTATGCATGTCCTTTGTGTGGTGTGTTCCTAACCAAGTTGGGATTGGTCCCTTTCAACCTATGACTCACCTTCAGTTTCCTCTCCCTTCAAAGTGTTGTAACCTCTCATACACATTCCTTGACTCTCTGCATTAGTCACACCCTTGCTACTAACAGAGTTATCTTACTTTCCTCTATGCGACTTCTCGGTCAAGGCATTACCTTACGACCCACTGCTGGGACTCCTACACCAAACGGTCTATGGGCTAATTTGGACTTCTTATCGGGGAGATCCCCTTGACATGTTAGCGGATCCAGCACCGTCAACATGTATATTAACAAAAGTTCCATATTATTGGACTTCTCCTAAGGTTAGCAAGCCAACCTGCTCAGTTCTTCTAGATTCCACATTAAGCTCTGCCGCAACTACCACATTATCAATTTTATGACAATCATTTACACCATATCAACATGTCATATTGTATTGTCATGTTAGCATGCCATGACACTAGTGACATGATAGTGGTTGAACCACATCAACCTTGTTAACTAGCCACCAAACAATATAAGCCACTAATTTCAACTTATTTTTTTCCTTTTGTTGAATCCCACTCCAATGGAAGCACTGTTAGTTAGCATAAGCCCTGATTCCTGTTAACTCACATACTTGTTAACTAGCTTATGTGCTGCTAGGAAAACTTAGAATGGACTTTGCAAGGTTTAGTTAGTATGGTTGACAGATGATAATTGATGGATCTGATATGGTCAAGTGACGTCTTTAACCAGGCCACCAAGAAAACTCAAAATGAACTTCATAAGGTTTGGTCGTTATAGTTGACAAATTGTTGTATCAAGTTACAAATTAATGGATGATTCATGTCATAAGTTAAAGATTGAATTAGGTCATATCATTCAAGATAAGTAATTCCCTTACTAGATTTATGTACAAATAATACCTACAAAACGAATTCTTTAAAACTAACAGAAAAAATATAATGAAAATCCTAGAAAATATACACAAATATTTTTCTCCTATAACCCAAAACTGGAAAAAACATATTTATTTTTCACTATGTTCCTTTACATTATATACATGTTGTAGTATTCATAAACCCCCAATCCATTAAACTTGAATTAGAATGTAATCGTAGTTTCTTCGAATGGATCTACAAAACCATGGGAAAAAACACCATGTGCCCAAAAACCACTAAGAGAAAAAAAATTCTTGATGCAAATTGTGTCCCAATAGTTCGTGCAAAGAATACAACACATACCAACATTCTAAATGTCAACCTACAATAGTACACACAAGGGTAAACAAATATTCATGATAACTACTAACAATGTTTGCAAACTCATATAGTTAATGATTGACTCAAGTCACATGGTAATGGCTAAGTTAGGTCACCAACTTTATGGTTGTGATGATCACATGGATTGGGGCCATCAAAGCTTGAAACTCCACTCCAAATTCACATATCCCACTTGCAACCAAAAAATGAGTTATGGATCCAACCACAGGGTACCCAAAAATATCCCCCAAGTCTATTGTACCTAGATCTCTTGGAAATTTTGGTTGAATGGCACAAGTCCCTCTCCAACACAGTGGCAAAATCTAACTTATATGTGCATGTTCTTTCTCTACTAAGTGGCACATGAGGGACTCACTCTCCTTAATTTGGTCTTGGGATATATTATCCTTCAAGGCTATGGTTTCATTCATAAAGTAAATTCATGGATTTTTTTTTTTTTCATTTCCTAGGCTTAAGATCCATGTCAAGGTTCTACCTTCTCATCTTTTCCTCTTATGGAGTTCTTTGCCCTCATACACTTTTTTTGGATGGCTTGCAGACACGATGTATTTTTATTATCATATATGTGATTACATTTTATGACATTAGGCTCATTGGAATCTAAAACAATAAACATAGACACATAGGACCCCAAATCAAATAAAAAATTAAATACACATGGGCATACAAACCCCACATTATCTATCTCACCAATCTAACAAAAATATATTTTAATACATACAAGGCATCATACTAGATGTGTTACATTCTCATTCCCCTTATTTATGCATTATACTCAATGGATTATCTACACATGTATAACCACAAACACTTGAACCTTGAAATTTGTTCTCTTTCCAGGTACATCATTGCATGTTTTCCATGCCTTTGGTCTTAAATTATTATTATTTGTATGGTTTCTTTTGAGCTTTACCAAGTACCTTAGATTTACCAACTACCAACAAACTTATGGTCCATTTTACAAGACATATTCACCCTCTTGTCTTCAGAATCCCCTTCTCTATACCATAGTCCTTCTGATGATCCATCATTTACCTATATATTTTAGAGTTGCCTCTCTTTTCTATACTTACTCTTTGGCTTAGGAATCCCCTTATTTACATTACAATCCTTTGGTCAATCCATCATTTTCCAAGGTTACCTCATGCAAGGAGAGTGCTAACTCCCTACAAGGCTTGCATTCATAATCACCATGAAATAATCCATGGTAACCATGGGTTCTAATGTCATCAGTGTGACTTTGTCCTGAGTGTTTTTCTTACTTTCGGTTATTTTAGTTTATATGTTTTTCCTCCTAACATAGTTTCAATTTAGTCTTTTGATATTCTACTTTAGCCTACAACACATGTTGCACTTTACCAATAGTCCCTGCACTATACCCATTGACATGAGTTAGTGACCAATTCACCATTTCAACTATAAGCAAGAACATTATTATGAAATTTTCCACATATATGCATACCATACCATTTAATATCACTCAACAATAGGTTATAAAAATCATTTTCTTTGGTTTTATAAGCCTTTCTCCAATGTTGATGACTTTGTGTGCACCTTGCAAACTTGCATTTGCTTCCTACATCAACAAACCCATGTGTTCCCTCAATGCAATTTTAGTAAATTTTATTTTAACCTATGAGTGTATTACTCCTTCCCAAATTGTTTCCCATCATGGCTTCTCTCATATGCACAAATTTAGCTATTTTCCATCAAGAGGGCTTTAACATGAACAAATTTTAGGAAAGGAATTCTTACCAAATTCCTTTAGCATGGAATATACCTATACTTACAACGGTTGCCACCACCATCTATACTTAGCTGATAATTTTCTCAAGGAGTCCACCTAGATTCTTCTTTAACTTACCTTGACAAGTATTCTCATATCATTGCTCTTCGGATTCTTTTCCAATCAGTAAAATTTTTAATATAATACTATAGCTTTCCTTGATGCATAGTTTCATTATACATGAGTTGTTAGTCAACAAAGGAAAAACATTCCCCTCAATTATTTTAGATTTAATAACCAACTATTATAGTTACATCTTCCTTATTAATTTGTTCAGTGTTTCAATCTTTAAGTCAAATTAAAGTTGTAAATCAGAAGTCAAAATGAATTGAGATTCCAAGAAATGTTAAAGATGAATATTAAAGGTGCATGATTGATGTCACCTGAAATGCACGTTCAAAATTGTAACAGCCCCCGATTAAAAGTTCATGTAATAAAGATAATAAAGGAAAAATAATAAGACCAAGGTCGGACATGTATCCCAAGTTGAATGTTGGGAAAAGCATCTTAGGGGGTGTCACTTTTTATTTATTATGGCTAAGGAAATTGGCAAATGCATTGGCAAAGGAAATTGGCAAAGGAATTGGAAAAGGAAATTAGCAAAGGAATTGGAAAAGGCAAAGAGGTATTAATTGGCATTTATTTATGAAAATAAAGGAAAATAGGATAAAAGGGAGATGAAAGGTCACAAATTTGCATGAAAGAAAAATTGAAGAAAAATAGAGGAAATTCAAGGAAATAGAGGCCTCAATTACAAAAAGGATTTTGAGGATCAGTTCACAACCTTTTGTCAATTTAGTTTTGGAGATCTCTCTATTCTCTCATACTATTGCCGCTACTTAGAAAATTATTGGAGAACTCTAGCATTGGAAAGAGAAAGTGAAGGAAGGAAAAGGAAGGACAAGGGAATAAAAGGATAAGAAAGGAAGGTTAGGTCAAGAAAATTCAGCAGGAAGACTTGTAGGTAACAGGTTGCATGTGTGATTTCTTAACTGGTTTATGAATGCATGGTACATGCATGTGTGTATTTGGTTCTTCTGTTGTCATTGTCATGGGTTTTGTCAGGTGTGACAGTGGTTTCATACTTGCCTTGCCATTTCCATATAGTCATGGTGTGATGGGTTTCTTTTTGCAATTGAGCTTTGGATTTCTACAAGGTTTTGGAACTAGGTGAGGTGGTCTCAGGAAAATTCCCAAGGGTTGGGGGTGGAGGTGGTTTAATCTTCGGGAAGCCCTCGACAGGTGGGTGGAGACAAGAAAATTCCTCAAGGTATTGGTGAAGAAACTTTGAGGCATCCAAGCTTGTTTTGGGCATTGTGATATCTTGACCAATTTTGACGAGATCATGTTAGCCTGAGTGTGGTGGTGGTTTAATCTCTGGGAATCCCTACTTATTTATGTCTTGGTTTTCTTATGTGATATCTTAAATGGTTTTAGAAAGACCACGATAACATGAGGCTGGATGTGGTTTAATCTCTGAGAATCCCCGTTTGTTTATGTCTTCAGATCCCACATTCATGCTTGGAATATGGTACGAGGGTGATTGGCTAAAAGAAAGATTTGGTTCAGCTCAATCTATGGTCAGGTGGTACGTGGAAGTCCCTGAATTGGTTGGATTTTGCATCAATTAATAAGATCTATTTTCCTATCATGTTTTATGAGCATTTGTACATTTTATTATGGTGATTTTATGGTTGTTATGTCATGATTAGTAATCTGGTTATATGTTCATTATAAGCATGGATTTGAAGTGTACTCTAGTTATGTCTTGTTTAGGATTTGATAAGTATTTGATGGTTAATTAATGCATTGGCTAAAAGGTGTTATTGCAACTATTATGAGATGGAATTATACCTTCTTGATGATTCCCAGATAATTTTTAGACTCCTATGTTCAAATGTGAATTCATGACCTGTAGATTACATGTTCATCATATGTTTGACGAAATGATTGTCATGGTTAGGCTTGATTAGGTCAAGCATTTGATCAAGTTTTGTATGATTGGAATTGTCTTCAAATATTTTATCATTTTGGAGAGTTTCGAGAAGTTCTAGGCAATGATTTGGAGGTTGGCTTGGAATTGTGGCTAAGATCTCGGGACCACGGGCACTTAACTGAGCAGTTTAGGTCACAACTGCACTTAGGCAGGCTTGTCCATGCAGTTGGAGGGTCACAGCCACACTCTTACAGGCTTGTGCATGTGATTGGGGTGTTAAGTCACTGAAAAGTAGTCTAGCTTAGGGTTGGGTCACCTTAGGTGGTTCTTTGACCCCTAAGTGTCCTATAAGCCTTGTACAATGTCAGATTGTTGTCAGTAAGTCCTAATTGTCAACCAAACTTCCATAAATGAAGCTTGGAGGTTGATTCATGTCATAGTAACTCTTTGTCTCATGTTTACCCTGGCAGACCGGTGAAATTGGGTAAATGTGGGAGGGTGGTTACAAATATTATGGTCAAGTCATTATGAGATATTTATTTAGAATATAGAGTCAAAATAAAGTAAAGTTTAAGTCATGTCATTGGCGCGTCAATTAATTTTGTCAAGCCATGGTAATAGGTGTCTTGTTGGGTCTTAATCAACTCCAACAATGTTATATGGAATTTATACCTGTGGATAAGTATATCTTCCCTAAGTGGGTAGCTACACTTAGAACAACTGAAGTAAAGATTTTTAACCTTTTCCTACAATAAACAGATAAGATAAAAGAACCTACTTGTGATCCTTCGCTTGCTTTGATCTCCTTTGAGTTGCTCTCGTCACTCCCGCTCAAACTGAATTCGCTCAATTGGTACCTTCCAACATAAACAGAAGACAACAACAATAAAAGAATATGATCTATTTATTGTAAACAAATGGAATCAACAACATTTGAACATACATTCATCATAGATATAGACAAAAGTATTGGAAAAATAACAAACAACTTTATTGATTGATAGAAGGATAAGTTACACCCAATGTGGTTCGATCTCGTGTCACTCATCCAGCTTAGTCCAAGCCCTCATCACACCAATAGAAACATCAATTTAGCAGCATAACATTACTTTGACAAGGATTTCAAGTCTCTAAACCAACAATATTTCTCTATAATATCCAAGCTCCTTGGCTCTATGATGGGAGGCCAATTTATAGATTAATGCAAGTGGTTTTGTCATTAATATGGCATTGAATGTTTTTCTATAATTGGATGATTAATTTCCATGTTCAAAGGGATAAGAGGATATAGTATTAGATGATCCAAGGCTATCCTAAGTCGAGCTCATGTTGATAGGATAGGAGTTGGGTTCCTTCTAGAAGGCTCTAGAAAGGAGGAATATACTCAGGATCCAATGAACATTTCGAGGATTCTCACCTAGCACAGGCTTGAGTGGGCTTAGGTGCTCTGTAACACAACCTTGAATGGGGCTACCTACTCTGCAGAGCACTTAACCCTGAACAGGGGTGCGCTGGTGACCCAAGGAAGCTCTTCAGTAGGGTTTGAGGTCAGGAAACTCTCATGGATGAAAGCACTCAATGAGGTGGTATGTCTAGGGCATGTAGCAACTAAATTAGGGTTTGATAGACCCTGTTTACACTGATCTGATCGTCAGAGTGATGTGCCCAAATAAACTTGTAACAGCTGCCCCCTAAAGCATGAAGTAAAAAATGATAATTTTGAGTGATATGTTTTATGATGTGATGAGGAGGATCTGAAGTAGACAGTGACCTGCATCAATTACAATACATAATATCATGATATCTTTGAATTTTTTATCAATTTCTGAGGGAAAGCATACCCATGCTTAGCATATAAACTTTTCATTACATGTACATAAATCAGTTAGTCGCCTACAGATATAGATCCGTGATAAGATGACCATTTGTGTAAAGCCATCATAGAGATGATTTAGTACTCTCCTAAAATTGCAGCCTGAATGGATGAAACTAGGTTTGGGGTCCTGTATCTCGTCCAATCGTTTTCTCAAGCACAAGTCTAACCATGTGAAAATGTGATCTGAAGTCGAACATGGAAATACACCGTCTAATTACTAGCCAATGATGTAAGCTATTAATAGACGTGAGATAAATCACCAATAATGATAATGATTCTCAAGGTACTACAGTACATTTTCCATCGTGTGATTAGATGTTTTGATGTCGAACACCATACAAAGTCTTTCAATCGAATTCCTGTGATGTCAACCTGTCTTCGGAAGCGAGAAACTTTCCATTGATGTATGCAAGCCTCAAGGTATTGGAAGGGTGTTTCTAAGTCAACTTCCTAGATAATGTGTTGATGTCAACAAGAAGTGACTCATCACTGGAGGGCCTTGATAAATCCCCCATCAATGACACAAAACGAGTGTAATGATTTTGAATATAGAATGTGACTGATGACACAATGTTCAGGAATGGCAGTCATGAAAATGAGGTTTTATGAGTATTCCAAAGGATGAATTTTACTAAGTGACTTCTCTTGAACATGTTGGCGACACTGAATGAATTGGCAGCATTGACCCAAAACCAAAGTGATGGATGATGTGATAGACCATAGGTATGATAACCATCAAGCAAATAATCCAAGCCAAATATTCATAGAGATGAAGTGAAAGTGTCATGTTCAAGAGAGACTTGCTACCATAAAGTAATTTATCCCTTTTCCCATTTTCCCCAGTCATTGCTGACGAGTACCTCTATATTTTTTTTAATAAGCTTGACGAGGATAACATATGCTTGATGTGTAATTCTATCTTTTGGGTGAATCCATCGCTATGTGATGTTTTAATGAGTCTAGCGAAGGTGAAACTCGGTCTTGTCATGATGGACAAGTTTGTCGTTGTTTGATACTTTAATGAATTTAACGACAATGAGAACTCGGTCCTTTTCATGTTTAGGAGTTTGAAAAGGTTAAAAAAGAAAAATCCACAAGTTCTTTTTCGTAAATGTTTCTCTCAAGTCCGAAAAAGCGTAAAATAATACAAGAGAGAACATATTGACCATGTTCAATCAACATATTCCTTTTTCATAAGTAATCTATCTCAATCCGGAAAACGGTTAAACTTATACTGAGTAAATGTCATTTCCAATCCATTTACAAGCTGAAAAGGACAAGTGCCTGACAATATTTTCATATTTTGAGAGTTTGAAAAGAGATAAAAGAGGACTTAGGGGGGTTCCTTTTTCGATGTTTAACAAAGCTCGAAAAAGAGATAAAAGTATGCTATGTGCTCAAAAGTACATTTTACGATCATGCACATCAAATTCACTATGTCAGTTGTAAACTTGCTCAAAGAACCACCAAAGGAATTAAACATACCTATTTCATTGGTAAGAATAGGTAAAACCTATAGTTTATTCATTTTATGAACATAAAATAACCATAAAACAAGAATTTACCAAGTCATTTTACCATTTGACATTTACCATTCAATTTTGTGCTCTGAACCAGTTTTTTACCTCAAACTTTAGTAGTTAATTGCGGGATATTTTGTGGATCATTCTTCATGTCGTCAAGACCAGGTAGGAGATCTACCTCTTCTCTTTCATTTAAGGTCATTCTTTTTCAATTTCAAGGAAAAAAATAAGGTTTTGGGGTCCCCAGGGTAAATATATCACCTAGGATCAACTCACACTTATGCATCGAAAATTGCACTACAGAGCAGTCAAACAAAAGGGAAACTACTCTTCATCGCACTATCTAAATATCAAGGGTGCATTGAGTGAAATTTAGAAATTTGATTCATCATTTCTACCCAAAATCTCTTCAATTTTTTGCATGAAATGGATCCTAACTAAGCCTATGGTGTGATTTCAGACTTTGATCATATCAGAATGGTTATCACATGGTGTGAAAGAGAACATGAAGAACAGGGATATGGTCGCCCTAAATGATCCTGGTACTGTTGAGGTCCTCAGAGATTGTGGGTTACTCAAATATTTCAGGTTATCCAAGATGATGCAATAGTTAGAACTATTACAGTTCTTGGTTCATTCATGGGATCTAGTGGAACGGGTTTTTCACATAGGGGACAAAGTGCTCCCTATATTGATCGATGATATTTACTTTCTCATAGGATTTTTGAGACGTGGTGCCCCCATTTCTCTTTCAGGTTCTGCCCGTGGGGGTGAATCAGTGAGGGACTACATTCGACAATTCTGTCGACCAGGTACATAGCTTAGCAAATATGGAAAGATAAACAACAATGATATTCGTGATATGCCCTTGTGAACAATCCTTTTTACTATCGCAAAGTTGGCGGGTAGTGTGACACTTCATGTTGCGAATATATCATACATGTAGTATGTGCTCAAGTGTCTCGAGCCAACTATGTTCAACTAGTGTGAGGTAGTACTCTCTTTGATGAAAGAGTAGCTAACTAAAGTAAAAAGTGATAAGATGAAAAATTTCAGCTATGGATCGATCTTGATCGCTTTTACTTTGGAGAAAGTTCCATTGATGCAACCTCAGCATGTGACATTGATTTTAGCTAGTCCTAGAGATCCACGGATGCAGAGATGGGTAGAGTTGATGGCTAAACATGCTTGTTAGTCATCAATCTCATTTTCTACTGCATTCTTTAGTTGGCTTCGTCGACAACATATTGTCATAGATGAGCATCCATATGCAGGGATGGATTTTAGTAGAGATTCAGATTCGATATTACCAGTAGGTGCTCAATGGGGTGCCATAGGTAAATTGTTTTGACCATGTATTTTTTATTTTTTAAGTTCTTACATGTTTTTGTGTGTTAGGCCCCTATACTACTAGTGTAACCCCTTATTGTTATTAGTACAGCCCCCTTATTATATTGTTGTACCCATGTAGTCCTCATAGAAGCCCACTATTGTTATTATTGTGCCCCATAGAAGCCCACTATTTTTATTATTATGCCCTTACATTATTATTGTTATGTCGGCTCTGATTATATTATGACTCCTTATACTCCTATATATAAAAAGGAGGTCTTGTCATTTGTATCATCCAAGAATTGTTCATTTGTGTAATGTAAAGGAGGTTGCCCCCTCGAAGAGGCTTATCTATAAGGTGTTCATCTATATTTTCTATCTTTTTGTGAGTTGGTTTCATAGCATTTGGTATTAGAGCTTTGGATTCTAGGTTTTTGCTGCTCCAAACAGGTCATCGTGGCATTTGCGCTATAAATTTTTTTCTACGACGTTTCAAATGCTAATAAAAAAAACCCATTTGGGATGAAATCGGTCTGAAGCTTGGATCGGAATTTTAGAGCTTTTGGTGCTATATTTGCGGAGATTTGATTTGAGGAAGTTTCCCTTTTTGCAAACTCCTGAATTACATTCCAAACAAGTGACCTGGGGAAAATAGTCATAACTTTTGTTTTGAGCATCATATTGAAATTTCGTAAGAAGTTACAGAACGAGGACAGACTGTCATTTCTTGTATACATTTTTTAGATCCAAAGGTCAAAACAGTGACACGTGGCACGTCACACAAGTTCACTCTACTGAACTAGTCTATAATCAGATCACCGTGGGAGTTTTGGCATAACTCTTCCTTAGAGAATCTAATTTGGATCATACTGGTGGCATTAGAAAGAGGACACAGAGGGATACTGCAAGTCGCAATTTTAGAATTGGAAGAACCAAAATTATAGAGTTATAGTCGTTTCAAGATCGATCTCCTAAAATCAAGAAAAGGTAATATGAGGAAGTTTGATGGCAAGGATCTGGTAAATTGGATACTTCATATGGAGCAATATTTTGATCTACATGGTGTACCACTGTTACAAAAGGTATGTATTACATCTTCATATTTAGAACCGGATCAATTTTTATGGTATAAAGGGCTTTGTTCTCGTAAACAACTAGTTAGTGGTCAATTTTCACAGAGGAAATGATAGCACATTATGAGGATACAAAGAGCAACACCTTCTTTAGAGCAACACCACAACAATTGGAAAGAGTAAAAGATCTTTGTTACATAATGGAAAGTAAAATTATTGCAACAAGGAATTCTACCCCTCACAACTATAATAATGGAAGTGTTGTTTCTCCTAGCCTTCCACAACCTACAAGGGTTACACCACAACAATTGGAAGAGAAAAGAGAAAAAGGGCTTTGTTACAATTGTGATAGCAAATGCACTAAAGGTCATAAGTGTGCTCAGAAGAAATTATTTTACATAGATTATGAAGAGGAGGAAGAAAAGGATCAAGAAACATCAAAAGAAGAGTATATAAACTAGGAACCAACCCTAGAGAAAGAAGAAATAAATCCGACCATATCTTGTAAGGCATTGGAAAGAATTACCACTCCTCAAACTCTCAAGATAGAAGGACATATCAAGAAGAAAAAGGTTCAAGAAGTGAAAGATAACATCAAGAAAGAAGAAATGAATCCAACCATATCTTGTAATGCATTGGCCGGAATTACCACTCCTCAAATTATCAAGATAGAAGGACATATCAAGAAGAAAAATGTTCAAGAAGTGAAAGATCACATCGAGCATCAAGAAATGAATCTGACCATATCTTGTAAACCATTGGAAGAAATTACCACTCCTCAAACTCTCAAGATAGAAGGACATATCAAGAAGAAAAAAGGTTCAAGCAGTGAAAGATCACATCGAGCATCAACAACAAGTTCTCCAACTTTTAAAGGATAACGCCACTTTGGTGCAAAATCGAATGAAACAATAGGTAGATCAACATTGTGGTGAAAAATGTTTTGATGTAGTGATTGGGTATTTTTAATGCTACATCTCAAGCAATCTATTTATGAGAAGGAAATGTTGGAAATACTACATGCACTTAAGAAATGGTGACCTTACCGAATGGGAAGACACTTCAAGGTAAAAATGGATCATGATATTCTTAAATACTTTTTAGAACAAATATTATCTATAGAAGAACAAAAAAAATGGGTCACAAATATATTGGGTTATGACTTTGACATCATCTATAGAAAAGGGAAGCAAAATTTTGTTGCAGATGCACTCTCAAGAAAGGATGAGGATGTGGAAGCATTGTTTTGTGCTATTTCTATTATCCAACCAGATTGGATAAACGAAGCAAGGGATGAATGGATGAAGGACGAAGAAGTGTGGCCACTCATTCAAAAGTTGTAGAAGATCCCAATTCAAACAATATTGCCAAAAATTGAAGAGGAAGGAAAAATCATATTGGAACCTGGAGCAATCACAGAAACAAGAACTCGACAGCTACGAAATCGATCAATTTCAGAGTATCTCATCAAGTGGAAGAACTTACCCACTGAAGATTCCACATGGGAGGACAAGAATATTCTACAGAAGCATTAAGAACTACTCAAGCATTGAGGAACAACACTTTTTGAAGGAGAGGGGCATGTTAGGCCCCTATACTACTAGTGTAACCCCTTATTCTTATTAGTATATCCCCCTTATTATATTTTTGTACCCATGTAGTCCCATAGAAGCCCACTATTGTTATTATTATGCCCCATAGAAGCCCACTATTGTTATTATTGTGCCCTTACATTATTATTGTCATGTCGGCTTTGATTACATTAAGACTCCTTAGACTCCTATATATAGAAAGGAGGTCTTGTCATTTGTATCATCCAAGAATTGTTCATTTGTATAATGTAAAGGAGGTTTCCCCCTCGAAGAGGCTTATTTCTAATGCGTTCATCTATCTTTCCTATCTTTTTGTGAGCTGGTTTCATAACATTGTGTTTTTTTATGTTTTCAAGACTAAATTAAAAATGTTCTCATGTATACAGATGTTGGCATTGTTCGACCAATGGGTCATCAACAGGAGGTGGCTGAACCAGTGGGGAGAAATGTTAGAAGAGCAGTTATCCAGGATTTAGATCTGATCGAGACGGGTTAAACCTCAATATACCGAATGTTCAGATCAAGGAGTTACCAATGAGACCACAGCACCATACGATTGGTGTACCGAGCCGTTGCATGAGCTTTGTGCATGATAGCTCAAGCAGTGACCTGTTATCATGAACATCATTAGAACTACTTAGGATAATTTACTGTATGCATTTTGAGGTTTTGAGGTCACATGACCAACATGTGTTGGACACAAATTTTTGTAAAAACTTTGAACATCTATCTATTTTACTTTCAGTGTTTTTGTTTGGTTATGTGTAATCCTATTCAACTGATGTGAATTGAGAATTTACTCTTTACATGTCTTAAATTTCTGTTTAACACATAATTCGCTAAAGTAACAGTCAATGTGTTAAAGTTTCTAGAAATGTGTTGATATCGAATGCAATCAAAATGTCTTTCCAAGAGACGAACTCTAATGAATATACAATGAATAGTTGGATTTCGAACGATATAAACATTTGTAAGTTGTAGTACGACAAGTTATGAGTCTAGCATAATGATGATTCGGAGAATTCCAAGTGAAATGGCATCAGAAATGAGTTCAATCAATGTCCTATAGTCAGTGATATTGTTCATAGAACGACCGATACAAATCCCTTGAAAAATCACTAACTCGCCACTTGGAGCGACTATGGCCCATGCTACAGAGGATAGGTTCTACGTACTACAACTAGCACCATCGGCAAAACCAACAAATGGTTCTAAAGGTTCCGACATCTGCAAAAAATGTAAAGTGGATTACTAACCACATAAAAACTCTAAAAGTCACATTGTGACACACACACACGCAATCAAAGCATATATACAATGTTTTTACTATGCACAATCAAGCATAGTAACATTTAAGATACAGCCTGTTTCAGGGCTGCAATGATCCAGGTGGATGTTGGTGGCCACCCACCTATCCCACTTGGACCCTCGCAACTATCTCTTTCAGTTTTTCAGTTTCCGTAATTGTAGCACAATTTACTATTTTTAGCAGTTTTTCAGGTCATGAACTTCCAAAGCCATTTTGAGGCCCTAAACGGTGTTTTTTGGGAAATTTGGGAGTCCCATGCCCAAAGTTGTAGTTCTCGGATAGATCTTTCTAATGAGATATTGTGTGCATCAAACGGAAATAGTATGCCAAAGTTACGACGCCGGGAAGTTGATGTACCAATTTACCCAAACGGGGCCCACAGTTTAGCGTTTCATCCTTTAGGGTTAGGTTTTTGGATGTTTATGGTTTTTCATTTTTTCTCAACAATAAATAGGCCTTCAAGCCTCATTGTAATAGAGTTCAAAGGCATGTAGCCACCACATCTCTTCTTAGAGATAAGCTACCATCACCCTAGCTGGTTTATTTCCATTTCTGTCTGTAAGCATATTTCAGTGTTTTACATTAATGAAATCAAGTATTATTTCTGCCGGATCTCTATGTTTATGATTATCTCTATAATTTGTTGCATTCTTGTTTAAATTTGGATCAGTGGTATTGGAGTGGTCTTCTCTTTCTCTGTCTTTCTTTGCATGTCCCCAACGAGGTCGGGATATAAGGAGTTAGGGATTAAACTAGTCAAACCTTTGCAAGACTAGCCTAGCGAATCCCAATGGCCTCCCATGGCGGATGAAAAGAAAGACGAGGGGGCAGGAGATCCTATCAAAATATTGCTCGAAGAAGCCCTCGAGCGATAAAGGAATTCAATGATGGAAAAATTTGCCCAGATCCTTCAGCAGCTACCCAGGGACGATGCATCGGCTTCCAACAGCTACTCTCGAAATGCCACACCCTTTAAGGTACAAGTTAATTTTGAAATCCCCATATTCGAGGGTCAAATAGATGTAAATGTCATAGATAAATGGTTAAATCTACTAGAAGGGTATTTTTCTGTTCATTATTTTTCCAGTCAGGAAAAGATTATTTTTTCTCTTCTCAAAGCAGCCCCCCACGTCAAGGACTGGTGGGAAACCTACTGCGAGCAAAAGGATGAAAGTACAGGCTCACTATTTTCAGCCACACCCACTTGGAATTCATTCTAGGATGCCATCAAGGAGTAGTACTACCCTATCAAAAGCTATGAGGACAAATACATAAAGTGGACCATGTTGCGGCAGGGAAGGGACCAAGATGTGTCAAAGTTCACAAACATTTTTCATACCCTTCGCACACAATTGGGTATCAAGGACTCTGAGCTGCATTTAGTACTCAAATACCGTGGCTGCCTACACAGATACATCCAGGACGATATGGAGTTATTGAAATATACTCACTCAGCACGGCATACTGATACAATGTCAAGATCAAGCAAAAGTTTAAACAGAAGAAGCAAGACGTTGGATCTGTGAATCTGAAGCAAGGGAAAGGCTTCCCTAAATCACGGAACCAAGGACAAAGCCAAGATGGGGCAACCCAAGACAACTCATTGAAGCTACAAGAAAAGAACAATGATACAAAGTCAAAGAAGGACACAGGAAAGTGGTGTGAATTCCACAAGATCCCCACTCACAACACAAGTGAGTGTCGGACCAAGCAATCTTTGGTGGCCAAGTTGAAGGCTTCAGAATCAAATGCATGTTCCGACCCTGAGTTAGAACCCGACAAGGGGAATGGAAAAGGGAAGAAGATTATTGATGTGGAGCCCAGTACCACTGTTGCCATAGCCAAGATCCAGAAGAATGAGCCCGAAGATCCAGAGGAGGGGGAGTGTCTTTTCCACTCATAGATGTGGGTGAAGGGTTTGCCACTGCAATTCATTGTCAATAGTGGTAGCCAAAAGAACCTCATTTCAGCATAGGTCGTGAAGCGGTTGGGACTACAGATGATTCCACACCTACAACCATATAGCATTGGATGGCTTCACCAAGGACAAGAACTTCAAGTTTTTGAGCAGTGTCGCCTTCCCTACAACATCAAACCCTTCACAGACGAGGTATTGTGTGATGTTGCACCTCTGGATGTTTGTGATGTACTATTAGGCCAACCATACTTATGGAGGCAACATGTTGTGTATGAGTCAAGGCCTCGCGTTGTTATTATTACTTTGGGTAATTCATTATACAGGATACCAGAGGTAGCCCCACCTACCACCACCTCTTTGATCACTGGTAAGAAAGGCAGCAAGCTCATCTCCCAGACTAGGAAATTCATTTTCTGTTTGGTTCGCTCCCGAAGTAAGGGGAAGATCGTCATCACATCCATGACCCCTATGAAGTGTTCCTCCATGCAGAAGATGGATGCGGTCATGAAAGTAGATAGGAACAACTTCTCCTCACCCACAGGGGTACCACAAAAGTTTCAGGTGGGCAACAAAGTGTGGTTGCATTGACAGAAAGAACACCTTACCAGAACCCATCAGAAGCTCAAACCACTCCAACATGGTCCTTACACCATTACCAAGGTTGTGGGAAACAATGCTTTGGAGCATAGCATTCCCTCATTCCTTCACCTACACCAAGTATTCAATGTGTACCACCCTCGACCATGCTTCCCACCATTACTAGACACATCTAAGATTGCAGAACAGCTCACCAGGGACCAAGTTCAGCAGATGGAGGAACTCAACGCAACAGGGACCATTGCTTCCTAAGGGAGGAGGAATGATCCAGGTGGATGTTGGTGGCCACCCACCTATCCGACTTGGACCCCCACAACTATCTCTTTCAGTTTTTCAATTTTCGTAATTGTAGCATAATTTACTATTTTTAGTAGTTTTTCGGGTCCTTAACTTCTGGAGCCGTTTTGAGGCCCTAAACGAATTTTTTGAGAAACATGGGAGCAACATGGGTCCATGGACCGATGTTACTCTTCCCAAAGTTGTAGTTCTTGGATGGATATTTCTAACAAGATATTGTGCACGTCAAACTGAGATCGTATGCCAAAGTTACGACCCCGGGAAGTTGATGTACCAATTTACCCAAACGGGGCCCACAGTTTGGCGTTTCATCTTATAGGGTTATGTTTTTGGATGTTTAGGGTTTTCCATTGTTTCTCATCAATAAATAGGCCTTCGTTCTCATTGTAACAAAGTTCAAAGGCATGTATCCACCACATCTCTTCTCATAGATAAGCTACCATCGCCCTAGCTGGATTATTTCCATTTCTGTCTGTAAGCATATTTCAGAATTTTACATTAATGAAATGAAGTATTATTTCCATTGCATCTCTGTGTTTATGGTTATCTCTATAATTTGTTGCATTCCAGTTTAAATTCGGATAATGTAACAATGGAATTCCATCATAATCAACAAACTCGTAAGCGCCATTTGCCAAAACACGCTTGACAATGTAAGGGCCCATCCATAGTGGTTCAAATTTTCTTGTTCCTAATTTATCGGCTTCCTGATCATAAAGCAAGATCAGGTCTCCTTTTGAGAATATGCAAGGCTTGACATTGTGGTCATATTGCACCTTAATTCATTTCTTATGTGCTTCATTGGCCAATGCGGCTTCACGATGTGTTTCATCTAGATGGATGAGTTCTAAGAAACGTGCTTCCTCATCAGAAGTGTTAGGTAATGTAGGTTTTAACCCAGTACAGAAATTACCTGCATACGAATTCTTAAACAAAGAAAATAAACAATGCGAGAGCATAACCCATAAAACACATATGCATAGAGATTTTTCCCTGGATCCCAAAACCGGGACTACCAGCTTGATTTTTCATTATGTTCCTTTCAATGTTACAATACATATTTATACATGCCGAAGCATCCAATACCATGGACCGAAAACCATCGCGTCCAATACCATGGACCGAAAACCATCGCGTCCAAAAAAACATGTGCGAAAATCATGCACAAAACCATAGGTGGGTCCGCCCAACCTAACATATGGTCCAAAACCAAAATTTTTCGGGGCGCTGCCCCAGACCCCATAAAGTGGGGTTATAGGTGCCCTTCAAACCCCCTATTAACTACGTGGAAAGAATATAACACAACCCAACAATCTCCCACTTGTTTTTTTCTTTCCACAGGGGGCCACAGGAGAGCTTAGTCATCTTTTCAGCCCTGAGATTCCCATTGCTTCTCTACACTAAGGGAACTTCTCAGAGCTCACAGATTTTTTCAATGCATCTGCAGTATTCTTCAAAGTGTCCACCTTTACCAGCAACACCTTTCTGTCTTCTATTATATCCCTCACAAAGTGATACTGAACATCAATGTGCTTTGTCTTTGAATGATAAGCAGGGTTCTTTGCCAAGAAAATTGCACTTTGGTTGTCACAGTTTATTCTTATAGCTCCCTGTACTAACCCCATACTTCAACACAATCTCTGCAACCAAACTGCTTCCTTGCTTGCATGAGTGGCTGCCATGTATTCTGCCTCTGTAGTTGATAGTGCCACTACAGATTGTTTCTTACTCATCCAACTGACTGCACCTCCAAATAGGTTAAACACATACCCACTTGTAGATCTTCTCTGATCCAGATCTCCAGCCCAGTCTGCATCAACAAAGCCATGAATATCCAACACTCTGTCCAATCCTGGTCTTCCTTGGTAGCACAAACCATAATCACTAGTGCCACGCAAATACCTGAAAACCCGCTTCACTGCTGTCCAGTGCTCCTTCCCAGGTTTTGACATAAACATGCTCAATACTCCCACTGCATGTGCAATGTCTGGTCTAGTACAGACCATTGCATACATCAGGCTACCCACTGCACTTGCATATGGAACACGGGACATGTCCTCTTCCTCTTCTTGTGTCTTGGGACACTGTTCAGCAGATAACCTCACACCTACAGGAATAGGAACTTTCACCGGTTTACTATCCTGCATATTAAACCTCTGGAGTATTGTCTCGACATACTTCCTCTGGTTTAACCAGAGCTTCCTCTTTGACCGATCTCTTTTAATTTCCATGCCCAAAATATAGTTTGCAGCACCAAGATCTTTCATGTCGAATTTGGAGGACAATTGGGTCTTCAAATCCTGGATAATTTCTTTGTCATTTCCAACCAGCAACATATCATCCACATACAAGACTAGATAAATAATATGGTCACCAATTAATTTAAAATACACACAATGATCTGCTTTGCTTCTGGTGAAGCCAAGTCCCCGTATAAATGTATCAAATTTCTGATACCACATCCTTGGTGACTGTTTTAACCCATACAGAGACTTCTTTAACTTGCATACCAGTTCTTTCTTACCCTTCACCGCAAAGCCTTCAGGTTGCTTCATGTAGATTTCCTCTTCCAAATCCCCGTGAAGAAATGTTGTCTTCACATCCATCTGTTCTACCTTAAAATCAAAAGCATCAGCAATAGATAAAAGTAATCTAATAGAAGTTACCTTGGCAACAGGAGAAAAAATATCACCAAAATCAATTCCCGGCACCTGGGAATAACCTTTTGCTACCAACCGAGCTTTGTATTTCTCCGCCTTTCCTTCTACATTTGTCTTCTTCTTGAACACCCATTTGTTGCCAATGGGTTTCCTTCCAGCCAGCAACTCCACCAGATCCCAAGCCTCATTTTTGTGCAAAGATGCCATTTCATCGACCATGGCCTCTTTCCAGAGTTTTCCATCCTCTAAATCCACTACTTCCTTCACAGTTCTGGGATCATTATCAGCAACAGACAAAGCAAAATTTGAACTGAAAGCAGATGGACTATACCTTTCTGGCTGCCTTCTTTCTCGAACTGATCTTCTCATAGCCGGAGTTTGTGGCTCTTCATCTTCTAATTCCTCCTCTGCTGCAGAGTCTGATTCTTCCTCCTTTGGCTCAAACTCTATCTTCTCAGGTTCCTTTGGTTGGAATTCATGTTGAATAACATCTTTTACCTCTCTGAACAACACATCTCGGCTGTACACAACCTTCCGTGTGACTGGGTTCCAAAGCTTATAACCCTTTAAACCATCCTTATACCCAAAAAAGATGCACTTTTCAGATTTACTATCCAACTTGGTTCATTTCTCCTTTGGAACATGTACATATGCATCACATCCAAATACCCTTAGATGTGAAATAGAGGGTTTCTTACCAGTCCATACTTCTTGTGGAGTCTTATCCTCCAACGCTGATGAAGGTGATCTGTTGATCAGGTAACATGCAGTATCCACCGCCTCTGCCCAGAATTCCTGTCCTAACCCGGCACCACTGAGCATGCTTCTTGCCCTTTCCATCAACGTCTTGTTCATTCTTTCTGCGACTCCATTTTGCTGAGGTGTATATGGAGTAGTCTTTTGCCATGCTATACCACACTTCTTACAAAATTCTTCAAATTCCTTGCTGCAAAATTCTCCACCATTATCTGTCCTCAGCACCTTTATCTTCTTCTCTGTCTGATTTTCCACCAGAGCCTTAAATTCTTTAAACCTGTCAAAGACTTCAGATTTCTTCTTAAGAAAATATATCCATGTATTCCTTGAGAAGTCATCTATGAATGATACATAGTACACAGACTTACCCAGTGATGGAACCTTCACAGGTCCAAACACATCACTGTGCACAAGCTCTAATATATGTTTCGTCCTCTTACCACCAGAGGGGAAACTCACCCGATTCTGCTTCCCATATACACAATTTTCACAGAAATCAAAATCCAGAGAGCTATTATTCATACCTTCTACCATACCTTTACCATGAAGTATTCGAAGGCCCTTCTCTCCAATATGTCTAAGCCTTTGATGCCACAACATGGTCTTCTCTCCATAGACCACTAGATTCTCTACTCCATTTTCAGGAACCATAGAACTATTGCACCCATCAACAACAGTGCTACCTTGCAGCTTGTACAGAGTTCCAATCCGAACTCCCCACATTAATATCAATGCTCCTTGAACCATCTTGCAGGTATCTTTCTCGAACACCGTCTTTACATCTGCATCATCCAACTTGCTTACAGAAATCAGATTTCTAGCCAATGCAGGAATATGTAGAACACCCGGAAGTGTTCTAACCCTTCCACCTTGCAACTTCAACTTTACTTTTCCCCGACCAATGATTCTAGCCTTCCTATCATCTCCTAAGAAGACATCACCGCCATCGTATTTCTCATACTCGCAGAACCACTCTCTATGGGGAGTGAAGTGAAAGGATGCACCTGAGTCAATCAACCATGCCTCATGATCTACATGTGTACTTGAAGAAGCCAAGTACACATCCCCACCTTCATCTGAGGTGGTTTTCGCCTCTGCAGAAGGAGCATCATCAGATTCCTTTCCTTTATCAGGAGCTTTAGATTTACAATCCCTTCTGAAGTGCCCTTCCTTTCCGCATTTCCAGCACACCACCTTTGTAGGTTTTCCTGGAGATTTAGTTCTCCCTCTAGATTTAGATCTCCCACTCGATGACTTATTTTTGTTTCTGTTCTGGGACCGTCCTCGTACAGACAAGGCATCACCATTCTGGTTGTCCATATTTTTCCGTCTCATCTCCTCCGTCAGCAAGGCTGAGACTATTTCATCAAACTACAAAGCAGTTGCATTGCTACCTATTGCAATAACCAGACTATCCCATGAATCTGGTAGAGAACACAACAGACTGATGCACTTATCTTCATCTGAAATTTTAATATCAACAGATAATAACTGACTTACCACAGTATTAAACGCATTCAGATGCTCTGTCACCTAGTCTCCATCTTTCATCCTCAGGTTATACAACTTTTTCTGCAGGAACAGTTTATTCACCAAAGACTTAGATTGGTACAAAGTCCCTAACTTGACCCACAAAGCCTTTGCCGTAGCTTCCCCTGATACATTCAGCAATACTGAATCCGAGACACACAATCGTATTGTGCTCTTTGCCTTCCGATCCGACTTCTTCCATTCTTCATCGGTCACTCCCGATGGTTTAGTACCCGGATCTACCGTGATCCACTGATCTTTATCCACCAACAGATCCTCCATCTTGAGTTTCCACAACTCAAAATTCTGACCATTGAACTTCTCAATCTCTATCTTTCAACTGCTCGCCATCTTCTTTCACCACCAGAATCGATCTCGCAGATCTCCCACTGAACAGGGTCTACCACAGGCCCGAGCGAAACCCCTCAGCAACAAAGGTGTCCCCTTGAAGCCAAAACAACTCTGATACCAAATGTAGGTTTTAACCCAGTACAAAAATTACCTGCATACGAATTCTTAAACAAAGAAAATAAACAATGCGAGAGCATAACCCATAAAACACATATGCACAGATATTTTTCCCTGGATCCCAAAACCGGGACTACCAGCTTGATTTTTCATTATGTTCCTTTCAATGTTACAATACATATTTATACATGCCGAAGCATCCAATACCATGGACCGAAAACCATCACGTCCAATACCATGGACCAAAAACCATCGCGTCCAAAAAAACATGTGCAAAAATCATGCACAAAACCATAGGTGGGTCCGCCCAACCTAACATATGGTCCAAAACCAAAATTTTCCGGAGCGCTGCCCCGGACCCCATAAAGTGGGGTTACGGGTGCCATTCAAACCCCCTATTAACTACGTGGAAAGAATATAACACAACCCAATAGGTAACAAGTCAATTGTGACTTTTAGTGATGAAATCTCAGATTGTATTGGCAATATTTCCTTAAGACCATACACCAAATGGAAAGGTGTGAATCCTCTTTCGTTTCTTACAGAGGTTTAGTAAGCCCACAAAGCCGAGTACATGATCAAATGCCAGTTTTGTTTGTGAACTCCTATCATTCATTGAAGAATTCACTTAAGGACTTTGTTGATGGCTTCAACTTGTCCATTAGCCTGTGGATAATAAGGAGTAGAAATATCATGTGAGATTCCTAACTTGGCAGTTAATTCAGTCATCATGTGATTACGAAAATGCAAAACCATGATCTGTAACTACAGCTTTTGGTACACCAAACTTTGAAACCACATGGTTGAAGAAAAAAAGTGCAGCTTTCTCACCACTATTGTTTAATGTAAGCATCGCCTTGGCCCATTTCGTAAATAATCATATAATCTTTGGCTTGATATCAAATACATCGTTGTTGCAAGCGAGAGGTATCGGACCGGAAAGTTTGGGTTTGGAGATAGATCGGTATATCTCCATACCAAGGGTCAGATGACGAGATCAGAAACAAAGACTCATGCGAAATTGATGGTTCTGTTGCTGAGTCGATGATGGTAGAGGGAAGGTCGCAAAGAAGCTCGAAAAAACTAGAGATTTCTTTGACATGGATTTGATGAGTTCCAAATCAAATTCCTGCAAAATGATGATCCATTTTGAATATTTTCCCCCTTGCAATTAATGTGACAAGATGTATTTCATAGGGTTGCAATCCGAAATGATAGTGGTCTTTCGAAGCAAGATATAATGGCAAAATCTATGTACAGCTTGAACGGAATCCAAAGCTATTTTCTCCATGTAAGAATATTTAACTTTCGTATCATTGAGATTACGACTCAAATAATGGATCGGATGTTCAATCCCATCTTATTCTTGGACTAAAACCATAGTAATGGTTGTATCTGCAGCGGCGAGATACAGCAAATAGTCATTCTGATAATTAGGGGAATACATTAATGACACTTGGATCAAGGTATCTTTGAGAGAATCAAAGGAAACTTGCGCAACCTGGTCCCAATGGAAGGGAATTCCCTTTTTCAAAAAGACGAGTAAATCCTTTATCCGTTTCGACATAGTTGTGATTGAATCTCCTTAGAAAGTTAGCCTTCCCTTGGAGTCTCTGTAACTGAAGTAAATTGGAAGGTGGAGGTAGATCAAGAATTTCCTTAACCTTCAAGGGGTCAAGTTGAATTCCTTCTTTGGACACTACGAAACCAAGCAAATGAACAGAACCAACACAAAACACACATTTATGTGGATTGAGTCAAATTTTGTAGTGTCGGCACCGTAAAAATATGGCTCTCAAATGTTGCGGGTGATCAACCCATTTCCGTGAATGAGCAGGTAATTCATCTAGATAGGGTTCAATGATGTTTTTGACGATGTGGAAGGCATAATTCATTGCCCTCTGAAAAGTTTCCCCAACGTTCTTCAAACCAAAAGGGAGTTTCCTATATGCGAATGTGCCCCAAGGACAAATAAAGGCAGTTTTAGATTGGTCTTTGTGTGGTCTAAAATGCGGATGCAAATTAGAGTTTAATTTAATGTCAACCCGGGAAGGTAAACTTAGAAGTGCTTATCTAAAATATATAGATATAGAAAGATTCCTAATTTGTCCAAGATCTTAAAGTCCCCTTACAAGAACATATTCATTAATATCTCTTTCAATAACTAATCAAACTTAGATCTAACAATTGTTTGAGATCTATGATTCTCTTACAAGAACATATTCTACAAGATATCTTCCAACATTAGAACATCTAATAAGAAATTAAAATCTGAAATGAAATAAACCTAGATCTAAAAATTGTATGATATCTTACGGTTCTCTTACAAGAACACCTTCAAATAAGATTCTTCCAATATTAGAACATTTAACAAAACTTGAAAGTTGAAATCAAATAAAAACATAAAATAAATTATAAACAAATAAGCATGCAAGTGACGCCATGGGGGCCCTCCATAACTCCACAAGCACACCACTTCAATGGAGACTCAGATGTAGAAGCAAAATTGAAGTATGATCCTTTATTTCAAAATATCCATTACAAACCGACTCTAGTATTACAACTCTAAGCTTCTAAGATTACATACTCCAAAATTCTAAGATTACAAAAACTTCCAGATTACAAATGGAGGAGATTGTACTCCTATATATACAATGGGATGAGTAACAAACTCATAATGATCATCCACTAATCTACTTTCCCATTGTTACAAGATCCCACAAATCTCTCAAGCATTTTTAACTACTTTCCCATTATTACAAAATATGATCCCTTTGAATCCTCCATAAATCCCTCACATATCTTGGATAAGATATGCCAACCAAATCCTCCATGATCTTCTCCTTAGGAATTGGATAAGATATGCCAACCAAATCCTCCATGATTTTCTCCTTAAGAATAGGATAAGATATGCCAACCAAATCCTCTATGATTTTCTCCTTAGGAATAGGATAAGATATGCCAACCAAATTCTCCATGATTTTCTCCTTAGGAATAGGATTGCATAATTATCTCCTTAATATGGTGGAGGAGATATTAATTCTTCACATATTTCCTACACATCACAAAACTCACATATTCTTGAGATATATATAAAAATATGTATATTTTCTAATATTTAATCATAAATTCACTTGTAATACAAAAATGAATAAAATGGAAAATAAGAAGGTGAAACCCAAATGTATTTATGAAAATGATATGATAAAAGGTTAATAAGATGATGAAATGTAAGGAATAGTGAAGAAAAAGGTGGATGAAAATATGACATTTCTGAGTCCCAACATCCTCCCCAACTGAACTTGTTGCATGTCCTCATGCAACCATGCATGGGTCTCTTTAAGAACATTTGGCATCTTGAACAACTTTGGCTTTACATGATGATGTCTTTAATAATGAATGTTTCCAGGATATGTGAAAGACATGAGTAGCAACTTACATTTTCTTATGGTTGGTTCTTGTGTGACAACCATGAATACAAAGAATGTTGGTTCTTGTGTTAACAACATTCATTTCGTTTTCTGTTCTCTTTTCTTCAATAATAATGTAAACACTCACTAGAAATCATAAGCTATAAATGTGCATAAGAAAGCCCTTTTGTAATATTAATGAAGCATGCCAATATTACGTATGAAGCAAAGTGCAACAAAGTATCATTGGAAAATAAATGTTTGTGAATGGTAAATGAGAAAAAATGGAGTGATAGTGGTGAAGAAATGGAATCATGGAAGTGAATATGTAGTGTGGTAAAGAAATGGAATCATGGAAGTGAATATATTTCTCCCCCCCCCCCCCCCCCCTGAACTGAATTGGTTGCATGTCCTCATGCAACTTGACATGGCTCATGAAAGGAAATGTAGCATGGTGAGGGGATTTTCCAAAATATTCAAGTTAGCATATAAGGAATTGCATGATTAAAGATTATAAAACAACATACCTCTACTTACCCAAGAATGATGAACTATGCAAGAGGAATGTAGTTGCTGCTGCTACTACTGGATCAGGAAAATGTGACTAATGTTGTTGTTACTGGATCCTGGGAAATGAAGGAATCTGAACTGCTGATGCTGAATCATGGAAAAGATAAATGCTGAAAGTGGAACTGTGGTACTCTCATAGATTAGAATTCATGTTGCTGTAACTGCTGAGGGAGTTGTGAAAAAGTGTATAGTCTTCACCTGCTACTAAACTTCTTGGTACAATTCTAATCATGCGAAAGAATGTGTCGATGTCGAGCATGAATAGAAATCATTGGATTACCGGCCATTGATGTATGACGTTAACCAATGCGAGGAAACTCACCAATGATGTCAATGAGTGCCAAGGTACCCGAGTACATCTTACGAAGTTCGAATGGATGTGTTGAGGTTGAGCCACTTGCAAGATCTGAAGATCAAGGGACATTGATGTATTCCCATGATCATCAGCGAGAGAACGTGCCATTAAGGCATGCAAGCCTCTAGGTACTCAAAAGGAACTCTAATCTATTTCCCAGATAAGGTGTTGATGTCGATGGGGCAAGACTTGTTGAAAGGTGGGCCTTAAGGAATCCAACATCAGTCAACGCGAGTTTGTACAAAAAGATTTGGTAGGACTATAAATGGAAAGAACTTACGGACAAGCAGTGTGGATCAGCATGGCGAGGAAAACAAGGCAATGTAATCATGGAAAGGGAATGAGTTTTATTCAAAAGGAAGTAATCATGACGCAAAAGGATCGTTGTGTAGTGGAAAATGTCATGATATGTGCAGTGAAGAATTAGCTCCTTCAAGCGTCCAAAAATGGATGTAAGGAAATGCATGGTGTATGAAGATGAACTCTTGCTGTGAAAAATGGATATGGAAATGTCATGCTTTATGGATTTACAATTGGTGGAATTCAAAATCTTCTTCAAAAAAGGGAGGTGCAAGGTAGTGGTTGTGGAGTTGGATTTGTCTTTAGAATTTTCATGAATTGTAGTCTTTGGAAGACCAATTGTCGTCACAATGTAATCTCCTTATGATCACTTGATTATCCTGTAACCTATAAAAAAACCTTGGCAGAAAGAAAACATAAGTGTGTTCAAGAAGAAATGGCCATTTCCTTCATGATTCTTACGCAAAAATTTCATACCAAATAAAACATATTAAGGACAATCAAAGTGTTGAAATTGACTTAATCATGATATTAAAATCAATCCATTCTTAAAATAACCATGAAAAGTAATACTCCCTGTTTGGGTCAGATGAAATATGCTCGGCAAAAATATTGGCATTAGAAAGATTTGTTGTGGTCTGCATATTAGTATGTGATATAAAAGCATTCAACAGAAATATGTTATGCCAACTTGAAGCTATTGAAACAAGATAATCATCATTTATAGAATCCTCCAAATGTTTGATAAATCGATCCTCAAAATTTGTTTACAACTGTTCCGTTTTTTTATTTTCAAACCTGCATGAATTTTGTGAAATTTTTATTTATTTTTTATTTTTTATTTTTATTTTTATTTTTATTTAATTTTTTATAAAAAAACAAAAGAATGAAAGTCAATTTTTTTTTTAATAACAAAATTAAAAAATCAAAATTTTTTTTTAATAAAGAAATCAACAAGAAAATTTCTAAAAATAAACTAACACTAAAATGGATTTTTTTTTCAATATCCTAAAAAAACACACAAAATCCTCTAGAATCAATGAAAAGTCTGGCTTTTTGTCTAGAAAAATTAGGAGAAGATAATGAAAATGCCAAATCTCTCCAGGATAAGTCAAATCCAATTTTTTTTTCTTTTAGTAATATATATATATATATATATATATATATATTATGTGGGAATTTTTTTTATTTTTTTTTCTAAGTAAAAGCATGCTTCAAGTGAAGCCATCTACAGACTAAAAATTCGAACATGCTCACATCAAGATTTAAAAATTTTACATTATGTTTTGCAAGTATGTGAGAATCCTGTCTTAGAGTTGATTCAAGGTTATTGTCCTTGCTCTCCAAGAAGCACCTGTTCAACATTGTCAAAGCCCTCATCCGTAGATGGATTAGTGAGAAATTGGGGGTTTAAAATAAAAACTAAATTTAACTTATCTATGTGCGAAAATGAAAAAAAATAATGCTTCAAACTTTGAACTCCTTTACGAACCTTCTGTCACCAAGTTCCACAAATTAGTCCATAAAAACAAATGCATAAAATAAAGACTAAATCCTTCTAGTTGCACTTCCCCGGCAACGGTGCCAAAATGTGTGGTCTAAAATGCGGATGCAAATTAGAGTTTAATTTAATGTCAACCCGAGAAGGTAAACTTAGAAGTGCTTATCTAAAATATATAGATCTAGAAAGATTCCTAATTTGTCCAAGATCTTAAAGTCCCCTTACAAGAACATATTCATTAAGATCTCTTTCAATAACTAATCAAACTTAGATCTAACAATTGTTTGAGATCTATGATTCTCTTACAAGAACATATTCTACAAGATCTCTTCCAACATTAGAACATCTAATAAGAAATTAAAAGCTGAAATGAAATAAACCTAGATCTAATAATTGTATGAGATCTTACGGTTCTCTTACAAGAACACCTTCAAATAAGATTCTTCCAATATTAGAACATTTAACAAAACTTGAAAGTTGAAATCAAACAAAAACATAAAATAAATTATAAACAAATAAGCATGCAAGTGAGGCCATGGGGGCCCTCCATAACTCCACAAGCACACCACTTCAATGGAGACTCAGATGTAGAAGAAAAATTGAAGTATGATCCTTTATTTCAAAATCTCCATTACAAACCAACTCTAAGATTACAACTCTAAGCATCTAAGATTACATACTCCAAAATTCTAAGATTACAAAAACTTCTAGATTACAAATGGAGGAGATTGTACTCCTATTTATACAATGGGATGAGTAACAAACTCATAATGATCATCCACTAATCTACTTTCCCATTATTACAAAATATGATCCCACAAATCTCTCAAGCATTTTTAACTACTTTCCCATTATTACAAAATATAATCCCTTTGAATCCTCCATAAATCCCTCACATATCTTGGATAAGATGTGCCAACCAAATCCTCCATGATCTTCTCCTTAGGAATTGGATAAGATATGCCAACCAAATCCTCCATGATTTTCTCCTTAGGAATAGGATAAGATATGCCAACCAAATCCTCCATGATTTTCTCCTTAGGAATAGGAAAAGATATGCCAACCAAATTCTCCATGATTTTCTCCTTAGGAATAGGATTGCATAATTAACTACTTAATATGGTGGAGGAGATATTAATTCTTCACATATTTCCTACACATCACAAAACTCACATATTCTTGAGATATATATAAAAATATGTATATTTTCTAATATTTAATCATAAATTCACTTGTAATACAAAAATGAATAAAATGGAAAATAAGAAGGTGAAACCCAAATGTATTTATGAAAATGATATGATAAAAGGTTAATGGGATGATGAAATGTAAGGAATAGTGAAGAAAAAGGGGGATGAAAATATGACATTTCTGAGTCCCAACAGTCTTATGGGGGGATATTGATATGATTATAGCCAAAAAATCCATCCATAAATGAAAATATTTCACATCCGGCACATTCATCAATTATCTGGTTGATAAAGGGATTGGAATAGTTGTCTTTTGGACAAGCATGATTAACATACCTATAATCAACACACACTCGTATTGTTCCCTGTTTCTTCATTACAGGAACAATATTGGAAACCCAATCGATAAGAGGAATGGGGTATATGAAACTAGCATGCAAGAGTTTTTCAACTTTTACTTTTATGGCGGCAACCTTCTTCGAATGAATAGGAAGAAGGCGTTGTCGTACTAGCTTGACATCAAGATACATTTTAATCTCATGTTCAACTATACACAAATAAATACCTGGCATTTCCTCATATGACCAAGTAATTATATCACGGAATTCATGAAAAAGAGCATGGTAAATTTCAAGTTCTAATGGAGAACAAGATTTTCCAACAAGGATGTTTTCTACAATTCCAGGTTTGGTCGAAATATCGATAGAAATGGTTTCTTCGATATTCGATAAGTTTCATTCAGAATCGATTGTGTCTATAAATACAAAATTTGAAAGGAAATCAACGATTAAAGGGCGATTTAGTTCATTTAGAATATCTTCTATGTGATCTGGAAGATGGAATCGATGATGATAATCTGCCCATGGTTCTTCTTCTATCGTCATTGATTGGATGATTCTTTAATTAGTAGAAAATGTACTTGAAAAAGTATTAGAGGAAGTACCGTATTCTAATGAACGATCAACCCATACAATCGGTGATGATGGATTTGGATTTGCTGCACAAGCCAAAAATATTGATTGCTATGTGAGGTCAATTGGGCTTAGCGGTATGGTTTCATTACGCATATCAACTTCAGAATTATTGGAAATCTTCCATGATTCAGATAAAGTGGAATATATCATGTGACAGGTCTCAAATTTTGCAACTTCCACTGTTTCTGATGGTTACGGTAGTGAAAACGTGCCCATTAGGGAAGAATATTTGAAGAGACCTACTCAAATGTTCTGAAGAGATAGCGAAGATCCGTGAACTAATGGAACGCTTCCAGTTGCCTGTGAACTATACGTGAAGAAGGCGAGTTGATCAATTATTGTGATTCCACCTTTAGGAGGGAAAGCAATCATATGAAAGTATGTCGAAACCACAACAGCCATAGTGTAAACCCACAGTCTTCCTAGTAAAATATTGTAGTCAACGGGTCCGTTAACGACATGAACTTCAATAGTTATAGTTTTCCCCTAGTTCTATCTGCAGGTTACTTAAAATTCCACAAGGTGTATAAGGGCAACCGTCAAAAGCTTTTAACTTCGTAGGTGATCATGAAAAAGGACGTGAGCCAAGTGTTTTCTGGCAATTCATTGACATGATACAAGTAGATGCACCTTCGTCAACAATGATTTGGTGAATGAGGTGATTCAAATAATTTACTTGGATCAAGAATGCTAACTGTGCTGGTAATTGTGGCGTATAACCTGCATGGTTAAAAACTACGAGATTGGAATCTGTTGGATCAATTCCACCAATTGCTAGAAATAAAGCATGCTTTTGGGAGGGACAATTTTGAAGCACCTCAAGCATTGACATAGCAGAAGGTGACTGAGACAAATCTTCTACTATGTTATAATTTTGCAATGCTCGAACTTGAAGGTTGAATGTAGATTTATAAACAACTCCCTTAGGCAGTTTTATTGTTAACTATGGTGCAATGGGTGGCGGAATGGAGTCAGAAGAAGTCTAAGTCGAAGTATTGGGTTGATCTATAGCCTGGTTATTTGACAATGACGGTGGATTACTGTAATCTTTACTTCGTGTAGTCACCAAAACATCAATCTTAGGCTTAGTGGCTGATAACATAAGGACTTGTGAAGTAGAAGCATGATCTGTAGCAACCAAATGAGTCTCTGGGTTTGGAAAAGGGTCTGTCAACACAGCGGATGTAGTAGAAGTTTTGAGATTTCAGAGCCGTGAGGATAGTCTCGCATAAAGTGCTCATCATTACAAATTAAAGATGGGTAACAAGGTTTCCTAGCCGAAGAAGAGGAATCAAAATATTTCTCTTGAGGGGGAGAATTTTGTTTATTTTTGGTTTTCCCCTTTTTCTTGCTTCTAGGTTGCTTTTCATTTTTACCTTTGTCAGATGACACAGCATTTATTTCGGAAGCAAGCGTATTATCAGGTGTATTAGAGGTTTGATTTGAAATAGCAATTTTTTGACTAGATGGTCTACTTTCTGTTTGAGTGCTTGAAGAACCTATCACACCGTCACTGGCATGACATTCCTTACTAGATGGAGGTGGTGGAATAGTAAAATCTAGTCTAGGTGCATTTCGAATCTTATCATAAAGCATGCCAGACTAGGTGTAAATCAAGTCTAATTATTAGGCACGAGCAATTACTTGCTCTTCAGTAACAACTCCTCCTTTAGCCACATCCTCAGTGATAGATGGCAACAAGGATTTAATAAACCACTCAGCTAAAATCTAATCAGGAACAAAAGTTTTAACCATTCAACGACGACAATGCCACTCATGAATATGATCAGAAATGTGAGTAGCAGTGGTATGTTTAAAGTTGGTCAACAGTTGCATTCCAGTTTCATATTTGATGGGTAACTGGAAATGGGTTAAAATTGTAGTGGCTAAGGCAGTGAAGTTTTCAAATGAAGCTCATGGTAATTCAATATACCACTTTGCAGCCGGACCAGTGAGCATTCGTTGGAAAAGACGTAGTCTTACTTAATCATCCTTTAGGGAGTTGGATGAACACCATAAATGAAAAATCATAACGTGATTGGACAGATCTTCCCCAAGGTTTCCATTGAACTTAGGAATATCAGAAGGAAATTTGTGTGGAATCATCAGCCACCAAGCTGAATAAAGAATGGGATCATTGGTAAGCCGATTTAAATGCGGTAATTCAAGTGTTGCGACAAAAGGCAATTGTCGATTTAGGTTGGGTTGAGCGTAACCAAAGTAAGATGGAATTTCCATGGAAATAGGCCTTTGCATACCAACATAAGGATCTATTGTTGGTAACCTCGATAGGGGTAGGTTTGTTAAGCATATCCAGTATAAGGTTGTTGTTGGGAACCAGGATAAATTTGTTGTTGACCAAAATCAGCATAGGCTTGTTGACTAGAACCTAGGTAAGCTTGGTATGGAATTTTTGTTGTTGGTATTGTGGCTACCATGGTTATTGATACAATTTTTGTTGCCCACCATTATAAGTTTGACCAGGTTGTGGATAAATTGGACCTGTATAAGTCTGAGTCATCCCAGTTAATGGTAAACTAACCTGAGGTTGTTGGATTCCAAACACAAATGGTTGTTGTAAAATGACTTGAAAAGACTGAGTCTATAGACCTAAAACTTGAGGGTAAGAGGTTGAAGGATCAGCTTGTAAAGGTTGAGATACAATCAACTGAACTTGCGACTATTGTAAGGTCGTAACGACAGGCATAGTAGGTATGGATGAAACAGGTTGTATTGGTTGTGATGAATACACAAGCCTTGATTGAACATGCATTGTAGGTTTCCATTGACAAATAGTCATTCCAGAATAAGTTGGACCTAAATATGACAGTATACTACCATATGGTGGCCCCCCAAAGTATGGAGAATAAGTAGATTGGGCATATTGTTCTCCACATGGAGGTAATCCAATGTTAAGTGGATACATTGGACGGTAACCAGATGGACCAGCTTGATATTGACTTGATGGATCAAACTGTTCAGTATATGTAAGTGAAGAACCAGGTAAAATTCCTATGGACGACATGGATGAAGACCATGGACTAGAAGAAACACTTAAGTGAGTTCTAGATAATGATTGGTAACCCAGTGGGATGAACAGACCACCATATAGATGTGACTCAGGTGTTGTGGTAAACATCGAAGAAGTAGCGACAGTAGATGTTGTCGCAGCTGTAATAGATGATATAGTATGGGATGTTGTTTCAGCCATAGTCAAATGACCCAATAAATTTCCTAATGAATCTATGAGAGTTTGAAAGTAAACATGATCAAGAGGAGCAGTATAAGTTAACTAAGGAAAAGAAGGATAAAGATAAAGCCCTGGTCCAAAATGAGTTGGAGTTCTAGGTAAAGTTTCTCCTTCAAATTCCTCTTCAATATCAATTGAACCGGGTGGAAGGATTTCACTGTCAGGTCTGTAATAAATTTCTGGTGTTTCACTCTGCTGTAAAGGAGAAGTCTCAACCGTTATAGATGTCTAAGGATAAACCAGTTAATTGTCTTCTAGTACAGGAACAACTTCTGGTTGTTCAACTTTAGGATCTAAGTGTTTTGGTAAAAGATCAATGGGTTCAGGATGAATTTCTTGAACAACTTCTAGTTGAGGATCAACTTCTTGTTGGACAACTTCAATTACCATTTCACTAAGTTCACTTTCAGTGCCCTCAGGTAATTGAAAAGATTCCACTTCAGTAGCAGATAAAACAGTAATAGTAGGAGTAACTAGAATTGCAGTATGTACTAATATAGGTGACTCTGGTAAATTAGATGAAGAACCTGAAGTTTGTGATGTACTGAACTTAGTTAAACGAGACCACTTTTTTTGACTAGGTGTAGCTTCAGGTGGTAAAGGCGGTTTACTCACTATCCTACGCGAATGATGGGGTAAAGGTTGATTTTCTTCCACGACTGCTAATTGATTTTATTATAAAAGGAAATAAACAAAAAGAGGGTAATCTAGGCAAAAGAATTACCATGTAACTGTGCACTACAATATATCGCCTCGGAGGAGCTAAGGACTTAACATACGTGCAAGTAATCTCCCCGAATGTTGTTTTCGGTGTATCACAGTATACAAGGCGGCCAACTCGGTTACCTATGGATGGATAGCAACCTAATGTAGTCCTCCCAAATATACTTGAAAGTACGTGGAGGCCCAACCCGTGTTAGCGATGTCTAATGCAAAGCCGCATAGTGAGAGCATTCCCTTATACTTTTCGTACTATAACACCACCCGATATACCCAAAAGTACGTGGACGAGCTACGATATACTTACGTACATGGAATGAGGTATCACACTCAGAATGTATCGCAGACCATTAACGACAGCTACTATGTTTAATGACATCAGAACACATCTCTAGCCTAGAACTATAAATGTTATGTGTTAAGTTACAATGCTCCATTAGGTTATTTGAGATAAATTTTAGTTGATCTTGTTTAAAAGTTTGCCTTTCAAGTTCACCACATGATGTTTCTGAAACTCCTAGAATGCAAATAAGATGGGAACCATTCTTTTCATTTGATTTAAACAATTAAAACCATAACTAAAAGGGATAGAGCAATCAGAATCTTTAAACAAAGAGCATAGAGCACATCTAATGCAACTTTCCCTATACAATTCCTACAAGCACACACAAACTTTTGAATGCATTATGCATGTTTTTTCTTTTCATTCCTTTAATGTTTAGATGAATATAAAGAAACTAAATGCACAAATGATCAATCAATGATTTTCACAAGAAATGAAAACTTTACGATAGTTTCTTTTTCAAAGAAATGAAGACTTTACGATAATTCTTTTCTAGAAAGGTAAAGACTAATCAATGTAAGCTAACTTTGGGATTGATTCGACAATGATAAAGAAAAAATAAAGAAACATTGAACAAACAAAGCCAAAGTGCACATGGAAAAGAAATTCTAATTTGGACTTCAGGGACAAAGAAACATTGACCATTCAGCAAACAAGATGTGAAACAGTTTGGAAAAAATCAAGCAAAAATATGGGTTTTTGGCTTGACTGGAACCAACGCAACCCTGAGTGGGAGATAGTACATTGCAGAGAACTATCTCTAGGCTAAGGATGCTCTGCAACGCACTGTGTCAAGAACAACAGTGCGTTGATGCCAGAGAGCACTATCAGCACACAAATAAGCACATATTTTGACCAAACAAGCTTCAAAATGACTGAATATAGGTAAATGAACTCAAGAAAAATCTACTGGTGTTGCTAAGACAAGGGATAAATACCAGGAATGATGGTCGTTCCCCAGTGGAGTCGCCAATTTGTTATACAGAATTTATACCTACGGATAAGTATATCTTCCCTAAGTGGGTAGTTACACTTAGAACAACTGAAGTAAAGATTTTTAACCTTTTCCTACAATAAATAGATAAGATAAAAGAACCTACTTGTGATCCTTCACTTCCTTTGATCTCCTTTGAGTTTCTCCCTTCGCTCCCTCTCAAACTAAATTCGCTCAATTGGTACCTGCCAACATAAACAGAAGATGACAACAATCAAAGCATATGATCTATTTATTTTAAAAAAATGGAATTGACAACATTTGAACATACATTCATCATAGATATAGACAAAAGTATTGGAAAAGGAACAAACAACTTTATTGTTTGATAGAAGGAGAAGTTACACCCAATGTGGTTCGATCTCATGTCACTCATCAAGCTTAGTCCAATCCCTCATCACACCAATATAAACATCAATCCATCAATAACATTACTTTGACAATGATTTCAAGCCTCTAAACCAACAGTATTTCTCTATAGTATCCAATCTCCTTGGCTCGATGATGGTAGGCCAATTTATAAATGAATGTAAGTGGTTTTTTCATTAATATGGCATTGAACGGTTTTCCGTAATTGGATAATTATTTTCCATGTTCAAAGGGATGAGAGGATAGAGTATTAGATGATCCAAGGCTATCCTAAGACGAGCTCATCTTGATAGGACAGGAGCTGGGTTCCTTCTAGAAGGTTGTAGAAAGGAGGAATATACTCAAGATCCAATGAAAATTTCGAGGATTCTAGCCCAGCGTAGGTTTGAGTGGGCTTAGGTTCTCTGCAACACAGCCTTGAATGGGGCTACCTGCTTTGCAGAGCACTTAACCCTGACCAGGGGTGCGCTGATGACCCAAGGAAGCACTTCAGCGAGGTTTGAAGTCAGGAAACTCTCATGGATGAAAGCACTCAATGAGGTTGCATGTCTAGGGCATGTAGCAACTGAATTAGATTTTGATAGACCCTATTTACATTGATCTAATCATTGGGAGTGATGTTCCCAAATATACCTGTAACAAACAAGAAATAGTTTTTTCTAAGAATGTTATTATAGCTGAATGAAGAATATTGTAGGTATCTTGTTGGATAGAGGCACCCCTCCTAAATAAATTATTTATGCAGTTATTTCAATAGAAGATTTAGATGAATCAATACTAATGAATAATGATGAATAGATTAACTCGATGATAGGGAAAACCATAAAAGAAAAAAGAAGAGAAAAACTCCATGAATAAAGTAGACAAATGAAAGATAATGAAAAATTAGATTCCATGAAAGAAGAAGGTGAGAATGGAAAAAAGTGTAAAGCATAATGCAACAACCAAAGGCCAAGGAAAAAGGATGAAAATCTGTGTAGAAAAAATAAACCAGTAGAAGTAGTCATAGAAGAAGAAGTGAAAGAATGAAGCAACAAAAGCGAAGTAGCTAGAGAATAAGGTGAGAGGAGCAAAAGACTAAGGAAAAGGAATATAACGATACAAGCAAAAGGAAATGAAGAAAGGTAAGTAATAGTACCATGTGTTTAGAATTAAGATCTAGATGCAACCAATCTATGAAAACAACATCCCTAGAAATCTTAATGGTCCCTAAATTTATTTTATGATGAAATGTTTGTATTTGATATGGAAAGGAAAGGAGTAGAAAGGAATTAATCAAAATAGAATATACTTGAGTCAATGTAATTCCTGAAGATGCAAACATACCCCCATTGAAGTGACAATGGTGTTGAATAATCACTTTTCATGAAGGAATAAGTGGCATTGAATAACCACTTTTGATTGTTGTGAGAGAGGAAGATTTGTGGTGATGAGAAGAAGCCACATGAATTTTGTATGGTTGCGAGTAATCCAAGAAAACCTTGGGTAATATTATGGGTCAGCCAGAAAGCCCATGTTGATGAATGATGTTGATGACGTAGGGGGAGCTAAATATAGAGATATGTTATTGAACCATGTACAAGAAAAGGTTTCCTAGAGAACTGGCAGATACAATGACTGGCGACCCATGTATTCTGATGGATGGTAACTTTTTTATGTGGAATTCAATAAACACAGTATTTGTGTTTTTGTATGTATGAGATGAAGGATGATGATAAATGAAGATGAAAGGAAAAGGCCAAAGAAGAAGAATGCAGAAGATTCAAGATGAGGACAGAACCAATTCATAGGATAGTTAAAGATATATATTTCACAAGTAATCGTTAAGGGAAGTATGATGGAATAACTCCTATTTTTGAATAATATTAAATATCTAAATTATGTGATGAGAAATGTAAAGAATTAGACCAAGCATATAATTAAATGTATGATTGAGATATTGAGAGAAATGAGTGAAAATAGGGATGGATATTTAGTGAGAGATTCATGGAAAGATTCGAGGAGATAGTTATGGTGTTGGTTGAATAAATTTGTCATATATAATGTATTTTTTATGGTCACTGTCATTACATTTAGTGACCCTTTTTTACAATAGAAACACACACAAGAATATGGTTTTCTGGTATAATTTCCCTTTTGGGAATTTCTCTTGTAAATTTCTACTATCCCTTGCTTCATGAATAGTTGTTAAATCCAACACCAATGGTGTTTTCATGAATCAAAAATCAAGCATGCACTCTCAACCCCAATCTATTTCATAATTTATCCTTATTCAATTCTAAAGATAGGCCTCACAACAATTAGAAAAAAAAAAATTCCAAGGGAAACTCCATTTTCTCAATCTTCTCCATAGATTGAGGATTATTCAATCTAACTATTTACATCATCCTAGTCAAATTCATCTTGACTAATTCTTATCCAATTATGCCCTTTTATGCTACTCTGCAATTAGCTTAGCCATGTAATTTTAAATTTCATCTAGAGCTTAGCATATTAACATATTTGCTATAGGATATTTTTTCACACTTGATCAATAAGCCTCCTAATGGGATCAATCAACATCCTATTCCCCCTTTACATCATCATTGCACAAATCCCTATTCATGACTCTCTCATTCCCCACAATTTTTTCCCTAAACTGCATCATCTGAGCCAGTTTTAGGACCAACGTACCCTGGCCTCTTGCTAGACAACGTTCACCTACAGGTTGCTCCACTGTGGCTTGCGTTGATCACCTACAGGTTGCTCTCCTTGCACCTACGTTGGTTCTAGAAATTCAGTAAAAATAGAGAGAACCCCAAAGCCTCCATTTCCAAAATATTTCAGGATCTATTGTAACCATTTTCCTCATATAAATATTTCAAATCCTATCCTATCCTACCTTGAACTTTCCATCCCTTATCTTTATATATCATCCTCCCATTAAGAGTGGATCTCAATCCAAATATTTGTAAAAGGATAAGAACTCCCAACTTACCTCACTCCTCTATATATTTGCAGCCTTCCATATGCAAGGGGTTGGATTTTGGAGAGTGATTCTACCCTTATTTTTTTGTTGTGAGAGTTATCCTTTCATACATTTAGGGTGATTTGAGGTATATTTTGTGACAAAGGAAAGAAAATTCAACAACTCAGAGGAGTTGTTCTACAATGTCAACACCTATTTATGGTTGTAACTCATTTCATTTATATCAATACAAAGAGTTATTTTATTTTCCTATATGTAATGTCGTTATTTTATATATTTCAATACCATGTTGATCTATTGAATGAAGTAGATAGATGATGCTACATAGATCTTGTTGTTTCTTAGCTTGTGTTGTCTGGTTGTGTAGGTTCAGATTTTGGCAGTTGGAGCTAGGATTGGAGCATTCAAGCCAAATAAGGAGATAAACATACGGCATATTCAAAGTAGTTTTCTACCTCTCATCTACTTAATTTAAGGAAAAAATTGTGTCCTTTGTCATTATGTTGTTCTAGGTTAGCCACCAAACCTAGGGGAGATAATTCTGCCTGCAGACATAAATCCCACATAAAAAATTAATGAATCTGTTGGGGAACGATGTATTCCCTTGGTGGTTTCTTTGTTCATTATGCTCGATTTACCTCTATCATATACCTTTGTTGCTTTAACCAGCCAAGAACAGACCTAGGAAGTGATTGCATTGAGTCTTGTTTGCAAATTTTGTGTCGGAATCCTCTTTCCCGGGACCAACGCACCCTCTAGTCTACTGACAGAGAATTACACCCCACATGGAACTTCTTTGTGCCTGCATTTCACCCCACCTGGGCCCTCTCTGTGCTCAGTGTTAATTTGATCAGCCTACTTCCATCTAACCTTCCTTGAGTCTTGGAGCTTCACGTAGTTGGGGGCCAAAACTCCATTTCCAAACAAAAAATAAAGGCACAAAAAGGCACATCCAAACCTCAACCTCACAAGAAGCCACTTCTAAACCTCAAAAATAGCCACTTCCAAACCTCCAGGCACAAAAAGCAACTCACAAAACTCAAATCACAACCGACTAAACTCAAATCACACACATCAATTGAAAAAGTTTGAAATAAGACATTCAGACAATAAGAAAGTCTGACAAGAATACATTCAAAGGCCTCAATATCCAATCGACTAAGTGCAAGCCTCCATTTGGTTTTCATTTGTGTTTGATTGCCTTTGGTAAGAATTGGTTTAGATTTTTCTTTTTTCTTATCATTAGGTCACTTGCAAACTTGTTTTGTTTGATCATTGATCCCTTCGATGAATTATTGTTCTAGTCCTCATTTTGAAAAGTTCATTTGAATTAGTGATTAGACTTACATCTTAGTTTTCCTCATTTAAAAAAATTAAGTGTGGTGAAAAGGAAAAATCTTACATTGTCATTTATGGTTTTGCATCTATATTGATTTAGGAACATTTGCATGAAAAGTGAATTGCATTGAACATCTCATTTGTTGCATTTTCTATGTTTCATGTTATTTCTCTCTTCCATTCCTTAGCTAGATTTTCATTGAAGAGAAAGATTCCATTTCCTCGTGCTAGATTTTCATTTTAGGGAATTCAGGTGAATTCATGGTGACCCATAAAACTGAAACTTAATTCAAGATCAACTTAAAATTTACTGAATCAAGCTAAGGATCATTTGTAACATTAACTCAAACACATAGAGGTCTAGGCTAAAGATGTGTTTTGGCATCATTAAACGTAGGCATTGTTGTTGTTTTCTGGTGTTGCATCCTGGGGGTGAAATCTCGTTCCACGTATTTGAGTGTGTAGGATCGTACTCCATGTTCATTTAGGTATATTGGTGGCGCTCCATGCATGCAAAATATATGGGAATGCTCTCATCGAATGGTTACGCATTAGACACACTACTACAGACTGCATTCCCACATATCATCACGTATATTTTGGGAGTCCCCAATAGGTTGCTATCCATCCATAGGTAATCGATTTTGTCGCCTTGTAAACCATGATACACCAAACACAACATTCGGGGAGATTGGTTGTCATACATTAAGTCCTTGGTTCGCCAAGGTGTATATTGCAGTTCATAGTTGCTTGGTAATACTTTATGCCTAGATTAGCCTTGTTGATCTAGATTGTCATTGATGTCAATATGGAAATATTCTGGGATAGTAAATGATGAGTTGAAGCCAAGTAGAGTAGTTCCAACAACATTACTTGAAGAGCAGATCTGTGAAGCAACAGGAGCATTACGTCAGAAGAGTAGTGACATTGGAAGGAGAAAAGAGGAACACACAGTGGAGAAGGAGCTAAAGGGAAGAACTAAAAACCCAATCGGAAGATTAAACTATGGAAAACCCTTTAAAAGTCCACATCTCATCGAAGTTTAACATAACAATGGCTTTATCAGCGGGCTTTATCATATGTCACATTAAAATTTGTGATTGTGATTTGAGCTGCGAACCCAAATGATTCAATAAAACATGCCCTAATGTAATACTGCATACCAAATGGTTCCATTATAATACACCTTATCGCATCAACCGTATCATATCGAAAATCATAAAGGGTTGTCACGGTCAAAACGTTGATTGCAACAGTATTGCAAACTACCGATTGTGATAGAGTGGTGGACCCCGGACCGCCGATTGCGATAGTGTGGTGGACCCAATGGAGTTATCAAAATAGTTTAATATAATATCACATGCATTAGGGGCAATCAGAAATCGACTATGCTATGCGCACGAATTGTAAAAGACCTCCGAAAGTTGTGATTGTGATTGAGGTGATGACATGGATGTGGGACCTCATGTGGGTACGACCTCTCCTATGAAATTTTCTGTAAATAAACAAGTCTGTGAATAATTGGATGAATATTCATAAGTCGACCTCTCCCTACAATGAACATGTCTCTTGGTTATTAGTGAGACTCGCATAAATACAGGTTAAAATTCCTCACCTCAAGTATTGATCTCGGCATCGGGCACAAAGAAGAATTGATAGTTCACAACTTGTGAACTTGAAGGAACAGAGAGAGCTAAAGGTTGAAGACAGAAGCCAAAGATCCAGCTTCAAGAAGGAAGTCGAAGATCCAGCAAAAAGGAAGGAAGCTGAAGGTCGACCAAGTCTATTGGTTGGGTTAATCTCTAAAAGAGCTCAAACCTATAATCTGTGGAACGAGTACAAAACACAAACTAAAGAATAGTTATGTAAACGAAATAAGGGTTCATCATTCATCATTTGAAGGAAGAAATAGACTACATCATCATTGAATTATGTATGAGTATATTCCTTGGAAGTAAGACAGTGAGAAGAAGTCACTCCTGAAGCATTTATGTAGTGCAGACCATGATCTCTTACAAAGATCACAAGGACGGGGAGCAGTGATACAATCAAAACATTTCTTGACAAAGAAAAACTATAAGGTTGGATCCCTTGGGGTTGGTGCCTCAGAATTGGAAGGATTGTTGTCCTTGGATTTGGTGCTCTAAATCCAAGGTTGGTGCCTTGAAAATATAGGGTTAGAGCCCTAGAGGTTGAAGCCTCATCAAAGTCCAAGTTGGTGCTTGGAAAAATTCATTAGATATTGTATTCAATATTTTTCTATATTTAATAAAATCATTTCTTTGATTAAAATTGTAAAGAATCTAAACTGGTAATAATAACAATTGAAAATAAATATTGATTCATCCCCCTCTTAGTATTTCCAACAATTGGTATCAGAGCCAGCTTCTTCATAATCAACCTAACAGCTAGAAGAAGGATTCTTAGTTACAATGAAGAAACAAGAAATGACAGGAAGGCTTCCCTTATTCGATGGCACAAATTTTGGTTTTTGGAAAAAGAGAATGTCTTACTACTTAATGTCTCTTAGACCTGAATTTTCGAACTCTATTTTGAATGGGTACAATGCTCCTTCCACTCTTCCTACTAATCAAGATGAAAGGAAAGCATACATTGCAAATGTCAAAGCTCTAAATTCCATTACTAGTGGAATTATTGATTCTGAGTTCACAAAAGTATTGAATTGTGACTCAGCCAAAGAAGTATGGGATAAGTTAGTCACCTTATATGATGGGGATTCCAAAGTTAAGAAGGAAAAGCTTAAAACTCATAGGATGCAGTTCAAAAGTATGAAAATGGACGATGAAGAAGATATTGCATCATACTTCCCCCAAGTAGTTGAAGTCATCAACTCTCTTAAAGGTTTGGAAGAAAATATTGAAGAATTCATTGTTGTTCAAAAAATCTTAAGATCACTCCTAGATAGATTTGACTCCAAAGTAAGTGTTATAGAAGAAATGAAGGACCTAGATACTCTCAATATGGTTGAACTTCATGGGATCCTCATTTCCTATGAGATGAGAAAAGGAATCCCAAGTTCCAAAGATGCGGCATTCAAGGCTTCAAAATCAAAAAAGGGGAAAGGATGGAATACCAGCAAATATGACTCTAATGTTGAATCTGAATTGGCACAATTTGTACAAAGACTAAAGAAAGGATCCAAGCCAAAAGGTAAGCTTATTTGTTTCAATTGTGGAAGAATAGGTCATTATGCTGCAAAATGTCCTCATAAGCATGACATTGATGATGAGGAAGATTCAAAAAAGAGGATATACAAAAAGAAAGGATTTACTAAGAAGAATTTCCTCTCTAAACAAGATGAATCTGATGAGGATGAATATGTGGTCATAAAAAATAAATCATCCAAAGGAAGCAATGATGAATCAGATGAAGAAAATGAATATGCTAGAAGCAAGGAAGTACTATTTATGGCATTCACTGAAGATGATGAATCAAGACAGGAAAACGGAGAAGATACAAATGAATTACTAATAAGTGCCATTGAATAAAATTAAAAGTTACTAAAGAAGGTCATATCACTTAAAACAAATAAAGAGGAAGCTAAAAGAAGGGAGGACGACATATATGAAAGACATGAAGCTGAAATAGTATCTCTCAAGAAAGAATTGGAACAAATCAAAAGAAGTTGGAAAATTTCTCAAACACTTTATCACATTCTCAACACTCAGAAATCTCAAAGTGACAAGTCTAGGATTGGTTTTAAAGAATAATCATCAAGTACTAAGGATAATGCAATAATCTATGTCAACGTACTTTGCAGCAATCCAAAAGAAGAAAAATAATCTCATCAGAGGCCCGTCTCAAATCCAAAGAATGAAGAAAGAGCAACTCCAAGAAAGAAGGTTTATTCAAATCATGGTTATTATAACAGGTACCAAACTATTTTTCTTGGGCATTGTTATTATTGTAAAGATTTTTGTCATCAAGCTAAACATTTCATCACTCGTAAGAATGAAGCACCAAGATTCAAGGATCAGACAAACAAACCATGTAGTCTCAAGGTGCAAGGGAAAATCATGACCTTCAACTCTTTTGATCCTTTGGCCAAAATTGATCCAATTTGTTCATTATGTAATGAGAATGGACATAGCGAACAAAATTTCCCCCTCAAAAGAAGAGAAAGAAAAGATGAAAATCTCAATACGGATAAATGTGGTCTAGCTCTATGTGCTCACAGTGAGGAAAATCTTTGGTTTGTGGATAGTGGGTGCTCTAGACATATGGCAGCTGAAAAAAGGAAGTTTGTCTTATTAAACAAAAAGGAAGGAAATGTATCCTTTGGGAGTGGATGTGCCAAAATTGCTGGAAAAGGAACCATTACCCTTATTAATGGAAAAGGAAAGGCTCAAAATGCTTTGCTGGTATATAGGCTCAAACACAATCTCTTGACTGTTAGCCAAATCTGTGATCAAGGACATAATGTTGTCTTTAGCACTAAAAATTGTGAAATAAGGAACTCTTCCTCAAGAAAACTTTTGGTGAAAGTAGTTAGAACATTAGATAACGTCTACATTTTGTACAAAATTCAAGCAGATAAATTTTATCTAAGTCAAATAGATGAAAGTTGGTTGTGGAATAAGCGACTGGGGCATACAAGTTTTGATAACTTGATCAATTTCAGAAAAATCAATACAGTAAGGAACATTCCAAAGATGTTCAAACCAAATCAAGCTATACATGGCCCATGTCAACATGGCATGCAAACTAGAACCAGCCACAAGACTAAGGAATTCTCCACATCAAAACCTCTAGAGATCATTCATGCAGATTTATGTGGGCCAACCAGAACTCCAACACTCCAAGGAGAAAGGTACTTTGCTTTATTTATTGATGAATATACTAGAATGATGTGGGTATATTTCATAAAATAAAAATCTGGAGCATTTGAATGTTTTAAGAATCTTAAATCTCTTGCAGAAAATGAAAAGGACTCTGAAATTACATGTCTTATAATGGATAGAGGGGGAGAATTCACATAAAAAGAATTTGATGAATTCTGTAATGAACATGGAATCGAAAGAGAATTCTCTTCTGCTATAACACCTAAGAAAAATGGGGTAGTTGAAAGGAGAAACTGAATTGTTCAAGGAATGGCAAGAACTATGTTACTAGTAGTTGACTTGCAGCCAAAATTTTGGAAGGAAGCAGTGGGACAATAGTTTATACCTTGAATCAAACTCAACTAAGACCAAATAATGAGAAGACTCCTTATGAATTATGGAAAGGAAGACCTGCTTCAATAAAATACTTCAGGATTTTTGGAAGCAAATGTTTCACAAAGATCAATGATGACTCACCAAGAAAGTTTGATTCTCGAGTTGACGAAGGAATATTTCTTGGATATTCTACTAGAAGCAAAGCTTACAAGTGCTACAACAATTTACTATGGAAAATAGTGGAAAGTATTGATGTAAATATTGATGAAGGCCTTCCAGAAAATAAAATTGAAGATCATGAAGTTGACCCCTTTATTGAAGAAATCGGAGAAGAACCTCAAAAGGAGGAAAAAGATCAAGAAAAGCAAAAACAAAAAGAACCATCTCAAACTCCTTAAAAACAGAAATTCCTCCAAAAACATCACCCAGAAGAGCAAATTATTGGAAACGTAGATGAAGGAATAAAAACTCGAATAAGGATGGCTAGTACACGAAAGAAAAATGATGTTGCTTTCCTATCTATGATAGAACCAGAAACTTTTACTCAAGCAAGTAAGGATCCTCATTGGGTGGAAGCCATGAAATAAGAAATGTCTCAAATCGAGAAAAATGAGACATGGGAGCCAGTACCTCATCCAAAGGATAAAAATATAATTGGAACTAAGTGGGTGTTCAAAAACAAAATGAATGAAGATGAACAAATCGTCAAAAATAAGGCGAGACTCGTTTGTAAGGGTTATTCACAAATTGAAGGAATCAATTTTGAAGAAACATTTGCACCGGTAGATTGTATGGAAGCTATAAGGATGTTCTTGGCATTTCTTGCTCAAAAGGATTCAAAGTATATCAAATGGACGTACAATCAACATTTTTGAATGGGGAACTCAAGGAAGAAGCCTACATGGAGCAACCAGAAGGTTTTGATCTAGCAGAAGGAAAAGACTTTGTATGTAAGTTGAAAAAGGCATTATACGGTTTGAAGCAAGCTCCTAGAGAGTGGTATGAAAGATTGGATCACTATCTACAACGACAAAACTTCAAAAATGGGGTGGCAAGAAGTAATATCTACATGAAGATGGAAAAGGATAAATTACTAATCACCCTTGTATATGTTGATGATCTGATTTTTGCTAGCAATAATGATGAAATGAGCCATGAGTTTGCTCAAAATATGTCAAAAGAACTCGAAATTTCAATGATTGGTGAGCTATCCTACTTCCTTGGACTAGAAGTATTGCAAACCACAACGGGTATGTTTGTCTCTCAAACAAAATATATCAAAGACATGCTTAAAATATATGGAATGGAATAATGTGCACCTATGAGCACACCGATGACCACAAACTACAAATTAAGAAAAGATGATGCAACTCTTTACAGGTCAATAATTGGAGCCTCTTATACTTAACTGCTACAAGACTCGACATTATGCAAGCAGTGGGAATGGTGGGAAGATTTCAATCAGCTCCTAAGCAATCCCACATGTTGGCTATGAAAAGAATTCTCATATACTTGAAAGGAACTCCTAACTTTGGTCTTTGGTATCCCAAAAGCACAAATATTACAAGTGACATCTTATACCGATGTTGATTGGGCTGGAAGAGTTGATGATCATAAAAGAACCAATGGAAATGCATTTTTTATGGGAGATTACCTGGTAGCTTGGCTCAAAAAAAAACAATCATCTATATTTCTCTCTACAACTGAACCTAAATATATAGACATAATTGACTGTTTACACAAATACTATGGATGAAGGAATATTTTAAGGATGTCAACGTAGAAACTAAACAATCAATCACAATATATTGTGACAACACAAGTGCTATCAATCTCAGTAAAAATCCAGCGATGCACTCAAAGACCAAACATATACCAATCAAGTATCATTTTCTTCATGAACAGGTGGCTGAAAAAAACATCAAGTTGGAATATATCAATACTAAGCAACAAATTGTAGATATTTTCACCAAACCTCTTCCTCGAGAAGCATTTTAACATCTCCGTCAAAATATGGGGGTTACTGCTTTAGAATCACACTAAACTAATTCTTAAGATGTCGCATGACTAGGGGAGCATTTTGATAGAAGGAGCAGTTCAACCAGGGGAGTCCTTATGCACTCCTTTGCCTTTGATGTCAAAGGGGGAGAGAAGAAGAATATTGTCGTGAATGACAATGGGGGAGATTGTTGATCTAGATTGTCATTGATGTCAATATGGAAATATTCTGGGATACTAAATGATGATGTGAAGCCAAGCAGAGCAGATCCAACAACATTACGTGCAGAGAAAATCCATGAAGCAACAGGATCATTATGTCGGAAGAGTAGCAACATTAGAAGGAGAAAATAGGAACACGCAACGGAGAAATAGATAAGGGAAGAACTAAGAACCCAATCGGATATTAAACCATGTAAAACCCTTTAAAAGTTCACAATGCATTGAAGTTTAATATATCGGTAATATAACATATCAGTGGCTTTATTGACAGGCTTTTTCATATGTCACATTAAAATTTGTGATTGTGATTTGAGTTGCAGACCCAACTACTTCAGTAAAACATTCCCTAATGTAATATCACATCCGCCTTGTCGAAAGTCATATCTCCAATCTTAAATAAATGTCACACCAAAACCCTCAATTGTGATATGTACTGCAGACCCGATGGTTCCATTATAATACACATTATCACATCTGTCATATCATATCGAAAATCATAAAGGGATGTCACGGCGGAAATGCCAATTGTGATAGTACTGCAGACCGTCGATTGTGATAGAGTGGTGGACCCTGAACCGCCGATTGCGATAGTGTGGTGGACCCAACAAAGTTATCAAAACAGTTTAATATAATATTGCATCTAGTAGGGGCAATCGGCTATGTTATGATCACGACTTGTAAAAGACCTCTGAAAGTTGAAATTGTGATTGAGGTGATCATATGGATGTGGGACCTCATGTGGGTACAGCCTCTCCTATGAAATTTTATGTAAATAAACAAGTCTGTGAATAAATGTATGAATATTCATAAGTCGGCCTCTCCCTCCAATGAACGTTTCTCTTGGTTATTGGTGAGACTCGTATAAATACGAGTTAAAATGCCTCACCTCAACTATCGATCTCGGCATCGGGCACAGAGAAGAAATGACAGTTCACAACTCATGAACTTGAAGAAACAGAGAGATTCAAAGGTCAAAGATGGAAGTTGAAGGTCCAGTGTGAAGAAGGAAGCTAAAGTTCCAACAAAAAGGAAGGAAGTCGAGAGTCGAGCAAGTATGTTGGTTGGGTTAACCTCTAAAAGGGCTCGAACCTGTAATCTATGGAAGAAGTACAAAACACAATCTAGAGAACAGTTCTATAAATGAAATAAGGGTTCATCAGTCATCGTTTGAAGGAAGCAATAGAATACATCAGCATTGAAGTACATATGAGTAGATTCCTTGGAAGTAAGACAGTGAGAAGCAGTCACTCCTGAAGCAGTTATGTAGTGTAGACCTGTTATGAAACTAGCTCACAAAATGATAGAAAATATAGATCAACGACTTCAAAATCAGCCTCTTCGAGGGGGAAACCTCCCTTACATTACACAAATGAACAATTATTGGATGATTCAAATGACAAGACCTCCTTTATTTATATAGGAATCTAAGGGGTCATAATATAATCAAAGCTGACATAATAATAATAATGTAAGGGCACAATAATAACAATATTGGGCTTCTATGTGGCACAATAATAACAATATGGGGACTACATGGGCACAACAATATAATAAGGGTGTTGCACTAATAACAATAATGGGTTCCACTAGTAGTAGAGGGACCTAACATGCCTGTCTCCTTCAAAAAGTGTTCTCCTCAACACTTGAGTAGTTATGGATGCTTCTGTATAAAATTCTCATCCTCCCATGTGGAATCTTCAGCAGGTAAGTTCTTCCACTTTATGAGACACTCTAAAATTGATCGATTTCGTAGCTGTTAGGTTATTGTTTCCATGGCTGCTTCAGGTTCCAATATGATTTTTCCTTCCTCATCAAGTTTTGAAAATATTGTTTGAACTCAGAGCTTGTCACCTATAACCTTCTTTAAGCATGAAACATGGAAAACTGGGGACACTCAGGAAGATGCAGGAAGCTCCAATTTGTATGCCATAGTACTAATATTTTGCAGCACCTTGTAAAGAACGTAGTACTTTGGTGATAATTTATTATCCTTCTTAGCTTGCATCAAGGACATTTTTTTTTATGGTTGTATTCGTAAAAATACCCAGTCCCCTATATCAAAACTTCTTTCGTTGCGATGTTGATCTTCCTATTGTTTCATTCAATTCTATGCAAAAGTGAGTTTATCCTTTTTCTTCTTGACGTGTCCTTCTATCTTGAGAGTTTGAGGAGTGGTAATTCTTGCCAATGCATTACAAGATATGCTCAGATTCATTTCTTCTTTCTCTGGGGTTGGTTCTTGGTTTATATCATCTTCTTTTGATGTTTCTTGATCCTTTTCTTCCTCCTCTTCATAATCAATGTAGAAATAATTTCTTCTCAGTACACTTATTACCTTTAGCATATTTTCTATCACAACTGTAACAAAGTTTGTTTTCTCCTTTTTCTTCCAATTGTTGTGGTGTCAAACTTGTAGGTTGTGGAAGGATAGGAGTAACAACACTTCCATATTTATAATTGTGAGTGGTCGGATTTCTTGTTGCCATAATTTTTCTTGCAATTTTTCTTTCCAGCCTGAATGTCTACTCCAATGAATCAGGTTCCCAAAGACAAACCTCATGTTGAATGTTATCCTTTAAAGTCCCTATGAAGACATCAATCCTCTGCTTCTTTGGAATATCATTTACCCTTATATTTAATTTTTGGAAGTCCTCAATGTGCTCTTCCATTGAACCCTTTTGTTTGAGATTTATCAATTGGCTAAATAAGGTGTTTCTCTTTGTATCCTCATAATCTACTATCATTTCCTCTGTGAAAATTGACCAAGTGACAAGTGTTTTACGAGAACAAATCCCTTTATACCATAAAAATTGATTCATTTCTAAATATAAATATGCAATACGTACCTTTTGTAACAGTTTCACATCATGTAGATCAAAATATTTCTCCATCTGTAGTATCCATGTTATGGGATCCTTGCCATCAAACTTCCTCATATCGATCTTTGAAATATGGTGGGTCTTCAGTCCAATGTTAGATTCTATGAAATCATGATTAACATTTATTTTTTTCTCTTCATGATTTTCCTGTACTACCTTTTCGTCATTAGGAGGCCTTTCTTGTAGCAGCTTTGTCCCACCTTCCTTCAAACCTTCCATGTCTTTCTTCAAATTTTCCATGCCTTTCTTCAAATATTTTTCCATATCATCGATATTAACTCCCATGGAACATCTAAAACTATTTATCTCAGCTTCCATCCAATTTTGCTTACTAGGTGTTTCTATTTTCTTGATTCGAGTTGTTATTTTTATTGCTTTTAGGAGCTCAATGTTTAATGACTGTAACTCTGTAATTTCAAATATTCAAGTTCTAAATTTTTTCCTATGGTAACCCTCTAAGTCCTCTTTCTAACCCCACTAGTCTAATCAATATTGAATTCTTCAATAAATAGTTATGCCAAATCTCCTACGATGACCTGATTATAGACTGGTTCAATAGAGCGAACTTGTACAACCTACCATGTGTCACTGTTTTTACCTTCGACCTGAAAATAATACACAAAAAAGACAGTACTTCCTCTTTCTGCAAATTCTTACAAAATTTCAATTTTATGCTCAGAGATAAATTTATGACAATTTTCCCATGGTTACCTATTTGAAATGTAATTCGGGAGTCTACAAAAACCCTAAACGTCTTGGATTGTGTCTCTGAAAATATAGTGAAAAAAGATTTGAAATTTGGGCCTGATCTTCACCAATATTTCAGCTCAAAAGGGTTTTATTTTTAGATTTTGAACCTTCGTAGAACAAAAATTATAACGAAAATTCCATAATGACCTATTTGAGATGGAATTTTGAAGCTTGCAAAAACCCTAACTTCTTCATATCATATCTCTGAAAATATAGCGAGACAAGATCTGAAATTCAGACCCGAGGTTCAGAATGATTTCATCTCAAATGGTTTTTTTCTATCTTCTGAAACTTCGTAGAGAAAAAGTTATAGTGAAAATTCCACTATGGCCTGTTTGGAGCAGTGAAACCCTAAAATCCAAAGCTCTGATACCAAATGTTATGAAACCAACTCACAAAAAGATAGAAAATATAGATCAGCGACATCAAAAATAGACCATTTGAGGGGGAAACCTCCTTTACATTACACAAATGAATAATTCTTGGATGATACAAATGACAAGACCTCCTTTCTATATATAGGAGTCTAAGGGGTCATAATATAATCAGAGCCGACATAACAATAATAATGTAAGGGCACAACAATAACAATAGTGGGCTTCTATGTGGCACAATAATAACAATATGGGGACTAAATGGGCACAACAATATAATAAGGGGGTTGCACTAATAACAATAAAGGGTTGCACTAGTAGTATAGGGACCTAACAAGATTGTGATCTGTTACAAAGATCACAAGAACAGGGAACAATGTAATACAATTAAAACGTTTCTTGACAAAGAAAAAATATAGGGTCGGAGCCCTTGGGGTAAGTGCCTCAGAATTGGAAGGATTGGTGTCCTTGATGTTGGTTCTCCTAAATCCAAGGTTGGTTCCTTGACAAGATAGGGTCGGAGCCCTAGAGGTTGGAGCCTCATCAAATTCCAAGTTGGTGCTTGGAAAAATTCATTAGAAATTGTATTCAATCCTTTTCTATATTTAATAAAATCATTTCCTTGAATAAAATTGTAAAGAATCTAAACTGGTAATAATAAAAATTGAAAATAAATACTGATTCACCCCCCTCTTAGTATTTCCAACAACCCTCTTTTTGATTTATTTTTTTTTCTGTTAATAAAATTTACTCTCCAACGTGGAACAACAAGATCACCCACTCTATCGTTCACGTAGAGTGAAAAATAAGCCTCCTCTTCCACTAGGGGATACTCTTGGTTGTCATCAAAAGAAAAAAAATAATGCAAACTACCAAATCGGGAAATACGAGAACTAGTTTTGGTCCTCCTCTTGAATCTGATCAACCAGAATCATTTGTCCCCTTCAGTATCAAACCCAAGATTACATCTACTTTTGTCGGTGAAACTGACACAACCGATACTGAATTACCTGAAGCTTTGTTCCCTAAGATTATATAATATGATCTTCCTGAGTCAAAAACTTTATTTCCTGAGTTATTTTAACTTAAGGAGCCTTAGTCGTCTTCACCTGCTACTTCAAGTATTCCATCCTCTCTTCTATTTTCTCAGACAGATTCACCTACTATATATCTTGGCCTTGATGGTGAACCACTTCCACCTAGACTTGTGAGTATCAAGGAGATCCCACAAGAAGATCCTCATCCTTCTACTCATTTGGAAGGACTTTTCCTTTATCCAACCCATCCTCTTCTTCCTCCTCCACCTCTTGAACAAACTCCTTTACCTAGTTATTTTGACTTACACACGAATTTCATGCGGTAATCCACTTTGGGATTATTGACCATGAATGGAAATGATATGGATTCCCATCCTACATCTATCACTATGGTTCAGACTTCAAATTTCACTTCCACATCTATGTTTTTTACATCACCAGAGGCACATATGTATGGTGGCCCATCCATCCCACCAGGTTATCAGTCCTTATCTTTAACCTCTCTAGTGCATCTTCCAGTTTATAGACATCCCCCATTTCATCCACTTTGGTAATTCCATCTGGTATTGCTCTTATGTGTGTTTCTTAGCCTACTCTTTCTCCTCCTCCTACACCAACATAGGAACAGTAGGTTGGCCCTTATGTTAGTGGGAAACGTCTTCTTCAACAGCCTAACTATCCTTATGTTGGGTACCCTCCACAAGGGGGGCAATTTCCTCCATCATCCCCTCCTCTTTTGGCAAGGGGGAAACCCTTTGTTGGTATACCTAAAATTGGTAACCAACATTATTATATTCCTCCTTATCCTAGGATAGCTACTAGCATTTGGCAGCCTAATTTTCTCATTCAACGTGGTTTGATGTTGGGTCCATTGTTTGTTTCCCAAACTATGCCATCATCCCAAGTTCCTATTCCTCAATCTGTACCTCAATAATCTCAAATTCATGTAACTCAACATGTATAGGCTGTGATCTCATCTCAACCTATTCCTTTAGTATTTGGTACCTCTCATATTCCACTTAATCAGCCTTTACAAGTTCCTTTACAATCTCAATCTCTTGCATAAGGTATTGCTCAAATTCTAGTAGGATAGATTGTGTATGGCATGGAACAGCATCAACCAAACCCTCTTTATCATGGGACATTGAAAATCCCCATCAGGAAACCGTATAGACCTTATCAGCGTATCCCTCATGTGCCTTTTCAAGGCCAGAAAATTCATGGTTATCCTAGGGTTCATCAACAAGGTCACTTGTATTCTAGATATTAGAATCCTCTTTATTCTCGTAACCAGGTTCCTTATTGCCAGAACCCTCCTTATTCATGGATGCAAGTGCCTATTTCCCAGTTTGTTCCTTCATATCTAGGTCATCTTCCGCTAGACTTTAATCGGCAGTTTCCTTTTATGGCCACTCTCGAGTTGCCATATTTGACTCGACTCACCAATGACCCCATCGCTCATTCATCTTGGTATACGATTATTCATACTAAATTTCCTTCTGATATCCCTAAATTCAATGGGAATCCAAGAGAAGACCCATCGACTCATGTCATGACGTATCATCTATGGTGTTCTTCAAACTCCCTTAATGATGATTCTATTCGACTTCATCTTTTCCAAAGAAAACTTACAGGTACGACTACTAAATGGTACAATGAGTTACCCAGAGATTCATTCCATGATTTTAGTACCTTATCCACAACCTTCCTCACACATTTCTAGTTGCCCATTAGATATGAAACTAGAACGAAACTATTAACCAACTTCAAACAATCAGATTCCACTCACATTTCAGATCACATTCATGAGTGGAGGTGTCATCGTTGGTTGGTCAAAACTTATGTTCCTGATCAATTTCTCGTGGAATGGTTCACCAAATCTCTGTTGGCACCCATAATAGAATATGTGGCCAAAGGTGGAGTCGTGACTGAAGAGAAAGTGATTACTTGTGTGCAATATTTGGATTTGGGTGTTACCCAATCCAACAAAATCTACGATAAGATACCAAACGCTATGAGACCTTCGAATATTGTTCCTCCTCTTATGCTTGGTAAATAATCTCATGCTACTTATGGCATTAGTTATACCAACATGTAGACGGCAAGTAAACCATCTGGTATTGCTCCACCCACATCTGCTCAAAACCCTCAATCCCACCCTCCTGCAGCTTCTGCTTCTAAGATAAATGTTGTTTCATCTAATAGAGGCAAGTCTCAATAGCAACTTGGAAGCAAGAAGAAAAGAAAAGGTAAGAAAAATAAAGATCCCTCTCTGTGGGATAAACAAACAAATCAGTCTTCTGATGAGAAACAAAAGCCTCGATATCCTTGCTTGATTTGCAATGAGGAGCACTTTACACGTGATTGTCCTCATCGCATTAAAGTGAATCAATTTATTAAGTCTTCCACTTCTCCTGCAGTTTTGACCGACCCATTTCCTAATCAAGAGACTCATATGGTTGCTTGGGACCCATCTTCCTCTAACACGGTTTTGATTCTTTCCTCTTCAAAGTCGAGATCTGATGTTTTGGTAGTTACTTGAAACAAGGGTTATGGCAATGTGAATCTACCAAACATTCAGGCTACTGATCAACTTGCTAGTTCAGTACCATCCTCATTAGATCCCACTCCACCGTAGATTCTTACCGAACTGACTATTAAACCTCCAAAGTGTGTTTTTCATAAGTCAGCTTTCAACCCTCGTGCAAGATCCGATCATAATTATAACATAGTTGAAGACTTGGCTCAGTCTCCATCGGCCATATCGACTCTTGAGGTGTTGAAAAACTTCCCTAACCAAAAGAGGGATTCACTTTCAACTATTGGATGTGTGGATCCATCGGATTCCCACCTTGTTGTTTTCTCTCATGAAAACTATACCCCTCAGCTTCCATTTTAGTTAGCTTTTATAATCCTAGTCGTCGTTCATGGTAATAATATTCATCGTTCTAACGTGGATGAGGGAGCCTCAACTTGCATTATGCCCATGTCATGTCGGAAGGAAATTGGTTCTCCTCAACTGAGTCACATACCTACTACATTGAAAGCCTTTGATAGGAGAACATATCAACCTTGTGGGATTTTGAACTCCCTGCAAGTTAAATTATGGGGAAAAACTGTGTCCATAGAAGTCAAATTTATTGACGGACTTCTTGATTACAATGTTCTATTATGACGTACGTGGGTTTATGCCATGGTTGTTATTTTTCAACTTACTTTTTCATGATCACATTTCATCATAAAGGCGGGATTGTAGCCATAGACAAACTCCCCTGTTTCACCTCTGATTCACATGTTACTGGAAGTGTCCCTCTTATGGTGGAAACCCTAGAGTCATATTAGCATGTCGGAGTTGGATTGTCTAAGGATTCTTCACTTTTGGGGACATTTTCACTCCCTCCTCCTCTCCTTCCCGAATGTTTAGACTTGGTCATTTATTAATAAAATAATTTGTTAGATTCCATACATGAATTTTCCCTTATAAAAGAGAGTGTACATGCGGGTACCAGAATACCAAACTCGCTTACACAATTTAAAATATGAAAAAAAAAAAAAAAAAAAATCCTATTTCTCAAGCAGGGTTTACAGGTTTGACTGAAAACCCACCTACAGGAGCCCATGGCCTAACTGAATCAACTGATTTCTAGTGGTATTTATACACCTCGTGGGAAGGCCTAAAACATATAAAGAGATAGGATATCAACATTATAGTCTTTTTGTCCCCAAATCAAGTCTAATTTTCCTTATGCCTCCTGCACTCCCAGTCATAGGAAACCCTTGTTTCCTTGCAGAGATGTTCATCTTCCATTATATGCCATCCTTTTGCACATATTGAGAGGTGATATTTGAGGCTTGGACTGGACAAATCTAGAGGAAGGTTTGTTGGTGTCGTGGCCGATCAGGTTGTATTCTTCCACTCCTATTTGTTGGTATCAATAAAGAAGCTTTGTCTTATTCCTGAAATGGTGTGATCTCATGTTTTTATAATTCATGTCTAATATATCATGCTTTATATATCTATACTTGATGATCTAACATGTTTAATATGCACATTCTTTGAACTACTTGCTATGTATATGCTTCTCTAGTTTGTGTTGCAAGTCTAAACACTTGGGAGGAAGCAGAGGGTTTGGACCCTATGGGATCAGCGTCAAACGTAGGACCTCTAAGTATTCTTCACAAACCCAACTTTAGTAGTTTTCATAGTTTTCTTTCTTGAATGAGTGCTTCTTGTTGATAGTCTGCCTTCGATCTATTAAGGTTTTCAACCCTTACCTAAGGGAGGTTTCTCCTGCTAACAGAATTGGCGACTCCACTAGGGAATACAATCTTGTATTTCCTAGAAGGGTTGTTTTATTCTTGATTTGGGCTCTCTTATCTTGTTTCTTGGTTTTCCAGTCTTATTGATTCATTTGCAGTTTGGGTAATTATTTTGATCTTTTGGATCAGGCTTGTACCTTTTATTTTTATTTTTCTGCATATACGTGTTTTTCTTTGTACACAATCGCATAGACATGGTTTTTTCCAAAGAAACCCACGTAAACACGTGTTTCTTCAGACACAGTCATGTATACATGCGAATTTCATAATACACAGTTGCGTATTTCTGGGAAATTTGAAATTTTTAAATTTTATCCTCAATTTTTGGGAAGTAGCCTGGCTTTCCTGCTCTTTTAGAGTCATTTGAAATCTGGAATGATCTGGTTTCTTGTTGGTGTCAGTTTCTTTGTCTCTTTTTGCAAAAATATTTTGTCAACCTAGGGTTTGCTATTTTGTGAAGTTTTGTACTTTTGAGTTTGGATTTTAGACCTTTTGGTAAAGTGTCTGATTGTTCTATACATTTGGAATAGAGAGTTGTTTTTCAACTTGCCTTAAGATCCAATCTTTTCATTGCTTCATTTGCATTCTTGAAGTTGCTTCTTTTTGTTTCTTCTTGTTGGTTTGAGAAAGATTTGAAATTTTGGTTCAGTGAAAGATTTTGGTTTTTTGAGATCTTTTGTTTGTTGAATATTTTGTGTGTCCTTTAGATCAAGTCATTCAAGTGTTTTTGACCTTTTGTTGGTCTTATCATTTCGGTGATTGTTTATGGTCAGTGAACTTTGGTGTCTTTTCGCTTGATTTTGATCTTGAGGTCATTAGTTGTTTTTTCTTCTTGAATCTTTTATTCAAAGAAATTAAAAGGAAAAAGTGAAAAAACATTTGTTTTGTTTTCCTTTATTTTCTTTGATTTGATATTTTTGTTTATCAACAAGTGTGTGAATCTTTGTTTGAAGTTGGAATTTGCTTTGCTTGAGAGATATTTTTCTTGGATGTTTGTTTCTCCTTGTTTGGTCAAATTTTGACTTTAGGATATTAAAAGAGCACATTTGTTTGTTTAGAGAATTCCATAGAATCTTGCACTTAGGCATTCTAGTATGCATTAAGTAGTTTGCATTTAAGGCATTTCTTTTTTAGTCTCTTTAGATATATGATGAATGTGTGAGCGTATTTAAAAGAGAAAAAGAGTTTTTTCTTTCATAGGTTTCTCGTAGAACCCTGTAGAGATCACTTTTCATTGAAGAAAAAGAAGTTTAATTTTGCATGTAGCCTAGTTTTCTATTGATTTATTTTTGTGTGTTAGAACATCATAAGTCTCACTTGCGTTACCCCTGTGTTGGCCTCCGATTTTGGCTTCTTTTTACCTTATATATTTCATCATTTACCACCTTTTCTCACTACTTTATCATCATATTCACCTCATTTTTCCTCTTTCATGCACATCAAGGTAGTCAAACTATGTCTTTTAATTATTTTAGTGTTTTTATCAAATTTGAGCATTAAAATTAAATTCGGATAGAACTCGAAAAGCTTGTAATGGCTCATTTGAATTCATGGTTGTAGGTCACCTAGGAATGAACCGAATGCATATCTAGAAATAGTATGAACCAAGGATGGATGAACACCTCTTGGATTGCATCAAAATAGCTAGAAGATGGTCGGTCAACACTGGTCAAACCTGACAAGTCACTCAAAAAAACCCCGTGAATCAGGGGCAGATTTATGATTTCGTGGGATTCATCCTTATTTTATGTAACAAATAGATAATTTAGACCTTATGAGGTGGATTAGGATTATTTTTAGTTGTTACAACATTTTTTAGCTTTTATTGTTATGATTTTATCCTATTTAAGCAAGGCATTCATAGTTAGAGAGGACCCTGGAGACTTTGAGACTTATTTTCTGAAGATAATTGAAGACAAAGACTTGCTTTATCATTTTCTTGTGCATACTGTATAATTTGAATGGAGTGTTGTAGCTTATTGTTTTAAACGTGTACTAGGCAAAGGTGGAGGGCCCCCATACTAAGCTAAGTACACTTTGTTGTAGAGTAATGTTCATAGTTGTGAATCTGCTAGTTTTCATTTTGTATGTTTATCTTATTTCTTTGTTGTAAATACTTGTAGATATTTTCAGTATAAATTCATGCTATGGCCATGTTTTGTAGTGTTAATATTGATCTCCTTTCAGTAATTAGTTTGGATGTGGAAGGACAACCACGACTCTTAGAGTAGAGCCTCTTCTCCATGAGCTAGGACTGGACTAAATCAAGATTCACTTTCTTATATGCTTTCCTAGACTAAATTTATATGCTTTCATAGTCACATTTTATCATGCTTTCTTAGATGTTTGGCAATGTTATTATAGAAGGAATATGGAAGGATAACCAAGACCCTTAGAGTAGAGCCTCTTCTTCCTCTTCTAAAATAGACTAATGGCATTGACCAATCATTTATATGCTTTCATAGTTACATTTTATCATGCTTTCTTAGATGTTTGGCAATGTTATTATAGAAGGAATGCGGAAGGATAACCAAGACTCTTAGAGTAGAGCCCCTTCTCCATCTTTTAAAATAGACTAATCTCATTGACCAATCATTTATATGCTTTCATAAAGTAGATTTGAATGTTTATTTTACTTCCTTTTTTAAAATAGTTGTCTTGTTATCTTTAAGATTCTAGCATGCATTCAACTTTTCACAACCTAGTTAATGGCTTCTTGAGTTAATTTGATCTAAGATCCATATATTTTGGCATGTTTCTAAGTTTACTGATCCGGGTTGATAATTAAATATATGTTCTAATTTAGTTTCATAATGTTAGGTCCCTATACTACTAATGTATCCCCTTATTGTTATTAGTGCAACCCCCTTATTATATTGGTGTGCCCATGTAGTCCCCATATTTTTATTATTGTGCTCCATAGAATCCCAGTATTGTTATTGTTGTGCCCGTACATTATTATTGTTATGTCGGCTCTGATTATATTATGACCCCTTAGACTCCTATATATAGAAATGAGGTCTTGTCATTTCTATCATCCAAGAATTGTTCATTTGTGTAATGTAAAGGAGGTTTACCCCTCGAAGAGGTTGATTCTTAAGTCGTTGATCTATCTTTTCTATCTTTTTGTGAGTTGATTCCATAACATTTCATATCAAAGCTTTGGATTCTAGGTTTTCACTACTCCAAACAGGTCATCGTGGCCCTTTCGCCATAAATTTTTCTCTACAAAGTTTAAGAAGCTAAAAAAAACCATTTTAGAAGAAATCATTCTGAACCTTGAGAATGAATTTCAAATCTTGTCTCTGTATTTTTGAAGATATCATCTAAGGAATTTAGGGTTTTTTCAAGCTCCAAAATTCCATCTCAAACAAGACATCGTGGAATTTTCACTATAATTTGTTTTCTATGAAGGTTCAGACTTTGAAATTAAAACCCATTTGATCTAATATCTGGGTGAAGCTTGGGCCCAAATTTTAGATCTTGATTCGCTATATTTATGGAGATATGGTCCAATACATTTAAGGTGTTTGCAGGCTCCCGAATTACATCCCAAACAGGTAACCTATGGAAAATCATCATAACTTTCTCTCTGAGCATCAGATTGAAATTTAGTAAGAAGTTAAAGAAAGAGGACTAACTGTACTTTTCTTTATATTTTTTCAAGTTCGAAGGTCGAAACAATGACACCAGACAGGTCATACAAGTTTTCTCTACTAAAACAGTCTATAATAAAGTCATCGTAGGAGATTTGGAATAACTCTTTATTTAAGTATCCAATATTGATTAGACTAGTGGGGTTAGAAAGTAGACTCATAGGGATACCACAAGAAAAAATTTCAGAACTTGAAGATCTGAAATTACATAGTTACAGTCGTTTAAATATCGAGCTCCTAAAAGCAAGAAAAATAATAACTCGAATCAAGGAAATAGAAACACCTAGTAAGCAAAATTGGATGGATGATTTGAATAATGTGATCAAAGCTAAGATAAATAGTTTTATATGTGCCATGGAAGCTAATATCGATGGTATGAAATCAGATTTGAAGAAATACATGGAAGGTTTGAAGGAAGGTGGGACAAAGATGCTACAAGAAAGGCCTCCTAATGACGGAAAGGTAGTAGAGGAAACTCATGAGGAGAAAGAAATAAATGCTAGTCATGATTTCATAGAATCTAACATTGTATTGAAGACCCACCATATTCCAAAGATCAATATGAGGAAGTTTGATGGCAAGGATCCCATAACATGGATACTACATATGGAAAAATATTTTGATCCAAATGATGTGCAACTGTTACAAAAGGTACATATTACATCTTTATATTTAGAACCAAATCAATTTTCATGGTATAAAGGGCTTTGTTCTCATAAAACACTTGTCACTTGGTCAATTTTCATGGAGGAAATGATAGCACATTATGAGGATACAAAGAGAAACACCTTCTTTATCCAATTGATAAATCTCAAACAAAAGGGTTTAATGGCAGAGCACATTGAGGACTTCCAAAAATTGAATATAAGGGTAAATGATATTCCAGAGAAGAAGAGGATTGATGTCTTCATAGGGAATTTAAAGGAAAACATTCAACATGAGGTTCATCTTTGGGAACCTGATTCATTGGAGAAGGCATTTAGGCTGGAAAGAAAAATTATGGCAACAAGAAATCCTATCACTGACAAATATAAACATGGAAGTGTTTTTTCTCCTAGCCTTCCACAACCTACAAGGTTGACACCACAACAATTGGAAGAAAAATGAGAAAAAAATCCTTTGTTACAGTTGTCATAGAAAATACACTAGAGGTCATAAGTGTGCTGAGAAAAAATTATTTTACAATGATTGTGAGGAGGAGGAAGAAAAGGAACAAGAAACATCAAAAGAAGAGGATATACACTAGGACCCAATCCTAGAGAAAGAAGAAATGAATCTGACCATATCTTGTAATGCATTGACAGGAATTACCACTCCTCAAACTCTCAAGATAGATGGGCATATCAAGAAGAAAAAGGTAATAGAGTTGATTGATTCGGGTAGTACCCATAATTTTATTCATTGTAAGATAGCCAAGGAATTGAATTGCTTCTTATATCTAGCACCAGAGTGTCAAGTAATGGTTGCAAATGGAAGAACCATAAATTTCTCTCGAAAGTGCCATAATATCAAGCTATCCATGGGAAAATATGTCTTAAATAGTCTAATGCTTTCCATTCCAATTGGTGGTGCAAATGTTGTACTAGGAGTCCAATGGCTACAATCTTTGGGTACGATATCTTTTAATTTTCAAGAACATTTCTTGAAATTTTTTTGGGAAGAAAAGGAAGTCGAATTAAGGGGTATCGAATGGAAACCAGTAAATATAATCAGCTCTAACAGCATGACAAATATTCTAAAGAAAGAAAAATGGGGCGTAATTGCACAATTATGTTCACAAGAGTTTCCCACATTGAAATTATCTATTTCTTCAGATCTCTAAAACGTTTTGGACAATCATTCCAAGGCATTTGAGACTCCCAAAGGCATCCCACCTATTCGTGATCATGATCATGCTATTCACTTGATTCGAGGAAGTGTTCCCCCAAACATCAGGCCTTACAGATATCCATATGCCCAAAAGAGTGAAATTGAATGTATGGTTACGGAAATGCTAGAGGTTGGTATAATTCAACCTAGTCAAAGTTCTTTCTTTGCTCCATTGGTATTGGTACACAAGAAGGATGGATCATGGTGCATGTGTCTAGATTATAGGGAGCTCAACAAGCTTACTATTAAAGATAAATTTCCCTTTCCTGTCATTGATGAATTATTGGATGAATTACATGGAGAAATTTACTTCACCAAGTTGGATCTTCATTCAGGATATCATCAAATCACAATGAAAACTGAAGACAATCCAAAAACAACATTTAGAACTCATAAGGGTCATTATGAATTTTTGGTCATGCCTTTTGGCCTTACCAATGCGCCTTTTACATTTCAAGGTTTGATGAATTCCATTTTAAAACCCTTCCTTAGAAAATTTGTGTTAGTATTTTTTGATGATATACTAAGCTACAACAAGTCTTGGAATGATCATGTTCAACATGTTGACAGGGTGCTCAAACTATTGGAGGAGAAACAATTATATGCAAAAAGCTCCAAATGTTTCTTTGAAGTACAAGAGGTGGAATATTTGGGTATGCAGTTAGCTCATAACTCATCTTATCATCCTCAATCTAATGGGGAAAACTGAGATAGTGAACAAATTTTTGGAAGGATATCTTTGTTGCTTTGTATCTGATAAACAGACACAATGGGTCAAGTGGTTACCTCTGGTTGAATGGTGGTATAACACTTCCTTCCATACTGCAACAAAAATGACCCCATTTATGGCACTTTATGGATATCATCCACCGTCCATCACATCATCTTTAAAAGAAAATTCTAAGGTTCAAGAAGTGGAAGATCACATCGAGCATCAACAACAAGTTCTCAAACTCTTAAAGGATAACCTCACTTTGGTGCAGAATAGAATGAAACAACAGGCAGATCAACATTGCAACGAAAGAAGTTTTGATGTAGGTGATTGGGTATTTCTACGACTACAACCATACAAACAAATGTCCCTCAAGCAAGCTAAGAAGGATAATAAATTATCACCAAAGTATTATGGTTCGTACAAGGTGTTACAAAAGATTGGTACTATAGCATACAAATTGGAGCTTCCTGCATCTTCCCGAGTGCACCCAGTTTTCCATGTTTCATGCTTAAAGAAGGTTATAGGTGAGAAGATCCAAGTTCAAAAAATATTTCTAGAACTTGACGAGGAAGGAAAAATCATATTACAACCGGAAGTAGTCACAAAAACAAGAAATCGATAGCTGCGAAATCGATTAATTTTAGAGTATCTCATCAAGTGGAAGAACTTATCCACTGAAGATTCCACATGGGAGGATGAGAATTTTATATAGAAACATCCATAACTACTCAAGCGTAGAGGACAACACTTTTTGAAGGAGAGGGGCATGTTAGGTCCCTATACTACTAGTGTAATCCCTTATTGTTATTAATGCAATCCCCTTATTGTATTATTGTGCCCATATATTCCCCATGTTGTTATTATTATGCCCCATAGAAGCCCACTATTGTTATTGTTGTGCCCCTAAATATTATTGTTATGTAGGCTCTGATTGTATTGGGACCCCTTAGACTCCTATATATAGAAAAAGAGGTTTTTTCATTTGTATCATCCAAGAATTGTTCATTTATGTAATGTAAAGGAGGTTGTCCCCTCGAAGAGGCTGATTTTGAAGTCATTTATCTATCTTTTCTTCTATTTTGTGAGTTGGTTACATAACACATAAATTAAACCTACACCCTGACTTAAGTAACACCCAATAAAATCAAGCAATTAATTTAAAATGAACTATATTTTTCTTTTGCCATAGATACATCAACTAGTGTATGGAATTTAGGGCCTTGGAATAGGTGTGTGGAGAGTAAACTCTCCAAGGCCACTCTAAACTGAAACATAGAATTTGATTAAAGAGTGCAAAATCCAGTCTCGTTAAGCTATCTAGGAAAGCTCTTCTAACACATGAGTTAAGCACGAGGATGAGTGAAGACAGGGAAAGGGAGATACCCCCTCTCCTACTTTTTGGATCTCGTGCCCATGATTGTTCCATCCAGCTTCTGATTATGAACTAGTGACCTTAGTTTCCTATCCTAGCGACCACACAGGTGACTACGGGGGGTAATATTGTGGTACCTTAGACATACATTGTATCACTTTCATAGTACTTCTGAAGGGTACCCTTGCAAAGCTTGGGTACTTGCACTGGAAAAAGCTATTGTCTGGAGGTCAACGTAGTTGTTTTTGATACATTCGTTGGTAGACTTGGGCCTTAATTATCCCAAACTATCTTCAGAAGGTCCTTGTCTTCGCTTTCTTGTATTTTGGTGTCGGTTCCTAATCACCCGGAGCAGAAATACCTAGAAGTTGCTTGTTTGGTTGTATCTTTAGGGATTTTTTTAGTGGTTTCTCTATGCTCCTAGATTGCCATAAGTTTTTATTTTTTGAGTCTTTAAAAAGTTCTCTCAACATTTAAAATTGGTTGATCTATAGGTTCGTCAATCTAGGAGGCTTCGTGGGCTTTCACTTGCGAGTGTTGAGTCTTCATTTATAATGCGTAGGAGTATTTTTGCTGATGATTTTCAACCAGTAGCAGCTAACACCTCATAGATTAATCCAACTTTAGGGGCTCTTATTTCATAGGGTGAACATAGTGTCGTTCATAATTTGGATGAAAACACTCTGGTCCTTGCTAGGGTTCTCTTCCAATTGGAAGATGAGATTGATATTGAACACGTTCCTTAGCCCCCTGTGAGTCCTTCATACCCCTTTCTTATCATCTTTCGTACGTTGTATCATACGTGTCTACCCCGACTCATAGGCCGGTAAGCCCTATTCACTCTCCTTCTTTTTCCCATATGGCCAATGTTAGTGGCATAACCATGGCTATGAATACTTATGGTGTGTAGACCCCTCCTTTAGTTGCAATAGGCGTTACTATTTCTATCTCTATTTTACACCTATTACAGTAGTTGTTGGCTCTATCTCCATTCCAATTCTAAGTGGAAGCACCCAACCTTTCACTTCTTTCACTGGTACCTATCCTTTCGAGATGCCACCTAGTGGGATTCCCCCAGTTCCCTCAACCTTTCCATCTATTGTTTCCACATCTATGACTTCTATGCCAAGTGGTTTAGCATCCTTTCAGGGTTTTTCTTTTGGAAGCAGTCATATCCCTCCTTCCAATCCATCATTGAACTTAGGACAGGCTCAGAATGTTAATCCTTTCCAAGGAGGTCAAGGATGGCCAAATCCTTCCATTAGTGGGTTAGGGGTTAGGAATTCATCCCATTTATTTGGTCAGCAAGGGAGTATTCCCTTCCCTTCCACCGGGACCTCACATGTCTTTCCTCCACTAGCTGGTGCATGGAATCCTTATCAGGGGTTATCCCCTTCTTTCAATGTCTTGCTAGGTGGAAACTATCCTATGTATGGTAACCCTACGATAGGAGGTGGATACCCTCTGAATAATTCCAGGCCATAAGAATTTACTTATAGTTCAGAGCCTTCTACGAGAAATCCATGGAAACCTGGTGCCTCTCCAAATCCAGGATACTCTTTTCATAATATCGGAAATTCTGCTCTTGGTGGGTGGAATTCTCTGACTCCTTCGCGCTTACCGTTCCTGACAACCTTAAACTTTCTAGATATTTTGAAGTTGATGAACGATCTGATCCGATACAATTCGGCTTGGCCTCCAGCTCCCAACAAAATTTTGTCTAATATTCCTAAATTTGAAGGGAAGTTTGGGGAAGAGCTGGTTGATCATATAACCACGTTACTGTTAGAAAATTATATATTATGGAGCAATGGAACACATAAAATATTGCATCAATATAAACCCAGAAAACGCATAAAACAAGAGAGACACAAATATACGTGGTTCACCCATATTGGGCTACGTCCACCCCGAATAGCTAGTCCTTCCTTTCTATTATCCAGCAAAATGAAGAGACATAACCTACAGCAGATCCGTTGTAATATCCTATGTTTTCTCTCATAGTCTCACCTCTGTGTTTCTCACTCAGAGAAAATACACATCTATTACACAGCCTCAAATACAATGCCCTCATATAAAGAGAGGAGTTGCCTTCTAGGGCAAAAAAACCCTAAACTAAACATTAGTTCTACCATCAGATCATCTGCCTAATGAACAGCCCAGATTGACTATAAATTACTATACTTTTACAAGGTCATTTTACATCTATTTTTAGCTTTGAGGTTGTTGCCCCCGAGCCCCCGGACCCCCCAGCCGGGGGGGATCGGCCCCCCCGCACCCCCGCACCCCCGCCTCGCGTGGAGGGGTGTACAAACTTCCTAGGGTATACATCCGGCTGAAACAAAGACCTCTGAACAATCATGCTCCACACACAACAATCTCCCACTTGGAGAATGATTGTAGCAACTCCATCATTGCTTCATTTGCTAGACAATGACTCCTCTTTGGACCTGGTTGTTTCTCATCTTTATCGTCATCCTTGAAGACCAATTGAAACTGAGCATATTCTCAGTTTCTCCCTGGTTACAACTTTTGTTAGCATATCTGCAGGATTTTGGCTAGTGTGTATCTTTTCCAGCTTCAACTCTCCATCTTCCAACGCTGATAGTATGAAATGGTACTTGAGCTATATGTGTTTAGTCCTAGAATGAAATGCTGAGTTCTTTGCAAGATGAATGGCACTTTGGCTATCACTGTATAACATGCCCATATCATGCTCCTTACCCAATTCACCCATAAACCTTTGTAACCAAATCATTTCTTTACTAGCCTCTGTAGCAGAAACATACTCTGCTTCTATTGTTGAAAGTGCAACAACACTTTGGATTTTGGAAACCCAACGGGCAGCTGTTCCACCTACAGTAAATACATATCTTGTAGTGCTCCTTCTGTTATCTTTGTCACCTGCCATATTTGCATCAACATATCCTTGTAGAGAAATGTTTGAACCACCAAAGCATAATGCTTGATTTGTGGTACCTTTCAAATATCTGAGAATCCATTTCATTGCCATCCAGTGTTCCTTTCTTGGATTGTTCATGTACCTGCTTACAACTTCCACTGCATGTGCAATATGAGGCCTTGTGCAGACCATTTCATACACTAAGCTTCCAACTGTTGATGCATATGGAAATTTAGACCTATAATCCATGTCTTCTTGGGTCTTTGGGCACATTTCCTTACTAAGTTTGAAATGGCTAGCAAAAGGTCTACTAACTTGTTTTGCATTGTGCATATTAAATCTTTTCAACACCTTTTGTATGTACTCATTCTGAGACAATGCTAATTTGTGACTTTTCCTATCTCTAGTGATTCTCATACCAAGGATTTGTTTTGCAGCTCCCAAATCCTTCATTTCAAATGAATTTGCTAATTTTATTTTAAGTACATTTATTTTCTGCATGTTAGACCCTGCAACAAGCATGTCATCCACATACAATAACAATATAATATAGCTGCCATCATTTTTCTTTTTCATATAGACACAATGATCAGAGTGACATCTAGTATAACCTTGTTTAGACATAAACTTGTAAAACTTTAGATACCACTTCCTTGGAGCCTATTTTAAGCCATACAATCTCTTCTTCAACCTGCACACCAATTTCTCCTTCCCTTTCACCTCATATCCTTGTGGCTGCTGCATATATATCTCTTCCTCCAAATCCCCATGGAGAAAGGTTGTCTTTACATCTAACTGCTCAAGATGTAAATCTTCAACTGCTACTAGACCTAAAATAATTCTGATTGAAGTCATTTTAACAACAGGAGAAAATATTTCATCAAAATCAATACCTTTCTTCTATGCAAACCCCTTCACCACAAGTCTAGCTTTATACCTCTATTTTCCTCCATCTTCTTCCTTCAGCCTGTAAACCCATTTATTCTTCAATGTAGTTTTTCCTACAAGAAACCTGACTAAGTCCCAAGTCTGGTCATGAATTAAGGAGTCCATCTCTTCTTCCATGGCTACCTCCCACTTCTTCTTGCTTTCAACCTACACTGCTTCTTCATAACATTTGGGTTCACCAGAATCAGTCAACAATAAATAATATAATGAAGGAGAGTATCATTCAGGGGGTCTATTTATCATCGTATATCTTCTAACACCACTTTCAGGTGTTTGGGGTGCCTATTACTATTGTGGTGGTTGTTGTTGTTGTTGTTGTGGTTGTTGATTATTATTATTTTCAGGCACCTTTAATTTTTAAGTGATTTCATCAAGAACTGTGTATTCCTTGTTTTTTGTTTCCTGTTTCTTTTCCTACAACTGATTCTTATACAGGACTTTTTCATTGAATATTACATCTCTGCTCCTAATTATTTTGTGATTTTCGTAATCATATAAGTGATAACCAAAATCATTAACACCATATCCAATAAAGGTACATTACTTTGACTTTGCCTCAGCTTTGTTCTATTTTCTTTATCAATATGGACAAAGGCCTCACAACCAAAAGGCTTTAAAAAGGAGTAGTTTACCTTTTTACCTGTCCATGCTTCCTTTGGAACACCACCATCCAAGGAAATTGAAGGCCCTCTGTTTATTAGATAAACAGCAATATCTACAGCATCTGCCCAAAACTGTAAAGCCAAACCTGCATGCAATCTCATGCACCTTGCACGCTCCATGATTGTTCTGTTCATTCTTTCTGACACACCATTTTCTTGTGGTGTTCTTGGAACTTTCTTCTCTCTATGAATTCCATGCTCTGAACAGTACCTATCAAACTCTTTGCTGCAATATTCACCTCCATTATCTGATCTAAGACACTTCAATTTCTTTCCTGTCTCAATCTCAACTAAAGCTTTCCATTTATTGAAAGTATCAAATACATCAGATTTATTCTTAATACAATAAATCCAAGTTTTTCTAGTTGCATCATCAATAATTGTAACATAATAATGAGAGCCACCAAGAGATGATACCTGAGCAGGTCCCCATACATCTGTATGCACAAGCTCTAATTTTTCGCTCTTCTTTTCTTTCCCAACTCTGAGAAATCTGACTCTCTTCTGTTTTCCATAAATGCAATTCTCACAGAAGTCCAAATCAACATTCTTCAAACCCGGCAACAAATTCCTTAAGTGAAAAATCTTCATCCCCTTTTCACTCATTTGTCTGAGCCTATGATGCCATAATGCTACATCTGCTCCTTTGGAAGTTAAAGCATTAACAGAGTTAGAAATACCATTGCATAAATACAATGTACCAACCTTTTTGCCTTTTGCTATTACCAGGGCTCCTTTGGTGACCTTCCAAGCTTTATCTTTGAAAGTTGTCACACAACCTTCACCGCCTAACTGCCCTATTGAAATCAGATTTTTCTTTAGATCTGGAACATGCCTTATCTCCTTTAGTAGCCATTGGTTTCCATTCTGTTGTTTTACAAGAACCTTACCCATTCCAACAATTTTATAGGGTTTATCATCACCCAAACAGACTTGTCCAAAATATCCTTGAACGTAGTGATGAAAATATTTCTTATCAGGTGTGGCATGGAATGAGGCCCCTGAATCTACCACCCAGGAATCAATAATATTTTCGAAAGAAAGAATCAAAGCATCTTGTAACACCTCACCTGTCACATTTGCTTCATGATTGTTTTCTTACTGTGCATCTCCTTCTTTTCCCTTCCGAGATCTACAGCCTTTCTTTAGGTGTCCTTTCTTTCCACATTTCCAACACACTATCCCCAATCTGGACTTGGATCTACCTTTCCTTGATTTACTGTGATATCCTGAGCTCTTTCCTCTTTCCATTTTTCTTCCCCTAGACTCTACACTCAAAGCATTACCTGATGTCTCACCGGAGCTTTTTCGTCACATTTTCTCACTAAGGATAGCACTGAAAACATCATCAAACTTTAAAGTACTAGATCCAAACACAGAGTTACTAATGGCCATTACTAAACCATTCCAACTTTCTGGCAATGAGCACAAGAATAGCAGAGCTCTAACTTCATCGTCAAAGTTTACCCCTACAGAACATAACTAACTTGTAATAGTATTAAAATCATTTAAATTATCTGCAAAAAATCCACCTTCCGACATCTTCATATTAAATAACCGTTTCATAACAAATACCTTGTTTGAGGCCGAGGGTTTTTCATATAGTTTCTCCAATGCCTTAATCAAACCCTCTGTCGTTGTTTCCTTCGAAATGTTGAAGGCGGCCGATGCTGCGAGGCACAACCGTACTGTTCTGAGTGCCTTTCTATCGAGAAGGTTCCATTCTTCATCTGTCATACCCGTCGGCATCTTTGTTTTTCCACCCAATGGTAGGTATAGATCTTTCTGATACAGATAATCTTCCATCTGCATCTTCCACAGCGAGAAGTTTTGGCCGTTAAATTTCTCAACCCTAAACTTACCATCTTCCGCTATTGCTCCCACTCGAACGAGGAACCCTTATTTCGTGCGATTTTATCAGCCAAATAGACCTTTGGCTCTGATACCAGTTGTTAGAAAATTATATATTATGGAGCAATGGAACATATAAAATATTGCAGAAATATAAACACAGAAAACACATAAAATAAGAGAGACACAGATATACGTGGTTCACCCAGTTTGGGCTATGTCCACCCCGAACAGCCAGTCCTTCCCTTCTATTATCCAACAAAATGAAGAGACACAACCTACAGCAGATCCGTTGTAATATCCTCTATTTTCTCTCACAGTCTCACCTCTCTGTTTCTCGCTCAGAGAAAATACACATCTATTACACAGCCTCAAATACAATGCCCTCATACAAAGAGAGGGGTTGCCTTCTAGGGAAAAAAACCCTAAACTAAACATAAGTTCTATCGTCAGATCATCTGCCTAATGAATGACCCAGATTGACTAGAAATTACTATACTTTTACAAGCAATTTTACATCTGTTTTTAGCTTCGGGGGTGTTGCCCCCAAACCCCCCAGTCGGGTGGGATCGGCCCCCTCAGACCCCCGCGGGGGACAAGTCCCCCCCGCATGGAGGGGTGTACAAACTTCCTAGGGTATACATCCGGCTAAAACAAAGACCTTTGAACAATCATGCTCCACCCACAACAGTTACACTTATGGTGCTCATCGAACTCCTTGGTCGATGATTCGATCAGTTTGAGATTATTCCAATGCACCCTAACTAGAAACACTACAAAATGGTATATTGAGCTAAAAGAGGGTACCTTTGCTACATTTGGCAAGCTAGATACTATGTTTTTAAACCATTTTCAGTTGCATGTCTAATATGATGATGGAACTGAGCTTTTAGATAGTTTCCAACAAGACAAAGTGACTCATATTTCTGACCATATCCAAGAGTGGTGTAGAAGGAAGAGGCTCATTAAGGCCTATATCCCTAATGAGCTCCTTCTCGAATGGTTTTTGAAATTTCTAAGGATGTGTCTCTCTCTGGAGTGTTCACTAAAGAGCATGCCATCTTCAAAGCCCAGCAATTAGAGCTTATATATTCTCAATCTGGAGTCCTCTATAAGATCTTGTCTTATGCTCCTTGATTGAAGATCGATCTAGCCAAACCCAAGACGAGACCCCATGCAGATGGAATTGTAGGATCGATCAATAGTAGCACAGTGTTGTGCTGTTCAACAACCCCCCATTTATTAATGATGGTAGTTAATATTACGTTAATAAATGGGGACCCTTTAAAAAATCTATCCAAAAAATAAAACTTAGTATTTAGGAATTTCTTTTGATTTTGGAATAGCTCAAAGATATCAATCAAACCCCCCCTTTTTTTAGAGAACTACTAAATGCTTACCTTCCCACATACAGCATGATTAAGCACCATCAAAAGACCCTTCTAACCCTCCAAATCAAGTAAAAGGATTGAAAAAGGACTCTATGCTCGAAACTGTCATAATTCTGACATAAACAAGGTCTTAAGCTTTTTCTTCAAAAAGCTTAGTCTCGCATCGCATATCGCCATTCATAAAGGACCCACCTCAAAAATTTTATTTCGAAACATGTGAGATGCAAAATTGCAATGACGTTATAACCTTTATCGCATCGCATTTTAGGTATTCCAACAAACACCACAAACTTACCACCAGCCGACATTGTGAAACGTGATCAAGACCTGGACCCACTCCTTAAATATATCATAAACAAATGTTTTAGGTCCACCACTCATTAAAAAGGGTCTTTTACATAAACAAACCTGGCAAGTAGCTACATCTTGAAATGATTAACGAGCGGTTCGCATATCGCATCTCACAGAAACACAGCACGAGGTAAGAAAGGCGAAAAGGAATAATGCGATATTGCGATCTGCGATATTGTTTCGCAAATCTCACAATCGCCTTCATTGCAGTTCAAAGGCTCACCACCCTAGAAGCTTTCTTCTCGTTTTACGATGCAGACATTTATGAGCATTAAAGGTAAGGGATAACGAAGCATTAGTGGGAATTTAGTAAGAGATAACTGCATTTATGTGTGAAAATCCATTTAGTGTGATATGATATCTTCTTACGTGCATTCGAATAAAATTCCTTTTATCACCTTTACAAGTTATCTGCATTATTTCATTTTACATTCATTATCATCTTTGTGTATCCGATAGCTATTGTTCTTCACTTTCAAGAACAATCCGCAGAGCAAATCGTTGAAAACAATGGTGAAGAAAGGCAAGGAAGTCATCTCTGAGAAGTCAGAAATGACTCCTCTGTTTACGAATACTACATGCAACAGAGAGGGAGGAACCTCTACATGGGAGGCCATGTATAATATACTGGAGGAAGAGCAACCAAGGATTCTGGAAACAAACATTACAGTTGACAGACGTGATTCCTTAGATGCTTCCATGTTAGAGACGGCATGCTCATTTTTGCACCGCATAGTCGTGCACCCGAAGCCAAGAGGTTATGGGATATTTTACCCCAGACAACCTACGGCTTATGTACCACCTACCAGAGCTGCAAGTCATCTACAACAAGAAATTCATTAAGAATTTTTCCAAAGAGAACGATGACCCAACACGCTGCACCTAGGCCTGGTCAATTAATGAGGACAAAATCAAGAAAGAAAAAGACAGTATGTACACTACTTCGTCTATTTGTCCCCCTCATAGTTTTGCAATAGCCATGCTATGTAGACTATTTGGAAAACCCGATAGTACTAAATTCTCCCCAGAGTGGTTGTTGTTAACAGATGCAGTCGTTAATGCAACTGTAATGAATTGGGCACAAATTTTGTCTGACAATTTAGCAAAAACAATTATCGAGTATAGAAGGAAAATAAGTGTTACTTTGGGAGTTTACCCTCCATTTTTTATGAGCGCCTATGTAATGGATGCAATTTATTTTAGTTCAAAATTCCCTATCATGGGATGGAAATGGACTATTCAAAATCCACTTCCCATTCACATATACCATAAGAACATGTGGGAATCCAACTTTCAACCACATTTTTTCAAGATTTGTCATGGAGTTATGCTCCCTATTCACAAGCGGCTTTATAATCGAAACACCCCTAGGTTTTCCCAAGAAGCTGAAGTAGATATCCTCCTGGTGACCAGACGGTTTGGGGAGAAAAAATTTAGGTATATGAGGGTTTTTGGCAGCATCACCTCCCCCCATGTCCTCCCATACTATGTTCCAGACAAATTGATGGCTAGAGAGATAGCCTATCAAATAGCTAGTGAGGGAGGGATGAGTAAAACATTAAAGGAATCAAAAAAGGCCATCTGGCCTACATTCCCTTTACAGTGTGGAGCATTTGCATTACACGACCTAGGGCATGCATTTAAAGAAGCAGAGAACATGTTATCTCTGTGATTACCTAAATTCCCTGGAAGGCAATATGAACTATTGGGCACTGTCAAAAATTTCACCACTTTGTTGAAAATAAAAGTATCCAATAATGAGGAAGATGCCTTTGATGACATCATTTTGCAAAAGAACGCCTTCAGAGAGTTGAAGCATATGGCACAATTACTTTTTGACCGTGAAGATCTGGAAAACTTTAACAACTACAGAGAAAGGAGGTTATCAAAGGTCCCATTGGACCAATTATTGATTGAACCAATAAGGAAGCCTACTCCTAGTGTAAGTGTAGAAGGTGACTCCAAAGAAAATCCTAAAACCGATTCTAGAGCAGAATCCCAAGAGAAATATACTAGGGAATCAGAGAAGTCATCACAAAATGGGAAAAGCATAAGCATGGAGTTGGTAAATGATACATCCCAATCTACACAGAAGATAGCTGAAGAAACTTCAGTCAGCAAGCAGACTAAAATCCATGCCACCTCCACATAGCCAATAAAACCCCTGGTAATTGATTTAGAGGAAGAATGGGACAATTTTAATAAAAGGCTCAACATAGAGGAACAAACACCAAATTTGCAAACTCCACAAAAGAAAACACCTCAAGAAATTACAGCAGAAGAGACTGTAAATACTCAAGAGGTAGAACACATCCCTGTTACCCTCACCTCTAAAATAGTTTTGAGAATAGAAGAGATTCCCCCTCTAGATGTGTTTTATAGCCCACAACATAAGGTCATGGTGAAAAGACAAAGAAAGAAAAGGAAGTTGGACTCTACAGTTGCTACTACCCCTGAAAATGAACCAATGGATGTTCTCTGGAAAGACTCACCCATTGACCCGTCTGCCAATCTTACTAGACTCTCACAGTTTGCAGGTGCCTACGCTACAGCAACCATGGACAAAGCAACAGAAGTACAAATGTTGCTTAGAGAAAAAGAAGATAAAATTATGTCGCTTGAGCAACAATTACAGCAAGCAAAATCTGACCAGTAGGCAGAGATACAGTTAGCTAAGCTACAATGGGAATTCGAGTAGATGCAAATAGAACATCAAACCAACTTAGCCGAGAAGGAAGCACAAATACAGGCAATAACTGATCTACACAAATATGATCCAAAAATTGATCAGTTTGTTACCGAAGCACTCAGTCTTAACTCCCAACTGATGCACTAGAAAGAATTATTGTGCCAGAAGATTTCATAATGGAACTCTTATTGCGAAACAAGCGACAAATTGACAAGTCAAGTCATGGAAATGAGACTTGAATATGATGAGATCTTTAAAAAGGTCTCTGATTTCATCACTTGGCAGAATACAGAAGATGGGAGAAAATCCGACTTGCCTAAACTAGAAGAATTGCATAAACAAATCTTATTTGCGAACTGGGATTCTCGGCTTAAAGAAGTAGAAAAGGCAACAGCAGACACAGCAGCAGTAGCAAATAATGTCATATAAAATGTCAATGAAAATTTACATAGTGCCAACCTTGTTGCAGAATCCATTCCAGGTTTCTTCCTAATGCAAAACAGCTTGAACTGCAGTGGAAATAGACAACAAAAGAAAAATAAAAAGTAATAAGTCAAATGACCAGGTTAAACTGGAAGCATATTAGTAACATTTGGTAAAACCTCATAGCCAATGGATGACCTTGTTATGCCTAACCATTTCTATGGAGAAAATGGCACTAGCACTAACCGATGTTGTATTTTCTAGACAGTTGAAAGTTGAAGTCGGCCAACCAACACAGCTCAAGCCCCTGATGGACATTTGCGATCTAAAGGATCAAATGCAAGATAGCTAGTAACCATGTTTATTTTTATTTTGATTTTAAATTTGCATAATTTGAGGCAGGTTTTTTAAACCTCCTCAACTATTTTTGTAATAATCTATTTTTAGTTTTATAGTTTAAGTATTTAAACCCCTCTCATGCATTTAGAGAGGAGTCCAGAAATTTTATCAGAAACAGTCTTCAAAACATGCACTTCTATCCCTTTGAGGAAATTCTGGTGAAATTAATGGTACAAGATTTATTTTTATCTGATTTAGCATCTTCTACTGAAATTGCACTTTTGTACTCTTAGATGGTGTTGAATGGAATCAAGATATATCAATATTGTTGAAGCACATGAGTATGATGTATTATAAATGGTACTTTTATCTCGTAATCCTTTTTTCTTATGTATGAAGCAATGATTTCTTTTCGAATTGTTTACGTATGAAATTTTGAATCTTGATTTCCATTATTGCACTTTTGTATGATGATGATCTATATTTTATGCTGAATGCATGAATAATTCCTTATGCGATATATCTTTCACAATTGTTTCAGCTAAATTTTTATAAGAAACGATTATTGTTAAAATGAATTCATTTCTCATCACAATTGAATGATCTTTATTATCAATTGCTTTCAGACATTATTGTAGATCGCATACATCAATTTAATCCCAGGTATAGTTATAATTAGATAGTGTTTAAATTAAGATAAAATGCATGTGATTGTTAGTTTATATTAGATTACTTCTAGCTCTATCACCCCATTAGCACAATCATTAAATATATTGGGAAATTGATCCCATTATCCCTAGTCGGAGCCACTACTCCAAACAGAAAAGGAGATTCCAACCAAGGTCCAGATCAGGTGGTTTTCCCCCATGTTGAAGCAATGATTTTCAAGGCTTCAACATTTTGGCGCTAGAAGGAGGGCCTGACTGTGAATGGCAAGTAAATCCAAATTAACAGGCCATTCTAAGAGTAAAACTCCCTCACCATCACCTCCAACTTCTCGAAAGCCTTCCAAATCCCCTGATCCTAAGCAAGAAGTTGCACAGAAAATTATACAACCTGTTGCTAAAATCCCAAACAAGCCAAATCATTCTTCTTCTACTAAAACCCCTAAAGTTCAATATTTGATTCATAAAGTATAGGGGATTTCGCTATCCCAAGAAGAATCTGAGTTATCCCAGGATAGTGTTACCTCTCGGTTCACCCCATCTCAATGATTAACTAGAGCACAAAGTGAAAAGTTCGAAATTCCTTTGTTTGAATTTCCTCTGCCAAGCCATAACATGATCTTCATGCTCATTTGAAAAATCAAATTATTTTTATATTTATCAAAAGACAAATTTAAATTTTATTTTGGCACCCTAAGTTGTCCAAGTCAGCCCTCTTCCTTCAAGTTGGCTCAGCTACTCTTGGCTTCCATTCGATCCATGATTCACCATATAATGAAGTCATTCATCCTCTCCTCTAAGCACATTTTTTTCTAAGCATAATGCATAATATATTCTAGCTATTAGAACCAATTCAAGGAGCAGATAAATGATATAGAAGGCAAGTTGAAGGACTAAATTTATTTGTGGCATATCTCTTGAAAGGGTCGAGCCCTTCTGTGATATATATTTGTGTAAAGAAAACATTTTTTTATGGAATAAGGAGGTTGAACATCTGTGATTTATCTGTGTGCACAGTGGCTTAAACATCTATGCGAAAGGGGTCAAGGATCCTAAGGTTCATCATTATGGAAAGGGGTTGAGATTATGTGGAAATAGGTCAAAAATTTGAGGCATTCACTCTATGGAAAGAAGACCAAATTATTTTTATAATCAAGTATGTTGTAGGCAGATTAAGGAGGGATGACTCAGACACTTGGTAATTGACCTTGCTGGTTAGTTTTTCCATAGTCTTGACTTTGATGTATCTCTTATTGAATTAATTCTATAAGGAAAGTATTGTTGGGTTTCCCCCCGTGTGGGTTTTCCTAAGGTAAACTCTTATGTTATTGTGCGGTTGTCTCTTTAAGATCCTTATGGCATTTCATTTATTTTATTGTTGAGCCCCTCTTTGTAATCGTTTTATGTTTAAAACAATCACAAGAAAAAAAATAAACTAGTGAAAATCATAAGAAGTAATTATCTGTATAGAGGATTCCCTAGCTTTTCAACATGGTATCAGAGATTGGGATTTGAGAGCAGTCTTTAAGTAATAGTATAAGTTTTGGAGGAGAAGGAGAAGATTAAAAAATTTATGTGCCCTGACCTTAATAGAATGGACCAGTTCGAATTCAAGAAGGCCAAGGATAGATCAGAGGTCGGAGTATTCTAGTAAAAGGTCGAAAACCTAATCAAATTTCAAAAGGTCTGAAATACATGTACCTTTGTCCCTTTTCAAGAAGACCTAAGTTTCATTCTATTCTTATAAGAAACATCATACAAAAGCATCAAAAATATTAAGGCCTCACAGCATATTTCGTAAGGCTGAATCTCAGAACTAAGTCATTCCATAATTCCAAGAGCCTTAGTATGTCATCTAAGTTGTCTCAAACCATTAAAGTTCGAGGTTATGTTGTCTTTGTAGATTGAAAAATTCATGACTAATGTTACACTTAGAATAAGAATGAAAAAGTGTTATCATAATTCTAAAGATCAAGTTCGACCTTGTATTGAATGACGATTTTATTGGAGAGCATCAGATATCTAAGGTGTAGCAATAAATATTGAAGTTCAGCATAATGCTACTGCAGTTCAAGGTAAGAAATGGAAATTAAAGTTTTATATTAACAACAAATTCAAAGAACTGGAATCTGAAGTAATTGAAATTGACTGGAATTAATCAAGAATTGAAAAAATTAACCAAGCATAAAAATTAGCAGTAACTATAAAAAATTGAAAAGGAAAACAACAATGCCTTCTCATGTAGAGGGCCCTTTCTGGCTTGGTTGTGTGCTGCTAAGGAAGTCATATAAACCTTGGAACTACTATAGCAATATAATATAAAATCATTTATGAAGCAACAAAAATGCTCTCGCACAAGGAATTACTAAGATAAAAACCAAGTTTGTATTAAAGATATCAAAATGTTTTCCATAAACAAGATTGTCCCCTATCATTAAAATGATCAATTCTTAAGATATTTGATGCAATGTTTTAGAATAGTTAACCATAATTCAGATCCTGTGGATCCATAAAATAAAGTTTTCAACAATTATGAGAAATTTATGGTTTCATGCATGAATTTCTCATATGTAATCTCAAGATATTTTGAGTTGGTTCTCATGGATTTGATCCAAAGTTATGCGGCAAGAATTTTGTTCCAAATCGTGTTCTCTACCATCGCTTTGACTTACGCTGACACCTATTAACTATACCTTTCACTTCGCCAATGTGTTGATGTGGAATGTGTTGGGTTTGATTTGACAGGTGGAGGACCTTGGGATTAGTATTTACCATGTCCTACAACTTATGCTCTTATTGTATCATGCCCACAACTATGTATACCTACAAATCAACTACAAAATCATAGGCTGACTATAGAATGGTTTTGCTTTTGTAGTTGCAACATTTAAAACATTTTCTCAAAAGAATATATGAAACTATATAAAAATGGACATTTTCATCTTGAATTTCTCTTATTTGTAACCCTTTGTAGCTCAAGACATAAATGTGTACAAAAATGATATCACTAGGGTGTGATATGATGAATATGGTAGGATCATAAACATATGATAAATAAAACAAATGCTGAAAAGATGACAAAAATATTTCATTCTTGGGACCCAACATTTCCCCTAGGTGATGATTTTGCATGTCCTTATGCATAAATAAAATAGTAAAATTTTTAATTTTACTCCTACTAAACCATGTTCCTTTTAGCTTGGATTAGAATGTCCAAGTTAGTGCTTGAATCTCTCTACTTTTTCATTGCAATGGACCATCTTGGCTTCCTCAATAGGACCCCAGAATTCAAATTTTTCACTTTTGCGTGAACTCTTTTATTGGATTTCTTGAATTTCATATTTTTCCTATACCAATATTGCATCCTCTTCAACATTTTTTGGTTTTTTTCTTCAAGACTTTTTTCTCATTTTTGATATGTTGTTTGAGAACTTGTAATTCCTTGATTTCCTCTTTTAAATTTTCCACTATTTCTTTTTCTTCATAAAAACAAGGGAATGGACTATAAGTAGGAGATGGTAATGGACTATAAATATGTTAAAATTGGCAACCAGGGCGAAACTTCATGTGGGTCATCTTATTCATGGCTGATAATATTTTTATTAAATTCCTCTCGTCCAGAGGTGTAGGATTGATATAAAGATCATCCGATTCCGATAAGTATTCATGGAGATATGAATTTATTTTGATTATGGAATTATTATCAAGCCGACCTACAACTCATGTAGGCTCAGAAGCCCAACAGTCGCATCTATTCACCCACCAACGTTGTGTATAAATATAAGAGGACTTTTTCTCATTTGGACTCACTCATCTCATCACATCTCTCTCTCTCTCTACTGCGCAAAAATGAGTCTCTTCTCTACTGCGCAAAAATGGGTCTCTCTCTCACACATGTGAAGCCGGAAGATGCTGAAATTGAAGCTGCAACTGCAGAAGTAAAGTTTGACTTGCGTGGCCTAGAATATCTCCTCTTTGGAACTGCGCTGTAGGTTCATCTGAACCTCCTCTGAAAGCCGCAACTTTTGGTGGTGGAATGAAGTCAATCCGATGAACTGTTTGCAAGATATTGACTGCCCTAGTTTGAAGCCGGAAACTGCTGAAACTGAAGCTGCAACTGCAAAAGTAAAGATTGACCTGCATGGCCTAGAATATCTCCTCTTTGAAACTACGTTGTAGTTTCATCTGAACCTCCTCTGAAAGCTGCAACTTTTGGTGGTGGAATGAAGTCAATCCGACGAATGGTTTGCAAGATATCGTCTGCCCTAGTTTGATAATGAAGCCGCTAATGTTGATGTTGTTGATCTAGGGTTTGCTACTACTGATATGAATCAAATTTATTGTACTATTTCTCTCTGCTGAATTATTGAAAATAAAAGAAGATTTGATCAAAGGGCTTCCCCACACATTGTGGGGTTTTTCCCTGGCTAGCCGCCACATCTTGTGTCTCTTTTCTTGGCTTGTTTCTGTCGATCGTTTAATGTTCTATCTGCACTTTACTTTATGTATATGTGATTGCTAGTTTGTGGAATATAATAAGAAAAAGAAGTAAACTGTTATAAGCATAGAACATACCATAACTTAACATGGTATCAGAGCTGAGGTGAAGACAAAGCCCGAGCAAGAGCAAGAGCAATCATCGAAGAGAATATTGGCAAGGCTATCCTAAAAGAACTATGGGGTCCTCAACACTCTTTCCTGCTGAAGACAAGCTCCGTGAGAAAGCTGACTATCACGGATGGAAGATGTCTATCGATCTAACCCTTGAGAATCAAGGAGTGTTGAATCATGTGAGAGGCAATATTGTTGAGCCTCCATCAAATGCATCCGCTGCTGCCTGGAACAAATGAAAAAATGGAGAAGTCAAAACAATAGAAGATCATCCAGGACTCTATCGACAAGCACTTGGTGGCCTACATCTTTGAACTGGACACCTCCAAGGAAATCTACGATAGACTGGTGAGTTTATTTCAAGTTAATGATGCAAATCAAGTTTTGTTTCTTAGAAATAAGCTGAGGGAAATCAAGAAGGGTAAAGATGAGAGTATGCAAGCATACTTCTTAAGAATCACCGAGATCAAGAACGATCTCCTATCTATTGGGGAAACTATTACTGACAGAGAAATGGCACTCACAACTCTTGGAGGATTTCCATTTGAATGGTATGTGTTCAAGACTACTCTTCTGAACTATAATGTAATTCCTGGTTTCGAGGAATTAATGGCTAGATGCATTCAAGAAGAAACAAGGGAAGAAGAGCAGGAAATGCCCTTGCCTAAAGGTCCTCCTGTTGCTTTTTCTTCTCATGCTAAGAAAAGAAATAATTCTGGGACTAAATCAAAAGGAAAGGCTGGACATAAGGCTAGAAGAAAATGACGATGTTACATTTGCGATAAAGCAAGTCACTATGTATGAGATCATGAGCATCATGATGAATGAGATCATGGACATAAAGAGCAACATGAGATCATGGACATATAGGATAGCATGATGATGATGCACACTAGTTTGAGCAGCATTATGATGGATAAAATCATGGACATGGGCAGCATGATGATAATCATGATTAGAGAAGCATGGTACAGTATGTAGTGGTGCAACTCAAAATCCCTCTGATGGCAATCAAAGGAATGACAAATTCAACAGCAAAGGTAAGAGGAGGGCTGGGAATCAAGGAAGAGGACAAGCATTCAAGAAGGCTAGAAATTCTAGGATGTATTAAATGAACCTGACCTCAAAAGGAACCTAGTGTCCATCTTGGCAATGGAAGACAGAGGCTACAAGGTAACCTTCAGCAATGGCAAGGTATGTATATGGAAAAATAATGTTAAAGATGCCTTTACTCTTGGGTTTAGTGTTGATTCATTATATCAGGTCGATGGAAGTCTGCTAGGTGTCATGTCTTGTGACACAACTCTTTAGTCCGAACTTTGGCATCGGAGGTTTGCCCACCTTCATTACAAAGCTCTACCCGATGTAAGACAGATGGTAACAGGGAGCCTGAATTCCAAGTAGAGAAAGAAGGTGTATGTTTGGGATGTGCCAAAGGAAAGCTCAAAAGGGGACCATTCCCCTCAAGCCAAAGCAAGACCTCTGATATATTACAATTGGTTTACTCAGGCATACCTGAGGTTGGCATTAAGAGGGAAACTACTACACCACATACTTTTGAGCAGAATGGTTTGGTGGGAAGGAAGAACCACACGATGATGGAAGCTTTCAGGGCCATGCTACATGATCAAAGACTTCCAAAGTTTCTATGGGCTAAAACTACAATCACCACCGTATATGTATAAAATCAATGCCCTCATCAAGCATTGGGTTCCTAAACTCCTGAAGAAATGTTCACCACCGGTCAAAGGGAAGTCATGATTAGTCATGATGTCACCTTTGACAAAGATATGGCTCTCAGCAAGGTGGACAATCTGCTGACTTTGAGTAGCTCTCAAAAAGCCGACACCAGGGAACCGAAAGGAAAGGATGATGAATCAATGCCTATTGTAGAAGAACCCATGGATCCGATTGATCCTCATCCAAATGAGCCTTCCTCTTCTAGGAAGAGGCCTTCATGGATTAGGGGGATACTTGATGATGCTGAAGGACATGATGCACCCTGAGGAACCTTCCATCAAAGTAAGAAACTTAACAGGTATAATGGATACCTGACCATCATGAGCACGATCATACAAAATGAACCTTCATCATTCTCAGATGTCATCAAGCATTAACTACGGAAGGATGCTATGACCATAGAATATGAGTCTATTATGGAGAATTATGTCTGGGAAGTATTTACCAGACCCTGGACAAGACAATTGTTACTTCAAAATGGCTTTACAAGATAAAGCATGTGGCAAATGGAAGTATGGAAAAGTATAAGGTTCATTTTGTTGCTTGTGGTTTATCCTAGAAGGGAGGTATAGACTATGATATTTGCACCTGTTGCCAGATATATGACCATCCGCTTGATCATAGCCCTTGTGGCTTCACAAGGATGGAACCTACATCATATGGATGTTAAGACCGCGTTCTTGCATGGTTCTATCAAAGAAGAGGTCTATGTGGAGCAACCTGAAGGATTTGAGATTTATGATTGAAAATCTCATGTATGTAGGTTGAAGAAGGCTCTCTATGGGCTGAAGCAAGCACCCCGAGCATGGTATGAGAGGATCGATAGCTACTTGATGAAGCTGGGATTCACTAGGAGTGAAGCTGATCCTAACCTTTACTTTAAGGTTGAAGATGACAAGCCTCTCATACTGGTGTTGTATGTGGATGACCTCTTTCTAACAGGTGCAAACCCTCTCATTCACAAATGTAAAAGGGAGATGGCTTCTGAATTTGAAATGAAGGACCAAGGACTTGAAGTGTGGCAGAAGCCAAGGGAAATTTTCCTATCTCAAGGAAAATATGTGGTAAATATATTGGAAAGATTCGGTATGATGGACTGCAAGCCTGTGACTACCTCGAGGATCTTAATTTTTAGAAGTTATATGGTAGTGATGTCGGACCAGACTTGGGAAATGCCTCTGAGTTTCAAAAACTCATTCGCATTGATGTTCTTGGTGAACCTCTGTCCGAACATATGTTTTGCAGTTAGCATTGTGAGCTCATATTTGGTTGAGCCTCACTGGATTGATGCCAGGAATATTCTGAGATGTCTTCAGGACACAATCTCTCATGGATTAAGATACACTACCAGAGATGTGAGACTACTTGGATATACTGATGTTGATTGGGCAAGCAGTGTGGTGGACCGTAAGAGCACTTCCGGGTACTGTTTCACCTTGGGATCTGCTTCGATATCCTGGATGAGCAGGAAGCAGAAGTCGGTGGATTTGAGCACCGCCGAAGCAGGATATATTGTTGCTAGCATAACCTCATGTGAGGCAGTCTGGTTGCGAAAGCTCTTCAGTGAACTGTTTGGATTTACATTGGATACCACTATGATTCTCTGTAACAACCAGAGGTGGGATTTGATTATTGAGGAATCCCGTATTCATCAATTGCTCTAGCAGATAAACATCATCTGGGATATGGTAAGTCGATGAGCAAGGAAGCTCCATCACATTAAGATGATGTACAGGTTGATACACCTTGTCAAAGCCCCGAGGAAAGATCTAATCTGTGATTTTCCCAAACGACTTGGAGTCAGAAAGAAACCCTTGTACAAGGGTCCTGCACGTTGCATACATTTAGTTCTGGGAGCTCTGAGGGCTTGCGGTTCCTACTAGAGCAACATATGACCACAGGGTGACTCACTCTCCCCTGGTAGTGCACACTGGAACAAGATGATTCGCTCTCTTGTGGGACAAGATGATTTGCTCTCTTGTGGAACAGGATGATTCGCTCTCCTGTGTAGCAGGATGATTAGTTCTCCTGTGAGGCCTGGATTGATGTGTTCTCCATGGCAGCTTGGATTGATGTGTTCTCCACGGCGATTGTAGCAGGATTGATGTGTTCTCCTGTGAGGACAGGATTGATTATTTCTCCTGTCGAGGCATCCTACCCATGCAGTCTGGGACTCATGGGAAGTACCTCTCATCTGATCAATGAGCAGGGAAATGAAGTTAGGGACCATAGTAGTACCGATGGACACATCATTGTATCTACCGTACTCCCTACACTAGGATGACCTCCATTGATCTGGGATCAATGATACTGGTCTGGGACCAGTGGTAGGAGTTGTACCATACTATGACGTTGACTTCGGGTCGGTTGAGACTGGTCTTGGACCAGTGGTACATACTCCGAGACTGACTTCGTGTCAGTGCAGTACTGGTCTGGGACCAGTGAGAGTGGTACATACTATGACGCTGACTTCAGGTCGGTTGAGACTAGTCTGGGACCAGTTGTACACTCTCTGAGACTGCGATATTGGTCTGGGACCAGTGGTAGGAGTTGTACCATACTATGATGCTGACTTCGGGTCGGTTGAGACTGGTCTGGGACCAGTGGTACATACTCCGAGACTGACTTCGTGTCAGTGTAGTACTAGTCTGGGACCAGTAAGAGTGGTACATACTATGACGCTGAATTCGGATCGGTTGAGACTGGTTTGGGACCAGTGGTACACTCTCTGAGACTGTGATACCAGTCTGGGACCAGTGGTAGGAGTGGTACTTACTATGAAGCTGACTTCGGGTCGGCTAAGACTGGTCTGGGACCAGTGGTACGCACTCTGAGACTGACTTTGAGTTAGTGGAGGATGATACTGGTCTAGGACCAGTGGAGTTGTACTCACTATGACGCTGACTTCAGGTTGGTTGAGACTGGTCTGGAACCAGTGGTACATACTCTGAGACTGACTCTGAGTCAGTATGATACATCCTCGATCATTTCTTCTTCTTCATAATTCAGACAAGAACAGAGCAAAACAATACAGATCAGTGCAGGGCAGAACAAGCCAAAGCAGAACAGGCAGAATAGAGCAGAGCAGGGCAAGGGTCAAGTTGTACAGGGCAGTGCATTTGATGGATGAATAGTAACGACCGATAGACAGATTGCAGATGAAGTTCTCCATGGTTGAGAGGGAGTGTTAAAATTGGCAACCAGGGCAAAACTTCATGTGGGTCATCTTATTCATGGCTGATAATATTTTTATTAGATTCCTCTCATCGAGAGGTGTAGGATTGATATAAAGATCATCCGATTCCGATAAGTATTCATGGAGATATGAATTTATTTTGATTATGGAATTATTATCAAGCCGACCTACAACTCATGCAGGCTCAGAAGCCCAACAGTCGCATCTATTCACCCACCAACGTTGTGTATAAATATAAGAGGACTTTTCCTCATTTTGACTCACTCATCTCATCACATCTCTCTCTCTCTACTGCGCAGAAATGAGTCTCTTCTCTATTGTGCAGAAATGGGTCTCTCTCTCACACATGTGAAGCCGGAAGCTGCTGAAATTGAAGCTGCAACTGCAGAAGTAAAGATTAACTTGCGTGGCCTATAAGATATCCTCTTTGGAACTGCGTTGTAGGTTCATCTGAACCTCCTCTGAAAGCCGCAACTTTTGGTGGTGGAATGAAGTCAATCCGATGAACGGTTTGCAAGATATCGGCTGCCCTAGTTTGAAGCCGGAAACTGCTGAAACTAAAGCTGCAACTGCAGAAGTAAAGATTGACCTGTGTGGCCTAGAAGATCTCCTCTTTGGAACTGCACTGTAGGTTCATCTGAACCTCCTCTGAAAGCCGCAACTTTTGGTGGTGGAATGAAGTCAATTCGACGAACGGTTTGCAAGATATCGTTTTCCCTAGTTTGATAATGAAGCCGCTAATGCTGATGCTGATGATCTAGGGTTTGCTACTGCTGATATGAATCAGATTTATTGTACTATTTCTCTCTGCTGAATTATTGAAGATAAAAGAAGATTTGATCAAAGGGTTTCCCCACACATTGTGGGGTTTGTCCCTGGCTAGCCGCCACATCTTGTGTCTCTTGTCTTGGCTTGTTTTCTGTCGATCGTTTAATGTTCTATCTGCACTTTACTTTATGTATATGTGATTGCTAATTTGTGGAATATAATAAGAAAAAGAAGTAAACTCTTATAAGCATAGAACATACCATAACTTAACAAAATAGGATATGGGTGAATTCATAAATATGGGTTACATCTTTGGGCCAATGTGGCAATGAAATGTCAAAATTTTACTCTTTTATAGAATTGAAGTCCTCAAAATTCATATAAGCATTGTGAATTTTGATTCAAAGTAAAAAAACAATTTGTGGAGAATTATGTTGTTGTCCTAGTGATACTTTTTTGCAAAAAAAATTAGTGTCGTATAATCTTTCAATTTTATATTAAATGAAATGGTTTTCCTTGCAAAATTCTGCACATCTTAAGTGGTATGTGTGTGTTCCCGTAGCATAACTTAGTCTAAAATGTGTAATTCTTTATATATATATATATATATATATATATATATATATATATATATATAAGAGCATGATCTACATAGAGAGAACTAAATTTTTCATATAAAAATATTATTTTTTATACAAAAATATATTTTTTATTATTTTTTGAAGTTGGTGTAGTAATATTCAATTGCATTTTGCAGACACGTGTTCACATAAGATTATTTTCAACTGTTTAAATAAATTGAAAAACCAAAAGTACCCTTTTGAACAAGACTCGTAAACGAAGATAGTAGTATTTTTTGAATTTTTTTTTTTTGTTGAAATTTCATTCAACCCCTTTGAAATTGTCCAAAAAAAATTCAAGCATAATGTTTAAAAGAAAATAGATGAAAAATATCATATGAATTTGAAAATGTCAAACTCATATGCCATTGGATAGAGAATTCCTTCACAAATCCAACACGATTAACTCCGCCATGTAAGGAAAAGTACTGGCCTAAATCTGCTAGGCTACAAAACAATGTTGCACAGAAATCTACAGAAGGGGAGCTAAAACTTTGTTTTTATAGGATCTCAGTAGCTCGATCGAGCGCTTAAAATGTTCAATCAGTGTTTAAAGTAAAAATTCAAATATATTGATCAAGGGTTTAAGAAACCCTCGATTGAGCCCTTAACGCGATTAAATAATTTCTCAATCTTGAAAGCCATATTTTTAAATTTTGTGCCTATGATGTATTGGTGGGAAATTTCAGAAAAATAGTTCGATCGAGCCCCAAACCTCGGGTTACACCGGAGCTCCATCGAGGTTTTTTTGTGCTCGATCGAGCAATATTTAAGCCCTCAAATAGCTCTAACAAGGGCTTAAATATTTCTCGATCGCGCGCTTAAAAAGACTTGATCGATCTGCTTTTTTTCACCCACAACGCGCCCTTGCTTGCCAAAAAGTGTAACTCAACTCCATGCATAGACCAATATGGTAAATAATTGTACTCTTCATCCTGTGCATATTGTGTGTTTGTTTGAAGAGATTCATTGTATTCATAAATCTTCTCCTATGTTACATCAATCTATGGACTAGCAACTTTTGGCTCTGGAACTATAGGTGACAATGACTCAAAGACTTTAGGTATCTTTTTTATGACTTTTGTAAAGATGTATTTTCCTATTGGTCCATTGTTTTCTCCATTAGACTAATTAATTTCAATCACTGACTGCTTTGGAATCCCAACATTATCTTGTTTCTTTAATTCCTTAGTCATATTATGGGTAGTTCTTCTAGGCTGATCTACAGATTTTATGGTCTTATTTTCTGTGGCTTTATTATGCTTTAGCTTTTGTATAGTATGTTTGTTTTTATTTTCTTCTTTTACATTTTCTCCTCCAATTTCCCTATTTCCTTCTTAATTGTTTTTTCTTTTTCTATATTCTTTATTGTGCCTTAGCTTTCAGTGGTTTCGATTTAGAAACCCTATCCTCAATTATTTCTTACTTGTTAGAAACCACAGGCTTAGGGTTTGAAATTTTAGTCCCTAAAACCCTAGCCCTAGTTCGTTTTCTCTTTGAGCCTCAAATCTTTGCCTTCTGGTAAGTTTCTAGAGCATATTCGAAGTAATTTCTTATGAGGAATGATTCCCAATTATCACCTCATTGATGTAACTCAACTTCAACCAAAATTTTAACCAACCCAAAATGATATAGGATTCTATGTACATTCCTTGAGTTATGTTGAATATTCAAAGCCATTTTTTTTAGATTGTTAACTAGATAATATGGTAAATTTATCTCATAACCATTCTCAAAGTGCATAAGAGACAGAGATGATAAAAGAGTACTAATCCATACCTTCCCTCATAGGTCACATAGTTTTGAAGAAAAAACAAAATGCCCCTCCACTTTTTATTCAATGCAAATGTCAGTATACCATTGCGCCAATTTCATGACCATTTCAAGGTTTATGAATAATTTCTTCTAGGTGTCTCCTTTGATCTTATGGTTCTCAAACCAATTTTTGCTAATTCTAGGTAACATTGTAGCCTCTACTAAAAAGGAAATTTTCACTTTGAGTCACACATTTATAATTTATGCCTTGACCCCATCAAATTCTCTTGTGAATTCTCTGGTCACCTTTATATCATACCCTTGAAATTTCTCTAAGAACTTTATACACCCTTCTTTTTCAAACCTTCTTCTGTGTTTTGGATAGTTATTGAGAAATTCAATTCCAATGAACTCATACCTTACTACAAGTGTTGTTGCATACCTACAATGTTTAAGGAAGTATATTCCTTCAAATTGACTCCTTTTTCACAAAGGATGCGAGGTAATGGAAGAAGAGTAACAAGAGAAAAACAAAGGAAGAGCAGTGGAAAGATGAAAATAAGTTCAAGATTCAATGCTTATAGTGGAAATAATGATAGAAAATTCGAGCCATCCTAAATAATGATAAAGTTTTGTTGATTATTGATGATATCAATAATATTGATTCCCGCCGATTCATATTATGATAATGTGCTTGATCAAATCTTCAGAGATATTGGAAATCTATGTTTACTTGGGCAATCATGAACAATCATGCTATGATATTTATGAAGATATATTTTGGCTTTCAACTTTGGGTATATCAAATATTTTTCCCATATCTCTATATTTCATAATTCCTTTAATAAAAACAATTTAAAGTTGTTACCTGTGTTACCTTTGGCTGAGTTTTAATGATTCGTTAGTACTTGGAGCAAGATTGTTGAGTGTTGATGAAGTGAAAAACACTTGTGTTGATGCCCTGTAATTTTGAGGTATATATTTTGAAAAACATGTTGAAGTTGTTGAGTGTTGATGAAGTGAAAAACACTTGTGTTGATGCCCTGTAATTTTGAGGCATATATTTTGGAAAACATGTTGAAGTTGACTTGATGAATATTCTAATAGAAAGGTAATGAATCTTCATGCCAAAGTTCATGAAATCCATTTCCAAGTTGATTTGAATAGACATGACATGCTCAAAAAAAATTTGTAGCTACAGAAATGTCCATAGCTACGAAATGTCTAAAAGTCATTGAAACTTTCACTTATATCAAAATACTCTAAAACTAATTTGAAAGGGACTTGAAACTTTTATATATTGATCCTTTGATAACTTGAATATTGTTGTTGAATGTTGCAAATGTTACTGACTTCTAGAAAGAAATTTATATAGTGAATATGAATGTTGAAACTGAACTAGAAAACTTTGGAATATGAACTTGAAGAAAAAAAGAATGATGATTGTTAGATATAGGTTCTCAAATAGAATTCTTGTATAGTTGTTCCACCATCCTAATTTTCACGACTACACTTTTATTTATTTTTTATTTATTTTTATTTTATTGTTTAAGGATACAGGAAGATTCACAAATAAGATTTTTGTCATCGACATTTTGGAGCTACTATCCTTCTTCATTGTCAACACGTGTCAAAATTATAAAGAGCAAATGAAAATAAATAATAGAAAGGTAAGTTAATTTATTTATTTTTCAAGGCAGACTATGGGAATTTTGTAATTGTATATTTCAAAGAAATTATAAGTATTATTAATATAAATAATAATTTTATGTAATTAATAAGGTATGTATATTAGATTAATACCATTTTTTTTAATGATGTATTTATTTGAATTAAATAAATTAAATTAAATTGTGAAAAATAGATAATGTATCGATTAGGATTTATTAGTTATATTTAATTTAATTAATTAATAAATGATACATTATTAATAAATTAATTAACTAATAAGTATTAGTTTATTAATTTAAATGTTACACAATTGATTAATTAAATTGATTAATTAATGTTGCACTATTAGTTAATTTATTAAATTAATAAATCATACTTATTAATTAAATTAATTAATAGTGTGAGATTTTTTATTATATAGTAGGGTATGTATATTAGAATAGTCTACATAAAATTTTATTATGTATTTATTTGGATTAAAGAAACTAAATTGTGAAACATAGATAATATATAAGGATTTATTAATTATGTTTAATTTAATTAATTAATAATTGTTATATTATTAATTAATTAAATTAACTAAAAATATTACTTTATAAAATTAATTTAAATGTTATACAATTAATTAATTAATTTAATTACTTAATGTTGCATTATTGGTTAATTTATTAGATTGATAAATCATACTTATTAACTAAATTAATTAATTGACAGAGTGAGATTTTTTATTATGTAATAATGAAGAAAACAAAAGTAAGAAGAAAATAGAACGGATAGTAGAGAATGATAAGTGAAGGAGCTAAACATGAAAAGGGAAGGAAAATAGAGGGAGAGACACATAGGGGTGTAGAGAGGGGATGGGCAGTGAGGGAAGGATAAATAGGAAAATAAGAGTTAAGTACATGAGGGAAGTGTTGTGCTATACAACAACCCCCCTCATTTCAAATTTTTCGTAATCTTATTCTTAGATACTAAATAGGAAATAGGGTCCCTTTAGTTTGTCAAAAAGCAATAAAACCTTTACATATAAATAAATTGCTTTATTGCTTGCTTTTTAAATAAAAGTGCTTCAAAAAATTCTTTAAAAAGTCAAACATCGCACTTCACATGCACTTAAGACCAAAAAAATGTTCAATCTAAATATTAATGTAGCGATGCGAAGTTACCGCAAAAAATCCTAATCATTTGGCTTCTTAAAACAATTCATTGACAAACATGCGATGCAATAAAGCGATCGTATATCGCCTATCCCATTGCAAATTCCAAGTGATAGGTTTAGCTAAACATTGAAACTTTGGGATGTAATATGATTTTCATATCTCGCATATCGCCGAAAACCAAAAGAAGCCACACCCGAAAACATGCGATGTGATAAGATTCTCACATCTCGCATATCGCAATCCCAACGGAAATAAGTGATAATCACCTCAGGGACACGAATGCGATGTTAAAATATAATAAAGTGGTTTAATGATAATACGAAGAAAACATGATGTGGGCAGTTAAATAAAGATTTTCCCAATTCTATGTGCCAGGTCATCATTGGTCACAATCGCAAAAATCTGAAAGACTCTTAGAACATGGCGCTTACACCTACCGACTTGCATATGTGATGCCTCTTAGAATATTTAAATAATACATATTGAAATCACTCATCGCAAAATCAGGAGATTTACAGCACACATTATAATTAGGCCTTAAGAAAACTACAATGTGATCTATTTATTGAACATTTACGTTTCACATCGTTTAATACGGCAAAGCATTAAGAGCAGTAATGACTTCAATCTTTCAAGATGTCATCTTTCGTGTTAATATCAATTCATAATACGAAATCTTTCACACCAAATGCTCCTGCCCTGATTTTCGACTGTACTATTATCACCACTATCTGTTCAAGCATTAGCCTCTCTGAAAGTTTTAGTTTATTGCTCTTCTCTGTTTCGTATAATTACAGTTTGAATCTGGAAGTATGCAGCCAGCTAAAATGATAAAGAAATCTCGAAAGGCGAAAGCTTCCCCTGCAGTAGCCGAAGGACCAGAAAAGGTTGTGTTGATCTCAGATACGACATGCCAAGACTGTGGGAAAAAATCATGGGAAGGAATATATGATATGTTGGAAAAATAAAAGCCGAAGGTGACTAAGGGACATGTTACAGGTGATGGACCTGCAGAGTCAGAGAACACACTTAAATATTTGGCCAACTCTTTTCTTCATAGAATAGCGGCCCGACCAAAGATTTTGCCATATAATGACATGGTAAAATGGGTAATTGAGGGCATCAATATAACGGACAAAACGCTATTCACAACCAGCGGAAGAATGTTTGGATCCTTCAAACCTGAAGACTTGAAGAAAATGTATCATTTGCCAGAACCTCAGAAGTACTACAACAAATCATTTCTTGAAGCTTTCTCAAAGGAAAATGAAATAGAGTCGGACCCCATCAAACAATGGAGGAACTTCCCTAACAAGCACAAGCATGAGTCATCCGGTATGTATTCTGTGGACTCTCTAGCGTCTCCATATTGTTATGTTGCCGCAATGATGTGTAGATTATTTGGAAGCCCCAATTCCACTAGGTTTTCCATTGAAATTGTTTTGTTAATAGAAGCCACGTTGAATTCTTTTGTGATGGATTGGGCTACTATCCTTTCAAACAAAATGGCAGTCCAAATACTTGATTATAGGAAAAATAGGTTTGTGACCACTCGAGTTGTTCCCCCATTCTATATGAGTGCCTACATAGTCAATACCATTTGTTTCAACTTTGATTTCCCCATCATGGGATGGAAATGGACTATTCAAGACACAACCCCTATCCATATTTACCATAAATACATGTGGAAAAAACAATATAAGAATCTTTTTATAAAATTTGTCATGGCTTCATTTTACCCATTCATCAGGCCATTTTTAACAGACCAACCCCTCGGCTGTCCGAGGAAGCTAGCATCGATTTAACTTCAATTGGTAGTTAGTTTGGGGAAGAGTTGTTTACATACATTAGGGTTTTTGACAGCATTATCGACCTACATAAACTAGCCCTATATGTCCTGGATAAATTATTGGCTAGGGAAATAGCCTGCCAAACAATTGAAAAAGGGCTTACAAAAAATCTCAAAGATGCCAAGAAACAGTTATGGCCTGCCTTTTCGATTTGCTCGGGCATCTATTCATTACATGATTATAAGCATGCCCAAATTGAAGCCGAGAAAATAGGGGGTTTAAACCTAGCGGTTATTCCCAAAAGGCAGTATGACCCGAATAAAGTTGCTTATAATTTCACTACTCAGGTAAAAGTTAAAAAATTCATCCATGAGAAAGATGAATTCATTGACCTCTTCAGATCAGTCGAGACTTTCTCACAAGTAAACCACCTAGAAAAGATTAAGCGGGAACCAGAGAAAATGGATCAATTCATCCAATACAGGACGCAAAGGCTTCAAACATTGCCACTAGACCTATTGAATATAGCACCGGTCATCCAACAAACAACGCAAAGCACAGAGCAGGAGAAAACTTCTGAGGCGGTCGAGACAAGCGAGAAGGCAATTGAACAGTTGGACACAGATGTTCACATTGATCCGATATTGATCAAAGAATGGGAACAATTTGATCAATAGATTAAAGGTCAAAGTAATACCCAAACTATTATCGCACCAGAATCTCCCTTAAAACAACAACCCATGATTCATGAGCCTGTGATTGATAAACCATCTGGCATGGACTCACCTCTAAAAGGAATTGAGGTAATCCCTGAGTATCCTTCATCAGAGATTACACTAAACATAGAAGAAATTCCATCATTGGATGTGTTTTATAGCCCTAAACACATGGTTGTAGTCAAAAGGTAATGGAAAAAGAGAAAGATATATCAAGTATCAGTGACAGTTCCACAAAATGAATCCATGAATATCATTTGGAGAGACTTAGAAGTTGATCCCTCTAAGGACTTGACAAAATTATCTCAGTTTGCAGGAGCGTATACAGCTACCACGATTGATAAAGAAACTGAAGTTAATCAATTGATCAAGCAAAAGGATTAGAGGATTAAATAACTTGAAGAACATCTAAGGGCGGAAAAATAGAGGATTGATCAGCAGGCGATTGAAATACAGCAACAACTATCTCAAGAGTTCCAATAGCTAAAACTGGCACATCATGAAGAGATCAAATCTAAGGATGAGCAAATAAAGCAGCTACAACTCACAATGCCTGCACCTTTGTTATAATTGCCAACTCATCCAGAAAAATGGTTACCTAAATTCAATCCTGATATTGGCTTGTTAGCAGAAGAACATGTAAATAATTTCATGTTGTCCATTAATTTGAATGGAGTAACAGAAGAGGATACAGTGGTAAGTTATTCCCATATACATTACAAGGGGCAGCTGGATCGTGGTACTTCTCGTTACATCAGGCTCGATCAATAGCTGGGATGCTTTTCAAGAGCAATTTTTAACTAAATTTGGAGATGATAGGTCTACAACAACTTTGATAAATGACCTCTCCAATTTGAAAGCTGAAACCAAAGAAACCATAAAGGACTTCAACTCATGTTTCAATAAGTTATTGAACAAAATACCTACAGCATCCAAGCCTAGTGAGCAGGTCCGAAATGAGTGGTACATTTCTGCACTACCTTCAAACATGACCATCTTTGTTCATAGAGCTACCAAACCAACATTAGTAGAAATATGAAAGAAGCAATAGTTGTTGAAAATCGTATCTTGGCCTTGGAAAACAAAAGCGCTCTAGAGGAAAGGAAATCCAAGAAAGTTACCTCTAGAGATGATTCAAAGAAGAAAGTAACCAAGGATCCATATGACATGGAAGGCCTACAAAAATTCCTTAAAACCTTGTCCAATGAAATGGTATAAATAAAAAAGCAAGTAGCTGAAACTTCTAAAAAAAGACCATTTAGGAATTTTAAAAGAAATCAACCAATTGATCCTAAACCACCTAATGCGATATCTAATGCGGAATCTGACTTAGATGTTGATGAAGAAGAAGATACAGTTTTATTAGCCGAAGAAATAGAGGAAGATGAAATATTTGAATGTCATGGAATGTGAGACTTTATTCTACCTAATTCTGATAACGAAAGTGAACAGAAAGACCTACCAGTAAACACTAGAAGTAAGAGCATCATAGAGCCTAATCAGTCAAATCAAAGGAATAAAAACTCAAATCCTATTACTAAAGAGAAAGCTTTCGCAAAGAAAACTCCAGTTTCATCTCCCCATACTCAACCATCTTCATCTAATCCTCCCTCATCATCAAAAACTCTAGTAGTTTCAGATTCCATGGATTATAACATAGTTGAAGATATGAAGAAAACTCGAGCAAATATTTCTCTACATGAACTTAGAAAGCTCAAGCACTGTTGGGTCCCTATAATACTAGTGATTACCCCATTACTATTATAGTTATACCCCTTATTTATATTGTTGTGCCCCTAGTACCCCCTTATTGTTATTTCTGTGCCCCATAGAATCCCTCTATTGTTATTTTTGTGGCTTTATATAATTATTGTTAGGTCAGCTGGATTATATTGTGACTCCTTAGACTCCTATATATAGAAAGGAGGTTTTGTCATTTGAATCATCTAAGAATTGTTCATTTATGTAATGTAAAGGAGGTTGCCCCCTCAAAGAGGCTGAATTCTAAGGCGTTGATCTATCTTTTCTTGAGCTGGTTTCATAACATTTGGTATCAGAGCTTTGGATTCTAGGGTTTTGCTGCTCCAAACAGGTCATCGTGGCATTTTCGCTATAACTTTTTTCTGTGACGTTTCAGAAGTCGCAAAAAAAACCCATTTGAGAAGAAATCGCGCTGAACCTTGGGTCCGAATTTCAGAGCTTTTCGCGTGATATTTTCGGAGATATGATCTGAGGAAGTTGGTCTTTTTGCAGACTCCTGAATTACATTCAAAACAGATGACCTGGGGAAAATTGTCATAACTTTCTCTCTGGGAATCAGATTGAAATTTTGTAAGAAGGTACAGAAAGAGGACGGACTCTAGTTTCTTGTATATCTTTTTCAGAACCAAATATCTAAAATTTTACACGTGTCACTTCATACAACCTCGCTCTTCTGGAAAGGTCTATAATCAGGTCATCTTGGGAGATTGTGCATAACTCTTTCTTGGAGAATCCAATTTGGATCAGATTGGTGGCATGGGAAAGAGGACACAGAGAGCTACTACAGGTAATAAATTCAGAACTAGATGATTGGAAAGTACAGAGATACATCAGAGGCAATATCGAGCTCCTACAAAGTGAAAAAATGTGTGTAGATTTTTTTAAATTTTTGCTTAAGCTTGGTTTGAAAATTTATTTTGAAGGAATTCAAAGGGCATAGTAGAGCATTATTATCGATAAATGATGCCCCGAGGAAAGAAAATGCAAACACCTAGTAAGGAACCTGAAAGCTCTAGCATGACTCATGAAGAAGAGGAAGAAATGCTACATGATATATCAAAATTACAAGAACAAGTGCAACAAATGTCACGCTCACAAAAGTTAACAGATGCTAAGATAAATGGTGTGGAAGCTAAGATAAATGGCATGGAAGCTAAGATGGACAATTTGAAGATAGATTTGAACACAAATTTGAAGACAGACATGGCAGATTTGAAGACAGATTTGACAAATTTTCTACAAGAAATACTTACTAATGGTGAAAAGGTAGTAAAGGAAACTCATGATGAGAACAAAAGAAATGTTAATCATGATTCCATAGACGCTAATGTTGGATCAAAGAATCACCATATTCCAAAAATCGATATGAGGAAGTTTGATGGCAAGGATCCCGCCACATGGATATTACAGATGGAGCAATTCTTCGATCTCAATAATGTGCAAAATGCACAAAAGGTACGTATGGCAACTGTATATTTGGAACCAAATCAGTTTGTATGGTATCAATGGCTTTGTTCTCGTAAACAATTTATCACTTGGGCAATTTTTATGGAAGAATTGATAGCACATTATGAGGATACAAAAAGCAACACTTTTTTTAGCCAATTGATAAGTCTCAAACAAAAGGGTTCAATAATGGAGCACATTGAGGAGTTCCAAAAATTGAACATAAGGGTAAAAGATATTCCAGAGGAGCATAGGATTGATGTGTTCATAGGGTCTTTAAAGGATAATATCCAACATGATGTTCGCCTTTGGGAACCTGATTCATTAGAGAAGGCATTCAGGTTAGCAAGAAAAATGGAAAGCAAAATTATGGCAACTAGGAAGCATACCACTCACAACTATAAAGACGGAAGTGTTGTTGCCCCTAGTCTTCCACAACCTACAAGGTTGACACCACAACAATTGGAAGAAAAAAGAGCAAAAGGGCTTTGTTACAATTGTGATAGCAAATACACAAAAGGTCATAAGTGTGCTGAGAAGAAATTATTCTACATAGATTGTGAAGAGGAAGAAGAAAAGGAGCAAGAAAGGTCAAAAGAAGAGGATATATTCCAGGAACAAAGCCTAGATGAAGAACAAATAAATCCGACCATATCTTGTAATGCATTGGCGGGAATTACCACTCCTCAAACCATCAAGATAGAAGGACAAATCAAGAAGAAAAAGGTAATAGTGTTGATTGATTCAGGAAGCACCCACAATTTTATTCATTGTAGGGTAGCAAAAGAATTGAATTGCTTCCTATATCCAGCACCAGAGTGTCAAGTGATGATTGCAAATGGAGGAACAATAAATTGCTCTGGAAAGTGCCATAATATCAAGCTATCCATGGGAGAATATGTATTGACTAGCCCAATGCTTTCCATTCCAATGGGAGGTGTCGATGTTGTACTAGGAGTCCAATGGCTACAATCCTTGGGTACAATAGCTTTTAATTTTCAAGAACTTTTCATCAAATTTTCTACAGAAGGAAAGGAAGTTGAATTAAGGGGTATTGCAGGGAAACCAGGAAAGATAATCAGCTCTAATGGCATGACAAAGCTTCTAAAAAAGGAGCAAAGAGGTGTAATTGCACAATTATGTTCGCTAGATGTTTCCACATTGGAATCATCTATTTCTCCAGATCTCCAAAAAGTCCTGGACAATCATTCCAAGGTATTTGAGACTCCCAAAGGTCTCCCACCTATGCGTGATCATGATCATGCTATTCATCTGATTCCAGGAAGTGTTCCTCCAAACATCAGGCCGTACAGATATCCCTATGTCCAAAAAAGTGAAATTGAACGTATGGTTGCAGAAATGCTAGAGGCTGGTATAATTCAACCGAGTCAAAGTTCTTTCTCAGCTCCAGTAGTATTGGTGCACAAGAAGGATGGATCATGGCGCATGTGTCCAGATTATAGGGAGCTCAACAAGCTCACTATTAAAGATAAGTTCCCCATTCCTGTCATTGATGAATTACTGGATGAATTGCATGGATCAATTTACTTCACCAAGTTGGATCTTCGTTCGGGATATCATCAAATCAGAATGAAGATTGAAGACATTCCGAAAACGGCATTTAGAACTCATGAGGGTCATTATGAATTTTTGGTCATGCCTTTTGGCCTTACCAATGCACCTTCAACATTTCAAGGTTTGATGAATTCAATTTTCAAACCATTCCTTAGAAAATTTGTGTTAGTATTTTTTGATGATATACTAATCTACAGCAAGTCTTGGAAGGATCATGTTGAACATGTTGACAGGGTGCTACAACTATTGGAGGAGAAACAATTATATGCAAAAAGATCCAAATGTTTCTTTGGAGTCCAGGAGGTGGAATATTTGGGTCATATTGTATCTCATGAAGGAGTTAAGGTAGACCCTAGCAAAATTAAAGCCATTAAGGAATGGAAAATCCCCACATCCATAAAGCATCTGCGAGGATTTCTTGGGTTGACAGGGTATTATCGCAAGTTTGTTAAGAATTATGGGAGAATAGCAGCACCTCTAACAACATTATTGAAGAAAGATTCATTTTCATGGACTCCGGAAGCAACAAAGGCCTTTGAACATCTTAAAGAGGCAATGTGCCAAGCACCGGTCTTAGCTACACCGGACTTCACAAAAACCTTTATTGTGGAATGTGATGCTTCAGGAAATGGAATTGGTGTTGTTCTAATGCAAGATGAAAGACCCATTGCTTTTGAAAGTCGTCCAATCAAGGGAAAGTTTTTAAGAAAAGCTATTTATGAGAAGGAAATGTTGGCAATACTCCATGCACTTAAGAAATGGCGACCCTACCTAATGGGAAGACACTTCAAGGTAAAAACGGATCATGATAGCCTTAAATACTTTTTAGAACAAAGATTATCCTCTGAAGAGCAACAAAAGTGGGTCACAAAGATGTTGGGTTATGACTTTGAAATCATCTACAAAAAAGGGAAGCAAAATGTGGTGGCAGATGCACTCTCAAGAAAGGATGAGGATGTGGAAGCATTGTTGTGTGCCATTTCTATTATCCAACCAGATTGGATAAACGAAGCAAGGGAGGAATGGAAGAATGACGAAGAAGTGTGGGCACTTATTCGAAAGCTACAACAAGATTCCAGTACTTCTGATACATTTAGCTGGCAAAATGATTCGTTATGGTACAAAGATCGCTTATACCTCTGTAAGAATTCCCAGCTAAAACAAAAGATTCTTATGGAATTGCACACTTCTCCCTTAGGAGGGCACTCAGGATTTTTAAAAACTTACCACAGGGTTAAGAAGGAATTTTTTTGGGATGGCCTTAAATCAGATATTCAAAAGTTTGTGGCGGAATGTTTGGTTTTCCAACAAAATAAAGTTGAAACAATTAAGACACCGGGTCTATTACAACCTTTATCCATTCCAAGCCAACGTTGGGAGGAGGTTTCAATGGATTTTATCACAGGTTTACCCAAGTCTGAGGGAAAGAGTGTCATCATGGTGGTAGTTGACAGACTTACCAAGTATGCACACTTTTGTGCATTATCACATCCATTTAAAGCCAGTACAGTTTCTACTGCATTTATGGAAACAGTTCAAAAGCTACATGGAAACCCAAAGATTATTGTAAGTGACAGAGATCCCATTTTCACTGGAAATTTTTGGACAGAATTATTTTCTTGTCTTGGTACTCAGTTAGCTCATAGCTCATCTTATCATCCTCAATCTGATGGGCAAACTGAGATAGTAAACAAATGTTTGGAAGGATATCTTCGTTGCTTTGTATCTGATAAACAGACACAATGGGTCAAATGGTTGCCTCTGGCTGAATGGTGGTATAACACTTCCTTCCATACAGCAACAAAAATGACCCCATTTATGGCACTTTATGGGTATCAACCACCATCCATCACATCATATTTAAGAGAAAATTCTAAGGTTCAGGCAGTGGAACATCACATCGAACATCAACAACAAGTCCTCCAACTCTTAAAGGATAACCTCGTGTTGGCACAAAATAGAATGAAACAACAGGCAGATCAACATCGCAGTGAAAGAAGTTTTGATGTAGGTGATTGGGTATTCCTACGGCTACAACCATATAAGCAAATGTCCCTAAAGCAAGCTAAGAAGGATAATAAATTATCACCAAAGTATTATGGTCCGTACAAGGTGTTGCAAAAGATTGGTACTATGGCATACAAATTGGAGCTTCCTGCAGCTTCTCGATTGCACCCAGTTTTCCATGTTTCATGTTTAAAGAAGGTTATAGGCGACAAGCTCCCAATTCAAACAATATTGCCAGAACTTGACGAGGAAGGAAAAATTATATTGGAACCGGAAGCAGTCACAGAAACAAGAACTCGACAGCTACGAAATCGATCAATTTCAGAGTATCTTATCAAGTTGAAGAACTTATCCACTGAAGATTCCACATGGGAGGATGAGAATTTTATGCAGAAGTATCCAGAATTACTCAAGCGTTGAGGACAACACTTTTTTGAAGGAGAGGGGCATGTTGGGTCCCTATAATACTAGTGATTACCCCATTACTATTATAGTTATACCCCTTATTTATATTGTTGTGCCCCTAGTACCCCCTTATTGTTATTTCTGTGCCCCATAGAATCCCTCTATTGTTATTTTTGTGGCTTTATATTATTATTGTTAGGTCGGCTGGATTATATTGTGACTCCTTAGACTCCTATATATAGAAAGGAGGTTTTGTCATTTGAATCATCTAAGAATTGTTCATTTATGTAATGTAAAGGAGGTCGCCCCCTCGAAGAGCCTGAATTCTAAGGCGTTGATCTATCTTTTCTTGAGCTGGTTTCATAACAAGCACCAACAAAAGTTGTTTCTTAAAGAATTAAATGAAGTACCTTCTTCTCCTCTTCCAACTAGTGCATTATCCAAGGCTACTAGAGGATCAGGTAAGCCACCATCTGATAAGGTGGATGCTACCGATGCCATTTTAGTTGGGGATAGATTAAATTCCCACACACCTCCTTTTATCTTGACTTACGAGATCTACAATAGGAATTTGCATAACTGCTTGATTGACTCAAGGGATTCATCTAATATAATTCCAGCATTGGTTTACTCCAAATAAATATTAAACCCCAAAAGTTTACAATTCATATTTTCCAACTGGATCAAACTAAGGTTCAAGTTTTAGGAGAAATAAATTCAGTTGCTATTAGACTATCTGCTAATCCAAGGGTTGTTCAAAGAATTGACATATTAATTGCTAACATCCCTGAGTTTTATGGTTTAATTCTTAGCAGAGATTGGTCTGAAAAACTTCATGGTTATATTTCAACTGATTGGTCTCACATGTGGCTTCCCTATAATGGGAAGCCAAATCAAATTAGAATTGACCGTGAAAAGCACTTGACTCACACAGTAACTGAATTTGAATAAGAAAATCAACCTGTAGACTTCAATAATAACATTCTTAGAAACTATTCGGCTGAATCATTTTTGGGAACTTCAATGCTCAGCAATCTCCTTTTTCTGTTACTAATGTTATATCACAAGTTGAAAATTTTTCCCATACCGATACTTCTAAGTGTGTTAATGTTGTAGATGAACTTGTAAATAAACCTGTAGATAAACCTTTATTTTGGTCTTTGTATTTTTATGGATCTAAATCTAATGACAGTGCAGGAGCAAGATGTATTTTAGTCAGTCCTAAAGGAGAAAAAATGATGTTATCATGTAGATTAGAATTTGAATGTACCAACAATACTGCAGAATACGAAGCATTGATTCAAGGGCTATATAAAGCAATAGGCTTGAATATCCAATATCTGAAAGTATTTGGTGATTCTGAAATTGTCATTAAACAAGTGAGAAATACTATTCATTGTCTTTCGGGGCATCTGAAACATTATCAATCACTTGTTCAAGAGCTTATATCTCATTTTCTGGCATTTGATATTTCTCCTATTCCCAGATCACAAAATGTAGCAGCAGATCCCCTGGCTAATGTAGCTTCTAATCTCCTTCCATATGAGGATTATAGTCCAGATAGATTTTCTATTGAGTTATTTTTTTGGCCATCTGTCCCAGATAATGTCACCAATTGGTGTGTGTTCAATCATGATGAGGATATCTTAAATTTCTTGACATCTGAAGGAACTTATGACGATCAAATTATTGATGAAAGCGATCATGATTTTCAATTAAAGCAAAATCTCAATGAAAATCCTATTCCTAAATCTGTGGTTTAACTAGAAGATCTCTATGATATTAAGGATAGATTCAAAAAGGTCACTAATGCGAAACTTCAAAGTTTAACTTTAAGGTTTGAATTAGTAAATCTTGGCACTGATGCCAAACCACAAAATGTCAATCTAGGACTTGGACTTTCATTTGATGAAAGATTTGCTTTCATCCAATTATTGAAGAAATACAAATATGTTTTTGCTTGGAATTATGAGGATCTGAAGATCTATGATACCTCTATTATTCAACATACAATTCCAATGATTTCTGACGAGAAACCTGTACAACAGAAATTAAGGAAAATTCACCCCAATCTTGAGAGTCAAATCAAAGCAGAGTTGAATAAACTCCTTAAAGCCAAAATAATCTTTCCTGTCAGACATTCGAAATGGGTCTCAAATTTGGTACCTGTTAGGAAAAATAATGGCAATATTAGGATCTCCATAGATTTTAGAAATCTCAACAAAGCATGTCAAAAGGATAATTTCCCATTACCAACAATGGATCAGATACTTCAATCAGTAGCTGGCTCAGAACTAATGTCTTTTCTTGATGGTTTTTTAGGATATAATCAAATCCTAGTTCATCCAGATGATAGGTTAAAAACTACATTCATAACCAAATGGGGAACATATGCTTATCAGAAAATGCCTTTTGGTTTGATAAATGTTGGAGCTACTTTCCAACGAGCCATGGATATAGCTTTCAAAGGTTTGATCAATAAAATGGTTGTTGTTTACTTGGATGACATAACTGTCTATTCTAAGAAAAAGAGCAACCATTTGCATGATTTAAAGCAAATTTTTGAACGTTGCAAAAAGTATGGGATTTCCTTAAATCCCAAGAAATCATTCTTTGCTCTTAACGAAGGTAAACTCTTAGGATTTATTATATCAAAAAATTGCATATATGTTGATCCTAATAGGATAAAGGAGATTTCTGAGATCCCTTTACCACATAATAAGAAATCTATGCAATCATTCTTGGGATAGATAAATTTTGTAAAAAGATTCGCTCTTGATTTTTCTCATATTGTTCTACCCTTGCAATCCATGATTAAGAAAAATTCAGTTTTCAAATGGGGGCATAATGAAAGGGAAGCTTTTGACTCAATCAAACAAGCAATCATTAATGCTCCTGCATTTAATACTCTGAATTTTTCTAGTCATTTTATTTTATATACTTTGGTAATTTAATCATCTTATGTTGTTGTTTTAACACAAATCAATGATCAGCAAGTGGAAGCACCCATATCTTTCTTTAGTTCCAATTTACAAGGTGTTGAGCTTAATTATTCAGAAGTTGAAAAACAAGCCTTCATCGTGTTTAGGTCTGTTAAACATTTTAGACCTTTCCTCCTGAAAACACATACAAAAGTGATAGTCCCATTTTCTGCAGTGAGGCAATTGCTAATTCAAAGAGAAGTAGGAGAGAAAGGAGCTAATTGGGTAACATCTTTCCAATAATATGACATTGATATTAAACCAGTAAAAATTGTTAGAGGGCAAGGTTTTTGCAGGTTATTGGCAGGAGCTTCCAATATACTAGATCATGAATGTTTAGGTAATATTGCACAAGTGAATGAGATAAGTATGATTGGTTCTGAATCTCAATATGTTGATCTGATTTTTTACGTAAAAAATGGATATTCCCCTCCTGAATTCAGCTACAAAAACAAACGAGCTCTAAGGTTAAAAGCCAAACACTATGAAATCATTGATGATGTGTTATTCAGGATAAATTATGATTTTGTTCTATTAAGATGCCTTGAAAAATCTGAAGCGCAAACGGTTTTACAGGAATTGCATGATGGCCCAGCTGGTGGACATTTTGGAGGAGACACTACAACACACAAAATACTACATGCTGGGTATTATTGGCCAACTTTGTTCAAAGATACCCATGACTATGTGAGGAAATGTAAGATATGCCAAACTGCTAGTGGGAGGCAAAGGAAACCAGAGTTTCCTTTACAACCAGCAAACATTGAGAAATCATTTGAGCAATGGGTGATTGATATTATAGGAGAAATTGCTCCTCATTCTTCCAAGCAGCACAGATATATCCTTACAGCCACAGACTACTTCACAAAGTGGGTAGAAGCAATTCCACTAAAGGTAGCAAATTTTGATGCAATCATTGAATTTATTGATCATTTCATCATCACCAGGTTTGGTTTACCTAATGCGCTTATCTTTGACAATGCATCTTATTTTTCCGGAAATAGTATAGTCGAATTTTCTCTTAAGAGAGGTTTTAAGTTAAAATACTCTGCAAATTACTATTCGCAAGGAAATGGCTTAGCAAAGTCAACTAACAAAAATCTCATAAGGATTATCAAAAGAAAAGTTGATCAAAGCCTAAAGAATTGGCATAAATCTTTAATATTTGCGCTATGGGAAGATCATATAACTCAGAAGGCCTCGATAGGTCCTTCTCCTTTCAACTTAGTATATGGGAAAGAAGTTATTATTCCACCAAATTTATCCCTCCCATCACTATCCCTAGTACAATTCATTGAAGAAACTCCTTCTTCCTCTATTCAATTAAGGTTCGATCAAATTCTTAAATTAGATGAGGAAAGAGAAAGAGCCAAGATTACTCATGCTAAACATCAGCAAGTTATTAGATCCTCTTTTGATGCAAGTTCAATTAGCTCAAAAACATTACAAATTGGTGATCTCGTTTTGAAATGGGACAAAGCACATGAAGACAAAGGTAAGTACCAAATTTCAGAAAATGTGGCTTGGACCATTTCAGATTGTTGAAAAGATAGGCTCATCAACATTTCTATTGCAAGACTTATCAGGAAAGAGAGATTCTCTTCCCGTGAATGGGCTTATCTTAAAGAAATTATTTTCCTAAGGAGGTAACCCCTTCTTATCTGTACATATTCTTTCTGCAAATTTTGATTTCTTTTAGAAATAATGTTGTAAATAGTATACCATTGGTTTTTACTGTTAAAATCTCTTTGAAAATATATTGTGAATATCTGCATTTAAAAGTAGAAACTTTCAAGGAAATTATTACAGTTTTGGAAAATCAGATAAACATCACAAAACTCTGAGATGTTCTTTAAATTTGTGAAATCTTTCAAACCAGAAAAACATAGTGAATCATTCTATGTTTGATCAGTTGAGAAGGGTTATTTCTAAAAATAATGCTTCTTTACAACTAAGCATCTACATCTCTATAATTGTCATCCAATAACTCTTAAGGAGTCAAATACTCATCCCATCCACTAGGTTTATGATTTTTTAGAGTGTAATTCTAAAATATGTCTGACTTAAAAGATAAGAGGTCTCATTACAAGCCTACTTACCATGATCATAGGGAACTAATTAAACTGACATTACCAATATTGCATACCAAAATAGCGTAATGGCTTATAATCATAAGATAAGGGGTCTCATTACAAGCCAGCTTGTTCAGTCCAATTACAACCAGTGAATGGCATTGTCATATTCTGGCGCCCAGACCAGGGCAATGGCTTTTATGCAAAAAATTAGGATATATATATATATATATATATATATATATATGAATTTATCTTTAAAAGATTATACTCTTAGATGGATGGGATAATGAATAATTGATGGTTAAAAGGTAACCCTGTTGAGACTATAACTGTTTGTTGGCAGCAATGGTACTACTTGTGACAAAAGAGTAAATCCAAAAGCTGAGTTGCAAGGGCCCCCTACTTTATCTTTAACAACCAATCAAAGCTTAAAAAAACCCAAAGTGTTTCATTTATAAAAAGGGTTTGTAAAATAAATTGAAAAATTGATCAATTTTTCTTATTCAGAGTAGTTTTGTTTATCTAATCAATTTCAAGATAGTTTCCTTTTCCTTGATTGCTTGTTCTTGAGAAAGTGTTAGAAATTTCGTCATTTTATTCAGAGATAACCGGTTCCTTCAGTGAATCACCAATTTGTGTGCTATACAACAACCCCCTCATTTCAAATTTTTCGTAATCTTATTCTTAGATACTAAATAGGAAATAGGGTCCCTTTAGTTTGCAAAAAAGAAATAAAACCTTTTCATAGAAATAAATTGCTTTATTGCTTGCTTTTTAAATAAAAGTGCTTCAAAAAACTCTTTAAAAAATCAAACATTGCACTTCACATGCGTTTAAGACCAAAAAAATGTTCAATCTAAATATTAATGTAGCGATGCGAAGTTACCACAAAAAATCCTAATCATTGAGCCTCTTAAAACAATTCATTGACAAACATGCGATGTGATAAAGCGACCGTATATCACCTATCACATCGCAGATTCCAAGTGATAGGTTTAGCGGAACATTGAAACTTTGCAATGCGATATGATTCTAGCATCTCGCATATCGCTGAAAACCAAAAGAAGCCACACCCGAAAACTTGCGATGCGATAAGATTCTTGCATCTTGCATATCGCAATCCCAGTGGAAATAAGTGATAATCACCTCGGGGATGTGCGAATGCACTGTTAAAATATAATAAAGTGGTTTAATAATAATACGAAGAAAACATGACGTGGGCGGTTAAATAAAGATTTTCCAATTCTATGTGTCAGGTCAACATTGGTCGTAATCGTAGAAATCTGAAACACTCTTAGAACATGGCGCTTACACCTATTGACTTTCGATATGTGATGGTTCTTATAATATTTAAATAATACATATTGAAATTTCTCATCGCAAAATCGGGAGATTTACAGCACACATTCTATTTAGGCCTTAAGAAAACTACGATGCGATCTATTTATTGAACATTTAAGTTTCACATCGTTTAATATGGCAAAGCATTAAGAGAAGTAATGACTTCAGTCCTTCAAGATTTCATCTTTCATGTTAATATCAATTCATAATACGAAATCTTTCACACCAAATGCTCCTTCCCTGATTTTCGACTGTACTATTATCACCACTATTTGTTCAAGCATTAGCCTCTCTGGAAGTTTTATTTTATCGCTCTTCTCTATTTCGTATAACTGCAGTTTGAATCTGGAAGTATGCAGCCAACTAAAATGATAAAGAAAGCCGGAAAGGCGAAAGATTTCCCTATAGTAGCTGAAGGACCAGAAAAGGTTGTGTTGATCTCAGATACGGCATGCTAAGACTGTGGGAAAATTCATGGGAAGGAATATATGATATGTTGGAAAAAGAAAATTCGAAGGTGACTGAGGGACATGTTAGAGGTGATGGACCTGCAGAGTCAGAGAACACACTTGGAGATTTGGCCGACTCTTTTTTTCATAGAATAGCGACCTGACCAAAGGTTTTGCCATATAATGACATGGTAAAATGGGTAATTGAGGGCATCAATATAACGGACAGAACGCTATTCAAAGCCAGCGGAAGAATGTTTGGATCCTTCAAGCCTGAAGACTTGAAGAAAATGTATCATTTGCCAGAACCTCAGAAGTAGTACAACAAATCATTTCTTGAAGCTTTCTCAAAGGAAAATGAAATAGAGTCAGACCCCATCAAACAATGGAGGCACTTCCCTAACAAGCACAGGCACAAATCATCCGATATGTATTCTGTGGACTCTCTAGCGTCTCCATATTGTTATTCTACCGCAATGATGTGTAGATTATTTGGAAGCCCCAATTCCACTAGGTTTTCCATTGAAATGGTTCCACTAATAGAATCCGCATTGAATTTTTTTGTGATGGATTGGGCTACTATCCTATCAGAGAAAATGGCAGTCCAAATACTTGATTATAGGAAAAATAGGTTTGTGACCACTCAAGTTGTTCCCCCATTCTATATGAGTGCCTACATAGTCGATACCATTTGTTTCAACTCTGATTTCCCCATCATGGGATGGAAATAAACTGTTCAGGACCCAACCCCTATCCATATTTACCATAAATACCTGTGGCAGAAACAATATAAGAAGCATTTTTATAAAATTTGTCATGGCTTCATTTTACCCATTCATCAGACCATTTTTAACAGACCAACCCCTCGGCTATCTAAGGAAGCTAGGATCGATTTAACTTCAATAGGCAGTTGGTTTGGGGAAGAGATGTTTACATACATTTTGGTTTCGGTAGCATTACCGACCTGCATGTCTTGCCCCTATATGTCCCAAATAAATTATTGGCTAGGGAAATAACCTACCAGACAGTTGAAAAAGGGCTTACCAAAAATATCAAAGACGCCAAGAAATAGTTATGGCATGCCTTTTCGATTCGCTGCGGCATCTATTCATTACATGATTATAATCACGCCCAAATTGAAGTCGAGAAAATATGGGATTTGAACCTAGCGGTTATTCCCAAAAGGCAGTATGACCTGAATAAAGTTGCTTATAATTTCACTGCTCAGGTAAAATTTAAACAATTCATCCATGAGAAAGATGAATTCGATGACCTCTTTAGATCAACTGAGACGTTCTCACAAGTACACCACCTGGCAAAGATTAAGTTGGAAATAGAGAAAATGGATCAATTCATCCAATACAGGACGCAAAGGCTTCAAATAGTGCTACTGGACCTATTGAATATAGCACCGGTCATCCAGCAAACAGCACAAAGCAGGAGAAAACTTCTTAGGCAGCCGAGACAAGTGAGAAGGAAATTGAACAGTTGGACACAGATGTTCACATTGATCCAATATTGATCAAAGAATGGGAACAATTTGATCAATAGATTAAAGGTCAAAGTAATACCCAAACTGTTATCGCACCAAAATCTCCCTTAAAACAACAGCCCATGATTCATGAGCCTATGATTAATAGACCATCCGGCACGGACTCACCTCTAAAAGAAATCGAGGTAATCCCTGAGTATCCTTCGTCAGAGATTACACTCAGCATAGAAGAAATTCCACCATTGGAGGTGTTTTATAGCCCTAAACACAGGGTTGTGGTCAAAAGGTAGCGGAAAAAGAGAAAGTTAGATCAAGTATCAGCAATAGTTCCTCAAAATGAACCCATGAATATCACTTGGAGAGACTCAGAAGTTGATCCATCTAAGTACTTGATCAAATTATCTCAGTTTACAGGAGCGTATACAGCTGCCACAATTGATAAAGAAACTGAAGTTAATCAATTGATCAAGGAAAAGGATCAAAGGATTAAACAACTTGAAGAACAGCTAAGGCCGGAAAAACAAAGGATTGATCAGAAGGCGATTGAAAGACAACAATGGCTATCTCAAGATTTCGAGCAGCTAAAACTGGCACATCATGAAGAGATCAAATCTAAGGATGAGCAAATAAAGCAACTACAACTCTCAATAGAGAAACTCAAAGAAAATCCCAAAGTTGAAGAGTTTATAAAGGAAGCCTTATAAATAAATAATTTCTTGTCTCAACAGCTAACCCAACTCTACCAAAAGATATCTCTCATTCATCCACTATGTATAAAAATCAACACGTTGATAGATCAAGCAGTCAATTCCAGGTTGGAATTCGAAGATGCAGATCACAAAATTACATATTACATCTCTTGGCAAAACACAGGAAAGGGAAGGTCTACTAAATCACCAGTAATTGAAGAATCTCACAAAGAGATATTGTTTTCAGAATGGGAGACACAGTTGATCAAAGCAGAAACAGAAACTTCCAGGGCCAGGGCAGTGAGGAATAATATCATTGAACTTATAAATGATAACTTACACAGTGCCAATTTAATTTTTGAGTGTTCCCCAGAAAATCTTTCGAAGGAAAAAGTATTGGAAAAACGATGGAAGAAAGATGTGAATACCAGAGAGGATCAAATCAAAAAATTGAAAATTCTCAATTGGGATGCACATTGGTTCTACTTGGTCAAACCGCATAGCCAACAAATGACAGTCAAATGTCTTGTTGATGCAGCCGAGCGCATGATGCCAAAAATTTCGAATGCGGTGTACACAAGTCAATTGCATGCTAGGATGAGTCATCCACCGGAAATCCAAACTATGCTCGAGATTTGTCAGTTAAAGCCACAGGAGGAATGATAGATGCGATGCATCTTTTTAGAGTTATTGCAATTCTATTTTTATCATGAAATCCCATATTTTGAGAGAGGTTGTTCCAACCACTTCAAGCATCTTTTACGAATAGTTGGTTTTTATTTTTATTATAAATACCCTTTCATGTCATTTTAGAAAGGGTCCTGAATTTGTATTAAAAATTGGATTGAAGAAGATAGCACTTCTATACTTCTTAATTTATTTTTGTAGAAAGCAAGGATTAAAGTTCAAACTTTTTTTGTAAGGAGATTTCAAAAAGACTTGCATTTCTGTATCGTTTTGGAGTTTTCAGAACAAGAAGGAAGGACCAGACTGTTACTTCAGTATCACGTTCCAAATACATATGGTACTTATATCAATGTCATTTTGTTTCATTTTATGCGATTTAATATTCTTTTGATTCGATATTGTTGTATATGTGAAATGTTCATTCAATTCTGCATTTATATCACTTTTGAATAATTTTGGAATTGACATCCTAAAACATGTATGTTGGCAATTAATGTTATCATGATATGTGATATGTTTTATATCACTTTGTTTGAAGTGATCATCTTTCATGCTTAAGTTTCTTTAGTCAAGTGATTGATCTTATTAGCATTTGATTAACAGAAGTCATTATATATATATTCATAAGTTTACAATTCCAACCATTTATCATCATGTTACCTATTTAAACACCCACTCATCAAATCACACCTTTATTGGGAAATTGGTCCCATATTATCCAGTCGGAGCCACCATACAAAATGGAAAAGGAACTACATTAAGGGTCGGACTGGGTGGTCATCCCCCAATGTTGTTGCTATGATTTTAGAGGCATCAACAGGAAGAAAGGGCTAGAATTGGGCAAAAAAATCATATTATATTGCCATTTATGGTTCCTAGAGAGCAAGGGAAACCAACTACTATTGATATCTAAGCCACTATCCCTATTAATGTTATTAGGGTGCTTTTTTTTTTCGAGAGCTTCTCTAATTATATGTTTGCAATAGTGGATTTCTTTTAGTTATGATCTTAGTGTCTTCCAAACATATATAATGTTTAGTGGTCTTGGCATTCTTTACTAGTGCAGAATTTTGTATTCTTTCATGCTTAATATCAACACCATTTTCCTTAATCCTAACTTTTAGTGATCGTCTGGTTTCACCAATATAGAATTTACCACTTGAGCAATTAACTTTATAGCACCTTTAAATTGGAAATTATCTATATTGTCCATGACAGATTTCATATTATTTTTTATAATGTTGATAGGTTTGAAAGAAGTTATGATTTCATTATGTTTCAAAATATTTACAATTTTATCAGTGCTTCCTTTGAGGTAAGGGAGGAATGATTTCTTTTCAGGGTCATGATTTTTAGTGTTAATGTTATTACAAATTTTAGTGGCTTCAGGGTCATGATTTTTAGTGTTAATGTTATTACAAATTTTAGTGGCTTTTTTAAGGGTAGTGGATATATCATTTTTGTTGTAGCCAAGATTCTTGAAGACTTCAATCAAATGATTTCTTTCATCATCCTTATGATCCTCTCCAGATATTCTCAATGCTCTAGTGGCTAGGGTTTCAATGACACCAAATTTTGTGCGAGAAAGTGATGGGAGTCAGCATGAAGTTAATTTTCGGTATGTGTCTTCTTTCGGTAGACCTTATGGTCTAAATGCCCGTCAAATTTCCTTATTATTAGAATGTCAAGTAAGGGTATGCAACGATTTTCTTATGTTTCCATGGTAAATTGAATATTAGTAGAGATGTTATTAAGGTGTTGTAAGAATTTAGAGAGTTCTTTTCCATGTTGCTATATGACATTGGTGTCATCAACAAACCTTTTCCAGATCTTAAGTTTTAAGTGGAAGGTGTTAAGGGCCACACTTCCAAATTCTTCCTTATAAAGGTTTTCCACAACTGGTGAAAGAGGGGATCCCATTTCTACACCACTAGTATGTTCAAAGTATTCACTTCTGAAGCTGAAGAAAGTGGAGCTAATGGTGTTTACTATAGCTCTTAATGGCATACTATTCTTGTGTTTTTTTGGGACAATCTCACCGTTAGGCATTAATTTCTTCTTGATGTTGTCATCAATCTTAGAAGATAGAATAATTTTTTTCACTTCTCTGATTACATTCGATATGGGGTTATTGGTAAGCTTTTTATAACTATCACTCTCAGACAAATGTTCTCTCATCTTCTTATCATAATCTTCAAGGTCCATTACCACAGTCGCTCCACCTTTATCAGCTTTCAAGATGACAATATTAAAGTTATTCTTGAGTCTTCTCAAATCTAGCTGCTCTTCTTTACTAATGTTACTTCCAGGTGGTCTAGATTTTCTTAAGATAACTATCCAATCTTGTCTAATGCAATATTTTTATGAATCAATTAGCGTTTGAATACTATCTTCGATACTGCAAATAATTTCTTCTACGGGTATAGTTTTGGGTGTAATGGAAAATTTTAATCCCTTTTTAAGCACCTTAATTTTGGCAGAATCAAGTGGGTGGTTTGAGAGGTTTACCACATTTCTGTCATTTCTTTGTTGCTCATTCATTTGAGAGATAAGCGGATTTTGGTTAACTTTGTCAAATTCATTCTTCCTTATTTCCAATATTCATATTTTCGAGATTCATAGTGGAAAATTTGTACAACGTATATACTTTGGAGAAGTCGTTTCTCAAAGTAGGCTTATTAATGAATAAATCTTTATTGTGAAGACAATTTTCACCTATTAAATCTATAATAGAAGTTAGGAGGAGGAGGAGAATTTTCCTCATTCACTAACTACATCCTTGGATGTTGAAGTAATTTCTGAACACAATCTTCTTTTGCTAAAGGATTTTTATATAATTTCGATGTATTCCCATTAACAAGAAAAGAAATATCTTCCTCATTAATGGTCTTGACTTTTACTAATACATTATCATGAGCTGTCTCAATTTCATATGGTCTTAACCAGTGCATTTGAAGCTTCCCTTTAAAATATATAAATCAAGAATCAAATAAGAGAGCCCAATTATCTAGTTTTAATTTCTTTAATATGATGAATTTATCCTGCCATTTTGTCCCCTGCTATTGGATAACATTAGTTCTTTGAATCACATCTTGATGAATATCCTCTAGTTCATTAAGTTGAGCCAACCTTTGCTTTTGTGCCTCTAAGAGATCTAATCCTAGTCTTCTTGTTGTTTTGAAGGTCTTGATTTCAAATTATATGGGAAGCAAAACTTGATTTCCATATACAAGCTCATAAAATGTATGCCACATAGCATTCTTCCATGTTATCGAGTATGTCCAAAGTGTTTCTAGAAGCTTGTCTACCCAATATTTGTGATGCAAATTTACTATCTTGGTCAGAATTTCTTCAAGAACGTTATTTTTCAAATCCACTTCTCCATTTGCTTATGCATGATACAAATAAGACTTATGATGTTTGATCTTATATTGTTCCACAATATTTTGGACCAACTTGGATGTAAACTAAGCACAATGATCTGTAACGATTTCTCTTGTAACGCCAAAATGAGTAAATATGCCCTCAAATAGAAAATTGAAAACAATGTTTTCAGTAGCATAGACTAAAGGTTTAGCTTCTATCCATTTTGTAACATATTTAGTACAATTTTTTCTGCTTAAACATTGGAGCTATTGGTCCTACAAAATCTAGAGCCCATTTTTAAAATGGCTCTATGAGAATCTAAGGTTGTAGATGTTATCACATCTATTCACATCTATCATATATTTATACCCATTCTCTAATCTGACATATTCTTTGGCATCCTTAAAAAGGGTAGGTTAATAACGTCCAAAAAGGACTTTATCTGCAATTCTTTTGTTAGTCAAATGTCCTAAACATGGCTCATCATGGCATGCTTTCAATTTGTCCAATATTTCAACTTCCCTTACACATCCCTTCATTATGAGATCAAATTCAGTTCAGAAAAGCTTTCCATCTATCCAAGAGTATGAAGCATTAAGTCCGATAACCCTTTGTTTCTCTCTTGGTGAAAATTGTTGAGGCAACTTCCATGTGGCTAAGTAGTTAGTAATATCTGCACACTAAGTTATTTGAGTAGAAATTGCAAATAAATGTTCATCAAGAAAGCCATTATTTACAGGAATTGATTTACTTTCATTTTTTATTCTTAAAAAGAAATTAAGAATGGTATTATCTTATTGAGGTTTATACAATATAATAATATTAAATTCCTGCAATAAAGAGAGCCATCTAGTAATTCTACCATTGATTTATTCATTAGATACTAAATAGCAAAATTATTAGTATGAACAAAGGATTTACGCCCAGTAATATAATATTTGAACTTGTTAATGGCATGAACTACTACAAGAAACTCATTTTTCTATAACAATGTAATTTAACTCTAGAGTCAAATTTTACATACGTAATAAATAGCATGAGTTTGATGTTCTTTCTCTCATAATACAACTCTTAAAATAACACATTAGGGGAAATTTGAGGTTAAAAACTGGCCACAAAATAAAAAAATGTACTAACAAAATTAACTTTAAAAGAACCAATATGATTTAAGATGATGATGTCATCCCCAAGGGTAAATAATTTTGAGAAAAGAAAAAAAATTAATTGTATTTTCGACTTATTATCCATGCCCACGTGGCTTTGGATTGTCAGTGAATGGGTGTTTTTTTAATGCACTCCGTGTGAAAATATCATTGATTCAAATCTCATATGAGTGTTTACCATATATATATATATATATATATATATATATATATATATATATATATATATATATTTGACTTATCTCCTTATAGGTTTACTCAAATGTCAAGTGTAGACATATGTTGGATGCGAAATCAAATTCCACATCAAACGAGTACCCACTCAGCATACTTTTAAATAGACCCACATCGAAAATAATTGAAAATACATGAAAAAGTGCATTGAATACACTTTTTTCATTTATTTTCATTTTTTCAATGTGGATCTACTTTGAAGTATCAGAGTGGGCACTCGTTAGATGTGGAATTTGGTTTTGCATCCAACAAGTGTCTACACTTGGCATTTTAATAAACATATAAGGAGATAAGTCAAAAATACAATTAAAAAAAAAAAAACAAGTTTTTTTTTAATTTTTCTTTAAAAAATAATAACTTTCATTTTATTATTTTAACTATTATTTTATTATTTTTCTTAGGAGGTTTATTTTAGACCTCAAAATTTCCCTAATGTTTGAAGCATCAGTAGAAATATGAAATGGAAGAGACCAATTTGGTCCCCTTAAAATAGGTGCTTCAAAAAGATTTTGTTTCAAAGTGTCAAAAGCAAGTTGACATGAAGGATTCCAACAAAACTCACTATCTTTGACAAGCAATTTAAAGAGTGGTGAGGCGAGCTTTGTAAAATTTTCTATGAATCTTCTATAATAGCCAACCTGTCCAAGAAAACCTCTTACATATTTTTTTAGGTATTGAGAGTTTAGAAATCACCTCACTCTTTGTTGAATCAACTTGAATCATTTCACCTAAAATATGATGCCCTAAAACAATCCATCCATTTAATAGCATATGGCGGGTTTCATAACTCGAAGAAATATTAGTTTCTTGACATTTTCAAATAACTTTTTTTCAAATTTTCCATAGCTTTTTCAAAAGTATTATCATAGATTATGAAACCTTTGATGTACACTTCTATGGAATGATGAATTAGATTAAAGAAGATAGTGTAGAATTGTTCATTGCATATTGGCAAGAGCATTACGTTATCCAAAAGTTAATACTCTATAAGCATATGTTCCCAATTGACAATTAAATATTGTCGTATCTTGATCTTTTAATGAAATTTGTATTTGATTATATCCACTAAAACCATCAAGAAAAGAGAAATATTTATATCTTGATAAGGTATCTAAAACTCGATAGATGAAGGGTAGAGGAAAATGATCATTCAAAGCAATTTTGTTCAATTTTGTGTAGTCTATGCATACCTGCCACTTACCGTTCTTTTTAAGCACAATTACCGAAGGTGATACCCACTAACTATCAAAAATTGAATATATAAAATTTAAATTTAACAACTTTTGTAATTCCTCCTTTACAATATCTCTTAACATAGGATTCATGTGCCTTTGAGCTTGCCTAATAGACCTAGTATTCTCTTGTATATAAATGTGATGCATACATGTATTAGGATTTCTGCTTCGCATATTAGTGTATTCCCATGCACATGATTTGTAGCATGCGTATTAACTATATTGAGGCTTCTCCAAATTAGAATTATTATTTAATGTTTTCCTGGAGCAATCTTTACAAAAATACTGCCTGATTTTGCAATAGAATCAAGTGATAGCATGGAACCCCATAATAAAATATTTTCAAGTGCAATTTCCTTTAATTTTTTTATCTAAAATATGAATATAACAAACAAATCTTCCCCACAAGATATTGAGGAAAGTCAATTTTTTTGTAAGGTGAATTTTATTACCACCTGAAACAAAGACTTACATCATGATTTACAATCAATTAGGCTTGCATCTCACTTGAGAGACCAGACCACATCCAAAAGTATACTCTCCATAAAGCAGAGAGTGATAACTGAGTTCTAATAGCTATAAATTTTAACAAAATATGACTAATAAGTTGACCTAAATGGCCTCTTACATAAACATTTGAAAACAAAAAGTCAGTAACTCGTCACATGTCACACCTAAGTAGAGGGGTCTAAGTCCAATCCTCATGTCGTTAGAGGTATGTTGAGATGGTGTTCAATTCTCTCCATTCATTGATCTAGATCCCTCGAGTGCCTGTGCAGGTGTTCAAGAGAGTGTAGAATATCCATGCGGCACTCATGTTAGTCCAAGATAGTTCATCCCAAAAGAAATGTCCTTTACGAGTACAGGTCCATGATTTTCATGTAATAATTAAAACATCCTCTCGTATCCCCTATATATGGGATCCAATCAGCGCACTCTGTCAGAACATCGATTTCTAAGAGCGTATTCCTATGGGAGCACACTACCCCCTCAGTCCGGGTGACTTTCTCTTGAACATTAGCTAGCGTGAACTCCTTGTAGTGCAAGGAAAAATCTTCTATCTAGTGATGCATTTGAGAGTGACTTCTATGGGCATGCTCTTGGTAATAAGTGTCCCCTCTTCAAATTCTAGCTCATTGGCACGGCATGGGGAGCAAACCACTAAAAAGAAAGAATTAAAAAGGCATCAAGGCCCAACCCAAGTTACTAGACAAGCGAGATAGGAAATCTGAATAGCTACTAAGAATAAACGTTGATAGCAAGATCGTCGAGCTAGCTATGGGAGACAACAAGACAATGAAAAACATAGGAAAAGGGGGAGCCACCATAGAAGACTTTACCTAGTGATTCCCCACCCAATGCCCAAGAACATCATTCACCAAAAACCACCAAGACCCACTTCCCTTTAGGAGTAGTAGCCCGGTAATGAGGCAAGAAAAAATCACTCGTGAAATTGGGAGAAAAGTTGAGACATTCAAACCAAGTAAGACCCGAGAGGGGGGATTTCCAATGCCAAGGCCCACAGAAAAAACACATTGAGAATGGTAAGGAGAATAGGATCAAGAAGGAAACAACTTAGATGAATGCTTTCACCCAAAAACTTCACTAATCGCCACACATACTAGCCAAAATAACTACAAAAGCACAATTCGAAAAATTGGCACTAGAGGAAAAAGCTAGTTATCGCATAAGGAAATTCTAGTTGGGGGAGCAAGTGCCTTGACATAACTAGGCTTACATGCTTTTGGCTTGCATCTAGTCGATGTGCCTTCATCGTCAACGAAACAACATACCCCTCCACCTCTTGCTACACACTTCCTGCAACCAAGGGTTATGCCTTACTCAGCCACATATTCAATGGTTCGAATAGTGAATTGGACATCTCTGCGCTCGCATGATCTACAAAATTGAGTTGTGTACCCACCATCCACCATCACACTCATGTCATTGCAAATTAATTATGTTTGTAGGACATATTTAACTTCGTTTGGGGCGAGATGCCACATCCCCCAGTTTATTTGACATGTGGGTTCGCAACATCTCCTCCCCCTCCCCCATCTCAATTATCACTCCATCAGGGGGAGGAAAGTCATAATTATTAATGAAATTTGTAATTTGGCATTCTTCAATATCTTGTTTAACATTCATGGCTTCTAAAAATGTTCACAGAAGTTGCATTATCTCATCATCATGTGTACCATAAATCCATTCAGTATCTTCTAATTTAGTAATTGTTCTTACAAGAGGATATAATGTGAATTTCTTTGTTGCATTTCCATTAGAAATAGACATATCTCCATATCTACAACTAATAAATGCATTGGTCATGACTAACCATGGTCTTTCCAAAATTAATGGATGAACTCTGAAGTTGGTGTTGGTCTTCTAATACATTCTGGTTTAATAGTAGATTTATTTTCCAATTGTAAGACAGTTGTTGTATAACAAAGATTTTTAAATTGTAATTTATCAATTATTCATTTTGCCATTACATTTATTGTTGCTCCTAAATATATGCGTGTTTGGAATTGAAACATTATTGATGTGAAATTTTACAACGAAACTTCTTGTATTAAGATGTTTTTCTATATAATTCTTTCTCATCATTATATCTACCAATCTACCACTAAGATGCACTTTCTGTGATTCTTTCCTTTTTCTTTCAAGTCTTTTCAGACATAAATCCTTTATTGTATTAGCATAAGTAGGAATACATTTTATTTCTTGAGGTAAAGGTATACAAATGTGAACATTCCTTAATTTATCTTGCATATCAAAAATCGGATGGTATTAATTGTTGTTCTATATCTAATTGTTTATCCACATGTAATCTTTTTGGAAAAGGAAAATATTTAAAGGTAGAGGATTGATTTATTGGAGGGATAGAGAAAAAAAAATTATTGTACATCATCTATTATTGTATTGAAAATTTCTGTAGAAATTTCTTATTTCCCACCCTGGTTTTCAGTTTCTCTTTATTTCTCCCATATAGTTAAATTCCCTTTCCCATAACCATACATTTAACAAGCTGAAAAAAATAAAAAAATAAATAAAAAATAAAAAATTGCTGAAAACACAAATTCTGAAAATTTTACAAAATGCTGGAAATTGCAGAAATAAAAATCAGCAGTAATAAACAGCCATTAAAACACATTTAAACACTGAGATTTTTTGTCAATGTGACCCTGGAAAAACCCCCTACAACTCTTGGGGAAAACCAGTTTGAGAGCTCTTCTTTATTTCTGGAAAATGACTTTTTACAGTAAGAGAAATGTTCAGCAAAAAATCAGCAAACAAACTTTTACAACTTATCTCAGCCTTGTTGAAACTCAGCCTTGCTGATACTCCGTTGTTGTTACTCCGCAGCTGTTACACCACTGTTGTTACTCCGCTGTTGTTACACCGCTGCTGATACTTCGCTGCTGTTACACCGCTGCTGATACTCTACTGCTGTTACACCGCTGCTGATACACCGTTGTTGATACTCCGCTGCTGATACACCGCTGCTGTTACACCGTTGCTGTTACACCGCTACTGTTACACCGCTGCTGATACTCCGCTGCTGTTACACCACTGTTGTTACACCGCTGCTGATACTCTGCTGCTGTTACACTGCTGCTGATACACCGCTACTGATACACCGCTGCTAATACTCCGCCGCTGATACACCGCTGCTGATACACTGCTGCTGATACTCTGCTGCTGTTACACCGCCCAGAAATCTCCCTTGCTCTCTTGCTCTCCTTCTCTCAATCTGCTCATGAAAGAATTGAATCGAATGTGATCTTTTCCTCCTTTTCCTCCCTTAATATAACTCCAAGTGACTTTTGGGTGATCTCTAAATCCAATGGCTGAAATAGATTTAGATCAATGGTTGAGATTAAATGCTCATTTAAATCTCACTTTTTATTTTTTAATTCACCCCACTTTAATAAAGACCCACTTAGTCATTTATTTTCAAAGTCACTTTTCCTTTCTAATTTTTTATTGACTTTATAAAAGTCACTTTAAAATTAGACTTAGTAACTTTATCACTTAAAGTCACTTTTAAATTAGATTTAACTTTATAAAATTATAAAGTCACTTTAGGAGAAAAATTAAATTCTTTTGGACACTTTTCCCTAGGCCAAAGATCAAAGCCTAAGGGAACCACTTGTCCTCCGGTACCAAATTTCAACAATTTATTCCCCATTTTGCTCTTCAATGATAACAGGGGATTCTTTAATAAGCACCCTTCCTTATCTAAGATGAATGTCATTTACAACTATAAGGGTAATATACATAATTATTTGTGACATTCAAACTCCCATTATTTAATTATGTAATTGAAGATGAACAAATATTTATTCAATCGGAAGATTTGTACGAGTGGCCTACATTATGTTGACACACGACACCAAACTATAAGCAATGGAAATTTAAGTTGTATATTAACAAAAAATTCAAAGCGCTAGAAAGACTGCAATTAATTAAGAAATGAAAACATTAAACAAGCATAAAAACTTGCAGTAACTAAACAAAATTGGAAAGGAAAAGAGCAATGTCGTCCTTCACAAAGGGGACCCTTCTTAGCTGCGTTGTGTTGTTAATTTAGAGGGATGTTGGGATGAACTTGAACTATGATATTAGAGTAAGATGATGCCATTGTTTAGATGGAATGGTTCAACCTCTGAATTGAATAAAAATAAAAATGTTGTGAACATGACCAATGATGGTGTGTTCATAAAAGTTGAAGGTGATAGCATTTCCATTACCAAACTGGATACCTTTTTCATCCAACACTCAAATAAAATGATTCAAATTATGTTGGAAACTGAATTTCAAGCGTTATCTACCTTATAAACAGGTTTCAAAAATATGTTGATTTGATCCTTCAAATCAACATTGTCCCAAATCTATTTTCAATAGGTTTATGAATTCAATTTACTAGAAGAGTTTGAGAGTCATATTATTTCTCTTCAACTATGGTCTGAATGTATGAATTTTTTTGTGGGTGTATTTATAATGATATAATAAGTTTATCCCATTAAAATATATAACACCCATTTCATGGACCTTCTAACTTCTTTTGGGGAAAATACAACATATATTTCATTGTTTTAATTATTGCAAGACGGATTTCAAATTTCTCTATGTCGGCGTGTGGCTATTCAACCGTATCGTAGATTTAAAAACTTCCATGTACTAAATATTTAAATATTTATTATTTTATTTTCAAGCAAGCTCATCTATAAAAGAGAGTGTCATCTTCATTACAAGGGAGTGCTCTTCAAATAGAATAAAACTTTATGTTTTCTTTCACATAGATTTTAATTATTTTCTAGTTTTATATGTAGCATGTCTTGATCTAGTTTTATGATGTTATAGAGTAATCTGCTACCTTAATTCTTTGGAAATTCACTTCATGAAAACATGGTGGTATTTTGCTTCATTTTAATCTATGTAGTTCAATTGTGTGATTGAATACATATGGTGAAAGAGAGCATGTTTTCTTAAATGTAGAAGCATGTCTATGTACTTTAATCTTATGAGTAGCCATAGACCATCTGAGATCAAAATTAACAAGATTAGAAGGATTGTCAATGCTATTACTTGTTAATTTTATTTTGCAAATGTGCTCCATTTATGCAAATTGTTCCATTTTTAACAAAGTTTGCTAACAATGGAAACGATATTTCATGGAAAACCATTAAAAGGAGACAATGGAAGCAATATTTCATGGAAAAACATTAAAGGAGACAACCAAGTGACAAAAAGGTTCCTACCCAATAAATAATCTACCCCAAGTACATGATCATTACCATAGATAATTAAGTTTCTTTTAATTTATGAAATGTGTTGTATTTCATTTCCATAGTTCATTTTTTTTCTTTTATTGAATTAATATTATGAAATATACTAAATGGCATTATAGAAGATTTTTATCTTGAGAAGTACATGATCATTACCATAGATAATTAAGTTTCCTTTTAATTTATGAAATGTATTGTATTTCATTTCCATAGTTAATTTCTTTTCTTTTATTGAATTAATATTTATTCATTGGATTATATTCTGAAATATTAAATGGTGTTATAGAAGATTTATATCTTGAGAACTGAACATTTAACTATAACCTAATTTACAACACTTTGAATATAACATGGTATCATTCAATGATGAATTTATTTTTTGTTTTATTCACTTTAAACAATTAATTTCACAAATTTAAGCAGAAATAGAATAAGCAATTTTAAATAATCTTGTTCTACATATATTACGTTTACATTTTCCAAGTTTGCATATAATCCAAATTGATGATAAAATGTAATAGGTTCAGATATACAAATAAATTGACAAGAATGTATCTTATCCAAAATGTTGGAATCACATAATATCATAACCACAACTTTAGTGTAAGCATATACCTAATGGAGAAATCATATTTTATATGATGTTCATGAGGTTATGTATTCGATCTTAGCGAAAAGCAAGAAAATACTTGAAGTTCGCAATTTGAAACCTAGTGATGAGAATATAGCATAAACCTCCAACCAAAAGTTAGAAGGCATAATGTTTTTGACTGAAAATATGAAGTTCCCTTAATGTATTCCATTTTGTAGAAGTCAATTTAGGCTTTTTCACATTTCACATATATAATTGATTTGATAATGAGATCTAAGACAATTAATAAGGTATTACAGACTCGTGTGCATGGATTTGCCTATGTTATTTTATGCAATGATCGATAAGATTGTGAAATACACAGACAATGAAGCAGTAAAGAAGCATAATAGACAACACACATAAACACAGCGAATTTAATAAGGATTTCACCCAATACCCCTGGGCTACATCTCCTGGTCCAGCCTTCAGTGGTGACCTCTTTATTATGTATTCAGAACAGAGTTTTACAACAGTGTGAGCTCAACTTGAGTCTCAACACACAACAGATACAACAGCAAGATTTTGCTTGAAACTCTCAAGCTTCTCTGAGTACACAAACTCTCTCAATCACTCTGTCTCTGTCTTGGCACTGCCTGCAATACTGCTTGCCTCTGTTTGTTATCTGTCTGTGGCTTTAAATCCAATCTGCGCTGCCTGTTTGTTTCTCCTTCTCGGCTTTCTGCCTCCCAGCCTCTGTCCGCTTGAATCCTTCTTCTAGCATTACACAATCATTGCATAACACATAAAGGGGAGGTGGCCACCTATTCTGCAACGTAAGAGTGCCTCGGGCCTTTGGAATCCCTGAACCATCCACTTCCTGTTAACACAGAGAAATGCTTTCAAACTCTGAAAATTCGCCAAAACCGTTGTTCATCCAGACTTCAAAAGTCCTTAAATATGGCCGATTCTCCTATCGGGTCCATCCTCAATCGCTGTCGCAAGTCGCTTCAGCCTTATTCCAAGGTTTCCCTTTGTATTTTGGATATACGTTTAAAACATTGAAAATAACATAAAAAAATGGCTTCCTCCAGACTTGAAACAATATACATTTTTATTCCCGAACCCCTTCGGGTTCGGGTTTTATCGCATCGGCGTTGTTTCTTTGTATTTCGAAATACACAAAATTACATTAAAATTGCCAATCGACGGATCCGAAACTTTATAGCATATCGTTTTGTAATTCTATCAGGTCCGTCTGTCGCCTATATATATATATATATATATATATGTCCGCCCTTCTGTATGGCTCTGATGCGACTTTGTGATGCAACTTGTGGTAGTGGCAAGTCACATGGGCCCCAGGTCATGGTGAGCGCTACTATTGAAATTCGCCAATGCGATATGGCAGTGCAAAGTGGGCCATCGATCTGCGTGCTTGATCGACGGTCCTCGTTGACCTCGTCGTATCGCTATCGCAACATACATATTGTCTCTGCCGATTTCCACTGTCGATTGCAATTCTCTAATCAGATCTGGACCATTGATCGACCAAATCTTACAGCCACTGTGCAAAGTTGTCAATAACCCATTTTTTCACTATTTCTTCATAATTTTCGTTGTCGATAGTGTTTTCCCTATTTTTGAAGGTTCTGCTCATTCGATTCTTTTCGTTTTAAATGATTTTAAGAAGATTTCAAGGGTTTAGAGAGCATTTTGGATCCATTTTGGATCACATCTTCCCACTGAAAAAAGATTTTGGACCACCAAAAGTTGGTTTTCAAGCATCGCTCAAGTGAGGATACAGCTCCTCACTTGTCCAATCTCTATCCATTTTGCATTGCTAGGTTTTGAACCTTTGAGTCCAATTCTTAGGTACTCAACATCCCCTCTGCGCGTGGTTCTCACCTTCCTATCCAGAACTGTATCTTCTTGCAACTCATTGATATATTCAGCGAACATATCATCAATAGAAGGCAATTGACTTTGCTCTTCGAGATCTTCAATTAATGAAGGTTCAAAAAGTGTTAAATTTTTTGCATTTACTGCTGAACAGATGTGCATGTAAGCTGGCAAATCAAGGCGGAAAGCATTCTCACCAATTTTCTCAAGTATCTTGAAAGGCCCATACCTTATTGGCTTCAGCTTCTTTCCTCCACCTTGCATTTTGTCTTCGCTGATATACAGCCAGACTTGATCACCAACTTGAAAGCTATGCTCCATCTGATGCTTATCATGCCTTGCCTTGTACTCAGCTTGGCTCTTTTCCAGTTGTTCCTACACTGTCTGGTGAATTTCTTAGATCTGTTCAATGAACCTGGTTGCTTTGTCCACATCGTTGTGTCCATCAATCACTGTCTTTTTCAAAGACAAAATCCAAGGGAGACCTTGGTATAAAACCAAAACAAGTCTCAAAAGGAGACGTCTTTGTAGAAGAATGCTTAGCACGGTTGTAAGCATGTTGCACATAACATAAATGTTCATCCCAAATCTTGGGATGCTTGCTGCAATAAGCCCTGAGCATCTAGATCACTGTCCTGTTGACCACCTCTAATTGGCCATCTGTTTGTGGATGAAAGGTTGTGCTCTTCTTCAGTCAGGTCTCTATCAATTCCCACAGACTTGACCAAAACTTCCCAACAAATCGGGAATCTCGATCAGATATTATGGAGGTAGGCAACCCAAAATGCACCCAGACACGCTGAAAGAACAATTTTATTGTTTGTTCAACTGTAATCTGTTTGTTACAAGGTATTGAAATACACATTTCGCTGAACATGTCTACAATAACATATAAATAGTCATGACCTTTTCTAGATTTAAGCAATCCCCTAACAAAGTCCATGGAAACACTTTCCCAAGGACAAGAAGGAACTGGAAGTGGAGTGTACAAGCCTAGTTTTCTATTGTTGGGCTTGCTTTTAGCACACATGGTACCCCCTTTAATATATCTAGAAATTGTTTCATGCATTTTTAGCCAACAACAGAATCTTTGCAGCTATGCAACTGTTTTACTTACACCAAAATGACCCGATATTAGAGAAGTATGTGCTTCCCTAATTATGTTAACTCTTTTAGTTTGTGGAATGCATAGCTTTCCCAAATGATACAAGAGTTGGTCCTTAACATAATAGTCCAATTCTTCTACTTTTTTTCCATGACATAAAGTTGCATATACATCTTTAAAATTTATGTCTTGAGCATATTGTTCAATGTAGCTTTCGTGCAATACTGAGGCATGCTTAAGTATGGTAGATGCATTTATAATTGGTCTGGATAACATATCTATAACTTTATTGTGTATGCCCTTTTTATATATGATGACTAGATGAAACTGCTATAGGAAACCCATCCACCTATAGTGTCTTGATTGTTGCAATTTAGTTTGTGAGTGCAGATACTGGAGTGGTTGATGATCAGCATGTATAACTGTTTCTTTGGCCATTAAGTAATGTTTCCACTTTTTTACACTCTATACTAATGCATACAATTCTTGATCATACGTGGAATAATTCTCAGAATGATAACATATGGTTTTACCATGTTGCATGAACACTGCTCACATGGCATAGGCACTGGCATATGTTTCAATCTCAAATGGTATTTGAAGATCTCACAATGCTAACACTGGCGATGTACTAATTATTTCTTTCAAGGTGTCGAAGCCTTTTTGCTATTTGCCTCCCCACTGAAACACCTTGTTCAATTTTGTCAAAGCATGTAAGGGAGTTGCGATTAAGGAAAAATTAACAATAAACTTTCTCCAATATTGTGCTACTCCTAGGAAGCTTCTAACTTCTGTAGCAGATTTGGATTTAGGCCAGTTTACAATGACTTCAACCTAAAAGGGATCTATCTTCAATTCACCACCCCCTACAATATGACCCAAATAGTTTAAAGATATTTTGCCAAATTCACACTTTGATAATTTAACATAGAGATTTTCTTTTTTCAAAACATCTAAAGTCTGCTTTACATGCTTCAAATGTTCTTCCCATGTTTTACTGAAAACAAGAATGTCATCCAAATATACAATTACAAAATCATCAATAAAAGGTCTGAGTACGTCATTCATAACTCTCATGAAAGTGGCAGGAGCATTAGTTAAGCCAAAAGGCATAACTAGCCATTCATAAAGCCCATGCTTTGTTTTGAAAGCAGTGTTCCATGCATCTTGCTCTGCTACTCTGACCTGATGGTAACCACTATGCAAATCCAACTTGGAAAAGTAAGCAGCGTCTTTCAGCTGATCCAATAGATCATCAATGCGAGGAAGGGTATAATGATTCTTGATCGTTATTTTATTCAGTGCTCGGTAATCAATGTACATCCTCCACGAACCATCTTTCTTCCTCACCAACATGATTGGAGATCTGCATCGTGATGTGCTTGATCTTATGAATCCTTTCTCGAGCAGCTCCTGTACCTGCTTCTTGATCTCTGCATTCTCTAACCTTTTATACCTGTGGCTGCGATTGTTGTTTCATCACCTGGGTCTAACCCCAAATCTTTCTGTATAGCAGCAGCAGTATTCTTCTTCTTGCCATCGAACTTCTTGGGTTTCAACTCCGAATGTAAAGACCAATGTTCATCATCATGTCCATCCTTTTTGCAGTGAGTGCATGAAGGTTTAGCCTTCTGTACAGCATTTGTCTTCCTCTTTCCATTTCTGCTTCCTCTTTTCCTTGTTTTTGCTTGTAGTGGGTTTTGATGATCCCCCAATCTCTGGGTTCACATTCTTGCCTCTAACCTCTAGATGGGTAGCCTAGATATGCTAGTAGGGTTAAACATGAGAATGGTGTGCCTCAAATAGCTGTGTAAACCACCTATATACTTAACGAAGTTTTAGGTGAGTCTAAAGAAATGCCTAGAACTAAAGCTCATTTTCTAAATTCTTGGGTGTAACTTTGTACACTTTGCCCCTTTAATTGGCGAAGGGTTTGCCAACTCATCATAGTTTGTTGCATATAAACTAGTGGATAGAATTGTTTTTTAATGGCAAAAACAAATTCACTCCAGACAAAAAGAATTTTACCATGCTTCTTCAAGTCAACTTGTGTCCTACCTTCCCACTAGACCAAGGCAGTTCCTCCAAGGCATAGGTTGGCCAGTTGAATTTTACTCCTATCTGAATCAATATTCTGCACCCTGCAATACACATCAATCTTTCTAATCCAGTTATCTAGCTTCTCTTCATTTAATTCTCCACCATATATTGGCAAATCAATTTTACATCTAAATTAATCAAAGATGTTTTTTTCCTTTTATTTTCGGGGCTATCAAGAGGTGTGGATAGAGGAGACTCTTTTCCTTTCCCTTTGCTTTCAGAATGGCCATCTAGAAGAGATTATTTTGTTCCTTTGTATTGTTTGGAGGTTGAAGAATCTTCACCTCTACCTTTCTTAAATTCTCGATACACCTCTTCTACCATGGCTCTCATGGTCATGAAACTGTTCATGAATTGAGAGTTTGATTCCAAGGGATTTTCTTCTGCCATTTTCCTCCTAGGATACACTCTTCCTATTTCTGGGTTAGCTTCAACTAGTTCTCCTTCTCCTAATTTGAGCTTTGACCTAGTTATCATTCACCTCTACCTTTCTTAAATTCTCAATACATCTCTTCTAACATGGCTCTCATGGTCATGAAACTGTCCATGATCTGATAATGAGATCTAAGACAATAAGGTATTACAGATTCATGTGCATGGATTTGCCTATGTTATTTTATGCAATGGATCGATAAGATTGTGAATACACAGACAATGAAGCAGTAAAGAAGCATAATAGACAACACACATAAACACAACAAATTTAATAAGGATTTCACCCAATACTCATAGGCTACATCTCCTGGTCCAGTCTTTAGTGGTGACCTCTCTATTATGTCTTCAGAACAGAGTTTTACAACAGTGTGAGCTCAACTTGAGTCTCAACACACAACAGATACAACAGCAAGAGTTTGCTTGAACCTCTCAAGCTTCTATGAGTACACAGACTCTCTCAATCACTCTTTATCTCTGTCTTGCTCTCTGTCTTGGCACTGCCTACAATACTGCTTGCCTCTGTTTGTTATCTGTCTGTGGCTTCAAAGCCAATCTGGGCTGCCTATTCATTTCTCCTTCTCGGCTTTCTGTCTCCCAGCCTCTGTCCGCTCGAATCCCTCTTATAGCGTTACACAATCATTACATAATGCATAAAGGGGAGGTGGCCACCTATTCTGCAACATAAGATTGCCTCGGGCCTTTAGAACCCCTGAACCAGTGGCTTCCTGTTAACACAGAGAAATGCTTTCAAACTGTGAAATCCACCAAAATAATTGTTCATCCGAACTTCAAAAGTCCTTAAATCCAGTCTATTCTCCTATCGGGTCCGTCCTCAACCGCTGTCGCAAGTCGCTTCGGCCTTATTCTGAGGCTTCCCTTTGTATTTTGGAAATACGTTTAAAACATTGAAAATAACGTAAAAAAATGGCTTCCTCCAAACTTGAAACAATATACATTTTTACTCTCGAACCCCTTCGACTCCGGGTTTTATCGCATTGGCGTTGTTTCTTTGTATTTCGAAATACACGGAATTACATTAAAATTGCCAATCGACGGATTCAAAACTTTATAGCATATCGTTTTGTAATTCTATCGGGTCCGGCTATCGCCTATATATATACATATGTCCACCCTTCTGTATGGCTCTGATGCGACTTTGTGATGTGACTTGTCACAGTCGCACATCGCATGGGCCCCAGGTCATGGTGAGTGCTGCTATTGAAATCTGCCGATGCGATATGGCGATGCAATGTGGGTCGTCGATCTGCGCACTTGATCGATGGTCCTCTTTGACCCCGCCATATCGTTATCACAACATACATATGGTCTTTGCCGATATCCGCCGATTGCGATTCTCCGATCAGATCTGGATCGTTGATCGGCCAGATCTGACAGCTACTGTGCAAAGTTGTTGATAACCCATTTTTCACTGTTTCTTCATAATTTTGGCTGTCAATAGTGTTTTCCCTGTTTTTGAAGGTTCCGCTCATGCGATTGTTTTGGTTTTAAATGATTTTAAGAAGATTTCAAGGCTTTAGAGAGTGTTTTGGATCCATTTTGGATCAACAATCTACACTATATATGATGTGATAGAATCACAAGAATTCTACACAAAAAAAAGTAATTTTAGGTTTTGCCCATTTCACCATATATGATGGGATAAAATCATAAGAATTCTAAGCAAGGAAGTAATAATCTATGATATAAGATTGTATTCACAAAGTTCACGCCCCCCATGATAAAAATAGTATTCCCAAGTCATATTTATTAAAATGGGATTGAAGAACACACTTAAATATCGAGCAGGTTTACATCTTAATGTCAGTGTATTTGAGACCCTTCAATGTTATGGATTGCTCGAAGATTAAAGAAATGTTACCATCTAATGTTATGATATTTTATATCATACAATGTTCTAAAGGTTTTTGAAATTAATTGACCTTATTCATATGGTTTTTTTCAATTAAAGAAATATTGTTAGAGGAATTGATCAACCTTATTCATATGGTCTTTTTCTATTAAAGAAATATTGTTATCCTCTAAAGGTTCTTGAAATTGATCAACCTTATTCATATGGTTTTTTTCTATTAAAGAAATATTGTCATCCTCTTTCACGGCATTTTAAACCCTTCAATATCATAGAAAGAGTGATATTTCTTTACTTGATAAAAAACTGTCATCCTCTTTCACGACATTTTAATTTTAAACCCTTCAACATAGAGTGATATTTCTTTACTTATCAAATATTGTCATCCTCTTTCATGACATTTTAATTTTAAATCCTTCAATATCATAGAAAGAGTGATATTTCTTTACTTTATCAAATATTTTCATCCTCTTTCACGACATTTTAATTTAAACCCTTCAATATCATAGAAAGAGTAAAAGAAATCAATATCATAGAAAGAGTAAAAGAAATCAATATCATAGAAAGAGTAAATTTCTTTAGTTGATCCACCTTAATATTACGTGTTACTTTAATTGATCCACTTTAATCTTAAACCTTAATCTTAAGCGTTACTTTAATTGATTCACTTTAATCTTAAAGACCAGGTATTACTTGTGTTACTTTAATTGATCCACTTTCAATTGTGTTACTTGTGTTACTTTAATTGATCCACTTTAATCTTAAAGACCAAAATAAAATATAATATGATGTCTTAATTTGATCCACGTTAATCTTAAAAACCCATATATGATGTCTTTATTTATTAAATAAATATTCCTAACTAAGTGCTTGGTGTTCCTTCACTTGACCCGCCTTAATCTCGTTGTTCCTTTAATTACCTTAATTTTAAAAGACCAAAATATGTGGTCTTTATTTATTAAATAACTATTAATTTCAAAATATTTTAGAGGTCCTTATTTATTAAATAAATATTAATTTCAAAATTTTTTAAACCTTTAATCTTAAAAACTAAAATATGTGGTTTTATTAAATACGCATACTCCATAACTAGCCCAAACAGATGTTTCAGTTATTGCAAAAGATTGCCATGATGCACCTCAAATAATGGGAACTCGCAAAGAGAAGCCGGAAAAATTGATCAATATTGCCGGAATTTTTCTAGAAAAATTGGGAGCTAAAATCTTTCTAGAAAAATTGTTCAATTATATTGGGTTTGTAGAATTAATTAAGGTATAATCTAAGAAATGACATTTTTCCCTGCTTTATTTTAAGCAGAGATTTTTAAAAACTTGAATTTAAGTTGTTTCATCCACAGAATTCAATGAAATTTTTTTGTCGGATTCTGGTGAAGAAGTCTATTTCGTCTATAGGTTAGACTATGCCCGGCTTTTGAATGTAAAAAGTGTTTATGTATAAAGGGATTGGCTTTTAGCGAAAATATAAATGTTCATTTTCTACTATTTTGATTTTTTTATCATATCATCAATTACCACATACATGGCTAACAAATGCAAATGACGAATGCTACATGTAGTTTCCCCGTTCATTAACTTCATCAGATCGGATTCAAGAATATATCGGTGGATCACGTTACAAATAAACATTACAATAAAATCCTCTTCTAAGATGGGTGATTTAAATCTAATTCTACAAGGCACATGGACAACTGAAACTTACTCCCTATATAAGTAATAATCTGATGAAGATAGCATTAACATGCAACTAGTCCAAATAAAGGCAGCTTGAATGTTACAAACAGTCATGTATATTACAAAATTTCAGAAAATAATTGCATGTGAAGCAACATCTTGAGCATTTTGCTCTGTTTTTTAGTGGTCACATGCACATCATCTAAGCTAAACAAACGTTAACGCCGAATTTAAAGATCGTCATCTAAATTAAACAAAGGTAACATCATGAATTTAGAGATAACATACCTTCCACGTAACGATATTAACTAACAAAACGAAAAAAATAGGGAAACAAACCACCAAAACGCATTGTAAGTTAAAACACACTGAAATAGGAAACAATAATTAAATGAAAAAGTATTCCATTTCCCCAAGAAATGAAAGATAGAGACCTTTTTATTTCAGAGAAAAATGCATATGATATAAAAGTGTCTGGTCTATTTTAATGATAACGAAAAACAAAACAAAACCCATTAAAACAACACCAAAATTTCTTCTTTACAACATCTTTGATTAATCTATATCTTGAGAGAAACCTTTTTTCTGTTTAAAAAAACCTAACGCGCAAATACATATTAACCATCCACCAAGAAATAATATGAAATTCTAGCATGCTATTTTTTAATATTCAATGAATATATATAATTCATGTTTGTTGACATCACCATCAATTGCAAGTGGCTTGGAAGATGAGAGCGGTTTGCCCATACTAAGAAAACGATTGAAAAATAAAAGACCAACGCTACAGCACAGAGAATATTATGTCCCACTGCATGAAATGATCCAAGAACGGGATACCCATCAGATAGAGTCATATAATTCAACATCACAATGCTCTGTACACAAAATATCAGACAACATTTACAAGCTAAGACTGCACGCTTGAACCCAATAAATAACTAGTGTTAAATTGTTACCCGGAAATGGGCATCCCATCGAGCAGTCGCAGAATGAAAGACGAATCGAATCTGAAATTTCGGAAGCTTTTGCCAGGTAAGTCTTCATTTATAACACCAGTTGCGCTTTGATAAGGCTCCATCACAGGCACATTAGAAACATGTGTATCGGTCAGAGAACCAATTCCCGGAGCTGGCCCACTCCCTGTAGAACTGGTTTTAGCCTTCCAAACACAAAGACTAGGCCCTAGTGGCATAAAAGCAATCATTATGTCACCTTACCCTCTTTGAATCTTTGAAAAGAAAGACATCACAAGGTATATACATCCATCTCTACATGTAAGAAGAAAATATGTACAAGAAACCCATAAGCAAAGGCCTTCTTATGTTGATTACAGATTCCGTGCATCCAACAGGCATGGAGCAAAGTCAACTGTTGACTTTGCTCCATGCCCATTGCATGCCGGAATCTACAATCGACATAAGCTGAAGAATAAGCAGATGGTATAAACATGCCAGGACAACATTTTATTAAAAATACAAAACACTTGTAAAATTCAATACATACCTTTTAGTGAACCATCGCTCTTTAATGTTGCTGGAAGGCAATGCGCTGCTATCCATTCCTTTAGTGGCCTGCTTCATTGTTCAGTCAAATATGCATTCCCATATATAGCCCCCTACAAATAAATTCTAGTGAACCTAAGCAAATGAAGGATATGGACAACTGCAATTTTTTTTTTTTTTGAGGTCCTTGGGTATAAAATTGTTAGTCCCACGTTCAATAGAATTAACGAATTTATACTAAAAGTAGTAAAATCCTTTTAAAACTCAATAGACACTTTCATAAAAATAAAGGGAAGAAAGAACGGATCCTTACCCAATAAATGGTCCAACCATAAAACACTTCATTCCATTCGGTCCACGAGAATTGGCCTCATTGTTTGTAGGTTGCAATTCATCTAATCGATGCCAAGCAATTTCCTGCATTAGAAACAAGCAGAAATTACAAAATCAGACATTATTTCAAGGAATTCACTCCTGCAATTTAAATAATGACATGAACAGTTCTAAAATGAGCAAAAAAATGCAAATGTAGTACATGAAAAAGAATCAAAGAAAATTTAATGAACGCAAACAGTTAAAATAGAGAGTCAGCTCAATGATAGTCCTCAAAATCTTACCGATGGAGAACATTTCAAAGACTGCTGTTGCAGAACAGTTACTCTAAATAAGCGACTGAAAATTAAATTAAGCAATGCCAACCAAACTTTTTAAAGTAACCAAGCAGTAGCTTCAAAAGACCATTAGAATCTGTAGGATTTAGTCAAATTTGCTTAACTGGAAACAGAATGTAATAACAGAACATCATAAATAAAGGAAATTTTAGTTATGCAAAGTTACCAGTTTCAAAATTGATTCTAACTTTATTAATTGCAAGAAAATATGCAATAATTATAGGTCTATTAGTATTTTACAATAAAAAAGGCTACCGGCTTCCATAGCCATAAGCCAGACTTGATGGTATTGATGAACAGGGATTTACATTTACCTCTGGCCAAGGGCATGTTAGTTTTTGGTAGCATCGGAAGTGCTCTAGCCTTGAAAATTGGTGGAGAGGCTAAGGCACATGAGTTCTAAAGAACCTAGAAACCGTTTGGTGAAATTCGACCTGGATTGTATTTTATTAAAATAATTAATATTTTTAATGGGGTTCTTAAGTCTAAACTTAGGAAAATTAAAATACTAATGAGTATTAATCAAAATATGGGTGAGAATGATCTAGAAGGTGGATCAAGTCATGTTTTACTCTTAGCCATTGATTAGAGACTTAATCTTGGTCATTGAAGACTCAACAGGAAAACTATAAAATGGAGGCTTGGGGTTCATTTGAAAACACAGAGAGAGATAATTGATCTAGAATTTGATTTATGAGGCTAGGAAGCTGAGAAATTCGAACTAAGCGATCATTCTGCAGCAGAGAGGCAATGAGAATCTGGAAGAACAACTTTTTGAAAATACAGACAGAGAGGCGGAGAGAGCCAGCGGAGCAGAAAAGTTGTTTGTGACGCAGAAGCCAGAACTGCCAGAAACAACCAGAACTGCCGGAACAACCGGGAAAGTTGGCATAGAGCACAGAAGCCGAAACTACCGGGAACAGCCGGGAAAGCTGGCGCAGAGGGCAGAAGCCAGAACTGTCGGGAACTGCCAGAACAGTCGGGAAAGCTAATGGAAAGGGCAAAAGCCAGAAATACCGGGAACTGTCGGGAACAGCCAGCAAAGCTAACGCAAAGCGTAGAAGAGGTGACGCAGAAATAGTCGGGGTTAGCCAGTCTTATGCCGGATCAGCGGGAATTCTGCCGGATGAAGTGAGCTAAAACTCACTAATATTTTCCACTAGTATTTTCTTTGTAAAGGATTGCTAGATAAGCATCCTAGATTTGTATTCAGATATTTCTCCTGCATAATAATAAACCCTCAGAATTGTTGCACTGCTTTTCCCACATTAGGTTTTTCCAAGGACTATTGTGTCCAAAAATAAGTGTGTCCTATGTATCTTGTTCTTTGCTCTATTTTCTGTTTCATGAGATCAAATATTTAATTAGGGTAGGTTGTAGAAGTAATTTTCTTCAGTATTCAAAAGAATAATTTGATGAAATTTAAAAATCAAGTAGGTGAAGTAGATTTAGATTTGTTGCAGTAAGGGTTCCTTAGAGTCTAGGAATTTTCATAGGGCATTATATCTTTTTTAAAACAAGAAAGAGTGTGATCTGATATGCAGATCTAGGCCATACTTTATGGGATCCAAGGGAATGTACCTGTCTCCATGGACCCTTGATTTCAACCCATAACAAGGAATTAGTGCAGCCCCAACCTCGATCAAACGGCCTCAAGCCCTGCAAATAAATCTTAATGGGTGGTGTCAGTCACCATTAAGAATTAGATTATGAGGTAATTACATTTAAATGCATGGCCTGTCCTGCATATGGACATTTTGCTAAAGATCATAAAAAAATCCAAAAAGAGTAGCCTTCTTCAAAGCAAGAGTGAACGAAGGAACCTAAGTTCAATACACTTTCAAGAAGGTGCAAGGAATTTTCAACGAAAAATATTATCCAATCCAAAGCCATCACAAGAGAGTCCACCCTTGTTAAGCAACAAATATGAAGTACTCAAGAACTTAGAGGAAACAACAAATCTAAAAAATACAGAGGAGGAGGTTGAAGAGGAACAAGCAAAAGATCTTAATCCCAAATCAGCTCATCCCAATAGTGGCATCGATCCATCCCCTAAAGATCTAGAATCCAATGCAAAAGAAGAAAAGGAGGAAGAGGTGTTGCCGCCTAATCCACACTTGGGCTAACGTGGAGAAATATTTAATCCACTTGGTGTGGCTTTGGGGGCCAGTCTCGAGTTGAGCAACTGTCACTTAATTCTCAGCGCCTCATCTAAGCTAACTCCTAGCGAAGCCAAGGGGGGTAATCCCTATGAGAAAAGAAAACTAAGACTTGATTAAGCTAAGATAAACAAGAAACATCTAGGAGTTAATGAATTACACAATAACACATCAACAAGATAAATTAGAGCATATAGCTTTAAAGCATGTAAATGACTTCATAAGTAAATGAGAGAATCCTAAGCACATGTAACCATCCATAAGCAAGAGATGTAACAATAATAACCAAATGAATGAAATACAAAGCAAATAATATAGCAAATGGAGACCACTGCCACATAAAGAGTACTTGTGAAAGTAAATGCTCGCAGTAAGAGATAATTGCTTGAAAAGTAAAATGCTTATACTTGGAAATGAAAGTGCCAAAAGTAAATGTGGCAACGAAAATAACCAAGCCCTGAAGGTTGTAGAAGAAAATGTTGTGGAATGTTCTTGGAATGTTTTATTTAAGTTAGATTTCACTTGGATTTAGAAATAATTAATAAATGTAAAATGACGGATATGTGTTGATGCTTATGAGTGTGCAATGTGAGATGTCTGATTGCAATAAAGTAAATCTAACTAAGTTGTGTTTCCTTTCCTACCCTTATCCTCGTTGAGTTAAGGAAAGCCGCAAGGAGATCCAACAAGGGGAAGCTAGCTTCAATGACTCCCTTAATTTCACAAGTTGGCCCGTTGCAAGTAGATCCAACACTAAGGGAATTTAGCCCCTAGCCTGATTTCACAAGTCAACATTTACCAATTTCCCCCAATCCCAAAATAAGAAGAATAGAAGTGGTTTTCCCTATTAAACTAAGTTAACCAAATAAGCTATTTATGGGTTCTTAAGTTTAGGGATGTTCTATGCTAGAGCAATTTATTTAATTTCTTTTCCATATTAGCAATCACATCAGCATAAAGTAAACTGCAGATAGAACATAAATATAAATCACAGAAGACAAGCCAAGACAAGAGGACACAAGATGTGGCGCGAGCCAGCGACAAACCCCACAATGTGTGGGGAAAACCTTTGATCAAATCTTCTTTCATCTTCAAAGTTCAGCAGAGAAAGAGAGAGAGTACATTTACAATAGAAGTCAACACTTTGACTTATCTAGATCTAGCATAGATCATTTCGTATAACGATGAGATCAGTTGAAGACATTCTGCTTCAACTAATTTTCAAGGTGACTCCTTCACCTATATCGTGCTACATTTCGTCCATTAGTTGCACCTTACCGTTTAGCACCATCATGCTACATCATGCATCATCATGCTACTCATGATCTCATACGTCACGCTGCTCATACATCATGTTGTCCATGATCTAAATCATACTGCCCATACATCATGCTGTCCATAATCTGCATCATGCTGCCCACCATGCTGCTACCTCAGCCTTCTAGTATCATTGTGCTACCTATGCACATGATCTTATAGTGTTGCCCATCATGCTGCTGCCTCAGCCTTCATGTCTATGTATGATCACTTTCAGTCATGAGCTAGACTATGATCATTATCATTCTTCCTTGAAGTATGATGAGACTGCCTCATGTTGTGATGATATAGTCTCCTTCTTTATGTATGTCGATGATCTCTGTTATGATGGAAACTTCTTCCATGGCTTTGCAATACATCTTGTTGACGCTGCTACAGGTATGTCATAGTGAAGGCTGACTTATGCATCCGAGGGCATCATCTTTTATTACAGGGATGCCGATAGGAGGCGGATCTAGATCTTAGATTTATCCCATATAGAAGTGCGGATTCGTTTATGGCTGCGGCTTCATTGTTACCCTTACTACGATAGGGTCTCACCATGAATAGCGCATCTGTTTTCCTTGAACAGCGTATCTGGATTCATCATAGCGTATCAGGTTTCCTTGAACAGCGTTTCACCACGAACGGCATATCAGATATTACCATAAAATGGCATATCAGATATTAGCATGACAGCGTATGAGCTACGTGTCACCTTGGCCGTCATATCAGATATCGCCATGACTGCGTATTGAGCTGAGTGTAGAGTATAAGGCATTGTTGTGCGTGTAATCCATGTACAGTGTGTAATATATATATTGCCATGCTGCGTATATATATATATATATATATATATATATATATATCTGTTGTTGCGTTGTGTCATTGTCGTGGATGCATGTAATGATTGCGGCTCTTCAGGGGTAGATTCTCACATTGACTGCGGCTTAGGGCAATGTATCACAGCAGCTTCCATTTACCGTTGCTGCGTAGTGTCATTGCTCGTGAATTGCGTGTTATGATTACGACTCTGTAAGAACAGCGTATGACATATATCTTTTGCGTAAGGTCTCATCCTCATGACCTGTGTATAGATGAGGAGTCTTTATGCCTTGCATATAGCTATGGTAGGGTTCCTTCCGTCTGTGGCTTCACCATGAACAGCGTATAAGCTTATGATTGTGATGGATTTAGGGCATCATCAAACTAGGTCAACGAATTGCTTTTTGTGACTCTCCTCCAAAAACCCAAGATGTGGAGAGGAGATCACATCAAGAATGTGTGTTGAAATGACTTCAAGTCCTCTATATTTATACTAAAACATATATGATGAATAGTCATGACGTTTGGGCTTCTTAAGCCTACATAAGAGCTGGTCAGCTAGATAATAAAACCATAATCTAAATAAATTCATATCTCCATAAATACATATCGGAATTGGATGATCTTTGGATCAATCCTACACCTCTCGATGAGAGGGATCCAATAAAAATATCAGCTGCCATAAATAAGCTGACCCACATGGAGTTTGGCGCTAGTTGCCAATTTAACACTCCCTCTCAACTAGGGAGAACTCCATCCGCTGATCCATAAGTCCGACTGTACTGCCTTTGCCATCAGTGCCCTGCATTGCTCTGACCTGCTCAGCTCAGCTCTGCTTGCTCTGCTCTGCTCTGTTCTGCTCAGCTCTGCTGGCTCTACTCTGCTCAGCTCAGATCTGCTGACTTTGTTCAGCTCTGCTGGCTCTATTCTTCTCTGCTCAACTTTGCTCTATTGAACTATGAAGAAGAAGAATTGATCGAGAATGTCTCATACCATTCTCCACTGACCGGAAATCAGTCTCAGAGTGCATACCACTGGTCCCAAACCAGTCTCAACCGACCCGAAGTCAGCTTCATAGTAGGTACCACTCCTACCACTAGTCCCAGACTAGTATCGTAGTCTCAGAGAGTGTACCACTGGTCCCAGACCAGTCTCAACCGACCCGAAGTCAGCGTCATAGTATGTACCACTCTCACTAGTCCCAGAAGAGTATGTACCACTGTTCCCAGACCAGTCTCAACCGACCCGAAGACAGCGTCATAGTATGGCACAACTCCTACCACTGGTCCCAGACCAGTATTGCAGTCTCAGAGAGTGTACCACTGGTCCCAAACTAGTATCGCAGTCTCAGAGAGTGTACCACTGGTCCCAAACCAGTCTCAACCGACCCGAAGTCAGCGTCATAGTATGTACCACTCTCACTGGTCCCAGACCAGTACTGCACTGACACAAAGTCAGTCTCAGAGTATGTACCGCTGGTCCCAAACCAATCTCAACTGACCCGAAGTCAGCATCATAGTATGGTACAACACCTACCACTGGTCCCAGACCAGTATCATTGATCCCAGATCAATGGAGGTCATCCTAGCGTAGGGAATACGGTAGATACAGTGATGCGTCCATCGGTACTACTATGGTACCTAACTTCATTTCCCTGCTCATTGATCAGATGAGAGGTACTTCCCATGAGTCCTAGACTGCATGGGTAGGATGCCTCGACAAGAGAACTAATCAATCCTGTCCTCACAGGGGAACACATCAATCCTGCTACAATCGCCACGGAGAACACATCAATCCAGGCCTCACAAGAGAACACATAAATCCTGCTACAATCACCATGGAGAACACATCAATCCAGGGCTCACAGGAGAACACATCAATCCTGCTACAATCGCCATGGAGAACACATCAATCCAGGCCTCACAAGAAAACACATCAATCAGGCTACACAGGAGAGAAAATCATCTCGTTCCACAAGAGAGCGAATCACCCTGTCCCACAAGAGAGCGAATCATCTTGTTTCAGTGCGCACCACTAGGGGAGGGTGAGTCACCCAGTGGTCGTATGTTGCTCCAGTAAGAACTGCAAGCCCCCAGAGCTCCCAAAGCTCAATGTATGCAACATGCAGGACCCTTGTACAAGGGTCTTTTGACGACTCTAATTCGTTCGGGAAAATCACAGATTTGATCTTTCTCCCAGGGCTTTAGCGACCTATACATCATCTTAGTGCGATGGAGCCTCCTTGCTCATCGACTTTCCATATCCCAGACAAGGCAGTATCTGATGTCTGTCTGTCGGAGCAATTGTCGAATATGAGATTCCTCAATAATCGAATCCCACCTCTGGTTGTCACAGAGAATCACAGTGGCATTCATCATGTGTACTCACTGAAGAGTTTCCACAGCCAGACAACTTCATACGAGGTCATACTCGTAGTTATGTATTCGGTCTTGGCGATGCTTATAGCGACCAACTTCTGCTTCCTACATCAAAGTAGAATCCAAAGAGAACCAGCACTGAAAAGTGCTCCAGTGATCCTCCACACTGCCTGCCCATTCAGCATTCGAATAATAATGCAATTTCATCTTTCCAGCAGTGTATCTCAATCCATGAGAGATTGTGCCCTGAAGATATCTCAGAAGATTCTTGGCACCAATCCAGTGAGGCTCAACCAAATATGAGCTCACCATGCTAACTGTAAAACATATGTCCGGACGAAGGTTCACTAAGAACATCAACACGAATGAGTTTATGAAACTCGGAGGCATTCCCAAATCAAGTCCGACATCACTACCATATAATCTCTGAAAGTTAAGATCCTCGAGGTAGTCACAAGCTAGCAGTTCATCTTTCCACATTCGGAATCCAACTCCCTCTGTCTTCTACAAATGAGAGGGTCTGCACCTGTCAGACATAGGTGTCGGTACGAGAGGTCTATCATCCACAACCTTCGAGTAATGGTTTGGATCGATTTCACTCCTAGTGAATCTCAGCTTCATCAGACAGTTGTTGATCCTATCATACTATGCCCGGGGTGATTTGCTTCAATCCATAGAGGGCTTTCTTCCACCTGTCTACATGAGATTCCCGTTCATGAATCTCAAAACTCCACAGGTTGTTTCAAACCTGTGGACCTACTACTGGAGGGGGAATGGTCCCCTTGTAAGATTTTCCTTCGGTACATCTCAGACATGTACCTTCATGCTCTTTTGAATTCAAGCATCTCTTTCACCATTTGACTCACAGACCTCTGGTGTTGTGTCAATGGACATGGTCCCCAGTGGACTTCCTGTACCTTTCCATTGACGAATAAAAACCTTTGACTTCCATTCCCTTTTCAGGATAGCTGGCATCGGCTCCAAGTATAATCCCACGATTGTTTCCATCTCTATCAAATTAGAGAGTGCACCCTTCTATACGATGAAGTGCCATGAAGTACTACAATCAATATGCCAGATTCCCAAATAATCTGAAGGAGAGGGCCAATACAAGATAACACTTCTCTATCTTATCAGAAAAAAATATTTGATTCTTCTTACCTGGGGTTCCTTGCTTCCTTGAAGAGTCGGTCGTGTCTTTGATGGCCTACATCTCTGTCATTCGGACACTCCTCCGCATAAGGGTCGAACTCATAACCAAAACATCTACCTTTCCTTCCACCCTTAGATCCGAACTTCCCAATGAAGTGATCTTTAGGTATGCCATCAGAAACTTCCGCTGCGTCATTCTTATAACATTCTCTGCTTCAACATCACTCAAGGTGAATTATGAGGAACCCATCGATCATTTTGTTTTGTCCCAACTATCTTAGGTGATTGCTCTTTCACTCTTGCTTCGGCATTGTCTTCACCTCAGCTCTGATACCATGTTAAGTTTAGGGATGTTCTATGCTAGAGCAATTTATTTAATTTCTTTTCCATATTAGCAATCACATCAACATAAAGTAAACTGCAGATAGAACATAAATATAAATCGCAGAAGACAAGCCAAGACAAGAGGACACAAGATGTGGCGCGAGCCAGGGACAAACCCCACAATGTGTGGGGAAACCCTTTGATCAAATCTTCTTTTATCTTCAAAGTTCAGCAGAGAAAGAAAGAGAGAGTACATTTACAACAGAAGTCAACACTTTGACTTATCCAGATCTAGCATAGATCATTTCGTATAATGATGAGATCAATTGAAGACATTCTGCTTCAACTGATTCTCAAGGTGACTCCTTCACCTATCATCGTGCTACATTTCGTCCATTAGCTGCACCTTACCATGTAGCACCATCATGTTGCATCATGCATCATCATGTTGCTCATGATCTCATACGTCACGCTGCTCATACATCATGTTATCCATGATTTACATCATACTGCCCATACATCATGCTGTCCATAATCTACATCATGTTGCCCATCATGCTGCTGCCTCAGCCTTCATGTATCATTGTGCTGCCTATGCACATGATCTTATAGTGCTGCCCATCATGCTACTGCCTCAGCCTTCATGTCTATGTATGATCACTTTCAGTCATGATCTAGACTATGATCATTATCATTCTTCCTTGAAGTATGATGAGACTGCCTCATGTTGTGATAATATAGTCTCCTTCTTTATGTATGTCGAGGATCTCTGTTATGATGGAAACTTCTTCCATGGCTCTGCAATACATCTTGTTGAGGCTGCTACAGGTATGTCATAGTGAAGGCTGACTTATCCATCCGATGGCATCATCTTTTTTTACAGGTAAGCCAAGAGGAGGCGGATCTAGATCTTAGATTTATCCCATATAGAAGTGCGGATCCGTTTATGGCTGCGGCTTCATTGTTACCCTTACTGCGATAGGGTCTCACCATGAGTAGCGCATCTGTTTTCCTTGAACAATGTATCTGGATTCATCATAGTGTATCAGGTTTCCTTGAACAACGTTTCACCATGAACGGCATATCAGATATTAGCATGACTGCTTATATGCTGCGTGTCACCTTGTCCGTCATATCAGATATTGCCATGACTGCGTATTGAGCTGAGTGTAGAGTATAGAGCATTGTTGTGCGTGTAATCCATGTACAGTGTGTAATATATATATATATTGCCATGCTGCGTATATATATATCTGTTGTTGCGTTGTCTCATTGTCGTGGATGCGTGTTATGATTGCAGCTCTTCAGGAGTAGATTCTCACGTTGACTGCGGCTTAGGGCAATGTATCACAGCAGCGTCCATTTACCGTTGTTGCGTAGTGTCATTGCCCGTAAATTGCATGCTATGATTACGGTTCTGTAAGAACAGCGTATGACATATATCTTCTGCGTAAGGTCGCATCCTCATGACTTGTGTATAGATGAGGAGTCTTTATGCCTTGCATATAGCTATGGTAGGGTTCCTTCCATCTGCGGCTTCATCATGAACAACGTATAAGCTTATGACTGTGATGGATTTAGGGCATCATCAAACTAGGTCAACGAATTCCTTTTTGTGACTCTCCTTCTCCAAAAACCTAAGACGTGGAGAGGAGATCACATCAAGAATGTGTGTTGAAATGACTTCAAGTCCTCTATATTTATACTAAAACATATATGATGAATAGTCATGACGTTTAGGCTTCTTGGGCCTACGTAAGAGTTGGTCGGCTAGATAATAAAACCATAATCTAAATAAATTCATATCTCCATAAATACATATCGGAATCGGATGATCTTTGGATCAATCCTACACCTCTCGACGAGAGGGATCCAATAAAAATATCAACTACCATAAATAAGTTGACCCACATGGAGTTTGGCCCTAGTTGCCAATTTAACACTCCCTCTCAACAAGGGAGAACTCCATCCGCTGATCCATAAGTCCGACTGTACTGCCTTTACCATCAATGCCCTACACTACTCAACTCAGCTTTGCTTGCTCTGCTCTGTTCTGCTCAGCTCTACTGGCTCTACTCTACTCAGCTCAGATCTGCTAGCTTTGTTCAGCTCTGTTGGCTCTCTTCTGCTCTACTCAACTTTGCTCTGCAGAACTATGAAGAAGAAGAATTGATTGAGAATGTCTCATACGATTCTCCACTGACCCGAAATCAGTCTTAGAGTGCGTACCACTGGTCCCAGACCAGTCTCAACCGACCCGAAGTCAACTTCATAGTAGGTACCACTCCTACCACTGGTCCCAGACCAGTATCGCAATCTCAGAGAGTGTACCACTAGTCTTAGACCAGTCTCAACCGACCCAAAGTCAGCGTCATAGTATGTACCACTCTCACTGGTCCCAGACTAGTACTGCACTAACACAAAGTCAGTCCAAGATCATGTACCACTGTTCCCAAACCAGTCTCAATCGACCTGAAGTCTGCATCATAGTATGGTACAACTCATACCACTGGTCCCAGACCAGTATCGCAGTCTCAGAGAGTGTACCACTGGTCCCAAACTAGTATCGCAGTCTCAGAGAGTGTACCACTGGTCCCAGACCAGTCTCAACCGACCCGAAGTCAGTGTCATAATATGTACCACTCTCACTGGTCCCAGACCAGTACTGCACTGACACAAAGTCAGTCTCAGAGTATGTACCACTGGTCCCAGATCAATCTCAACCAACCTGAAGTCAGCGTCATAGTATGGTACAACTCCTACCGCTGGGCCCAAACCAGTATCATTGATCCCAGATCAATGTAGGTCATCCTAGCGTAGGGAGTACATTAGATACAGCGATGCGTCCATCGGTACTACTATGGTACCTAACTTCATTTCCCTGCTCATTGATCAGATGAGAGGTACTTCCCATGAGTCCCAGACTGCATGGGTAGGATGCCTCGAAGGAGAACTAATCAATCCTGTCCTCACAGGAGAACACATCAATCCTGCTACAGTCGCCATGGAGAACACATCAATCCAGGCCTCACAGGAGAACACATCAATCCTGCTACAATCGCCATGGAGAACACATCAATCTAGGCCTCATAGGAGAACACATCAATCCTGCTACAATTGCCATGGAGAACACATCAATCCATGCCTCACAAGAGAACACATCAATCCTACTACATAGGAGAGCGAATCATCCTGTTCCACAAGAGAGCGAATCAACTTGTCCCACAAGAGAGCGAATCATCTTGTTTTAGTGCGCACCACTAGGGGAGGGTGAGTCACCCTGTGGTCGTATGTTGCTCCAGTAAGAATCGCAAGCTCCCAAAGCTCAATGTATGCAACATGCAGGACCCTTGTACAAGGGTCTCTTGACGACTCTAATTCGTTCGGGAAAATCACAGATTTGATCTTCCCCCAGAGCTTTAGTGACTTCTACATCATCTCAGTGTGATGGAGCCTCCTTGCTCATCGACTTTCCATATCCCAAATAAGGCAGTATCTGATGTCTGTCTGCTGGAGCAATTGTCGAATACGGGATTCCTCAATAATCGAATCCCACCTCTGGTTGTCACAAAGAATCACAGTGGTATTCATCATGTGTACTCACTGAAGAGTTTCCACAGCCAGGCAACTTCATACGAGGTCATACTCATAGTTATGTATTCGGTCTTGGCGGTGCTTATAGTGACCAACTTCTGCTTCCTGCATCAAAGCAGAATCCAAAGAGAACTAGCACTGAAAAGTGCTCCAATGATCCTCCACACTGCCTACCCATTCAGCATTCGAATAATAATGCAATTTCATCTTTCCGGCAGTGTATCTCAATCCATGAGAGATTGTGCCCTGAAGATATCTCAGAAGATTCTTGGCACCAATCCAGTGAGGCTCAACCAAATATGAGCTCACCATGCTAACTGTAAAACATATGTCTGGACGGAGGTTCACCAAGAACATCAATGCAAATGAGTTTATGAAATTCAGAGGCATTCCCAAATCAAGTCCGACATCACTACCATATAACCTCTGAAAGTTAAGATCCTCGAGGTAGTCACAGGCTAGCAGTTCATCTTTCCACATTCGGAATCCAACTCCCTCTGTCTTCTACAAATGAGAGGGTCTGCACCTGTCAGACATAGGTGCCGGTATGAGAGGTCTATCATCCACAACCTTCGACTAATGGTTTGGATCGATTTCACGCCTAGTGAATCTCAGCTTCATCAGACAGTTGTTGATCCTCTCATACTACGCCCGGGGTGATTTACTTCAATCCATAGAGGGCTTTCTTCCACCTGTCTACATGAGATTCCTATTCATGAATCTCAAAACTCCACGGGTTGTTTCAAACCTGTGGACCTGTTACTGGAGGGGGAATGGTCCCCTTGTAAGATTTTCCTTCGGTACATCTCAGACATGTACCTTCATGCTCTTTTGAATTCAGGCATCTCTTTCACCATTTGACTCACAGACCTCCGGTGCTGTGTCAATGGACATGGTCCCTAGTGGACTTCCTGTACCTTTCCATTGACGAATAAAAATCTTTGACTTCCATTCCCTTTTCAGGATAGCTGGCATCGGCTCCAAGTGTAATCCCACGATTGTTTCCATCTCTATCAAATTAGAGAGTGCACCCTTCTATCCAATGAAGTGCCTTGAAGCACTACAATCAATATGCCAGATTCCCAAAGAATCTGAAGGAGAGGGCCAATACAAGATAACACTTCTCTATCTTATCAGAAACAATATTTGATTCTTCTTACCTGGGGTTCCTTGCTTCCTTGAAGAGTCGGCCGTGTCTTTGATGACCTGCATCTCTGTCATTCGGACACTCCTTCGCATAAGGGCTGAACTCATAACCAAGACATCTACCTTTCCTTCCACCCTTAGATCCGAACTTCCCAATGAAGTGATCTTTAGGTATGCCATCAGAAACTTCTGTTGCGTCATTCTGATAACATTCTCTGCTTCAACATCACTCAAGGTGAATTATGAGGAACCCATTGATCCTTTTGTCTTGTCCCAACTGTCTTCGGTGATTGCTCTTTCACTCTTGCTTCAGCATTGTCTTCAACTCAGCTCTGATACCATGTTAAGTTTACGGATGTTCTATGCTAGAGCAATTTATTTAATTTATTTTCCATATTAGCAATCACATCAGCATAAAGTAAACTGCAGATAGAACATAAATATAAATCGTAGAAGACAAGCCAAGACAAGAGGACACAAGATGTGGCGCGAGCCAGGGACAAACCCCACAATGTGTGGGGAAACCCTTTGATCAAATCATCTTTTATCTTCAAAGTTCAGCAGAGAAAGAGAGAGAGAGTACATTTACAACAAAGGTCAACACTTTGACTTATCTAGATATAGCATAGATCATTTCGTATAACAATGAGATCAGTTGAAGACATTCTACTTCAACTGATTCTCAAGGTGACTCCTTCACCTATCATCGTGCTGCATTTCGTCCATTACCTGCACCTTACCGTGTAGCACCATCATGTTGCATCATGCATCATCATGTTGCTCATGATCTCATACATCACGCTGCTCATACATCATGTTGTCCATGATCTACATCATACTGCCCATACATCATGCTGTCCATAATCTGCATCACGCTGCCCATCATGCTGCTGCCTCAGCCTTCATGTATCATTGTGCTGCCTATGCACATGATCTTATAGTGCTGCCCATCATGCTGCTGCCTCAGCCTTCATGTCTATGTATGATCACTTTCAGTCATGATCTAGACTATGATCATTATCATTCTTCCTTGAAGTATGATGAGACTGCCTCATGTTGTGATGATATAGTCCCCTTCTTTATGTATGTCGAGGATCTCTATTATGATGGAAACTTCTTCCATGGCTCTGCAATACATCTTGTTGAGGCTGCTACAGGTATGTCATAGTGAAGGCCGACTTATCCATCTGATGGCATCATCTTTTATTACAGGTATGCCAAGAGGAGGCGGATCTAGATCTTAGATTTATCCCATATAGAAGTGCGAATCCGTTTATGGCTGTGGCTTCATTGTTACCCTTACTGCGATAGGGTCTCACCATGAGTAGCGCATCTGTTTTCCTTGAACAGCATATCTGGATTCATCATAGCATATCAGGTTTCCTTGAACAACGTTTCACCATGAACGGCATATCAGATATTAGCATGACTGCTTATGAGTTGCGTGTCACCTTGGTCGTCATATCAGATATTGCCAAGACTGCGTATTGAGCTGAGTGTAGAGTATAGGGCATTGCTGTGCGTGTAATCCATGCACAGTGTGTAATATATATATTGCCATGCTGCATATATATATATATCTGTTGCTACATTGTGTCATTGTCGTGGATGCATGTTATGATTGCGGCTCTTCAGGAGTAGATTCTCACGTTGACTGCGGCTTAGGGCAATGTATCACAGCAGCTTCCATTTACCGTTGCTGCGTAGTGTCATTGCCCGTGAATTGCGTGTTATGATTACGGCTCTGTAAGAACAACATATGACATATATCTTTTGCATAAGGTCGCATCCTCATGACCTGTGTATAGATGAGGAGTCTTTATGCCTTGCTTATAGCTATGGTAGGGTTCCTTCCATCTGCAGCTGCACCATGAACAATGTATAAGCTTATAAGTTATGACTATGATGGATTTAGGGCATCATCAAACTAGGTCAACGAATTCCTTTTTGTGACTCTCCTTCTCCAAAAACCCAAGACGTGGAGAGGAGATCACATCAAGAATGTGTGTTGAAATGACTTCAAGTCCTCTATATTTATACTAAAACATATATGATGAATAGTCATGACGTTTGGGCTTCTTGAGCCTACGTAAGAGCTGGTCGGCTAGATAATAAAACCATAATCTAAATAAATTCATATCTCCATAAATACATATCGGAATCGGATGATCTTTGGATCAATCCTACACCTCTCGATGAGAGGGATCCAATAAAAATATCAGCTGCCATAAATAAGCTGACCCACATGGAGTTTGGCCCTAGTTGCCAATTTAACATGGGTCCCATGCAAGGATCAAGCTAGGCCCACAATGACAAAGAGCATAAGAGAGCCTGATGTGGTTTGTTACTCTTTGCAAAAATTGAAATCTAAGCTAATAGCATAAAATGAAATCTAATCTATGAACTTGAAATCAAACTATTCTAATGAAATGAAATTAGACTAATCTAATGTTATCTGATTAAGCTACTCTAATGGTTAATGTTAATCCCAAATCAAATCAAACCATGAAAAAAGACACAATTACACAAGAGATCCCCACTCAGTAGGGGGGGATGCCTAGGAGACTCTCCTAGCTCCTAAGAGATTACAATGCTTTCAATGAGGTAATGGAGTACCTTGTGAATAAAGGGAGTAAAATGGTTTTGTGAAATTATAATGGTGGTAAAATTGATGGTTTTACAAAGATTTCAATATGGCGTTCCTTTTTGATGCTTGAATCCTTCAAGTTGGCCAAATATTGGCAGCACCTCCCATTGTAGAGTTGTAGACTAGCTAAAAAACAGCAAGCAAATTAGTACCAAAAGTGTCCAAAATGCCTTTGGAACACTCAAGAAAAGTTAGTATGTAAAATCCAAAATCACCAAGTGACATTACTAGAATTAAAGCTATGAATTTATATACTATTTAGCTAAGGAAAAGTCAAGATACTTGGCTTCTTCTTGGCTAATTTGATTGTTGTTAGGACAGCAGCCTATTTAGCCTCTTCAATGCTAAATATATCAATGAAATGCTTATAAATAGAACCAAGAATTGTTGAAGAATTTTTGAATTTTTGAAAGGAAAGAAGATAGAGTTAGGGGCCTTCTCAGGGCACTTGAAGGCACTTGATGCCAAGTCGGTGTTAGATTTCCTTAAAACTCAGCAATCTAATCTGTGAAATATACTGAGTTTTCTAACTCGCGTGCAGCGAAAAATAAGGAAAAATGAAGACAAACACACCATAAAACTGTACACAATAAATTTTACCCCGGAAACCCCTAACTGGGGAAAATCTGAAAACCTGGTGGTTTCTATTAGGCTGCTTCAGAAAAAGTATAGTTCAGAAAATATTACAAAGAAGGGAAAACTTCCCTTTGGCTCTGCAAACTCCTCAACACGCCTAGACACCCTCACTCAGCCTAACAGCCCAGTCATCCTACGCACTAAACAAATCCGTACAACTAAATACATCCTAAGTACGGCCCCTTCCGTGCCCCAAACATGGTCTGGCTGAAGTATTGTGGATGCCGGATAAGATCTGAGATTTGTGTGCCTCTCTTTCTCCCTTAAGATGTGGTGCTGATCTAAAGCCTTATTTCGTTGAAACCCTACTCTGAAGTGTTCTCTTCTTGCTGCCTTTTGCCACCAAGTCTCTATTGCATGAATGAACCAAGTGAGAGTCCTTTTTCATTCTGAGAAATTGACCTTAGCCCACCACTGCCACAAAGGGATGAGATTGGATCTCTTGGATGGCTAAGATCATTTCACTTTTTGACTATAGGAGAAATTAAATTTCTCCTAAGTCAAATGATAAACTATAATTGCACCTTCGTCCACATGTGGGTCCCTCTGCCAAACTTAACGAACCTCTAACTTTGGTTGAACCCTTCCTCCTCTAACTCCATTAACACTCCCCTTAGAGAGGAAGGTGTTCTGAGCTACACCTAGTTTTTCCCTGAAATGGACAAAGCTCCCTCTCGTCAAAGCTTTGGTCAATATGTCCATTGTCTGCGTTGTTGTAGGAATGTATTGAAGTCTGATCTTGCCCCTCTGAACATAATATCTAATATGGTGGTACCGGATCTCGATATGCTTGGGCAGTGATGGAACACTGGATCGTCAGAGAGCTTAATACAGCTTTGATTGTCACAGTGTATCAATGTAGGGACTCCAAATTTTAACTGAAAATCCCAAGAAGTAGCTTCCTCAACCAAATAGCCTCACAAGTTGCTAGGCTAACGGACATGTATTCAGCCTCAGCTGAACTCAGAGCCACTGATCTCTGCTTCCTGCTGAACCAGAAAACAGCGACTTACCCAAACACTAAAGGTGCAACCTAAAGTACCCTTCCTATCTGTGGAACCTCCTGCCCAATCTGCATCTGTGAAGCCTTCTAGCTTCACTCCATCAACCTGTCTATATAACAAACCATAATTCATTATGCAACCCAGTGCACTCCACCAGGTTCAACCATGCACTGGCTCAAGTGGTTCACTACATAGCAAATATCAGGTTGTGTGTTCACAAGATACATCAACGACCCAATCAGTTATCCATGAAGCGTGGCATCAACTCGCTTTGCTCTATTAGTGTCTAACTTCCTCTAGTTTGTTACCAGAGGCGTCAACATGGGCTTGCAATTCTGCATGTGTAACCTCTTGAGGTTCTCTAGAGTGTACTTGCCCTATCCCAAGAAAATCTATCCATCGCTCTATCATACCTCCAACTGAAGGAAATAGTGCATAAGCCCTATATCCTATTGAACTTTCAAGTGCAATAGATACAAGCACTAATTTCTGAAATACTAATAATTACTTCTAATGATGTAGACATTTTTTAGCACTTCCAGTTTACCATTAAGTAATTACACTTCAGAAATTCAACCATCAATGCACAAAAATAGTACAAATCACAACGCATAAAGACCCTGGGAAAACCAACTTGGGGAAAAACCCAATAGCCTTTTGCTTACAGAAATTCCTCAGTTCAACAAAAGATACACCTGATTCTACTAGTCAACTATGATGGTGAAACTGACCAACAATGATATGGTCAAACCCAGTCAAACCTGGTCAAACAACCCTCTTGTCATGTCAATCTTTTACCCAACAAACTCTACCCTGTCTGATCTGCCTAAGCTGAAATTCGGCCTCCTAGAAACTATCCAAAAATTCACACGTGCGAAGTCAAGGAGAGAGAGAAATGCTAAAGATGAATTTGTCCTTCTTTCTTCTTCTTCCTCGCTTGGATGCCTAGAATATATCGTCTTGTGTGAGATCAAATGATGCCTTGTGGAGGAGGTCAAGTACCTTATTTATAGTGTTCTACCTGTCTGAATGGGTGCCTTTTCATTGGGGACGACTTGACGTGAAGGAGGGCCGACTTGACAAGTTTGGATCCAAAAGTTCAAAATTCTCTTTTGATACCAACATGAAGAACATGTCTTACATTTTCATTATATATTTCAAGGGCTAAAATATAAATTATGAAGACCGACCATAGCTACAAAAATCAACACTCCCTCCTAGCAAGAGAGGTATTCATAATGACTATCTACATGCTCTTATGTTGACAAATTTCTTTAAGAAAAGGTTATAAGTTATAACAATTCATCATTAGCATCATTCCATTTACCATAATCCTATTCAACAACATTGACACATGGTAAATCATCAGCATCAACAAGTTACCATAATTTCAGTCAGTACCTCTGACCTATGGTGTATCTTCACCATAATCTTGGTCGGTACTCCTGACACATGGTACATCATTAGCATCAACTAGTCACCATGATTTTGGTCGGCACCTCTAACCCATGGTATACTAACTAGTCCTGGTTCACCATCATCCTAGTCAATCTCTTTGACTCGTGGTGAAACCCTAGGGACTCACTCAATCCATTTGAGTACTCTGGTCCAAAATCCAAAGGCCTCACTCTAGGTCATGATGCTAAATGAGCTCACTCTACCTATCTGGAGAGTAATCTGAGCCTGATGTTGAAAGGCACCCACTCAACTGAGTGATCCTGGGCCTCTAGGACCATTCTTCCTAATTATGGTCAATATACTTGACACAAGAAGAATGATTGTCCTTTGTTGGACCATTCTCCATAATTTTGGCCAACATACTTGACACAGGGAGAATGTTTGTCCCTGATGCTATCTCATCAGCGCTCTCTCTCACTGAGGGTGGTATTCTCGACAAGTCCAAGCTTGTCCCTGAAGTATACAAACTCTTCTCTGGATAGAGGCTTTGTAAGAATATCAGCGATCTGCTCATCAGTAGAGATGTATTGGAGCCTTACTACTCCCTTCTACACCATGTCACGAATGAAGTGGTACTTAACAACGATGTGCTTCAACCGGTCATGGAAAACTAGATTTTCGGTGAGCTTCACACAAGTTTCATTCTCAAAATATATCAGGGTCGGTCTTAGCACCTAATTAAACAATCCTGCGAGTAACTTATGAAGCCACACTAATTCATAACTCACTAAACTAGCTACAATATACTATGCCTCGATAGCGTTGAGTGCAACAAATGTCTGCTTCCTGCTCATCCATGAAATCATAGTGGGGACCAAACTTAAGCAACCTCCAGATGTACTCTTTTTGTCTTTTGCAATCCCTACCCAATCTAAATCTATATATCCTTGCAATTGTATATCACCATTTGAGACATGTCAAACCATAATCAACCGTACCACGTAAATACCTCAACACATGCTTTGCTGCAATCCAATGATCATGTCTCAGTTCCACCTAGAACTGGCTCAAAGTGTTCACTACAAAGCAAATGCCTGGCCTGGTATTAACCAAATACATTAAGGAGCCAATCAATTTCCGATACATGGATGGATCTACCAAATATGACTCCAAGTCTTTCAACTTTCTCAGATTAGTCACCATGGGAGTTGCCATAGATTTACAATCCATCATTCCAAACTTCTACAAAATCTTGATAATGTACTTTCCTTGACCAAGGAAGATTTCACCAGGTTTCTGTCATACTTCTAGCCAACCATCAACACAAGATCCTTCATATCAAATTCAGAGGTCAACTCCCTCTTACATTGAATAATGAGATGCTCTACACATGTCATAAATAAGTCATCGACATACAATAGTAAAATCACAAGTTCATTATTTTCAACCTTGATATATATTATATAGGTTTGGATCAGCATCACTTTCGGAGAAACCAAGTCTTGTCAGGTAGTATCAATTTGAGAATACCAAGCTCTAGGTGCCTACTTAAGTCCATACAAGGCTTTCTTCAATCTGCAAACATGAGACTCTTTCCCATGAACCTCAAAACCTTGAGGTTGTTCTATGTACACTTCTTCCTCAATCACACCATTGAAAAAAGCAGTCTTTACATCCATCTGATGTAAATTCCAACCCATAGAAGAAGCAATAGAAATAATAGATCTAATAGTAGTGTACCTGGCAACTGGAGCAAAAGTCTCATCATAATCCTCTCCCTCTTTTTGGGAGAATCCTCTAGCCACAAATATCGCCTTGTACTTGTCAATATTGCCATCCACTGCATGCTTAATCTTGTATACCCATTTGGAGGTCACCACTGACTTCCCTTCAGGTCTAGGCACAATTTCCCATACATCATTCTTCATAATAGATTGGTATTCTTCCATCATTGCATCTTTCCAAACTTGTTGGCTAGCTGCCTCTTCATAGTTGGAAGGTTCAGAATCAATGAGATTAGTCATCAATGTTGCATATCCAGAATACATCTTTGGTCTATTACTTTCCTTGAAGGTAACACATGGTGTTGCCTGTCCTCCTACTTCCTGCAAGGTAGATCTAAGCAGAGTTGGCCTCTTCCTGATTTCGAGAACAACTGGATTAATTGGTTCACTAGGCCCTTATGGCTCTTCTTGATGATCTATGGGATGTTCTAAAGAATTGAATGGGCCTGAGTCTTCTCCCTTGGGAGCTTCAGGTTCTTCATTATCATCAGAGTGCATGGAAACTTCTTTAGACTTCCAATAGGCAACGTTCTCATCAAAGGTAACATCCATGCTGACTTTTATCTGTCACTGTCCTGGAACATAAATTTTATAGGCCTTTGATGATTCACTGTATCCAACGAATATTCCTTTATTTCCTGAAGGCTCTAGTTTCTTCTTTTTATCTTTGGGTACATGAATGTAAACTAGACAACATAATATTCTCAAATGTCCGACCTTTGGTTTTTGTTCAGTGAATGCTTCTTCAAGAGTCTTGTCTTCCAAAATTCGATAAGGACTTCTATTTTGAATATAAACTATTGTCATCGATGCTTCACTCCATAAGAGCATAAGCAAGTCTTGATCACACACCATTGCCTTAACAGATTCTTCAATGGTCCTATTCTTTCTTTTAGCAACTCCAATTTGTTGTATATTGTAAGGGACTATCAACTCCCTCTTAATCCCAGCTTCCTTACAAAAGGAAACGAGTTCCTTGGAAGTGTATTCTCCTCCATTATATGATCTCAAAATCTTGATTTTCTTTCTTGTCAAGTTTTCCACTTCAGCCTTAAATTCTTGAAACTTGCTGAAGACTTCATCCTTTGTTTTCATGAAGTAAATCCATGTCTTGCGAGAGAAGTCATCAATAAAAGTTACATAGTACAAAGAGCCTCCAAGAGATTTCACTAGCATTGGACCACATACATCAGAATGAACTAGATCCAAGATTTCCTTGGACCTACTTTCACTGTGTTGGATAAGGTTGTCATCAATGTCAATATAATGTCTAGCATTGTTGAAGCAACCTTCATGTAAATGATGTCATCAAAGATATTGATAACTACATAATGCCCTAGCTTTGTTGAAGATGCCCATGATGCCCTTGCATTATCCAAGTCATATGATGTAACCCTAAAGTATGCCATGAAAGTAGCCCTGGGTCTATGAAGAAGTCAGCCCTAACTATATGAAACCCTAAGCATATGAATAAAACCCTAGGTATTTAACATGAAGAATATATATGGAGGAAGTCCTAATTGCAATCAGTGGCATGAAGGAAGCAAGCACCTTTCGTTGGTGAGAATGTCACAATAAGAAATTTTGTTAGTGACAACAAGCATATCCTTTTGGGCCTTTCAAATGGATTTCTGCATCTTTTAACATGGAATGCCAGTTTATAGGGCATTCTTATCTTCTTCAAGATTCTGTCTCTGTACAAGGTGATATATGCTCCCTGGATAATGGTTCTTTGGTTATCTCTGAATTAACTTCAGAAAATTCAAGAAACCATTATGAAAATAATGTGGCTAGCTATCCTAGTATCTCATAACCTTGAACTTTCTTTAGCTCTGAATCTATTAGTGGTAGTTTTTGGTGATGGACATGTCCTGTTATGTTCAACCAATAAGAAGGGAACTATAGACGTTTTTTTACATAGCAAATGGTGCCTCTATTTTGCGGATAGTTTCATTTCAAAAATTACATAGGTTGGCCCTCAAGTCGGCTTTGTCCATGCCAACTGACATGTATATAAATATATCCTAAACTCGACCATTTCAGCCCAGGATTTATGGTTAAGCACTGAGATAAATCTCGGAACAGAGAAAAGTGTGAAGAAACAGTACAAGTAGTGAACTAGAAAGGGGAACCTTGGACTTATTTATGATATAGCTCGATCTGTGGAGAAGACTCAAGCAAGTGCAGACCTGTAGCAAGATAACCTGCGGACCTGTAAGAGACAAAAATTCGGACAAGTGCAGACCTGTAGCAAGGATAACCTTTGAGACCTATTGAGATTTGTCTTTTGGAATACAGACCTCGGAATGGGAGACTTTATGACAAAGCAGACTTATTGGACAACAGTACCTTGAACTTGTGACACCTTGGTACTAAAATTTCGGAGGGTCTGTATAAGGTCTGTAGCACCTCGGCCTAATAAAGCCCTGCAACCTCGCCCTTGTGGAAGGGCACTTGGACCTGTAATCTATGACCTAATTTGGTGGTCTAAGGCATCGAAACATGAGGCACTGCAACTTGGATTTTGGACACAAGACTTGTGGCATTTGTGAAACCTAAGTATTTCAGACTTGTGGATTGTAGTATAAATCTGACTGTGGCATAAGACTTGCAGATATCTCTGTGGCAAAATTTTGTTGAAGCATCAATTGCAGATATCAATAAGAAACTTGAAGCAGTATTTGAGCATCATTTTGAGGCAGTGGGCTTCATGGCACTTTTGGAGCATTGCTTGTTTAGGAGCTGACTTTGAAAAACATCTTGAAGACTTTTTATTGAAGGTCCCTTGAAAGATTTGTTGGGTTACTATTGAAGGCTTGTGGAAGTATTTTTGGAGACACTCTGTGAAGACAGACATTGGAGCAACCTACTGAAGAAGTCATCTAAGGGGAAGCATTATTGAAGCTCTAATGAAGTAGCTTAGAGGAAAATTGTTTTGTGCAGATATGAAGAGTTGTGGAGACACATACTAGGCATTTGATGAAGCAGATCTTGGAGCTATACATAAAGCATTGTTGAAGCAGGAACATCATCAAAGAAATCCTTCAAGGCTTCTTGTAGAAAATATTGGAAGCCTTGAAGAACCAAGGCAACCATTTTGAATAACTGAAGTAGATTTAGAGGGTTGGATCCCTAGAGGATTAGAGTCCTCACACAAGGTTGAAGCCTCGTGAAAGCTGGCTCAAAGGCTGAATTATTGAAGAGGATTGGAGTCCTCATGTAGACCAAGTTGGAGCTTGGTTAAGTACAGGTTGGAGACTAGTTTGATGAAGATTGAGAAATTATAAGTCCTATTGTACAAATTGATTGATGTAAAAAGAGGATTGGAGTCCTCACCTTTATTATTAACAAAATTATTTTCTTGTTGTTCATTTTGTGTTCAATTTTTTTGTTGGAATTTCTAAGTCTAACCCGTTAAAACCCTTCATGTACTTTTCTGATTTATTTCTGCCTACTTGTTCTGATTAATTAACAAGTTATTTACCATACTGAAAATAAATACAAGTACATGCTCAACACATTACAGATCATCAACTGAAGGAAACAAAGCAAGCACACAAGTGACACCATTGTTTTTGGACCAATGTCCCCGAAAAAACCCAATGCGGGAAAACCAGTGCAGCTATCTGAGGGTTTTAATTATTAAGCAATTTCATAATACAATCTGGGTGCCAAAACCGGCTCACCCAACAAAGAAGAATCTCAGTTGTAGTACCTCTCCTTCGGAAACAAATATTCTGGCTGAAACCCCGAATAAACACTCCGACAATGCCCAGCTCCAATCTGCCCCAAGAAAACCCCAGCGTTAGCCTCTAGGGACTGCATCAGCCCTTTCTGGCCCAGCATCACCCTATCTCGCCCTACATCAGCCTCTGGAGGCACTGCGTCAGCCCTTAGAGCCTCTGCGTCACACATGCTCGCTCTTTGAGGCACTGCGCAGCTTTTGGTTGCCTCTACGTGAGCCCTGGCTGGCTATGCATGAACCTCTGGCTGGCTCTACATCCCTCTCTCCCGACTTCTGCGCTGATCCTCCCAGTACTATCTCTGCCTCTCTGCTTCTATATTCACTGCCCTTCAACTGCAACTCTAATCACTCCTTCGATTTCGTCAACAAACCATGCCCCAAAAAATCGAAATCTTGATCAACTCGATGTGTTCTCCAAGTGACCCTCAAGCCTCCTTTTATACTTTTCTCGTTGACAATTCAACGGCCGAGATTAAGTTCCTAATTAACGGCTAAGATTAACTCCGGCTTGATCCATGACTCTTGGACCCTTCTAACACAGTTTTATATTAATTCACATTAATATTTTATTTCCCCAAGTTTAAACTTAGGGACTCCATTAAAAATATTAATTATTTTAATATCTCACAAACTGTTTAGAATCTGCCCAAGGCATTTGGAGATCTCATGTGCTTTAGCCTCTCTACCAATTTTCATGGCTAGATCACATTCGATGCTACCCCAAATCAACATTTTTAAGTGATCTTAACTGATAAAATAACAATTGGAAAATGAAATATTGATTCACCCCCGACCCCCTCTCAATATTTCCAAGGCACTGCTTGGAAAAGACTTCTTAACGTTCTTCCCAAGCACATAACCTTCACATACTCCTTCAAGCTCCATCTGCAATTCTAGAATGCCTGAAACCATTTGATTTAAAATTGGCAAGGCTCTGTAGTGAAGGTGAGCATATCCTCTAAAGCCATAATTCACATGGATTGATATCATTATGCACTAACGCTTGAGCTAGTTGTTTCAAGAGCCTATACAACCTTCCATCACGAACTCCAATTACTCTAGCAGAGTCTATACTTGAGTCCATGGGCCATGTTACCACTCAAACTAGCAGGGGACTTAGCAAGGGTTCCTAAGAGGGCAACTGCTAGGTTAAGGGCAATGGTAGAGGCTTAGTCCACTGTCACCACAGCTAAGTCTCCCTGCTCTTTACGAACTTTCACCGATGGGAGGAGTCCCAGTAATGTAAGGATCACTTTGTAAAGTAGATGTCAATGAATAGGTGAGAAGTGACCTTGAAAACCCTCTCCCAAGGATGGAGTGAAGAATGGAACTTGCTTGCTCTTTAAGAGAGGGACTTGGTCCACCAAGGGTAAGGGGTGAGCATTGGAGGGTTAAGGGAGAAAGGATAGGCTTATAGATGAGTTTCTCAATCCCTATAAACCTTGGGAAAATTGGATCCCCAAATGGTCCTTGACAAATAGTCTTTATTGAGAAGTGGAACCATACGGGGACAAGTGGACCTAGCGCAGGTTCGGGGATGGAATGTAGCAACCAATGATGTTCCTATCCTGGGCAAGGTGAGGGTAAAGGAACAAACAAGAATCTTTACTTCAAGAGGTTGAATTGATCCTATTGAGGTCTAGCCTTGGGGATGCCTAGGCAAAATTCGGTCCTACTGCTAGGGCTTGGGATTCCCAGATATTCCACTATTAGAATTGCCTCAAATTTGGAGGAGAGGGAGGGGACCCGCTAGCACAGTAACCTATAGGAGATTGAATTTTTTGCTTGAGTCAATTCCCGGGAAATTGATGTCCTATGTCACCTAATGGGGCTAGACTTAGGGAAAAAGGGTAAAATGGTTAAAAGAGGGTTGAAATGATCACCCTTTTTGAGGGATCAATGCCTAATTTACTTAGGGATATGGAGTCAAGGATAATGATGAGTAAGAACTTGGTTTCTTGATCAAGGAAGCCCAGAAAGTCAACTTCATCCAATTATTGAGAGAGAAAATAAAAGTGACCTTCAAGTATTTATACTTCAAAGAAAATGATGCAAGCTTCTCGAGATAAATAAATCTCTAGGACATTTCATTCATATAACATTGGCCCATACATTATATTAGCTAAAACATGCTCATTTCCACATTTCGGTAATGTGGCAACTAGCTCTAATTTTAGCAGCATGCAAAAACAAGAATAACAGCATTAAAATTTACTTACAACGTTATAAAGTGTATCCAACCAGCATTTTGTTTGCTCAATAAAGCTCCAAGACGAAAAATAGCCCAAATCCATGCATCAAAATTCGTCCATCTCCAAAAATATAAGGAAAAAGTGCGAAAATTCTCTATGATTAGAGAGATCCCAAGTCAAGCGATGATACAAATGAATGTATCTAACATCAATATATAACCTCCTAAGGAGTTCGAATTAGCCTATGGGCCTACATTCGCCCCTCATGATAAAATAACGTGCAAGTAAAACCCCTGTTAGTGACAAGCCCGCCAAACTAGCTCATAAGTTTAAAAACAAGCCTCACAAGGGGCCTCTAAAGGCTCAATAATATCCTGAAGTGCCATATTGAGAAATAAATTCCTCGGAATATGACGGACAAGGGGGTGGCCCCTTGTTCTCCAAGTAGTAGACCTATGGTGCTCCCGTTTGGTATGAGGGCACATAGATGACCCTATAGGTCTCCATATGAATCGGAGATCCTTTGAAAGGGTCCAAGTGGTGGAATGAATGTTGCCATGACATCGCACAAGTCCTAGGACACTTATCAAGACTGTGGGGTTCCTGTGGGGGCCTGTTGGGCATAATGTACCAAGCATATCATCATCATCCCAAAAGTGGATCGTTAGTAATCTTTGAGCATGCATGAAGATCCATGGAGTTTCTTCTGCTGTTGTGGAGGCCCATGGCTCTCTATGAACACCCTACATGTGCCAATGTAGACCCCTCTGGGGGTTAGGATCCCATATAGGGAAATCAAACCCAAATGGAAACCACCTATAATCCTGCATAAGATCTAATGCGTCCCTTAGGCTTCCAGTACAACCAATGATTAAAATAATCTGGTAAAAGCTTACAAATCATGGATAACAATGTGGGCACTTCATAATGGCATGCCCTTCCGTAGTGGGCTTTGGCATGTGCTAATGTCTCCAAGTTAAGGAGATAGTATGTCCAAGGTACATCCCTCTAATGGGGGTGGCAAGTGACAAATAAGTGGATGGGATAGGGAATGAGGAGGGCAATCCTGGGCCACATTGTGGGGCATAGGGGTAGCTAGATAAGGGGAAGCCCACACATGGGTATGTAATGTATAGGAGGGAGCAATCGTGGTACATGAGGTGCCCCGACCTTTATTTTTCCACCCTTCTTCATATACCTTTTGCCTTTTATTAATTTTCTTTAATTAATTGCTCGAGGCTCAAAGGACAAGAGCATGATGTGTAAGATATAGTGGTGATTACCCCCTTTTAGGTAGGGCGGTTCATTGCCCTCCAGGGGTTGGGACAATCATGGGTTGCTAAATGATAAAAGAAGCTTATCTAGGGCCTATGGAACCAAAGTGATGGCCAATGATTGGAGTAGAGCTCATGTAATGGCTTTTTCCCACATGCTAATTATTCTTGTCCTGGCCATCTTTTGCATTTTGTGTTACCATTTCTTGTTAAATCTAGGCATTTATGCTTTTCACGTTTTCTTTTAATTGCTTCAACCTTCAGGGCATCATTGTAGGCCTGACCCAAGGTCGGGGCAAGGGGATAGGGAGGCTATCCCTATGTGGACCCAGGTGGGAGAAAGGATGAATGGGGGTATAGTGAGTGGATAGGGAGTAATATGTGCGGATAAAGGAGTAGGAGCAGGACCACGAACCCAAAGTCGGGGTTTCCCAAGTAGTATCACCCTAGAACCAAATGGTCAATAAAGGAGGTCCCACAGGACTAAGATCCAAGGGTAACAACCAAAAGAGATCAAGGGGACAAGAGCACAAACTAAGCCAACACTTTCCGCCAAACCCCCCCATCAACCCATTCCTAGAAGTATCCATGATAAGTAAACCCAATACTCAATTACCAAATGAAAAGGCATACCTTTAGATTCAGGAGGCCCACCTTCAAACATACGATCAATACAAGTGTGTGAGGGACCACATGGCTAGCTCAGATGGCAAAGAAATGGCACAATGAGCTAGTAGGAGGCATCAAGGGGTTGTTGGTTGTCAGCTGAGACTCATCATGAAGAAAAAATTCTCCTGGGGATATCACCCACAAAGTGGTGGGTAACATGCCATACAAGGACTTTACCATCAACAAATGCTACTCTATCTCCCTCTTCTTCCAAATATGAAATAGAAAAAAAAACTCTTTTTATAACATGGTTCATATAGTATGTTGCTAAGATGAATGTTTTCACCTGATTCCAGCGCAATTGATGTTTTTCCAATGCATTTGATTGCATAATTGTTGTTATCTCCAAGTTGTATCGTTTGAGATAGTCTCTTTTCCATTAGACTTGTGAGATTGTCACGATCTCCTGCCATGTGTCTTGAGGCACCATTATCTACTAGCCACAAATCATCGTGTTGAAGAAAATGTAACTAGGTTCGGTATTTATACATGTAATTTTGATCTTTGTACTTGTAAAGAAAGGAAATATTATTTTTGCGAATTATAAGAATGAGTTTCTTGCTCATTCCATAGGTCGAGGAAAGTCAAAGAGTGAAAGAGCTCTTCTTGAGCATTTATGTAATGTATATGAGCCAACCTAGAGTTTAGATCAGCCTTCCAAGACAAGCACAATCATCTTGAAGAAGGCAGCAAACTAAACGATGAAGAGAACAGTCAAGTCGGCCAGCAAAATTGACATAAGGAATAGACACGCCGGCTCAAATGAAGTGACACAACAACTCATTAGTTCATGTCAGGCTTGAATGCATGGACAAACACCTATAAATAGGGAGTTGGGCTCACCGCAAGAGCAGAGAGAATCTTGCATATCTCTAAGGAAGCTCGGATGGGTACAGATCTGTTACTTCGCATATATTGATGAAGTGTAATCAAGGATGAACACAATAAGGAAACTATCTCATAACTTCGCAATAAATCTCAGTCTCCTATATAGAAGTATGTATGGCTGTTGGTGTCAACGCTATTTCGTATTTTGGTCCATTACCAACACACAACTACTCCTCGGTGGAAAAATATGATACGAATCTCAGTGTGATAATGAATGTTGTCACAAAGGTCTACACTCTCAACAAGAAAGACTTATGTACTCTGTCTCGGTGCACACATATCATAGACATTGTCACTATGATCATTGTCTTGTAAACTCGGTGTATTCGTATGGAAGAGGATCTATGTAATCTCTATATAATAATAAAGCAGCAATGAAGCTCATAGTTATAATGAGTCTCTCAGTGAAAGCACAGTGATGTTGCAGCAGTAATGGATGTCTTCATAATGCAGTGATGATGATGATCTTAGCGATATCAAGAAGAGGATTGGTGCCTTGGACTTGGAGTGGCTCAGATAGTCCAGGGTCATGGTCTTGGTGTTCATCAATATGGAATCTCTATAAGAAGAATTTTGTGCAGGTTTTCCTCTCCAAGAGGGAGAGGTTTTGGCTCTGGCAGAAAGCCAACTTTTGTGTTCTTGTCTCTTTGTTTTGATAGCTATTTGAAGAATTGAAAAAGACACATTAACATTAAAGAATATACTATGAAGTAAAGTTAAATATCTCAAATAGTTATCAAGTCAAGAAGAATCTCATTAACTCTCCTTGCCCTATATTCTTCAACACGTCGCTAACTACAACAAAACCTGTAAGAACAGAAAAATAGAAGAAATCTTTGTCACCTAAATCTTCATTCTTGGGTTTCTTTGGATGTTAATCATTGTTAGTTGTAGTGCCATGTTGATCCCTTGTTCTCTTTCTATCATTCGATCCTCCAAGACATTGGCTTTTAAAATGACCATATTTGTGGCAATGTGTTGATGGTGATGGATATTCTGCCAATAGTAGGGGATCTCCCTGGTGCAAAGTCCCAACTAGACCCTACACCGTTTGGAATAGGAGTCCCATCCAAGATCCGACTACCATTGCGTGTGTGTTTTCTCTTGGCTATCAAGTGAATAAAAGTTAGTGGGAAAGCAAGAAAAAAATGCTTGAAAATGAATGTTAGGGCAAAATTGTATCCTTCTTTCCCTTCGCTTGGTTTGATTCCTTTTGCTTGGCAACTCGACTTGTAATCTGATCTTATTGGCACCTTATTTCGGCTCCCTTTATGACTGTGATTTCCTGCAACAAGTGACGCCCTAGTCTCTTCACACATGTGAGAAATTTAGCCCAAAAACAGTCCTTAAAATTCTGTTTTTCTCCTTTTTGTATTCTCCTCTTCTTCGCTGGCTGAAGGCTTCCTTTTCCCTTATGAACGAACTTATTTGTTGCTTTAACGAACTTGTGTGTGTCTCTGTCCAAATGAGACCGATGTCACTCTTATATATAGGTTTCTAGGGAGCCTTAATAGGCTGACATGTCATCTCTAGGAGGTCGACTTCACTGCTTGATAGGCCAACTTGCTGATTGTATGTTGACAAGATCATGGAGGGTCTTTATGACATTTTTGACTTACATAAAATTTCTTTGACTTGATACATGATGCCCAAATGGGTCTTATACATATTACAATGGCTCAATTGACTTCTTTGACTCAATGAAAAAACCTAGATGCACTCAATGGGTGCTTGACTTATAAATAAAATAATCTTGAGCATGAAAGCCATGCTACAAAATAATAATAATAATAATAAAATTTCTCTTTTTATCAAATGCATAAAATCATGATTAAATTAGACATTATGAAGACCGAACCTAGTTACACTTTTCAACACTCCCTCTTAACTAGGGAGGTATTCATAATCCAAACAAGGTACTTGGACATTCTCATACTGAAGAATTCTCAGAAGAAGAGTCAAATTGATAAGCCATCTCATAAGATATCATTTCAGCTTATCTCACTTCATCTCATCATATCAACTAGCATTGCCATATCACAAGGCCTTGACTAACAGCGCTATCTCTCCACAAGAATAGAGCACAATGTTGGGGAGATAATGACAAATAAACACCTTCATCCTTGTCTCTCAAGGCAGATACCCCATCCGTATGTTCACAAGGTGTGTCCTTCTAGGACCATTTCCATCTTGGATTAACACATCCTCATGGAATTTCGTCTTCAACTACTCTTGCCTATTGGATTCCCTACCTCATCCTCAAAGAGTATCAGAATCAATCTCAGATGCTTACCCAATCCTCCATTCTTTCTTCACAACATGAAGAACAAGAATGTTGTGTCTATCTCTACCCAAGCTACCTCTTAACAAGGGACTTGTTATCAACAACAAAGCTCTTCGGTGGAGATACTAGCAGCTGCTTCTAGGGCTCCTTCTTCTGGCATCATGTCATGAACTTCAACTTCTTCATCGTGGAGCCTTCTTGTAGGGCATTGGTCATCTTCATCACTTCCCTTCAATGAAACAAAGTGTTGAACCAATAATCATGTCATCCTTTTCTTCATCGAAAGTGATCTTTTAGTCCACATCTGGTTATCCTTCATACAATTACCTCTTTTGAGCCATCATCCTTCTAGGTTCTTCCATCCAATCTCATGAATACTAGTTGTAGGTGACTTCTACGACCTTCTTCTGGTAGTCATGTTTCAACCCAACCAGATGTTTTCAAAAAATCAAAATGAACATCAAATCAAAGTTACCTTTTTATAATGGCCTTTCATCATGAATTATGCTTCTTACATTAGCATCCTTTCATATATTGTATGAATGTATCTCCAAGACATACATTAACAAAGCTTTTTTTCCTCCTCCAACATATCAACATCTTCATATCTTTCTTCGTGGAGATGTCATAGCTAATCCTTTCTAGTTATCAGAGGTTGATTACTTATCTTATCTTACATGACAATAGATGCATCTTCTCACGAACTCTTCTTTCACCTTTTTTCACATATTGCTTCCTCAGGGTCGTCTATACATAGTTCCTTCATTATAGGATCCATAGTTGCTAACCTCCTCATATTCTCCATGAGGTCATATTATGTTGATTTCATCTTATAAATGTGTAGAAGAGTTCAAGGCACATTGTCTTCATGCCTTCATCCATCATCCTAATGGAAGAGTTTCTTCTTCTTTCATCATGCTCATCAGATAAAGCATCCATACTATCTACAACCATATGATGACATGACATTGACTATTTATTATTAAATATATACATAGCTCTTTCTTCTTGTGGTCATCTAGACTTTCTTTCTAGCAACTTCCTTTCCTTGATTGAAGATAAAAATACTTCAACCAACTTGACATGTTGCATAACTTTGTCACCATACCTTCATCCTTCTTAACCAATGGATCCCACATAAGGTGGAATGTATACTATCAGAAAGACACTCGCTTCTTCTAAGTAGAGGTGAACCTTCTAATGAAAATACCAGTGGAGGATCTTGATGACCCTCATTCTACAAATGCTTCTTCCTAATGATGATGATCTATGATGATCTCTTTATCTTCTATCTTGCTAGATGACTTTCTTCGACCATATATATATATATATATATATATATATATTGCTACATCGGTTGTCCTTATATGCTTCCAGTGGAGATGTGTTGAAATTTGGTACCGGAGGACAGGTGGTTCCCTAAGGCTTTGATCTTTGGCCTAGGGAAAAGTGTCCAAAAGAATTTAATTTTTCTCCTAAAGTGACTTTATAATTTTTATAAAGTCAAATCTAATTTAAAAGTGACTTTAAGTGATAAAGTTACTAAAGTCTAATTTTAAAGTGACTTTAATAAAGTCAATGTAAAATTAGAAAGGAAAAGTGACTTTGGAAATAAATGACTAAGTGGGTCTTTATTAAAGTGGGGTGAATTAAAAAATAGAAAGTGAGATTTAAATGAGCATTTAATCTCAGCCCTAGATCTCAATCTATTTCAGCCATTGGATTTAGGGATCACCCAAAAGTCACTTAGGGTTAGATTAAGGGAGGAAAAGGAGGAAAAGGTCATTAATTCTTTCATGAGCAGATTGAGAGAAGGAGAGCAAGAGAGCCAGGGAGATTTCTGGACAGTGAGGAGAAGGAGGCTGCAAGTCCGTACAGCAGAGTTTCAGCAGCGGAGTTTCAGCAGGGCAGAGTTTCAGCAAGGCTGAGTTTCAGCAAGTCTGTACAGCGGAGTTTCAGCAGGGCAGAGTTTCAGCAAGGCTGAGTTTCAGCAAGTCTGTACAGCGGAGTTTCAGCAGGGCGGAGTTTCAGCAAGGCTGAGTTTCAACAAGTCTGTACAGCGGAGTTTCAGCAGGGCGGAGTTTCAGCAAGTCTATACAGCAGAGTTTCAGCAAGTCTGTACAGCGGAGTTTCAGCAAGGCTGAGTTTTAGCAAGTCTGTACAGCGGAGTTTCAGCAGGGCGGAGTTTCAGCAAGGCTGAGTTTCAGCAAGTCTGTACAGCGGAGTTTCAGCAAGGCGGAGTTTCAGCAAGGCTGAGATAAGTTGTAAAAGTTTGCTTGCTGATTTTTGCTGAATATTTCTCTTACTGTAAAAAGCATTTTCCAGAAATAAAAGAAGCTTTCGAACTGGTTTTCCCCAAGAGTTGTAGGGGGTTTTTCCAGGGTCACCTTGACCAAAAATCACTGTGTTTAAATGTGTTGAATCGCTGTTTGTATGTGCTGATATTTATTTCTGCATTTTCCAGCATTCTGTAAAATTTCCAGAATTTGTGTTTTCAGCAAAATTTATTTTCCAGTTGTTGAATGTATGGATATGGGAAAGGGCATTTAACTATTTTGGAGAAATAAGGTGAAACTGAAAACCGGGGTGGGAAATGAGAAATTTTTACAAGATGTTATGAGTTACTTCCTTTCTATCATGATGACTGCTTCAAACATGTAGACTTCTACTTCATCTATCATTCCATGCTTCTACGATGATGTCATCTCTACTTCTACTATAATGCAACCTATCATACGTGTGATGCTTTCCAACATGACTACTAACTTCAGTATGCTTGAAAGTAGATTAAGTGTGTGAGAGACCTTCTATGACTTCTTCCTTCTTTGAATTCTTATTTTCAGGTTCTTCTACTTCTTCAATGACATGGGCTTCATTTCTTTCCTTTCTCTTTTTGTTGTCCTTCTTGAGTTTAAAACAATTTTTTTGAAATGCCTATATTCATTACACTCATAGCATTGGTTCTTTGACATATCAATTTTCTTTTGAAACTTCTTTCGAGGCTCAAACTTCCCAAATTTTCCTTTATTCCTTGTTAACGTTGCATATGCTTGAGATGGTTCAATTGATCCAAATTGTTCTTCACTTTTAATCTAGATTCTTCAATTTTGCATAATGACCACAAATAGTCGAATCGAGTGGTTTCCTTCTTCCCATAGATGCTTGACACAAGGTTGCCCCATTCATTAGGTAGTGCATTGAGCACAATTTTGGTCATCTCACGATCGAACATTTCTTCTCCAAGTTCTTGTAGTTGGTCTCTAATTTCATATACCTTCACAAAACACGAAGCTACCCCTTCTTCCTTTGAGATTTTCATCTTGTATAGTTCTATTCTCAAAGATATGATTTCACCTACAGTGCTTACAAAAAATAGCTCCACCAATTTGTCATAGATTTCTTTTGTTGACTCCAACTTTGCAACATAAGGGATGAGAGAATCCTTGATTGATTCTATGAGGATCCCTTGTGCCCTTATTTCTCCTTTCATGTCCCTTGAAAGTGCTTGGGATTGCTCTTGCGATGGTTTGGTGATGTAGCCCTTTACATATTTAATAACTTCATTCTCCATGAGAATTAGATCAATTCTCTTCTTCCATGCATGGTAGTTTGTTAAAATTGGCAACTAGGGCCAAACTCCATGTGGATCATCTTATTTATGGCAGCTGATATTTTTCTTGGATCCTTCTCATTGAGAGGTGTAGGATTGATCTAAAGATCATCCGATTCCTATAAGTAATCATGAAGATATGAATTTATCTGTGTTATGGGACAATTCGTCAAGGTCGACCAGCAACCAACTAACCCCCACGTGTGCTCAATGTTTTAGTATAAAAGGAGGTGACTTGATAGTCATTTGTACGCACACTTCACTCTTGATTTCTCTCCACTTGTTTTGGGTTTTAGTGGAAAAGAAATCTAAGAAAAGGAAGCCTGTTAGTTCCCTATAATACTAGTGATTACCCCATTACTATTGTAGTTGTATCCCTTATTGACATTGTTGTGCCCCTATTGTCCCCATATTGTTATTACTGTGCCCCATAGAATCCCTATATTGTTATTTTTGTGCCTTTATATTATTATTGTTAGGTCGGATGGGTTATATTGTGACTCCTTAGACCCCTATATATAGAAAGGAGGTTTTATCATTTGAATTATAAAATAATCATTCATTTGTGTAATGTAAAGGAGGTTGCCCCCTCGAAGAGGTTGAATTCTAAGGCGTTGATCTATCTTTTCTATCTTTTTGTGAGCTGGTTTCATAACATTTGGTATCAGAGCTTTGGATTCTAGGGTTTCGCTGCTCCAAATAGGTCATCGTGGCATTTTCGCTATAACTTTTTTCTGCGACGTTTCAAAAGTGAAAAAAAAACCCATTTGAGATAAAATCACACTGAACCTCGAGTCCAAATTTCAGAGCTTTTCGCACTATATTTGCGGAGATATGTTCTAAGGGAGTTGGTCTTTTTGCAGACTCCTGAATTACATTCCAAACAAGTGACCTGGAGAAAATCATCATAACTTTCCCTCTAAGCACCGGATTGAAATTTCGTAAGTTATAGAAAGAGGGCGGACTGTAGTTTCTTGTATAGATTTTTCAGAGCCAAAGGTCGAAACAGGGACACGTGGCACGTTGTACAAGTTCGCTCTTCTGAACTAGTCTATAATCAGGTCACTGTGGGAGATTTGGCATAACTCTTCCTTAGAGAATCCAATTGGGATCAGGCTGATGGCATTGGAAAGAGGACATAGAGAGCTACTACAGGTCACAATTTCAGAATTGGATGATCCGCAACTACAGAGATACACCAGAGGCAATATCGAGCTCCTACAAAGTGAAAAAAGGTGTGTAGATTTTTTAAAATTTTTGCTTAAGCTTGGTTTGAAAAATTATTTTGAAGGAATTCAAAGGGCATAGTAGAGCATTATTATTGGTAACTGATGCCCTGAGAAAGGAAAATGCAAACACCTAGTAAGCAACCTGAAAACTCTAGCATGACTCATAAAGAAGAGGAAGAAATACTACATGATATATCAAAATTACAAGACCAAGTGCAACAAATTTCACTCTCACAAAAGCTAAGATAAATGGCGTGGAATCTAAGATAAAGGGCGTGGAAGCTAAGATTGACGATTTGAAGATAGATTTGAAGACAGATTTGACAAATTTTCTACAATAAATACTTAATAATGGTGAAAGGGTAGTAAAGTAAACTCATGATGCGAACAAAAGAAATGTTAATCATGATTTCATAAACTCTAATGTTGGATCAAAAACCCACCATATTCCAAAAATCGATATGAGGAAGTTTGATGGCAAGGATCCCGCAACATGGATATTACAGATGGAGCAATTTTTCGATCTCAATAATGTGCAAAACACACAAAAGGTACGTATTGCAACTTTATATTTGCAACCAAATCAGTTTGTATGGTATCAATGGCTTTGCTCTTGTAAACAAATTATCACTTCGGGCAATTTTTACGGAAGAATTGACAACACATTATGAGGATACAAAAAGCAACACTTTTTTTAGTCAATTGATAAGTCTCAAACAAAAGGGTTCAATAATGGAACACATTGAAGAGTTCCAAAAATTGAACATAAGGGTAAAAAATATTCCAGAGGAGCATAGGATTGATGTGTTCATAAGGACTTTAAAGGATAATATCCAACATGATGTTCGCCTTTGGAAACCTGATTCATTAGATAAGGCATTCAGGTTAGCAAGAAAAATGGAAAGCAAAATTATGGCAACCAGGAAGCATACCACTCACAACTATAAAGATGGAAGTGTTGTTGCCCCTAGTCTTCGACAACCTATAAGGTTGACACCACAACAATTGGAAGAAAAAAAAACAGAAGGGCTTTGTTACAGTTATGATAGCAAATACATTAAAGGTCATAAGTGTGTTGAGAATAAATTATTCTACATAGATTGTAAAGAGAAAGAAAAGGAGGAGCAAGAAAGGTCAAAAGAAGAGGATATACTCCAGGAACAAAGCCTAGATAAAGAAGAAATGAATCTGACCATATCTTGTCATGCATTGGCTGGAATTACCACTCCTCAAACCATCAAGATAGGACAAATCAAGAAGAAAAATGTAATAGTGTTGATTGATTCAGGAAGTACCCACAATTTTATTCATTGTAAGGTAGCATAAGAATTGAATTCCTTCCTATATCCAGCACCAAAGTGTCAAGTGATGGTTGCAAATGGAGGAACAATAAATTGCTCTAGAAAGTGCCATAATATCAAGCTATCCATGGGAGAATATGTATTGACTAGGCCAATGCTTTCCATTCCAATGGGAGGTGTTGATGTTGTACTAGGAGTCCAATGGCTACAATCCTTGGGTACAATAGCTTTTAATTTTCAAGAACTTTTCATGAAATTTTCTGCGAAAGGAAAGGAAGTTGAATTAAGGGGTATTGTAGGGAAACTGGGAAAGATAATCAACTCTAACAGTATGACAAAGCTTCTAAAAAAGGAACAAAGAGGTGTAATTGCACAATTATGTTTGCTAGATGTTTCCACATCGAAATCATCTATTTCTCCAGATCTCCAGAAAGTCTTGGACAATCATTCCAAGGTATTTGAGACTCCCAAAGGTCTCCCACCTATTCGTGATCATGATCATGCTATTCCTCTGATTCCAAGAAGTGTTCCTCCAAACATCAGGCCGTACAGGTATCCCTATGCCCAAAAGAGTGAAATTGAATGTATGGTTGCAGAAATGCTAGAGGATGGTATAATTCAACCTAGTCAAAGTTCTTTTTCTGCTCCAGTAGTATTGGTGCACAAGAAGGATGGATCATGGCGCATGTTTACGGATTATAGGGAGCTCAACAAGCTCACTATTAAAGATAAGTTTCCCATTCCTGTCATTGATGAATTACTAGATGAATTGCATGGAAGGATCATGTTGAACATGTTGACAAGGTGCTACAACTATTGGAGGAGAAACAATTATATGCAAAAAGATCCAAATGTTTCTTTGGAGTAGAAGAGGTGGAATATCTGGGTCATATTGTATCTCATGAAAGAGTTAAGGTAGACCCTAGCAAAATTAAAGCCATTAAGGAAGGGAAAATCCCCACATCCATAAAGCATCTACGAGGATTTCTCAAGTTGACAAGGTATTATCGCAAGCTAGTTAAGAATTATGGGAGAATAGCAGCACCTCTAACAACATTATTGAAGCAAGATGCATTTTCATGGACTCCAGAAGCAACAAAGCCCTTCGAACATCTTAAAGAGACAATGTGCCAAGCACCGATCTTAGCTACACCGGACTTCACAAAAACCTTTATTGTGGAATGTGATGCTTCAGGAAATGGAATTGGTGTTGTTTTAATGCAACAAGAAAGACCCATTGCTTTTGAAAGTCGTCCAATCAAGGGAAAGTTTTTACACAAAGCTATTTATGAGAAGGAAATGTTGGCAATACTACATGCACTTAAGAAATGGCGACCCTACCTAATGGGAAGACACTTCAAGGTAAAATCGGATCATGATAGCCTTAAATACTTTTTAGAACAAAGATTATCCTCTGAAGAGCAACAAAAGTGGGTCACAAAGATGTTGGGTTATGACTTTGAAATCATCTACAAAAAAGGGAAGCAAAATGTGGTCGCAAATGCACTCTCAAGAAAGGATGAGGATGTGGAAGCATTGTTGTGCGCCATTTCTATTATCCAACCAGATTGGATAAACGAAACAAGGAAGGAATGGAAGAATGATGAAAAAGTGTGGGCACTTATTCGAAAGTTACAACAAGATTCCAGTACATCTCATACATTTAGCTAGAAAAATGATTCGTTATGGTACAAAGATCGCTTATACCTCTGTAAGAATTCCCAACTCAAACAAAAGATTCTTATAAAATTGCACACTTCTCCCTTAGGAGGGCACTCAGGATTTTTGAAAACTTACCACAGGGTTAAGAAGGAATTTTTTTGGGATGGCCTTAAATCGGATATTCAAAAGTTTGTGGTGGAATGTTTGGTTTGCCAACAAAATAAAGTTGAAACAATTAAGACCCCAGGTCTATTACAACCTTTATCAATTCCAAGCCAACGTTGGAGGGAGGTTTCAATGGATTTTATCATAGGTTTACCCAAGTCTGAGGGAAAGAGTGTCATCATGGTGGTAGTTGACAGACTTACCAAGTATGCACACTTTTGTGCATTATCACATCCATTTAAAGCCAGTACAGTTTCTACTGCATTTATGGAAACAATTCAAAAGCTACATGGAAACCCAAAGATTATTGTAAGTGACAGAGATCCCATTTTCACTGGAAATTTTTAGACAGAATTATTTTCTTGTCTCGGTACTCAGTTAGCTCATAGCTCATCTTATCATCCTCAATCTGATGGGCAAACTGAGATAGTAAACAAATGTTTGGAAGGATATCTTCATTGCTTTGTATCTAATAAACAGACACAATGGGTCAAATGGTTGCCTCTGGCTGAATGGTGGTATAACACTTCCTTCCATACAGCAACAAAAATGACCCCATTTATGGCACTTTATGGATATCAGCCACCATCCATCACATCATATTTAAGAGAAAATTTTAAGGTTCAAGCAGTGGAACATCACATCGAGCATCAACAACAAGTCCTCCAACTCTTTAAGGATAACCTCGTGTTGGCACAGAATAGAATGAAACAACAGGCAGATCAACATCGCAGTGAAAGAAGTTTTGATGTAGGTGATTGGGTATTCCTACGGCTACAACCATATAAACAAATGTCCCTCAAGCAAGCTAAGACAGATAATAAATTATCACCAAAGTATTATGGTCCGTACAAGGTGTTGCAAAACATTGGTACTATGGCATACAAATTGGAGCTTCTTGCAGCTTCTCAAGTGCACCCAGTTTTCCATGTTTCATGTTTAAAGAAGGTTATAGGCGACAAGCTCCCAGTTCAAACAATATTGCCAGAACTTGACGAGGAAGGAAAAATTATATTGGAACTGGAAGCCATCACAGAAACAAGAACTCGACAGCTACGAAATCAATCAATTTCGGAGTATTTGATCAAGTGGAAGAACTTATCCACTGAAGATTCCACATGGGAGGATAAGAATTTTATACAGAAGCATCCAGAACTACTCAAGCGTTGAGGACAACACTTTTCTGAAGGAGAGGGGCATGTTAGGTCCCTATAATACTAGTGATTACCCCATTACTATTGTAGTTGTATTCCTGATTAACATTGTTGTGCCCCTATTGTCCCCATATTGTTATTATTGTGCCCCATAGAATCCCTCTATTGTTATTTTTGTGCCTTTATATTATTCTTGTTAGGTCGGCTGAGTTATATTCTGACTCCTTAGACCCCTATATATAGAAAGGAGGTTTTGTCATTTGAATTATAAAAGAATCATTCATTTGTGTAATCTAAAGGAGGTTGCCCCCTCAAAGAGGTTGAATTCTAAAGTGTTGATCTATCTTTTCTATCTTTTTGTGAGCTAGTTTCATAGCAAAGCCCTAGATGCAGTAAGGAAGGAGCCTAAGCTTGAAGTCTAAACGCAGTCCTAGATGATGCCCTAGCAAGGAAGACACAGTCATGTTGTGAAGAAGACATGCCCTAATCCTCTACACTCTCAAGGAAAATTGCCCTCATCTATATTCTGTCCCAAGGGTGACCCTAACCACTGTAAAGAAGCCCCCTTACTCGTTGTCTTAGAGATACCCTAACCAGCAAAGAGGGATAAAACAACGTGGTGTTTTAGGGTTGTTTCTAGGGTATGTTTGAGGGCCGAATTGTTGTGAGAGGAGGCCGAGATAACTCCCTAAAGGGCCGAGGCAAGGAGAGGCTATTTCAACCTGCGTGGAGGTGTCTTAGGTGTAGAATGATTGAAGGAAGATCAACGTATGGTGCTGTAAGTGGGCCGTGGTTCCTAACTCTCTTTGGAGGGCAGCATGGAGCTATTTAGGGGCTATCTATGCCCAGGACATTAGCCAAGGGTACTAGCACCTCTTTAGGAGTAGACCACAGTCAAGGAGGGTTTTTTTGGTGGCTGATTAGGGGTTATTACAACAAGTAAATATGCCCTAACCAGTCACAGACATTACATCAGTGACTCAGACTTGGAGCAGCAGTTGTGATGTGTGTTGGAACCATTCTTTGGGTCAATTTGGATCAAATTGTTGGGCAGTTTATGGGAGCCAAATTGGTGGCTTGACATAGCAGCAATGGTACATAGTAGCAATACATAGCAGCAATAGTACATAGCAACAATGGTACATAGCAGCAATGGTACATAGCAGCAGCATACCAACAATAGTACATAGCAGCAATGGTACTTGGTGCAACAAGTACATGGTGCAGCAATGGTACATGGTGCAGCATTTGTATAGCAATGGGAGCTGCAAGTACAGTGCAGCATAGTGTATTGAAGAACTCAACAGTACAATGATGGGTACAGTCATGATTAATGAAGCATGATGAGATGCAACATAGTGATGACGGGTGCGGCATGGTGCAACACAGTGAGGCGCAGCACAATGATAGGTGATGGAGTCACCTTGGAGAATTAGTTGAAGCAGCATGTCTTCAACTAAGTTCAGCTACCTCATGTATCATCTTCCTAGAGATGATCTATGCTCTTATTTAGATAAGTCAAAGTGTTGACTTCTGTTGTAAATGTACTCTCTCTCTCTCTCTCTCTCTGTGCTGAACTATTGAAGAACATATAAGAGGAATTGATCAAGGGTTTCCCCACATTAGGGTTTGTCCCTGCCTAGTGTCACATCTTGTGTCCTCTTGTCTTGGCTTGTCTTCTGCGATTTATGTTTATGTTCTATCTGCAATTTACGATTATGCTGATGTGATTGCTAATCTAAAAAAGATATTGAGCTAACTGTGAAAATTGAAATAAATTGCTCTAAGAATAGAACATACCTAAACTTAACATGGTATCAAAGCTGAGGTGAAGACAAAGCCAAAGCAAGAGTGAAAGAGCAATCACCGAAGACAATTAGGAAAGGACAAAAGGCTCAATGGATTCCTCATCCCTCTTCACATTCACCAAGGGTGAAGTCGAAGCAGAGAATATTATCAGAATGGCGCAGCAGAAGCATCTAATGGCCTACCTAAAAATCACTTCAATGGGAAGTCTGAATCTAAGGGTGGAAGGAAAGGCAGATGCCTTGTTTGTAATAAGTCTGGCCATTATGCAAAGGAGTGTCTGAATGGTAGGGACACATCACTTGATGATGATAACAATCATTCTAGGGACATCTTCAATGATCGGAGGAATGACAGGTAATGTGGGTCATCAAGGAAATAGCAGACTCTTCAAAGAAAGCAAGGAACCCTAGGAACGAAGAATAAAATGTTGTTTCTAATAAGATAAAGAAGTATTATCTTATATTGGCCCTCTCCTCCAAACTCTTTGGGAATTTGGCTTATTGATTGTAGTGCTTCAAGGCACTTCATCAAATAGAAGGGTGATCTCTCTAAATTCGTAGAGATGGAAACAATCGCGGAATTATACTTGAAGTCAATGCCACCTATCCCGGAAAGGGTGTAGGGAATGTTACCCCTCAATTGAATGAGGGTAACTCTATTCATTTACAAGAATCTCGTTTATGTGCCTGATCGCAGGAAGAACCTGGTGTCCACTTCAGTAATGGAATTCAAAGGTTTCAAGGTGGCATTCATCGATGGAAAGGTACGTGGTTGAAAATAGAATTTTCAAAGATGCTTTTATCCTTAAGTTCAGGATTGGCAATACGTATCAAGTTGCAGGAAGTCCATTGGGGACCATGTCAGTTGACACATCTCATCTATAGCACTGGAGATCTACTTATGGGGCCCTACTCAATGTGAGTAAGATGGTGACAGGGATGCCTGAATTCAAGAAGAGCATGCAGGTATATGTCTGAGATGTACCGAAGGAGAAACTTACAAGGGGACTATTACCCTCATGTAGCAGGTCCACGAGTTTGGAACAACCCGAGGGGTTTGAGATTCATGATCAGGAATCTCATGTATACAGGTTGAAGAAACCTCTCTATGATTTAGAGCTAACAACTCGGGCTTGATATGAGAGGATTGATAGCTGTCTAATGAAGCTAAAGATTCATTAGGAGTGAAGCCGATCCAAACCTTTGCTTGAAGTTTGTGGATGATAGACCTCTCATACTGGCACCTTCTGAGGACAACCTCTTTTTGACAAGTGCAGACCCTCTCATTTGGAAAAGTAAGAGGGAGTTGGATTCCAGATTTGGAATGGTGAACTGCAAGCCCATGACTACCTCGATGGATCTTAACTTTCAAAAGTTATGTGGTAGGGATGCCGGACCTAATTTGGGAAATGCCTCTGAGTTTCATAAACTCATTCTAGCATTGATGTTCTTGGTGAACTCTCGTCCGGATATATGTTTTGCAATTAGCATGTTGAGCTCATATATGGTTGAGCCTCACTGGATTGGTGCCAAGAATCTTCTGAGATATCTTCGAGGCACAATCTCTCATGGATTGAGACACACTATCGAAAATGTGAAGCTGCATGATTATTCAAATGCTGACTGGGCAGACAATGTGGAGGATTGCAAGAGCACTTCTGAGTGCTAGTTCTCTTTGAGTTCTGCTACGATATCCCAGATGAGTAGGAAGCAGAAGACGGTTGCCTTGAGCATCATTGAGGTTGAACAAATAGCTACGAGTATGACCTCGTCTTAAGCTGCCTGGTTGAGGAAGCTCTTCAGTGCGTTGTTTGTACACATGATGAATACCATCGTGATCTTTTGTGACAACTAAAGGGGGATTCGATTGTTGAGGAATCCCATGTGTTAGGATTGCTCCAAGCATATAGAAATCAGGTACCACTTTATCTGGGATATGGTACATCGATGAGCAAGAAGGCTCCATTGCATTGGGACTGATGTGCAGATCACAGACATTCTGTCGAAGCCTTGAGGAAAGGTCAAATTTGTGACTTTCCAAAACGACTTGGAGTCGTTGAGAGACCCTCTTATGAGGGTCATGTATGATGCATGCATCGAGCTCTGGGAGCTCCGAGGGGCTAGGGGTACTTCTTGGAGCAACAAGCGACCATAGGGCAACTCACCCTCCCCTAGTGTTGCGCTGTGTACAGGGTGAATGGTTCAGCCTTCCCTTGTGATACCCAGTGGCAACTTATGGACAGGATGAGTGGTTCTCCTATCAAGGCATCATACCCATACAGCCTGGGACTCATGGGAAGTACCTCTCATTTGGCCAATGAGTAGGGAAATGGGGTTAGGGACCATAGTAGTACCGATGGACGCATCGTGTATCTACCGTACTCCCTATGCTAGGATGATCGACATTGATTTGGGATCAATTGGAACTGACTTCGGATCAGTAAGAGTGATATAGCTCACTCTCTTTTGGCACTGATCTGGGATCAGTAAGAGTAATATAGCTCACTCTCTTTTCGCACTAATCTGGGATCAATAAGAGTGATATAGCTCACTCTCTCTTGGAACTGATCTGGGATCGGTATGAGTGGTGTGAGACACTCTCTTTTGATATTGATCTGGGATTGATGAAACTAACTTCGGGTCAGTATGAGTGGTTTGAGACACTCTCTTGTGATATTGATCTAGGATCAATGAAACTGACTTCGGGTCAGCAAGAGTGATATAGCTCACTCTCTTTTGGTACTGATCTGGGATCAGTAAGAGTGGTATGACACACTCTCTTCATATGGGACTGACTTCGGGTTAGTAGAGAATGGTATGAGACATTCTCGATCAATTCTTCTTCTTCATGGTTCAGCAGAGCAGTGCAGGGCACTGATGGCAGAAAGTACAGTCTGGCAGATGGATCAACGGATGGAGTTCTCCCTCGTTGAGAGGGAGTGTTAAAATTGGCAACTAGGGCCAAGCTCCATGTGGGTCATCTTATTTATTGCAGCTGATATTTTTCTTGGATCCCTCTCATTGAGAAGTGTAGGATTGATCTAAAAATCATCTGACTCCGATAAGTATTCATGAAGATATGAATTTATTTGTGTTATAAGACAATTCATCAAGGTTGGCCAGCAAACAAATAACCCCCACGTGTGCCCAACGTTTTAGTATAAAAGGAGGTGACTTGATAGTCATTTGTACACACACTTCACTCTTGATTTCTCTCCACTTGTTTTGGGTTTTAGTGGAAGAGAAATCTAAGAGGAGGAAGCCCTAAACGCAGTAAGGAAGGAGCCTAAGCTTGAAGTCTAAACACAATCCTAGATGATGCCCTAGCAAGGAAGACGCAATCCTAGATGATGCCCTAACCAGTCACAGATATTACAGCAGTAACTCAGACTTGGAGTAGCAGTTGTGATGTGTGTTGGATCCGTTCTTTGGGTCAGTTTCGATTAGATTGTTGGGCAGTTTGTGGGATTCCCCTGTGATACCCAGTGGCGACTTATGGACAGGATGAGTGGTTCTCCTATTGAGGCATCCTACCCATGCAGTCTGGGACTCATGGGAAGTACCTCTCATTTGGCCAATGAGTAGGGAAATGGGGTTAGGGACCATAGTAGTACCAATGGACGCATCGTGCATCTACCGTACTCCCTATGCTAGGATGATCGACATTGATCTGGGATCAATTGGAACTGACTTCGGATCAGTAAGAGTGATATAGCTCACTCTCTTTTGGCACTGATCTGGGATCAGTAAGAGTAATATAGCTCACTCTCTTTTTGCACTAATTTGGGATCAATAAGAGTGATATAGCTCATTCTCTCTTGGAACTGATCTAGGATCAGTATGAGTGGTGTGAGACACTCTCTTCTGATATTGATCTGGGATCAATGAAACTCACTTTCGGTCAGTAGGAGTGGTTTGACACACTCTCTTGTGATATTGATCTGGGATCAATAAAACTGACTTCGGGTCAGTAAGAGTGATATAGCTCACTCTCTTTTGGTATTGATTTGGGATCAGTAAGAGTGGTACGACACTCTCTTCATATGGGACTGACTTCGGGTCAGTAAAGAATGGTATGAGACATTCTCGATCAATTCTTCTTCTTCATGGTTCAGCAAAGCAGTGCAAGGCACTGATGGCAAATATGGTACAGTCTGGCAGATGGATCAGCGAATGGAGTTCTCCCTAGTTGAGAGGGAGTGTTAAAATTGGCAAATAGGGCCAAACTCCATGTGGGTCATCTTATTTATTGCCGCTGATATTTTTCTTGGATCCCTCTCATTGAGAGGTGTAGGATTGATCTAAAGATCATTTGATTCCGATAAGTATTCATGAAGATATGAATTTATTTGTGTTATGAGACAATTCGTCAAGGTCAGCCAACAACCAAATAACCCCCACGTGTGCTTAACGTTTTAGTATAAAAAGAGGTGACTTGATAGTCATTTGTTCACACACTTCACTCTTGATTTCTCTCCACTTGTTTTGGGTTTTAGTGGAAGAGAAATCTAAGAGGAGGAAGCCCTAGACGCAGTAAGGAAGGAGGCTAAGCTTGAAGTCTAAATGCAATTCTAGATGATGCCCTAGCAAGGAAGACGCAATCATGTTGTGAAGAAGAGATGCCCTAATCCTATACGTTATCAAGGAATACTACCCTCATCTATACGTTGTCCCAAGGGTGACCCTAACCGCTGTAAAGAAGCCCCCTTACTCGTTGTCTTAAGGATGCCCTAACCAACAAAGAGGGATAGAACAACGTGATTTTTTAGGGGTTTTTCTGGGGTATGTTTGAGGGCCAAATTACTGTGAGGGGAGGCCGAGACAACTCCCTAGAGGGTCGAGGCAAGGAGAGGTTGGTTCAGCCTGCGTGGAGGTGTCTTGGGTGCAGAATGATTGAAGGAAGGGCAGTGTATGGTGTTGTAAGTGGGCCGCAGGTCCTAACTCTCTTTGGAGGGCAGCGTGGAGCTGTTTAGGGGCTACCTATGCCCAGGAAAAAAGCCAAGAGTACCAGCACCTCTTCAAGAGTAGGCCACAGTCAAGGAGGGTTGTTTTGGTCACTGATCAGGGGTTATTACAGCAAGTAAATATGCCCTAACCAATCACAGACATTACAACAGTAACTCAGACTTGGAGCAGCAGTTGTGATGTGTGTTGGATCCGTTCTTTGGGTCAGTTTGGATCAGATTGTTGGGCAGTCTATGGGAGCCAAATTGGTGGCTTGACATAGCAGCAATGGTACATAGCAGCAATAGTACATAGCAGCAATGGTACATAGCAGCAATACATAGCAACAATAGTACATAGCAGCAATGGTACATAGCAACAATAGTACATAGTAGCAATGGTACATAGCAGCAATGGTACTTGGTGCAACAAGTACATGGTGCAGCAATGGTACATGGTGCAACATTGGTACAGCAATGGGAGTTGCAAGTACAGTGCAGCATAGTGTACTGAAGAGCTCAGCAGTACAGTGGTGGCTACAGTCATGATTAATGAAGCATGATGAGATGCAGCATAGTGATGACGGGTGCAGCATGGTGCAACACAGTGAGGTGCAGCATGATGATGAGGTGCAGCACAATGATAGGGGATGGAGTCACCTTGGAGAATCAGTTGAAGCAGCTTGTCTTCAACTGAGTTTAGCTACCTCATGTATCATCTTCCTAGAGATGATCTATGCTCTTATTTAGATAATTCAAAGTGTTGACTTCTGTTGTAAATGTACTATCTCTCTCTCTTTATTGAACTATTGAAGAACATATAAGAAGAATTGATCAAGGGTTTCCCCCCCTTGGGGTTTGTCCCTGGCTAGCGCCACATCTTGTGTCCTCTTGTCTTGGCTTGTCTTCTGCGATTTATGTTTATGTTCTATCTACAATTTACTATTATGCTGATGTGATTGCTAATCTGGAAAAGATATTGAGCTAACTGTGAAAATTGAAATGAATTGCTCTAAGCATAGAACATACCTTAACTTAACATGGTTCGAGGTCCCAACCAATTTATTGTTCTCCTTGCAAAATGAAGTCATTTGGTTTGTAGATAAAATATAGAATACTTACTTGTCAAGTGAAGATGCTTCTTAATGATGTCTTCAACTTGATGCTTTCTTGATGATGTTGACAAGTGAAGATGCCTTCTTGAACATGAGTGCTTCCCTGATGATGTCTTCCTTCTTCAAAGATGAGAATACTTCTTTTTCAAGATGATAAGAGATGTCTTTCTTCAAATATGTTTAAAATGTGATCCTTTCTTTAATGTGAGGAACATCACCTTGATTTCTTTGATGATGATGGCAATGCTTCTTCTTGCTTTCTTTTAATGTAAAAATCTAGAATGTGGAGACTTCAAGATGCTTCAAAAGTGTTAAGTCCTTCTTGAATGGAGGTAGGGTCTTTGAGGTCTTCTTCTTCTTCCAAGAGTTGTCATGATGTAATCCTTGTCCTTGTGATGTGATGGATAGTCCTTCTTGATGCTCTTTTGTATTCCTTGATGATATAATGTCCTTGATACTTCTTAGTCTCCCTTGATGATCCCCTTGTGCTCGGCCCTTATGTATCCTTCTTCAAATGGATGGTTTTCTTCAAGCTACCTTTCCTTGTTGATGTCAACTTAGCTCTGATACCATGTTGAGAAATCTAGGGGCAGCTAGATCAAGTGATTTCTCTTACATAGATAACTGCTTGTGAATGTTCTTTTACTTAACTTCTTGTACTTGTAGTTAGCTCTTCTTTACTTGATTATTATAGTGTTTTTCAATCATCAAACAACCGCCAAACAATGAAGAACAATGACACAAGATGACACAAAATGTAGGTTGCAAGCCAAGGCCAAAACCTCTCCTCTTGAGAGGAAAACCCATAAGAATTCTTCTCTTCTTATACAATGTTCAGATGACAAATTCCAAGACCTATGATCCAAGACCAAGACCCCTCCAAGACTAAGTCAAACCTTTTCTTTGATCAATTCTTCTTCAACAAAGTCAACACTAGTCAAAACTTGCTTCAATGCTTCCAAATTTCGGCTTCACTTCAAAATTCGGCTACTATTACAAGTTTGTAACTTTCGGTCAGCCTGAACTCCTGTATTTTTGCACATGTGGGTGTGTTAGGGCAAAATTGTAACCTTCTTTCCCTTCGCTTGGTTTGATTCCTTTTGCTTGGCAACTCAGCGTGCAATCTGATCTTATTGGCACCTTATTTCAGCTCCTTTTATGACTATGATTTCCTGCAACAAGTGATGCCCTAGTCTCTTCACACGTGTGAGAAATTTAGCCCAAAAACAGTCCTTAAAATTCGGTTTTTCTCCTTTTTGTATTCTCCTCTTCTTTGCTGGCTAGAAGGCTTCCTTTTCCCTTATGATCGAACTTATTTCTTGCTTTAACGAACTTGAGTGTGTCTCTATCCAAATGAGATCCATGTCACTCTTATATATAGGTTCCTAGGGAACCCTAATAGGCTGACATGTCATCTCTCGAAGGTCGACTTCACTGCATGATAGGCCGACTTGTTGACTGTATGTTGACAAGGTCTTGGAGGGTCTTTATGACATTTTTGACTTACATAAAATTTCTTTGACTTGATACATGATGCCCAAATGGGTCTTATACATATTACAATGACTCAATTGACTTCTTTGACTCAATGACAAAACCTAGAAGCACTCAATGGGTGCTTGACCTATAAATAAAATAATCTTGAGCATGAAACCCATGCTACAAAATAATAATAATAAAAATCATTTTTCTCTTTTTATCAAATACATAAAATCATAATTAAATTAGACATTATGAAGACCAGACCTAGTTACACTTTTCAACAGTGCTTAGATGTAAATGCCCAGCGATTACCCCACAACTTCAACCCTAAAAACATACAACCATTAATTAGGATGCAAGATGAACACACTTCACTATACCAAGATAAGAAACTATTATCATAAACAAAATTAAGAGGTTGATAAGAGTTCATAGCCCTGAAATTCTAATTTCATCTTGATACCAAAGTTGATACATCAATTGCATTCTTGACTTATGTTTCAATGCAATCTTCTGTTACTCTCACCACGTTGTCAATTTCTGCTTGGCTCAATCTACCTTTGTCATTTGTCATGGTGATATCTTAAAGTTTTCCCATCGCTCGGTTGTCCTTAGTAATACCCTTTCTGTGCTTCTATTTTGTTCTTATATTGTCATTGCAAAAACACAAAGCGCTAGGGTCATAGTCATACTTGACAAAGGTAGGGTTGAGGCTTAGCGCAATCGGAGATTTCAGCGCTAGAAGGATTGATCGTAAAGATTATTGGCTAGGGAGTGCAAGTGCGACAAGAAGGGAGATGGGTAGTGTATAGATCGTAGTCAGACTTTGCAAGGATAGAGAGAAGATTACAACACTAGGATGCGTTAGCGCACTAACAAGGGGTTAAAAGATTAAGCCCATATCGCAGTCGGGATTGTTAGCAACAAGGAGTCACGCTAGGAAACTAGGATGCACTAGCGCGCTAGCCAAAGGCATAGGAACACAAGTGTATCGCAATCAAAACTCATATACACAAAGGATTTAGGCTATGACCATGTGATGTGATAACGCGACAATAGGGTGTATATTCAAGGCTAAGCATAATTGGGATCTATAGAGGTAAGTCTATAATGTTATTCGCTTACACTGCGCGGGCGCAATAAGTCAAGGTAAGAGTTTAGCACACTCGCACTTTATAGCAACAAGGGTATAGGGTTATGGATCTACCATGCGCCGCCACACTAAAAGAAGATTTATAAGAAGGTTGGGCGCAATCAAAGTTGATAAAAATAACAATGAAATGCTGAGGCTTTGATCTGCACTAGTGCAAAGGGGTCAAGACTTAGAAAAATTATGGGAAAATCACGATCGGTACATGCGAGTGGAAGGGATAAAATCCGTTGGTCCTTAGGTATATATATGCATCAACCAAGTTACAAGAACGCCAAAGGTTGTAGGAATATGAAAGGTCATAAATAATAAAACAACAAAATAGCAAAAATCGAAAGGCAACATACAAATCACAACTTCCAAGTGCGAGAGGGGCGATGCCTACCTACATTAGTCGAGTGGGTGCAATCACACTTCACAGAGGAAGATGAAAGCTCTGTCTAAGAATTGTGTGCGATGATCTTTTAGTGGAAGCTTACAACTAGGAAATGTGATTGCACTAGTCAACAAAAATGCACTAGGCTTACGAACTGCAACTACGATATGCTCAGGCATAAATCAAGTAGAGACTTTTGACGAGCACAAACACTTAAAATATTTTAGAAGCTCATTCCTCCTTTGATGTGATCACAAAACACAGGTCTTCATTGTCAATAGTCGCCAAAATAATCTTCAAAGCATTTTTTCCATATGCTCTTCATCGCCTATGCAGCCTTAGCATTTTAACATAATATTCTTGCGATTGGTTTGTTTCTTATCATACTATCATAACCTTTATTGCCACACAGTAACATAGTCTTCCTCTTGGCACCTTGAGATAAGCTTCATGGCATCGCATTATGATAACTATTTATCATAAAACATTCTTACATTGCAACCTTACACCCATAGCTTTGGCTAGAGAAAAGTCCTTATATGAACGATACAACGATGAGATTTACAACTTGAATGTTGAACTTCGAAAATATTTGAGCCATCTAACTTCAACTAAATGCATTTGTACAACTCCTAAAGAGGTCTTTAAGAGGCTCTCTAAATATAGGGTTACGAGGGTGCGCCCCCCCAGTCCCCACTCCAAATTCGCACTCTGGTCGGGAGCTAGTCGGGAGCGCATTCCCTGGTTTTTCAGGAGCGTTTAGGGGAGCGGTCGGAAGTGTTCGCTCCTTGATTGCTCTTGTATGCTCCGGGAGCGATTTTTAAGAGCAGTGAGCGGTTGGGGAGCGATTGCTCCCGAATGCTCCCCCTCTTAAAAAGCGCTCTGGTCCGACACTGAAAAAAAAGGTCGCGCGGTCGAGAGAGAGGGGCGACGACCGGCAGTGGAGAGAGAGAGGAAAGGGAGGGAAATGGGAAGGGGGGAAAGGATAAATAGACCCTCTCCCCTCCCATTATTCACTTCATCCATTGGAGAGCAAGAGGAACATGAGAGTTTGGAGCAAGAGAGAATTTGGAGCTTGGAGAGAGGAGCTTGGCGAGTGGAAGATAAAGGACTTTGAGGAGCTTGCAAGGAGAGATTGGAGGTTGGGATTGAGGGCCAAAGAGTTAGGATATACACTCTAATCTAGCATATTTTTTTAAGTTCATTTCTAAATAAATAAATAATTTCTCTATTTGCCATTCCCATTCCTCCATTTTTTTGCAGACTCAAAACTTCCAAGTTCAAACATCATGGTTATACAGCTTGGCATTTTCTTCTTCTTGGTTCCTTTTTTGGTTATTATGGTGTTGGAGAGTAGAAGAAGGAGGGTTGATCATGATGAAGTAGATGTTGAAGAAGTGGGTTATAGTGGATTTGATGAAAATCCTAGAGAGGAGTACCTTGGTGAGGAGGAAAAGAGTGAACATGATTCAGCCCGAAAAACTAAACAAGACCAAACCCCATTGTGGAAATATGTTTCTAGGCTTGAAGGAGGGCAAGGGGGTGAAACCACTAAATTTGAATGCCCCCATTGCAACAAAACTTACACAAGTTCATACACCCGTGCCAAAAGGCACCTCTATGGGAAAAGGCCATGGGATGAAGATAAATCAATAGGAATCAAAACTTTTGCAAGTGTGTCAGCAACAGATAGAGCCAAATACAGAGGAAGCCCAATGCAAATCTAAAAAATCAAAGGGTTTCTTTGAACATAGCTCACAATCACATCAACATGCACAAAGAACTCCTTCAGCATCCTCCCATGGCAGTGGATATGGAGGCACAGGACCAAACATCTCTTTAAGGCATAGAACCATATCAGATTTCCTTGATGAAGGGTGTAGGAATGATGTGGATTCAAAAAAATTATGGTTTCTCTATACATGTGGGATACCATTCAATGTTCTCCGCTCGCCTTATTGGCATGAAATGGTTTCTGCCACAAATGGTGCCCCAAAAGGATACAAGAGCCGTGGGTATGACAAGGGTAGAACCATTGGACTTGATCATGAAAAAGCAAAAATATCACATTCTTTGAATAGAATGACAGATTCTTGGAGTGAGCATGGGGTGTCCAGTGTATTTGATGGATGGACAAATGTAAAAGGCAAGCCATTGATAAGTGTTCTTGTTGTGTCTGTTAGTGGTACCATCTTTCTTTCAGCATATTCAACATATGATTACTCAGAGAAGTTCAAGACCAGCATCAACATTGCAGAACCATTACTTGAAACAATTGAACGTATTGGGCCATAAAATGTCATCCAAGTCATCACTGATAATGTTGCTAATTGTAAGGCAGCAGGAGAAATTATTGAGGATAAATACCCCAACAAATTTTGATCTAGGTGTTTGGTTCACAAAATGAAGCTTTTGATGCATGATATTATTAAGAACAAAAACCAACAATACAAATGGATTGGTGATTTGTACAAGAGAGGCAAACAAATGATAAAATTTATTACAAATCATAGCAATACCCACGGGGTTTTCTGCAGTCACTCAAGATTGGAGCTGTTGAAGATTGCAAAGACTACATTTGCTAGTTATTACCTCACCTTCAGGCACCTTTTGAAGGTAAGAGAGTCATTGGCTAGCATGGTATTAAGTCCACACTTGCAGGTATTAAACGAAAGGGCTACGGATCCAACTGACAAGCAAGGTTTTGAACAGGTGGAGGAGACCACTCTTGATGGTCTATTTTGGGCACATGTGAGGCAAGTACTGGAATTCACCAAGCCCATTTATAACATGATTCGTTTTGCAAATACAGATAACCCAGTGATTGGGGAGGTGTATGAGCAGATGGATACCATGTTGGGCAAATAAACGATATTGCTCAAAAAGATGATCCCAACATGTATACACTGATTCATAATTGTGTGTGTACACAGTGGAATAAACTTAATGTTCCACTACATGCCTTGGCATATATCCTTATGCCAAAATACTACTCTCCATCTTGGTTGGGCCAACCTGCACTTGGGGGTGGGGTTAGGGTCAAACCCCATACAGATCCAGAGGTATCTACAGGATATATGGAAGCATTAGACAAGTTGGTACCTGACAAGGAGGAGTGTGCTAATTTGCGTCTTGAATTAGGCAGATACTTCAGTTGCACTGGTTTGTTTGGTTCTTTGCATGCAATGGAAGATAGAGATAGATTTGATGCTCTCACATGGTGGGAAGCATATGGCGGCATGGGACTTTTGCCAAAATTGGCAAAAAAAGTTCTCTCACAAGTTGTAAATACTTCTTCTGCAGAGAGGTGTTGGAGCACCTACAGCTTCATACATAATGTGAGAAGAAACAGACTCAATGAAAACCGGGCAAAAAGCTTGGTTTATGTGCACTACAACTTGAGGTTGTTGAGTCATTATTGTGATCGGGCTTATGAGGATCCAACATATAAAATTTGGGACAACCACCCAGAGGACGATAATTTGGAGGATGGCACTATACATCTTGAAGAATTGGAAGCAGAACTTATGAGAGATGAAGATGAAGCAACAACAACCATGCCACCCCCACCATCTAGTAGCAGTGCCAATGCTCGAGTTCCAAGTATTGTTCCTTTGTTGTTGCCGCCTCCATGTACATCCTCACGTGGAGGGCATGTGCCTTCTAGTCATGCAACTGTGCGGGAGGAGACTCCTAGAAGACCACCACGACCTACTCAGAAATTAGACATTTCTCCCAGCAGCAAGAGAAAGCTATAGATAATAGATTTACTAGTCTTTTCTAGTTTCTAGTAGTTTTAATAATTGTTGAACAATATATGACAATTTAAGTTTGAAGTTTGAAGTCGGCAATTATAACTCACTGATAATGAATTATGAATATGATGCTTCGTGAAAGTTGAAAGTTGTTTCATTTCATTTCATTTCATGTTAGATATTCTTTGTTGTAATGGTTACACTTAGCTTACAAGTACAACTTTGGTGATCAATTATGATAAATGTTATATATTGAATTTTGAAAGCTTGAAGCTTTAAGATTGATGAATCTGAGACTCAATACATTGTATGTTACTAACTTGTGGACGTGGTTTATGAAGATTATAACTTCTAGATGATTGTTGTTATATGGTTCAATCTATGTTTTTTATGTTTTTTATATCTAATTCATCATTCTACATGTGTTTGTTGACATATATGCATGAAAATATAAATATATATATTATAAAAAAAATCGCTCCAGGAATCGCTCCCAAACCGGGGGCTTCTAAAAATGTCGCTCCCGCTCCTGCTCCCAAGTAACCTTGTGCAAATACCCCTGATAAGGATGCTTCAAATGGCTTTCTTGAAAGCATGATATGCAATGTAATGTGTGCATTTCAAAGATTCAATGTTGAAAGCATAAATCAACCTTTTCTTCTGACCAATGCAATGCAGTTCCTAATAGGATGATTTAATAATGTGATTGAAATGCCATGAAATGTTCATGAAAACTCAAGCTTGAAGATGAAAATCAGAAAATGAGGACCAAGGTGAAGTATGGCCAGCAACACAAAATACATGCCTATAATTTGCAAAACATACATAAGTAAAAATCATGAGGGTGCATGAGTTAAGCAGCAATTTCCCAAACCCTAATGCATTCAATAGAATGAGAACCAAGATGAAACAAATGATGAGCATATCCAATGTGCCTTCTAAACATGAGCAACCATAAGGTTTAATGGTAGCTAGGTAAATGAAAAATCTAGTCAATTGAGACATAGACATACCTACCTGGGATCTTGAAAAGAAAAGGGGGGCCCAAAATTTGGGTGTTAGACTAAAAACTTTGGGTGTTGTTGTAGCGGCTACAACACAATGATAGCATTGAATCTTTGACATATATTTCTTTCCTTGAGGAGCAAGTCTTCTATCTTCAAGTCTTCTACCTTCATTTCTTCTTTGGAAGCCAAACTTCTTTCTTCCTCTAGTGTTATTGGAATGTGTTGCAAATGCTTGAGAGTCACCTTCTTCAGATCTTTGAATCTTTCCTTTTGATATGGGTCTAGATTCTTCTTGAGTAGATGAGATCCATAGTTCTTCAAAACTTGGAATCTCCTTCCTGCCACAGATACTAGATGCAAACGAATCCCATGAATCAAGCAAACCATTAATTGTTGTAGTCACAAGTTATTTATCAAAAATGATTTCATCAATTGCTTGAAGTTGATCTCTTAATTGAGAAATCCTCATGAAATATGAGGCTATAGTATCATTCCTTGACATTTTAACATCATGAAGCTCATTCTTCAAACTAATTGTTTCACCAATGTTGTTGATGGTGTATAATCCAACTAGGGCATTAAGCCCTGAAATTTGTAGCTCCTTCTAGCTTGTTCTCTGACTTCATAGAGGAACTCATGGATATAGATTGATAATCAGATTGTACATGTAGGACTTTGTAAAGCTTTATCCTTTTACTAAAGCTCTTCAATAGTGATCTCAAATCCTTTCCTTCACCAAGGCTCTGATACCATGTTGAATTTTCAAGTGCAATAGATACAAGCACTAATTTCTGAAATATTGCTAATTACATCTAATGATGTAGATATTCTTTTAGCACATCCAGATTATCATCAAGTAATTACACTTCAAAAATTCAACCATAAATGCATAAACACAATAGAGATCATAATGCACAAAGACAACACGAGATTTACTATAGGAAAGCCCACTTGGGGGAAAACCACAACAACATTTTCCTTGGAGAAATTATTCATTTCAATAAGAGATACACCTAATTCTGCTAGTCAACTATGATGGTTAAACTGACTAAAAACGCTATGGTCAAACTTGGTCAAATGGCCCTCATGTCAAGTCAATCTTCTACCTAGCAAACTTGACCTTGTCTAATCTTCCTAGGCCGAAATTCGGTTTCCCAAAAACTGTTTAGAAATTCACACGTGCCAAATCAAGGAGATAGAGAAAAATGCTAGAGATGAATTCGTTCTTCTTCGTCCTTCTTCATCCTTCCTCTTCTTCTCTCGAATGCCCGGAATATATCGTCTTGTGTGAGATAAAATGGTGTCTTGTGGAGGAGGTCAAGTGTGCCTTATATATAGTGTCCAACCTATCCGAATGGGTGCCTCTTCTCTGGGGCTGACTTGACTTGAAGGAGGGTCGACTTGACAAGTTTGGAGCCAGAAATTCAAAATTCAAAATTTCCTCTTTTGATACCACCGACATGAAGAATGTGTCTTACATTTTCACTATATATTTCAAGGGCTAAAATATAAATTATAAAGACCGACCGTAGCTACAAAATTCAACATATGCTTCATGTCAAACTTTGCTACAAGATCCTTCTTGCAATCACTGATGAGCTTCTCATCCCTTGTCAGTATGAGGTTGACTATGTACAACACAAGAATGAGAGGTTGCCCCCCCAACCACAATGTAGTATATGTTAGGGTCAACTTCCCTCTTGGTGAAGCCCAATCCCAGAAGATAGTTGTCAATGCGAGAGTACCACACTTGCAGGGCCTGCTTGAGCCTGTATAGAGCTCTGTTGAGCTTGCACACATTTCTCCTTGCTATGTGCCTCAAACCCCTCACATTTCTCAATGTAAATCTCTTCCTCAACAACTTCTTTAAGAAAGACAGTGTTCACATCCATTTGGTGGATCTTCCACCCCATCTACGCTACAAGTGGTAAAATGGCCCTAATGGATGAACAACGAGCCATGGGCACAAAAGTTGTGTCATAGTCAATGCCCTCCACTTGAGAGAATCCTTTGACTATGAATCTAGCCTTGTACTTCTTCACACTCCCGTAAGCTCCATGCTTAATCTTGTAGACCCACCAGGATCCAATCACAGATATACCCTTCAACCCTGGCACAATCTCCCATACGTCATTCTGCATGATAGAAGAATACTCTTCCACCATGGAATCTCGCCAAACTCACTAAGAGGTTTCCTCCTTGTAGCAAGAAGGCTCTGAGTCTAAGGACTCAGTCATCAATGCCATATAACCTGTGTATCTCTATGGTTGTTTGCTTTGCCTAAATGTAGAGTTGGGTGCCCCAACCCTGTCCTAGCCTCCTGAATTAATTGATCAACGCACCTCAGCTTTCTTCTGCCTGTATTAGGTGTCACTGCTGGAGTGGGCCCTGCTCACTCCTCTCTCCCCTCCTACTCCTGTGTTGCCTCCTCATATGATTGTTTTGTGGCCTACCCAACAACTAGCTATGATGTAGTCTCAGGAGATGACTAAGCCTCCTGCTTAGGAGCCTGCAGCTCCTCCACCTTTGTTGTAGCCTGCTCATGCTCTAAGGACTTTCTGAGAGCCCTTTCCTCCTCAAACTTGACATCACACCTAATAATTGTCTTCTTCAGTGTTGGTACATACACCCTGTACACCTTGGATGTCTCACTGTAGCCCACAAAAATGCCCTTTTCTATTGAAGGCTCCAACTTCTTCCGACTTTCCGATGGCACATGGCAGTAAACCAAATTACCAAAAGTCTTCTTCGGTGTTGGTATGTACATGTATGCCATAGACATCTCACTATAGCCCACGAAAATGCCATTTTCGATTGTAGGCTCCAACTTCTTCCGGCTTTCTGAAGGCACGTGGCAACAAACCAAATTGCCAAAAATCTGAAAGTGAGAAACATCTGGCTTCTTGTCAGTGAATGCCTCCACTAGTGTAACTCGTCCAAGCACCTTATGTGTACCCCTGTTCTGCAAAAAGATTGTAGTTTTACATGTCTCTTCCCAAAGAAATAATGGTAGTCCTTGGTCATGCCAACAATACTTTGCTTCCTGTGCTTTGCCACCATTTTTTGCTAAGGGTTATAGGGTGTGGTGAGCTCCCTCCCAATGCCCTCCTTGGAAAACAAATCCTTAAAGGCATTGGAGATGTACTCCCCACCATTATTTGATCTCAATGCTTTGACCTTCTTTCCTATTTGGTTCTCCACCAAGGCTTTGAACTCCAGGAACTTCGAGAACACCTTGTCCTTCTTCTTCATGAAGAAGATCCACATCTTCCTTGAATAGTCATCAATGAAGGTGACGCAGTACCTGTATCCTATGAGGGATGGAGAAGAGAATGGACCGCAAACGTCTGAATGAACCAAGTCCAAGATGCCCTTGGCTCGGTTGTCACTACTGGCAACGGACATCTTGGCATACTTTCCAAGTGTGTAGCCCTTGCACACATCATGTTGGTTCTTGTTGCACTATGGCAACCCTGTGGTTATCTCGCTCACGATTTTCAGTGCTCCATGGTGTAAATGGCCCATACACCTATGCCATAACTCCCCAAGGTCTTGGCCCTGCTCATCGCCCTCTCTACTACTCAGGGTTGTGGTTGTCTCAAACTATAGCCTGTAGAGGTTCTTCACCCTTACTCCAATCTGCTTCACTGCTTTGGAATTGAGGAGCTTAATGAAATCCTTTCCTCTGCAAAAGACAACCTCATAACCCTTGTCCTTTAGGGTTGAAACTGAAACAAGGTTCTTCTTAAGACCTGGAACGTAGAGGAAAGGCTAGACACCCTCGCTCAGCCTCATGGCCCAGTCAGCCTGCACATTGTACAAATTTTTAAAGCTAAATACAGCATGATTACACCCCTTCTACGCCCTAAACATGGCCTGGCTGAAGTATCATGGATGTGGGGTAAGATCTAACGTTTGTGTGCCTCTCTTTCTCCCTTATGGTGTGCTAATTTGAAGCCCTAGTTTGTTGAAACCCTAGCATGAAGTGTTCTCTTCTTGCTTCCTATTGCCCCCAAGTCTCTACTGCGTGAAAAAACCCAAGTGAAAGCCATTTTTCCTTCTTAGAAATCGACCTAGGCCCACCACTGCCACAAAGGGCTGAGATTAGATCTCTTGGATGGCTGAAATTGTTTCACTTTTTGACTATAAGAGAAATTAAATTTCTCCTAAGTCAAATGATAAGTTAAAGTATAACTACGCCTTGGTCCACATGTGGGTCCCTCTGCCAAACTTAGTGCACCTTTAACTTTGGTTGAACCCTTCCTCGTCTAACTCCATTTAACAGTGGGACTAATGCTTCTTTAGGGCAAGAAGATGGATGCTCCAATCGACAAGGTCCCCAATCTCCAAGCTAAAGGAACTTGTAAACACTTATGATCTTGCCAAAAGGTTAATAAACATAAGTGTAGCATGCACAATTCAAGGAATAAACATGTTATTCAACTGAGAAATACATGTAATATTCAAATCTAAAATGCAAATTATTAAGAAGATAACAATCAATTGCTAATCTTCTCCTTTGGAAAACAATGTCCCTATCAGGGCCCAAGTTACAAACTTAAAGCGAAATGAAAAAATAACAAGATTACCTCATTAAGAGCCAAGCACACCAAACCATTCACAAGATCATAAGCCTCCAAAGTCTTGTTTTATTAGCAAAAATAGAACAATTACAAATCAGCAACACTTCCCCAGGCTCTCAAGCTTCAAAACTAGCTTGAGGAAGGGAGGGGTTTCAATTTATAAGAAAATGGGAGAAGATCTCAATGAAGAGAGAGTTTCCAAGTGGCAAACGATAATAATCCCAAGGCAAATGAGCTGATCCAAGTGTCTAACAGTAGTCAAAAGAAGGTTGTGTATGATCCTCTTAGTGTGTTGTGTATGGCCCCAAGTGGGCAGCGTAGTTTACAACTTTACAAGTGGAGGCAGTGTATAACAAGTAGGGAGGTGAAGTGGGAGTCGGCCACCACATCCCCCACTCAACTCACCCTCCAAGTGGACCTCAACTCGGCCTTACTCCACGTGAAACTCGGCTTGCATTAATGGATGAACTCGGCCCTCCATGTGGCCCCTAACTAGGGCCAATACACACTTTTTAATTGGTACTTCATGGGCAGCCAACTCGTGGTGAATATGTGGCCCTTTTATCTAATACTTAACTACCCCTTGATGCCTAGTCACTTCACTTCACTACTTGAAAGATTATTGATTGGAAACATGTTTTTAATATGTTCCCACTGATTTAATTCGTGATTTCTTTTGTCTTTTTCTCACTTTTATGAGTAGAAGTAAATTTTCATGGGGAAAATTTAATATTTTCCACCCCAAAGTGGGTACTAGGATAATGTTGGTACTCTAAGGATGAAAATCAAGTACTTACATGCCCAACAACATTTCCTAGTGCCACTTTTTTATTTGTTATATACAATTTAACTAAAAATTCTCATCCTGCAGGAAATTTTTAATTATTAAAAAAATCCTAGAAATACCTAGTGCAATTTCATGAGACTTTAGATAATGCCTAAAATGGTAATATACATTGACCCTAGACTTAGAAAACACGTTAAAGGCCTAGTTAGTAATCGCACTCCAACTTTGGAGGATGTGAGTGAAAAAACTCAATTAATTATTTATCGCTAAAAAGCAAAAATAATTAATTAAGTAAAAAAACACTCTAGAGTGACGTTTTTACTAACCAGGTCCGAGGGTCTGTTGAAAATGTAACTAGTATCGGTCTTCATAATTGTTGCCTAGCTCATGACATGATGTAATTTATATGTATTTGTAAAAAGAAGAAAAAAAATTATTGTAAAGATCAAAGAAAATTATTTTTGTAAGCATGGGTTTCATGCTCTATCTATTATATTTCTAGGTCTAAGCACCCATTGTGTGCTTCTAGGGTTGAGTCATGAGTCATTGTCATTGTCATTATGTTCTAGACCCTTCTTGGGCTTATTATGTCAAAGAAAGAAAAATTATTTTATGTAAAATGGTCATGTAAACCTCCTCCATCAAGTCGGCTTGCCCTTCCTTCAAGTCGGCCTCAAAAGGGGTGATCCAACCACTATAAATAAGAAGGAACTCAACCTCATTTGTTCACTCACTAAGAATATTTTGATCTGCAATTCTAGAAGAGAAAAGGAAGTGTGAAATACATGAAAAGGAGCCTATCTCATTGCAAGAAGAAGAGGAAGGAGCAATGTTGTGAAAAGCGCGAGCGGGATTAAATCGGCGTGGGGAACGAATCGGAAAAAATCAGAAAAATCGGGAAAAAAGGGGAAAAAAGCGGGAAAAAATCGTTTGGTACAAAAATATTCATTTTTTTTCAATTTTTTTAATATCTAAACCATCTACAACATAAAATAAATACATTGACACATAAATATGATAGAAAAACTAATATATAAGATGTTTAATATCATTTCTAGCGCTAAAATCACACATAACATTGAATCATGTCCTGAATAATAAGTCTCGACTCCTGAGTCCCAACTCAGCCTCAAAATATCAACAAAAAATATGATAATGTATCTCATCATGTCATAATGTCATATACAATAAAATGAGGTCTAATCCTATTGATTTCCTCTGCCCCTCTTGCGAGAAAATGCCACAGCTTTCCCTTTCCCTCTAGATGTAGATGCTAGTGCCTGTGCTGGTGGAGATGGCAGTGGAGTCTGATGTGCTCTAGAAGCTGAAGAACTAGAAGTAGGAGCTATAGGAGGTAGACCACGTCCTATACTGGTGGCAGGGGTAGCCCGAGAGGTGGTGTCACCTGAAAACATTACAATCTCCCAATCCTGAAATCCTGAAAAACTGATAAGTCTGCTGGATTTTAAATGAAATCTAAAATTCTACTTTCTCCATATGAAATCCAATGAGGCTGGAACCACTCTCAAACATCCTGAGTCATTTCATGGTAATGTTAAAAATTTAAGTAAAAGGATGAAAATGAAGATTAAGGAGAATGTCACTTTTACTTTAAGAATTTAACATTACCATGAATAGCATATCCATACTAGGGCCTAGACTTGATCATTAAGCTGCCCCACTCAAAAATTATTTGTTTCTTTCAAAAAAAATTGCATGAAAAAACCCAAATGACCAAATGAAAAACCAAAAAAAAAATTATAAAATCGTGCTGTCCTAGCAACCCCGAGCTTTTTTCGGAAAAAATCGCGCTTTTTTTGGAAAAAAATCGGCAAAAAAAAGCCGATTTTTTCATGTAAAAAGCGCGATTAAATCGGCGCGGGGAAAAAAGCACGATTTTTTCAAAAAAGCGCGATTTAATCGCGCTTTTCACAACACTGGGAAGGAGCCTATCTCATTACAAGAAGAGGAGGAAGGAGCCTATCTCATTACAAGAAGTGGAGGAATCCTAGCAAAGAAGAAGAGAAGATAAGCGAAGAAGAAAAGGTCTGAAACTTTGTCATTTTCTGTCAGACATGCAAGAGGACTAAAGTACTACAAGACCGAAGGTGCAGGATTGAGATAGCACACCAAAAATTGCAGAAGTGGAAGAAAGGGACGAGACCCTAGTTGACTTGATTTGAGGTGTTTGACTTGACTTGATTTTGAAGGATTGACTTGTTTTCTTGGGAGGCTGACTTGGTGGGTTGGAGGAGGTCTTATTGTTGGGTCAAGGGTCTTGGTTGTCTCATTTGATTTGGTTCTTGAAGAAGAGAGCGTTTTTGGGTTTTGCCTTGGCTGAGAACCTACATCCTGTCTCCTTATTGTTTTGATCTTCATGCATTTAAGTTTTTATGGTCGCTTGATTATAAGAAGATAAAAGAAGACATAAAAGAAGATAATAAGAATACTAAGAAATCACAAGTAATTATCAAGATAAGAAAATATTTCTGCCTTTATGATTTTCTAACATGGTAACGAAGCTATGGTGAAGGAGGACAAAAGGTAGCTTGAAGATCTTTGGCTCTCATTATGTTCTTGAAGGTAAGGAAGTCTTGATAAAGGATCATTTAAAAGTCTTGGTTTCAAGAAGACCTAGACCTCATCTAAGGTGGCATCAAAGAAATCAAAGTTTTGTACACTTCTCCAAGGTCATCCACATTACCATTTTGAAGGAGGATCCGAAAGAAGTCTGCTCCTTAAATTTTCATATCACAGTCACCTAACCACAGGCAGAGACACCCAAAAATTGCAGGTAGTTCAGAAGACCCGAAAATTACAGAGATCTGAAGTTTTTAGTGAATTATAAAAACTTGAGATTGTAGTAGTGTCCAGTGGATTACAAAGGTTTGAAATTGAAGTAGATTAAAGATTGTAGTGGCATCCATCTATGTTAAAGAGATTCGAAAGGCATCTTATGAATCCTTTGTGAAGAAACTAGAGCATAAATATATATATATATATATATATATATATATATATATATATATATATATAACAATTAGAAGAAGAAGCCTAGTAAGGGAACTAGGCCGACTTGAAGACTTTATAAGGCTGCTCTATAATCCTACACAATGATAATGGGAAGCCCTAACCAGAGGGTAGGACACATATATATTAGCACTCAGATTCTAGAATGCAAAAGGAATATGCTTGGTTGAAAGGTTGTCTTGTGACCTATGGTATAATCATCAGAAGTTTGAGACAGATCATGAAGTTGCAGTACCTTTGAAGGCAGTCCTTGGCCTTGACATCTTTGGAGCTTTCACTCTTGAAAGAAGCAAGAAGATCATGGCATCTTGAAGAAACCTTTGCAGCAGACATCTTGTAATCTTGGAGGACTAAGGTATGTAGTTCTTGAGGTACATATAATTTCTTTATTCATATAAGGTCTAACCTAAATTGGATTAGGATTTTGGGATTTATTTTAGGGTTTGTAATCTTCATATTGTTGGAGGTTGTTGGCATCTAAGTTTTTGTAAACCCTAGTTGGTATTTGGAAACCCTAAAGAGAAACCCTAACCCTATTTTATTCCCTCATAGTACTCTTAGTCCTTGGTTTCTAAGGTTTGTAGGTAGTCTAGGGAGAAATGGCAAACCCTAGTGAGGGTAGAATTGAATTTGAAATTCAAACCCTAGGGTTGATGTTTTGAAAGGTAACATCAAGAAACTTATGGTTTGGATTTGGAAACCCTAGGAATTCTCCCTCTCTAAAGATTCCATGAAATCCATAGATTGTCAAAATCATAATCATGCTCTTGTACTTGTATACTTTTGGTGGTACTTGTCAGTGAATGTTGCAGGTACATAAGAAATGTTGATCTTATGCCATGAAAAGCATGATGAATGAAGAGAATAGTGACTTAGTAATCAAACTGGATCCTTGGGTGTTGAAAAATGTGTAACTAGGTTCGGTCTTCATAAATATGAAATGTACTTTTGATTCTTGTAAATTGTAAAATGAAAGAAAATTATTATTATTATTTTTGGAGCATGGGTTTCATGCTCAAGGTCTTTTATTTTCTAGGTCAACACCCATTGAGTGCTTCTAGGGATTGTCCTAGGTCAAGAAGTCAAAAGAGTCATTGTCATAAGTTGAAGACCCCTTCAAGCACATTGTAACTTTTAAAGAAAATTATTTTTGTCATTAAAAGTGTCAAAATACCCTCCAAGACCAAGTCGGCCTAGCTGTTGGCCGCTGGCAAGTCGGCGCAAAAAGAGGAGCCACATCCACCTTTAAGAGCCTATATAAAGGAGGAAACTCAACCTCCTTGAAGCACATTCATCACTCACTCATTCTAGCGAAGGAGGAGGAGAAAGAAGGCAGCAAAGAAGGAAGCGGATGAAGAAGACTTTGATTTGGGCTATTTCTCTCTCACACGTGCGAAGGAGGACTAGGGTTTCTACAGCAAATCTAGGGTTTTCATCTATAAGTTCGATCTTGGAGAAAAAAAGACAAGAAGGTCAAGCAAAGGTCACCAAAGGTCATCCTCAATCTCCAGAAGTCAAAGAAAGCCAAGCGAAGGTCTAAGGAATCCTTGGAAGGCTAAACGAGGCTCACACGTGGCAGCAGCAATTGCAAGAGGGCCGAAAATTTTAGGTCAGCCATGGAGGCCGAAATTCTGCAACAAAAGGTCGAAGTTGTGCTACTAGAAGAGATTTGACTAGGTTTCACTGGATCAAGGATACAACATCATCCAAAGAGGTTGGTCTTGGTCTTGGAGGGTATTGATCTCAATCTAAAGGTCTTGGAATTTGTCAATTAAAGAATTTATCAGCAAGAGAAGAGATTTGCAGGTTTTCCTCTCAAGTGGAGAGGTTTTGGCCCTGGCTTGCAACCTATATTTTGTGTTCTTATTCTTCTTGTTTTGGTAGTTGTTTGATGATATACAAACATAATAATAAGTAACAAAGCTAATAAGTAAAAAGACATCACAAGCAATTATCAAGTAAAGAGAAATCACTCTAATCATTGCCCTATAGATTTCTCAACATGGTATTAGAGCTAAGGTTGGCTAAGGGCATTATGAAGATCTCTACTACATTGAAGAAGTTTCTCAAGAAGTGTTCAAAGGTAGCAAGCCATCTCAAGAAAGGCATCAAAGAAGTATGGAATCTCCTATTTACTCCAAAGAAGGAAGTGACCAAGACAAAAGATGAAGGACTCTTCTCAGCACTCACAGGCACATTTCAAGATGAAAGCATTTGGGTGATCGACAGTGGAGCATCAAGGCATATGATTGGTCATCACAAGCAACTAAAGACACTATCAAAAGGAAAGTCTTCTTACTCTGTAGAACTTGGAGATAATAAGAGTTATCCTGTGCGAGGAATTGGATCAACCTCAATAGAACTAGAGAATGGAGGTAATATTCATCTCAACAACATCTTATTTGTACCAGGTCTACATAAGAATTTACTTTCCATTTCAAGTCTGGAAGATAAAGGTGAGATAAGGGCTTTCATTGATGGAAAAGTTGTAGTATGGAGTAAGAACTCAAGCATAGAAAATGCTAGAGTAATTGCTATTCGTGAAGGAAGACTTTACAGGTTGATATCTCCTCTTGCTCATGCTTTGGTTCACATTGGCATTAGCCCATGTGAACTCTGGCATAGAAGATTCAGTCATCTCCATTTCAAAATCCTTCCAACTCTAATTTCTATAGTAGATGGAATCCCCGAATTGAAAAAAATATCACGAAGGAGTATGCAAGGGATGTACATTGGATAAGACCACCAAGAGACCATTTGGAAGCAGTGCTTCACGGTCAAAAGAAAGCATGGATCTTATTCATTCCAATGTTTGTGTCCCTATGACTCCTAAAATACTTGGAGGTCATCTATATTATGTCAAATTTATAGATGATCATTCAAGAAAAACTTGGGCTTACTTTATGAAATCCAAGGACGGCGTATTTACTAAATTTCAAGAATTCAAAGCTAAAGTAGAGAACCTTACAGAAAGAAGAATCAAAATACTAAGATTCGATAATGGAGGAGAGTATACATCCAAGGAAATCATAGCTTTCTATAAGGAGTCTAGGATTAAGAGGGAGCTAATAGTTCCATATAATCCCAAACAAAATGGAGTTGCAGAACGAAAGAACCGATCCATTGAAGAAAGTGTAAAAGCAATGTTGCATGATCAAGATCTACCGAAATTTCTGTGGGGAGAAGCCACGAAGACAGATGTATAGATTCAAAATCGAAATCCCCACAGGTAAGTAAATAACAAAACTCCCGAAGAAGTATTCATTGGGAAGAAACAAATTGTGGATCATCTCTAAATCTTTGGTTATCTTGTATATAAATATATAACGAAGGATAAAAGAAAGAAGTTGGACCCTTCAAGCATGAGGGGAACTTCTGTTCACTACAGTAATTCTTTTAAGGCCTATAGGATCTACATAAAGGAAGGACATTGTATAGAAGTCAGTCGACATGTTATATTTGATGAAAGTATTGCACTCAAGAAATCAAAGGAACTTCCTATGGACTCTAATGATGAAGAACTTCCAGTATTTGAAGAAGAAGTTACCAGGGAAGAAGAAGAATATAATCATGAATATGAAGGTCCCAGTGAACCTATTCAGCCTGTGGTCATCCCCGAATCAAGAAATAGACCTAACTGGTTGAAGTCTACACTACTTGATGTAGAGGGTCATGGAGCAGCTCAAGGCACATTCAGGGAAAGTAAGAAGCCCAAACGATATTCTGGGTATGCAGCATACATGACAAAACTAATAGAAGTATAGCCATCCACATTTGAAGAGGTTTTCAATCATCAAGAATGGAAGGATGCCATGAATGAAGAATATCAATCTATAATGAAGAATGGAGTTTGGGAGATCGTACCTAAGCCCGAAGACAAATTTGTGGTAACTTCCAAATGGATCTATAAGATCAAACATGCAGCAGATGGAAGTATTGACAAGTATAAGGCAAGATTTGTGGCTAGAGGTTTCTCTCAATAAAAAGGCATCGATTATGAAGAGACATTTTCTCCAACAGCAAGGTATACAAATATACATTTATTGGTCTCTCTAGCAGCATCGATAGGATGGAACATCAACCAAAAGGATGTCAAGACAACGTTCCTGAATGGCACAATTGATGAGTAAGTCTATATAGAACAACCCTTGGGATTTGAAGTTAAAGACAGAAAGGCATATGTTTGTAAATTGAAGAAGGCATTATATGGCCTCAAGCAAGCACCAAGGGCATGGTATGCTAGTATGGATGCATACCTATAGAGATTAGGCTTCACAAAGAGTTTTGTTGATCCGAACCTTTATATTAAGGTTGTGAAGGGAGAACCGGTAATCATTCTTCTGTATGTAGATGATCTTCTCTTGACAGGTGTAGAAGGTCGAATTGAAGAATGCAAGAAGCAACTAGCAACAAAATTTGACATGAAGGATCTAGGGCTAATGCACTACTATTTGGGACTGGAAGTCTAGCAAGGACCTGATGAGATCTATCTAGGTCAAGGGAAGTATATGAAAAAGATGTTGAAGAGGTTTGACATGATGGATTGCAAACAAATGACAACCCTGATGATCAAAAACCTGAAAAACGAAGGAATTTTGAATTGAGCCTTGTGGATCCTTCCAGGTATAGACAATTGATTGGCTCACTGATGTACTTGGTGAATACTCGACCAGACATATGTTTTGCAATAAATGTTCTCAGTCAATTCCAAGTGGAGTCGAAGCATGATCATTGGATAGCAGCAAAACATATACTGAGATATCTACAAGGAACCATCCACTACTACCTGAAATATGATAGGAGGAATGATGTCCACTTGATGGGATATACAAATTCCGACTGGGGAGGCAGTGAACAGGATGGAAGGAGAACTACAGGAGGATGTTTCAGTTTGGGATCCTCCATGATCTCATGGATGAGCAAAAAGCAAGATACAGTTGCTTTGAGTAGTGTTGAGGCTAAGTATATTGCAGCCTATGAAGTAAGAAGAGAAGCAGTCTGGTTAAGGAAGCTACTATCCGACCTATTTGAAGGACCAATGGACCCTACAGTGATACATTGTGATAACACCAGTTGTATTTGATTGTCTAAAGACCCAGTGTTTCATGGAAAGACAAAGCATATCAATAACAAGTATCACTACATTTGGAAGCTAGTACAAGATGGTGTGTTGCAGCTACAGTATATCTCCACCGATGAGCAGGTAGTTGACATATTGACGAAATCTCTTCCTAATAAGAAGCTTGTGTATTTGAGAGACAAGCTTGGTTTGGCTGATGTATCCTCCGATACTCTTTGAGGATGAGGTAGGGCATCCAAGATAAGAGTAGTCGTGCACTGATATTCTTTGAGGACTAGCTATCCAAGAAAAGAATAGTCCAAAGAAGGGCATACTCTATGAACACCCGGTGGGGTATGTACCTTGAGAGACAATGATGACGGTGTCTATAAATCATTGTTCTCGCCAACATTGTGCTCTAATCTTGTGGAGAGATAGAGTTGTTAGTCAAGGCCTTGCTATGTGACAATGTTGGTTGATATGATGCTAAACAGATGAGTTACCAATCCGACTCTTCCTATAAGATCTCTTCAGATTGAAAATGTCCATGTACCATTTATGAATACCTCCCTAGTTAAGAGAGAGTGTTAAAAAATGTGTAACTAGGTTCGGTCTTCATAAATATGAAATGTACCTTTGATTCTTGTAAATTATAAAATGAAAGAAAATTATTATTATTATTTTTGGAGCATGGGTTTCATGCTCAAGGTCTTTTATTTTATAGGTCAAGCACTCATTGAGTGCTTCTAGGGTTTGTCCTAGGTCAAGAAGTCAAATGAGTCATTGTCATAAGTTGAAGACCCCTTCGGGCACATTGTAACTTGTAAAGAAAATTATTTTTGTCTTAAAAGAGTCAAATACCCTCCAAGACCAAGTCGACCTAAAAGAGGAGCCACGTCCACCTTGAAGAGCCTATATAAAGGAGGAAACTCGACCTCCTTGAAGCACATTCATCACTCACTCATTCTAGCGAACAAGAAAGAGGAAGAAGGCAATGAAGAAGGAAGAGGACGAAGAAGACTTTGATTTGGGCTATTTCTCTCTCACACGTGCGAAGGAGGACTAGGGTTTCTGCAGCAAATCTAGGGTTTTCATCTACAAGTTCGATCTTGGAGAAAAGAAGACAAGAAGGTCAAGCGAAGGTCACCAAAGGTCATCCTCAAGCTCCAGAAGTTAGAGAAAGCCAAGCGAAGGTCTAAGGAAGCCTTAACAGGTTGAACAAGGCTCACACGTGTGGCAGTGGCAACTGTAGTAGGGCCGAAAATTTCAAGTTTGTAGTGGAGGCCAAAATTCCGCAACAGAAGGTCAAAGTTGTGCTACTGGAAGAGATTTGACTAGGTTTGACTGGATCAAGGATATCATATCATCCAAAGAGGTTGGTCTTGGTCTTGGTCTTGGAGGATATTGATCTCAGTCTAAAGGTCTTGGAATTTGTCAATTGAAGAATCTACAAGGAAGAGAAGAGATTTGCAGGTTTTCTTATCAAGTGGAGAGGTTTTGGCCCTGGATTACATCCTATATTTTGTGTCCTTGTTCTTCTTGTTTTGGTAGTTGTTTGATGATATATTAACATAATAATAAGTAACAAACTTAATAAGTAAAAAGACATCACAAGCAGTTATGAAGTACAGAGAAATCACTCTAATCATTGCCCTAAAGATTTCTCAACATTGGGCACTATGATAAAGGTAGACCCATATGATGATGAACCATAAGGATATGGATGCTTCGTTGAAGAAGATTGTCATGGTGAGAGGGAGCCCTTCAAGGTTTGTACTGATTACCCTTTGATCCATAGGATCGTTAGCTCAAGTTGTTATAGGTGTCACATGTATCGAGCTAACCTACATAACAAAACCTCATTTATGATGAGAAACCCACAACTTGATGATTAAAATCACATTTTCTACTCAAAATCACAAGTTAATCCCCACAAAATGAGGATTTTACCCAATTGTTATCGTGTTGTTTCCTTAATGCCCATGTTCCATTCCCTTCCTATAAGTACGTTTGCTTTTTTTGTTAAGACTTTTTCTCAATTACCCAAAATCCTGTAATTTTTTGTCAAATTTATGTCTCAATGAGAATTAATATCCTTGTTGTGCTCTTGCATTGCTTGGATAATCTCCTTAAACCCTCTACCAACTAGAGGCTTCCCCTCACAAGTATACTCTATCCATTCATTTTGTTTCCATATCATGTTGGGTTCGTTGTCTTGGATTCAGGGCTTCTTGGCTTCGCCCCTACTGTTTCATCGGGTCACCTTCAAACACACCTCAAGAGATGTTAACAATATAACAACTATGGAAAGAGCACCTCATGAATGAGGACACACTTCATCTTCCATACTCTAATGTTGGTTATTTGTATGCTTGATTTAGCAAGGTAGATAATGAACTTTTTGGAGATTATGTTTCCAAGTCGTTTGGCAAGAAAGATCTAGCAATTTGGAGCATTCCAAGAGGCTTGACAATTCTTGGCTCTTCACATAGGTGTCAAAACTGATTTTGGTACAAGTAACATCTTTCCCCTTTCCTCTTTTACTTGATATTTGGCTTTCTTTCCATTTCAATAGTACATAGTTTAACTAGGAAGTGAACAAAAACTGCTTTTTAGTGCTACATTTCCTTTCTAGCTATTCAAAGATACTTTGAAACCTCACTAAAGTTACCATCAATCAACCACAACCCTAGCTTAAATTAAATTGTATTTAATTAACTATGTGGCTTTCTTTTCTCTCCTTCCTTTTCCTTCCTTGAGTTGTTGGTTAACCTCAAAAAGTGAATAGCAACTCCAATCACTCCATCCCTCCTTTTGGTAGTAATTAGTCCAATTTGTGGTTGTTTGACATAAACTCTAACTACTATGCTACACCAACCACAATAAAAATAGGAATATTACATTATTAGACTTTTAAATCTAAGAACAAGCATTGTTGTTCTTCTTTGTAGATTTGAAGAACTCAATAAAGATACCCCCCTAAGATTGCAAGAACCAACTCTAAAGTAGAGGGATTATGTAGATGACAAGGGAACCTTCCTTGATTTATTCATTTGTAACCCCTTGAGGATTATTCCACAACAAATAACTCAAGTGATGATATCTTAGAAAAAGACTCAACAACATTAAAATACATAAAATACTCACTTTTACTATAGTCTACACCTGACAACCCACACACACATGATAAATGCATGTCACCTTCCAACCCTCTCACATAAATGACTCTCACACTTGGCATTCAAATGATGTATGGGTACATGTGCGATTTTACATGGGTTTCTCCAAATTTGCACTAGTTTCTGGCGAAGATATGATTGTTTCCTCACCCACGAGACCATAATTGCACTTTCGTTTCCCTGGGCAGCACTTCAATTATGGCAGCAGCTTCGGGAAATGAGTTGTATGGTCTCAAAATAAACTATTCTATGGTAAGTAGTCTCATTTCAGCAAGGGTTCTTTTTTCCTTTCTATTTTGGTTCTCCTTTATGATCCTAGTTGATATCCTCCTCGATGCAGAGGCCTTTTTTGAAGTTAGGTGGCAGACATCCTTTTACCTCACCCTCCCTCATCTGCAATCTCGGCTTCCTCTAGCTTTTGAGTTTCCTTACTAATTACCCATAGATGCTCCCTACCACTTCTCCCTTTTGTTTACTTTGTTGTCTCATCTAGAGGGGAATTTTGCAGTCCCCCCCCCCACAATATCTAGTCCCATGTTCCTACCTTTCAAGTCTAATGTTCTCTAGTCTTCCAACCTCAGTTACTCATGCCAAAATCCATTCTTGAGTCGTAGGGGCAGTGATGGTCGCAGGAAAAAGCTTCGCACTAGGCCTCAACTGGGAGCCAAAAGGCTTGCATCTACATTTCGTGAAAATATTCCACATCCAATTCATAGAGAAATCAATAACGCAAAGGAGGCAGCTTAGGTGGAGAGGCACTTTCTTTTTGATGTAGAGGTAGATGAACGTGTGGGATATTGGATCCCTAAGATAGGGAATATCTGCACCGAGAAAACTAGATACTTCCAAACATTATAGTCGTAGGGGCAGTGATGGTCGCAGGAAAAAGCTTCGCACTAGGCCTCAACTGGGAGCCAAAAGGCTTGCATCTACATTTCGTGAAAATATTCCACATCCAATTCATAGGGAAATCAATAACGCAAAGGAGGCGGCTTAGGTGGAGAGGCACTTTCTTTTTGATGTAGAGGTAGATGAACGTGTGGGATATTGGATCCCTAAGATAGGGAAGACCTGCACCGAGAAAACTAGATACTTCCAAACATTATACTTGTATTGGCATATCAAATCAATTATGGGGAAAAGTGTTAGTTGAACGATCTAAAGCTCAGCAAGAAATTCTTCTCAGCATTGATGCGGTGCAACTCCAGCTAAGGCAGTTGAATACCAAAGTCTTTCTTATGGAAAAGAAGTTAGCCAATTTTGAGTCTCCAATTCTAAGGAAGGCTTTGAGGATCCTGATCCCATTCTGGTGGATTCTCCCACTAGTTAATTATTTAGATTGTCTGTCTATGTTTTTCTTTTGATGAGCAGTAAAATTACCACCCAGGATAGTTATAGATTTTTCATAGTCCTCTCGTGACTTTATTAGAGTTTAAGTTTGTACAATTGTGTTATCAATTTTAGACTAGTCTTATGGCCTAAAGCAACATGTTTGTGCTATTGGTCTAGTTTCCACAGTGGCAAGCCAATAACTACAAGTTAGACGTTATATATTTTTGCTTTATCTAACTAGCTTAGAAAGAAAAAACACACACACAACAATGTAAACCCAAACAATTAAAGACCAAATATGCAAAGACGTTTGATACACACACACACACACAGATTGCACGTAAGGGTGCAAATAGTTAAAACTTCAACAAGAAACATCAATTACAAGCTTTGAGATATATATAGTTCTAAGAGAAAATATATAGACATTGAGGCTCTAAATGGCCTATGTAGTTCAAAAATCATCCGAGTCTAATAGAATGAGTACATAGCATACCATGTCATGATCCATCATTATGAATCATCAAAATCATCATCATTGCTAGCAATAACATTTGTTGAGTTCTCTAGACCATCCTCATAGTTTTATGAATGAGTACCTTCCTCTTGAGTCCATTGTCTTTGAGGTCCAAGACCAACATTAATTTCACCCACTTCTCGCAATGGAAGTGACTCCAAGTCGATCCAATTGAACTCATCCTCATAGTTTGATGTAAGAGTACCTTCCTCTTGAATCACTTTGAGATGGGGGACCGACATCAATTCCACCCACTTCTAGCGATGCAAGTGACCCTAAGTCAATCCAATTGAAGTCATACTACAGAAATTTTGTTGGTTAACTCTCCATGACCCAATCCAAGAAGGATCGATCCCCTTCAAGATTATGGAAATGACAATATATGTGTTGCTCAATTAGTTATACCTCAACCAAATATTTTATTGCATGAAGACCAAATTATTGACTCATTGTTGTTCCATATTATTTTTATTCTTCGAGCAAATGTGCTCAAACACACTCTAGTTGTGCTCACACTTCAAAGCTCTACATTTCTTGTTAAGGATACTATCGTAAAGCTTTGATACTCGAGGCAATCCAAATCAGATTGGTTCCGCCAAAAAAATATGATAAAATAAAGTTCGAAGAAATGAGTCAATGATAAATATAATCTTTTAGATTTTGTTGAGTTTTCAAGTGCAATAGAGATAAGCACTAATTTCTGAAATACTAATAATTACTTCAAATGATATAGATCTTCTTTTAACAATTCTAGTTTATCATTAAGCAATTACACTTCAGAAATTCAACCATAAAACCATAAGGATAGTAGAGATCACAATGCATAGAGAGAACACAAAATTTATCCTGGGAAAACCACTTGGGGGAAAAACACAGCAACCTTTTTCTTAGAGAAATTATTTGGTTCAACAAGAGATACATCTAATGCAGCTAGTCAACTATGAGGTCAAACAAACCAACAATGCTTATGGTCAAACCTGTTCAACAACCCTCAAGGCAAGCCTCCCAATTTGCCCAACAACTCGCACTAATTTGATCCTCCCTAGGCCGAATTTCATCCTCCAGAAGACACCTAGAAACTCAGCCTTCCCAGAATTCTGGCTTGTCCAAAATTTTAGCATGTCCAGAACATGCTTCCCAGAAACACACATGCGAGCTAGGAGAGAGACATGTGAGTTAGAGGGAGAGAAAGATGACCTTCATCCTTTTCGTCCTTCTTGTCCTTCTTTTCCTTTGCTTGGATGCCCAAAAACTGTCTTACTTGTGTGACGTCGAATGGTGCCTTTGTGGAGGAGGTCGAATGCCTTTATATAGTGATATGCCTGTCCAGAATGGGTGTGTCTCTTCACTGGGCTGACTTGACTATTTTGGAGCCAAAAATTCAAAATTCAAACTTTGAAATTTTATCTTTTAAATCTGACATGAAGAAAATGTCTTATAATAATTCTTTCAAGGGCTAAATAATCAAAATGACATGAAGAACATGTCTTACAAATTCTTTACTCATTACAAGGGCTAAAATATAAATTATGAAGACCGACCATAGCTACAAAATTCAACAAAAAGTACCAAAACTTTCACCAAAATCCAAAATCTTGAGGTGTGCATTAACTTGGCCTTTCTAATTGGGGACCATGAAATCTACCTTTAACCTCCCCATCCATTGAAAAAAAAATTAAATAATGATACTTTGAGTTTAAAAAATGCCTAATTGCATGTAGAGGTTGATAATGTTTTCTAATCCATCTTTCACCAATTATTCTCCAAATAGGAAGATACTTGCCCTTTTCCTCTTTGTAGGCCCCATCATCATCATCATTTTCTTTGGAATGATCCACCACATTGTAAATTTATCCCCATCCTCCATTAATAAGAAACTAACAAGAAGCTCAAGCTTTGATGATCTCTTCTACTTTATTCTAAAAGGTACTCTCATAAACTAAGAGATAGAACTTGGGCCCTTCAAATTTGTGGCTTCAATGAGATGCTCCCTATCTATCGCTAAAAAACATCTTCCTTGAGTTGTTCTTGTAACCAAAAACTATTGCAATGTAATAACGCTTATCACAAACCCAACAATTGTTGGTTGAACAAGGTCACTACCCCTTATGTTTCGCCTCATAATATTTAGGACCCATGTGCAATTGTCAATGAATTTGGTTATCATTTTGGTTTGATCCAAACCCTCTTCGCCTAATTAAGTTTACCAATAACCTCAACCACAAGATCCAACCAATGCACAACACATGAAGTTCAAAAAATAGTGTGGTGTTATTTCTCAAACATCTTGCTCACCAAAACATTGTTGGATGTGTTGTCGATCATGACCTAAACTACATCATCCAACCCCACCTTCATAAACACATTGTCCAAGAGCTCAAATAATACCTTGGCATCCTTTGTTTGATTGGATGCATCCACTAATTTCATAAACAATATTTGTCGCAAGTCACAACCAAGAAACAAGGAAATTAATGAGTCCACGACTTTCCATCAAACATGATGATACATCTTATTATGAACGAAGTATCCAATCTTATCTTTCACCTCCTCTTGTAAAATACAACCCCTCAAATCATGAAAAGCGGAGCTTCAAAGCTTGGACCACATACAACTATAACATCTAGCACACATTCATAATAGGAAGGGAGGGCAGCATTCAATCTTATATCTCCATCATGCCAAAATCGGCCAATGTATTGAAAAGCAATTTTGAATTAACCTTACTTCCTTCCATTGAGCATCAATGGTTCATCAATAGGTGGGTGCAGTGTGGGGTACAAAGAAGTTATCCATCTTTTTTCTATTTGGAATAAGGTGTGGCATCACAATCATCATTTCTTGGAAGCATGAATCCAAAGCAATCATGAGTAGGGTGGCTAGAAGAGAATTTGAAACTAGGGTTTCCATATCCATAATGTTGTCCAAGGATCTCAAAAATTCATCCCATCTCCTCTTAAATTTATTTTTGCTCGCCTTCCTCTATTGAAATAGCTCAACAATCACTACCATTAGAGCTTCTAAATTATCCAAAACTCCTAAGTGGCCTTTTAACTTGCCTTACAACATGCCTTAAGTGGGGTAATTCATCCTGTGTATACCTTCTCACCCTTACGTAGGGTCCCACAATGGTTGCATTCTACTTTTCTCTTAGACCAAAGCCATGCATTGATTCCATGTAGGGCCCCTCTCCCTTACTCAAACCATAGGAATGTCTTAAACAGTTAGAAAACGTTGCAAATAGAAGTACAATGTTGTCTTACTTGAACAAATTCAACTTTACTACAACAAGGGTTTGAAATGTATCAAATTACACCCACATGGGCACAAGAATTTTCCAACCAATCTCCTTTAGGCTTCAATCTTGTAGAAAATGAGTAGACACAAACTCAAATTCGCTCAAACAAATGCTACAATTCTAAGGTCTTCAAGTGCTCACAACAATAAGTGTGCAGGGCAAAAAGAAGCGAGGAGGTCTTTATAAGGATGGGTAGTACTAGTTACTTTTATTGTTTTTTTTGTATGCAAATTTGGGCCCAGAGGTAGTGTGAAAATTCTATCACTGCAACATCTGATTTACTTTGCCTGCTTATTTTCAATAAGTTGTTTATGAAATTCCTTTAATAAACATTAAAATAAATTATGTTGCAGATATCACACCATAATACAGAAACAAACACATGCACAAGAATCAACACATCGACATAGATATTTCGGACAACAGTCCTCGGAAAAACCCAATGTGGGAAAACCGGTGCAATAAGGGAGGATTTTATTATTCAACAATTCTTCAGTACAACCGGGTGCCACACTGGCTTTCCCAACAGAGAGAAAAATTCTCCAGCACTTCTCCCAGTCCCAGCGTCGGCCTAGCTAACCTCTACGTGGTTCCCAGACACACTGCATCAGCCCCTGCTTGTCTGCATCAACCTTGGGCCTCAACGTCATCCACGCAGACCCTCTAGTGACTGCGCAGTCTCCTGTTGTCTCTACGTCTACCTAAAAGGCCCTGTGTCTGCCTCTCCTGCCTCTGCGCTGGTCTTCTGTTGCTCATCTTGAATTTATGCTCTATACTTGTTGCCTCCTCCTGCTTTCCAGACCACTAGTTTGAATTTCTCAACTAACCCCGCTCCAGAAATCGAATTGACTGGTCTCCCTCAGTATGTTCTCCAACTGACCCTCAAGCCTCTTTGTATACTTTTCTCGTTGGTCCATCAACGGCCGAGATTAAGTCCCTAATCAACAGCTAAGATTAGATCTGGCTTGATCCATGACTTTTGGACCATTCCAGCTCAGTTTTATATTAATTCACATTAATATTTTATTTTCCCTAAGTTTAGACTTAGGGACTCCATTAAAAATATTAATTATTTTAATATCTTACAAACTGGTTAGATTCTGCCCAACCCATTTCTGGGTCTTGGAGATCTCATGTGCTTTATCCTCTCCACCAATTTTCGTGGCTAGAGCACATACGAAGCTACCCCAAATCAACACTCCCTCTTAGCCAGGATTGTGCTCTAGTAATACTCCTCACTAGTATCACCCTGATCATCCAGCATCAGTCGCTAAGCTCATACTAAGCCTCCCTGCCTAACATCCTCTGCACTGCTGCATCCTGTACTGATGCCCATGGCTCTGCTACTGCCACGGTTGCATCTGTACAGCAGCTCCCTCTGCATATGTGCTGTTGCTGGTCCTTTTCTCCCAACACTACATCCGCACTGCAACTCCCTTTGTATCCGTGCTACTACCACCCCCATTTCTGCTACTGAAACGGGTTCTTTATCATCCCCATATTTTCCCTGAAGTAATCAAACTTTGTCCATCCAAGGGCCTTGGTGAGGATGTCCGCCACCTGTTCTCTTGTAGGAGTGTAGCTCAACTGTACAGCTCCTCGTTGGACACAGTCTCTGACAAAGTGACACCGGATATCAATATGCTTTGACCAATCATGAAACACTGGATTCTGAAAGAGCTTGATGCAACTCTGATTATCGCACATGATCCTAGTCGATTCCATTTTCCTTCTGAATAGGTTCACAAGTAGTTTCTAAGCCATATGGCCTCACACGAAGTTGTGCTCGCTGCCATATATTCTGCCTCAGATGAGCTCAGAGCCACAGACTTCTATTTCCTACTACACCAAGAAGTCATTCCCAATCACATGTTGAAACAGTGCCTAGAGGTACTTTTCTGATCCACTGAACTTCCTGCCCAATCTGCATCAGTAAATCCACTCAATCTGATATCCTTACCCCTAGTGTACAAGAGTCCATAATCAATTATTCCCTGTAAGTAGCTGAGAACGTGTTTGGTTGTTGCCCAGTGCGCCCTCTTCAGTTCTACCATGAACTGATTGAAGTTGTTGACAGCATAGCAAATGTCTGGCCTGGTATTGACCAGATACATCAGGGACCCTATGAGCTGTCTGTATAGGGTGGGATCAACATCCTTGTCTTTTAACGCATCAATCTTCTCCTAGTTGGTGATCATTGGAGGAGCCATGTGTCTACAGTCCTCCATCCTGAATCTTTTCAGGATTTCTGTAGCATACCTCCCCTGCCCAAGGAAGATCTCACCCTTCTGCTGCCAAACTTCCAACCCTAGGAAGTAATACATTAGTCCCAAATCCTTCATATCGAATTCTATGGCTAGATTCTACTTGCAGTCCCTAATGAGCCTAGATGATCCTGTCAGAAAGAGATCATCCACATACAATACTAAGATTAGCGGCTTATTCTCTATAACCAGATAGTAGAGATATGGATCTGCGTCACTCTTGACAAATCCCATCTTCTGCAAGTAGCCATCAATTCGACCATACCATGCTCTAAGTGCCTATTTCAGCCCATACAAGGCTTTCTTCAATCTGCATACATGAGACTTCTTCTCATGTGTCTCAGAGCCCTTTGGTTGTTCAATGTATCCCTCTTCTTCTATTACCCCATTCATAAAATCCATTTTGACATCCATCTGATGAATCTCCCACCCCATCTCAGCTGCAAGAGAAATCACGGTCCTAATAGATGTATACCTGGCTACCGGAGCGAAGGTCTCCTTGTAGTCAACTCCTTCCTTTTGAGCATACCCCTTAGCCACAAACCTAGCCTTGTATTTCTCAACACTGTCGTATGCGACATATTTGATCTTGTAGATTCATCTCGAACCTACTATTGATCTGTCTTGAGGCCTTGGCACTACCTCCCTGACATCGTTCACCATTATGGAGTTGTACTCCTCTACCATCGCATCTAGCCAAACCTGATGTTGATCTGCCTCCCGGAAATTGGCAGGCTCCCCATCCTGAGCTACTAATGCCTGATATCTATCCGGTTGTTTTCTCTCCCTCTTATTGTTTCTTGGCACATCGATGAAGTCCTCTGCATCTTGCAGAATCTGACGAAGTTCACTGCTAGTTCTTCCTCTGCCAACAAGTGCCTCTGTTAGCTCCTCCTCATCTTGTGAATCTTCCTGATCCAAGGAAGAATTCTTTACTTCTGTTGGTTGAAGAGGTTTAACCAACAACTCTTCTTTTGACTACTCCTCGGAAGGCATCTCACGAGATTTTCTGAAAACCCTGTCCTCCATGAACTTTACATCTTGTCGAACCACTACCTTCTTGCTACATGGAAGATAGATTTTGTATGTCTTAGCGTTCTCGCTATATTCCACTAGATATCCCTTCCCACAGTTTGATCCAGCTTTTTCCTCTTCTCTTCGGGTATGCGGCAATATGCTAAACTCCCAAATATCCTGAAATCACTGACTTCATGCGCATTGCGTCTTCCCTGTGAAAACTTTCTCTAGAGTAATCTTGCCCAACGCCCGATGAGGAGTCCTATTCTGAACATAAGCTGTTGTGTTGCATGCTTCTGCCCACAGGAATTTTGGCATATGCACACATGAATTTTGGAATATCCCGATCATACATCATGGCCCTAGCTGCTTCTACAATAGTCCTGTTCTTCCTTTCTGCTACTCCATTCTGCTTCGGATTGTACGGAGCTGTCCACTCTCTTTTGATGCCCTCCTTAGCGCAAAAATCAATGAAGTCCTTATCGACATACTCTCCTCCATTATCTGAGCGCAAAACTTTTATTTTCTTCCCAGTCAAATTCTCCACCAGAGCCTTGAACTCTTTGAATCGACAAAAAACCTCGTCCTTGGTTTTCAGAAAATAAATCCAAGTTTTCCTTGAGTGGTCATCAATGAAGGTAAGGAAATACTTGGCACCACTAAGAGCTTTGGTGGACATAGGTCCGCAGATATCTGAGTGTATCAATCCTAGTACACTCTTGGCCCTATGTTTCCTCCTAGGAAATGTTGCCTTGGCATACTTTCCTACATCACATCCTCTACATACATCATCTTGTTCCGTACTAAGATCCGGAACTCCTATTACAGTGCTCCTGAGAATTCTCAGAGCCCCATGGTGCAAATGTCCCATTCTTCTGTGCCATAGTTCGTTCAAGTCCTTGTCTCCATGACTACCTATTAGTGCCATTGGTGATTCTAGTTGTAATTTGTACAACCTGTTACTTTTGATCCCGATCTGCACTTTCTTTTTCCAGCTCGGGTGTTTGACGTATACCTTCTCCTTGATGAAGTAGATGTCATAGCCCTTGCCTTGAAGTTGCGACACAAAAAGTAAGTTCATGCCCAATCCTGGTACATGAAGTACATTTGTAGCGCAGAACCGTTCTCCCGATTCTGTTTGAAAAACTATGGTACCCTTCCCTACTAGAGTACACTTTGCCTTGTTCCCCATGGTGATCTGAAAGTTCATCTTCTCTTCTCGATACTCTGAGAAACATTCCCTGATTCCCGTCATATGCCAAGAGGCTCCACTGTCTATATACCATACTTCTGATGATGCAAAACTAGTCATACAAGCCACTTCTTCTTCCATCCTAGAATCCAACATGGAGAAATCGAAATCTCTTATGCAATTTTCTGAAAATATGTGCGAGTCCCCTGACGTGTATGCCTCTTCATCATGGTCTCGACCCAAAACTGATTTTTCCCTCCTATCTCTGATTACTTGCTCTGATACCATGTGAAAATTCTATCACTGCAAAAACTGATTTACTTTGCCTACTTATTTTCAATAAGCTATTTATGAAATTCCTTCAATAAACATTAAAATAAATTCTGCTGCAAATATCACACCATAATACAGAAACAAACACATGCACAAGAATCAACACATCGACAAAAATATTTTGGACAACAGTCCCCGGAAAAACCCAATGTGGGAAAATCGGCACAACAAGGGAGGATTTTATTATTCAGCGATTCTTCAGTACAACCGAGTACCAAACTGGCTTACCCAACAGAGAGAAAAATTCTCCAGCACTTCTCCCAGTCCCAGCATCACCTTGCCTGACCTCTGCGTGTTTCCTAGACACTTTGCGTCAGCCCCTACTTGTCTGCATCAACCCTGGGCCTCTTGGCGTCACCCACGCAGAACCTCTAGTGACTGCGCAGTCTCCTGCTATCTCAATGTCTACCTGAAAGGCCCTGCATCTACCTCTCCTACCTCTGCGCTAGTCTTTTGTTGTTGATCCTGACTCTCTGCTCCATACTCGCTGCCTCCTGCTACTCTCCAGACCACTAGTTCGAATTTCTCAACGAACCTTGCTCCAGAAATCGAACTGACTAGTCTCCCTCAGTATGTTCTCCAATTGACCCTCAAGCCTCCTCTTATACTTTTTGTGTTGACAAATCAACGGCCGAAATTAAGTCCCTAATCAACGGCTAAGATTGGATCTGGCTTAATCCATGACTTTTGGACCATTCTAACACAGTTTTATATTAATTCACATTAATATTTTATTTTCCCTAAGTTTAGACTTAGGGACTCTATTAAAAATATTAATTATTTTAATATCTTCCAAACTGGTTAGATTCCGCCCAAACCATTTCTGGGTCTTGGAGATCTGATGTGCTTTAGCCTCTCCACCAATTTTCATGGCTAAAGCACATCCAATGCTACCCCAAATCAATAGGTAGATGGCTCAATCATCCCATCAGGCTCAACCTGATGGGTCAGATCAAGTCAATTACTAACTAGCCTTAGCCAAGACAGCCACTGGTATGAACTGGTTTAGCCAAAATATGGTCAACCTCATTTGAGTCAAGCTAACTTGGCCAAGTATGATAACACTCCTCTAGAGAACTGCAAATGAAACTCTTTTTTTGGAAGTTTCTTCAAAAAAAACGACCTGAGCTCCAGTACTGCATTGCAAGGCAGACTTTCTTTGGTTTAGGTGCTGGGTCTAAGGGGTATATATTCTGCCAAAATCAGTCAGGACTTGCAACCAGCCTCGATCCTTTCTGACATGCCATTTTGGTGGGAGAAACCTTGGTGGATGTCTTAATACTCCATCAATTTCACCAATGAACCAAATCCCCATTGGCAGTTAAAATCTATTTCAGAATGCAAGATGAAGAAATATGGTTCTTGAAGAAATATCTGCAAATCCATATATCTCTATTTTACAGTCATAGGCAACAACAAAAATAGATCCAAATACAAAACATCATTATTAATTTATTCTAGCAGGACTTTCCAAAAATTGAAGAAATGTGTTTCTATCAATGTTGCAAAGATCAGCATCGGAATAAAATCAGCAGAGAGTCTGAAAAACAACAAAATTGTACAAATGGAGAAAACATCCGTAAAAATCAGCAACCATCGGCAAAATTAAGATACCACCAAAATATTGGTAAAAATCAGCAAACATCAGCTAGGCCAAAAAATCGCGATTTTTTGGCAATAAAATCGGGATGTTTGCAACACTGGTTTCTATTGTTTATAAAGCAGATTGCAATCAAGGCAGTGTTTGCCTGTCCCACCTTTCCTTAACCTCGGTGAGACAAAAAAAACAAACATGAGAACGTGATCATCTGCCTAAAGGGATAAAACAGCATGTAAAAAACAATTTTGAAGGATGAGTAAGCAAAAACATAAAGCCAAAAAGGAAGAACAAAATTCTACATGATAAAATCTCAGGTTTATGGTATATACTATATAATATATGCATATATTTGTTTTCTAAATATATATCACAATTTTAGTATTTTCAGGACACGAGTGTATTTTTTCCCCTTCATGTTTTATTATTTTCCCCATTTCAAAACTCAATAGCATGTTACTGCAAACACTTCTAAGCACAGCAATACAAATTTTGCAATAAAGATATCCTAAATTTATTCTGTACTAAAGACCAATGCAATTCCAAGGGTAAATTTAGGCCAAACACCAAAGGCAAACCCTTCCCTTGCATTGACTAAGTCTAGAATGTTGCTTCTGGCTGTTCCTTGTGCCTATCTATCTCCAATACCACAATCACAACAATGAACCCCTAATAACTTTTCCATCATCCCTTGCCTCCACATTCTCAATTCATTCTGAAAAGACCTGCATTTGGCTATCACAATCAAATCTTCATCAAAATATTTACTTATACACAAATAGTAGTATGAATCTAAATGTTAAATCCAGTAAACTCATTTTCACAAATAATTTGAATAATAAAATATTTGTTGATCAAAAAGGACTGGAAAATAACATGTTTCCCATTCTCATCGTTGATCTTTAAGAATTGTACACATTATTATCCACATTAGTAGTTGTTCTCCAATGCCAATTCAAACATAGTTATGCTGCATATCATGATGTTGGTCTATTGCTTGCTCACTAAATACTTTTGCCTTCACCTCTTTTAAAAAAATCCTAGATATGCGGTTTTGCATGTTATGATATTGGTCTACTGCATGCTCACTAATTACCTTTGCCTCTAGCACTTCAAAAAATTCCTTCATAATGCACTTCACAAAAATTCCTTCATAATGTGGTTGAACATGAGATACTCTCAGAGGACTAGAAATCACATTGCACAAGACAGAATCTCTCATCTATTTCTCCTGACCTCAGATCAAAGAAGCAGCTGATAAAAATAAAACATAGAAAAATCACTCTGTAGTAGATTACTGGTTTGATGATAGTTACTTTCATATCCTAAATGTCTCTATATATAATGCCAAAGTGTGAATCTTCCTTTGGACAGACTCGTGCATATTTCTGACAAACAGAAACAGTTACATGCACATACAAGATAACAACTGTCTCACTAAATATCCGACATTTCAAAACAGATATAAAACCCAAGATACTAATCAAATATTGAATGAGCAAGAAGGAAGTAAAATGAGGGGTTAAATCATTTCTAAGTTCATCTGCATGATGAAATGTTAATAAAACTGCAATAAAAGGAAAGCCAACATACACTAATCTCCTTTTTAGTTTGTGGTGCAAACACTGTGTCATCCTTCACTCCACCAATGATGTACAGGCGCACTCTTTGCTGTCCTATAATAACTTCTATGTTGTCATCAACATTCAAAAGCTTAGATACATCAAATCCTGTTTCTTCAAATACCTGCAGATATTCAAACAAGAGGAAATAATATCCTGGTTAGAATGCAAACAGGAGCACTTACCACCAAAGTTAAAAAGAGACAAATGTCAATCAGTCCATGGAAGGCTATTTTCACCCACTTTAATGTACTATTAACGCATTAAAATTGAAGCAAAGAAATCATTTGTTGAGCAAGGGGCTTCAAAAAGGCCTCGTTAGAAATACTGTTTAATTTATTGAGTGCAGTGACAAATAATTTTGTCATGTTGTGTATCAATATTTTTTCTCCAAATAATATTAATCTATGTGACAATGTCACTCACTGTAATGTAACTCCTCAACAAGTGCAATTCCATGAAAATAAGATGTGTCATAGAATGAGTGATGCGTCTCTTAAGCTACCAAGAATATTCAGTTACAAACTTGGTGTGTCACTTGCACAAATATATGTACGAATACAATTTAACAGATAGATATAAGGATTCAATAGTCAAAAAATAAATATAATGATTTCAAACAAAGCACTATAAGTAAAACATGTGAACACAATTGTAAATAATGATACAAATCAGAGTAAGTGACGTAAACTCACTGAAAAGGATTTAGCTTTACTGTATGAGCTAGAAGAAACACATTGGCAGAACAGAATATTATCTTGGTCCCTACAATGAGAAAGACTGCTATTCCTTACACATTCCAACGCTCAAAATAAACCTCAGAAAATATGCCACAAAGCTTACTTCAGACATTCCAATACTCACAATAAACCTGAGAAAATATACCATGAAGCTTACTTTGAAATTCTTCAATATTGTCAGAGACAGATATGTGAAATTTCAGAAAATCAAGAAAGCAGTTCAGCAGAGCTTTCAACAATCAAAATAACATAGCAAAAAATGCAATTAATCTTCAAAGGAAAAAAAATGATGACCTCACAACCATATAGATTGAACTTAAAAGATCTGATAACAATCCTGCTCCAGGAAAAGTTCTTTTGCTCTCTCTTATGCGAGGCATAAGAGGTAATGCAACAATGAAGGTGTTGCCGTTCATGTAGCATGACAATTTTAATCCAGTTTGAAGACCATGCCCAAGCAGGCTATGTTGGAGAATGTTGGCTTTTAAGTAATATTTCTGGCATTTGAGGCGCAAATGTACCATTTATTATCATTCAGTTGGCATCCTCATCACACATTTCACAAAGATACAAGTTGATGTCATGGATCATGTTGAGAAATCAAAAGGGCAGTAGTTAGGGTGATTTCTCTTTTCTTGATAACTGCTTGTGATGTCTTTTTACTCTTTTCTTACTTATTAGTTTCTTCTCTTATTATTATGTTTGTTCTTATCATCAAACAGCTACCAAAACAAGATGAACTAGTACACAAGAACAAAGGATATATGCTGCAAGCCAGAGCCAAAACCTCTCCATTTGGAAGGAAAACCCGTAAATCTTTTCTCTTCTTATAGGTTCTGCAATTGACAAATTCCAAGACATCTAGAGTCTAGACCAAGACCAATACCCTTCCAATACCAAGTCTGACCTTCTTGATGATGTGCTTCCTTTGTCCAAATCTAACCCAGTCAGCAGCACAACATCAACCTCCAGCGACAGAATTTCGTCCTCTACTGCAGGTCTGAAATTTCTGGCCGCTACAACTGCCACTACATCCACATGTGTGAGCAAAAATTAGCCTTCCAAGGCCTCCTAGCAGCTTCGCTTGACTTGCTTCCTTGTCTAGGGCTAGAGAGTGACCTAATAGGCTCCTCTTCCAGCAACTTCAATCTTCTTCTAGCAACTTGAGAATTTTGACCTTGAAGCAGCAAACCCTAGCTCTTCTTCTTCGCACATGTGAGAGAATTAGCCCAAAAAATTCTTCCTTCGTCCTTCTCCTTCTTCGCTAGCCTTCTTGCTCTTCTTCTTTGCTTAGATGATGAGAAGTGAATGTGAGTCCAAAAGAGGTCGAGTTCCCTCCTTTATATAGGCTTCTAAGGTGGACAAAGCTCCTCAAAATAGGCCGACTTCTTAGCTATTAGGCCGACTTGGTTTTGAAGGGTAGTTTGACACTTAAATACAAAAATAATTTTCTTTACAATTTACAATGTGCCCAATGGGGTATTCAACATATGGCAATGACTCTTTTGACTTCTTGACCTAGGACACCCTAGAAGCACTCAATGGGTCCTTGACCTCTAAAATAAAAGACCTTGAGCATGAAACCCATGCTTCAAAATAATAATAATAATTTTTCTTTCATTTTACAATATACAAGAATCAAAAGTACATTTCATATTTATGAAGACCGAACCTAGTTACACATTTTTCTACAGATCATTGGGCTTGGGCTTGATGAATAGCATACCATTGTTGTACACATTCCAACACACTATATGTCATTGCTAAGGTGTTTTATTGAGGGTTGTTCATTGGAGTATTTATTCAACTCTTGTTTGTTTCCTAGAGCACTGGGATTATATGTTATGCCTTGTTATTAGGACTATGGTGCAATACATTGACTAGAGGATACTCGTCGGTTGCATGTGTGGATCATTCATTTCGACCTATGATTGATTTGATTATGAACATCTCTTTGCACATATTTTTAGGAGATCTAGCCATTCAAATGCTATGCTAATTGACTTATCATGTGATCTTTACCTTGATAGATGAGCACCCTTGTCCTTATGGAGATTCCTAGAGTTAGGATTGTTTTTTGGGGACCCCTTACCTAAGAAAGCACTTCTTTGCTCATGACCTCTGGCACACTTATTAAGTCATGAAGTCCTTCCCATCCATTGTCACTTGCACTAGCACTTATGATTGAAGGGTTGACCTTGGAAATTCCACCTCCCCTTTGGGGTTGGAAGCACCTAATAGGGTTGACTACTTAGCCACCCCTACAAAGGTAGGGAACACTCTTAGGAGACTTGGTCTAGTTAGATATATTGAAATAAAAATGGAGGCGTTTTTATATCAGGAAGCTTACAGCTGCAAGTAGTCCACATTAAAAATACAAAACCTCTAGCAGAGAAGTGACATGCTAAATACGAAACCATATGTTGAAAAATCCACCACCAGGTAGAGACAACATTACCATACTGAAGAAGGGCACAAAAGTACAAGTAGGATATAAAGGTGAACAAAACATCCCATGCCAAGTCAGTAATTATAAAAAGAACAAGCATACCACAATATAACTGGAGGGAAACTTGGAAAACAAGGGCTTGTGAGGCATACTTCTCTGATGGCACACTTGTGGTCTTCTTCATCCTTGGCTTTCTTTCCACGAGGGAAACTCCAACTTGCCCCTGACTTCCAACCTTTCACAAGCAGGCACTGCAAAGCAGACAATGTGTTCCAGATTAGCATGCCAGTATTCATCAAATAATATCTGCTAAATATTCCATAGAAATATGAAATAGACTTGTTCAAAATATAATATATTGTAGATACAGGGCGTTAAAATAAGTAATATAATGCAGGGATTATGCAGTGGTAGAACAACTGGAACTAACAGTAAGGATCTCATTCATCAAAAAATAATGGTTTTGAATCTTGATTTGATTTCTTAGTTTTATTCCCATGCATATGGAGCAAATATAATACAGAACCGGAGCAAAGAGTAGCTGCACACAAATGATCATCTTCAAGATCAAATTTTGGAACAATATTCTAAAACATAATACCATAATAACAACCTATTGGACACAGTTCTGGTCCCTAGAAAAGCACAAGCAATTTCACTAGGTGGTTTCAGGTAAAACTCATTGTCCAAGACAGTAAACAAACTGATATCCAAAACAATAGCAAACAGAATCAAGAAGGCCCTCCCAAGAATCATTTCCTCCAAACAAGGAGGTTTTGTAAAAAGTTAGTTACCAGAACAAGATAACAACGAATACCCTAGGATTGATGTGACCTGTAAAAGACCCTTGATATCATTTCTTAATTATTGCGGTAAACTCAAAATGACAGCCCTCGAAACAGATTTATTAGAGGGGTAAGCCAATGGTTGGACTATCTATTAGCACAGGTATCTTGCTTTAGGTTTTGGGCTAGAGTAAACACTTAGAAGCTAGTAGATCTAGTAGGTATCTCTAGATCTCTAGCCTATTTGTGTCAATCAAACCCCTATGAAGCTAATAATTTATCTTTCAAGTGTGTAGAGATCTTTTTAGGTGATTCAGCCCTTGGGGAAGCCCAAATTCATGGACTCTATGGTGACCAAACCTTATTTGGGCCTTGAGCTTATCTAACGATCTATTGTGCAGGGATTGGGTTTGTACATCAAATTCAAAATATTTCCATCAAATTATTGTTCGAAATCTACTTGGGCTATAAATGAATTATTAACTAATTAGAGCTAATATTTTCTTGTATATTATTGTAAATTACTTTGTAAATTATTCTAACCCTTGTATATTATTTTCCTCATTTGTAAATAATAGTTTTGGGGTTTTATCTTAGAAATTTCTAGATCTTGTGTCTTGGGCTCTATTTATTTATCTTGTAGATGCCAAAGGATCAAATTTTCAAAGACAAACTCAAGTGTGAGGATCGTAGCCCTCACCAAGCCTAGACGATTGGGTTTGAGAGGGTTTTTAGCGTTGGAAGGAGTCGTCAAAGCAAAAGATCAAGGTCTTTCAAGGTTTAAGGCCTGATCTAGGGCCTATAGGCCTAGATCTAGAAAACTTGCCTCTCCAAGCTTCAACGCCTAGCCTAGAAGAGGAGGCCGCTAGCCCTATGAGCCCTTTTTCACTGAAAATTCGTGGTTTGGTGTCATTTGCTAACATTTGAAGGTTGCAGGTGTCTCTTGTGGTTTTCATCATTGTTTTGGGCTTTAAAGATCATCTTTGTACCTATTTGAGCCAGTCGCAAGGATTTGAGGCCTTTTATGGCCTATCCGCAAGGGTTTGAGGGGTAAAAGCCCTAGATGCACCCCCATTTTGGCCTCCAATAGCTAGTCGCAAGGCTAATTAGGCCTCAAAGCCTTAGCCGCAGCCCTTCGAGACTTTAAAATTTGGCTTGCGATTGATTTTAAGGACTAACATTTTGTTTTGCAGGCCTACAGTGATTTTGGCAGGGGTTTGTAGTGGTATTTGTGGGCTAATATTTGTTTTGCAGGCTCATTATCCATTAAGGAAGGGTTTCAAGGGCCAAAAGTTAATTTGCTTCATAACTCTAGCCCTTGGAGGCCTGGCCGCTAGCATAAGGAGGGCTAAAAGACCTAGTCGTGAGACCTAGAGCCTCTTTCCTACTAGGTTGCAAGCCTCATTGGGCTTCCTAAGCCTAGTTGCAACCCTTGGAGGGCTAGATCCATCATATATATTTCTTTTAAGGTTAATCCATTGGTGTTGCAAGTGTTTTTGAAGGGTTACGAGCTGAGTTGCAGGAAACATGGGTCTAGGGTCCGTTTCCGTACGAAAACGAAATGGAAACGAGGAAACCCGTACCGTATGGCCTGAAAACTCGTTTCCGGCCGTACTGGCCCGTTTCTCGAGGAGGAAACGTGACCGGTACAGCTAGAAACAAGTTTTTGAGCCATACAGCAGAGTTTCCTCATGCAAATTGACTTTTTCTTATGTTTTTTTTATTATTTGGTTTTCTATTTTTTTATTGGGTGACTAAAGTGGCTTCTAAATTTAATCATAATGTTTAAATGTAATAAATTATAATGTATCATGTATGCTTTATGATTGCACATAACATTTCTTAAATGTCCTAAATTCTGATATATATATATATATATATATAGATATTCGCGTTTCCCCGTTTCCAAAATTTGGGGAGGTCGCGTTTCGTACCCGTGCCCATTTCGGAAACTCATACCCGTTTCCCCGTTTCGTGCAACTTAGGTTACAAGGCTAAGACATCGAAACTCTATGCCCTAGCCTTGCTAGCTAGGTCTCTACAAGTCTGATCCATTATTTGCATGAGTGTTTGAACTAAGAATTTGTGGTTGCAGTGATCTATGAGGTTTGCGCCTTGTATATCAAGCTAAGCTTTTATGAGTGCAGGCATTGGAGGAGTAATTTCTCTCCTATCTCCAAACTTGGCATAGGCCACTAGGCCTAAGGGTTTGCTTCTATTATCCTCATCCTTTCCTTTTCACTGTCTAAATTTTACATCAGATCTGTGTGAAAATTCCTATACTCAAGGAACCCCTACTACAACAAAACTGGATTTACTTCTCCTACTTGATTTTAATATACATTATCAAGTTATTTTCTGAAAAATATTGAAGCAAATTACTTCTGCAACCCACACCAATTTAATTTGATTACATGAAACAAGAAACTGAGCAAAGAACAAGATATATAGGACCGGAAAAACCCAACGCAGGAAATCGGTGCAGCAGCTCTAAGGGTTTTATATTATTAAGCAGTAGTTCTGAATACAATGCTAGATGCCCTCCTGGCAATCCAGTTACAGAGAAAAATATCATGGCGGAAAAACTGTGTGAGATTACCTAACTTCTCCCGGCAATTTCTAGTTGATCCAGCAATAGAACCAGCAAACCCCCTGCTATCTTTCCGTAGGCCCTGCATCAGCTTTAGAGGCTCTACGTCATCCTTGCATTGTCTCTTTGACCTCTTAGAGCTTCTGCGTCAACCTCTCCCAGTTGTTCTCGCAGCTCCCCAATAGTTCTGGATTTTTGCGTGAAGGCAGTTTCCCTTCTTTGTTGGCCCTTATAGCTCTGCGTCCAGCCTGCATGGGCCTAAACTGACCAAGCGTTAGTCCCTCTAGGTGCTGTGTTGCCTCCACTAGTGGCTCTCCGCCTCTCTGCCCAGTATTCTCGAACTATCCCCACCCCTCTACTGCAAAATGATCACTTAGTTCGAATTTCTCAGCTTCCAAGCCCCAAAAATTTTGAACTCTAGATCAATTCGTTCTCTCGGTGTATTCCTGAATGAACCCCAAGCCTCCTTCTTATACTTTTCTCATTGAGACTTCAACAGCCGAGATTAAGCCTCTAATCAAAGGCTAAGATTAAAAACTTGACTTGATCTGCTTTCTAGAACATTCTCACCCATATTTTGACTAATACCCATTAATACTTTAATTTTCCGAAGTTTAGACTTAGGAACCCCATTAAAAATATTAATTATTTTAATAAAATACAATCCGGGTGGAATTTCACCAAACAGTTTCTGGGTTCTTTAGAACTCATGTGCCTTAGCCTCTCCACCAATTTTCATGGCTAGAGCACATTCGATGCTACCAAAAACTAACACTCCCTCTTAGCGAGGAATGTGCTCTAGCAACAATGTCCAACTGCATGTTGCTCTGTCTCTGAAGCATCTCCTTTCCACACTGTTGCTGCCATCAACACTATGCTACTGCTGCTACTGTACAACTGCCACTACCACTACTGCATTTGTACTACAGCTCCCTCTCAAATGTTGCATCTGCTATGCAGCTAGCACTGCCACTACTACCACTTCAACCGTACTGCAACTCAGTTGCTAAGAGAAGCAACTGTAAAACACCCAAAATTATTGAACTAACTGTGTTTAGCATAATACCATGTGAACGTTGGCATCTCACTGCTACTAGTCTCTGACCCTTTGAATCTTCTGCGTCATTGCTGACTTCTACACTGTGCCATCTGCACTACTGCCAACCTTGCTCAACGTTGATCAGTCTCTGATCTCAGGCTACTGCATCTGTCTCTCCAACCAACCCACTGCATCATCTGACACTAAGTCCATCTCGCTACTGTTGAATCTCGGGCTCCTGTAGCAAGGAATTGATCCAAGAGGTGGGTTCCTCAAGGATCCTGCCCACATGTAGTCCTCTTGACTACAGTTCTATATCACCCCATTTCCCTCCTGGAGATGCGTGGGCACTCATGGCAAACTCATCTTCATCAATTTTTGCTAGAGTAGCCTTAGGATCATGTTTCTCATCCTTATCCTTTTGCTTCAAAGGACACTGGGATGCAAAGTGGCCCATCTCGCCACATCTGAAACATTTCACCTTCGAAATGTCCTTCCGCTTTTGCTTTTGTCGTCCCTTTGATGCTAGAGATGCGTTCTCCTCCTCCTCCTTGGTCTTTTGCCACTCCCATTGCTGCCATTGAGGTCGACCTTAACCAGACCCCTCCTTAATTTTTCCTGTTGAAGGGTTGCCCACATCTCCTCCCATGAAGGTAGTCTTTCCCTGCCCAGTATACTTTGGACGGAGACTTTCCATTCATTCGAGACTCCATTCAGGACCATCCTTACCATCACGGTAGACTGAGGGGTAGACCCCACTGTAGCAAGTTGGTCTCTGGTGCCCTGAAGACGTTGAAGATAGGAGTTAACCCCTTCTCCCTTCTACATCAATGTTCACTGCAACTTTTGTTCTAAGTACATCTTCCGTTGTTCGGAAGAACCTTCATACAGTGAAGACAAAGCTTCCCACATTTCTTGGGTTGTATCTTTGCCCTGCAAGTGTGAGACCACATTATCTCGAACTCCATCGAGTATGTACCTCTTTGCCTTTGCCTACTCGGCCTTGTACTTCTTCCTCTGATCATTGTCTGCAGGGACAGCCACAACACTCTAGACGTAAGCTTCGAGATCGTACTCCTCCAGAACATCTAAGATTTTATTCTTCATATGACATAGTTGGAAGCTCCTTCCAACCTGTCTTGATCTCTGAGCCCATGTGAAGCCATCTCACCCAAACTGTTGAATTGACTCCTCTAGTCACTGCGCAGCACTGGTCTGTTGCCCGGCAAGTGAAAAAATTTGAACTTTTGGCTAGAAATGTCCTCTGAGGAGAAAATTCCCCTTCTATGTGTCTTCGCTCTTTTCCGATGGACTTTTGCCCCGGCAGAAACTACGCCCTTCAAGCACTGCGTTGAGGTTGTGCGTCACTCCCTCTGCCTCTACAAGCTCACGAACAAAAAATCGTACGTTTTTGTCGACTCTCTCAGAGAGAGATTTCCTCAGAATCTCTGCTTTCCCGACAAGGACTGAACAATCCCTTCAAGGGGATTCGAATTGCTGCCAAATGCAACTATTGGCCTCTCTGTCCAATGTTGGATCTGCTCTTCCTGTTTCAAAATCAATGCTTCGATAACTGGTGAAAATTCCTATACTCAAGGAACCCCTACTGCAGCAAAAATAAATTTACTTCTACTTGATTTTAATATACATTATCAAGTTATTTTCTAAAAAATACTTAAGTAAATTACTTCTGCAGCCTACACCAATTTAATTTGATTACATGAAACAAGAAATTGAGCAAAGAACAAGATACCTAGGACATTGTTATTTTTGGACAAAATAGGCCACAGAAAAACCCAATGCGGGAAAACCAGTGCGGCAGCTCTAGGATTTTATATTATTAAGCAGTAGTTCTGAATACAATGTTGGATGCCCTCCCGGCAATCCAATTACAGAGAAAAATATAATGGTGGAAAAACTGAGTGAGATTACCTCACTTCACCCAACAGTTTCCGGCTGATCCGACAGCAGAACTGGCAAACCCCCGACTATCTCTGCGATGGCCCTGCGTAGGCCCTGCATCAGCCTTGGAGGCTCTACATCAACCCTGCGCTGTTTCATCTGCCTCTTGGAGCTTCTACGTCAACCTCTCCCGGTTGTTCTAGCAGCTCCCCGACAAATCTGAATTTCTCTGTAAAGGCAGCTTCCCTTCTGCTTTGGCCCTTCTGGCTCTGCGTCAAGCCTGCGTGGGCCCAAACTGGCCCAGCATCAGTCCCTCTAAGTGTTGCGCTACCTCCACTGGTGGCTCTCTGCCTCTCTGCCCAGTATTCTTGAACTATCCCTGCCCCTCTGCTGCAGAATGATCACTTAGTTCGAATTTCTCAACTTCCAAGCCCCAGAAATTTCGAACTCTAGATCAATTTGTTCTCTCGGTGTATTCCTGAATGAACCCCAAGCCTCCTTCTTATACTTTTCTTGTTGAGACTTCAACGGTCGAGATTAAGTCTCGAATCAACAGCTAAGATTAAAAACTTCACTTGATCCACCTTCTAGAACATTCTCACCTATATTTTGATTAATACCCATTAATACTTTAATTTTCCTAAGTTTAGACTTAGGAACCCCATTAAAAATATTAATTATTTTAATAAAATACAATCCGGGTGGAATTTCACCAAACGGTTTCTGGGTCCTTTAGAACTCATGTGCCTTAGCCTCTCCACCAATTTTTATGGCTAGAGCACATCTGATGCTACCAAAAACTAACAATCTGTAGTGTTAACAGCAGTGGCATAAGTAGTTGCATGTAATCATTAAGACAAGGTCCTAAAACTAATCTAACAACCTTAAGATCCTAAAGTAATTCACTAATACACTTAAGGGCAAATTTGTCAAAGTTTTGTCTCATTTGCAATTGAAACATTGGACTGATATCATTATTAAAGAGGTCTGATCAGATTTGAAATAAGTGCCTGAGATTCAATTCTAATAAGCCTTAAAATCATTTCTTAACTGCTTAAGGTCTTGGCATTGCGGGATTGATATTGCATAAGTGTGTGGGCTGATCTATAACATTGATATAGTGTAAAAGGAGCTCTTGAATATCTTGAATTACATTGGTGTCTTGATAATAGCCTTCCATTGCATCTCTTACATCTCTTTTTATCATTGCAAAACATTGCATTGACATTTGATTTGTATCTTTCATATTGCATTTTCCATAGCATATCTTAGCTTCTCATCTTTGGCATTCTAACTCTTGCATTTGCATCTTTGCATTGCCATCCCATTGCATTAGCCTTGTATAAAAAATCATTGTTAGCAGTTTCTTATTGTGCTTGTTAATATTGTGTTTGAGATCATCTAATGTGCTTCATGGACTTATGATCTAAGTGATAAGTGCTATAAGATTTGCTTCTTGTGCCTAATTGTTAAATCACATTACCATGAGAAGAATTGAATGAGATCTTGTTGACACATTGCTAAGCTCTTGAAGAAATTGGAATTACTAATTGTGTTTCATTGGTATTATTTATCTTGCTTCATTGAGATAATCTTTTACTTATTCTCTAAGTGCTTCATTTACTTGTTCTTGCCATGTTGAGTTAAATATCATTGTGAGCATTTCAATTTCAAGTTATTTAATCTTATTGAAGCACTTAACACATTTATATAATCTCATTGGAGCAATCACTCACATCTTGCATCTTCATTCTAAGTTAGAAGTGCATCTCTAAAATTCACCTCCAAGCATAAGCTTGGTTGTAAGAAGATAGGACCACCTACTTCAAACAATTTGAGGACTCTAGACCCTCATTCGCAGTTAACATAGGTGATCTTGCAGTTCTCTTGCGGGCAATCCCTTGTAGGAATGGAGACACCTAGGTGTTTAGAACCCTATAGGAGGTATTGTTAATGAGGCCATAGCCTCCTTCCTTTGTGCTTCTCTCTACAACTTGCATTCGAGACTAGTTCCAAAAGAATTGAGAAGAAGGATTGACTTATATAGGGCATCTAACTAAACTTTATTAAGAGCTTGCAGATCACATAGATTTAGGTCTTGTATTTCATCTAGGATAGAATTTGCATCTCGCAGCAATTGTTCATCCAGTAACTTGGATTTCTAATTCATATTGAACAAGTAATTAATCTCCTGAGGCACTGGTCTCTAACTTATAATCTTAAGGAATCTAATCAAATCGTGCTTAATAATCATACTTGCCTCTTAATTTCAACCAAGTTGCTAGGCCATTCAGTTGTGTCTCCTTGACTTGTTGGTTCCCAACAAGTTGTTCATCATCTCATCTATAGGGACTACCCCCCTTAGCCTGCATTTAGGAGACAACTTAAATGAAGAGGGCAAGGATCAAAGTGACAGCCCCCGCCCTGAGCTTTGTCACAATCTTGTGTACAATTTGAGCAACACGAGGGTGCATGCTAAAATACGGTTCAAAAGAGATGGGACTAATGAGTTTATAGTCACACATGGGGATGTCGAAGAAATGGTTTCTAACAAAGGTAGGTGATGAGATGGTGATGCAAAGATGGGCTACGTATTTCAAGAATGGACACCTATATCAAAAATATTCTATCGAACTCAAGAATCATAAACTTCTTATATTTGCATTCAGTGCATTTATTTGTTGTCCACCTTTGCTACAGGTACTTTGAGGGTATTCGCTATCAAATCTCCAACAATGTTCAGATTGTGTACTATGGATGATTTTGTTAGCTTGTTATGAAGGGACCCCATGAAGGAAGGGCAACAATGTACATGTGAGGGATTGTAGCTGAGTGGTGGTGGACAAGGGGCAGTGGTCGTTTGCACAAGTGGAGGATATGAAAATTTCAAGTCTAAAATCCTATTGTAGCAACTAGTATTATTTCTTCTAACTGTTAATTAAATTAGCCGTTTATTGCTACGGAAACAATGAAATAAACACACTGTTATCTCCACAAAAATATTACGGAAAATACTAGCACTAGAAACTGAGAAATATTCTAGCACACGCACAAAAATTGACAATTATTTTTCAACAAAAGTCCACGAAAAAAACCAATGTTGTAAAATCGATGTAGCAATTGAGAGTTTTAATTACTAAGCAACAGTGAAATAATCCAAATACAATCTCGATGTCGAAAACTGGCAATCCTACAAAGAAAATACTGGCAAAAAATATCTGAGGTAAATTACCCTCTCTCCGAGAAATCTCAGCACTTGATTGCCCCTGGAAAAGCTAGCCATCCAACTTGGACTACGCGGGCACTACATCACTCTGGAGTTGCCCATCACACGTGCTGCCTAAATCGACTACCAATCTAGTCGTCCTGCCTGTTGTTGCCATGGAAAATGCTTCTTTGGCCCTTTGGAAACTCTTCCTGACCTCTTGAATTAAAACGTCTTCCCCTCCAACAAAATCAAACTGCACACTTGAGGGTCTGCACTGCCTCTGCGCAGCCTCCTGGAGGAAATCTCAGCGTCTCTGCAAAGTACTCATCGAATCTGGAAAATCTTCCTCCTGCTTCACTGTCCCTGCCACTCTCTATTGTTGCTTCCCTTCTGAAGCTCGAACTCTTCCGGCAATTGTTACTACTATCCGGAAAATCGAACTCTCCAATGAAATCGATCTCAAGTGTGTGTTCTCCATCTACCCATCGACTTCTTCTTATAATCTTATGTTGGACCTCCAACGACGAAGATTAAAACTTAATTAAGGGCTAAATATTATTTCCCAATCGATCCATGTGAATTTCTAGATAATTCACACTTTTCTCAATTAGTTCTGATTAATTAAACCCTTTTCCTAAGTTTAGACTCAAGAAATATTTAAAAGTAGGCTAATCATCTAATTGAGACACTTCTAGGTTATGGAGAACTCTTGTGTTTTAGCCTCTCCACAAAGTTTCGAGACTAGAACACCTCTAATGTTACAAAAACTAACACTCCCTCTTAGCGAGGAAGGTGTTCTTGTGTTGCACCACTGCCACAACACCCTGTTTTTGTATCATCCTTTGTCACATTGTTGATGTTTGGTCATTGTGATTCACTTCCATTGCCCACCAACCACTACGCAACTCTGATGTTGTATTTGTGTTGTTGTTGACACTATTGTACTACTGCCAACTCTGCATCTGCATTGCAACGCCCTCTCATTTGTTGTTGTTGCACCTGCAAGAACTGCAACTGAGAAGCATCATAAATACTGAATCAAATGTGTCTCTATGCTGCATTTGTCTCCTGAGCATCTGACTGCTACTAGCCTCTGCACTGTTTACTAGGGAATTTACGTTGTTGATGACTCTGCTACTGAGCCTCCTGCTCTACTGTCAACACTGCATTGCGCTCCTCAGCACCTAACTGCTACTAGTCTATAACTATCATCCATGAATCTAACTACATCACTGACACTAATCCATCCTGCAATTGAATATTGTGGACCTTGGTAGCAAGGTAATTATCCATGAGGACACCTCAATGGACCTTGCCCATCCCTGTGCAACTCTGGGACTATAGCACCATATCGCCCCACCCCTCTCCTGGAGGTATAGTTGCAAACATAACGAAATCTTCCTCCAGCCTGGAGGACATCTTATCTATCTTTGTGGGCGTTGTCGCTTGGTCATACTTCTCATGCTTGTCCTTCTTTCTGAGAGGACATTGCATACTATAGTGGCCAAGCTCACCACACCTGAAGCACTTGACCTTAGATAGGTCCTTTTTCCTTTTTCTTTTCCCCCGTCCCTGATTGGGGCCCTTCGATGCTAGGGCCACATTCTCCTCTTCCTTCTCACCCTTCACGCCCTTGTTGCTACTCTCGCTAATGGTGCTCTTCAATAGAGCTCGCCTCAACTCCTCCTGCTGCAAGTTTGACCACATCTTGTCCCATCTAGGCAATGTGTCTTTGCATAAGATATTTTGGACAAACACCTACCACTCCTCTAAGACATTGTTCAATGCCAAACATACAAGCTTTGTTGGTAGAGGTGCCTCCCCAATGGCTACAAGCTGATCACATACCTCTTGAATCCTGGTGAGGAAGGAATCTATGCCTTCACCCTTCATCATCCTAATGCTTCTTAGCTTCTCCTACAGGAACATCTTCCGCTGCTCAGAAGTGTTCTAATATAGCTGGACGAGAGCATCCAACATTTCCTTGGTCGTCCCTTTGTCTGCCACATGTGAGACTATATGGTCCTGGATTCCATCCAGGATCAACGCTTCGCCTATGCCATCTCCTTCCCATATTCCTTCCACTGATCTGCATCCTGGGGTAGTGCTACCACATTATCCACATAGGCTTTCAGGCCATGTTCATCCAACAGGAAGGACATCCTAGCCTTCCAGATGACAAAGTTGGAGGCTCCCTCCAACCTATCCTGATCTCTAAGCCCAGTTGTGGCCATTTCTGAATCTAGTCAAAAATCTCCCTCTTCCTCTACTTGGTTGTTGAATCTGCTATTCAGACTCCCTGCTAGAGTGACAAAAACTACTCACAACTTCTGCCAATCTGCAAGTGGAAAATTAGATCTCTAAAATTCGAAACCCCCCTAAGAGAAATTTCCCTCTATGTGCTTTTCTCTTCCACCCAGCACTGATTTTGATACTGCAAAACCCTTTTGTGCCAAAACAAGGAATCTGCCCAATGAAAATACTGCATTGTTTCTCCCTCTGCCTGTTGGAATCACCAAATCTGGCAAGCCGAATTTTTCTGCCAACCTGCACTGAAAAATCGATCTACCCAACAATTCGAATTGCCTAGCTTAGGCTTTGCGCAGCCCCACAAAAATTGGTCCTGCTACTCCCTCTAAACAGCACATTTCGGCCTCCGCTTTTGAGTTTACCCGTCTAATCAAAATCGATTTGATACCATGTGAAAATTTCAAGTCTGAAATCCTATTGCAGCAACTAGTATTATTTCTTCTAAATGTTAATTAAATTAACAGTTTATTGCTACGGCAACAACGAAATAAACACACTGCAATCTTCACAAAAATACTGCAGAAAAATAATAGCACTGGAAACTGAGAAATATTCTAGTAGACACAAAAATTGACACAATTATTTTTGGACAAAAGTCCCCAAAAAAACCCAATGTGGGAAAACTGGTGGAGCAGCTAAGGGTTTTAATTATTAAGCAGCAGTGAAAAAATCTAAGTACAATCTAGATGCTGAAAACCAGCAATCCTGCAAAGAAAAGAATGGCAAAAATTATCTGAGGGAAATTACCCTCTCCAAGCAATCCTGGCACCTAACTGCCCCTAAAAAAGCTAGTCGTCCAACTTGATCTGTGCAGGCTTTGCGTCACTTTGGAGGTTCTTGTCACATGTGATGTGTAAATCCACTGGCAATCTAGCTGTCCTGCCTACTGCTGACTAGGAAAATGCTTCTCCGACCCTCTGGAAACTCTTCCCAACCTCTGGAACTAAAAACATCTTCCCCTCCAGCAAAATCGAGCTGCTCAATTGAGGGTTTGTGCTACCTTTGCACAGCCTCCTGGAGAAAATCTCGGCCTCTATGCAAAATGCTCACCGGGTCTGGAAATTCTTCCTTCGACTTAACTGTCCCTGCCTCTCTCTGTCTCTACTTCCCTTTTGAAGCTCGAACTCTTCCAGCAACCACTGCTACTCTCTGGAAAATCGAACTCTCCAAGGAAATTAATCTCAACTGTATGTTCTCCATCTACCCATCGACTTTTTCTTATAATATTTTGCTGGACCTCCAACAGCGAAGATTAAAACTTAATCAATGGCTAAAGAATATTTCCCAACCGATCTGTGTGAGTTTCTAGATAATTCACACCTTTCTCAAGTAATTCTGTAGTTAACCCCTTTTCCTAAGTTTAGACTTAGGAAATATTTAAAAATAGGCTAATAATCTAATTGAGACACTTCTATGTGGAGTTTCCATAAACGATTTATGGGTTATGGAGAACTCTTGTATTTTAGCCTATCCACAAAATTTCGAGACTAGAACACTCTGATGCTACAAAAACTAACAGAGGAGGTTGTACTGAATCACTATGGCAGGTTACCAGCATGAATGGGTTGCATCCTAAGGAACAATTTGAAAAGGAGGGCACCAACAAATTGATGGTCACACAAGGGGATGTGGAAGAGATGGTGGTTTCTACAAGAGGCAAGTTGTGAGGTGATGAGGCAAAGATGGGTTATGTATTTCAAGATTGTACCCCTACTCCATAGTATATTGCCTCATAGAATGCAAATAGCGATGGATAAGTGTGCATTGTGGTTAGATCACCCAATGCCAAGTCCATGGTGTTGGGGCTAGTATTTTAAGCAAAACAACCAAGGATTGGCCACTTCTCCTATCAAAAGTTAATGTGGATTTGGTGGAAGAAAGATTTGTGGTAGATTGAAGCTTGAAGTCAAAATCATGTGACAATCGAAGCTAACATTAGCATGCATATGGTTGTACTTGTTGAAATTGAACAATCACCTAGTGATGTCTCTCAATCTCATGAGGACCTAGGGCACCCCCACCGCCAACCCTCTCATCACATGGATTCTATTGGTTCTTTGTCATTTGGGTCCTAGAGTTCAAGCTTTGTAATTGCATGACTTACCACTAGAATAGCCTCTCTTAACCCACAAAACGTGCCTAGGGTAGTGGAGGAGTGGTTCTTTGACGCATAAAAACTATAGCTGAAGCTAGAAAACTGATAGCTTGAAAACTTAATATGTTAAAATACACAGGTATTTGTAATAATAATTTATTATATATATAAAATGTATAAGTTGATGAATGTTTACAATGAGGACCCGCATTTCTATACCCAAGCAGGTGTCCTTTCGTGAATGGGCATGTCTTTTAGACACGCCTTTTCACTTAATTTAATGACTATTTAACCTAAATAATATTTAATTATTTAATATTTATATTTATTTTATTTAATTAATTGTTATGATTTATATTCATAACATAGCCCCTTCCTTGAGAAGCTTTGTCCTCAAAGCTATATTGCTGGCAATTGTCTTTGTGGTTGTCGTCTCAGCATATGGAAGGCGGAAAATTGACTCAGCGTCTATAATTCGCTAATAACTCTATTTTGAGTGGTTTTTTTTTTCAACTCTAATTAATTTTTTTCTTTTTTAACTTCTAATAAAAATAAAAAATTGTAATAATAATTTAATTAAAATATATTAATTAATTAAATTATAATTATAATATGTATGTTATATAATTATGTGATATATAAATAATTATATATATATAAATATTTTTATATAATTATGTTATATATAAATAACTATAACGTATATATATAACTATACCCAAAAACTCCAACGCAATGTTTTGATTGTTGACATGCCCACTGAGCGAGATGTCTGTTGATCGAGGAGTTATGCCTCTTGGCAGCGGAGCACAGATAAGCGAATTTTTTTTTAGCCGACAAACAAAATGCGGATGAACGAGGAAAGTTGAAGTAGCGTCAGGCGGCGTTTTTAATGCCAGCAGGAAGATAAGCGAACAGGCAGCAGCAGACAGTAGAGGCAGAGGAGCTGGCATGAAGGCATTGATAGGGTGTTGACGTGGACGAGGTCGAGGGTCTGGCACGAGGGCGTTGATAGGGCATTGACGCAGATGTCAACAATGTTGGATGGAGGCGTCAAGAACAACGAGGAATCGCTTGAATGGCTGAGGCAAAAACAGCAGAGTGTCTCTGGAGAAGTAGACATTTTTTTCTTGCAACAAGGAAGCCTTTGTTGTCACCCTGGTATCCTTGCCATGGTAATCTTCCACGCAGGAGAAATATTAGAGTATGAGCAAGAGATTCCAAATCATCTCTCCTGCTTGAATTTCTTCCTAAATGAGCATGCACACTTGCATATCGAACAGTTCCCCTGAAGACATCTGGCCTTTGGTCATAGTCTATATGTTTAGGTTGACTACTGCTGCTATCCCGCCATTTAGTTGCTAATCCAAGGTCAATGAGGTACAATCTCTTTTTATCTGGTGTCCCAGGCTGACCAAGCAAGAAATTTTCAGGTTTTACATCGCCATGAACATAAACTCTAGAATGCATCTTCTCCAGAATGTGGGTAGATTCTACAGCTATGCATGCCACCATCTCTGTAGACATCGATTGCCCAGCAGAATTCCAAGCATCCCATAAACTAGGGCCCAACATATCCATAACCATAACATAGTATTTGCCCTGACGACCCTTGTAGTGCACACGGGGAACACCATGACTACCTCCAAGAGTGGCATAAATGCCCCCCTCAGCAGGAGGGACTACCTCCAAGAGTGGCATAAATGCCCCACTCAGCAGGAGGGCCATAGTTACAACCTTTGTTGCTCCTGTGTTCAAATTTTAGAGCAACCTCTATGGTACCAGGACCAATAGTCTGATCCGTGGGACCAGAAACACGACGACCCATGTAAACTTGTCCAAATCCACCTTTACCCAGCTTCCTTTCAATCTTATACATAGGAGAGCCCCCTATGCTCACCCTCTCAGGCAGAGATGCAGTGCTAGCCTCATCCTTGGCACCGACAACCTTATCGGCACTTTTTCCAGCACTTTCGTCATCCATCTTGTCTAAGGCATCCACAACCCATAAGTTTGTAACCAATGTATTTTTATCCTTTTTGCAGCAGCACAAATTGGGTCATCATATGTAAGCTTATGTACTGTGATATGAGTGCAGCGTGCTTCATACCGACCCACATTGAATCCACCATTATTTAATATAATGTTTTGAAATGAAACAAGAAAAAATGAATTTGCAGATTCAGATGTGGCTATTGAATTGGGCTTAGAATCAGAATGAATTGCAACGCTGTCCAGATTCTTAGATATGGTTGTGGTTGTGGCATCAAGCAGTGGACTAGATACCACATCAATTGGACCAGATTCATTTGTATCATCATCTTGATCTGTATCAACTTCATCGGGATCATCATCTAGATCATTTTCTGCGACATCTTCATCTTCAACATTATAATCATCTAACGCTTCATCTAGTTTTGTTTCACCATCGCTATCATCTTCCTTATTATTGATTTCCTTTTGACATGCTTTAACTTCTGCAAATGATTTTTCTAATCGCTGAAATGCTTCTTGAATACTAAACTGTTCAACGTAATTAGGATGTGAATGTAATGGCACATTGTGTGGCGAACAACGTTCAAAGAGCCGCATGATTATATCGTGTGCCATGGCTCTAATACCACTGAAGCATAAAAACTATGGTTGAAGCTAGAAAACTGATAGCTTGAAAACTTAATATGTTAAAATACACACAGGTATTTGTAATAATAATTTATTATATATATAAAATGTATAGGTTGATGAATGTTTACAATGAGGATCTGCATTTATATACCCAAGCAGGTATCCTTTCGTGAATGGGCATGTCTTTTAGACATGCCTTTTCACTTAATTTAATGACTATTTAACCTAAATAATATTTAATCATTTAATATTTATATTTATTTTATTTAATTAATTGTTATGATTTATATTCATAACATTCTTACTCTTCTCTTCTACGACACTTTGTTGTGGACCATGGCAGGGACTTGGAGGACTAGAGTGTTTATATTACCTCATTGGTCCAAGACAAAATTTTAGGGTTTTGCGCAACTCATGCTCCTAACCTCAATTCGCAACACATCCATATTTGGGATTTTGCTTAGCTTCCTATCTCCCACTTGTGGATCGAATTGTTTTAAGGTGAGGGTGCGTGGGTGTGGATTTAATATGGTGGAACAAGAAGGTGACCAAGTGGAAGCATAGGGAATGTGATCAATGGTGTTGAGAAGTATGTGTGATTTTGGTGTAAGGTTGCTCTACAAATGTATGAGCTAACTGGAAACAAAAGGGTGCACATTATAATTAGTGGTCCACATGGATTAATTACAAATATTGTAGCACCAAGGTCCAACCTGGGTTGTATAGAGTTTATGTCCCCATAGAAGATATCTCATTTTCAAGGAAGTTGTGACAATTGGATGTTTTGATGGAGGTTACGAATTCAAATCAAAATTTCTTATTCAGAAAATTATTTCAATTGGTCACATGATGAGTTCAACACCTTCCTCTTTGTTCAAGTTGAAAGTGTCATGTCTCGAATCTCCAAATTATCAATCATTGATGCATAGGCTTTAAAATCTTTCTCCCCAACCTTTGGGAGCTCAGGATTGGCTTCACTAGTAGGAAGTTGCTATCTCTCACACCATTAAGCTCACAAGAAGGTTGGGGCAGATGACGGCCTGCAAAAGACACAACGATGTGAGAATCCAATGTTCGGTTTGAAGAGGTGCACATCTTCCTTGACGAAGATCTTCACAATGTGGTATTACAGTAGGATGTGGCCAAGTGGAGATGATAGTCCTTAAGGCATACACTGCTAGAGGAGGTGGGCTTCAGTTTGGGTTGCAATGGAACAATGAACAAGATGAGTGTTCCAAGTGTAACTTCAACTTCCTAGAAAAGAAGGAAATGGTCTACAAAGTTCTCAATTTGCAAGAGTTAATAAGCCCCTTGTTGTCGTCAAAGTTGTGTTTAGTTAGCTTTTTTAGAATATCTTTTCTCCATATATGTTAACAAATCAAGTGTTGGATGACAAAAATTCGTGTTGTAGGACTATTCCAAATTAGGATTTTGTTGGGGACCAAGATAGATAAGACAATGACTTATTAGAAGAAGATCTTTTGGAGGGGCATGAATCCTTATGAGTTCTACATGGCCATATGGGGTATGGTCGGGGATGATTTCTTTTTTTAATTTTGCAATTGAAGCCTTTTCTCTTGGGTTTCTATCTAAGTCACTTAATGAAGGCCAAACTTAATTGATTTTGAAGAATGTAGCTATGGACACTACTGGGGTCAGAGGCCTATTTATATTAAATGTTAAGCTGAATGATAGTAAAAAAACAAGTAAAGGTAAACATCAACATTAACGAAAATAAAATATAAGGGTGGGTAAATATCAACATTGACTTAGATTTTAACATTAAAAGCTCAAATGGGACTCCAATTTCAAGACATTTAGAGACTTATAAGATTCCAAGATCAAAATCTATAAAAAAAAAATGTATAGTAAAGTCAAATAATGCATAGGGAAGAATGCACTAGTAATGAGCTTAGCCACCTCCTTATCATGCCAACTTCAAAAATGTGTTACCTCTCAAACCTACATTTCAAACAACCCTAAAATAGAAGTGTAATCCTAGGGATAATGAAGGAGGGCTACCCAATGTCAACAGAGTCATTTCTTCATTTTCTTTAGGCTGACTCTCCTCCACCACAAACGTGGTTCACCTAAGAATGGGCTATGTATTTCAAGAATTACCCCTACTCCGTAGTATATTTCCTCATAGAATGCAAATAGTTAGGGATAAGTATGTGTTGTGGTGAGATCGCCCAACACCAAGTTCATAATGTTGAGGCTAGTAGTTTAAGCAAAACAACCAAGGATTGGCCACTTCTCATATCAAAAGTTAATGTGGATCTCATGGAAGAAATATTTTTGGTGGATTGAAGCTTGAAGTCAAAAGTAAGTGACAATTGAAGCTAACATTAGCAGGCTTGTGGGTGTACTTGTTGAGATTTAACAATTGCCTAGTGATGTTGTCTCTCAATCTCATGAGGACCTAGGGTCCCCATACCATCTCATCACGTGGCCATTTGGGCCCTAGAGTTCAAGTCTGAAGATTGGGAATAATTCCTCTAAGCATTCTCAAGTGTTAGCAATTTTGCAAGAAGGGATGTAGGTGCTTCCTTTGACTCTTTTGGAGAAGGGTAATGCTCAAGATCTGAATGACTTCAACTTTTTTATACCAAACATAAAAGATTTTTAGGGACACTAGAACCTAGAATCTTGAGGCGTGATCCTACAATTTTTGTGAGGAATGTCAAGATATGAGGCCTTTAGCAAATGTTACATTGGGAACTAGGAATCTAAGGGGATTTCTTTGAACTTTACTAAGGTTTGGGTGCTAAGAATGCATACTTTCTATTCACCTTTGGTGTTGCTACTAAACATGAGCTTTAGTTTGATACTTGAAATATTACTAGCTCTCTTGCACACATACAATCATAGTGGGAAAATTTCAATGCAGAGGATTGCGTCCAAGATAATTACCGCCTTTGTTTGGAATTTTGTACCCTCTCGATAAGCATGTGATTATTCATAGATATGTTTTCTAGAACGTTTGGCAAGGTGCTCATCCCCGATGATCGGCACACCTCTTTTCATGCAAACCCTAAGGTGTGTGTGGACGTGGATCTTAAGAAAAAGCCTCCCCCTTTTATTTTTGTATGCACAATAAATCGTGTACAACAACAAAGAGGTTTAAATTCTCCGTCATTTATTAATCTGGAAAATCAGGGTTCCAACCCACAAATAATTTACAAAGAAAAATATAGTAATTGGAACCTACAACTCAACCCCACTGGATTAATTCTGGCCAAGGAAAATTAGCCAACTAGAAATCTACCTCTGCAAAAATTCGACCTGAAGAAAATTGACCCACCTCTCACCAGAAAAGCGGCCTTTGTGCCTAGCTCTCGCTCAGCGTTTGCGCACTCACAACTCAGTGCACGCAAATCAGCCTCCCCAGCAACTGCACCTCCCCACTTCAGCAATTCGACCTCTCCAATTCCTAGCAAATCGACCTCTAAGAAACACCCTGAAATTATCCATGTGTTATTCTTCCTTCTCCTCAATTGAACTGAGCCTCACACTCTAAACAATTCACTCTCTCCCTCTTGAGAAAGTCACTTTCCCAAAAATGTTGTAGTTGCCTCTCTCTCTTGTGTTCTTGTATCTTCACCTCTTCACTAGGCTTCTTTTATAATCTTCATTAAGCCCAAATCCCTAACCCTAATCTCCCTTCTAGAAGATCTTGGAGATCAATGGTTGAGATTATTTCCAAGTCACTTAAATACTTAAATTATTTATCCTTGGAAAATGACTAAATAGTCCACAATAATTAGTTGACTTAACTATTGTATTTTCCCTAAGTTAGACTTAGAAAAAAAGACATAAATCACTTACTCCACCAAGCAAGCACTTAAAGATCCAATAAATCATCTGCCACATGCTAAGAAACCAAGCCTGCGTGGAATTGAGAAAGTCACTTTCCCAAAAATGTTGTAGTTGCCTCTCTCTCTTGTGTTCTTGTATCTTCACCTCTTCACTAGGCTTCTTTTATAATCTTCATTAAGCCCAAATCCCTAACCCTAATCTCCCTTCTAGAAGATCTTGGAGATCAATGGTTGAGATTATTTCCAAGTCACTTAAATACTTAAATTATTTATCCTTGGAAAATGACTAAATAGTCCACAATAATTAGTTGACTTAACTATTGTATTTTCCCTAAGTTAGACTTAGAAAAAAAGACATAAATCACTTACTCCACCAAGCAAGCACTTAAAGATCCAATAAATCATCTGCCACATGCTAAGAAACCAAGCCTGCGCAGAAGACCTTCCAAAGCTACCACAAGCTTCAATACTCCCCCTACCTAGGAAGGGATTGTCCATCACCCCCAGCTTATCTCAATAATTCACAAATTTCCCTTTCACTAGAGGCTTAGTGAGAATATTTGCCCCTTCTCCTCTGTGGAAATGTACTGTAATTTCACAACACCTCTCTGGAACATGTCTTTGATGAAGTGATATATGATCTCCATGTGCTTGGACCAATCATGAAACATGAGATTCTCAAAGAGCTTAACAAAACTCTGATTATCACAATGAATCATCGTTAGCCCCATCTCAAGATCAAATAGACCTGTAAGCATCTTGCGAGGCCACACTGCCTCACAACTCGCCATACTCATTGCCATGTACTCTACCTTTGTTTAACATGCCACCAACTATTTTTTCTTGTTCTACCATGAGATCATGGTTAATCCCAAGTTGAAGCAACATCCAAAAATGGATTTTCTATCCACAGCACTACTTTCCTAATTAGAATATGTGTACCCCTATAGCTCCACCCCAACAATGACATATCTCAGTACAAAGTCTATTATACCTTGCAGGTACCTCAACAAATGCTTCGCTGCCACCCAATGAACTTGTCTCAACTCCACCATGAACTATTTGAGTTTGTTCACAGTAAAACATATACCTAGCCTAGTGTTGACCAGATACATCAAGGAACCTATCAACTACCTGTACAATGTGGGATCCACCAACTTGCCTTTAGAAGCACTTAGCTTCTTCAAGTTAGTGATCATTAGTGTAGACATAGGTCTGCAATCCTCCATCATGAACCTCCTCAAGATCTCAACTCCATAGTTGCCTTATCTAAGGAAAATCTCTCTAAGCTTCTGCCACACCTACGATCCCAAAAAGTAGTGCATCAAGTCGATGTCCTTCATCTTGAACTCTGAAGCAAGATCCTCCTTACACATCCCTATGAGCTTCTTTGATCCTGTCAAGAAGAGATCGTCCACATAAAGTACCAAGATGAGCGGCTCACCCTCAACAAGTACATAGTACAAGTTGGAGTCTGCCTCACTCTTGGTGAAGCCCAAACCAAGAAGATATCCATCGATCCTGGCATACCATGTGCATGGAGCCTGCTTCAGCCCATAAAGAGCCTTCTTCAACCTACATACATGAGACTCTCTCCCATGCACCTCAAAACCCTGAGGCTGCTCAATATACACCTCCTCCTCAATCACCCCATTGAGGAAAGCAGTCTTCACATCCATCTGATGTATCCTCCACCCCATCTTTGAAGCAATGGACATAACTACTCTAATGGATGCATATTTGGCAACAAGTGCGAATGTCTCCTCGTAATCCACTCCCTCCTGCTGGGAGAACCCTCTCGCCACGAACCTCGCTTTGTACTTCTCGACACTGCCATTAGCTGCATGTTTGATCTTATAGATCCATTGAGAAGTGACCATAGACTTTCCCTCTGATCTCAGCACTATGTCCCATACATCATTCCTCATGATGGAGCTATACTACACCATGGAATCCATCCAGACATGCCCATTTGCAGCCTCATCAAAAGTGGAAGGCTCAGACTCGCTAACACTGCTCGAAAATGCCAAATAACTATAAAATCTTGTCAGTGGTATGCTCTACCTGAAGGTGTTGCTAAGAGCCTCCACATGCTCCTCAGCATCCCTCAAGGCCTATTCAGCCCATCTCAGCCTCCTCTTAGTAGAGCTCGAAGGAATATCTAGCTCAGCCTCCAAATCTACAAATTGCGTCCCTGTTGTTGGTCCCTGTTTAGCCTTAGCAACTTCTCACTCCCGCTCCTCTACCCTTGTTGTCTCTTTCTCATTAGACTTCCTAAGGGTCCTGCCCTCATCAAATCTAACATCTCAAATTAAAATAAATTTCCTCTATCCTAGAATGTAGACTCGGTAAGCCTTTGAGACCTCACTTTAGCCCCACAAATATGCCCCTTTCTGACAAGGGCTCCAACTCAATCCTCTTTTCTGTGGGAATGTGGACATAGATTGGACTGCTAAAGATGCAAAACTGGCTCACATTCAGTTTCATTTTTGTAAACAACTCCTCAGGAGTCACGTCCTCCAATCTATGTCATACAGTTCAGGTTTGAGTTCGAGTTCAACAACAATTAAATTCGATTCAATTCAATATTTCTAATATGATTCAAATGAGGTTCAACATTATATATATATATATATAATAGTCAGAATTTTCATATATATTAATATTAAAAATGAATGTAATAATTTTTATTATATAAATATAATATATAATTATGTTTATATGGAAATTTTAAATGATAGATTTTATATTTAGATTTTATAACAACTTTCATATATATTAATAAATTTATATTAATATTAAAAAACGAATGTAATAATATTTTATTATATCAATATAATATATAACTTTATGTTCATATGAAAATTTTAAGTGATAAATTTCATATTTATATAATATTGTATAGATATAATTTTAAGTTATTAACTAAGTCACCTGACACAAGGACACAGAGCACGTAGGACATGAAAATACGAGTGTCTATAGGACATGAAAATATGAGTGTCTAACACGTGACACGACGATCCCCCGAAAAGGAACACGGGATACCTTATATATTATATATTAAAAAATATAAAAAATTAGTGAATCACACATAAAATATGAAATATATAAAACATTTAAATGATGATGATACAAATTCAATACACAACTAATGCATATAACCAAAATAGCATTGAGTGCAAATGCAATCCCTCTCTAAACCAAAAACACATCAACAAAGAGGCCCTAAATGGCCTGCATAGTCCAAAACAAATTATGGTACAACAAATAACTAGTACTATATATCATAAAAATCCTTGACTATATTGGGATACTCATCATCAACACCACCCTCGAAGCATTAAAATAAGATAGAAAAAGCTTAACATGTCAAATCAAGAGTATATTTGAGTGATGGGTCCATATTTAGTATGGTCATGATAAAGGAGTTCAACATCCAATGCCACCAACATCAAGGTACATAGAGGGCTCACTCCTCTTAATTAAATGCTAGTTCCATGCCCTCATACATGACAAACTGCAATGGAAACGTTGTAATCCCCCCATCCTGAAATCCTAAAAAGTTAAAAAATGTTAATTCTATTGGATTTTGAGTGGGATCTAAAATTCTACTTTCTCCATATGAAATCCAACGAGGTTCAAACCATTTAAGCATCCTGAGTCATTTCATGGTAATGTTAAAAAGTTAAGTAAAATAATACATTACCATTAATAGCATTGGTAGGGCTTGGACAAATCTAGTTCCCAACACTTGGAATCCCTTCTAACATTGTTTAATTTCCCTTAGTTGCACTTCAAAACCTTCAAGAGCTCCAAAATTGTGACTGAATTATGTGAGAATGAGAAAATACATCGATTCCAAGATGTTTTTTTCACAAGACACAGTGTCCAAACATTGGGACACCAGTAGGGCTCATGTCCGACATGAGTCAAACTTGTCCTACAAATAGGACACCAGTCAAACTCGTGTCGAACATGTGTCAGGGTCGAATCGTGTTGGACATGAAGGATTCGCAACATGTGGGGGGGAGGGACAAGTCCAGTGACTTAGGTTATTAACTTAACTACCAGATATTTAACTATATATTATTAAAATTACAATGGGTAATTGGTGCCTTTATTAATAACTTAGAATAGCAGTATTTATTGCACGAGCACATTTCAAGGTTTCATTCAATTGCCATTAAAACAAACCCAAAGTCATATCTATTAGACAGGTCACGATGGTAACATTTGACAGCAACCTAGAGGTTTTTGTTCGACCGCCATTTAAAAATCCATGGTCATATACATCAAACCAGTTATCGAAGGGCACATTTCAAGGTTTCATTCAACTGCGATTAAAAAAAACCCAAAGTCATATATGCTAGGCGAGTCACTATGGTAACATTTGACAGCGACCTAGAGGTTTTTGTTCAACCACCATTTAAAAATCCGTGGTTATATATGTCAAATCAATTATCGAAGGGTGAATTAGACAGTTGAAGATTTGAGGGCAAATTTCATTACTTTTCGTTTCACGTTATTTAAAATATACTGAAAACCATTACAAGACAACAAACGAGGTTGAACCAAACACCTGACTCGAAATCAAACCTTAGCCGAATTTAATCTTTGTTTTGAGGTTCGTCGAACTTCAAGCCTCAAGATTAAAATTCTTTGAACCCTGTGACATTGCCTCCAATATCTTGTGAGGACTCTTGCTCTTCACATATATAGTTGTATTGTAGGCCTCTACCCACAAAAACATAGGCAATCCCTGATCATAGATCACTGCCCTCACTACCTCCATTGTGGTCATGTTCTTCCTCTGGGCAACCCCATTCAGCTGAGGGTTGTAAGGCACCGTGAGCTCCTTCTTAATCCCTCCTGACCTACAAAAAGCCTAGAAATCGTTGGAGGTATAATCACCCCCATAATCTGATATCAACACCTTAATCTTCTTCTCGGTCTAGTTCTCCACAAGAGCTTTGAACTCCTGAAACCAATTGACGATCTCATCCTTGATCTTCGGGAAGTAGATCCAAGTTTTTCTGGAAGAGTCATCTATGAATATCGCAAAGTACAAAGACCCCGTGATCGATGTAACGAACATAGGACCACAAATGTCTAAGTGCACCAAGTCTAGCACTCCCTTAGACCTAGTTTCGCTACGAGGATACGCAGCCCTCGCCTGTTGGCCAAGCGCACACCCTTTACACACTCCATCTGAATTCACCCTGATCTCTGGAAAACCTGTAACCATTCTCTGCAACATATGGAGAGCTTTATAGTGTAGGTGTCCCATCCTCCTATGCCATATCTCACTTTGTTTGTCACTCTCATGTATGAGAACCATCACCAACTGTCCTCTCAACAAATATAGATCCTTCTCCCTTCTCCCTTCTCCCAATTACTTACTTCTTCCTGGGATCGGTTCCTTCTGGCCCAATAGCCACTTCAGCTCCAGTAAATTTGACTTCTAGTCCTTTGCCTTCTATGGCCGACGCTGAAAGGAGATTCTTCTCCAGACCTAGTATGTACAATACTTCATTCACCTCCATGATACCACCTGAGCCCATCTAAAACTCAATACTGCCAATGCCTTCTATAGCATACTTGGCCTCATCACCAAGCTCTACATGTGTACCCTAGGCCCCTTGATCATGTTGCTGAAGACATATTGAGATCTCGTCATGTGACAAAATGCTCCACTATCCAAATACCAAACACATCTCGTGACGGTTCCGGAAAGGCATGACACCAAGACAAAAAATTTCTCGAACTTTTCAACCATCTAATCCATCTATGCAGTTGTTGTCGTAGTTGTTTTTCCCTTTCTCTTCTTCTTGTCTTAGACATTGACTTGCGGAAAGCCCAAACTTGTGACATGCAAAGTACTTGACTTTGCTCATGTCCTTTCTCCTTTTCTTTCTGTGAAGGTCCTCCTCCACTCTAGTTCTATTTGACTTTCCATTTGCCCTTTTTTGCTTATATAGCAAGATCAACCTCAACTTTCTCCTCAGTACCCTTTTGTTGTCCTCTGATCAATGACTTCTCCCAGATTCCCTTTTGGATGAAGTCATCCCACAACCAACTCCAATCAAGAAGTTGATGCCTAGCAAGGATCCCATCCAAAAAGGTGGTCCAATGCTTAACGCAACCCTTCAGAACAACTTTCACCATCTTTGAATCAATCACAGTTTCAAGCTCATAACAAGCATGTTGGATCCTCGTGACATTATATGTTATGGTCTCAAATTTGTTCACCCTGATGTTATTTAATTTCCCCCGCAACACCATTTTCCTGTTTTCATTTGTGCTCTAATAAAGACCAGTCAGAGCTACCCACATTTGACATCCAATGTCCTTCCTTGATATGTGAGGAATTATGTGATCCCTCACACCATCCAAAATTATACACCTTGCTTTCATATCTTTGAGATTATGCTCTGCTACAGCCTACAAGATTTGGATATGAAGGAACTTGAATGTTTGTGTTCACAAGATCCCACAAACCATTCATTTTCAGAATCATGGTAATTCGCTCCTTCCAAGAACTGAAATTAGCGAACCCATTCAACATGTCTTCATGTCACAAACTAATCAGTGATGCCATCTTCACAAATTGACCACGACCACAAAACCCAACTGCAAAATTTTGAAAATAATTTTGCTGCCGTAAAAAAAAAAGAATCTTGTTGCTGCAAACCCTAGTGATTTCGGATCTCTCTCTCTCAGAGTTATCTAGAAAGCTTTGATACCATGTTAAATCTCCTAAGACCAACCCATAGTTATTTTCTCACGGTAATTGTTTATTCCCATCAATTTATTTAATTAACAAAATAAATCCTAAATTACCGAAGATTAAAAGCAATGGTATTTTAACATCTAGAACTATATGCAGTGGAAATAAATTGGAGAGATCAATCACACATTGCAATAGAAATAATTCACCCACAACAATTCTCTGTCATTTATTAATATGGAAAATCATGGATTCAACCCACGGAGAATTTACAAAGAAGAATATAGTGACTAGAACCTACAACACGGCCCCACTAGAATAATTCAGCCTAGGGAAATCATCCAACTAGAAATCGACCTCTGAAGAAAATCAGCCCACCTCTCACCATAAAATCAACCTCTGCACACTCACAACTCGGCCCTGCCAAATCAACCTCCCGAGCAAATGTGCCTCCTTCTCATTTCAACAATCCATCCTCTCCAATTCCCAATAAATTGGCCTCCCAAAAACACCCCAAAACTATCCCTGTATTATTCCTCCTTCTCCTCGGTTGAACTGAGGCTCACGCGCTAGAGAATTCGCTCTCCCTGAGAAAGTTGTTTTTCCAAAAATTGTGTAGTTGCCTCTCTCTCTTATGTTCTTGCATCTTCACCTCTTCACTAAGCTTGTTTTATAATCTTCATTAAGCCCAAATCTCTTACCCTAATCTTCCTTCTAGAAGATCTTGGAGATCAATGGTTGAGATTATCTCTAAGTCACTTAAACAATTAAACTATTTATCTTTAGAAAATGACTTAATAGTCCACAATAAGTAATTGACTTCAATTATTGAACTTTTCCTAAGTTAGACTTAGGAAAAAAGACATAAATCACTTGCTCCACCAAGCAAGCACCTAAAGAAGCAATCAATCACCTTCCACATGCTAAGAGTCTAAGACACCAAGCCTATGCAGAAGACCTTCTGAAGCTACCGCAAGCTTCAACAGATAGTTTCTCCATATAGTGTAAATAGTCTTTGACATGAAGCCACATAAATGAGATGCCACATCTTTTCTCTTTCGTGCAAAATGCTCCAGACAAGATGCCACTTGTCCTCTTCTCCTTTAAAAATCGCTTTAAAATGATCCTCAACAACCAACACCAATAAAATATTAACAAATTCAAAGTCAAAAGAACGAGGATGTTTTGCTTTAGATAAACTTATTCCTCCTAATTCTTGTGAAATTATGCCAAGTGTCTTCAAAATGATTAGAGCGCTCTCCAAGAAAGTATTTGATCAACAAAATAATATAATAAACCCTTAGAAAAGGTGCACCCTTGAGATGTGTGCAAGAAGGTGACTATGGGAACACATTGACCAAGGTAAAATAATTCAGAATAGTCTAAGAAGGCCAATCCCTCAAAAAGTGTGCCAATAGTTGTTGGATCAAGGATCACAAACAATAAAATAATCCTCTAATAGGTGTTCCCCCGTGATAAATGTGCAACAAATACTTAGGTATTCTTGAACCTTAATAAATGTGCTAAAGTGAAATGATCAATAGAACACTAGCCTAGATGAGAGAATCAAAAACCTTGAGATGCCAAAACAATGCTAAAGATGGAAAAATTAGTTAGAACTTTGGGGTTTTAAAGCTATAGTGGCCCCTTTGGTTGTTATAACAACCTCCAAGGGTGGGATGATCTCAAAAATGTGCCAAGGCATAAATCCATGTACAAATAACCTACCCTCCTCAATCCAAAGGCCAAAAGAGTGCAAATGACCTAGGAGAGTGTAAATCAAGGGTGAAAAATTCCACCAAACAAATTTGGACAAGCCTAAAACCATGTTTCAATACCTAGCCAAGAAAGAGTGCACTCTAAAAAAGCATGCCAATATATGAGAGTTTAACCATATTTTAACCACCAAACAATAAGGATATCCTAGGAAAATGTGCAAAAGTGGAGTGCTTCCATTGTTTTAAAACTTGGACTCAAACTCGGCTCTAAATCGAACCAATTTGAATTTTGTGACTTGTTTTACTAAAAATATATAAAATACTTAAATTTTAATGAAGAAATATATTTTAAATTATTCCAAACCATTAGAGACAAAATATGCAAAGTTTACTCATATAGATACCATGTAAAGGGTGAATGTATCAAAATGGCACCAAGTGCAAAACATATCATAAACAAAAAACATAGTCAATTTAGCTCTAAATGGCTTCTAGCATTCAATTAATATCCTACAAGCTATTGGGCTACTACATATCATTCATTAACACAATCAATCATGAAACTCATCACCAATACTAGAGATGGGTTCCTTAGCATGAACTACAAGATCATCCTTTGGCTCAAAGTCTTTAGACTCGTTGAACTCATTAGGACATTTGCCGCTGTAGTAATAGCACTAGTAGAAAAACAAGCTACACGGCTAGTGTCCGCTTATGCCATGCCTAGTGTGACGTCTACTCCTACTAGGGTTTAGGTAAAAATATTCTTAAAAAAATGATTTTTTCCTCAAACTATGTCACAGTGAGGGAGTCATGTTAAATTTCCTTAACCCAAGCCACTGGCAAGTTATTTCCTACTAATTTACTTGCTATAAATTCATCTAAACAGCAGCATACTGAATAAAATGCACTACATATATTTTAACTGGTAAATAAAAATAAAATTCGGTGGAAGCAAATTAAACCAATCTCACAAATGCACACAAAATATTTTTGCCCTTCTCTTGTTCATTAAAAATAATATCAACATACAAGGGCTTTCCCAATCTAGGTTATAAACTACCCACTGGAAAAATTACAAGTTACAGCAAACTTGGAAATTTTATGTAATGACCCATCTCTAATTATAAGGTACAAGTTACAACAAACTTGGAAATTTTGTGTAATGACCCATCTCTAATTATAAGGAGTACAAGAATATTTGCATGCATCACATGCACTGCAGTAGCATACGCACTAACTAATTATGAAAAATGTCCAAGTATAGGGTAATGAATTAATTATTGAAGTAAATACCTAACTCACCAGAATATAATGAATATATTGAGTGGGGTACTTGAAATGTATACCACCAGCATAATATATAACTAACACAAAAGTAAATACAATGGATTATACAAAATAAAAAGTAATTATAATATATAGAAGAAATTATATATTTTATATTAACTAAAAAAGAAATAAATATGTTCAAAGGATGCATAACATAAACATTTGAATAAATGATAACCTCTTAAATAAAACATAGTGAATAAACCTTTTAATAACACATATCTTTAAAAGGAGTGAACCGACTTAGCCAAATCATATTTAACCACAAATATTATTATTTAATCATAAAAGGTGACACTGCCTCAAAAATGGATAAAGGACCATTCTGGATTTCCAAATGAGGGGGCAAGGGAAACATATTATTATAAAATGCGGAATGTTGAGACGATGGAAGGTTGGCGATGGTGGTTTTTGGGGATATAAGGGGACGAATAGAGCATAGAAGGGGGGTATTCTTTTTGGTCTTTCCAGTGAAACGAAGACAAAGAAGAAAATACAGAGAGAGCCACAAACAGAGAAGAAGTTTGAGTAATTATTCTTGGAGCTTTGGACACGGGGGCTAGAAGACCTCGATTTCGATGTCTTCTGGATCTGGGAACCGAATACGTTGATCCCAGATAGGCTGGGAGGAAAAAGGTCAGCTTAGTACAGGCGCAGGAGCAACGACAGTCCAAAAGTGCCTCATCCAGGTATGTATCTGCAATTAAATCAGTAAAATTAGGTTAAAATTGATTGTCTTGTTAATTGTAGAATCTGTCTGGTTAATTGTAGAATATGGGCGTTAAGTTGTGAAAAATGTCCCGTTAACTGTAAAATCCAGGGCACTAAATTTTGGTATTACAGCCAAGTTCAAGCTCTTTCGGACATTATAAGCCCTAGACTTCGATTACCACCTCTGTGTCTTTCCTTTCCAACCATAGACTTCAATTCACCATCTGACCTACAAGTGGGATAAAATGATTTGAGAGTAATCCGGAAATGAAATTTCGAGTGCGCTTTCACATTCTCTATCAAGTTTAGACATTACAATGATGAGAAGTTTTGAATTCATTTAGTCAAGGCCATCTGAAACTATGGAATTAATTAAGAAAGTTTCCCAGCCATTCCAACTTCTTTTAATCCCAAAAATCCATATAAACTCTCGACTTCTACCAAAATCAGTAACTTAGAAAGTATGGCCACGTGATTACAGTGGTTCGTAATAGTTGTTGCTGGTCATGTGTTATTTTTGCCTTTTTTTTTGGTTTTTCAAAGTTGTTAATTCTGTAATTTGTTTTCGTCCAAGGATGGAATTTGGTTGTATATTGAATTCCTTTTGGATTTTCAAAGGTGTTATCTGTAATTTGTACGTAATTTGTTTCCATTGGAGGATGGAATTTGGTCATGTATTGAATGAAATTTTAGTAAAAACCCAACAACTCCACGTTACTCATCTTTCCCTACGATCATCTCATTTTTCCGACTCCATGCTTCATAAAACTGGGATGGTAACAAGGAGTGCATGTTTCTAGACATTTTGACGTGTCCATATGGTTGTTTTACAGTGGAAGTTGAAGTGGCTACATATCTTGGGATGTATATATATATATATAATAACTTAATCGACGAATGAAGTGTATAGGCTAAGTCACCCGACACGGGGATTTGGGACACATAGGATTCGAGATTCGTGGTGTCAGATTCGGACACGCTGACCCCCCCGGAACAGGACACGTTATATATTATTTTATTAAAATATATATATATATATGTATATATATATTTAAAATATATATATATATATATATATATATATATATATATATATATATATATATAGATATTAAAAATTAGATATTATCATATTTCTTACACAAATTTTAATTAATGATACAAATTTATTGATTTCAAACATAGATCTTCATCTATAGCTATTAGCATGCATAGTACATACAAAATCCAAATACATGTCAATCTATTATCTATTTCTTATGCTTGGCCCTCTTGCCACCACGAGAAATGTCTAATTTTTTAGTGTTGTTGGAAAATCAGGATCTTTGTCATTAATATCACCCTCTAAGCATTAATATCCAGAGGTATCTTTGTCATTACCTCTGTATCTGTATAGGGATCTTTGTCATTAATATCACCCTTTAAGCATTAACATAAGATAGAACAAGCATAACATGTCAAGTCAAGATTTTGTTTGAGTGATGCGTACATTTTTAGGAGGGTCATGATACAGGAGTTCGACAACCAATGTCACTAACATCAAGGTACATAGAGGGATTGGTGCTCTTGATTAAATACGAGTTCCATACCCTAATACATGACAAAATTCAATGGAAACATTGCAATCCCCCAATCCTAAAATCCTGAAAAACTGATAAGTCTGCTGGATTTTGAATGAAATCTAAAATTCTACTTTCTCCATATGAAATCCAATGAGGCTGTAACCACTCTCAAACATCCTGAGTCATTTTATGGTAATGTTAAAAATTCAAGTAAAAGGATGAAAATGAAGATTAAGGAGAATGTCACTTTTACTTTAAGAATTTAACATTACCATGAACAGGACACGTTTCCCAAAATCACGACACGCTTTTGAAAATCGTGACACGACCTCGGATTCGACGTGTCGGAAAAGGACACGACGTGTCATATGATTTGGACACGAATCCGGACCGAATTGTGTCGGATTCGTTGGATTCAGGATTCATAGGGGGTTTAGGACGAATCCGGTGACTTGGTGTATAGGTAAAGGGTTTTTTTTTTAATTATGAAATTATACCCATGCCCATATTTGTTTATAACAACACCCAATCCAAGATCGAGAGACCACCATAAGCACATTCCCATTCTCGTGGCAATAAGCCAGGGGCCATATTGTAAGTTACCGCCACCAAAAGAGCCACCCATTTTGATATTCGGGACAATCATTCATATATTCTGGTAATGAGAGCAAAAGAAATGAGTTATCATTGTTCATTGAGAACCACCATCTTTGTAGACTATTAGCCCCATACAAAGAGGGTCGTCGGCAGTAGCCACCGTAGTAAAATTTGTCAAGTGGAATTGGTGGAACCGCGGTCTTTTCATCGCACAAGGTTTTCAATATTTTTGGAATTGCAAGGCCAACGTAAATATATGTAAATATATGTAGATTTCGCTAGGTTTGTCATAAGCACCTCCCACATTCAAACTTGGCCCTTGCATTAAAGATGAAGGCTGAAGGAATTCGACAGCCAGTTATCAATTCAGCTGCACAACCAACAAATTTAGAACAAAAATGACCTTAAGTTTAAAATGGAATGTTTGAAATATCCACGCATTTTTCCGAAATTTCTAACATGTTTTGGTCACCAGTTCAAAATATGGCCCAACTTCCCAAGCAATCAATGAAGAACTAGCATGGCACGGGCCTTTTATGATAGACTCTATTGGAAATTTAGTAATAAATAGCAAAGGTTTTTTTTTATTAATAAACACCAAAGGCCTTATTATCACAAAGCAATTGCTTCAAGTCCCACTGAATTAATGTAGAGAAATGAGGTGTTGGTCTATTTGCGTTAACAAGTTATTTATTTTCATTTAACATATTCGTAGAAATAGTATTTATTTACATATAATATCGTAATTATTTATAATACTAGGAAAATTCTTTAAAAAAAAAATATATATATATATATATATGTTTTAAAATTCCATAGTATTTCCAATATATGATAAATGCATTTTAAAATAGTAAAATTAATTATATTAATATTTAAATCAATCTCTTTAGCACCTTAATTATATTAATATTTTAGGTCTTAATTTAATTTAATTTAATTTAATTTTAGAAAATAAATAAATTATTAATATTTTTAGGGTTCCTCCATTTGTTATGTTTCCTATGAAGGGACATGGATTTCTTTTAGTAAAATTGTCTAGGACATTATTTTAATATTTACTTGGTTTACTATTTCTATAGATGTTGTGTGGAGATATTTTAGGGAATTATAATTTTAATGCAAAAAATATTTGTTAGCATCCAAGGTCTAGTTGTAATGCAAAAGTGTTCTTGGTGAATTTATTAATTTTGAAGATGTTTGTATATACTATATAATTATGTTTAAGTACCATGCAACGAATTGTTTTAAGAGATGAAGAATTATTCTTGTTCAATTTATTAGTTTTTTATATCAAAATATAGTTTTATAATAATACTTTATAGCATAATTTATAATATAATTATGCATTAATCAATCATGTCCTCTATTCTCCTCTTAGCTTATTTTCTTTTACTCACTTATGTACCATACTTTTGTCTGCTTTAAGATGCCTTAATATCATATACATTTATCTCCTATGTGTCTATATATACTTTGTATATGATTCATATTACTTACTGGTCTCTCTCTCTCTCTCTCTCTCTCTCTATATATATATATATATATATATATATTTGTTAGGATGTGTAAGGAATTAATTATGTCATTAATGAAGATATCATTTAAATCTTGAAAGTTTTGGAATTTAATGGTCTTTTGGTAATTGGACATCTCTAGTCACCCAATAAATTGTCACTAAAAATGTCAATACCCTTCCATGACACATTAGGGCTAGAAAATGCTAGGCAAGTATTATGAAGTGATACTATGAACTATGAAGACCTATGTATTAAAATAAGTATTGTTACGCATCTGAATAAATCACCCTACAATTAGGACAAGGAGGTAGCAATACCACCCTCCTTGACCTCGGTATCAATAACACCTGCCTACAGCTAATAATAGCAGAAAACCTATACCCACATGTGAGCTTCAATTTACGAAGTTATATTTGCTAATCTATATTGTACTTCATATACTCATAACCATATTTTGTGACCAGGAAAAAGTTGTGATGGTAGAGATGTATCAACGACGACATCGTTTGGCAACACTACCACTGTCATAGCCATCACCATCACCCCCACCAACTTTAGCGTCTAAGATAACAATTATAATGCGCTCATTGGAAGAAATCTTGGAAACACTAAAAGGATCGTCGACAGCCAGTCCCAAGGAAGAGCGACCTCACATTGAGGAAGACAACCTAGAGGGGTCCAGAGGGTTAGATTATAGACAGCCTCATGACGATATTTCTAGGAAGCTACAAAAGATTAAGCTTCTAGAATTTTAAGGAGGACAAGCCGAAGAGCGTGCTAAAGCATGGTTGGAAGGAATGACAAGGTATTTTGCACTAAGAGAATATGTTTCTACCACCAAGACAAAGATCATTATATTTTTGCTAAGAGAAAGTGCTTTGATTTGGTGGGGAAATCTAGAAAAACAATTGCATCTCACATCGGACAACATTCCCTGGGAATTGTTCAAAGAAAAGCACAAAGTACTTGCCACCATACTTTCAAGAGCAGCAAGCTAGAGCCTTCCACACATTAATCCAAGGTAACAAAACTATGGAAGAATATGAAATATGGTTTATGGAACTCGTAAAATATGTTCCCTATCTGGATACTAATGAACGACAAGTTGAGCGTTATGTGTATGGATTAAACCCTCGAATCAAAGCCATGGTTAGAATATGTAGACCATCATCAATAGCAAAAGCAATTGAATGTGCCCGCTATGAAGAGGAGCATCTAGGGATCAAAAGAGATGTTAGGCCGACAGGACCCCCACAGCTAAGATTTTCGGGGAAGACTCCCTAGAACTTCTTTAGGGGGAGTAGTTCGAGAGCACCTCCTTATGGTAATAGATTTACTCCAAGAGTAGGAGCAAGGGCTCCCGTGGTAGCTAATATTGCATCTGCAATATCATCAAGATCTAACGCAAGTCAATGGAAATCTCAAGGAACTAATAGTAGAGGAAGAAGCACAAAAGGAAGCAACACAAGAGGACGGAGCTCCTTTTCAAGAAACTCATAGTATGACACAAAGGGATCACCCCAAGTTAATTGTTAGGGATGTGGAGGACCTCATTTTCAGCATGATTTCCCAGAGACTTCATCAAATGTGAAGCATAGGGAAGAAAAAGAGCGATCATTAAATACGAAAGGTAGTCATAGAATCCATGCAATAGTCAACAACAACTAGACAAAACATCAAACCATTGTAGGGGAGTCCTCGGGTACTATTAACAGCATAAAACTCAAAATCTTAGTTGATATTGGTGCCACTGATAGTTTTATTTCTTCATATGCATTAGATAAATGTGGGTTGGCAGCACGCAAGAAAAAAGAATTCAAATAGGTAGAAATGGCTTCGGGGGAACTTCAATCCGTAGAATCAAGTGTTGAGGAATGCATAGTTGATCTAGGGGTCTCTTCAACTAAGTTAAAAGTATATATCACAACCCTAGAAACTTATGACCTAGTCATAGGGATGAATTGGTTGGAAGCTCATCAAGTTTGGGTGGACTATTATGGAAAAAGAATTATATGCATAAATGATGAAGGAGAGTTGATTTAAATCCAGGTTATTGAGAGGAAGATATATTTACGCTTCATCTCAACAATACAAATGAAGTGTTGCCTCAGAAAATGTTGTCAAGTATATGTAGTAAAGGAAGTAAGCAAAGAAAAAGGGCCACCCCTAGAGCAATATGCAATGTTATCTAATGTTTCAGATGTTTTTCCAAAGGAACTACTAGGATTACCTCCCGAAAGGGAGCTTGATCTCACAATAGAATTAAAACCTGGTACTTATCCAATCTCTAAAACACCTTATAGAATGATGGCTTTGAAACTTCAAGAGTTACAAATTCAACTGAAGGAACTACTAGATATCGAACACATCCGACCCAGTGTTTCACCTTGGGGTGCTCCTATAATTTTTTTCACGAAGAAGGATGGTTCCCTGCAACTATGCATAGACTATTGAGACTTAAATCGAGCTACAGTAAAGAATAGGTATCCAATGCCTCGAATTGATGATCTCTTCGACCAAATGAAAGGGGCTTCGGTCTTTTCAAAAATCGATCTACAATCAGGTTATCATCAAGAATTAAGGACAGCGATATTTCTAACACTACATTCCGAACACACTTTGGGCATTATGAATTCACAGCGATACAATTTGGATTGACCAATGCACCAGCAATATTCATGAATCTTATGAATAGTGTTTTCCGCAAGTACCTCAACCACTTTGTACAAGTCTTCTTAGATGATATTCTCATCTACTCCAAAAATGAGAAAGAGCATGAAGAACATTTGCGGATAGTATTATCTTGCCTCAGGGAGCACCAATTATATGGAAAGTTATCCAAGTGTTCCTTCTTTCGAAGAAGATTCATTACCTAGGTCATATTATATCTGGTGAAGGGATCTCAGTAGATCCTGAGAAGGTAAAAGCAATCATGGATTGGTCGATACCGAAAAATGCACATGAAGTGCATAGTTTTATGGGTTTAACCAGATATTATCAAAGGTTTGTAAAAGGGCTCTCAAAAATTGTAAAGCCTATCACAACCCTCCAACGTAAAGGAGTTAGGCACAAATGGACCGAGGAATGTCACATCGCATTCTCTAAGGTTAAAAGATTGTTGACCAGTGCACCAATCTTGCAAGTACTTGACATGGATAAAGACTTTACTATATGTACACATGCATTCAAGCAAGGGTTAGGTGCAGTATTAATGCAAGATAGAGGAGTAATAGCATATGCCTCCAGGAAGTTAAAACATCATGAGGAACACTACGCCACACATGATTTGGAATTGGCCACAGTAGTACTAGCGTTGAAGGTATGGGGACAACTACTTGGTAGGGAGAAGCTTTATGTTCAAAAGCGACTACCAAAGTTTGCAATACTTGTTAACCAAAGGGACTTGAATGTTAGGCAAAGACAATGCCGTGAATTCTTAAGCAAATATAACTTTGGAATTTCGTACATTAAAGGGAAGGAGAATGTAGTGGCAGATGCTCTAAGTAGAAGACCAAGGATCTTTTCCCTTATACCCATCAAGGTAGACTTGAGGGAGCAAGTGCTAGAACATCTCTTGGAAGATAGTTGGTATTTAAAAGTAAGATCTGGGCTTCATAGTAAAGATCCAAAAGAACCTAAGTTTGAGGGATATGAACTAGAGGATGATGGACTGTTATGATTCCATGGAAGGATGTATATCCCTAATAGTGGGGATATTTGAAACACCATCCTTAAGGAAGCCCACAGAGCATTGTATTGTGTGCATCCTGGGGTAAAAAAATATATGTTGATACAAGAAAACTCTTCTTTCAGGCAAGCATGAAGTGCGAGATTTTCTAATTCATTGCAAAATGTCTTGAATATCAGCAAGTGAAGGGTGACCATCATCACCCAGCAAGTCTCCTGCAACCTCACGACATTCCTATGACCAAATGGGAAGTGATTTCTATGGATTTTATCATCGAGCTACCTATTACCCCACAAAGGCACAATGTCATTCTGGTTGTGGTAGATAAACTAACAAAAAGTGCTCACTTTATTCCCGTAAAAGATACTTATGAGGTTGTTGACATAGATCGGGTATTTATAAATGAAATCATCAGATTTCATGGAGTTCCTAAGAAGATCATATCAGATAGGGATACACGATTCACTTCAAGGTTATGGACTTGTATGCAATCAACTTTAGGAACTCAACAAGATTTAGGTACAACTTATCACCCTAAGACTGATGGACAAACAGAAAGAGTGAACCAAGTAATAGAAGATACGCTGAGAATGTATGTTATGGAGCAACAAACATAGTAGGAAAAGTACTTGCCCTTGGTTGAATTTGCATACAATAACAGTTACCATAGTTCAATCGGAATGCCTCCATTTGAAACATTATATGGAAGACCTTGTAGAACACCGTAAGTTGGGACAAGTTAAAGGATCAGGTGATAGTGGGACCGAAATTAATTCAAGAGATGGAACGGGAGGTAAAACAAATTAGGCAATCGTCAAAGGAAGCACAAAATAGACAGAAAAGCTATGTTGATGCTCACAAGATAGATAGGAACTCTGAAGTAGGGAATAAATTTTTTATCCACATTAGACCAAACAAAAGAACCATCCGATTTCGAAAAGGAACAAAGTTGTCACCCCGGTTTATTGGGCCATTTAAAGTTCTAGAAAAAGTTGGACCTGTCGCCTATTGTCTTACACTACCACCCCACTTGCATAAAATTCATAATATTTTTCATGTATCTATACTAAGACATTGCATACCTGATAAATCTCATAACCTTCAATGGAAGGAACTACAGGTATTGGACCAGGGAATCGTTTCGGACGAACCATTACATATACTGGAACGTAGATTTCAATAGCTCAGAAACACCCTGGTAGACCAAGTTAAGGTCCAGTGGGAGAAGTATAGTCCTGGATCAGCTACCTGGGAAGATACAAAGTCCATAGGTCGAAAATACCCTAACTTGTTTTGATTTTGAAGCACTTAAAGCCTTATTTTGTATATCTTAACTTTATTTTGACTGGATACTTGAGATTATCATTTTGAACTATTCTATAACTATGAAAGGTTACACGTAAGAATGATTTCAATTATTATGCTTGATGTTGTTGGTACATGGATACCAACATGAATAATGTTATATGTTTAACATTGCTAGTACTTGGATACCAATATGAATTATGTTATGAATGTGATGTCTACATTTTTACTTTATGTATCAATAGGAATGATAAGATGGAAATAAAAAAGAATGACTACACTTGACTACTTAATGTGAAAGCTAACATACAGATATATTGGCTAGACATAGACAAATATGTTATAAGAACTCTAAAATCAATATCATAGATGGCAACATATTTGGAATGCACAGAAATTGTTATCTAAGTACAATTAGTTTTGAATATACTGATGCATATGTTATAATGTGTGGACAAGTGTTTACATTGTAGATAGTATCGTTACCAAACTGACCGCATGATGACAAAGCTACAAGAACAATTGAGGCTCAATGAGATTCCACGTAAGGGTGTTGACCCTGGTCCTACTAGGAGGGTTGAGGTGTTTCCCATCGTTTATCCTCCAAAACCTGGAGTCATGGGAGGACTGTGCGAGCGACGTTCTCCTAGACGTGTGATGATGACTGTCAGATGCCTATTGGGAAATTAGGTCGATATAATCGACGTTATCACCCTTTAGGTTAAGAATGGTTAGGTTAGTATAGTTGGCACCATGACATATTCTAGTAGACGATGGAGAGGATGGGAGCAAAAAAGATTAGGAAGGATAGGATGATTGTAGAACAGCTTGGGATCCCGACTAGGGCAGGACATGGCTATTAAAGTTGTAAACCTATAAATGTCAAAACACAAATTTTAAAGTGTCCTCACATTAAACGAGAATTCAATCACATGACACAATCCTTACATGAGTATACTGATCGTTAAAATAATTACTAATATACGATATAAACCCTAACTTCGGGACGAAGTTTTCTGAAGTAGGGGTGTATGCAATGACCTATCTCTAATTATGAGTACAAGAATATTAGCATGCATACGAGGCATGCATATGATAGCCAGTGCCACATATGCATGCATCGCGTGCACTGCAATAGCATACATACTAACTAATTATGAAAAATGTCGAAGTATAGGGTAATGAATTAATTATTGAAGTAAATACCTAACTCGCTAGAATATAATGAATATATTGAGTGGGGTACTTGAAATGTATACCACCATCATAATATATAACTAATACAAAAGTAAATACGATGGATTATACAAAATAAAAAGTAATTATAATATATATAAGAAATTATATATTTTATATTAACTAAAAAAGAAATAAATATGTTCAAAGGATGCATAACATAAACATTTGAATAAATGATAACCTCTTAAATAAAACATAGTGTGACTAAACCTTTTAACTAAACATATCTTTAAAAGGAGTGAACTGATTCAGCCAAATCATATTTACCCACAAATATTGTTATTTAGTCATAAAAGGTGAGACTGCCTCAAAAATGGATAAAGGACCATTATGGATTTCCAAATGAGGGGGCAAGGGAGACATATTATTATAAAATGCAAAATGTTGAGACGATGGAAGGTTGGACACGTTGGTTTTAGGGATATAAGGAGGATGAATAGAGCATAGAAAGGGGAGAATTTTTTTGGACTTTCCAGTGAAGCAAAGATAGAGGAGAAAATACGGAGAGAGTCACAGACAGAGCAGAAGTTTGAGCAATTGTTCTTGGATGTTTGGACACGAGGGCTAGAAGACCTCGATTTCGAAGTCTTCTAGATTTGGGACCCAGATAGGTTGATCCCAGATAGGCTGGGAGGAAAAAGGTCGGTTTGGTAGCGGGAGCAGAAACAACGAAAGTCTAGAATCGCCTTCATCCAGGTAGGTATCTGCAATTAAATTGGTAAAATTAGGTTAAAATTGATTGTCCGGTTAATTGTAGAATTTGTCTGGTTAATTATAGAATCTAGGCATTAAGTTGTGATAATTGTTTGGTTAACTGTAAAATCCAAGGCAATAAATTTTGCTAGCTAAAAAGAACCCCTGCTACACTATCTATACGGTCTCTGCAGCCCCCAAATTGTTGCTTATTGTGTCTGCAACCTGCAGAATCAGTGGTACAGCTCACAGCCTTGTTGTATGACCCACAAATGTATTGTATGAACCAACACATGCATTGTATAGCCTACAACTCTACTTTTGTATAGACCTGCAGCCCTGCTGCACAAAAATACAGCCTGCCACTTGCCCACACTTGGTTGTACTGCTACAAAGAACTTTCTCCTTTAATTATCCTCCTCTAAACTACATTCCTAAGTGTGAAAGTCCTTTATCACTGTCTCTTGAACATTGGAGCAATATTCCTTTATCACTCTTGTTCAACATACTTTATGGATGTCTTTCTCCTTCACCTAGCCTTGCTTTTATAATCTTGAGTTATTGACCAAATCGATAACCCTAATCTCCAAGTGATTGACAGTTGAGATTAAACCTCGCTTCACTTGGGATCAGCCGTTAAGATTCATCTAATTCACTAATGCAAAAACCTTTGCATTTCACTAAGATTAAACTCATTTTTTATAAAATCACTTCACTCTAGCTAATCCTTCAATAAAAGTTCATTTTTCTAAGGTTGAAGGCTTCAGGCGACTTCCACACCGCTAGACACTTAGATCTATGTAAAAGTTCATGTCCAATACTACAATCATCAACAAGCAAACCAACTCAACTAAGTGGGTAAGGACTCAGTCGAGTTGGACCAATTTGGTACCAAACCAATAGAGTCAATAGTAGGTACAAATTCAGTCAAGTTAGACCAGTTTGGTACTGAACCAAACAAGTCAATAGTAGGTACAAACTCAACCAAGTTCAACCAATTCAGTATTAAATTATTCCCAAACCAATCAAAGGACCAAATCGATAAGGATTGAGGTAAACTTGGTCAACTCAACCATGTCCAAGTCCAAGTCCAAATTGACCGATTTTAAAAACATTAAGCACTACTCAAGAAAACATCTAATCATCTTCGACAACCATCAAGGATCCCAATGCAAACACTCTATAGTGGAGTGCTCCTCAAGTAATATAACATCCACCATAAAAAAATCAACTAATGTTTAATGCTAGAGGCCTCTAAGGCATTCCTCCAAAGCATATCTCAACAATCTAATGCAAAACACACTCCAAAGCATGTGCCCTAAAGGATATGTGCCCTAAGGTGAAGGTGCACTATCTAAAGGAGGATGAAATCTAGCATCGAGCAAAAAAACTTAGGGAAATTCTTGAATCAATGGGTATCTCTCTCCATGAATATGCTAAGTGTTAACAAATGTGGGAACCAAGTGTAAGACCCTGCATCAAGCCTAGCACTCCATCAATATCCAAATGTACTATCCAAGCCTCCAAATGTGCAATAATGATGCCAGCACAAGATGATAATCCATGAGAAAACAGGCAAGAGAAAATGCAACCAATAGCCACCAAGATACAAATCCTCCAAATGCAGCTTGCTTAGGCAAGGTTTTCAATTTGGGACAAGACCACATACAATATGGAGGTAACACAACATATATCAAATGGCTTAATAGTAGAAAAATAATTCTTATAGTTTAATCAACTATGTAGATTACGCTTAATAGATTGACGGAGATCCCATGGCTTCAAGAAAGGAAAAAGGTCATACATGGAACCATTGACATTTGTGTGCATAGGAAAAGTTGCATGAAACTATTTTGGTAAGAGAATAACTGGTGTGGATACATAGGCTAAAATGTCGCCTATGGCAGATTTCTGCTTATCAGTGCCAACTGATTTAAAAGATCAAATTGCAGTAGTTGTTGAATCCATTTCACAAGAGAAAACAAACTTAAAATTCCTACATAGGGCCAAATTGGCATAATGGGTCAACTGTCAGATTTCAGATTTAGACTTTTGATTGAATGCTTCAAAATTGTTTGACCTGGTGTTGTCCAAGGATCTCAACACTTACTATTAGAATATATTTTCATGATTTTGGAATCTAAAGGCTATTTAAAACGTTAATGTCTGTGTATTTTCTTTTGGAACATTAATTTTATGCTTCTTGAAACGTAGAGTTTATGATCTCAATGAATTTTTGCCTATTTCCATCCCTGCATGCAAAATAAATCAGCAAAATTTGAATGTTTGGTGTCTAATTGTATAGATTTACATCAATGTACATGAACCAGTGTTTTTTAATTAAAATTTGAATATTTTATGTATCTTTTACTCAGCCAAGTTGTTTACCAAGTCTAACCAGCTACAAAATCTTGTGCAAAACCAACTCTGATCGAAGTCGAAGTATAATAACACTAATTTAGACATATCCATTATCAAGTAGACTTGGAAAATGTGCTCCGTGTAGGAATTTACAGGGTAAGTTCCTCAGACAGAACACCAAAGGACACCGCTCACAAACAGATCGCAGATCAATACACCAGTACTTTTGACAAGGTTAAAACCCTCAAAGAGGGAAACAGTCCACGGCCTGAGCCAACGTGGCCACTTCAGGCAATTTATTAATAAAAGAATGAAAATTTACATAAGCTTCTCTCATGAACGGTTAACCTACAAATGACCCTCCATGCTCTTTAAATAGAGATCATGGACCAATCGGGTGTTAAGCCACGGATCAAGTGTCGGTAATACCGAGGAGAGAATGAACCGTCGGATCACTACATATCGTGATCGTCGGATTGTAAGTTACAAAATGTACATAGTAAAGAAACACACTTTACCTAACTCTATACTAGACCAAGTTGTACTTAACTATTTCCTATGTGTCGGAATATCCTAACATCCCCCCTTAAGAACAAATTGGGATAGGATTGAAGGATTTACAAATATGACACAATAGAAGGAAGGAGGCACTAGAGCCTATCCCCCCTTAGTGACAACTTCCTGAACTCCAACCATAAATCGAAGTTTAGTGAACTTCGCCTCTGTGAGAGCCTTTGTAAAGATGTCTGCAACTTGATCATCTGTTGAACAATATTGCACTTCAAGAACATGGTCATGAATGAGCTTTCTGATGAAGTGCATGTGCAGTTCAATGTGTTTGCTGCGCTGATGTTGGACTGGATCTTTGCATAGTTGAATGGCACTTTGATTATCACACCAAAGTGTAGTCGGATGCTGCTGCTGAAAGCCAAACTCTAACAGGATCTGACGAAGCCACAAGGCTTCCTTACTAGCTTCTACGGCACCACGATACTCTGCTTCTGCTGAAGAAAGAGAAATGGCACCTTGTTTCTTGCAAGCCCATGTAATAGGTCCTGAACCAAGAGTGAACACATAACCTGCAGTAGACTTTCGATCATCAGGGTCACCAGCCCAATCGGAATCAGTGAAACCAACCAATAGAGGAGATGCTTCGGCACTGTAATGAATCCCAAACTGAACTGTACCTCGAACATAATGAAGTATTATTTTAGCTGCTTTCCAATGACTTTCACGTGGGTTTTGCATAAACCGAGCAACAAGGCCAACAGCAAAGGAAAGGTCAGGACGAGTATGGGTTAGATACAAAATTTTTCCTACAAGTTGACGATATAAGGTAGCATCAACTTCAGGGGAAGTACAAGTGACTGAAAGTTTGACTCCAAACTGAAAGGGAGAAGGGGCTGGCTTACAGTCTTCCATGTGAAAATGACGTAGAATATCACAGGCATACTTGGATTGGGAAAGGGAAATACCTTCCTTGGATTGCAAGACTTGAAGACCAAGAAAATAATGTAAGTGTCCTAAGTCTGTCATTTCAAACTTCCTTTTAAGGCTACACTTCACATGGTTTATAAGGTTGGGATCACTACCAGTCAGGATAAGATCATCAACATAAAGAACAAGAATGATAAGAGACTTGCCCACTTTCTTGGTGTAGACAGTATTGTCATAATGACACCTAGAAAAGCCATTTTCTAAAAGAAAGTTATCCATTTTGGCATACCAAGCTCGAGGAGCTTGCTTGAGACCATAAAGGGATTTCTTAAGCCGACATACAAGGCTGGAGTATGTTTGTATAAAGCCAATAGGTTGTTCCATATAGATTTCTTCATGCAAGTCCCCATGCAAGAAGGCGGATTTAACATCCATCTGATGGACTTCCCACTTGAAAGAGGCAGCAAGGGAAAGAACAAGGCGGATAGAGTTCATTTTGGCAACAGGGGAGAAGGTTTCAGTATAGTCAATGCCTTCAACTTGTGAAAAACCCTTAGCAACAAGACGAGCTTTATGTTTATCAACTTTCCCATCTGGTCCATACTTGGTTCTGTAAACCCATTTGCATCTAACAAGTTTTCGTCCCTTTGGTAGAGGAACAAGATCCCATGTATCATTTGCCAATAATGAATGATATTCTTCATTCATAGCTGCTTCCCAATCTGGATGGCCTAAAGCTTCTGCAAAGGTGTCAGGATCATAATTCACTGAAGCTTGAGCCAGTAAAGAAGAGGCTCTCTCGAACTGAGAACGTGTACGTCGTTGATCTGTAGGATCACCGGCAAGATCACCTGCTGCATCCCGAGTAGCACGGACCCATTTTGGAAGCTGAGGAGCTGAAGGAGGATCCTGAGAAGGTGGGGGAGGATTTTCATCCTCGCTTTCATCATCTAAAGAAGAAATATTTTCAAAAGTAGAAGAGATAGGGAGAGGTGGCACATCCGCCGAACTAGGCTCGCAGGCCGATATATTTTCAACAAACTTTACATCTTTTCTAATGATAACATTTTTGTACTTAAGTGGAATAAGTCTATATCCTTTGACATCTTCAAAATATCCAACAAATATACATTTTTCACTCTTAGGTTCTAAAGCTTTATGTTTCTCATCTGGAATATGGGCCCATGCTTCACTTCCAAAAACACGAAAGTGACTTACATCTGGTTTGATTGAGCTCCATGCTTCTTCTGGAGTGATATTCTTTAAAACCTTAGTAGGAGTGCGATTTATTATGTAATTTGCACAGTTAATTGCTTCTGCCCAATAATTAAGACTAAGTCCTTTAGATTGAAGCATACAATTAGCCATTTCATTTAAGGTGCGATTCTTCCTTTCAGCTACACCATTTTGTTGTGGAGTATATGGAATAATATATTGCATTTGAATTCCATTCTCAGTGCAAAAGTTGATAAATGTGTTTTTAACATATTCTCCGCCATTATCAGATCTTAGCTTAAGAATTTGATGTCCAAATTGTTTTTCAACAAAGGCCTTAAAGGCCAAGAACATGTTAAATACTTCACTCTTGAGTTTTAAGAAGTATACCCAAGTGCGTCTGGAGAAATCATCAATGAAAGTTAAGAAATACTTGTAGCCAGAGAATGAAGCAACTGGAAGTGGACCACATAAATCACTATGCACGAGCTGTAAAGGGGCTGAGGCGTGCCAAGAGGCACGTTTTTCAAAACTGTCCCGATGATGTTTTCCGAGTACACATCCGGAACAAACACCATCTCTGCAAGATACCATTGGAAGACCTGTCACCATATTTTCTTTACATAGATTCTGAAGAGAGCAGTAGTTTAAGTGACCAAATCGCTCATGCCAAAGTTTGCTCACTTCATCATTATGAGCAACAAATACTGAGGGAAGATTTGATGACCCAAAGTTGTGAAACTTATACAACCTTGTAGAATCATCAGCAATGCCAGTAGCTAAAATCTGTCTAGGATCTCTTAGGTCCTTAATTACAACATCGTGAGGTGAAAATTCAATGATTTTACCTTCACCTGAATGGGTTATCTGATATACAGATAGAAGGTTGCAGGATAAGGTTGGAACACATAATACATCATTAAACTGACCATTGTCTAGATGAACAGTTCCGGTCCCTACAACACTAAGAGATCTATCATCACCAACATATATATTTTTGGTGTTACAATCATTTAAAGAAGAAAACATGGCTTTGTTTTTGGCCATGTGATAAGAAGCTCCAGAATCAATGAGCCACTCATGAGAATGAGAAGAAGAAGATACATTTAGTGCATAGCCAGACCGAGATGCTTGACAACCACATGCAGAAAGTGCCATTCCTGAAGATGAAGTTGAAGTTGAAGATTGCTCCAAATGGATGTTATGCTTCTTCATTGCTACTTCCAAGGCTTCCATCTTCTTAAAGCATTTGGATTCTAAGTGGCCATCTCGATTACAAAAGTTGCAATGTCTATCAGTCTTCTTCCATTTGTTTTTATTTGTCTTATCATTTTGTTGAAATGATTTTTCATTTTGAGGCGGAAATTGCTTAGGACCCTTGTTTGGTTTAAGACCATTCCTTTTAGGATACGACTTCTTAGGATTCTTTGAATTTGGTTGCTGTTGGGCGGCTAACGCTTTCTTAGAAGAATTTCCAAGATGAAGAAGACCAAGGTGTAAGAGTTTTTCTTGTTCTCTTATTAAAGAATCACAAAAGGAATCAAAGGAAGGGGACTTGTAGGCTTGTCCTTAAGAAATGAAGGCTTCTCTTGTAGAATGGAAGGTGGAAACAAACACAAAATAGGCCGGTCCCAACTTAATAAGAATGGAGTAGATAAGGCTACTATCTTCTTTCTTAACCTTAACACTTTCCAAGAGAAGTGTAAGGGTCTTGAACTTGGACAAAAAATCTTCAATGCAAGAAAAATTATTGGGGTCCAATGTAAGTAATTCATTTTCAAGTTGATGGGCTTTAAGTTCATTTTTAATTCCAAAGACTTTAGTACTCTGTTTCATTGCTTCATCAGGAGTATCAAGTTCTGCAATATGGAATCTAAGATCTGGAGAAATAGACATCCCTATGAACCCACATGCTTGGTCTTGCCTATTTTCCCATTTAGCTGCCTTGTCTTCATCTTTCGGTTTGGTCTCTTGGCCTGTGGCTATTCTGTAAAGACCTTTACTTCTAAGTAAATCCACAATGTAGGACCACCATTGGAAGTAGTTGGTGCTGTCAAGAATAACTTGGCATGGACTTTCCATTTTAAAAAAAAACTGAAGCTATAGATGCTGAAACTAAGTGTTTCAATGGAAAGATCTCGAAAAATTAGGCTGTTTCAAAAAACGGTTCTGAAAACGGCTTCCGGATGAAGAAGTTATGGCTTTTTGAAGAAAATTTGATGAAGTCGCCGACGAAGTGCGGGAATGTGCGGAAATGAAAAATCCGCCCCCACAAAATGGAGACTTGAACCCAAGACCTCTACTCTCATAAATTAGCTTTGCACCAAGTGAGCTATACAAAAAGTTTGAGAGAGAGAGAGGGGGGGGGGGGGGGGGGGGGGGGGGGGATGCTTTGGGTTGCGTGCTTGCTTTGAGAAAGCTCTTTTTCCTTACAAAACAAAAAACACAAAACCCAACACGGACATACAAAAAAAAAGAACCTTGCGGCTCGAAGTTAGCTTTAGCCGGAAACTAAATATTTTCCTCAATGTTTCTGATTTTCCGAGATCACACTAAGGCGCAGTGGAAAAGAGCATACGCATGAGAAAAATCCTTCCTTTTTGTTTCTGATTTGCCCAGATCGCACAGAGTCGCAGGGCAAAGAGCATACGCAGAAATGAAAGGTATAGATCCGGTAATAAAAAAGCTAAATAAACTGAAAACCGAAATAAACAGAGAGAAAATAACTGTAAACTGCAAATAAACACTGTATACCTCCAGATCTTAAAAATGACGCAGCTAGGGCTACCGGAAACCTTTTCGCGTGAAACGAAAGGGGTTCCTCACTGGAACAGATGCTCCCAACACAACAGAGCAATCCTCTCGGCCCGAAAGCAGTCAGAAACAGTAGATCTAGGAAACGGTAGTCGGATGCAGTTCTACCGGCTTCAGATTTGGATCACCAACGGACGCGGCCCTCAAATAGCTCTGATACCATGTAGGAATTTACAGGGTAAGTTCCTCAGACAGAACACCAAAGGACACCGCTCACAAACAGATCGCAGATCAATACACCAGTACTTTTGACGTGGTTAAAACCCTCAAAGAGGGAAACAGTCCACGACCTGAGCCAACGCGGCCACTTCAGGCAATTTATTAATAAAAGAATGAAAATTTACATAAGCTTCTCTCATGAACGGTTAACCTACAAATGACCCTCCATGCTCTTTAAATAGAGATCATGGACCAATCGGGTGTTAAGCCACGGATCAAGTGTCGGTAATACCAAGGAGAGAATTAACCGTCGGATCACTACATATTGTGACCGTCCGATTGTAAGTTACAAAATGTACATAGTAAAGAAACACTCTATACCTAACTCTATACTAGACCAAGTTGTACTTAACTATTTCCTATGGCAGGCAGATTTCTGCTTATCAGTGCCAACTGATTTAAAAGATCAAATAGCAGTAGTTGCTGAATCCATTTCACAAGAGAAAACAAACTTAAAATTCCTACATAGGGCCAAATTGGCATAATGGGTCAACTGTCAGATTTCAGATTTAGACTTTTGATTGAATGCTTCAAAATTGTTTGACCTGGTGTTGTCCAAGGATCTCAACACTTACTATAAGAATATATTTTCATGATTTTGGAATCTAAAGGCTATTTAAACCGTTAATGTCTGTGTATTTTCTTTTGGAACATTAATTTTATGCTTCTTGAAACGTAGAGTTTATGATCTCAATGAATTTTTGCCTATTCCATCCCTGCATGCAAAATAAATCAGCAAAATTTGAATGTTTGGTGTCTAATTGTATAGATTTACATCAATGTACATGAACCAGTGTTTTTTAATTAAAATTTGAATATTTTATGTATCTTTTACTCAGCCAAGTTGTTTACCAAGTCTGACCAGCTACAAAATCTTGTGCAAAACCAACTCTGATCGAAGTCGAAGTATAATAACACTAATTTAGACATATCCATTATCAAGTAGACTTGGAAAATGTGCTCCGTTGATTTTATATAACACTTTAAAAAATTGTGAATACAATTGGCTCCCTTTTGAACATCTAGGAACATTAAAAGAATTTCTTTCCGCTTTTTTGCCTCAGTTAAAAGTATCTTCCATTTTACTAGCACATGGCCAGTTAAATGCTGCTGTGCATTTGAGGCACCGTGTCACCATAGACGCAAAAATATTCAGAAAGCAAGATCATGAAATACAATTTATGTAAAGCAGACAACATTTTAAAAGATATGGAGACTACGTATGAAAATAGAGTAGCATCCTAAGTCACATGACACGAGGACACGAAACACGGAGGACACGTAAATACGAGGTATTCAATACGAAACGCAGTGACCTGGAAACAGGACACGGGGGACACGTTTTATATATATTTAATAAAAATATATATATATATATATATACCGAAATATAGTTTTTTATCCATATTAAATTGCAGGTTGCAGCTTATCTAATCAAATTAAAATATAATTACTTCTCAAAGTTCATAGTTCACTTTAAAAAAATAAATAGAATCAAAATTTACAACTTACAAGCACATAAGAAACTAAGTAGTAAGTACTTACTACTAATTATAAATTTAGAACTTAGATATTAAAACCATAAAATGCAGATTTTCCATTAAGTCATCAAAATCAAAATGTATCAAACCAAGACAACACCAAAAGGGAATTTACTCCTGCATTCAACGAAAAACCTAAGTGAATCCACAACAAAAGCAAGAGAACTGGAACCACAGAACCAAACAAACAAAGCGCTGATGGCTATAACTTTTAATATTCTGAAATCTGAACATTGAGCTTCAAACTCAGAGATCCAAATTGAAATTATAGGATTGTTTCTTTACTGGGTTTTACATTTATCGTTCACATTTCGGCAACCAAAAGAAGTCTCAGCAAACAAACGTGGCACTCTAATGATTCATACCACGTGGATGCTTGCAACTACAAGTTCATTTGAGATAGATGGGCTTGAAATTTGTGGAGTAAACACTTTTTGCTCATGGCAAAAGAGAAGAGGAATATTCAGTGGACATTGCATCTATTGAAAAATTATATGGTTATTGATAGTCGTATGAATAGAGATTAGACTCATTAATGAGCGTTGAAGAAAAACTGAATAAACTTCAAATTTCTGTGATGAAAAACCATTAAAAAAATTTAAAAACCTGTGAAACATATGTAGCAAGTCGTTCACCGAATCTCACTAACCAACCGGAGTTTGTAAGCCGGAATCTCGCTATAAACCATGTTTTTTTTTCAATACGTATTCAAAACATCGAAATACGTTAGGGCAACGTATTCTCCAGACAAAATACGCGTATTCAAAATTTATGACACGAATGGAAAACGTCGAATACGTATTCGATTTTTATGACACGTGAAAAATCGTATTGGACACGTATTAGGGCCGTTTTCGTGTCCAATACATAAAATACGGGACACGGGACCCTAGGGGACGTGTCCTGTGACTTAGGTAGCATCCAATAAGGAAAAAATGCAGCTTCGAAACAATCTAATAAGGGAAATAAATATTGAGATAAGTGATAGATATGATCATTAAAGGCTTAATAAAATTAACAAATATGTAGAGAATAAACACTAGCTTCCCTAAGCTGCCTTAATAATGGGCCAACCAAAGATACAGAAAATCAATGACTCTTGAAAATTCTGGTGTATGAATTGGATACTAACCAAAGTGAGTGGGTTGAAAACCTGATCAATTAAACTGCTCACATGAAGGTCATTGAAAAGGGCCATCATATGCGACTGAATAGCAATCAAATAGTGAGGGGCAGAGCTAACTTCATTGCCTAACCTAGCAGAATCTCTGTCACCAAAGGATTCAAGTTCTAGGCATTTAACGAATTCAACAAATTAGGCAGATGCATATTATACATAAGAGTTTCACTGGGTCTAAAGTTTAAACTATCACTCTTAAATCAAAGTCATCTTGCATTAATTTTAACTGTCTTGAAAATGTCATTGACACACGTTCTGCAATCAATCAATAGATGAATACACTTTCCAGCAAGCAAGTCTCAATTAACAAGGGCCAATTAAAGTTGTATGTGAACAATTTTTTTAAAGGATATATGTTGAGTATATTTGCTGCTAAATCTTGTGGAGTTAAGCATCCCCAGAGGTACGGAAAGAGAGGTCGTGATGATACCATCTATGTCCGTACCACTCCTCATGGAGTAGATCCCACAGCCAACCAATTGATAAACACAACAATTTTTCAGCATCCATCATCAGTTTTAAGTTTTAACCTCTTTATTATTTGCTTAACTTTCAAGGTTTGCCAAATACAATTACAATAATGAGAAAACTCATGCAAATCAGGTTCATCTAATAAATTATAAGCAATCAGAAAGCAAAGTTCTACAAAAGACATTAACGGAATTAGCCAACATCAAGATTCAAAGGGAAATAGTACAATTTTCTTGAATTTTGTCACCAATGGAATCAAAATTATAAACAATTTCTCCTAACTAGAATGTATAACAGCCCAAGTCTCTTTCACAACACCATACATACCCTCTCATAAGACTCGTCCAAAATTATTGCACCAGTTACTGGCACACGAACTTTGTAGGAAGTGAAATCTTTATAAATGTCATCTATATGTGCAATATAAGGTCTTAATGCTGCACAACTCTGAAACACTGTAAGAGTTAAAGAAAAATATTTTTTTGCATCGAGCACAAAATACTTGTAAAACTCAAACTCTAAATAATGTGTTGAAAATCCTAGTAAGAGGCATTCCTTGACTAAACAACTTAGTGCTAAAGACCATCAAAAATAAAATTTTAATGAAGTACTGAATAATGATAAATGCACAATATTTTTCTTGACATTGTTACTAACTAGACCTTTTCATAAATAAAATAACTAACACACTATGAATCTAAACATGTGAAATTCAAGGAAATAAATAAAGATATTTATGGCACTGGATTTGTTCTAAAGTCATAATATGTCCTGTTGCATCCACTCCGCAGCTCTATTACCAATGATCTGGGAACCAATATGCCTACAGACTTTGGACTCTGTTACCTTCTACCACAAGTGCTTTTGGCACATCCTTAGTGTATATTCGTAATATATATCACAAGACACAAAACAAACATCAGATTTAATCGTAGAGAAATAAGACAACTCACACTAAAACATTCATGCTCAGGACCAAAGATTTCTAGAAAATCCATTTTCAAGTTTGTTTTAAGATTACCACACCAAGGGGTGGCAGGAGTGGGAGGGGTTATCCTATGCCCCGATGAACAAATAGAGACTCAATAAGCTTCGGGTTGGGAATGGCAACCAATAACCAAGCTGAATACCTTGCACTTTGGCAGGGACTGGAAATCGCATCGGCAAAGAAAATAACCAAAATAACAGTGTTTGGAGACTCAATGATTGTAATACGCCAGATGTGGAAAGCTAAAGGATTGCAAAGCATAGCTTCTTCCCCCATCCTGCAGAGGATCATTTTGCAAACAATGCAATTCGAGCAAATTGAATTCTTTCATGTGTAGACAACTGAACACAATGGCAGATTCATTGGCCAACAAGGGATTTATATTGGAGCAAGGGAAATTAGAATTGGAACATGGGAGGCTTTGCAACACACCCATTCCATGATCAACGAACTCAATCATTATCGCTTATATAAAAAATATAATGGCCCTTCCAGCCAAATAATTGAACCAATCTTCATGGTGGATCTCGTCCACACACCTCTATCATCAAACATATGGTTAATAGCTCAAAATCCGACACATATTTTTAAGGATTGGGGCACTCATTAATTTTTTGGCCACACAACATGGAGGGAACGAACCCCTGTCTAAATTGCATTAACATCTGGTGACCTAAGGTAATGAAATGGGAGAACAAATGGCACAAGGCTTCAATGCAGCAAGGTTGGAAAATGTTAACACAAGTGTGTAGAGCCTCATCTCTGATCACACATTCACTTCTCTACAGATCGATATTAATACTTTTATCCCTCCATATCATACAACTTACATCCCTCGCAGCTGATTAAGATCCAAGCATGGATTTAGTAATTTTGTATTTGAATGATCCAGGGAGGCATTTATGGAGGAGGCATGGATATATATGGCTTTCTGTTGTGCTCCTGTCCCACACCGCGCTGCTATTGAGCGCTTACTGCTGTGAATAGAGGTGGCCTTCCCCCTTTGAAGCTCAATACAAGGAGTATTACAGTCCGGCAATGGAAAACTTCGGAGACCAGTTACATGAGGATGAGCAGGTTAAAACCAATAGGCTGTTGTCAAGGTTGCTAGAATCGGTTCAATGGTTGCTGACCACCCTTCAACAGAACACTGCGGAGGAGCATGAGCAAAAATCTTATCAACTGCTTAAGAACACCAAGTATGAATTATTACAGGGAAAGTTGGAGCAATTTTAGGCTGAAATCCGGGTTGAAATGACAGCCTTGGATATCAGATATCAGGGTGGCAAAGCTTGAAGAAAATGGCAGCAGTGGAGCTCTGTTCAGCGTGGACACGGTTGGAACTGTTGAAATATGTAACTAGGTTCAGTCTTCATAATGACATATGTAATCATGATTTATGTATTTAATGTAAAGAGAAAAATAAAATTATTATTGTCATTCTTGAGGCATGGGTTTCATGCTCAAGGTTATTTGATTTATAGGTCAAGCACCCATTGAGTGCTTCTAGGGCTTGTCTTTGAGTCAACAAGTCATAAGAGTCATTATAATATGTTGAAGACCCATTTGGGCATCATGTATTATGTAAGAAAAAAATATTTGAGTCATAAAAGACCCTCCAAGACCTTGTCATCATGCAAAGAACAAGTCGGCCTACAAGCAGCATCAAGTCGGCCTCATGGACAGCTATTCGACCTCCAAGGAAGACTATATATAAGGATGCATCGACCTCATTTGAAAGGCATCAATCCAGCTCACAAGAAGTTCGATCTAAAAGGAAGAAAAAGACCTAGAAGGAGCGAAGAAGAGGAGAATCCAAGGAGGAGAAAAATCGAAGCTAAGAAGATTGTTTTAGGGCCAATATCTCTCACACATGTGGACTGCAGCTAGGGTTTCCAAAGTGAAAATTGCAGACCTTAAAAGAAGCCAAAATCTAGCATCAAAAGATCATTCTTGCAAGCCAAATTCATGAGAAGAAAAGTCCAAGCAAAGCGAAGGAGAGAAGCCTCTTAATTGTGCCCTAAACCTCTCACACGTGCAAAGTAGCAATCATTGCAGGAGGCCGAAAATTGCAGGCCGAAATTACAGTCAAAGTTGCAGGTCCGAAATCTTGGTCAAAAGAGAAGTGGAAGCTGCTATAAGGCAAAGTTTGACTTGGATTGACTTTGTGAGAAGGAAGTACTTCAAGGAGAAGTTTGACTTGGTCTTGGAGGGATCTTGGTCAAGGGTCATAGGTCTTGGAATTCGTCATTTGAAGTTCTATAAGAAGAGAAGAGTTCTTGTGGGTTTTCCTCTCAAGAGGAGAGGTTTTGGCCCTAGCTGATAACCTATATCTTATGTCCTCTTGTCTCATTGTTCTTTATTATTTGGTAGTTGTTTGATGATAAGAACATTAATTATAACCAAGTGAAAGAAGAAGCTAACCAAGTTAAGTAAAAATACATCACAAGCAGTTATCAAATTAAGAGAAATGACCTAGTCTAGCTGCCCCTAAGTTTCTCAACATGGTTGCAGAGCTAAGGTGACAAGTCAAGAAGAGGCAGCTTGAAGATCACATCATTGAAGAAGGATGCATAAAGGCCGAGCACAAGGAAATCATTGAAGAAGACTAAGGAGCATCAAGGAGGAGTACTCATCATCACAAGGAGAAGAAGACCTCAAGGACCCTACCTCCACTCAAAGAAAGAAGGACTACACATTTGAAGCATCTTGAAGTCTCCATATTCTACACTTCTACATCCCAAGGAAGCAAGAAGAAGCATTGCCATCATCATCAAAGAAATCAAGGTGATCTCCCTATCTTTGAAGAGAGGATCACATTTCAAGCATATTTGAAGAAAGACATCTCTAGAAGAAGAAGTATTGTCATCTTCAAGGAAGCAAACATCATCAATCATCATCAAGAAAGGCATCAAGTTGAAGATATCATCATCAAAGAAACATCTTCACTTGACAAGTAAGTATCTTTATATCTATGTTTGAATCTACTATCAAAATGACTTCATTCTACAAGGAAATAAATTGGTTGGATCATCAAATTTCCTTGCATGGAAGAAGAGGATAGATTTAATCCTCATAGAGAATGAAGTTATTGCACATGTTAAGGGTTCAATCTCCAAACCATCACAAGAAGAAGCTCAAGCACTATTAAAGTATATGAAAGGGGAAATAAGGGCTCAAAGAATCCTTATAGAAACAATCAAGGATCCCATCATCCCTTATGTAGCAAATTTGGAGAAATCAAAAGAAATCTATGATAAACTAGTAGAATTGTTCTCCATAAGCACTGCTGGAGAAGTTATATCTTTGAGAACCGAGCTATACAAGATGAAGGAATCAAAGGAAGAAGGGATAGCCTCATATCTTATGAGGGTGTCACAAATAAGAGACCAACTACAACATTTGCGGAAAATAATGCCCGACAAAAAGAAGACCACACCGGTGCTCAATGTGCTACCTGATGAATGGGGTAACTTTGTATCAAGTATTTATGGAAAGAAGGAACCTACTCCATTTAGTAAACTTTGGTCATTATGTAAGATTGAAGAAACTAGGTTGAAGGCAAGGAGCGATGTTGGATCAAACGAACAAGTTCAAGCATATGCTGCTATGGCCAAGAGAAAAGGAAAGTTTGGTCCTCAAAATAGGAAAAAGATCAATATGTCAAAGATACAATGTTGTGAATCTAACAAATATGGGCACTTTAAACAAAATTGTCCTAAACTTGAGAGAGACAACAAGAAGAGAAAAGAAAGAAGTGAGGCCTGTGTCACCGAAGAAGTGGAAGAACCTAAAAAGAAGAAATCAAAGGAGGAGGAAGTGAAATATCTCTACTATGACTGAGATAATCTCCTTCACTTAGTTCTTTTCAGTTTTGTAGAAGATAGCAATCATGATAGGAAGCATCTCCATCATTAAGATGCATTAAGAATTGAAATAGAGATGACACTGTCATAGAAGCTTAAAAGGATAGCTGAAGTAGAAGTCTACATGGTTTTAGCAGTCAGCATGATAGAAAGAAAGTAGTTCATGGAATCAAGTTCCCAAAGACGAACCTCATGTTGAATGTTATCCTTTAAAGTCCCTATGAAGACATTAATCCTTTGCTTCTCTGGAATATCATTTACCCTTATATTCAATTTTTGAAAGTCCTCAATGTGCTCTGCCATTGAACCCTTTTGTAAGAGATTTATCAATTGGCTAAAGAAGGTGTTTCTCTTTGTATCTTCATAATGTGTTATCATTTCCTATGTGAAAATTGACCACGTGACAAGTAGTTTACGAGAACAAAGCCCTTCATACCATAAAAATTGATTCGGTTCTAAATATAAATATGCAATACGTACCTTTTGTAACAGTTGCACCTCATGTAGATCAAAATATTGCTCCATCTGTAGTATCCAATTTACTAGATCCTTGCCATCAAACTTCCTCATATCGCCTTTTCTTGATTTTAGGAGCTCGATCTTGAAACAATTGTAACTTTGTAATTTCAGATCTCCCAGTTTTGAAATTACGACCTATGGTAGCCCTCTACATCCTCTTTCCAATGCCACCAGTATGATCGAAATTGGATTCTCCAAGAAAGATTTATGCACAATCTCCCAAGATGACCTGATTATATACCTTTTCAGAAGAGCGAACTTGTACAAAGTGCCATGTGTCACTGTTTCGACCTTCGGACCTGAAACTTATACACAAAAATCTACATGCCATCCACTTTCTGTAACTTCTTACGAAACTTCAATCTAATGCTCAAAAGGAAAGTTATGACAATTTTCCCAAGATCACCTGTTTGGGATGTAATTCGGGATCCTGCAGAAACCCTAAATGTCTTGCACTGTTTCTCTGAAAATATAGCAAAACAAGATCTGAAATTCGGGCTCGAGCTTCACCTAGTTTTCGATTCAAACGAGTTTTAATTTCAGAGTCTGAAGCTTTGTAGAAAAACAATTATAGCGTAATTTCAGAGTCTGAAACTTCGTAGAAAAACAATTATAGCGAAAATTCCACGATGACCTGTTTGAGATGGAATTCTGGAGCTTGCAAAAACCCTAACTTCCTCAGATCAGATCTCTGAAAATATAGAGAGACAAGATCTGAAATTCGGACCCGAGGTTCAACAAGATTTCGTCTCAAATGGGTTTTTTTAGCTTCTGAAACGTCGCAGAAAAAAAAGTTATAGCGAAAATTCCACGAATACCTGTTTGGAGCAGCAAAACCCTAGAATCTAAAGCTCTGAAACCAAATGTTATGAAACTAGCTCACAAAAAGATAGAAAAGATAGATAAACGCCTTCAACATAAGCCTCTTCGAAGGGGCAACCTCCTTCACATTACACAAATGAACAATTCCTCAATGATACAAATGACAAGACCTCCTTTCTATATATAGGAGTCTAAGGGGTCATAATATAATCATAGCCGACATAACAATAATAATGTAAGGGCACAATAATAACAATAGTGGGCTTCTATGGGCACAATAATAATACAGGGACTACATGGGCACAACAATATAATAAGGTGGCTGCACTAATAACAATAAGGGGTTACACTAGTAGTATAGGGACCTAACACACACCTGTAGCATTAGACTTTGGACAAATCCCTTCTATTGTTGTTGGATGTTGGGGCTAACTTCTTTGGTTTCCATTCGGATGGTCTTCCTTTCCCTTTTCCTTTCTTCACATTGCCTACAAAGGTTGTAGGTTCTCCTTCTTGTCTTTGAATTCTTCCTCTAGAAATGAGCCTGGGTTCTTCTTGAGTGCAATTGCCCAGAAGCTCATCAAAAGAAGGACGCTATTTCCTGCAACTAATGCGTGTAATGAATGTCTCCCAAGACATGGGGAGCCCACCAAGAGTCATCTGCACAAGCTCTCTATCAGGTATGACTTCTCCAATGGAAAGAAGTTCATCTCCTATTTGAGAGATCCTCATGAAGTTGGTTGTTATAGATTCAGACTTAGACATCTTGATGTCACAAAATTGACTCTTCAAAGAGATGACTTGGCTGAGATTGTTGACCTCATACATCCTAATCAACTTGTCATACATCTCCTTTGACTTCTTCATCTTGGACACATAAGTGATGAGATGATCCCGAAGAGAATCAATAATGATCTTCTTGGCCTTCATCTCACCCTTCTTGTACTTGGATTCGGCACTAGCATTGGCATTCTCAAGGGGTTCAATTACTTGCCCATGTACATGCTCCATCACATCATTCTCTTCAAGGGTAAGATCCAATCTAGCCCTCCATGCTACAAAATTGGAGGCATCATTCAGCGTCGCTTCAATCTTGAAGTAGGAGGTAGTCAACTTGCCCAAGAAAGTTGATCACCAATCAGCAAGAAGAGTGTCTCAAAGGGGTGTTCTCTAGTCTCCAAAGGCCAATCTTCACCTTAGCTTCGATACCATGTTAATTTTTTCAAGGTGTTCTATGTTGATATAATCACTCAAGCAATTTCATCCAATTTCATTCACCCCAGTAACAATTAAGCAATTATAGATAGAAAGGTAAACAATAAATGCACAATAGAAGATAACCAAGCACAATGAGACACTGAGATTTTGGCCAAAGACCATGTAAAAACCCCACAAGGGGGAAACCCAAATCAATTCTACTTCTTCTTCTTCTATTAGTCAATCAATGTTTAGCATGAGATGCATCAGTCCAATAGTACATCCATAAACCAGTCGATTGGACACCTAATCCACTAAGGGTTTTCAGTGTGGAATATGAAGAGTCCAAGAGACCACTTGGTATATGAAAACCTATGTTGTCAGGAAACATGGGTTCGGGGAAAGGTGCGTCACTTTTTTAAATAGGGTATGTGGGTTCGTCGGGGGCATACTATAATTTATATATATTATATATTTTATAAATTATAATATATATGAATTTTGAAATCTTCCAACTTACAACAAGAAAAATAAATCAGCGTAAGACTTAAACATGAACATTCACTTTGAAATTTCAAATTTGATATCAACTGGAAATTGCAACTTACATATTGAAATGAAGACAATAACTCCCTTCAAGAAGAAACCCAAAGTAGATTATAAAATTAATATATTTGTTTAAAGAACTTTAAACCATAAAAACACATTCCTCACATATGGATACTACTGGATAAATAAAGAACTTAGTATCGAAGTGTTTTGTGTGATGAAACATTTATATTATATGGGTATTGACATTGTGGAGAAATTTATCAGAGCGATGGAAATGCAAGGAAATTAGTGAACGCTTAAGATAACAAAACATATTTTTTTAAGTGCATATATCCTTCATACGACTTGTACTTAATGGTATTTCTATGTTATTTTAAATGCATATCTCCTTAAGATCACTTGTACTTAATGGTATTTACTATTTCTGTAAAAGGATGTCGTGTTTCAATTAGAGGCATGCATTACTAATTAGTGATTATATCATTAAGAAATAAAATCCATGAACTAATTCATGGCAAAAAAATTTAAAAAACCTATACTTTTGAAATGGTGGGACTTTCAGACCTCGGAACTTTAGATTTGAAATGTTCTACTAGAATAGGAATTTTGACAAAAATCATGGCAAAGAAATTTAAAAAACCTGTACTTCTTTCGAAATGATGCAACTTTAAAACCTCAAAATGTTAAATTTAAAATTTTTTACTAAGATAGGATTTTTTTTTTCTTGCTCGGCACCACATAAGAACCCGTACTCAGGGTTCGGCAAGCTCGTTTAAGCAAACGAACCCAGGACGCAATTATTGAGTATCGAGTTCTTATGGGAAGAACCCGGTTCATATGGGTTCGTCTGGGAAGTACCCGCTCCAACACCTAGTTCGTGGGGACGAGAACTCGGGACGAGTTCGCAAACCCGTGCTTCATAGATGAAAACCAAGAGTCATAAGATATTGTATAAATGTATATCATTGTGAATAAATGAAACACACGCTTGTTTAACATGGTATCAGAGCAGGCGAATTCCTGCCCTGCTCAAGTTTGAGCCACTGGTTTGTGGTCTTCTCTGCATGTCAATTTTGCCTGTCAGAACTACACTTAAGCACTCTTCCCTTTCTCCACACCTTTCCTCTATCCAGCATCTCTACAAAAATACTATGCATCAGTCAGACCTGCGTCTCTATCAATTTGTGCACTACTCCCTATGCGTCTACCAGAATGTGAGTGACCTAATGCTCCACTAATTCAGCGTCTATCAGAAATCCGATTGTTTCCTCTCTATGTGACTAAGATAGGGATAGTTGAATCAATTTTGATTATGGTTCTCCCCGGTTGCAAGAAATAATCCCATTTTCATTTCAAAAATATTCACATCTGCGGATCTTAATCTGGACTTGGCATTCTTTTCTTCATATCTCTTTCATGGAGCAGGAGTATCACGACCGCCTTTAAAAGAGTTTAACAATTGAAATGGAGGTGTGCATGGTTCAATATCCAATTCCAAGTCGCCATCCAATCCAATGAGCTCAGATTGAAGCGTAGTTGGTTGCTCTTCATCGACCAGACATGGGGTGGCATTCATTATTTTTGCTTAGAAATACTTTTGGGACCGATATCATCAGTTTAGCATCATTATAATTGCTACTCATCTCACTGTCACTTCTTTGAAAGTTGGGAATTCCAGTTTGTTTATTGTCAAAAAATTGTGTGCGCATCCGCTAGTAAGGGCTAAGGACCTTCAAAGACTCGATGAATCATAGTGTGCATTGGTGAAGAAGATGATTCCTAAGCAACTATATATTGTGAGAAGGTCGCTGTCGAGTTGAGGAATAGAAGCCCAAGTGAAAAAAAATTATTGTTGAATTTGTTGTAGGGGAAAATAGTATAAAAAAATAGACGTCGAGAGATGATTAGCGTGTTATTGGTGTGTAGAGGAACACTCTACTTGCGTCTTCAGCAAAAACAAAGGGGAAGTGACAGTCGGTGAAATAGCCTGGAACTCATCCTTATCGTAGGTCTTCTTGCTCAACGTTAAAACTCTCCTTTTCGATGAACTAGAACTTTGTACAGTAACGGGATCAAGGTCACTCCACTAGATCGAACTACAGGCACCAGACTTCTTTGAGATGGCAACATGAGCAGACAGCAGGGGATGTACTACGGGACCGAACTCACCAATCCCTTTCCCTTTATCATCAATTTTCTTTGGCATGAAAAAAAGATCTCCACAAACTAGAAAACAAAATAATCAAAGAGGGAAATCTCTTTCGTGAATCATAACAAAAGTAATAGTTTGCAAGCAACAAATTTGGGTGTTACCTGGAGAGCCATCACTTCTGCAACCTTCTTTTCACAATTGAATTGAGGTATTGAATCAGCTTTACTTTCAGAGATAATTATTTAAACACGTAACTTGGACTTGTGCTCGAAACATGCAGATTTAGAAAAATGTCTACATTACCTTCAAATACGAGATCTTGTGTTGACTATTCTGCTGCTGACGAACGTTCTATCCATTCATTTCTCATTTTAATATATATATTAGATGATGATTGGGCACATTTGATTTTGAAGAATATTACATTGCTAGATATCTACTTTTACAAATACATTTATGGTCATTTGCTGACTTGAGTTGTTTGAATAATGGCGAAAATTCATGGATTATTAGAGTTATTAAGCACTCTAATCCTATCTACTGCTGACAACAAAGTCAAAATCAGCAAAACCACTCTTGTTGACATTCAAACATGTTTATAAATGCACAAGAGAAGATTGAATTTTTGTAGCTTGAATCTCAACTACAACAAGAGGAGCTACAACAATATAGTCATTATTTTGATCTTGTTTTTGTTCAGAACAATCGCCTTTTTTAGCCAAAAGTTGGCTCCCATCAGCAGTCAGAGATTGATAAAATCAGTGACATGAAGTTGATTCCCATCATGTACCCATTTTAGGCGCAGTTTTGAATAAAGATGCATAAACTCAGCCTACACTTCCCATGCCCATGATCAGACCTTGGGAAGAGCTTGTCAGCAATAAGCACAGAACTGGTCTTGGATATGACAAAGATGTGTCCTTCCATATTCTATACTATTCCAAGCCAATCCAATTTCAGAGTGTTGGATTTCTTCAAGATGGTTCATATTCAAGTGTCCCAGATCCTGCTCCTTTTCCACAACAACAAATTGTCAAATGCCAACAATGTGACAGAGTTGCCCGTGTTAAAGATCACCGTTTTGATCTTAACCCATGTGAGCATTATCATAAGCACACTCATCATTCAAACAAATGCTTCATAAAGAAGCCTCCTGCCAAAAAAAAGATTCCCGTTGGATGGGTCGATTCTTAGCAATGGACTTCAACAGCTAAGAAGATATTTCGCTCATACCACAGGATGTATTCTCGAATATTGAAAAGTCTCGCAATTGAGATCTCTTCATCTTCTCACCTTGTATCTAACAGGGGGGTAATTGTTGGTCATCTACAAGCTTCAAAGATAAATCAAGCGAGCCTGAGCCACAACCTGAACTTGTTGCCTGATCCTAGAGCTAGAGTCAGACATACCTGGATTCAGAGTTGTAGCCAGAGAGAGAAGCCCCTAAGCATGCCTTTGGTTGGTGGCCTTCCTTAAACCATCGCAGGTTGAGACCTCAATGGTCTCCCTTTTTAGAACACTTCCTCTAGCAAAAGACTTCAACTTCTAACCAAATTTGGAAGAGTTCCAGGAACTGCATCAAGCGTTCCAGGTTGAGACCTCAATGGTCCCCTTTTTCAAAGCATTAGGGAGCACTTCCACTAGCATAAGACTTCATCTTCTAGCCAAATTTGGAAGAGTTCCAAGAACTGCGCTAAGCGTTCCAATGTTGGTGGTCATCCTTAAACCACCATCGGTTGAGACCTCGAGTTCTCCCACATCTCAGAGAGCACATTCAGCCTATTGTTGTCATGCATTTTTGTATTTTTATATTATAGCTCTCTTCTTGGACTCATATATGCCCCTTTGGATTAACGGGGGAAATGTTGGACACCTAATCCGCTAAGGGTTTTAGGTGTGGAATATGAAGAGTCATTGGATGCAAGAGACCATTTGGTATATGAAAGCCAAGGGTCATAAGATATTCTATGAATGTATATCATTGTGAATAAATGAAGCACCCGCTCTTTTTTCAAGGAAATGAAGAACACACTTATCTTTCATACCTTGTCTATTATTTTGTGTTTTTTAACACAGTCAAAGTCCACTTTTGACTATTTAAGATAACCAGGTCAAATCCAATTAAAATAGAGATAAAGTCAATGTTGGTTAAACTTATCAGTCTGTAACAAAGTGTTGAAATTCGGCCTGTGGAAGCTTGATCAACCACAGGCAACACAACCCTGCAACTCTCGATCAACCACCTCAGTCAAGCCTGCGGTCAAAACTCTCAAATCTACAGTCAACACAAACTATTCTTAGTCAAAGGCACGACCTTCTTTCCTTGGTCAAACAAAGTCAAAATCATTCCTACAATTCTCGATCAAAGGAGCTAGATTGGCCTACAGTCGAAGCCCGGTCAAAGTGCTTAAAACAGTGTGGTCAACAAAGTCAAAGTCCCCTGAAAAGCTTGGCCTCCAAGACAATCCAAAAGTCTGATCAAACCAGAAGAAAATAGCCCAAGTCAAAGAATTATTCAATGTCGGTCAACACATGCAGAAACATATCAGAAAAGTCAACTTCGATCAAACAGAAAACGTCCTCCTACTCCTTCGCACGTGTGAACTTGTTCTGAATTTTTCATAGTAGATTGTGTGTCAATGTGATGTGTCAAATGAGGAGTCAACATGGGTCATTTTATAGTTAACTTTGGCGAAGGAATTTCCCCTGTGGGGCTGACTTGTCAAACTTAGGGTTGACTTGGTCAAATGTGAAAATGTGACTTTTCTCCAAGGTTTGCAAATGATTTTGATGGTGAAATTCGAACCATAGCTGCCAATTTTCAACAAAGGGCACTAGTCTAGGTGGTTAGATCAAATTAAATCTCTCTTTCTTCCTTTAATTTCTTGGTAGCCATGTTTAGGGTTAGCCTAAAATCTACATCTTATAGCAATTTTATGTCCATATGTTATTTCCCTAGTAAAGGGATTGCATTTAATAAACTTTTCTTGAGTTGTTATATGCCATTGTGTGCCCTAAATCAACATATCCGACAAACCTTAGCTTATAGCAGCACTTTCCTAAATTGTAAAGGTCTTAAGTGCAGTGCGTTTGAACTTTAGGCAACTCTTATATTAGCTTTTCTAGGCTTTGCCAATACCTTTCCTCCTATCATTAGACCTTGCACCACCATTGATCCCTATTTAATTAAATACCTTTCTAGTGATTTTTATAGGGAAGCCTCCCTAGTGGGATTAATTTCACCACTAAACAGTTGGAGAGAAGCCATTGAGGTGATAGTGGTGGTTGATCTCTTATGGCCATAAGATATAGGTTGCTTAATGGGGTTTTGCACTAGGCCTGCTAGATTTTGCAGTAAGAATGGTAATGGAAGCATATGGGGGTGGCATCTCAACACACTCATCATCATCCACACAAGCATTCTCCAATTGCTCTAAAACCAATACTTCATTCTCCAAATTATGCACCTCTAGATTGTTGTCCCAAAGTCTTCTAATTTGTATTCATCTTTGCTTCATCACCATAAAGGAACAACAATCTCAAGCTTCAATGAACATAATCCAATCTCTCTAACCAATTTACATTCAACCTATTTCTTTTTTATGCTATGGATGAAACTATAGGTGCTCCGACACCTTTCTGCAAAATAAGTGTTCACCACCGATGAAAGCAACCGTGTTGCCAAACATTGCAACTATTGGATAGCATTTCCATGCATGCACCACCACTCAAGAGAAGTTTGATTCCCTCAATCTTAATTGCATGGTTGGTCCTAAAGGCATCATTGCTAACGATGCAGTGGCTAATTTGTCTCTACATGGTGGCACACTCCTCTTTAGGGACTAATTTGTCTAATGCTTTCATATAACTAGCTTGAACCTTTAGATCTTGGTGTGGGTTTTTCTTGGACCCACCAATTGGTTCTAGTGATGAAAGCCGTCATACATAATAATATTTAGGTGTAAGAAAATATGCTAACACATAGTGGAATTTTAGCATTTCCCGCCATGTTTCCACCTCTACATGAATATGGTTATACTAGTTGACATCTCTAGGTTGAATGATGTCATTAATATGCCCAACATGTTATCCATCTACTTCTGCACCTCCTTAGTGATTGGTCGATCTAAATCTACAAACCTAATCATGTAATAAATTGGCTTGGTGAATTGCAAAACATATTGGACCTTTGACCAAAAACTATTGTCAAGAATAGCCTACTTCACTGCATTAGCACCATCTCTATCAATGCTTAGTTCATCCCATGCATCACTCATCACCATAGCACCCAAAGCTTGTCTCACCTTAATTGATGCACCTAAAGGCGAGAAAATAGCTAGCAAATGCAAATTCTGCAATTTTAAGTAGCTGCAACCTAGAGATATTGCCATAAAAATAATTGATCTTTGTATGCCCAATCACATTTAATGAGTTGCTTCACTCTCTTGTACAAGTCATTAATCCCTCTGCATCCGTGCTATTGCTGGTCCTTTCTCCCAGCACTGCATCCGCACCGTACCTCCTCTCATCATGTTGCATCGTGTTGCCCACTGCTTCACTGCAACTCAGTTACTAAGAAGTAAGTAACTGATCTCCCAATCTGACCTCTCTGTTGGGCTAGAGAGCCTCCTGATGTTGAAGCTCCCTCTGCCGCTGACAAGTGCTCCCTCTTTGACCTCTACATTGCTGCAACAACTCCCTGCATCTCGCACCGTTTCACACCTCTCTGTGCCATCCTGCACTGGTGCAACACCCCTGTGCCTCTCGCACTGCTGCAGCCTGCTAGCCTTGCACTGTCTCGAGACTCCTGCACTGTAGCTCCCTCTGCCGCTACATCCGCATTCGTCTGTACCCGACTCAGCCAGTCCTACTACTCCTCTTCGGGACACCCGTAGCAAGGTCTAATCCAAGAGGCTGGGTACCTCGAGGATCCTGCCCCTCATCGCCTGTAGTCCGCTTGACTACAGTTCAATGTCTCCCCACTTCTTCTCAAGTGGCGCATATGCACTCATGGCAGAGCCATCGTCTGTCAAAACTTTCTTCTCTACCCGTGCTGGCACTACCTTAGTCTCGGAAGACTCTACCTTACTCTTCTTCCTCGAACACTGGGTCGCATAATGACCCAGCTCCCCACAATGGAAGCACTTGCTCTTGGAGAGATCCTTCTTCTTCCGCTTTTCCTGCTTTCCCTCAGATGCTAGGGCAATATCTTCCTCCTCCTGCTTGACTTTGATCCCCTTGCTGCTGCTACTTGTCTCCGACTATCCTCTGATCTCTTCCTGGCGAAGAGTCACCCACATCTCATCCCAAGGTGGGAGTGTCCCTCTACCCAGTATACTCTGGACAAATACCTCCCAGTCTTTTGAGACAGCATTCAGGGTTGTCCTCACCATCAACTCCTGATCCGGCGTGGCTTCTATAGCAGTCAACTGATCTTGGATCTCATTCAGTCCTTCGAGGAAGGTGTCAATTGGTTCTCCCTTCTTCATCTGATACGACCTCAACTGATTCTCAAGTAACATTCTTCTCTACATAGAAGTATGCTGGTACAATTTCTTGAGGGCCTCCCACATCTCATATGTCGTTTCCTTCTCGGCAATGTGTGGTACTACATGGTCCTTGACCCCATCAAGGATAATGCTCTTGGACCTCACCATTGCCTCCTCGTACTTGTGGTTATCATTGGGGCCGACTGGGATAGCTATAACCTAAGTCACCTGACACGGGGATTCGGGACACGTAGGATTCGGGATTCGTGGTGTCGGATTCGGGACACGCTGACCCCCGGAACAGGACACGTTAGGACACGTTATATATTATTTTATTAAAAAATATATATATATATATATATATAATATATATATTTAAAAAAAAATATATATATATATATATATATATATATATATTAAAAATTAGATATTAGGCTTTAGCATATTTCTTACACAAATTTTAATTAATGATACAAATTTATTGATTTCAAACATAGATCTTCATCTGTAGCTATTAGCATGCATAGTACATACAAAATTCAAATAAATGTCAGTGGTACTGGTCACATAAATGATAAATCTATTAAAAATTTAAATCATGATTCATAATTCATAACTGAAAGACAACTTACAACTACAAGATAGTAAGATAAACACACTGACAACTGTAGTTTTCTCATTAAGTCATCAAATCAAAATCTGTTACATAGGTAGTGTTGGTGCAATGCCAATGGCAAATAGAAATAGAAAATATAAAACAACTATAGGTATACAAGCCTCAAGGCATCAATCAGCATCAGAATCAGCATCACTGTCCCCATCATCATGGTCCCCACTGCTCTCCTCTGCATCCTCCTCCTCCCCTGTATCCATAGTCGCCTCTGCATCTGCTGGTATGGAGGTTGACCCCTCTAAGTCATCAAAACTAATAGGGTCTAGCACTGGATCACCGAGATCCATGTTGGCCAATGCCAACTCAACAGTGGTGTCCAGACCCATATCATCAGGAAAGACATCCCACATCTTTGTCTTTCCCCTCAACCACTCTTCCTTCTGCCTGTAAATAAGACGAAGGTTGGTATGCACATACACCATTGTCTCTGCCCTGGACTGCTCAAGCCTGCACTTCTTCACAGTATGCAAATTCCCATATGTGCTCCAATTCCTCTCGCAACAAGAGGATGAAGTCACCTGAGAGAGGAGCCTCATGGCTAACTGCTGAAGAGGAGGGCTTGTTGCCCCATGATTTGCCCACCAAGAGTAGGGCTTCTTAAGCCCCCTGTCTCTAATCACATCATAACCTCCAAATCGACCAGTGCCAGTGGAAATCTCTGCAAAGGCATCCTCCACCTCAGCAAGCAATGCACTATCCTGATAAATCCGCCTCAATGCCTCTTTCCTCCCCTGTGAGATTTCACCATCCATGTGAGGAGGGAATCTGCGGGAAGGTCCACCATTCAGCCACTCATGGCTGTAGTATTTGGGGTTCAATGAGTGCGCCAAACAATGTAAAGGTGTACAATTCTTGTCCCATCTGCGGACAAGAATATCATGTATGGTATCGCAGAAGGCCTCTGGTGATGTCTCATACTGGGGGCACTCACTCTGTAGAATAATGCTCCTCACAGACTCAATCATGGAATCCCATCCCTCATAAACCTCTCCTAGGATGGGTTTGTCCGTATCTGCAACTCGAAGCAAAGAGATGATAGGGTCCATGATCCGAATAATTAGATCTACCCTCTCCCACCAAGCATCATCTAGTACCGTGTCCTTCACTCTTTTAGAGGCTGCCTGATCTGTCTTTCTCCAAAAAGACCAAAACTCAGAAATAACCATGGACCCAAGAGCAGTCTTGACCTCCCTCAACCTCTTCAACATCATGAATGAAGATGCAAACCGTGTATCAGCAATCTTCAACAATGATAGATTGTTGTACTCCTTGTAGATAGTGAGGGCATTTGTATGATTTTGCACAAAGTTACGGATATGTCTTGCATCCTCAATAATGCTTCCAATCCAAAGCACATCAGAAGCAATGGATTTCAGTGCTAAGTTCAATGAATGGACAATGCAAGGTGTCCAAAACACTTGTGGATATTTAGCTTCCACAATCATGCCAGCCGCCTTGCAAACAGGTGCATTATCTGTAATGATTTGCACACAAGAATCAACACCTACCTCTTCAACAACTCTAATAAATAACTCACCCATAAATTGTGCATCCTTGTATTCGCCAAGTGTATCCACTGCTTTCAGGAAAACTGGACCATTCAAGGAAGACACCATGAAGTTGATGATTGGGTGTCGTGCTGGATCTGTCCATCCATCAGAAACAATGCTAACCCCAGATGTTGGCCATGATGCCATAATAGGCTCGAGCATTTTTTGCACCTCTTTTTTTGCCTTTGTCAACAATGTGGTTCTCAGCTTCTCTGACCCAGGAGGCACATACCCTGCTGGAGCCCCTTGAGTTAGAGCTCGGCACATCTCAACAAGTAAAGGTGAACGTGCAACATTAAATGATATGAAGTTTTGATAGAAGAAGAAGGCAATGGTGAGATCAAGCTCTTCCCGTCTCTCTTTTTGGAAAATCCTGTCCATTGGACCAAGTGATCTTCTTTTTAATGCTTGTCCCCCAGTAGAAGTAGAACTCTCAAATGGAAATTTGGTGGTGGCTTTCCTCAAAAATGGAAGGGTGTCTTCATTCTTGCCCTTGGGTGCTTTTGATTTTGAAGCCAGTGCCACATGTTCCATACCAACATTGGCCTCCTTTTCCAATTCTTTTCTCTGTTGTGAAGTAATAACTTTACAAGATCCAATCCCACAACCAGGTATAGCCAACAAATGTGATTTCACACGGTAATATGTGCTTTTGAAAGAAATGTTACAAAAGTTGCATTTCCATTGCACATTGCCTCCTCCCTTTCCCTTGTTGTTTGGCCCATCCCCTCTTGTGACATATTTCCACAATGGATATTTATCATTGTCTTTAAGTCCTCTTCCCTCAACATTACTTGCAGCAGACTCTGATGATATTGGGGGAGGAAGGGCATCTCTACCCATGACATTCTTGCCCTTCCTTGCTGCCTTTGATTGAGCCATGTTACCTCAACTTGTAAAAAAAATGAACAAACTGCTGTAAAAATTTAAATGAACAAACTGCTGTAAAAATGAACAAATTGAATTGTAATTTGTTACCATTACCAATTTATTGCATAGATGATGTGCAACTGAGGAAAGAGCACCTACAGGCTACAGCAGTGTGTTTAATATTTATAAGTTATTTTAATAGATTTTATAATTTTCAAGCAGGTGAACTTATGGCTTGTACAAACATCTGTCATTCAATAAAATTGCAATTTTGCTTCTCAAGTAAACTCAGAGATGACCACGACACTAATATATATATTAATATCACTTATTAATTACACTGACACACAAACATGTATATATACCGAGACCTGTTGTAACTTGTGATATTCATATCACTGATATTAATATACATTTTAATTTTTAAATTATTAATATAGCAAGGAGCCGGAGGTAGATCGATATTAATATACTGTGAGATAAGCTCTATATACAGACAATGCTGAAGCCTGAGATTGATATCACGGAAATTGTGACTATGTCAACAATCAATTTAACCCAGAATTCATATTAAATTATTAATAGTAAATACAGGTAACAGAAGTGGCATTCTGTGGCATTCAGTGTCAAGTCTGCATGTGCCCTTGTTCAAAAAGGAAATTCGAATCTGTATCCACATTTGTCATCGACTCATCTATATAGAAGCATGACAAAACGTGCTAACTTGATGCTCATTCACGGCTTTCATGGTGGCGATTGAAGGTTGTAACCGGAGGTTTTATTCTTTTTATATTAGAAACTTATGCTATCTTCTCATCATACAAAAATTAAAATCTGTTCTGCACAGCCACGTGATTTTGAATAAACAGTTAAATGAATCTATTGTTTTCAAATCCGAATGGTGATTTTAACGATGCCTGTGCGGCTGTGCCTAGATACAAAGATACAAAGATGAACCCGGAACCGTGAACCACATTTATGATTTATGTTAAAATGCCTGATAGGCTGATAGCCTGATACAAAGATTTAAGAAATGCGTTACGCCGTTATCTGAGATTTCAATCTGGTGGACACGCACTACTTACCTGAAGTTTAAACTGGACGTTGGGTGGACTGTGGACGTTGGGCGGTCCGCTCCTCGCTGCAACAAAGCAATCCTTTGCCAACTACCTTGCAGAATGACTGAATGAGCTGAGAGAGACACGCCCCTTTTTAACCTAGCAGCTGTTCCGAACCCTCAAAACGAATCGCAAACCAGGACTCGTCATAAAATGTCGAGACACGATTTGGAAATTCGGGCACGTTACTGGACACGACGTGTCACAAGAGGACACGACGTGCCCTGCAATCTTGACACGAGTCCGCATAGAATCGTGTCCGATTCGACCGATTCGCGATTCGTCAAGGGTTTTGGACGAATCCGGTTTCTTAGGCTATAACCTTCAAGGCAAAGTTCTTGACATGATTTCTGTCAAGTACGGATAAGATTTTGGCCTTCCAAATTGCGAAGTTCGACGCTCCGTCTAGTCTATCCTGGTCTCTTACTCCGTGTATTTCCATGATGCTCCTCTACTTCCCTCCTGGAAGTTCTCTGTTTGACTCCTCTAAGTCTCTACTTCCCGTCTGGAAGTTCTCTTCTAGACTCCCTCTGAGTCTCAATTTCCCTCCTGGAAATCCTTCTGCCGCTATCGAGATGCCCCCTACTCTGATCGTCTTGTGCAACCGCACCATTGATCCGAGTTCCTCAGCTAGAAACCCTTAGTAGCAACTCCTCTTGACCTTGCTCTGTCAGGTATTATTCTGACTACAGTACCTCACCAACTCCACTCTGCAATATTCCCACAGCCTTCTAAACCCCAGCACCCTAAAGGTGAGAGCTCCTAGGCTTTGCGCAATCTCGACACCAGCAACCCGGCCTCCTCAGCCAACTACATCAGCCCTCCCAGCTTCTGCGTGAGGCTCTCTTCGCCTTCCTTAGCCTCCGCGCTACCTCTTCCCGGCTCACCCTTGATGACACAGGCACTGCGTCACCCTTCCTTTGTTGTTGCTCTGCTATAAACAGCTTCTATCACCTCGGCACAGTGGTTTTCTGCTGCTATTGCTCCACTCAATTGATGTCCTTAGTCCTCCTGTGATCTGCAATCATCCTCTGATACCATGTTGAAGTTTCTAAGTCTACTTAGTTAGAAACCCTTCATGCACTTTATCTGATTTATTCCTACCTACTTGTTGTGTTACTTAACAATTTATTTAATCATCCTCTGATACCATGTTGAAGTTTCTAAGTCTACTTAGTTAGAAACCCTTCATGCACTTTATCTGATTTATTCCTACCTACTTGTTGTGTTACTTAACAAGTTATTTACAATGTAAATACTGAAAATAAACACTAGTGCATGCACTACATATTACAGATCAGCAACTAAAGGAAACAAAAACAATCACACCATATGACACCATTATTTTTGGACTAATGTCCCCGAAAAAACCTAATGTGGGAAAATCGGTGCAGCGATCTGAGGGTTTTCTTATTAAGCAATATCAGAGTACAATCTGGGTGCCAAAACTAGCCTACCCAAAAGAGAATTTCCTTGGCAATAATACCTCTCAGTTTCTGACAAATCCCCTGGCTAAAACCCCGAATAATCCTTCCAGCAACTACTCAGCACCAATACGCCCAAGAAACCCCAGCGTCAGCCTCTCTCTGGACTGCGTCAGCCCATCTCTGCCCAGCGCTGGCCCTACGTAACCCCAAATGGGTCTGCGTCAGCCTTAGGAGGCCCAGCGTCAGCCCTCTGGCCCTCTGTGTCAACAACGTTGGCCTCCCTGAAGCTCTGCGCAACTCCCAGCTGTCTCTGTGTGGCCCTGCGTGAAACCTGGCTGGCTCTACATCACTCTCCCCGGCTACTGCGCTACTCTCCTGGCACTATCTCTGCCTCTCTGTCTCTCTGTACTTAATGCCCCTCAGCTGCAACTCTCGATCACTAATTCTATCTCTCTTAGCAAACCCTGCTCTAGAGAATAGAATGACTAATCACTCTGGTGTACCCTCCAAGTGACCCTCAAGCCTACTCTTATACTTTTCTTGTTGACATATCAACGGCCGAGATTAAGTCCCTAATCAAGGGCTAAGATTAGATCTGACTTGATCCATGTCTTCTGGACCATTCTAACATAGTTTCATATTAATACACATTAATATTTTATTTTCCCTAATTTTAGACTTATACTTTTCAAGCCTACTCTTATACTTTTCTTGTTGACATATCAACGGCCGAGATTAAGTCCCTAATCAAGAGCTAAGATTGGATCTGGCTTGATCCATGTCTTTTGGACCATTCTAACACAGTTTCATATTAATACACATTAATATTTTATTTTCCTTAGTTTTAGACTTAGGGACTCCATTAAAAATATTAATTATTTTAATATCTCCTAAATTGTTTAGAATCTGCCCAAACCCTTTCTGGGTATTGGAGATCTCATGTGCCCCAACCTCTCCACCAAATTTCATGGCTAGAGCACATCCGATGCTACCCCAAATTAACACTCCCTCTTAGCGAGGACTGTGCTCTAGCAATACTCCTCACTGAGTATTACTCTGATCATCCGGCATCGGTCCCTGTGCTGATGATAGGACTGCTGCCCACCATCCTCTGCACTGTTGTATCCTGTACTGTTGCCCATGGTTCTGCCACTGTCACCACTGCATCTACACGACAGCTCCCTCTGCATCCATGCTGCTGCTGGTCCTTTCTCCCAGCACTACATCCGTGCTGCTGCTAGTCCTTTCTCCCAGCACTACATCCGCACTGCACCTCCTCTCATCATGTTGCATCGTGCTGCCCACTGCTGCACTGCAACTCAGTTACTAAGAAGTAACTGATCTCCCAATCTGACCTCACTGTTGGGCTAGAGACCCTCCTGATGTTGAAGCTCCCTCTGCCGCTGACAAGTGCTCCCTCTCTGACCTCTGCGCTGCTGCAACAACTACCTACATCTCGCGTCGTTGCACACCTCTTTGTGCCATCCTACACTGCTGCAACACTCTTGTGTCTCTTGCACCACTGCAGCCTGCTAGCCTCGCGCTGTCTCGACACTCTTGCACTGTAGCTCTCTCTGTCGCTCCATCTGCATCTGTCTCTACCCGACTCAGCGAATCCTGCTACTCCTCTCCGGGGCTCCCATAGCAAGGTCTAATCCAAGAGGCTGGGTACCTCGAGGATCATGCCCCTCATCGCTTGTAGTCCGCCTGACTATAGCTCGATGTCTCCCCACTTCTTCTCAAGTGGCGCGTGTGCACTCATGGCACAGTCATCGTCTGTTAAAACTTCCTTCTCTGCCCATGCTCGCGCTACCTTAGTCTCGGAAGACTCTCCCTTATTCTTCTTCCTCGGACATTGGGTCGCATAATGACCCAGCTCCCACAATGGAAGCACTTGATCTTGGAGAGATCCTTCTTCTTCCGCTTTTGTTGCTTTCCCTCAGATGCTAGGGCAACATCTTCCTCCCCCTGCTTGACTTTGATCCCCTTGCTGCTGCTACCTGTCTTCGACTGTCGTCTGATCTCTTCCTGGCGAAGAGTTGCCCACATCTCATCCCAAGGTGGGAGTGTCCCTCTGCCCAGTATATTCTGGAGTCTGGACAAATACCTCCCAGCCTTCTGAGACAGCATTCAGGGCTGTCCTCACCATCAACTCCTGATCCAGCGTAGCTTCTATAGCAGTCAAATAATCCCGGATCTCATTCAGTCCTCCGAGTAAGGTGTCAATCGATTCTCCCTTCTTCATCTAATACGACCTCCATTGATTCTCAAGTAACATTCTTCTCTGCACAGAAGTATGCTGGTATAATTTCTTGAGGGCCTCCCATATCTCATATGCCGTTTCCTTCACGGCAATGTGTGGTACTACATGGTCCTTGACCCCGTCAAGGATGTTGCTCTTGGCCCTCGCCATTGCCTCCTCGTACTTGTCGTTATCATTGGGGTCGACTGGGATAGCTATAACCTTCAAGGTAAAATTCTTGACACGATTTTTGTCAAGTACGGATAAGATTTTGGCCTTCCAGACTGCGAAGTTCGACACTCTATCCAGTCTATCCTGGTCTCTTACTCTGTGTAGTGCCATGATGCTCCTCTACTTCCCTCCTGGGAGTTCTCTGTTCGATTCCTCTAAGTCTCTACTTCCCGTCTGGAAGTTCTCTTCTGGACTCCCTCTAAGTCCCGATTTCCCTCCTGGAAATCCTTTTGTCGCTGTCGAGATGCCCCTTACTCTGATCGTCTTGTGCAACCGCACCACTGATCCGGGTTCCTCGACTAGAAACCCTCGGTAGCAACTTCTCTTGGCCTTGCTCTGTCAAGTACTGTTCTGACTACAGTACCTCACCAGCTCCACTCTGCAATATTCCCACAGCCTTCTAAACCCCAGCAACCTGAAGGTGAGAACTCCTAGGCTCTGCGCAATCCCGGCACCAACAACCCGGCCTCCTCAGCGAACTACGTCAACCCTCCTAGCTTCTGCGTGAGGCTCTCTTTGCCTTCCTTAGCCTTCGTGTTGCCTCTTCCCGGCTCACCCTTGATGACGCAGGCACTACGTCACCCTTTCTTTGTTGCTGCTCTGCTAGAAACAGCTTCTGTCACCTTGGGACAGTTGTTTTCTGCTGCTATTGCTCCGCTCGGCTGATGTCCTTAGTCCTCCTATGATCTACAATCATCCTCTGGTACCATGTTGAATTTTCCAAGTCTACTTGGTTAAAAACCCTTCATGCACTTTATCTGATTTATTCCTACCTACTTGTTATGTTACCTAACAAGTTATTTACAATGTAAATACTGAAAATAAACACTAGTGTACGCTCAACATATTACAGATCAGCGACTAAAGGAAACAGAAACAATCACACCATATGGACTAATGTCCCAAGAAAAACCCAATGTGGGAAAACCGGTGCAGCTATCTGAGGGTTTTCTTATTAAGCAATATCATAGTACAATCTGGGTGCCAAAACTAGCCTACCCAACAGAGAATTTCCTTGGCAGTAATACCTCTCAGTTTCTGACATATCTCCTGGCTGTAACCCCGGATCTTCTAGCAACTACTCAGCACCAATCTGCCCCAGAAACCCCAGCATCAACCTCTCTCTGGACTGTGTCAGCGCCTCTGCCCAGTGTTGGCCCTACGTCACCCCGGATGGGTCTGCGTCAGCCTTAGGAGGCCCTGCGTCAACCCTCTGGCCCTCTGCATCAACAACGCTGGCCTCTCTGAGGCTCTGTGTGGCCCTGCGTGAGCCCTGGCTAGCTCTGCGTCACTCTCCCCATCTACTGCGCTGCTCTCTCGACACTATCTCTACCTCCCTGTCTCTCTGTACTCAATGCCCCTCAACTGCAACTCTCGATCACTAATTCTATCTCTCTTAGCAAACCCCGCTCTAGAGAATAGAATGACTGATCACTCTGGTGTGCCCTCCAAGTGACCCTCAAACCTCCTCTTATACTTTTCCTGTTGACATATCAATGGAGATTAAGTCCCTAATCAATGGCTAAGATTAGATCTGGCTTGATCCATGTCTTTTGGACCATTCTAATACAGTTTCATATTAATACACATTAATATTTTATTTTCCCTAAGTTTAGACTTAGGGACTCCATTAAAAATATTAATTATTTTAATATCTCCTTAACTGTTTAGACTCTGCCCAAACCCTTTCTTGGTATTGGAGATCTCATGTGCCCCAACCTCTCCACCAAATTTCGTGGCTGGAGCACATCCGATGCTACCCCAAATCAACACTTGAGAGGAAAACCCGCAAATCTCTTCTCTTCCTTATAGATTCTTCAATTGATGAATTCCAAGACCTCTAGACTAAGACCAATACCCTCCAAGACCAAGTCCAACCCTTCCAGATGATGTGCATTCCTTGTCCAAGACAAACCCAGTCAAATCTCTTCCGGTAGCACAACTTCCCCCAGCTGCAGAATTTCGGCCTCCACTGCAGACCTGAAATTTTCGGCCCTTTTGTAGTTGTTGCTGCCACACGTGTGAGCTTCTTTTAGCCTCCCAAAGCTTTCTCAAACCCTCGCTTGGCTTTTTCCTCCTTCTGGAGCTTGAGGATGGCTTCTTGTGACCTTCGCTTGACCTTCTTTCTTTTCTTTCTTCAAGATCGAACTTGTAGAAGAAAACCCTAGATTAGCTGCAGAAACCCTAGCCTTCCTTCGCACATATGAGAGAGAAATAGCCCAAAGACATGTGTCCTTCATCATCTTCCTTCTTTGTTGCCTTCTCTTTCTTCCTCCTTCACTTGAATAAGAGAGTGATGAATTGTGTTCCAAGGAGGTAGAGTTTCCTCCTTTATATAGGCTTCTCAAGGTGGACGTAGCTCCTCAATTAGGTCAACTTGTCAGCTGCCAGGCCAACTTGGTCTCGAAGGGTATTTTGACACTTTTAAGGACAAAATAATTTTCTTTACAAGTCACAATGTGCTTGATGGGATCTTCAACTTATGAATATGCCTTTTTTGACTTCTTGACCTAGGACAAACCCTAGAAGCACTCAATGGGTGCTTGACCTATCAATAAAAGACCTTGAGCATGAAACATATGCTTAAAAAATAATAATAATAATTTTATGTTATTTTACAATTTACAAGAATCAAAAGTACATTTCATATTTATGAAGACCGAACCTAAGTACACATTTTTCAACACTCCCTCTTAACTAGGGAGGTATTCATAAATGGTACATGGACATTCTCAATCTGAAGAGATCTCATAAGAAGAATCGGATTGGTAACCCATCTATTTAGCATCATATCAACCAGCATTGTCATATAGCAAGGCCTTGACTAACAGCTCTATCTCTCCACAAGATCAAAGCACAATGCTGGCGAGACCAATGATTTATAGACACCATCATCATTGTCTCTCAAGGTACATACCCCACCCGGGTGTTCACAGAGTATGACCTTCCTTGGACTATTCTTATCTTGGATAGCTAGTCCTCAAAGAATATCGGTCCACGACTACTCTTATCTTGGATGCCCTACCTCATCCTCAAAGAGTATCGAATGCCAAATGCTTACCCAATCCTCCATTTTGTCTTCCCAAGTGAAGACAAGAATGATGTGCCTATCTCTCCCTCTCAACCAGGGAGGATACATCAACCAAACCAAGCTCATCTCTCAAATATACAAGCTTCTTAATAGGAAGAGATTTTGTCAATATGTTAACTACCTGCTCATCAGTGGAGATATATTGTAGATGTAGCACAACATCTTGTACTAGCTTCCGAATGTAGTGATACTTGTTGTTGATATGCTTCGTCTTTCCATGAAACACTGGGTCTTCAGACAATCGTATACAATTGGTGTTATCACAATGTATCACTGTAGGGTCCATTGGTCCTTCAAATAGGTCGAACAGCAGCTTCCTCAACCAGACCGCTTCTTTGCTTACTTCATAGGCTGCAATATACTCAGCCTCAACACTACTCAAAGCAACTGTTTCTTGCTTTCTACTCATCCATGAGATCATGGAGGATCCCAAACTGAAGCATCCTCCTGTAGTGCTCCTTCCATCCTACTCACCACCTCCCCAATCAGAATCTGTATATCTAATCAAGTGGACATCCTTCCCCCTATCGTATTTCAGGTAATAGTGCATAGTTCCTTGTAGATATCTCAGTATATGTTTTGCTGCTATCCAGTGATCATGCTTCGACTCCACTTGGAATTGATTGAGAACAATTACTGCAAAACATATGTTTGCTCGAGTATTCACCAAGTACAATAGTGAGCCAATCAATTGTCTATACCTCGAAGGATCCACCGGGCTTGATTCAGAACTCCTTAGTCTTTTCAAGCTTGTCATCATCGGGGTTGCCATTGGTTTGCAATCCATCATGTCAACCTTCTTCAGTATCTTGATCACATATTTTCCTTGACCTAGATAGATCTCATCACGTCCTTGACAGAGTTCTAGCCCCAAATAGTAGTGCATCATCCCTAGATCCTTCATGTCAAATTTTGTTGCTAGTTGCTTTTCGCATTCTTCAATTCGACCTTCCATACCTGTCAAGAGAAGATCATACACATACAGAAGACTGATTACCGGCTCTCCCTTCACAACCTTAATATAAGGGTTTGGATCAACATAACTCTTTGTGAAGCCTAATCTTTGTAGGTATGCATCCATCCTAGCATGCCATGCCCTTGGTGCTTGCTTGAGGGCATATAATGCCTTTTTCAATCTACAAACATATGCCGTTCTATCTTTAACTTTAAATCCCAAGGGTTGCTCTAAATAGACTTCCTCATCAATTATGCCATTCGAGAATGCAGTCTTGACATCCATTTAGTGAATGTTCCATCCCATTGATGTTGCCAAACAGAGCAACGAACAAATAGTTGTATACCTTGTTATTAGAGCAAATGTTTCTTCATATTCGATGCCTTCTTGTTGAGAGAAGCCCCTAGCCACAAATCTTGCCTTATATTTATCAATACTTACATTTGTTGAATGTTTGATTTTGTCGAGCCACTTGGAAGTTACCACAGATTTCTCTTCAAGCCTAGGTACAATCTCCCAAACTCCATTCTGCATTATAAATTGATATTTTTCGTTCATGGCATCCTTCCATTCTTGGTGATTGACAACTTCTTCAAAAGTGGATGTCTTTGCTTCTATTAGTTTTGTCATGTAGGTTGCATGCCCTGAATATTGTTTGGGCTTCTTGCTTTCCCTGAATGTACCTTGAGCTACTCCATGACCTTTTGCATCTAGAAGTGTAGACTTCAACCCGTTAGGTCTTTTCTAGTTTCGAGAATTACCACAGGTTTTATAGGTTCACAAGGACCTTCATCTCCATGGTTTGATTCTTAAATGTAATACTTTCATCAAATATTACATCTCGACTGACTTTTATTCGGTGTCCTTCCTTTATGTAGATCCTATACGCCTTAGAAGAGTTATTGTAGCCCACAAATGTTCCCTTCATGCCAAATGGATCCAATTTCTTTCCTTTTTCCTTAGGTATATGAATATAGACAGGACAACCAAAAATTCATAGATGATCTACGGTTGGTTTCTTCCCAGTGAACACTTCTTCAGAAGTTTTGTTATCTAGAGACCTATGGGGACTTTGATTTTGTATATATACAATTGTCTTTATAGCTTCTCCCCACAGAAATTTTGGTAAATCTTGATCATGTAACATCACTTTTACACTTTCTTCAATGGATCAATTCTTTCTTTTTGCAACTCCATTTTGTTCGAGATTATATGGGACTATCAGCTCCCTCTTAATCCCAGACTCCTTACAAAAAGCTATGATTTCCTTGGATGTATATTCTCCTCCATTATTGGATCTTAATATCTTGATTATTCTTTCTGTAAGGTTCTCTACTTCAACGTTGAATTCTTGAAATTTGCTAAATACTTCATCCTTGAATTTCATCAAGTAAACCCAAAAGTTTTCCTTGAATGATCATCTATAAATGTGACATAATATAGATGACCTCCAAGTGATTTAGGAATCATAGGACCACAGTGTTGAAGAAAGTGTAACTAGGTTCGATCTTCATAATGACATGATCTTTGTATTTAATGTAATAAAAGGAAATAAATTATTTTTGTAATCTTGCTACATGGGTTTCATGAGCAAGAAGTGTCACTAGGTGAAAAGACTTCTTCTTGATGTCTTTAGGATTTATTTATTTGTCAAAGAGTCATGTCATGTAATGAAAGCTCTTTGTGAGCCTATGTAAAATGTGTACAAACCTAGAGCAGCTCTCCAAGACCAAGCTCAAGCCTCCAAAAGTCATCACAAGAAGACTGCAAGCAAAATGATGAGAAGGTCATCATGTCGGCTTCAATAAATGAATTATATATATATATATATAAATGTCACGTCGGCTCAACATAAGGACACGTCAGTTCACTCAACATGTCGGCTCAGTTTTGAGGGCAAACCACTATAAATAGGTGGCTGAGGTATCCGCAAAACACACAACACAGAACTCGCAATTTCCTCTCTGATTTTTCATATGGGCATAGAGGAAATCCACACCACAGGAAAGGCTCACGTTTTAGGTCTCGGATGAAGGTATGTTATCATACTTCGGTCAGGTATGGAGCAGAGATCCGCATGAAGGTCTGACTGCACCTCGGCTAGGGTTTTAGGTGCAGTCATGACCTGATCTCAAAGAACGCAGCATCGTTACACGTTCTGGGCTAAATATCTCGGCATACCTAAATTTGATGACGCAGTGATCTCACACAAAAAGATCTCGAATGGACGAAGAGGATTGTGTATCTATTGCAGCCTCGGCATAAACAGTGATCAGGATTTCAAGAAGTGACAAGGGTTACATCTCGGCATCTCTGTATTAATATTTGGATCTGTCTAGACATATCACAATGGCATAGCTAACGATCTCGGCATACCTATAAGGATCTCGGTTGGATGAAGGAGATCTTGGACAAAGGAACTGTGTTGATGGATCTCCCATAGTAGTCCTGGTATATAGATCTCGGTGACATCCTTATGACTGTACAAAATCTTGAACAGCAGTGACTCAGAGTATAAGATGATGTTCCAATATGCAATGATCACCACAGGTAAAGAATATCAGTCTCATCAGAAGTAAGAGACAGGGATCATGGTCTTACAATGCAGTGAGGTGCAGTCATGATCTCAAGGTACAGAGAACATCTCAGCCTCAAGGAACAGTCATGATGTATAATACTCTCACCAACCTTGCAGCAGAAATGAAGAGCATGGTGTTGCAGCAATGATGGAGATCACGATGGTTATGACCTCTGTGGTACAGTGAAGATAATGATCTCAGCAGTGACACAAAGAGGATTGATGGCTTGGTCTTGGAGAGGCAGATTGTGTCAAGGGTCATGGTCTTGGTATTTGTCAATGGAATCTCTATAAGAAGAATTTACGCATGGGTTTTCCTCTCCAAGAGGGAGAGGTTTTGGCCCTGGCAAAAAGCCAAATCATTTGTGTTCTTGTCTCTTTTGTTTTTGGTAGCAGTTTGATGAAGTAATCAAATACACTAATAATGAATATAACATCTAACTATGATAAATTGTTTAAACACTTCACAAATTGTTATCATGTCAAAGAAGAATCACCTTAATATGCATGCCCTAAGATTCTTCAACACACAGACATCAGAATGAATAAGATCCAAGATTTCTTTTAACCATGAAGCACTGCTTCCAAATGGTCTCTTGGTGTTCTTACCCAATGCACATCCCTTGCATACTCCTTCGTGATCTTCTTTCAGTTCGAGGATTCCATCTACTATTGAACTAAGAGTTGGAAGGATTTTGAAATGGAGATGACCAAATCTTCTATGCCAAAGTTCACATGGGCTGATTTCAATGTAAACCAAAGCTCGAGCAAGAGGAGATAGCAACTTGTAAAGTCTTCCTTCACGAATCCCAATCACTCTAGCATTTTCTATGCTTGATTTTTAACCCCATACTACAACTTTTCCATCAATGAAAGCCACTTTATCACCTTTATCTTCTAGACTTGAAATGGAGAGTAAGTTCTTATGCAAACCGGGAACAAATAGGATGTTGTTGAGATGAATATTGCCTCCATTCTCGAGCTCCATCGAGGTTGATTTGATTCCTCTCACGGGACAGCTCTTATTATCTCCAAGATCTACGGAGTAAGAAGACTTTCCTTTTGAAAATGTCTTTAGTTGCTTGTGATGATCGGTCATGTGTCTTATGGCTCCATTATCGATCACCCAAATGTCCTCATCTTGAAATGTGCCAGTGAATGCTGAGAAGAGTCCTCCATCTTTTATTTTGGTCACTTCCTTCTTTGGAGTAAATAGGAGATTCCATACTTCTTTGATACCCTTCTTGAGATAACTTGCCATCTTTGAACACTTCTTTAGAAACTTCTTCAATGTAGTAGAGCTCTTCATAATGCCCTTTGTCAACCTTAGCTCTGATACCATGTTGATAAATCTATAAGGCAATGATTAGAGTGATTTCTCTTTTCTTGATAATTGCTAGTGATGTCTTTTTACTTTTTCTTACTTATTAGCTTCTTTACTTATTATTATGTTTGTATATCATCAAACAGTTACCAAAAACAAGAAGAACAAGAACAGAGAATATAGGCTGCAAGCCAAGGCCAAAACCTCTCCACTCGAGAGAAAAACCCGCAAATCTCTTCTCTTCCTTATAGATTCTTCAATTGACAAATTCCAAGACCTCTAGACTAAGAACAATACCCTCCAAGAGCAAGTCCAACCCTTCTAGGTGATGTGCTTTCCTTGTCCAAGACAAACTCAGTCAAATCTCTTCCAGTAGCATAATTTCGACCCCCAGCCGCAAAATTTTGGCCTCCACTGCAAACCTGAAATTTTCAGCCCTTCTACAATTGTTGTTGCCACACGTGTGAGCTTCTTTTAGCCTCCCAGGGCTTTCTCAAACCTTCGCTTGGCTTTCTCTTCCCTCTGGAGATTAAGGATGGCTTTCTCTTTCCTTTCTTTCTTCAAGATCGAACTTTTAGAAGAAAACCCTAGATCAGCTACAAAAACCCTAGCCTTCCTTTGCACGTTTAAGAGAGAGATAGCCCAAAGACAAGTTTCCTTCGTCCTCCTTCTTCGTTGCCTTCTTCTTCTTCCTCCTTCGCTTGAATGAGAGTGTGATGAATTGTGTTCCAAGGAGGTCGAGTTTCTTCCTTTATATAGGCTTCTCAAGGTGGACGTAGCTCCTCAATTTTCTTAAGGACAAAAATAATTTTCTTTACAAGTTACAATGTGCGCGACGGGTTCTTAAACTTATGACAATGACTCTTTTGACATCTTGACCTAGGACAAACCCTAGAAGCACTCAATGGGTGCTTGACCTATTGAATAAAAGACCTTGAGCATGAAACCCATGCTCCAAAAATAATAATAATAATTTTCTTTTATTTTACAACTTACAAGAATCAAAAGTACATTTCATATTTATGAAGACCGAACCTAGTTACACATTTTTCAACCCCATGCACAATAGAGACAACAAATTTTACTTGGAGAACCCAAACTTGGGAGAAAACATAGCAACTCTTCTTCTCAGAGAATGTTTTCTTCAACAAGGTTTACAATAAAATATCTAAAAATCTGTGCCAAAAACCAAGTCCAAATTTGGCCATTTCATCCTTTTTTTCGCTCCCACAAGTGTCTCCTATATAAGAGAGATGATAAGTGAAAGAAGCAAATGAAGTGTCACATCATGTGTATATATACAAGTCAAATGGGTGCATTTACCCCAAGGGACACACCCTTTCATGGTGGGGCCGACTTGTCCCTTTTGAGCCTACATGAAACCCAAAAATAAAATTTATTTTATTTTAATTTCCATAATTTTTCTAGGCCGACTTAGGAGGCCTCTTGGCATGTGGGAATACCTCCCGATGCTACACAAAAATAAACACTTACCTCTTTAGCTCTCGAAATAAATGGCAGCCTTTGCTTCCTCCTCCGAGCTCCTCTTTGTTCACTCCTCTAAGCTCTCACTTCTCTCCTCCAAGCTCTCAAAAATCTGCAACAAGACAATGTCATCAAGATGCCAACTCTAAGCTCAAGCAATCAAAGATGACAAAATAAGGAAAAGAGAGGGGGAAGATCTCTTTTGTTTTCGTCATCGCTTTCCCATAAACCCCAAACCTACCCTAGGTCCCCTCCTCCACCTCAAAATTAGAAAAAAGAAATTATATTTTTTCACTAATGAGCGGAAGCATCCAACAAATTCAGGGAGCATGCAAGGAGCATCCAAGAAGCATGCTCCATGGCTCTGTGAGTGTCCCTGGGAGAGGAAAACTCCCAAACTGGCAGTGAGCATCTCAAAAAGGTCAGGACTCAGGAGTACACTCCTGGGGGCGTTCCCTGAATGCTCACTGATCAATACGTGGATTCCTGGAAGGTTTAAGCGCACAGCACTGATAGCATGTCGAAAAACAGACCATGATGGGCAGATTCTATACTCTAGGACTAACCTAAAATCTATTTATCATTAATGCTAAAAGCACTGATCAAAATTTCTGCTAAGAGTACTTAATCTACAAACACATATTATTGATACATAAACAGCAAGTATACAAAAATGAACACTCAAATCTTATTAATTCTGAAAAGAGAAAGCTAGGGCTACAGCTCAAAACTCAAACTCTCAAATCACACATAATGGTGCATCCTGCTTCTCCTTTATAAATTAGGAAGAAGTGAGGTACAATGAATCCAGACGCGTGCACAACAGCTTAGGGTGGCACTGTGAACTCTAACCATAGTGCACCTTGCTTGCATGGATAACGCCACAAAAAATAAGGTGCATCCTCCTAGAGATTTGCACCCCTAACTGAGCCGGTAATAGCAACCCTACTATCTTAAGAAACTGCACCCTCTAACTCATGCAAGCAAAACTAAATAAAGCATAAAACAGAATTAGAACTGAACTGTTGAATATAGAAAAGCATCAAAACTGAAAATGAACTGAAAAGCATGCATGCATCCCCTATCCATCTCTCCTCCAGAAATACTAGTGCGCCCTCAAAACTGCTGTATGGACTGCTGAAGAGGCCACTGTACTGTACGGTACTACTGACTCTGCTCTGCTAAAGGAATAGCACTGTAGATAGAACACTGTCCAAGATACACAGGTAGGCTAACAGTTCCTGCATAAAGTTTACAACTGTGATGCTCCTTCGAAAGATGGTGATCTGTCTCCAAGCATAGCTAATGATAACCTAGAGCTATGCTAGATGGACTGTCATACTACAACCTAACTAATGTAACTACAATCCCAGAGTATAAATGATGCAATTCTTGGAGTGTATGCAAGGGTGGAAGTAGAGATGAATCTTGGAAGTTAGGGGCTGCTCATTTGGCTCAACCAAGTGAATTTCAAGTAGGCTTTGAAAATCTCTACTCTGGTACATCAATTAATATCTATCTTACTTAGGTAAGGAGCATCAACAGAGAACTCTATGGAGGAGGCTTCTTGATATCCAAGTTGCATTCATGGAGGAGAGAAGAAGCTCTAGCATACCAACTAATTTCAACAACTTGGCTAGCAAGCTACACAGGTATTGGAAAGCTAGGTAAGGATTCTTTTACAGCCTCACTGGTATCCAACCATGCATCAAACCTTGTGCAACATGGTCACAATATAGAAAATCTCAGAGATAAGAATGGAGCACGCTTGCTTTTTGTGAACAAATTAACTCTCCTTCAGCTGTAAGAATCTTCTTCACTCAGCACTGTTAACTTGTTTTGTAGGTCATTGCTCTTGCAATTGCCAAGAACATGGTTTTAAAGAGCAGTTGGGTTGTAAATGTAGCCATTTTAGGGTTTATTATTGACTTTATTCTTTTCCTGTTAGTATTATACTTTGACATCTTTTTGGAGAAAACTCATGAGAATTGTTGAAGCATCCCCAAAACTTTGGGGCTATCCCTTGATAATCTGCAACAGTCAAAATGTCCCAGAAAATTTGTCTTCCTCAAAGTAAACACATCCCTCACCCTTGGGTATATTATGTCCATGTTTGTCATTTTGGTACTTGATAGATGGTATAAACCTATCTGTACGTTCGAGTTTGATGAAAAAGAAAGCAATTTGATCTGCTGTAAAAGACATAAAATAAGGAAAACTATTCAGCATGCCTCTCTATTAATAAAGCAAAGAGTGCATATATTATTCAATACAAACATGAATAACATAAATCTACCAATAGCCTTGGGAACTATCTTTTTCAGATCAAGCTGAAAATTGAAATAAATACCTAGAAGAAAGAAGTAGTTGAATTCAATACCATCCAGACTTAACGGTGAGGGAAAAGCTATTAAGTTGTTGAAGTGAAACCAATTAACTCTAATTCTGCAATATCCACATATTGATTAGTTCTTCTATTAGGTAATTATGTTTTAATTGATTACATTTTCACAGTTGTAACCTTTGTCCATTTTTATTTTGGAATTTGACACTGCATTATTTGATTTTGGATTATCCAGCATTTTGAGCAGATTCTCTGCCCACCAACATAATGATGATGGACAGAGGATCAGATCAAAACATTGGATAATCCAAAAACTAGTAACACAATTTCAAATTCCAAACAGTAAATGGACAAGGGTGGCTACGCGTTAGCAGTGTGATCTTTTACATCAGGAAGTATGTGAACACTGAACAGTAAGTGTAACTAACTCATATTTTGAAATTTTCACTTTGTGGCGAAACAATAGATAAAGATTTTTTGGACTTTTGACAAAGCTTCTTGAAAAACCTAGGTCAGGGATATGTGAAGGTTAGAAAAGAAATTAGAACCAAGTAAAGATATGAACACCATTTAGTCCTCACAATTCATCATCTCAGACCATTGTATCTTTTAGTATCCTAGATCAGGTTTGAGTGCTGTGGCTGAGTCCTATCTATAGGGCAAGTTGAAAGCTTCTTAGTTTTCTCATAGTGTGTGTCTCTTAACTTTCACAGTTATGGTGTATTAATGATGTGCACAGAGTTTGTCATCACTGTGACATCTTTACTTTGCAACTTATACACTGTGGCAGCTATTTCACCATTAGCTTGATCTTCATTGGACTTGTTTGAATGGCTGCCAATATTTTTAGGGGGAATTAAAAAATGAACACTACCTTAATATTGTATGTTGAATTAGAATAATGGTTACCATGAGTGGAGGTCATCTTGATATGCTTCTGAGTTCTGACTTCTAGTTCTGGGCATCAATTCCTGAAAGTTACAGGTGTTCTTGGTAGAAATTGCTAAGCTTCTAATTTGGCAATACATCTCTGACAATCCCAGATTTAAATCCATTAGAGGCTTGCACAGGTAAGCATGGCTAACTTGAATCGGTTTAATTTACCTCAGTTTGCAAGAGTAGCCATAGATAAATTAATGACCTGAAATACGCATAATGAGATACATGACCCTCTCCATAAAACGGCTTCATGGGTTACTTCTAGGGCACATGCAAATTTGGTTTCTAACTTGGCATTAACTTTCAACCATAAAAATAGTTTTAACAGAAACCAAACCAGATGTGACAATTTATATATTGCATTTTCTGTATCTCTAAAATTTGCAGGTCTGTCTTCATGTGAAACCTTGGTGTCTGCTCTAGGTTGAGCGTTTTCAATTGTGGAGCTAACAGGTCTCTAAATTCTAGATCCTCTTTTAAGACGATTCAGAAAAATGTCTCTTTAAAGGCATATTAGAAGAGAATGCGGCTCACGCACGGATATTCCCTGCAAATGAAAAAAAAGTATGCCAAAGAACATAGAAAAGACCATTATCCATGTCAATTACTACAGTAAAGCAATAATCAGGTTATCTATCAGTCTGTTATAATTAAGAAAATCACACTGCATTCATGCATTCAAAGGATACTTAAAGATGTGAATTCCCTTAGACTTAGAGACTTCAGAGATGGATTTTGCTCCATTGCATTGTCTTCATAAAACCAGTGCGCTTGCTCTATAAGGAACAAAATCCTTTCGAAGGACTGAAGATCTTCTTTAGGACAATTCAAAACAAATCGACTGCAAAAAGCATAAAACATCGTTAGCAGATAAAAAATAGTGCAACCTTTCCCTTTCCCTTTTATACCACAGCTTCTCCTAGCAAATCAGACAAAAATAATTGCTTAACTATGTCCGTTGGCATTTTCCTAATAACCAATCATTTGGATGGACGCTGAAGTTGGTTTATGTTAATTAAAATTTTATAATAGTGCATTTGCAGGACTACAACTATAAAAATATAGGTCAATTTTAGATAATTCAACTGCCACATCATATCAGCGATATGGTGCATTAAAATTAGACTTTATGTTGAATTTTATATACCGAAACCCTCTTTGCTTTTTGGATGTTTCCAATTACATTGATTATTGAAGTTTAGTACTGGACAGACTGCACTATGCCGTATACTTTCCTTTTGATAGTGAGGATAATGATTATCTTATATTGAATACTGAAATAACGAAAACATCAGATCTAGCACTGTTAGGTGGCTTTTTCTAGGCCTGGCAGATGTAAACCTGCTCATATCCTACAGCTAATGAGAGTATAAAGCACTGAAACCACAGTTACAACATATGGCAATATCTGACCTTCAGATATAGAAATAAACTTACAGCCATATCTGGGCTTGTATATAAAAAATACTGTCAATGTATCATTGGCCATGTTTCAGCAATACCTTGGCTCTATTAGGTATGTATTGCTGTGTTTCAGCAATACCTTGGCTGTATTAGGGATGTATTGCTGTGTTTCAACCATATTTGACTACATTTCAGCAGCATTGTATTGTATTCATCCATAATTGGATGTACTTCGGCCGTACTTGGTTTTTTCTAATGTTCCACCAAGTTTCTAGGATGGGAGGACAGGGAAACAGGGAGACGCACAGGGGGGATGGGTGGGAGCAACCCCAAATTTTAGAAAATTTCAGGGTGAACAAGGGAACTGTTAACCACCAAAAAACAGGTAACCCCTAGGAGAAAACTTTTTTCCTCCTTAGACAGCCAGCCAACCAGCAGCCCTATTGATCAGCACGAAACATGACGACATGGATCCTCTATTTCTCAGTACGGTCAGATCCCTCTGTCCCATCCAACATCCCTTCTTGAAGGAAGGTGAGTCATCCATCAACAGGTACTTTAACCATTTTGTAATCATGTGCTTTCATTTAATGTTTCAGGCATACCAATATGAATCAGGGGTGATTTGGATGATTGATTGATCTTGACTGTTTTCTTGTTCTCTCACTTCACCTAGGAGGTTAGTCTCTAACTCTAGTCCAGCGGGACCTCCTTGAGGCCTAAGGATTTCAGGAATGGTACTACTAGGAACCCTTTGATTAAAGTAGCATGTCCATAGTATCCCATACATACCACTTTCCATCTTTCCAATTATTCCATCTCCATTCTTCGCGCTAGTGGTCTCTGGTCATGGGGATTGGCACCCTTTCATCCTCATCATTGAGTCTAGGCCGGAAAACTTTGCCTTGGAGGTTGATCCAACTAAAGGAAAGTTAAAAGCATAATAAAGCCACAATGAAAGAAAAAGATAAAATTCAAAAGATGGTTGGGACATTTGATTAGTACGTGGGAAAAAGCCTAGCATGAGCTCACCCCACTCATTAGCCATCACCCAGTTCCTCGAGCACATAATGCTCCATCTACAAAAGGAACCCTTGCATTGTCCCAACCCTAATGAGTGATAAACTAACTCATCATCAAGGGGTATTAAATTCAAATCTCATAAAGCAAGATTCGACACCTGATCTATGCACCCAAATCTGAGCATAATCATAAAGAAGTAAAAGGGGCACCAAAAGGGTGGAAAAAGCAGGCCAAGGAAAGGGGTAACTCATGCCTCCATGCTTGCTCCCTCCTCACATCTATGGTATATACACACAAGATGTTGCACCACCATTAGCTAGTCACTTGTCTATGGTATCCTCCCCTGAAGGCATTCCCACATTTTCACACACACCTATGGATTGGCGGGCTAACTTGGGACCTGACACTTCCCCTTGGGGGTTGGAAACACCTAATAAGGTCATCCATCTAACCACCCCTACATAAGGAGGTATCTCTTTTACGAGACTTGATCTAGTCAGATTTTTGAAGGTTATCTTTGTGTGAATTATTACTATGCCCCTAGCATTAGGTATGGTCCATAATGTTGCACAAAGAGGAGATGTTTTTTGGAAGCAAAGTGTCAGAAGTGTCATTTTCCAAAAATATAAGAAGCGAAGCTTCTCAGAAGCATTTATTATATACACATATTTTATTTTTTTGCATTATATTCAAAAAAACACCCAAAATACCAAATTAGTTGTAGAAGATATGAAAACTTGCATATTTGTACATAAATCAAAATAGATATGGCATCCATTATACATCAATGATTAATTATTCGAGCGTTAACCATTTAGAATCTAGATTCCTCTCCTCTTGTCTAGCCTTTGCCTCGACTTTGATTCTCTATGGATATTAGTCAGCATCGCCCAATTTGTAAAAATTTCTCATTTCCCACCCCGGTTTTCAGTTTCACCTTATTTCTCCAAAATAGTTAAATGCCCTTTCCCATATCCATACATTCAACAACTGAAAAATAAATTTTGCTGAAAACACAAATTCTGGAAATTTTACAGAATGCTGGAAAATGCAGAAATAAAAAATCAGCAGGTACAAACAGCCATTTAACACATTTAAACACAGTAATTTTTGGTCAAGGTGACCCTGGAAAAACCCCCTACAACTCTTGGGGAAAACCAGTTCGAGAGCTCCTTCTTATTTCTGAAAAATGCTTTTTACAGTGAGAAATATTCAGCAAAAATCAGCAAGTAAACTTTTACAACTTATCTCGTTTTCCGTGCCTCACAGCCAACTGGAAAAACTTTGCAAACAGCAAAATCTGAACAACAATAAATGTTGTACATCCTCCTCGATTTCTGTGCCAATTTTCAGCCTTAAATTCTGTTGTACGGCCTGCCTAGAAAATCGTGCAAGCTACCAGAAATTCTGTTGTACGATTTCCTCGATTTCTGTGCCGAAAACTGCTGTACGGCCTCCTTGAAAATCATGCCAGCAAACTCAGATTTCTGCTCCTCGATTTCTGTGCAAACTGCTGTACGGCCTCCTTGAAAATCGTGCCCAAAAATCTGCCTTTCACTGTATGCTAACTCAGCTGTACGGACTTGCTGGAATGCTACCTTGGAATGTGTGCCAAGCTGCTGCCTCCTTCTCCTCCCTGTCTAGAAATCTCCCTTGCTCTCTTGCTCTCCTTCTCCCAATCTGCTCATGAAAGAATGAATGACCTTTTCCTTCTTTTCCTCCTTTAATCTAACCCTAAGTGACTTTTGGGTGATTCCTAAATCCAATAGTTGAAATAGATTGAGATCTAGGGCTGAAATTAAATGCTCATTTAAATCTCACTCTCTATTTTTTAATTCACCCCACTTTAATAAAGACCCACTTAGTCATTTATTTCCAAAGTCACTTTTCCTTTCTAATTTTTCATTGACTTTAACAAAGTCACTTTAAAATTAGACTTTAGTAACTTTATCACTTAAAGTCACTTTTAAATTAGATTTGACTTTATAAAAATTATAAAGTCACTTTAGGAGAAAAATTAAATTCTTTTGGACACTTTTCCCTAGGCCAAAGATCAAAGCCTTAGGGAACCACGTCCTCCGGTACCAAATTTCAACACAATTTTGATCAAACAGTCTAATCCAAGCCGTATAATATGGTAGAGAAAGCTTAACATGCCTGATCAATGATTTTGACTTGAGTGAAGGGTACATATTTTGCTAAGGCCATGACAAAGGAGTTCAACAATCAACACCACCAACACTTGGGTACATAGAGGGCTTGGTGCTCTTGATTAAATGCCATTCACATACCCTGAAACATGATTTAATCTAATGAAATGCCACAATCCCATTGACCCTGAAATCCTAAAAACTATTAAGCCTACTGAATTTTGAATGGGATATGAAATTCTATTTTTCTCCATATGAAGTTTGATGACGTTGGAACCACTCTCAAACATCCTGAGTCATTTCATGGTGATGTTAAAAATTTAAGTAAAATGATCCTTTTACTTTAAGAATTTAACATTACCATTAGGGATAACGTGTCTTGCCCAAGCGGGGCGGAAGTTGTAACAAGCCACATGGTTGAATAAATCGGCAATATAAGACTCAAGGGACTAGATGCCATGCTTCGAGAATTCTTCCTAAAATCCTTCCTCATCCGCTGCTTTGTTAATGCTCATAGCTTGGACTCCTCTCTTGATATCCCACTCAAAGAAAAGATAACATGAGGAGGCGAAGAAGGAATATGGGTTGGGGTTTGTTCAGGGATGTCATAAAGGGAGGTGATATGGGAGAACACAGCCTAAGGGTCAAGGTCAGATGGGGTATCATGGTGTTTAGGAAAGAGGGTATGCTAAAATGCTTATAGAGAGTGACAAAGGTGACCTACTCTAGATTTGTCAAGAGTTGATCCCTCTAAGGATGTATACACTAATGTATGATTTAGCACCTTCGAACAAATCTCAATGATATATGTCGATCTCACAGGGGGAGGGGCCAAGGTGAGGCTCGAGGTCTCATCATTCTACTGTTTGGCACACTTTGGGACTATACTCCTAGCTTGTTGCTCTAATCTAATGGATCATCATGAAAATATGAAGTGATTGTCCTGGTCATCCCAAGGCAATGCATGGCATGTAGGAATTGAGATCTATGACACAAAAGATCTCCCTAATAGAGTAGATTTGCGCGCATTCTAAATCAAACCTTACTTTACAATCAAAACCTCCTATCTTGCTCCTAATATAACCATCCTATCAACCTAAAAAGGTTCATTATAATAAATAAGTCCCGACTCCTTGATTACAAATATCCTCAACATCATTAAACGAATGAGAAAGAAATATTTTATTCTTAATAGTTTCCTTTGTATAGTTAGATCCTCTTTATGAAAATTAATTTGAGATATATCATTTTGAATGTATATATCCTTTAAAGGATTAATTACATATATACAACCAATCTATATGTTCCATCTTTGTTAAATATGTTTCACAGTTGAGTCAAAGAATACATTACTACATTAGCTCATTTTAAAGTTAAACAAGTCAGCTTCCTCTTATGTTTTCCCTAAAGAAATCCACTATGGAGCTAACCATGTCAACAACAAAAGCATGGGAAACTATGGTGTGTTAACAAGCTATAGCAAGGGAACTTAGCTATTCATTGGGAACATAACATTTCATTGGCATACATCAACAATAGACAAAACAAACATAGAGAGATATGAAAGGGTATTGGAACGAAGGTTGCACGAAGCAAACGTGTTTTTTAGGAGCGTCCCATAAGCATCTCTCTCTCTCTCTCTCTCTCTCTCTCTCTCTCTCTATATATATATATATATATATATATATATATATATATATATATATTGCATTTATCTTCAAAAAAAACGTCTAGAATGCCAAATTAGTTGCAAAATATATGAAAACATGCATATTCATACATAAATGAAGAATGCCAAATTAGTTGCAAAATATATGAAAACATACATATTTGTACATAAATCAAGATAGAAATGGCATTCAACCATCAACCATCTAGATTCTAGCAATTACAAACAAACATCAAATTTTTAAGCATATAATAGAAGGTAGACCATTGAAACGTTGAAATAGCTTATCTACAAACTGTCAATCTGACCAAATAGTAATGTTTACAAAATAGGCCACCCACACACTGAAGTGGGAACACTAGAAGGTCCAAATTCAAAACACTAAAGTTTAATTTTGTCATCTATAGACTATGACAAATAAAGTAGTGAATCTATCTCCTATTTGCTCCTCCTTTCCAATGTTTCGGAACCGGACCAAAACCCGTGGAACTGGTCTGTCTGACTAGTTTGGGCACAAAACCAGTCAGATTCGAGCTTTGGAATCAGAATAGGCCGGTAACGAAACTGGTCGATTTGGGACTGGTTCCGTGCAGTCCATACTTGTGCAAGCCAGCTTAAAAATTTTGTTTATTTTTTATTTTTTTATTTTTTCATTTAGTTGGCCCACTTCTAAGTTTCCCCTAAGCCAGCCTAATATTCAAGCCTATGGCCCTAGTATTGTTACGCAATTCATGGTAATGTTAAATTCTTAAAGTAAAAGTGACATTCTCCTATATCTTTCATTTTCATCCTTTTACTTGAATTTTCAACATTACCATGAAATGATTTATGTTAGGTTATTCCGACATGTAGGAAATAATTAAGTATAGCTTGGTCTATTGTATAGTTAGGTAAAGTGGGTTTCTTTAGTATGTACTTGTTGTAACTTACAATCCGACGGTCATGATATGTTCTAGACATGAAGTGATCTGACGGTTCATTCTCTCCTCGATATTATTGACACTTGATCCGTGGCTTAACACCTAATTGGTCCATGATCTCTATTTAAAGAGCATTGAGGGTCATTTGTTAGGTGACCGTTTATGAGAGAAGATTATGTAAATTTTCTTTCTTTTACATTAATAAATTGCCTGAAGTGGCCGCATTGGCTCAGGTCATGGACTGTTTCCCTCTTTGAGGGTTTTAACCACGTCAAGAATATCGGTGTATTGATCGGTGCTCTGTTTGTGAGCGGTGTCCTTTGGTGTTCTATCTAAGGAATTTAGCATGTAAATTCCTACATGGTATCAGAACTATTCGAGGGCCACATCCGTTGGTGATCCAAATCTGAACCCGGTACAATTGCATCCGACTATCGTTTCCTAGATCTATTGTTTCTGACAGCTTTCGGGCCGAGAGGACTACTCTATTGTGTTAAGAGCATCTGTTTCAGTGAGGAACCTCTTTCGTTTCACGCGAAAAGGTTTCCAGTAGTCCTAGCTACGTCATTTTTAAGATCTAGAGGTATACAGTCTTTATTTGTAGTTATAGTTATTTATCTCTCTGTTTATTTCGGTTTATAATCATCAAAATTAATTTTTTTTATCGGATCTATACCTTTAATTTATGTGTATGCTCTTTGCCCAACGACTCTTGCGATCTAGGCAAACCAGAAACAAAAATAAAGGATTTTTCTCATGCGTATGCTCTTTTCCATTGCGCCTTAGTGTGATCTCGGAAAATCAAAAACATTGAGGAAAATATATAGTTTTCGGCCAAATCTAACTTTAAGTCGTAAGGCTTGGATACTTTTGCTTGTTCGTTTGGTTTGTGTGGTTGTTTTTTTGTTTTGTAAGCAAAAATGGGTTTTTGAAGTAAGCACGCACCCCAAAGCTTCAGTGAGCTAAAAAAAAAAAAACCCTTCCTCTTTTCCAAAAATTACTAACATTTTAAACTAGCTCACTTGGTCTAAAATTACTTTATGAGAATAAAGGCCTTGGGTTCAAGTCTATCTTTTTGTTGAGTTACTTTTTCAAAAAGCACATGTAGCTTATGTTTTAAAGTTACTTTATGTAAAAGTGTTTTCACCCATTATAAAAAGTGAGTCACTTTATCTTTTATTTAAGTTACAATTTAGTGGATAGTTCATAAAGTACCATTGTAAAAGTGACTTTCACTTATTTATAAAAGTTAATCACATAAAGTAATCTTTTTTTTAGAAGTGAGCTAATTAGATTAAGTTTAGGGGGGCAGGGGGGAGAATTTTTTTTAAATATAACATTATCATTCACTTCCAAACATTTACATGGTTCGTCGGCATCTTCAACAACTTTTCTTCAAAAAGCCATAACTTCTTCAACTGGAACCGTTTTCAGAGCCGTTTTTTTTTAATCGGCCTAATTTTTCAAGATCTTTCCATTGGAACACTTAGTTTCAGCATCTACAGCTTCAGTTTCTTTTAAAATGGAAAGTCCATGCCTAGTTATTCTTGACAGCACCAACTACTTCCAATGGCTATCCTACATTGTGGATTTACTTAGAAGTAAAGGTCTTTATAGAATAGCCTCGGGCTAAGAGTCTAAACCTCAAGATGAAGATAAACGAGCCAAATGGGAAAATAAGCAAGATCAAGCACGTGGGTTGATAGGGATGTCTATTTCTCCAGACCTTAGATTCCATATCGCAGAAATTGATACCCCTGATGAAGCAATGAAACAGCTCAATAAAGTTTTCGGAATTAAAAATGATATTAAAACTCATCAACACGAAAATGAGTTGCTTACGTTGGACCCCAATAATTTTTCTTCCATTGAAGATTTTTTGTCCAAGTTCAAGACCCTTAGACTTCTCTTGGAAAGTGTTAAAGTTAAGAAAAAAGATGGTAGCATTATCTATTCTATTCTTACTAAGTTAGGACCAGCGTACTATGTGTTTATTTCCACCTTCTATTCTACTAGAGAAGCTTTTATTTCTCAGGGACAAAACTACAAGTCCCCCTCTTTTGATGTCTTTTGTGATTGAATAAGAGAGCACGAAAAACTCTTACATCTTGGTCTTCTTAATATTGAAAACTCTTCTAAGAAAGTCTTAGCAGCCTAACAGAAACCAAGTTCAAAGAACCCTAAGAAGCAGCGTCCTAAAAAGAATAGTCCTAAAACAAACAAGGGTCCTAAGCAATTTCAGTCTCACAATGAAAAATCAACTCAACAAAATGATAATACAACTAAAACCAAAGAGAAAAAGACTGATAGACATTGCACTTTTTGTAATCGTGATGGCCACTTCGAATCCAAATGCTTTAAGAAGATGGAAGCCTTGGAAGCAGCAATGAAGAAGCATAACATTCATTTGGAGTACTCTTCAACTTCAGCTTGAGGAATAACACTTTCTGCATGTGGTTGTCAAGCATCTCGGTCTGGTTATGCACTAAATGTATCTTCTTCTTCTCATTCTCATGAGTGGCTCATTGATTCTGGAGCTTCTTATCACATGGCCAAAAACAAAGCCATGTTTTCTTCTTTAAATGATTGTAACACCAAAAATATATATGTTGGTGATGATAGATCTCTTAAGTGTTGTAGGGACTGGAACTCTTCATCTAGACAATCGTCAATTTAATGATGTATTATGTGTTCCTACTTTATCCTACAACCTTCTATCTGTATATCAGATAACTCATTCAGGTAAAGGTAAAACCGTTGAATTTTCACCTCATGATGTTGTGATTAAGGACCTAAGAAACCCTATACAGATTTTAGTTACTGGCATTGTTGATGATTCTACAAGGTTTTATAAGTTTAACAACTTTGGGTCATCAACTCTTCCCTCGATATTTGTTGCTCATAATGATGAAGTGAGCAAACCTTGGCATGAGCAATTTGGTCACTTAAACTATCGCTCCCTTCAAAATCTATGTAAAGAAAATATGGTGACAGGTCTTCCTATGGTATCCTGCAGAGATGGTGTTTGTTCCGGATGTGTACTCGAAAAACATCATGGGATAGTTTTGAAAAACATGCCTCTTGGCACGTCTCAACCCCTTTACAGCTTGTGCATAGTGATTTATGTGGTCCACTTCCAATTGTTTCATTCTCTAGCTACAAGTACTTCTTAACTTTCATTGATGATTTCTCCAGACGCACTTGGGTATACTTCTTAATGCTCAAGAGTGAAGTCTTTAACATGTTCTTGGCCTTTACGGCCTTTGTTGAGAAATAATCTAGACATCAAATTCTGAAGCTAAGATCTGATAATGGCGGAGAATATGTTAACAACAAATTCATCAACTTTTGCACTGAGCATGGAATTCAATTGCAACATATTGTTCCATATACTCCACAACAAAATGGTGTAGCTAAAAAGAAGAATCGCATCTTAAAGGAAATGTCTAATTGTATGCTTCAATCTAAAGGACTTAGTCTTAATTTTTGGGTAGAAGCAATTAACTGTCTAAATTACATAGTAAATCGCAGTCCTACTAAGATTTTAAAGAATATCACTCCAGAAGAAGCATGGAGCTCAATTAAACCAAATGCAAGTCACTTTCATGTTTTTGGAAGTGAAGCATGGGCCCACATTCCAGACAATAAACATAAAGCCTTAGAACCTAAGAGTGAAAAATGTATTTTTGTTAGATATTCTGAAGATGTCAAAGGATATAGACTCCTTCAACCTAAATCCAAAAATGTTATCATTAGAAGAGATGTAAAGTTTGCTGAAAATATATCGACCTACGAGCCTAGTTCGGCGGATGTGCCACCTATCTCTATCCCTTCTACTTCTAACAATATTCCTTCTTCAGATGATGACAGCGAGAATGATAATCCTCCCCCACCTTCTCGAGATCTTCCTTCAACTCCTTAGCTTCCAAAATGGGTCCGCACTACTTGGGATGCAGCAGGTGCTCTTGCAGGTGATCCTATAGATCAACGTCGTACACGTTCTCAGTTCAACAGAGCCTCTTATTTACTGGCTCAAGCTTCAGCAAATTATGATCCTGACACCTTTGCAGAAGTTTCAGACCATCCAGATTGGGACGCATCTATGAATGAAGAATAATGTTCGTTATTGGCAAATGATACATTGGACCTTGTTCCTCCTCCAAAGGGACAAAAACTTGTTAGATGCAAATGGGTTACAGAACCAAAGTTGGACCAGATGGAAAAGTTGATAAACATAAAGCTCGTCTTGTTAAGGGTTTTTCACAAGTTGAAGGCATTGATTATACTGAAACATTCTCCCATGTTGCCAAAATTAACTTTATCTGCCTTGTTCTTTCCCTTGCTACCTCTTTCAGATGGATGTTAAATCCGCCTTCTTTCATAGGGACTTGCATGAAGAAATCAATATGGAACAACCTCCTGGCTTTATACAAACAGACTCTAGCCTTGTATGTCGTCTTAAGAAACCCTTTATGGTCTCAAGCAAGCCCCTCGGGCTTGGTATGCCAAAATGGATAGCTTTCTTTTAGATACTGGTTTTTCTAGGTGTCATTCTGACAATACTTTCTACACCAAGAAAGTGGGTAAGTCTCTTATCATTCTTGTTCTCTATGTTGATGATCTTATCCTTACTATTGGTGATCCCAACCTTATAAACCATGTGAAGTCCAGCCTTAAAAAGCAGTTTGAAATGACATACTTAGGACACTTGCATTATTTTCTTGGTCTTCAAGTCTTGCAATCCAAAGAAGGTATTTCCCTTTCCTAGTCCAAGTATGCATGTGATCTTCTACGCCACTTTCACATGGAAGACTGTAAGCCAGCCCCTTCTCCCTTTCAGTCTGGAGCCAAACTTTCAGTCACTTATACTTCCCCTGAAGTTGATGCTACCTTATACCGTCAGCTTGTTGGAAAACTTTTGTATCTGACCCATACCCGTCCTGACCTTTCCTTTATTGTTGGCCTTGTTGCTCGGTTTATGCAAAACCCACATGAAAGTCATTGGAAAGCAGCTAAAAGAATACTTCGTTATGTTCGAGGTACAGTTCAATTTGGGATTCATTACAGTGCAGAAGCATCTCCTCTATTGGTTGGTTTCACTGATTCTGATTAGGCTGGTGACCCTAATGATCGAAAGTCTACTGCAGGTTATGTCTTCACTCTTGGTTCTGGACCTATTACATGGGCTTGCAAGAAACAAAGTGCCATTTCTCTTTCTTTAGCAGAAGCAGAGTATCGTGGCGTCATTGAAGCTAGTAAGGAAGCCCTGTGGCTTCGTCAGATCCTGTTAGAGTTTGGTTTTCAGCAACAGCATCCAACTACACTTTGGTGTGATAATCAAAGTGCCATTCAACTATGCAAAGATCCAGTCCAACATTAGCGCAGCAAACACATTGAACTACACATGTACTTCATCAGAAAGATCAATCATGACCATGTTTTTGAAGTGCAATATTGTTCAACCAATGATCAAGTTGTAGACATCTTTACAAAGGCTCTCACAGAAGCAAAGTTTACTAAACTTCGATTTATGGTTGGAGTTCAAGAAGTTGTAACTAAGGGGGGATAGGCTCTAATGCCTCCTTCCTTCTCCTATTGTGTCATCTTTGATACATCCTTGAATCCTATCCCAAGTTATTCTTAAGGGAGGATATTAGGATATTCCGACACATAGGAAATAATTAAGTATAACTTGGTCTAGTGTGTAGTTAGGTAAAGTGTGTTTCTTTAGTATGTACTTTCTGTAACTTACAATCCAAGGATCACGATATGTTCTAGACATGAAGTGATCCAACGCTTCATTCTCTCCTCGTTATTACCGACACTTGATCTGTGGCTTAACACCTGATTGGTCCATGATCTCTATTTAAAGAGCATGGAGGGTCATTTGTTAGGTGACCATTTATGAGAGAAGCTTATGTAAATTTTCTTTCTTTTACATTAATAAATTGTTTGAAGTGGTCGCGTTGGCTCAAGCTATGGGTTGTTTCCCACTTTGAGGGTTTTAACCACGTCAAGAATATTGGTGTACTAATATGTGATCTGTTTGTGAGCGGTGTCCTTTGGTGTTCTATCTAAGGAACTTACCCTATAAATTCCTACAACTTAAGATGTTTGAGTGGTTCCAACCTCATTGGATTTCATATGGAGAAAGTAGAAATTTTGATCTCACTCAAAATCCAACAGACCTACCAGTTTTTCAGGGTTTCAAAATTGGGGGGATTGCAATGTTTCCATTGGATTTTGTCATGTACAAGGGTATGAAACTAGTATTTAATCGAGAGCACCAAGCCCTCTATTTACTTTGATGTTAGCGACATTGGTTGTCAAACTCCTCTATCATGACTCTACTAAAAATGTACCCATCACTCAAACAAAATCTTGACTTGACATCCTACGTTTTTTCTATCTTATTTTAATGCTTAGAGGGCTATATTGATGAAAAAGATCCCAATATAGGCAATGATTTTGATGATATGTAGGTATTTGTTATAGCATGAATTTTTTTGATGTTAGATGCCATCTAAAGCCTATTTGTTTATGTACTTTCAGTTCAGTGTTGGATTGCACTCGATGGTATTTCGATTATGTGCACCCTTAAATGTCATATAAATGAGAACTTTTGCTTATTTGTGTATAAATAGTTTGGATTCATATGGATCAATGTTTTAAAAACCGGCCGGTTTGTACTTTATAGGCCATTTAGAGCCTCATTGCTTATGTATTTTTTCAATGATATGTATTGCACTCAGTACCATTTTGATATATTCACCTTTACATGGTATATAAATGAGCAAACTTTGCATATTTTGTCTCTATTGACTTGGAATCATGGTTTTAAATCTTAAAAAATGTTTTTTTCATTAAAAAATAATTATTGAATGTATTTTATTTAAAAACCAATTCATTTAGACCTGACCAGTCTCGGTTTGACTGGTTCCAGTTTGAAACCCGGTTTATTAGGCGGACCGGTCCAGTCACCAGTTCCAGTTTTTAAAACTATGATATGGATGCACATTAATATATATGTTTTTCTTTAAAATTTGAATAATTTTATGTCTTTGGTCAACCGCTTTTTTGGTCCAATTTTTTTAACAAGTTTCAGTCTAGTTCCGACCAATACCTGGTCCACAAGGTTTTATGGTTCGATCACCAATTTGGTTCCGATAAAATTGCTCCTTACACCACCACAACCATTGCATGGGCCTCCATGTAGTGCTAGTGAAGTAGGTGGTGGTCGTGGAACTGAAGATGAAGCCCTTGTTATTGCGGCTAAGTATTGGACATGAGGCAACATGATCATCATCATCCTAGATAAGAGCATCCTACAATTGCTTATACAACACTCCAACCTCCAAATTATCCTCCTCTAGAATTTTGTCCCAAACCATCAAGTCTTTATTTGACTTTGCCTGCTCACAATAATGGGACAACAATCGCAAGTTGTAATGAACATAAACCAAGCTCTATGTTCAATATATAAATAGCCTATTTCTTTTGACACTATGGATGAATCTATAGGTGCTCCAACACCTCTCTTTGGAAGCAGTGTTCACCGTCTATGAGTGCACCCATATTGCTAAACATTGTAGTTGTGTAGTAGCATCACTACGCATGTTCCATCACTTGACAAAACACAAATTCCCTTTATCTCTAACTGCAAAGTTGGCCCCATAGGCACCAATGCAAAGAAAGTAGTTGCTCAACTATCTTTGTATGGTGTCACACTCCTCATCAAGGACTAATTTTTCTAGTGCCTTCGTATAACTAGCCTAAACCTCTGGATGTTGGTGTGGTTTTCTCTTGGTCCTCCCAGCAAGTGTTGGTCATGAAAGACATTATACATGAAAATATTTAGGTGTAAGAACATATGCTAAGGCATGTAGTGGAATATTTAGCATTCCCCATCGCATTTCCACCTCTGCACAAATATAGCTATACAAGTTGACATGTCTAGGCTCAACAATGTCTTTAATATTCCCCAACATGTTATCCATCTACTCATACACCTCCCCCATTATTGGCCAATCCTAATCCACAACCTTCATCATGTGATAAAATGGCTTGTTGAATTGCAAAACGTATCTAATCTATGACCAAAACTAATTGTCAAGAACAGTGCCCTTCACCACATTAGCATCATCTTTATGAGTGCTCATGTCATCCCATGCATCACTCATCACCATAACATGGATAGCTTCTCTCACCTTCAATAGGAACCTAACGGTGAGGTAATAGCTAGCAACTCTAGTTTTTGCAATCTTAAGCAACTGCAATTTGCACTGAGTGCCATACAAGTAATTGACCTTTTTATGCCCTATGACAACTTTAATGAGTTGCTTGCCTCTCTTGTATAGTTGATTAATTCATCCACATTCTCTATGCTTGACAATATCATGCATCAAAAGGTTCAATGTGTGCACCAAACACACGAACAAAAAGATGTTTGGATAACTCGCCTCAATGATTTTTCCTAATCCCTTGCAATTTGTTTCAACATCATTAATTGTTTTCAATAAAAGATTCGTAATGTTTTGAGAAGAGGCAATGATTGAGGAGGAGTTATATGATGTAAGAAACACTACACTGCTAGCAAGTAATACCAAGAACATTTATCAAATATCAATTTCTAACATTTTTCCAACCATCTAATATAATGGATGCCCGCAATCCGCCCACTCATCTATAAACCATGTCAAAATTCTATGAATTTTTATTTTTTCTCTGTCTAGTAACAAATTTCTAGCTTTCTCATAGTTGGGACTCTTGTATCCTTTTGGGGCTTCATTGATAGTCTTAACCAAATCATGTTAATAGGCGAAGAAAAGCACATCAGATGGTATACTACAAGCACAAAGAAACCCCAACACTTTTGCATCCACATCATCCTTCCCACTGATATTAAGGAAATATCTTATTGTTCTTCTAAATTCAAAGGTTCCAGAAGTTCAACGAGGAAATGAGGTTGTGTGGCCACTACCACCAAATCTAGAGGTTGCATCAAAATGAAGTTTTTGTTTCTTACCATGTCTTGTTTGTGTAGCCTCCTCTATTTTGATGTATTTTTGCTTTTGTTCAATTGAAACCTTAGGGAAAATTGAGATCCCTATGGCACCATTATTGTCATCACTCTCTATTACCCCACAAAGACACCTCCTCACACAAATATATGAAACGCTATAAGATTTTCCACCATGACAATCATGAGGGCATAGAAATTTAGAGGTTCTACCACCTCTTTCCCCCTCAAGTTTTGTCACAAATATCCACAAGGATGTCAATGAACCTTTCCCCTTGCATTTCATTTCCCTTATTATCCCCTTCCCCTTCAAACCCTCCCTCATCATCATACATTGGGTCACTACGAGTGTGACCTCTACGCTTTTCTTCCATTTGTTCCCTTTGATGCCTACCCCCGCCAACACCATGAAAGCCAAAAATGGAATGATAAGCCAAAAGATCACAATTTTTCTCAAAGCTTAAATGCACAACCTACAACAAAATGGAGAGGAAGAAGGAATGGGAAAGAGTAAGCGAACAGATTAACAAAAATAAAATAAAAACACAAATAAAAATTACAAGTAAAGTTTAAAGGAGGGTTGTTTGGGTTTTCACTTACCTCTTTAGCTCCTGAAAAGTTGAGGTAGACAGCAACCTCTGTTATCACCTTCAAGCTCCTCATTCTTCACTCCTCCAGGCTCTCCTTTGCTCTCTCCTCCAACCTCTCACAAATCTACCCTCAAAAATCTACTATCTCCTTTGCTCTCTTCTTCTCTCTTCTCTAAGTTGAAGCAAATGAGAAGAAAGAATGGAGAAAAGAGAGGGGGGGAGGCCTTTTAACCTCATCCTCATCCTCCATTCATCCCTAAACTCACTCTAAGTCTTGTTACCGCTCAAACTAGCAGGGGTCCTAGGAGGGAATCCTATAGAGCAACTACTAGGTTGGGGGGCAACAATGGAGCGATAGCCCACTGTCACCTCAGCTAAGGCTCCCTGCTCTTTACGGACTTTCGTCGATGGGAGGAGACCCAATATAAGGGGAATCACCAGATGAATGGATCAATAAGAGGATAAGGAGTGATTCCAAAGGCCTATTCACAAGAGAGACTCAATTATATGGCTTTCTTACTTGAAAAGCAAGGTGATATGCTCTATAGTAAGGGCTAAGAGAATTCTTAAGTCTAGGGTCTGGGAAAATATCTTGTCAAGAGGCCTCCTAGACCCGAAAATCCTTATGGAGAATTGGTCTTTATGTGATCTTTGTGAAATTAGAGTTGTAAAGTTGCAGGACCACAAAGGACCAAGTGGACCCAGAATTAGGTCAAGAGTGTGGAGTTGATCAACCAAGGAGGGGCTTGACCTAATTATGGAAGAAAAAAAGATCAAACGACAAATTTTCTTTTGCAGATTGAATACAATGATCCAAATGAGGACACTTACTAAGGTTAACCTAGGGCAAGAAACAATTCTAGAGCTAGGGCTTGCTATATCTCAGGATCCCACTGTCGGAATTGCTTCAAATTTGGAGGGCCTCTAGAGGAAACCCTAACGCAGTTATGGACCAAAAATCGAGGTGTTTTGATGGCTACAATGGAATTTATGTGATGCCCTAGGTGACCTATTAAGGCTAGGCCTAGAAAGAGAAAGGGGAGGCAAGAAAAATAAGCGTTTAGGTGACCACCAATGGATGGATTAGTGCCTTGCCTTTGGGAGAGATGGAGTCAAGGTGAACTTGTGATTTGGAAAAACTATACCCAATCAAGGAGGCCTTTAGGCAACTTCGCATGGCAATTAGGGCATGAGAGCAACTACCCAAGGACTTTATACTTCAATGTGCAATGTTTGATGACTTATCAAGATGTATTCAACAAAAATAATCTCTAGGAACATTCACCCATTCATACATGACACGTGCAACAATGCAATGCTTCAAAAGATCAAAATTTCCACAATTTCGCATAAAATAGCAGTAAATTCCAGACCTAGATAGCGAAAATCCCAGCAACATTCATGTGACAATGTAAATAACAAGAATAAACATGTACAAATGAGTATATCCAATCATCAAATTATGCCAATAATGAAGCTCCAAGACCAAGAAGATGGAATCCAAACATCAAAATTCATCCATGAAACCAAACTCGTCTGCCAAAAGGGAATGTGAAATTCTTCAAGTAGCTATTAAACCCAAATCCAAGTGATGATGAGAGAAATGAATCACCTCTCATCTATTTATACCATCTCTAATGAGTTCAATTTGCCTAATTGGCCTAATTAAGCCCCAAATAATAAAATAATGTGCAATAATAACATCCCTTGGTGACAAGCCCACCAAGATAACTTAATAACATGAAAATAAGCCTCTCAAAAGGGAAGAATGATTAATAACATGAGTCGTTGGCCCTTTGAGGAGGCCTAATGAAGTCCAAAGTATGCCACGGTGAGAAAATGGACTCCAAACATAGTGGACAAGGAGTTGGCCCCTTGTTTTCCAAGCAAGTCACTGTGGTGCTCCCAAGTGGGTGTGGGGGCACAAGGACATCCTCATGAGTCTCCAAGTGGATCGAAAATGCTTGTAAACCATCTGTAAGAGCTAGGATGATGACATAAGCCCTCCCTTTTTCTCTTATAGTGAAAGACATCCTCATCTGGACCCTGGAACATCTGCCAAGTGTATGGTGCAAGTGTGGAGTTGGTTGGGCATGGTGAACTAAGTATATCATCCTCATCCAAAATGTGGAACACGAGCAATCAATGAGTGATGTTGGGGACCCACGAAATAATCTTTCCTATGGTGGAGGACCATGGCTCTCAACACTCACCCTACAAGTGCCAATGTGGCCCTCTGGAGAGTTAGGACCCCGTACAGCGAGACCAAGCCCCAAATGGAGACCCACCTGCAATCTTGCATAAGATCCAATGCATCCCCTTGCCCTCCAATACAACAAATCATTAGAATAATCAAGTAAAAGAGCTTACAAGTCATGGAATCAATGGGGCACTTCATGGTGGCATGCCCTTCCATAGTGGGCTTTGGCATGTACAAGTGTCTCCAAGCTCAATAAGGGGGGTTAATCAAAGACCGTATTAGGTGTTTTCAACCTTTAAAATGGGGGACATGTCCATGGTACATCCATCAGGTGGTATGTGGCAAATGATATAGTGATGGAATGAAGTGGGGCTCAAGGGGAATGCTCCAAGCCACATGCCATGGTACAAGGGCAGCTATAATATGGGAAGCCCACACCTAGGTATATGAATGTAGGAGGGAGAAAATAGTGATTCATGAGTTACCCTGACCTTTGTTTTTCCACCCTTCTTCATATGCCTTTTGCCTTCGATTGATTTTTCTTCATAACTGCTCGGGGCTCTAGGGGATGAGAGTATGATGTGTAGGATATAGTAATAGGTACCCCCTTTTAAGGTGGGGCATTCCATTGCCCACCAGGGGTTAGGACAATCATGGGTTCTTTAATGTGGAGGGGGCTCATCTAGGGCCCATAAAAACCTGGGTGATGGCCATAACTAAGGGGTAGAGCTCATGTTTGGCTTTTGCCCACATGCTAAATTTGTATGTCCTAGCCATTTTCTACATTTTGTGGCACATTTCCTGTTTATAGTGGCCAAAGTTTTTTCTTTTCTTTTTAGCTGCATCAACCTCCAGTAAGCCTGACCCAAGGTGTGGACAAGGGGCGAGGGAGGCTAACCCTATGTGGACCCAGTGGACACATGTGGACCTGGATGGGAAAAGAGATGAATAGGGCTAAAATGAGTGAAAGGGAGTGATATATATGCTATCGAGAAACGGGACCACATAACCAAAATCGGGATTTCCCATGTAGTTCCAACACTAAAGCTAATGGCCAGTAAAAGAACTCCCACAGGACTAGGATACAAGGGTAACCACCAAATCGAGCGAAGGAGACAAGAGTACAAACCTAGCCCACTCTTTCCGCTGAATCCCCCCACCAATCCATGCCCAAAAGTGTCCATGATAAGTAAGGAAAATTACTCAACTATACCAATGAAAAGCCATACCTTCAGGGTCGGGAGGCCCACCTTCAAACATATGATCATAACAGATGGGCGAGGGACCACATGGTTGGCTCAGGTGGCGGAGACAATGGCACATCGAGCTATCTGGTGGCTGCAAGGGGTTGCTAGTTGTCGACTCAGGACCATATAGGAAAAATAAAAAAAATCAGCTATGCATACTACCCATAGGTAGTGGGTAACAAGTCCCACACAAACTCGAGTTAAAGATAAATTTTAATATAAAAATAAAAATAGAAAAATGAAGTCAATAAAACCATGCAAGTTGATCTGAAACCACGCAGGAGGCATGATGGAACCATGGTGGAAAAATGGGTCGAACCACAGTTCCACATATGAAACCATGTACGAAACCATCATGATTCCACAGTTCCAAATTTCTGAAACGTGGATTGCATGGCGCTTTTAGAACTGTCCTATGTAGAGCGCACTTTCTACCTCCAGACTATTTGGGGAAGGGGGGTGGTACTTGCAACACTTATTGGAATTGGAAAAAACCCTCAAGGGAATAAAAACTCCAATGTGATTATTGACAAAATAATAAAATATTACAACATAGCTAGGCATAACAAATAACTAGGGTCTTAATCTTAAGAGTTGTTAAAATTGGCAACTAGGGCCAAATTCCACTTTAGACAACTCATTTTATGGAGATGATGATTGCATTACATTCCTCTTTTCGAGAGGACCAAATTTGATATAAAGATCATCAAATTTGGACAAGGAGAAGTGTGGAGAAGTGTGTTTTTGAATTGATGCCCACACCTGTGCAAATTGTTCAAGTCAGCCACATCATCATGTAGGCTCATGAAGCCCAATGGACGTGTCACTTCACCCTCAACGACTTGTATAAATTCAAGTGATCTCTCACCTCATTTAGCATCATCATCACACACATTCTTCTCTCTCCTTCTCTCATTGGTTCGTACAGTTATTGGGCATTCTCTTTCTCTCACACATGTGGCAAAGAAACGAAATTCAAACAAAATTACAAGGCTGAAAATTTCATACTTTCCTGTAGTTTGACTAGTGTTTACTTTGACTTTTTGGGCATCCTTTGATTTCGATTTTCAGGGTGAATTTTTATCTCAGCGGGCTGCCTTTTTGGGCACAAGAACCGAGGCAAAAGGAGGACTTTGACCTATGTTGACCGCAGGGTTGACTTCAAGTTGACCAAGTTTGACCATAGATTTTATGACTGTTTTGGGCTGACTTTGACCGTTGTTGGAGGCCGAGTTTGACTGCCTTTGACCAAGCTTCAAAGGATAAGTTTGACTATTGCGTTGACCATCTTTGACTTTCTAGTTAGGGCTAAGTTTGACTGCAGTTCACTACATCCGCCAAATTTGGTGTTCTCTTGTCTTGGCTTGTCTTCTGCATTTTATTTTATCTATCTACAGTTATTATCAATGTAATTTATGGTTAGTGTGATTGTTATTGGAAACTAATTTGGAAATTGTCATTGGTCTACTTAAAGTACATTGAAGTAATTGTGTTAAGCATAGAACATACCATTGTTAACTAAATTTAACATGGTATCAGAGCCCAAGTGAAGACAAAGCCCAAGCAAGAGAGAGAAAAGCAATCACCAAGAAAGATTTATTGGACAAGTTTCAATGGCTTCTTCATCTTACTTCAAGACTGAGGACAAACTCAATGACAAATCTGACTATCATGCATGGAAGATGACTTTGGACCTGATTTTGGAGGAGCATGAAGTATTGGACTATGTGTAAGGAAAAGTGGTGGAACCTCCTTCAAATGCACCAACTGCTGCTAAGACGAAGTATAGAAAAGGTGAGGTCAAAGCCAAGAAAATTTTGGTTGACTCTATTCAAAAGCATTTGGTTGCTTATATTTCTGATTTGGGAACTTCTAAGGAGATATATGATAAGCTGGTTGGGATGTTCAAAGTAAACAATGCAAATCAAATCCTCTTTCTCAAAAACAAGTTGAAGGACATCAAGATGGATAAAGGGGAGTCTATCCAATCCTACTTCATGAGGATCACACAAATCAAGAATGACCTTCTATCTATTGGAGAAATTATTGTTGATAGGGAGCTCACTCTCATTGCACTTGGGGGTCTTTCAAGAGCATGGGATGTGTTTAACACCACCATTCTCAACAATGACAGGATTCCTAGTTTCGATGAATTATTGGCTAGATGCACTCAAGAGGAGACGAGGATGATGGAAAGAGACAAGCCTTCAAATGGAAATGAACCTACTGCTTTCTCCGCTCATGCAAAGAAGAAAAATAATGTTAGTCCAAGGAGATAGGGTTAAGGTTCAAACAGGGATTCAAAGAAGGAAGGAAAGGAAGGTGCTTCAATTGTAACAAGTTCGTGTATTATGCTAGAGAGTGTCCTCACAAGAAGAATTCTCCAAGGGATGATGATAGCAACAACAACAATTTCAAAGGCAATGGCAATCAAAGGAACAACAAGTTCAACAATAAAGGAAAAAGGAATGCTCCCGTTGCTCGATATGGAAATGGTCGACCTCCCAAAAGATCGAGAAATTCCAGATATGAGGAAAGTAATGTTGTAGAAAAACAAGAGGAGTTTTATCTTATTTCCACTCTAACTACTGCCACTCCTCTGGATACTTTGGATCATTGGCTGATTAATAGTGGAGCCTCAAGGCACTTCATTGGGTACAAAGAGGCCTTCTAAAATTTGATTGAGAAGAAGACTAATTTGGAGATCATACTTGGAGATAATGCCACCTACCCCGTGAAAGGGATAGGTATTGTTACTCTCCACCTAAATCAAGGTGAAACCATTCATCTACAAGTATTGTATGTACCCAATTTGAAAAAGAACCCGGTGTCTATTTCTACAATGGAAGATAAAGGCTTCAAGGTGGCATTCATTGATGGAAAGGTACGTATTTGACAAAGAAACCCTAAAAATGCATTTACACTTGGATTTAGGCTTGATGGTCTCTATCAAGTTGTAGGAAGTCCTTTGGGAGCCTTAACTTGTGATACTTCTCTTAAATCTGAATTATGGCACCGGAGATTTGCCCGCCTTCATTACAAAGTCTAACCTGGGGTAAGGAAGATGGTCACAGGTATGCCCGAGTTCAACATGAATCATGAAGGAGTTTGTCAAAGTTGTGCAGCTGGGAAACTTACAAGGGGACCATTCCCTTCAAGTGAAAGCCAAACTACCGATATTCTTCAATTGGTCCATTCTGACCTATCTGGTATGTTGCCCGTAACATCATTGGGAAGATACTTATACTATATTTTTGTGGATGATTTCTCTCGCAAAACATGGATCTATTTCTTGAAGAAGAAGGATGAAGTGTTCAAATGGTTTCGTTCTTTCAAAGCTTTAGTGGAGAATCAAGCAAGGAAGAAGATTAAAATATCGAGGACCGACAATGGAACCGAATATGAATAAAATGAATTTAATGACTTTTGTAGAGAAGCTGGCATTAAGAGGGAGGCAACCATTCCATACACTCCTGAGCAAAATGGAGTTGCTGAAAGGAAGAATAGAACAATCATGGAAGCCACCCGTGCCATGCTCTATGATCAAGGTCTACCAAAGTTTTTATGGGGAGAAGCTGCCAACATTTTCGTGTATATTCAAAATAGGAGCCTGCATCAAGCACTGGATTTCAAGACACCCGAAGAAATTTTCACTGGTAAGAAACTCGATGTTTCTCATTTTAGAATATTTGGTTGTCCCGTGTATTTTCATGTGCCTAAAGAGAAAAGAAACAAGTTGGAAGCATCTGGGAAGAAAGGTATATTTGTGGGTTACAGTGAAAATTCAAAGGCATATAGAATCTATGTGCCTGGTCAAAAAGACGTGGAAATAAGCCATGATGTTACCTTCGATGAAGACACTGCCCTTGAGAAAGACGGAGATCTCCCCATTCCAAGGAAGGATAATGATAGTCCTATAGAAAAACTAGATGAACCTCCAACAAATGAGCCTATGCCCAATGTTGAAGGCCCGATGGATCCCATTGATCCACCTCTTGGTGATCCCTCTACCTCAAGGAAAAGACCTTTGTGGCTCAAAGATACTCTCGAAGATGTTGAAAGACATATTGCTCCAAGAGGGACATTCCGTGAAAGTAAGAAGTCGAACAGGTATCAAGGGTACTTAGCTACTATGAGTACTATTATTCAATCTGAGCCATGTACATTCGAAGAAGTCGTAAAGCACCAAGTCTGGAAGGATGCGATGAATGAGGAATATGAATCTATCATGAAAAATGATGTCTAGGATGTGGTGCCTAGACCGAAGGACAAGTTCGTAGTCACCTCAAAATGGCTATACAAAATCAAACATGGAGCAAATGGGAGTGTTAAAAAATACAAGGCCAAGTTCGTTGCTCGAGGCTTCTCTCAAAAGGAAGAAGTGGACTATGACGAGATATTTGCATCAATTGTCCGATATACCACTATCCAATCTATTATTGCTCTTGTTGCCACACAAGGATTATCCGATCTATTATTGCTCTTGTTGCCACTCAAGGATGGAGCCTACATCAAATGGACGTTAAGACTGCTTTCTTGCATGGTTCGCTTAAGGAGGAAGTCTACTTGGAACAACCTCAAGGGTTTGAAGTACAAGATCGAAGGACACACATATGCAGGTTGAAGAAATCCCTCTATGGGTTGAAGCAAGCCCCTAGGGCTTGGTATGAGAGGATTGATAGTTATCTTATGAAGTTGGGATTTACAAGGAGCGATGTTGATCCTAACCTATACTTCAAGGTTCAAAAGGACATGCCTCTCATTTTGGTCCTTTATGTAGATGATCTCTTTCTGACAGGTGCAGACCCTCTCATTTATCAATGCAAGAGGGAGTTGGCTTCCGAGTTCGAGATGAAGGACCTAGGACTAATGCACTACTTCCTAGGCCTAGAGGTCTGGCAAAAGCCAAGTGAGATTTTGCTTTCTCAAGGAAAATACATTGTGAAGTTGCTCAAGAGATGTGGGATAGTTGATTGCAAGTATATGTCTACTCCGATGGAACTCAACTTCAAGAAGTTATGTGATAGTGTTGTTAGGGCCAAATTGGCAAACCCCTCTGAATATAGACAACTTGTGGGCGCCCTGACGTTCTTGGTAAACTCTCGTCCGAACATATGCTTCGCTGTGAATACGTTGAGCCAATTTATGGTCGAGCCTCATCACATACATTGGATTACTGCTAAGAATCTCTTGAGATATCTCTGTGGCACAATCAACTATGGACTGAGATACACAGCCGGGAATTTGAGGCTACATAGAGATACTGATGTTGACTGGGTTGACAGTGTGGTGGATCGAAAGAGCACATCAGGATGTCGCTTCTCATTGGGGTTTTCTTCGATTTCATGGATGAGCAAGAAGCAAAAATCGATTACTTTAAGCACCGCCGAGGCTGAGTACATTACAACTATTATGGCCTGTTGTGAAGTTGCTTGGTTGAGGAAGCTCTTTAGTGAGCTATTCGAGCATGTGTTGGATACCACCGTGATCTTCTACAACAACCAGAGTGGGATTCACCTTTCAAAGAATCTTGTGTTCCACGACCGCTCCAAGCACATTGATATCAAGTACCACTTTATCTAAGATATGGTACAACAGGGAGCAATAAGGCTCCAACACATCAGGACCGATGAGCAAGTCGCAGGCATCCTCACGAAGCCCTTAGGGAAGGTCAAATTCTTGGCCTTCTAAGAGAAACTTAGAGTCGTGGAAAGACCCTCCCATGAGGGTCCCGCTTGAGTTGAACATTGAGCCATGGGAGCTCCTGGGGGCTTGGGGTACTTCTTGGAGCTATGAGGGCCCATAGGGTGAGTGGTTCACCTTCCCCTACGATTGATGACACGTGTGTAGGGTGAGTAGTTCACCTTCTCCTATGGCATATGAGCAGGATGAGCGGTTCACCTTCTCCTACTGATGCCCTAGCATACATCCTACCCATGTAGTTCGGGACTCACGGGAAGTACCTCTCATCTGGTCAATCAGTTGGGAAAAGTGGATAGGGACCATAGCACTACCGATGGACGCATCGTGTACTGTCGTACTCCCTATGTCTAGGATGCATGATGTTCAACAACTTGATCTGGGATCAAGTTTGATTAAGGTTCTACCTTTGGACTGAATTTTGTCATTGGAGAATGGTAAGGTCTTGTGACTCACTCTCGATCGATTCTTCTTCATTATTCATATCAGTGTTCAGCAAAGCAAAGATGAGATAAGATACAAAGATGGTACATGACGATAGGATGGCATGATGATCGATGATGATGGATGGATTGGCAAGTGGAATTCTCCCTAGTTGAGACGGAGTGTTAAAATTGGCAACTAGGGCCAAATTCCACTTTAGATAGCTCATTTGATGGAGATGATGATTGCACTAAATTCCTCTTTTCGAGAGGACCAAAATTGATATAAAGATCATCTAATTTGGACAAGCAGAAGTGTATTTTTGAATTTATGCCCACACATGTGCAAATTGTTGAGGTCGGCCACATCATCATGTAGGCTTGTGAAGCCCAATGGAAGTGTCACTTCACCGTCAACGACTTGTATAAATTCAAGTGACCTCTCACATCATTTGGCATCATCATCACACACATTCTTCTCTCTCCTCTCATTGGTTTGTACAGCTATTGGAAATTCTCTTTCTCTCACACATGTGGCAAAGGAGGATGAATTTCAAATAGAATTACATGGTCGAAAATTTCAGACTTTCCTGCAATTTGACCAATGTTGACTTTGACTTTCTAAGCATCCTTTGACTTCGATTTTCAGAGTGAATTTTTGTCTTAGCAAGCCGCATTTTTGGGCACAGGAAATGAGGCAAAAGGGGGACTTCGACTTGCGTTTACCGCAAGGTTGACTTCAAGTTGAACAATTTTGACCACATATTTTATGGTTGTTTTGGGCTGACTTTGACCGTCACTGGAGATCGTGTTCGATTGCCTTTGACCAAGCTTCAAAGGAGAAGTTTGACTGTTGCGTTGACCATCTTTGACTTTCTGGTTAGGGCTAAGTTTGATTATAGTTCATTGTAGATTTGACAAAGTTGTTTTAACTTTGATTTGGCAAGTCAATTTTGACTTTTTGTACTCTCTCTCTGCTGACATTTGTACTTTCTCTTTTTGTAATAATAAGAAGAATTGATCAAAGGGTTTCCCCACATTGGGGTTTTTCCTTGGCATCCGCCAAATCTGGTGTTATCTTGTCTTCTGCATTTTATTTTATGTTCTATCTACAGTTATTGTCAATGTAATTTATGGTTAATGTGATTGCTATTGGAAACTAATTTGGAAATTGTCATTGGGTTGCTTAAAGTACATTGAAGTAATTGTGCTAAGCATAGAACATACCATTGTTAACTAAATTTAACAAGAGCTTTGCACAACTGATTTATAGTTGAACCATTACACCTTAAGGTCTTATGTTTCTAATCAAATATAAACCAACAATAATGTGTGGCACTATACCAAATATTAATCTACGGGAACCATAGGTAGCGAACTCCCCTAGGGAGATGTCACTCTTGTTCCCCATACATATCAGAATCTCACGTCCAATCTGTGTTGATTTAGGGTAGCATCGGATGTGCCCTAGCCACGAAATTTGGTGGAGAGGTTGGGGCACATGAGATTTCCAATACCCAGAAAGGGTTTGGGCAGATTCTAAACAGTTCAGGATATATTAAAATAATTAATATTTTTAATGGAGTCCCTAAGTCTAAACTTAGGGAAATTAAAATATTAATCTGAATTAATATGAAACTGTGTTAGAATGGTCCAAAAGACATGGATCAAGCCAGATCTAATCTTAGCCGTTGATTAGGGACTTAATCTCGACCGTTGATATGTCAACGAGAAAAGTATAAGAGGAGGCTTGACGGTCACTTGGAGAATACACCAGAGTGATCAGTCATTCTATTCTCTAGAGCGGGGTTTGCTAAGAGAGATAGAATCAGTGATCGGAGTTGCAGCTGAGGGGCATTGAGTACAGAGAGACAGAGAGGAAAAGATAGTGTCGGGAGAGCAGCGCAGGAGCCAGAGAGAGTGACGCAGTAGTAGCCAAGGCTTACGCAGGGCCATGCAGAGGCAGCCAGGAGCTACGTAGTGCTTCAGAGAGGCCAGCGTTGCTGACACAAAGGGCCAAAAGGCTGACGCAGGGCCTCTTGAGGCTGACGCAGACCCATTCAGGGTGATGTAGGGCCGGCGCTGGGCAAAGAGGGGCTAACGCAGTCCAGAAAGGCAGACGCTGGGGTTTCTGGGGCAGATTGGAGCTGAGGAGCTGCCGGAAGGTGTTTCCGGGGTTTTAGCCGGGATATTTGTCTCAAACTGAGAGGTATTACTGCCAAGGAAATTCTCTGTTGGGTAGGCCGGATTTGGCACCCAGATTGTACTCTGATATTGCTTAATAAGAAAACCCTCAGATAACTACACTGGTTTTCCCACATTGGGTTTTTCCGGGGACATTGGTCCAAAAATAACGGTGTCATTTGGTGTGATTGTTTCTGTTTCCTTCAGTTGTTGATCTGTAATATGTTGAACATGCACTAGTGTTTATTTTCAATATTTACATTGTAAATAACTTGTTAAGTAACAGAACAAGTAGGTAGGAATAAATCAGATAAAGTGCATGGAGGGTTTCTAACTAGTAGACTTAGAAACTTCAACATGGTATCAAAGCATGATTGCAGATCACAGGGGAACTGAGGACATCAATCGAGCAGAGCAATAGCAGCAGAAAATAGTTGTCCCAAGGTGACAGCAGTTGTTTCTAGCAGAGCAGCAACAAGGGAAGGGTGACGAAGTGCCTACATCATCAAGGGTGAGCCAGGAAGGGGCAGCGCAGAGGCCAAGGAAGGCAAAGGGAGCCTCACGCAGAGCCACCTAGAAGCTAAGAGGGCTAACGCAGTTAGCTGAGGAGGTCAGGTTGCTAGTGTTGGGATTGCGCAGAGCCTAGGAGCTCTCACCTTCAGGTTGCTGGGGTTTAGAAGGCTGTGGGAACATTGCAGAGTGGAGTTGGTGAGGTACTGTAGTCAGAACAGTACCTGATAGGGCAAGGCCAAGAGGAGGGAGTTGCTACCGAGGGTTTCTAGCCGAGAAACCTGGATCAGTGGTGTGGTTGCACAAACGATCAGAGTAGGGGGCATCTCGACATCAGCAGAAGGATTTCCAGGAGGGAAATTGAGACTCAGAGGGAGTCAGATCGAGAACTTCTAGGAGGGAAGTAGAAGAGCATCATGGCACTACACAGAGTAAGAGACCAGGACAGACTGGATGGAGCGTCGAACTTCGCAGTCTGGAAGGCCAGAATCTTATCCGTACTTGATAGAAATTGTGTCAAGAACTTCGCCTTGAAGGTTATAGCTATCCCAGTTGACCCAAATGATAACGACAAGTACGAGGAGGCAATGGCGAGGGCCAAGAGCATCATCCTTGACAGGGTCAAGGACCATGTAGTACCACACATTGCCGAGAAGGAAACGACATATGAGATGTGGGAGGCCCTCAAGAAATTGTACCAGCATACTTCTGTGCAAAGAAGAATGTTACTAGAGAATCAGTTGAGGTCATATCAGATGAAGAAGGGAGAACCGATTGACACCTTCCTCGGAGGACTGAACGAGATCCGAGATCAGTTGACTGCTATAGAAGCCACGCCGGATCAAGAATTGATGGTGAGGACGGCCCTGAATGCAGTCTTAGAAGACTGGGAGGTATTTGTCCAGAGTATACTAGGCAGAGGGACACTTCCACCTTGGGATGAGATGTGGGCTGCTCTTCGCCAAGAAGAGATCAGATGGCAATCGAAGACAGGTAGCAGCAGCAAGGGGATCAAAGTCAAGCAGGAGGAGGAAGATGTTGCCCTAACATCTAAGGGAAAGCAAGAAAAGCAGAAGAAGAAGAATCTCTCCAAGATCAAGTGCTTCCACTGTGGGGAGCTGGGTCATTATGCGACCTAATGTCCAAGGAAGAAGAGTAAGGAAGAGTCTTCCGAGACTAAGGCAGCACCAGCAAGGGCAGAGAAGGAAGTGTTAACAGACGATGACTGTGCCTTGAGTGCACACGCACCACTTGAGCGGAAGTGGGGAGACATCAAGCTGTAGTCAGGCAGACCACAGGCAATGAGGGGCAGAATCCTCGAGATACCCAGCCTCTTGGATTAGACCTTGCTATGGGAGCCCCGAAGAGGAGTAGCAGAACTGGCTGATGTGGGTAGAGACAGATGCGGATGAAGCAGCAGAGAGAGCTACAGTGCAGTAGTCCCGAGACAGCGCGAGGCTAGTAGGCTGCAGCAGTGTGAGAGGCACAAGAGTGTTGCACCAGTGCAGGATGGCACAGAGAGGTGTGCAACGATGCAAGATGCAGGGAGTTGTTGCAGCAACGCAAAGGTCAGAGAGGGAGCACTTGTCAGCGACAGAGGGAGCTTCAGCATCAGGAGGGTCTCTAGCCCAACAGAGAGGTCAGAGTTGGGAGATCAGTTACTTACTTCTCAGTAACTGAGTTGCAGTGCAGCAATGGGCAGCACAATGCAACATGATGAGAGGAGGTGCAGTGCGGATGCAGTGTTGGGAGAAAGGACCAGCAGCAGCACGGATGCAGAGGAAGTTGTTGTACAGATGCAGCAGTGGCAGTGGCAGTGGCAAAGCCATGGGTAGCAGTACAGGATGCAGCAGTGCAAAGGATGATGGGCAGCAAGCCTAGCATCAGCACAGGGACCGATGCCGAATGATCAGGGTGATACTCAGAGAGGAGTATTACTAGAGCACACTCCTCGCTAAGAGGGAGTGTTGATTTGGGGTAGCATCGGATGTGCTCTAGCCATGAAATTTGGTGGAGAGGTTGGGGCACATGAGATCTCCAATACCTAGAAAGAGTTTGGGCAGATTCTAAACAGTTTAGGATATATTAAAATAATTAATATTTTTAATGGAGTCCCTAAGTCTAAACTTAGGGAAATTAAAATATTAATATGAATTAATATGAAATTGTGTTAAAAAGGTCCAAAAGACATGGATCAAGCCAAATCAAATCTTAACCATTGATTAGGGACTTAATCTCAACCGTTGATATGTCAACAAGAAAAGTATAAGAGGAGGCTTGAGGGTCACTTGGAGAATACACCAAAGTGATCAGTGATTCTATTCTCTAGAGCGGGGTTTGTTAAGAGAGATAGAATCAGTGATCGGAGTTGCAATTAAGGGGCATTAAGTACAGAGAGACAGAGAGGCAGAGATAGTGTAGGGAGAGCACCGCAGGAGCAAGAGAGAGTGACGCAGTAATAACCATGGCTCACGCAGGGCCACGCAGAGGCAGCCGGGAGCTGCGTAGTGCTTCAGAGAGGCTAGCATTGCTGACGCAGAGGGCCAGAAGGCTGACGCAAGGCCTCCTGAGGCTGACGCAGACCCCTTCAGGGTGACGCAAGGCCAGCGCCGGGCAGAGAGGGGCTGACGCAGTCCAGAAAAGCGGATGTTGGGGTTTATGGGGTAGATTGGAGCTGAGGAGATGTCGGAAGGTGTTTCCGAGGTTTCAACCGGGATATTTGTCTCAAATTGAGAGGTATTACTGCCAAGAAAATTCTCTGTTGGGTAGGCCGGATTTGGAACCCAGATTGTACTCTAATATTGCTTAATAAGAAAACCCTCAGATAGCTGCACCAGTTTTCCCACATTGGGTTTTTCCAGGGACATTGGTCCAAAAATAACGGTGTCATTTGGTGTGATTGTTTCTGTTTCCTTCAGTTGTTGATTTGTAATATGTTGAGCATGCACTAGTGTTTATTTTCAGTATTTACATTGTAAATAACTTGTTAAGTAACAGAACAAGTAGGTAGGAATAAATCAGATAAAGTGCATGGAGGGTTTCTAACTGGTAGACTTAGAAACTTGAACAATCTTTCTCTGGAGGCAAGCCCTGTCCCATGTTCTACTATCATGTTACTTGATAGGGCAAATCTTTAAATTTTGGGTATCACTTTCATATTTCATGCTTCACCTAAGGAGATTTGGAACATAGTTATTCAAACTTCAAAGGGTGCCTAACAAAATAGATAAGTTAATAATAAAGCCAACATCTTTGGTAGCCAAATTTCAAATTTGCATCAAATTCATGGGTCAATCACAAAGTCAACTAGAGCTTCCTATGTGTTAATCACAATGGAGTGAAGGGCATTCACAAAGTCGACTAGAGAATTTGTTGTGAAACTATGGACTATGAGGGAAGGGGCATTATTGCTACTTGCAAGTAAGCACAAGCCATGTAGGCCAATTGTCACAGCAGCATAAGTCAGCCCAATATTAAATTTAAAAATCGCAATCCAATATGGATGAATGTTCATGCTTTTAAATTCAATATTATTAATAAATCTATAAGAAAAAGAAAAGTAGTGATTACATATGTATGTGTGTGTAGAATCGTAGATAAATAGATAGATATACAAAGACACTACATATATATATGCGTGTGTGTGTACAAAAACACTAAAGTAGAGATCCATTTTAATTGGAGATCTTTTCAACTGCGAGAGATTTGAATCTCAATTTGTTTTTGATCAATCTCGATGCTTGATGGATCCAAGATTAAGACAGATCTTTTAGTTCTAGATCTTTGGTTTATTTGCTTGTGTCGCTTTCAAGGTGAACATTTATTTTTCAGCCCTACATGGCATCCATTTTGATCAGTTGATTAGGACATATAACAACTGGCATTATGCTTCTTATTTTCTATTGAAAGCGTGTATTATACTTGGTATTTTCATAGAATTGAGAAGCATTTTATAGCATACAAAAAGAAATCAGGTTACATTTCAGCAATCCAATGAGCAGTCCGTGAAATTTAGAGTATAATTATGTGATTATTTCTCAAAATACCAAAATTTGCACCATATGCTATGGAATCTACAGAGCTTTAGACTATATTTTAATTTCTTATATTTACGTATTACTGACTGTTCAGTGTTAACTTTTAGTTGATTATTCTCCAACACTATGAAATTACTGAAATTTAGGTTCAAAGTCAATAGTCTCATATTAAAACACGCAACTCCATGTTACAATTCTCATATTTCTGAAAATACTGATGATGTTCTATAGAAATACTGAGGGTTAGACGACAGTTCCACAATCTTTCAGAAAATTACTGGATTTAAGTTTATAACTCAGTATTCAGCTAGTTTTCATATATTTACTGAAATTCGTACTACAAGTATCTAATATTATGTAATGTTACTGACAATTAATTTACATAACCAGCTCCGAGAATCAATCCTAGTATTTATGTAAAGTTTCTGTAATAGTATAAATTACTGATTTTAAGGTGATTATTCTCCAACGTTTGATGAAATTACTGAAATTTTAGTTCATATTTCATAGTCTCCTTTCAAAACACTCATATTTAAGTAATATTTCCCAGCTTTTGTGAAAATTCTAAAATCTGGGCTATAAATTGGCGACCGCCAAAGTAAATACAAAACGCTAGGCCATAATTCTGCAATACTTTAGGACACTAAACGATTTAAAGTTATAATTCTGAGATTTAAGATGCTACTCTGAAATATTTCATAATATCACTGAAATTTAGTTTAACATACGCAGCTCTGAGAATCCGCTCTAGTATCGTTGTAATATTAATAAATTACTGACTGAAGATCATTATTCTCCCACACTACACTGAATTCCTCGAATTTGCGTTCAGAACCCAGTCTCGTGTCAAAACACTCAAAATTAAGTTACAATTCTAATTTTTCAGAAAAATATTGAAATTTAGGCTAGTACTTTGTAATCTGCAACAGAAATACCGAATTTCAGGCGCTAATTTTGCAATCTTTTGGGCAATAACTGACTATCAGGTTATTATTCAATACTCTTCTGTAATATTACTAATATTTGGGCTTTTTTTACAATATTACTGAAATTTAGTTGCACGTAACCAGCTCTGAGAATCCATCCTAATTTGAGAATGCCAGATTGCTTTGTTGTCAGTATTATGATGAAATTTAGGAGAGCTTCCGGTAATGCTATTGAAAAACATAAGTGAACAAACGTTAATGCTAGAAATTAAAAGTTATCTAGAAGAACTGATAAAAACTACCTGCACAAGTCGTCCAGAAGTTCCCTAGGGGGAAGGGCATTTCGAGAAGGTACACTGACGGATCTATGAAGCCCTGACATTTCTTTCGAGGAAAAAAATATATAGTCGAAATGGCAGTGGAAGCGAACCGTAAGAAACCCTAAACGCGGAGGCAACGCTATTTACAGCACCAGCAAGCAGAAAAAAGAGAAATTTAAAAGCAAAATTGTAAACGAGTATCGATGTGAATGATATTTATAGGCAGGCATTGACGTTTAAGTGAATACAGCCTACGAGGAATCTGGAATAATAAACCCCGGTATCCTCCGAGCTGTTCATAGCGACCTGTAATTATATGTGGTAATGTAAAGTGATTACAAGTGGGGACGGTACGTTGTCATCTCAAAAGTTAAATTACAATACGGCTAAAATCTTTAAATTGTGGGTATAGACTTTGTGTGTTTGTGTAAGGAAAGATGTTTATTTTTTAAATAAATTTAATGCGTTTTGTAGATCAAATTAATGTAAGTAAATGTCTATAAAATATTTTATTACATATTGTTATATCTTTAAAAATAATAATAAATATCATATTAAATTTAGATAATTATGTTGATGAGAACCCCTGTTAACTTTGTATAATTTTTTCATAAAACATATTGTTGGTAGTAAAGTTTCATTAATGTTTTGAAGCGTTACGAAACCAGAGGTTTATAGTTTCACGTGTAAATAGAATTTATTTAAGTTGCTTATTTTTTTAAATAAATAAAGATTATATCAAATTATAACATTTATGTGGAATATCTATAATAAAAATATATGTGTGGGGTATTTTAAGTATAATTTTAAGGTTGTTGATGATGGACTTCTAACTGCGCAGGTGGTTGAGAGCACTAGGGTGGTGGAAACGGAGCTTTGCAGGGTTTGATGGCAGCATTGGGTTATTACCATTGTTTTCCTCTATAGGGGAACATTATCGGCCTTAAGTTTTACAGCCCGCTATCAATATTCTAACCTTGGGGAACTAGTGGGGCGTTGTTTTAACTTACTCATGAGGTTGTGACTGACAAGTTTTTATTGAGCGGACCAACCAACCCTTAGTAGTTTATTCAACCGTCACACTTCAAGATAGGTTTCAACCTTGTGTTAAGGGTTTTACATCGACGGGAAAATCCTTTTGCAGCGGTCATGAGGGTTAAGCCGAGTGGTTAAGGATCATGTGGGTCTGTCTTGACAGTTTTTAAAGAACTGGCCTCCATCCATTGTCTTTTTTCAATAATTTCGTTGTCATTGAAGGGTATCCTCGTGGTTACTTGCAACAGCGGGGGAAATGGCCTACGGTCCCGGAGGAAACAGGCCATTGTGGCAATTACGTAGTCTTTGCTGGGAGGTTACGGTCTCTGTATGTCAGTTTTACGGTGAACGAGGTTATTTTCTCTGTGGTTTCTCGGGATGTCCTTACCCTTGTCAACAGTGGTCCTCATTCCTTGTCTTTCTTGGAACGGTGCTTGGTTAACCCTGGCAGCTGGCGTTCGGATGGATGAGCAACTAATAGATTACTCAACTGACTCCCTGACCGCAGAAGACATCTAGGTCAACTTCTCCCGTCCGGTTCCTACTGTGACTAAGCCGGTGGCAGCCAGTTTACCGGTCACGAGGGTGGAAGAGGTTACTATGCTAATGGAAGACATGGAGGTTACTATTCAGGATCAGGAACTGCAACTGTTAATGGCGGTGATGGAAGGTATTTTTAACCCGGGAGAAGGCTCAGAGCCTCCTTTTCTCTCCATCCCTTCACCTTCAGAACTCCACGCTTGGTCTCAGGCGTATCCGGTGGGTGCAAATCCTCAAGGCAGTGCAGGCTCCTCTAGGGAAGGGGTTAGTGGGTTACGACCTCCTTCTCAAGGTTTGACACCAGAACAGTTGGGGCTTCTTGGGTCTGCCCCTTTCTATCCAGCCTTCCAACCAGTGGGAACTGCCCCTCCCTCAGGTTGCTTCAATGGCATAGCTGGGCTAGAACAAGGTACGAAGGATATCTGATCCTCGAACTCAGAAGACATCAACCAAGCGGAGGGTGACCAGGTTTCCAATTCACCGCAGTGGCAAACAAAAAAATCCAGGAACTCGAAAATCAGGGAAAGGGACAGGCGCCTAATCTTTGGAGAGGGCATCACTATGGCCCAAGCTGCTCTAACTAAGAGCATTGTGCTCGTTGGAAGGGTTCGGGGCAGGAATTACACGCCTATGTGATTGAAGAAGTGGACCACAGAGATTTGGGGTAACCTTTTGATGCAGCTCCCTGGCATTCTTTCACTGTCCCGTGGTTGGTTTGCCTTGATCTTTTCCCACTCTGATCAGGTAGATTGGGTTCTTACCCGTTACTGGCACATTGAGATGACCCCTGTGTTGCTGAAAAGATGGTCATCGATGTTCGACCCGGAAAAGGAGAATCTTGGTGCTAGTCTGATTTAGGTTCGTCTGCTTGCCCTCTTGCCATAGTTTTGGGCTGAGGAGATCTTCAAGGTGATCAGGGATGACTTAGGAGTTTATTTGGATCATGACAAAACCTATCAAGACATAGGATGTTTGGCTATGGCTCGTATACTAGTGCATCTAGATACCAGAGAGGGTCTGGTGGAGAGCTATCTGCTCCAGATGGGTGACATTACTCGTCGGCAAATCCTGGACTATGAAGGCATCCCCTTTCGATGCCGGAAATGTCATGAAGTGGGGCATATTTACAAAGATTGTCCTAGAGTGACCAGGCTAATCCAGAACCTGGCCAAATCGCTGGTCTCATCTTCCACTCAAACATTGGAATCGGAGTTCCCTCCTCCTGCGGACAATCAAGAGACTTCTCTACCTATTCATCAGGAGTCGCAGCAACCTGCCTCCCATCAAGACTCCAGGGTCTCAGAGCCTCCTCTAGCCAGCTCTCGATCCAGGGACACGACCTTCGCAGGTACTCCTCCTTCCTCTTTCCCTCGTTTATCTCATGATGTTTTGGGTACTGTTAATTTTTCTTCATCTATGTGTTTATCTGGGTCGCTTTCGGAGGTTAGTAAGTTGTGCTCCCGGTTTGTCCTATTCCCTCAGCCCCTCCTTCCCTACCAGCCTCCATCCCCCATACCTCTGCTAATCGGACTATCCCTTCTCAGGGAGGCAACCCGCCTTCAAGTGGGTCGCATCGTTACTTCCTCCGTTCTCTCCCTGCTGCTCCCTCGATGGCCTTTGGTCTGGAAATCGATCCTCCCCCTCCTATTCCCCATAAACCCACTCGCAGTCGACAATCTAAAATCTCTAAAGCCATCAAAAGGGCAGGTGCTGAAGTGGCTTCGGGGGTCCAATCCCCAATTGACTGGGTTCTTAGAGCAAAGGGCAACCCTCTTATCGCCCCCCCATGATTTGTCTCTCCTTTAATTGTAGGGGTTTAGCCAACCCAGACAAAAAACTGGCTCTCAAGAGACTTTGTCTTTCTGAAAGATTGGATGCTATTTTTTTACAAGAAACATTGGGTGAAGGAAGTCAGGTCAATCGACTCTTATTAAGTTTTCTCCCAGACTGGGAATTTCACTTTCTGGATGTTAGGGGTCGCTCTGGTGGTTGTTCCTTGGGGTTTAATAAACGCTCTACTAAAATTCTAAATGTCTAGGGGGGGGGGGGGGGAGGGTTTCTTGGGGCTGATATAGTCTCAGTGGAGCTCAACAGGTCTCTCAGGCTTATCAATATTTATGGGCCTTGTCAGAACAGAGAAGCATATTGGAACAGGATTATGGGGGCTGAGTTTATGCATCATAAGAACATAATCATAGGTGGAGACTTAAATTTCTCTCTTGGGATAGCTGAATCGTGGGGCTCCCGGGGTCAATGTGACCACCTCACGGCTTTCTTTGAAAATATGTTGGATTCCCATGATTTACTAAATATTGAGCCTGCAAAGATCAAGCCGACCTGGCGGAACCGAATATTGGGGCCAGAGGCTCTAGCAAGAAGGTTGGACTGTTTTTTTTATCAAGGCTCCTCTCCTGGCAAGTTTGAATATGTTTCATCAATGGGTGGACTCAGGAGGGATCTCGAATCACTCTCCCATCATTTTGGAGTTCAAGGATAATAACTTTAAACCGTCGTCGCCCTTCAAATTCAACTCTTCATGGCTTTTGGAGGCGAGCTTCCGGAAATTGGTAGCTGACTCTTGGATTCACTGCTCCCTGGATGACCCCTCCTCTCCTGTGGTGGTTTTTGCAAAAAACTTAGCAGATTTAAAAGCCAAAACAATAATCTGGGCAAAGGAGAAACGAAGGAAAGATGAGAAAGATCTTCTAGGGATTGAATTGGCCCTCAAAGAATTCGAAGACTCAACTCCCAACAGTATGACCTTAGCTAACTCAAGGGCTCAGCTAGCGCAGCTTGAAACAGAAAGAATCAAACTTCTTCGATCGCAAGAAGAGCAATGGAGGCTAAAGAGTAGAGTGCTCTGGTTACAAGCTAGAGATGAAAACTCAAAAAAAATTCAACAATATGCAAGGGGCCGGAAGTCTATCAATACAATATGGGAACTACAAGACCATGAGGGCAGAAAAGCAAACTCCTTTGAGCAATTAGCTGACATGGAGGTTAGACATTTCTTCGATATCGACAAAGCCGCAACAGGTATAACTCTGCCAAGCATCATCCGTACAACTGAATCCTTGCTGAGGTTTGTAGAACCGGATGAGGTGGAAAATTTAAATTCCTCGGTTACTAGAGGTGAATTAGAAGCGGTGTTGAAGTGATTTAAAAAGGATAAGAGCCCGGGTCCAGATGGATGGTCGGCTGAATTCTACAGCTCCTTCTTTGAGCTAATTAGAGACGATCTTCTTCAGACTATGGAGGAGTGTAGAAGAACTGGCAGAATGTTTTATGCTTTCAATACGACTTCCTTGGCTCTTATTCCCAAATCAGACAACCCTTCCTCTTTCGATGATTACTGGCCCATATCCCTCTACAATAGTATCTACAAAATCATCTCTGAAACAATTGCTCTTCGTATCAAACCTATCCTCTCCCGGATGATCTCCAAGGAACAGTTTGCTTTCCTCAGCCAACACCAAATCCATGAAGCTATTGGGATAGCCCAGGAAGCCCTCCATTCGATCAAAAAGCTTCATAAAAAGTCCATTATTCTTAAAATTGATCTGTCTAAAGCCTTTGATCGAGTCTGTTGGTCTTACCTCCGGTTTACTCTCACCCATATCGGCTTTCCCCATGCCTTCATCTCCTGGATTATGTGTTGTCTCTCTTCGGTCTCTTACAGTATCCTCATCAACGGTGCAGCCTCTGCTTTTTTCATGCGAAACACGGACTTAGACAAGGCTGCCCTCTTTCTCCGCTGCTCTTCCTTCTCATTATGGAAGGGTTTAGCAGGCTGATTAAAAAAGGAAGAGAGGATGGTACTCTGGCTGGTGTCCGGATCTCTGATATGTCATCTCTAACCCATCTTTTATTTGTAGATGATGTTCTGATTTTTTTAAATGGATCCTTTAGTGACTCATATGCATTCAAGTCCATTCTATCTCTCTTTTGCAAAGCTACAAGTATGGAGCCTAATTTTGAGAAATCTACAATTATCATTGTAACCTGTTAGTCGCATGAAACAAGATTTGCTAGCCAACAATTTGACCATGTGCGGCAAGACTTGGATGTTGGTCTAAAATATGTGGGTCTCATATTAAAACCAAATGGCTATTGAATAGTTGACTTGGCCTGGTTCATCGCAAATATTGAAAGCAGAATCAATATCTGGCAACAACGTTGGCTTTCTAGAGCAGGTAGGCTCACTCTAATCAAATCTGTTCTGGAAGCAATCCCAGTTTATTGGATGTCATTGGCCTGGATTCCCAAAGGTATTCTAAAAAGAATCCAACAAATCTATTGTCGTTTTCTTTGGAGAGGTCAAAGCATAGGGCGGACATTTGCTTGGGTTCGCTGGGATCGAATTGGTAAACCTAAAAAATTGGGGGGTTGGGGTATTAAAAACCTTCAGTTATTTGCAAAGGCACTCACAGCAAAGATGGTTTGGCACATGATAAACTCTAGAAGCCTATGGCAGGAGGTAACTTACTACAAATACATCCATCTGCTCTCAGACTTGGACTGGATCCGCAGCCCCTCCTTTTTGACGACGGGTGCCTATATAAGTTGGAAAGTAATTACTCAGTCCCTACCCCTCATTAAGAGAGGACTCGCATGGAAAATTGGTAAAGGGGATCAAGTGAGAATTGGCTTGGATGCTTGGAACGGCTGTGGAAATGCTCATATCCTTCCACGACAACTCTGTAATCACCTCCAGGACATAGGTATCACCAATTTGGTGCAAATTGCAAATGCTAATCAAGACCGATGGCAGCATCAGAGTTGGTTGGACCATAGGATGCTTAACATCCCAGCACTCTGGAGTGAGGATTGGCAACGTTTTATTGGGGCTCTTGAGGAGGCCAATGTGAGGATCAACAAACAATAAGATGTCCTTATTTGGGACCCTGGCCCCCATGGCAGATACTCCCCTAAAGCAGGTTATGCGACTTCTATGGCAGCTAGAGAAAATGGCGATATCTCTTGGTGGTGGCACCACCCATGGAAATTAAAAGCCCCTCCTAAAACCAGACTATTTATGTGGTGCATCCTTATGGACAAAGCCCCTACTGAACTTAATCTAATGCACAGAGCGACCAACGGCCCCTCCAGATGTTTCCTTTGTAAGCAGCACGAGGAAGATACAAACCATTTATTTCTCACCTGCCCTGTGACAACTTTCTTTTGGTCAAGGATCACTACTTCCCTAAATTTGCAGACTGTCTGGTCTGGGAAAAATGTAGGCGAGGCTTGGCTCAGATGGTGGACATAAGCGCAATCTCATAAAGACAGGAATCTGCCATTGCTTATTTGTTGGGGTATATGGATAAATAGGAACAAATCTATTTTTATGGATGCCAAGATAAATTGGGAAACCTCCTGTACAATGTTGATGGCTATTTTTAATTTGATCTCGGATGACCCTGTTAGCAAACCCCCTCGGGTCATTGTCCCGGAAGTTATTGATTCTAATCTTCCCTGGGGTTATTTTAATGGCTTGGCTCAGGTCGATGGCTACGGGGGGTAGTTTTGCATATTGACAACCTTGTGTCCTATAGAATTCAAGTTGGCCTGGGCAGGCGTACCAACAACTATGTTGAACTGAATAGTCTTAAATACCTCCTTCTATTTGCAAGAGAACTAAATAGCCAAAAGATACAGATTTTTGGGGACTCACAGCTCACTATAAACTAGATAAACGATGTACATCACTGTCACTTGCACACACTCAGAGACACTCTAGCTGATATCATTACTCTAAAGTCTCAATTTGATTCTTTTGCATGCTCACATATATACAGGGAAAGGAATGAGATCGTTGATCGTCTTTCCAAAGAGGCAGCGCAGCTGAACAGAGGACAATGGCAGATTCAGGAATTTAGGGAAGGCACCTTCTACCGTTTTTACCACCGACCATTCATGGAGATGAATGGGCTCAACACTGAATGATCCCTTGATCATTCCATTTTTGGTTTTTGGCTCTATGTATATAATCTTACTATTATACTCTGTTGTTTTTACTTATGAGACTATTCTCAGTTTTTATCTTGTTTTTGATGTTATCTCGACTTCTTTGAAGTTTATTATCAGCTACATCATGGATGTTTTTTTTGTAAAGCTTATGTTGAAATATGGCAACAAGAATATTTCAATTTAATTTGTCCTTGAATTAAATTGTGAATTAAAATTGAATTTAGTCTTAACAGCTACTTGGAAATAATTTATTTATTTATTTAAATTAATTAGTTAGAGAAATTCAAGTTACAAGTCTTTCTGGAGTCATGCAAGAGTTATCCCTTAAATTAAGGAGATAAGATTGATTTATATTTGAGTTGTAATTAGTTAACTCAGTTTACTGAGTTAAGTCCAGTTAAATTAGTTCCAAACTATTTGAGGAACTAATAGTGAGTTAACAGTCAGTTGATGCATTAATGCACTCAACTAGTGCTTCTCCAGTTAACTGAAGATTCCCTTATCAGAAACTCATGCATGTCTATTCTGAGAAAGACCCAATTGAGATTAATGTTCAAGGACAGTGTACTATCAGTGGCATGTGTTTTCTCATGGAGAAAACTCATGCATGTAGTCAAGGATTTATCCTTGAGGATTGCACAGTTTTGAAATTGGTTTTCCACTTGGTAAGAGGCTAATCATCCACAAGGAACAATGCAAAAATAGGAGCTTGGAGGGCAGAGAGGAACGCTGGAGAGAAGCCAAGATTGCCTGTGAGCATCTGTGAGGATTTTACTGAGAGCTGGCTAGCTGTGAGAGCTAAAGCTTTGAATAATTCTTATGTATTTCCACCATGTATGTTAATACAATGGTGTGGCATTTTTAGCTAAGGCTTTCCCCAAAGTATTTTCATGTGTATTGTGCCATTGATTCTTCTTCTTCTAGTTATATTGTTCAGCTCAATCTTTAAGCTTCCGCAAATTGATAGTAGAAGTAGGTTATAATATTCTGCTTTGGTTTATATTGCATTATCCGTTAACCTACACAGATTTTCTACATGGTATTAGAGGTTTTGTAGAAATTTCTACATGGTATCAGAGTTGTGAAAAGTACACTGAGAAGAGAATTCGAAGTTTGAAGTTCGGGGTTGCAGGTGCAAATCGAATTCATATCATACTTCAAGGTTGGCCAATGGCGTTATATGGCTTGAGACTCGAGTATGCCTTAGAAGGTAGCTCGAATTACATAGCATGGAAAGATAGAATGGAGGTTGTATTAGAAGACAATGGCTTGAAGAAATTCATTGATCAAGAAATCCCAAAGCCAGCTTCAACTAATGCACAAGAGTTGGCTGAGTAGAAGAAGTGTGTGGCGAAGGCGATACAGATCATCCTTGAGGGAGTTCAAGAACATATTTTCTTGAGTCTCCATGGGAAGGATACTCCATTTTCAATGTGGAAGACATTGAAGGACCTCTACCAAAACAGTAGCGACCAGAGGAAATTGGCGCTGAAGGATAAGCTTCGAAGAATCAAGATGGAGAAGGGTGATACTATTTCCACATATTTGAACAAGCTCACCACCTGCAGAGATGAGCTTGGCAATGTGGGAATAACTACTGCCGATGATGATATGGTGAGCCTCGCTCTTCTTGGCCTTCCAAAGAGTTGGAATAGCTACCAGGACTCTGTGAATGGAAGGGAGAAATTGTTGGATCGGGAACGACTATGGTCAGATCTTATGCAGGAGGAGATCAGGAGGAGCACACAAGATGGTTCTTCATTCAAGAATGATGATGAAGAAAATCTGGCCTTAGCAAGTAAGGCAAGGAAAGGGAAGGGGAAGGCTTCCCATTTCAAATCAAATTCTTCTCATGGAGAGAAGAAGGGTGACATGTCTAAAGTAAGATGCTTTAATTGTCACAAGCTGGGACATTATGCGACTAATTGCCCATCAAAGAAGTCCAAGAAGGGATCCTCGGAAGGACCGGAAGGTGAGGCGTTAGCCTCTCAGTTCGAAATGGACTTTACCCTCATCGCATGCATGGTGTCATCGATGGTGGGTTGTGTCCAATATCTTGACAATGGAGCCTCATTCCACATGACCGGTGATAAGAATTTATTCAGTGCCTTGGAGGAGAAAGACCTCAAGATGCGCATAGAGATGGGTGACGATGAAAGGTATAGTGTTTCAGGAGTGGGCACGGTTGCTTTTCAAAGGGAGCATGGAGCTCCTCTCACCTTAACAGATGTGATGCATGTGCCTAGACTAAAGAATAACTTGGTATCGATTGCGATGTTGGAGGACAAAGGCTACGATGTTGTCTTCAGTAAAGGAAAGGCATTCCTAAGACACATAGCCACGGGTCAGAGCAAGAGGATAGGGATTCAGGTGAAGAATCTCTATAAACTAGAGGTAGATGATTGTGCAACATTGAGTACGAAAGCATAATTGGTGCAGAGCCAAGACATTGTTGAGTTGTGGCACAGGAGGTTGGGCCATTTGCATCATGGGGCTTTGAAGATAATGCATCAGATATCTACAGAACTTCCCAAAGGTAAACTTGAGCAAGTTGACACATGCAAAGGTTTTACCTTGGGGAAGTACACCAAGTCTTCCTTTCATGATCGAGACAGTCGAGCAGAGGCTATCTTAGAGCAAGTTCATACTGATTTGTGTGGACCATTCTCGATGGCATCCACAATGAAGCAAAGGTATTATGTGATTTTCATTGATGACTATTCTCGTAAATGCTGGAATTATTTCATGCAGAAGAAGGACCAAACTTTCACAAAGTTTTGTGAGTTCAAAGCTTTGGTCGAGAAAGAGTCAAAGAAGAAGATCAAGGCCTTGAGAAGCAACAACGGTGGAGAATATGTCTCTTAAGAGTTTAAGGACTTCTGCGCAGCAGAAGGAATAAAACGAGAGTTGACAGCACCTCATAACCCATAGCAGAATGGGGTGGCCGAGTGGAAGAACAGAACTATTATAGGGGCAGCACAGGCAATGCTGCATGACCAAGGCCTACCACTTCACTTGTGCACTGAGGCATGCAACACAGTGGTCTATTTGCATAATAGAAGCCCGCATCGCATACTTGGGATGAAGACACTAGAGCAAACTTTCTTCGGTAAGAGACCAGATGTGGCTCACTTCAGGATCTTTGGCTCATCGGTATATTCCCGTGTGACAAAGGATGCATGGAAGAAGCTTGAGCCGACAATAGAGTTGGGGATATTTGTGGGGTGCACTTATACACCTCACAACTATCAGGTTTACTTGCCTACCAGTCGGAGGACAGTGGTTCGCAGAGTTCTCAAGTTTGATGAGTAGAAGGCCATGAAAGTTTCCCTTGAGAGGGATCTCCAACTATAGGCTGTGCAGGAACTGTTGGTTCTTAAGGAGGAGGAGCCTCAGACTGAAGCGGAGTAGCCGCATGCAGAGGTTCCAGGAGTGGAGACATCCACTCAAGCAAAGTCTTCCAGAGATGGATGGAAGCGCACAAGAGAAGTTGACAAATTGTTGGAGGATGCGAGAGAGAATGTGGGAGCACCATCTTCTCAGCGCAGACAGATGAGGTCACCTGAGAGGTACACTGGATCCATTGCCCTTGCTGGGGAATGTGTTGAGACCGAGCCATATTCCTTTGAGGAAGCAATGCAACAGCCGATTTGGGTTGATGCTATGGTGGAGGAGTATGACTCCATAGTTTGTAACAGTGTTTGGGACGTGGTTCCGAGTCCAGAGAACAAGTTAGTTGTGAGTTCCCGTTGGTTTTGGAAGGTAAAGCAAGCTGCTGATGGTAGTGTGGAGAAGCATAAGGCAAGATTTGTTGCCCGTGGCTTTTCACAAGTCGAGGGGATTGACTATGATGAGACTTTTGCTCCTATCGCAAGGTACTCATCTATCATATCTATGTTGGCACTATCAGCACAGATGGGTTGGAAGATCCATCAGATGGATGTGAAGACTGCATTCCTCAATGGCCAGATTGAGGAAGAGGTGTACATAGAGCAGCCAGAAGGTTTTGAGACCTTCGATCATGAGTCGCATGTGTGCCGACTCAAGAGAGCGTTGTACGAGCTGAAGCAAGCACCTCGTGCTTGGTACACTAGGATAGACAACTACTTCACCGGGTTGGGCTTCACAAAGAGTGAAGCGGATGTGAACCTGTACCACATCGTGGTGAAAGGTAAGTTGTTGATCATCGTACTTTATGTTGATGATCTCATATTGACTGGTGATGATCAGTTGATCATGTCTTGCAAGGAGGACCTTGCAAGAGAATTCGAGATCAAAGACATGGGTCTCATGCATTACTTCCTTGGCATGGAAGTGTGGAAGAGGATGGGGAGTTATTTGTGTCTCAAGGCAAGTATGCCAGCAAGATACTTAGGAGATTCCACATGGAGAAGTGCAAGCCCATGCAGACTCCTCTGGTAGGTAACTCGAGGAAGGAGGTTGCTACTTCAAGAGAAGTGGTAGAGGCTACTATGTACAGGCAGCTTGTGGGTTCACTGATGTAATGCAATGAACCAGATTTGTGCTATGCAATGAACCATCTGAGTCAAATGATGGTTCAACCTACCAAGAGTTTTGCAAGGCGACAAAGCATGTATTGAGATACCTCATAGGCACATCTTAGTATGGATTATGGTACAGACGGACAGAGGGAGTGAAGCTACAGGGCTTCACTAGTGCAGATTGGGCAGGGAGTCCATCAGATCGGAAGATCACATCAGGAGGGATTTTCAATCTTGGGTCAGTGACAGTTTCTTGGTATAGTAGGAAACAGAGGTCGGTTGCACTCAGCTCTGCAGAGGCAAAATACATGGCAGCAAGTCATGCAGCATGTGAGGCCATCTGGATGCGGAAAATCCTAGTTGGTTTGTTTGATCAAAGGATGGATCCAACTGTGATCTATTGTGATAATCAAAGTTGTATCAAACTCTCTGAGAATCCAGTATTTCATGATAGGTCCAAGCACATCAACATACGGTATCATCATCTTAGACACTGTGTAGCGAGGAGTATCATGTTGCTGCAGTATATTTCGACAGAGGAGCAAGATGCTAACATTTTGACAAAGGCATTGTCAAAGTGTAAATTTGAGTTCCATAGAGATAGGATCGGGCTGGCAGATAATCCCTTTCTTATTGAGAGGGAGTGTTGAAATATGGAAACAAGAATATTCCAATTTAATTTGTTCTTGAATTAAATTGTGAATTAAAACCGAATTTAGTCTTAACAGCTACTTGGAAATAATTAATTTATTTAGTTGGAGAAATTCAAGTTAGAAGTATTTCTGAAGTCATGCAAGAGTTATCCCTTAAATTAAGGAGATAAGATTGAGTTATATTTGAGTTGTAATTAGTTAAATCGGTTTACTGAGTTAAGTCCAGTTAAATTAGTTCTAAACTATTTGAGAAACTAATAGTGAGTTAACAGTCAGTTGATGCATTAATGCACTCAACTAGTGTTACTCCAGTTAACTGAAGATTCCCTCTTCAGGAACTCATGCATGTCTATTCTGAGAAAGACCCAGTTGAGATTAATGTTCAAGGACAATGTACTATCAGTTGCATGTGTTTTCTCATCGAGAAAACTCATACATGTAGTCAAGGATTTATCCTTGAGGATTGCACAGTTTTCAGATTGGTTTTCCACTTGGTAAGAGACTAATCATACACAAGGAACAATGCAAGGAAATAGGAGCTAGGAGGGTAGAGAGGAAGGCTGGAGAGAAGCCAAGATTGCCTGTGAGCATCTGTGAGGATTGTACTGAGAGCTGGCTAGCTGTGAGAGGTAAGCCTTTGTATAATTCCTATGTATTTCCACCATGTATGATAATACAATAGTGTGAGGTTTTTAGCTAAGGCTTTCCCCAAAGTATTTTCATGTGTATTGTGCCATTGATTCTTCTTCTTTTGGTTATATTGTTGAGCTCGATCTTTAAGCTTTCGCAAATTGATAGTAGAAGTAGGTTATAATATTCTTCTTTGATTTATATTGCATTATCAGGTTAACCTACACAGATTTTCTACATGGTATCAGAGGTAGATTTGTAGAAATTTCTACAACCTATATATACTACTTGGTCTGCTCCTCAGTGACTGCATCTCATACATGCAGCAGTATACAACATGTAATTTTCTTATCTTATTAATGAAAATTATACCTTTTTCCATGAAAAAATAATAATTTTAAGGTTGTTTAAGTGATTTATATTTGTGACGTATAGTTTATATTAATATTATTAATCTTTGCCAAGGTAAGACTTTAGTAATTGATTTGTATTTTGATTATGAAGAGTTTATCTTTGACTATTACACTAACCAAAGTTGAACATTAAAAATGAGAATATATATATGTTTAATGCACTTAAAAAAATATTTTTTTTAATATCTGATTGGTCAATTCAATTAAACGTCTTATTGCAGGCTTAATGGGAAGTATAAATGATAGTGGGTGCATTATTGGCATCCATCTCTTTGAGTTCGTCACACATGCTTAACATAGTAAAAAGAGGCAACCAGTGTGCTAACTCACTCTGCAGCCAATGTGCTACATGGAAGTTATCCATCACAACAAGAATTATGTCGGAGGGGTGATTTGTCAGTGTATGGTTAATTTTGAAACCTTTTTTGAAGGAATTCGCTTTGTTGAACCCTGTTTGTTTTACAAACCATGAATGATTTTTTAATGGGCATGGTATTTTATGGACTTCAACGCTACTTGCAGATGACTCTAGGTAGCCTCGCAACCAAATTTTTAATCCCTTTTCTTTCTCCTTCTCATTTGTATTTTCATTGTGTAACTACTAATAGTTGAGATTTTGAATGCAGATGAGAAAATTATTGGGGGCAGTAGAAAAATTGAGATTAACAAAGTTAGCATCGATGAACACAAGAGCCAGGTCCTCCACCAAAGTATGATTTGATAATTTTTTCTTTTGTAGTTGCAGTTTGAATGCCATTATTTTTGTTAGTCAAATGAATGTTGCTCACATATGGAAATGTGCAGGATTTGAAGCAGATGATTAAACCCAATAGTAAAGCAGCTTGGGGAAATAGTTTTGGGCTTTTACATGTTGGGATACCCATGTAGAAGTTGGATCATCCTTTAGACATTCTTCGCAGTATAAAAAAAAGTCTAGATAGAAAGAAAATGTTGTTTCTAGTCTTCATAATGATTAAAGCACTGCACTGTGTAACAGAATTGAAAGGACCATATGTACAAATACATCAATTATTATTATGATTATTTTCATCTTTTGGAGAGATTGGAGAAGAGAAAATTGAGGTTCTTGTTATGGCATGGAATCTAGTAATAGGTATTCGCTAAATGCATGTACAAAACCCTAGAAAACACGACGCTTTTAGTGACAAATATGGTGGGGCCGAGAGAACATATATCTCTCCCTGGAAATATTGTTAAAACCTTATATTTCTCGACATCGGGTGTGCACCAGGTCAAATGTCACCCATTCTTTTATTTCATGTGCAAATCAATGTATCATAAATTTCTGATTTTCATTTATCAATTTGATTTGAACATGGAAGGCACTTCTTGTGACGATTACAACTTACATGAGTAGCTTGAGGGTGTAGGTCATAGTTGTGAAAGGATATGTAGATGTGGGCCTGCTCTCTTAGTGCTTTCCTCATTGTTTTCATGAGATGAAAGAAGCTGTCAGGATCTCAGAAAATCCCTTCAGTCTTTATTGGTATTTTGATATTTGAATAATGGGATGGCACAATATGCTCAAAGATGCTAACCTGCTCTGCCATGTTGGGGAATTGTTCTTTAAAGATATTAGATATTAAGGGTTACATTACAATAAATTTGCTTGTCCACTCGAAAGTAGCTCTTAACCCGCAACATTACACTATAAAATTGTTAGCAAGTACTCTAATAGGTTTGCAGGTTTGCAATACGGTAAATATGCAATAATTTACAGGGATGAGTCGCTTCTAGTGTGGACTCTATGTTAAATATAAAAAGTAATTAAGCACTTAGCAATAAGTTTTATAGTTTTTTACTGCTTTATCTATCTATAAATGTTATATGAGATCATAGTTTTTTATATGTATTTATTAGGAGAATTTTATGTTTTAAAAAGAGTTATACTAATTAAAAAATGTAATTTTATATAATCAATTAAAATTGCTAAGAATATTTATTTGTGTGACATTGTAAATGGTGGATGGAAATATTATAATTAACTATTTATTTAAAAAATATATATTGAGCCTGCAGAGGTAGTTTAATTGGTGATCATTGGGGTTAAATAAAGCCTCTAAGAGCAAAAATGCACCACTTCATGCTTCGTCGCTCCTTAAGTAGTGTGTCTTACTTTTATTGCACTTCTATCCTTTAGCAAGAATCCTTAAACAACAAATGCATCACTTGTTCTCTAGTTTTCTTTTAAATTGGTTGATTAGCATATTTTCATCCCTCTTGTAGTTTTTCCTTATGGTGGGGTCTAGCAGACCCTTGGAGCAAAAATGGTTAAGTCTCTCCTCTATTCTATTGCCACAGCTTATCTATTATTTCTCTTTATCTTTTCATGCATTTTCTGATTCACTGCGGGGTCTTGTAAATCCTTGAAGGGAAGAATGCATTGTATCTTCACTTGTTCAATTGTTGCAACTTAGGTTTAAGCCATCTTTATTTTGAAATTTGAATATATTTATTTTCAAGAACTTTTACAATAAATATAATTAAGTCTAGAAATTTTGATTTTTGAATATTATTTTTATATATTATTTAAGTGAATAATTTCTCATTTTCATTTATTTTTATATATAATGATGATGGTTAATTTACATTGAAACCAAATTTGGTTTATCTTATTAGTTCCTACCCAAGAAGGACTCTAGCAAGGAGTAAAAATGTAAATGTGCAGACTTACTAGTAATTACCACCCACCAAAAAATTATGCAATTCCTTACCCCTTAGTAGGCAATTAAATTCTCCATTTCATATATCAAATTACAATTTTTCTAAAAGCATAATTTCCACTTAAGTGGCAGGGACTACACTGCCCTACAACACTTGTCTTTAATTGATTATTTATTAATTTATTTATTCAAAATCATAATTTGGCTTTATTACTTTACAAAACTAAAAAATAAAGTCTTTTAATCTAAAAATCTCACAGAAGATCATAGTTTCCCACTCTTGTATTTTTCCTTGTTTCTCACTTTTGTATTTTTCCCTTTGCTTTCTCTTGAATTTGGTCCAACTAGCATTTGACTAGGGTTTATCACTAACTATTATTTTCTCACAATTGTTAGAGCCATGAGAATTAAGTACCTTAACTAATATGAAGAATATGGTTCATGCCTCCTCTTACAATGAGCCCATCGAAGGGGAGTTTCCTATGGAATAATGATTGTATCAATCTTTTCATCACCCCTCTAGAGATCGAATAATAGCACTAGTTGGCATTATGTTGAGAAATGGCAACAAGAAATTCCAGTTTAATTTGTCATTGAATTAAACTGAGAATTGAAATCAAATTCTATTCTCATAGTAACTTGTAAATAGTTAATTAAGTTTAATTGACTTAATTAGCTTAGGAATTTTGAGTTGCAAGTCTTTCTGAAGTCATGTATATGTTCTCCCTAAGTTTTAGGGGTCCAGTATGAGTTTAAATTGAGTTGGAAATTAGATCACTCAGTTTACTGAGTTAAGTTCAGTTAAATTAGTTCTAAGTTGTTTTTGGAACTAATAGAAGAATAACAATCAGTTGGTGCACTAATGCATCCGCTAGTGCTACTCCAGTTAACTGAAGATTCCCTCATGAAAAACTCATGCATGTCAGTTCAAAGAAAGACCCAGTTGAGACTAGAGTGCAGGGACAATGTACTATTAGTGGTATTATTTACTGGAGTGTAAATATCATGCATGCATTAGAGATTGGTCCTATGTTTGGATTGCACAGTTTTTGAAGCATGAATTCCCTTTAAATATGGTTTATTCATCCTAGGAATTACGCAAGAGATTAGGAGCTTGGAGAGTTGCAAAATTGGCTAAGTGTTGGCCAAGAGCTAGCTTGTGAGCTGAGAGAGTTGAGCATACTTGTGTAAGAACAAGATTTGTATCTTTACTCATATTTCTGATATATGCAATACAGATAGCGGGGTTTTGAGCAGTGGTTTTCCCCAGATACTTATTGTGTTATGTGCCATTGATTTATCTTCTTCTTGTTCATATTGTTTTCATCGATCTATTGGCTTCTGCTGGTTGAAAGTAGAAGTAGATTCTTGTCCTGTGCTTTAGTAAATTGCATGAGCTTGTGAATCTACAGGATTTTCTACATGGTATCAGCACTGAAGACAATATAATAAAGGAGATTTCGAAGTTTTGAGTTTTGGGTTATAGGTGAAATTTGAATTTGTAATACATACTTCAGGATTGATAGATGGTGTTCTACGGTTTTTAGCTCGAGTATGCCTTGGAAGGCAACTCGAATTTTATAGCCTGGAGGCACAGAATGGAGCTTGTGCTAGAGGATAATGGCTTAAAGGAATTCATTGATCAAGAAATTCCTAAGCTAGGAGCATCGAATGCACAAAATTTGGTCGAATGGAAGAAGTGTGGGGCGAAGGCGAGGCATATAATCCTTGAGGGAGTTCAAGACCACATTGTCTCGAGTCTCCATGGCAAGGAAATTTTGTATGTGATGTAGAAAATATTGACGGACTTGTATCAGAACAACAATGACTAAAGAAAATTGGCACTAAAGAACAAACTTCGAAAAATCAAAATGGAGAAAGGCGATATTATTCCAAAATACTTGACCATGTTCACTCAATGTGGTGATGAACTTGGAAGTGTTGGAATCATGGTTGTCGAGGATGATATGGTGAGTCTTTCTCTTCTGGGACTCCCAAAGAGTTGGCATAGTTATCATGACTTTGTCAATGGTTGGGAGAAGCTACTAGATTGGGAATGATTGTGGTCGTATTTGATGCAGGAGGAGATCAAGAGGAACACCAGGGATGGCTCTTCATCAAAGATTGATGATGAAGAAAATTGTGCCTTAGCAATTAATGCGAAGAAAGAGAAAGGGAAAGCTTCCCATTCCAAATCGGACTCTTATCATGGAGGTAAGAAGAAAGACATGACGAAAGTTAAGTGCTTTCATTGTCATGAGCTGGGCCATTTTGCTACAAATTGTCCACTCAAGTTGTCCAAGAAAAAGTCCTCAGGAGGAGTGGTGGGTGAGGCTTTGGCCTCTCAATTCGAATTGGATTGTTCCCTCATCGCATGCATGGTGTCATCAATGATGGGAAGTGTATGGTACTTAGACAGTGGAGCTTCATTCCACATGGCTGGCGACAAAGAGTTATTCAGTGACCTAGAGGAGAAAGATCTCCAGATGCATATCGAGATGGGTGACGACGGGAAGTATAGTGTTACTGGATTGGGCACGATTACTTTTTAGAGGGAGCATGGAGCTCCACCCACCTTGAAGAATGTTATGTATGTGCCTAAGCTGAAGAAGAACTTGGTATCCATTGCCATGCTTAAGCATAGAGGCTATGATGTGATCTTCTCGAAAGGAAAGACGTTCCTTTGACACATAGTCATGGGTCAAGTAAAGAAGATAGGGATTCGGGTGAAGAATCTCTATAAGCTAGAGTTAGGGGAGTGTGTTTCTTTGGGCACAAAAGTAGAAAGGGTGCAGAGCCGAGACGTTGGCAAGTTGTGCACAAGCGATTGGGCCACTTGCATCACGGGGCTTTGAAGATATTGCGGCAGATCTCTACTGATCTTCCCAAAGGTATGCTTGAGAAAGTTGATACATGCAAGGGGTGTGCTTTGGGAAAATACACCAAGTCTTCCTTTCACGACAAAGACCGTCGAGCAGAGGCTATTCTAGAGCGAGTCCATTCATATCTGTGTGGACCATTCTCGATGGCATCCACGGCCAAACACATGTATTATGTTATATTTGTTGATGACTATTCTCGTAAATGCAAGATATTTTTCATGTAGAAAAAGGATCAAAATTTCACAAATTTTTGTGAGTTTAAAGCATTGGTGGAGAAAGAGTTGAGCAAGAAGGTTAAAGCTCTACGGAGTGATAACGGTGGTGAGTATGTCTCAAACGAGTTTAAGAACTTATGTCCAACGAAAGGGATTAAACGGGAGTTGACGGTACCCCATAACCCTCAACAGAATGTGGTGGACAAGAGTAAGAATAGAAGCATAGTAGGGGCAACAAGGATGATGTTGCATGATCAGGGCCTACAACTACACTTATGAGCTAAGGCATGCAACACAACGATTTATGTTCAGAATCGTAGCCCACATCAGATACTTGAGATGAAGACACCAGAGGAGGCTTATTCCAGTAAGAGGCTAGATGTTTGTCACTTCAGGATTTTTAGGTCATCGATATATTTCCATGTGACCAAAGATGCACAGAAGAAGCTTGAGCCGACAGTAGAGTTGGGGATATTTGTGGGGTACATTAATACACCTCACAACTATCAGGTGTACTTGTCAACCAACAGGATGACAATGGTTTTCAAGGATGTCAGATTCGATGAGGAGAAGGCCATGCTAGTTTCCCTTGAGAGGGAGCTTGAGATACATGTGGATGAGGAGCCTCAAATTGATGTGGAGCAGTCACATGCAGAGGATTTGGGAGTGGAGACATCCACTCAGGAAAAGTCTTCTAGAGAGGGAAGAAAGTGCACCAGAGAGGCTGACAGATTGTTGGATGATGCACGAGAGAATGTGGGAGCACCCACTTCTCAGTGCAGGTAGAGGAGGTCACCTGAGAGGTACACTGGATACATGGCTCTTATGGGTGAATGTGTTGTGACAAATCCATCTTCCTTTAAGGAAGCAGTGCAGTAGCCGGTTTGGGTTGATGCCATGGTGGAGGAGTATGACTTCATAGTTCGTAATAGTGTTTGGGATGTGGTCCCAAGACCAGAGGACAAGTTAGTGATGAGATCCCGTTGGCTTTACAAGGTAAAGTAAGATACAAATGGTAGTGTGGAGAAGCATAATGCTAAATTTGTGGCATGTGGATTTTCATAGGTAGAAAGGATTGACTATGAAGAGACCTTTTCTCCTGTTGCAAGGTACTTGTTAATCAGATCTATATTGGCACTATCATCACAGATGGGTTGGAAGATACATCAGATGGATGTGAGGACAACCTTCCTTAATGACATGATTGAGGAAGAGGTGTACACAGAGCAGCCTGAAGGTTTTGAGACCTTTGACCGTGAGTCGCATGTGTGCCAGCTCAAGAGAGCGTTGTATGGGCTGAAGTAAGCACCTCGTGCTTGGTACACCAGGATAGATAGCTACTTCACCGAGTTGGGATTCACAAAGAGTGAAGCAGATGAAAAGTTGTACCACATAGTGGTGGAAGGTAAGTTGTTTATCATTATACTTTATGTTGATGATATCATACTGAAAAGTGATGATCAATTGATCGAGTCTTGTATGGAGGACCTTGCAAGAGAGTTTGAGATGTAGGACATGGGGCTCATGCATTACTTTCTTGGCATGGAGGTATGGTAGGGAGATGGGGAGTTGTTTGTGTCTCAGGGCAAGTATTCTAACGAGATACTCAGGAGATTCCACATGGAGAGCAACAAACCCATGAAGACTCCTTTAGCAGGTAATTGGAGGAAGGAGGATGCTACTTTGGGAGAAGTAGTGGAAGCTACTGTTTATAAGTAGCTTGTGGGTTCACTCATGTAATTGGTGAACACACGACTGGATATGTGCTATGAAGTTAACTAGCTTAGTTAAGCGATGGTTAGGCCTACCAGGCTGTATTGGAAGGCGACAAAGCATGTGTTGAGATACCTCAGGGACACTTCTCAGTATGGATTATGGTACAGGCAAACAGAGGGAGTGAAGCTTCAAGGCTTCGCTGATACAGATTGGGCAAGAAGTCCATCTGACAGGAAGAGCACACCAGGAGCGATCTTCAGTATTGGGTCAACAACAATTTCTTGGTATAGCAGGAAACAAAGATTGGTTGCACTCAGTTTGGCATAGGCAGAGTACACGGCTACGAGTCAGGCAGCATGTGAGGCCATATGGATGAGGAAGATACTGGTTGGGTTGTTTGGTTAGCATATGGATCCAACTGTGATTTACTGCGATAATCATAGTTGTATCAAACTCTCACAAAATCTAGTTTTTCATGATCGGTCCAAGGCTCAAGCATATTGATATCTGATATCATCATCTCAGAGATTATGTATTGAGACGGATTATGTTGTTAGAATACATTCCCTTGGAGGAGAAAGATGCTGACATTTTGACAAAGGAATTGTCAAGATGTAAATCGAGTTTCATAGAGACAGGATCGGGGTAGCTGATAATCCCTTAGGTCAGTAAAAGACCCTATTGACCCCAAGGACATGAAATGCGTTTACCTTATTCCTTGTTCTCATGGGACCCCCTATATTGGTGAGACAGGGCACTCCATTAATCAAAGGATTCACGAGCACTCAGCTGACATAAAACATGGGAGGATCCGTTCTTCCGCCTTGGCAGAACACGCAGAAAAGACTAAACATCACATATGTATTGAGGAGGCCTGTGTTATTGCCAAGATTGCCCCTTTTCATCACCAAAAATTTAGGGAGGCCATTGAAATTGAAAAGAGGCCGAGCAATCTCAATAGGGATGATGGCTGGAAAATTAGCAGCTGTTGGATCCCTGCCCTTTCTTCTTAGCCCGCCCTCGGTCCCCGCCCCTTGTGTTGTCCTTTAGTAAGTTCATCTCCGCTCTTTGATTTCTCGACGGTTTTTTAGTAATCTTATTTAATTTTTCTAGTTCCCTTCTAGATTGGAAATAAGAGCAGATTGGTTCGATTTTATTATAATTCCTTTTTAATTAACTTAATTATTATTATTTATTTATAATAACTATTATTATTTATTTATAATAACTATTATTTAGTTAACATTATAACTATTTTTATTATTATTATATAGTTAATTTTATTACTATTATAATATTAATAACTATTAACAATCTTTCTCCTAAGGGTTATAATTAGACAGATTAGATTATTTAACTAACTACATTAGTTAATCTTCTAATAAACCATTTAGTCCAAATACTATTAATATTACAATATTGAATATTTATGCCTTTAAATAAAATGAGTTAATTATAAATATTATCTCCTTTCTCCTTGGGGTTGTAGTAGAAATGATTAAAAGCCAAATTAGTTATTCTTTTAATAAACCTTTACTACTTATTCATTGATAATATTAAGGGTTATTATTAAATAAATTGGGTTATTTAACTAAATAAGTTAGTTATTCTTCTAACAAATTATTATTTGATTAATATTTGAGTCTTCAAATAAAATAAAATAAATTATAAATATTAACTTAACTAGTAATAATATATTCTTTCTCCTCAGGGTTAGTAGTTGAAATGATTTAAGTTATATTAGTTTTAATAATAAACCTTTATTATTTTATATTCTATTAAACTTTCTATCTATATACAATTAATAATTAAATACAATTCATTGATAGTATTAATAATAAAATAACTAACCTATAAATTATCTAAACTAATTCTCCCTATCCCTATCCCTTGGTCGAGTCAAGTCAAATATAGCTGTTGTCCCTGCCCTTTGGTCCAGTCTAATCAAATATAGCCATTTCCTAGTCTATTATATCGATTTCCTGGTCAAATATAGCTGTTGGATGATCTTCTCTCTCTCTATTTAACATGCAACCATGATCTGGTTCTTCAACTTGTCCTCATGATGAACCACACTTGTTGGTTCGAAATGCATCGACAAATGATTGATAATGTGATTTACGTCGAAACCCCTATCATATACTTGTTATGGATCACAAAAGTCTCAATTCTACAATCCCTTTCTTGTTGAGAGGGAGTGTTGAGAAATGGCAACAAGAAATTCCAGTGTAATTTGTCCTTGAATTAAACTGAGAATTAAAATTGAATTATATTCTCATAGCAACTTGTAAATAGTTAATTAAGTTTAATTAACTTAATTAGCTTAGGAATTTCGAGTTGAAATTTTTTCTGTAGTCATGTATATGTTCTCCCTAAGTTTTAGGGGTCTAGTATGAGTTTAAATTGAGTTGGAAATTAGATCACTCAGTTTTCTGAGTTAAGTTCAGTTAAATTATTTATAAATTGTTTTTGGAACTAATAAAGGATTAACAGTCAGTTGGTGCACTAATGCATCTAATAGTGCTACTCCAGTTAACTGAAGATTCCCTCATGAGAAACTCATGCATGTCAGTTTAGAGAAAGACTCAATTGAGACTAGAGTGCAGGGACAATGTACTATCAGTGGTATTATTTGCTCGAGTGTAAATATCATACATGCATTAGAGATTGATACTATGTTTGGATTGCGTAGTTTTGGAAGCATGGATTCCCTTTAAATATGGGCTATTCATCTTAGGAATTACACAAGAGATTAGGAGCTTGGAGAGCTGCAGAATTGGCTAAGTGTTGGCCAAGAGCTAGCTTGTGAGTTGAGCATACTTGTGCGAAATTGTTCTAGTGAGAACAAGCTTTGTCTCTTCACTCATATTTTTGATATATGCAATACAGATAGCGGGGTTTTGAGTAGTGGCTTTCCCCAGATACTTATTGTGTTATGTGCCATTGATTTATTTTCTTCTTGTTCATATTGTTTTCATCGATCTATTGGCTTCCGCGGGTTGAAAGTAGAAGTAGATTCTTGTCTCGTGCTTTAGTAAATTGCATGAGCTTGTGAATCTACAAGATTTTCTACACATTGTTAGTGTAGGTTCTTTTAAGGTTTTGTGCAATAGTATTTAGTTTTCAAAACTTTCAGTCATGAAAGATTCCCATTTTTCCCCATGGTGGTATGTGAAGATTGTGCCTTTAAAATTAAGGATAACACATGTCCATAATTAAAACAATCCTCTCATGTTTCTTTTCTCACTAAACCAAATCCCCTTCAGTTGTCACAAAGCATTCACTACAACCATGATTTCACTTTAGGTTTCTTGCCATTTCGAACTTCAAAATGTTTTTCCCTCAAAGTTGAGATACAAGTCCTCTAAGATCTCATCAAAGGAGAGATGTGAGAACTTGTCTTTTATAAGAAGCCTTGAAGATATGCATGCACCTATTTTAACTTCAAATTTCATAGAGCCTTCAATGTTGTGACTCCCAACCCATAGTTTAAAGTACAAATTGAATTGGAATCATGGCCCCTAGGAATGATTTGAAACCACTAAAGTGGGGTTGAGCTTATTAATACTCTTACCCTCCACTTCTTTAACAAAACAACCATTATAGCATGCATAATAAACCATGTCTTTAATTATAAAATTTTTTGTTTGACTACATTAGTAATTCCAACATCCAAGACCCATCACAATTGTGAATCCTAATTATTTCAAAGTCGTAACAAATAAAATGAATGATCTCATTAGGTTGTGTTAATAGTTAGGTCATTCATGGATGAAACACTTTATCTTGTAGCATGGCACTTACTCTAATACGAGGGTTGGTCTCCTTGGCAACAATAAAAGCTTCCCTCCCTATTGGTGTTGAGTAAGATAAACCAATCTCCTTTGAAGGCACTCTTTTACTTTCTAGATCAACCTCAAGTTTACTAATATTATTGTTGGTTTTGCCCCCCACAAGTCTCCCCTTGCTCCCATGATGTTTCATATGTTGTCATTTGGCATGGATAAGGTAACCTTGCTTGTAATTTTGAATCTTGGCCATGTATGGGTCAAGGAGGAAGATGATTGTTTACTAAAATAAGGATTGATTTGTAGATTTAAAATCTTATATTGATCATCACTAAGAACTATATGAATGTGGATTTTCAATTGTTAGGGTTTGTTACTAATTAGATTAGTCATGATCTATATGTTTGTAAAATGTATTTTTTGTAGATTTTATATTTTAGTTGGTCAAAGCACATGATACCAGTAATAAACCTCAATGTATGGACAAATTTGGCTTCCTTATCAAGTCATGGTTCTTGGGTTCAACTTGTATTCAAATGCCCCAATTTAAGTAAGAATGCCCACTCTCCTTCTTTAATAGTAGGGCATATAGTTGTTTCATTTTGTATCTATGGCTAGTGTTCATAATTTATATTTTATCCCTTGAAATATATAATGCAATTGTAAGACATGTTCTTCAATTCATTTTCATTATTTATCCCTTTAAATAATGATTATAAGACATGTTCTTCATGTCAGTATCAAAAGAGAAAATTTCAAAATTTGAATTTTTTGCTCCAAACTTCTCAAGTCGGCCCTCCCTCAAGTCAAGTCAACCCCAGTGAAGAGACAAACCCATTCAGACAAATAGAACACTATATATAGAGCATTCGACCTCCTCCACAAGGCACCATTTGACGTCCCACAAGACATGTCATATTTTGGGCATCTCATTAAAGTAGAAGAAGGATGAAGTAGGACAAAGAAGGATGAGTTCATCTCTAGCATTTATGTAACAACCCGAGGTTAAAAGTTCATGTAATAAAGTTAATAAAGGCAAAAATAAGACCAAGGTCATGGGACACTTATTCCAAGCTTAATGTTGGGAAAAACATCCTAGTGGATGTTCATTTGGTTTATTATGGCTAAGGAAATTGGCAAAGGAAATGGCAAGGGCATTGAAAAAGAAAAGATGCATTAATTGGTATATTATTTATGAAAATAATGGAAAATAGGAGAAAATAAAGGTCAAAGGTAAAAGGTTGCATGTGAGGAGGAAATTGAAGGAAAAAGAATGGAAATTGAAGAAAATAGAGGCCTCAATGATAAAAAGGCTTCTGAGGATCAGTACATAACCTTTTGTCAATTCAGTTTTGGAGCTCTATCTCTATTCTCTCTATTCTCTCATACTATTGCACACATAGAGCACTCTTGGAGTACTGTAGAATTGGAGAAGGGAAGGCAAAGGAAGGACAAAAAATAAAAGGGAAGCAAAGATCAAGCAAGGAAGAGTTGGATCAAGCAACTACAGTGGGATTACTTTGTAGGTATCGAGTTGCATGTATGATTTCCTTGCTAGTATTGACATGCATGGTACATGCATATATGTATTTGGTTCTCTTGTTGTCATTAGCATGGGTTTTTCCAGGTGTGACAGTGATTTCAACTTTGCCTTGCCATTTCCTAATAGCCATAGTGTGACGGAGTTATCTCTTTGGTTGAGCTTAGATTGTCGGAAATCGGGTGAGGTGGTCTCAAGAATATTCCTAAGGGCCTAGAAATCCCTTGATCAGTAATGGTGTGATATGTGGTAAAGCCTGAGGCTCGAGATAGGAAAATTCCTTAAGGTATTGATGAATAAATATGGATCCATCCATGCTTGTTTAGGGCCTAGTGATCCCTTGACTCGTTTTAGCAGGATTGCGGTAAATCCTGGTTGGGTAGGTTCTTGCTTCGAGCCTAGAAATCCCTTGATTGGTAATGGTGGGATATGTTGTAAACCCCGAGGAAGCCTTGGTTGTTTTGTTGTGAGTCCCACATTCATGCTTTGAATATGGCACGAGGGTGATTGGCTAAAAGAAAGATTTGGTTCAACCCAATCTATGGTTGGGTGGTACTTTGTTGGATTTTGCATTTGTTTATAAGATCCCTTTCCCTCTTGTATTTCATGAGTATTTATACTTGTTATTATGCGGCTTTAATGGTTGTTCTATCACTGTTATTATTCTAGTTATATGGTGGTTATAAGCATGGTTTTATGATAGACTTCAGTTATGGCTCTCATCATGTTTTGATTAGTAAATGATTGGATTATGAATGCATAACCTAATAGATGTTATTGCAGTTAATGTGAGAGGGCATCAACCCTTCTCGATTATTTTCAGATAAGTATGAGACCCCTATGTTCAGTTATACATTTATAACTTGTAGATTACATGTTCACAATGTGTTTGACGAAATTTGTGTCATGGTCAGGACTTGTTAGGTCAAGTTCTTATCTAAGTTTTACATTAATGGCTTTGTCCTTGTGTCATTCATAATTTTGGAAAGTTCTATCAAGTTCTAGGCAGAGTTTTGGATCCTAGCCCTAGAAAAGTGGTTCAAATCTCGGATTTGCATGCATAGAACTGGGTAATTTAGACTGTAGTCTCTGAGAGGCAGGGTTATCCATGTGGCTGGAGGCTTACATTTGTTGGCTTTCCTTGTTATGCAAGTGACTGGGAGTCCAGTTTAATGAAAAAGAAAGTTAGCTCAGGGTTTGGGCACATGGAGTGGTTGTTTAGCTCCCGGGGAACCCGTAAACCTGAGGAAGGTCAGTAAAGTTTTGGTTGGATGATTCCACTTCCTTAATTATACCTAGGAGGTTGAGTCATATCATAGTAAATCTTCATCACATATTTACCTCGGTGGACCAGTGAACTTGGGTAAGTGTGGGAGGAGGGTGTTACAGATTGGTATCATATCATGATTCAACACTTGGACTGGATGGGTGGAATGTGTTTTTCATGAATGCATGTGGGTTGTATATATATTTGTTATGCACACCAATGTCTATATGTTTGTTATGCATGCATTGTTATAGTCATGGTTGTCGTGCATGAGGTCATGGTATGCAGTTGGTATTGTCATGCATGATGTCGATATATTGTTATGGATATGATTATACATGTATCGTGTTAATCTGGTTTATCTTGGAGACGAGATATCCTCCCTTAAACTATACTAAGGTATGTTGGTTATGTTTATGTATGGTTTAACTAACATTATATGTTTGCAGGAAAAAGAGAATCAAAGATGATTAGAAAAATGGTGGATTACAATTCACGAGGCTCTCCCTACAGATTAGATGAGAAAAATGGTGATGGGTACTCTCCTGACATAACAGATACTTTGAGAAGTTTGAAGGTAGAAATAAGAAGTTGCAAAGGATAATGACAAGACCATTCAGTCATAAGAGAGACTTGTCAGGGCACATGAGAAACAAACAAAGGTCAATGTAGTTATCCTTCAAAGTTTGCCAATGTAGTTATCCTTTAGAGTTTGTCAGACTTGCAGAAACAGGGACCACTTAGGATCATTTGTGGACAAGAGGACAAGAGTAATGGATCTTGGGGGGAGGCCCCCAAGATCTAAATAATTGTAATGATAGAAGAAAATAGGAGAACACACATTAAACAAAACCACCAAGAATTTTTTTATTAAAATAGAGAATAACTGTAAAAGCTACATTGTGGTGGACAATATGTCCTTTTACAAAATTCCAATTGTTACTTTCTTTTTTTAGTCATAATAGCACAGGTAAATTCCATGGGTGGGTAGATACCATGGGTGATTGAATACCATGGGTGGATCTCACTTATAATACCATGGGTAAATATCATGGGTGAATGAATACCATGGGTGGATGCCACTTACAATACAATGGGTAAATTCCATGGGTGGATAAATACCTTGGGTGGATGAATACCATGGGTGTATGCCACTTACAATACCATGGGTATATTCCATGAGTGGATAAATACTATAGGTCGATGAATGCCATGGGTGGATGTCAATTTCCATTTGAATCATTCCCACCTCCTTAAGAAGCAATGGTCCCCATTGCGTGAAGTTCCCTCCTAAGAAGCTTTTGTTGAATATGAAGAGCCACTGAAGAGAAGGGTTTTGTGTGGTTAACCCATAACCGTGATGAACAAATATTCGAGGATAAAGATACCATGTAATGCTTGTGACCAACTGTGATACTAACAGTGTGCGACCTAGCAAATAGTCTTCGCTGAAGAGTGGGTTTGTGGATGACCCATACCCATGACAAATGAAGATCCGAGGATAGAGATACCATGTAATGATTGTGACCAATTGTCATACTAACAGTGTGCGGCCTATAAAATGGACTTCGATGACAAGGATTTTGTGTGGTTGACCCATAACCGCGATGTTGATTGTTGATGAAGTCACATGTGCCTACATAGCCTGGGGTGGGAGGACACATATCCAAAGAACCCAAGCCGAATGAAGCTATTCTGAACCTGATGAATGTGAAGCAGGTGACTACTAAAGTGGGTGGGTGAGCACATCTCCAAATGGAACCCACTCTGAATGCTACTCCAGATATAAAAACTAAATTAAAATGGGAATAAATCAGTCAATATAACTCCAAAATATTTATCCTGTTTTTGGAAATAAAATGACCATTTTGCATCTTCCCATGTGATTGAAATCCTTATCTGGACACTCTGGAAACTCATATTCGCATTGCAATTGTCCCATCGTCACAAAAGTTCTAGAAAAATAACTAATTTTAAATCAATGATATCTCCCTCATCCGAACTTCGATTCGACCATTTTTTTTTTTTTTCTTGAAATTGGATGATTTTTGAAGAGTAGCTCAGATATGCAATCATTTTTCTGAAATTCTACACAAAAATACAAAAAATGATAGGAGAGTTGCTGTCCACAAATTGTCGTTAGAAAAATTTCTGCAACACAGCTGGTTTTAAATCAACGATATTTTCCTCTTCCAAACTTTGATTCAGTCGATTTGTTTTTTTAATTTGAGTATTTTTTCACAAGGAATCCATATATGTTATTGTTTGTTGTAATTTTTGCACCAAAAGTTTCATATTTGATCTACAAACTCACTGCCTAAAAAAATACTGCAAAAAAGAAGACAAAAAAATTCTTCCCGCTTTGCCCACGAAAGTGCTCTATGGAGGTCGTAGCATGTGCATGAAGTTTGTTAAAGATTACTGCAAAAACTGAAATATGCGTCAAACCCTCATTCCCATGGAGTCGTAACCTGGCTCTAATACCACTGATCCGAATCTTTGGGTGGGGGGGTAAGATCTAAAACATTGAAATGGGTCTTGGGGGGGCAAGATCTAAAAAATTGAAATGAATATTAGGGGGGAGCCCCCAAGATATAAAAAATTGTAATGACGGAAGAAAATAGGAGAACACATATTAAACAAAACCATCAATATTTTTTTTATTAAAATAGAGAATAAATGATTCTCAGTGGTGAGACCCCTTTACAAGCTTATCTAATCAACCTCCAAGATGATGCACCCAAAGGAGTCCTGGGAAACCTGCCTGAAGGAGCTAACCAACTTACTCCCTTGTAAAAGCTACATTGTGGTGGACAATATGTCCTTTTACAAAATTCCAATTGTTACTTATAGTCTTTTTTTAGTTATAATGCCATATGTAAATTCCATGGGTGGGTAGATACTATGGGTGATTGAATACCATGGGTGGATCTCACTTACAATACCATGGGTGAATGAATACCATGGGTGGATCTCACTTACAATACCATGGGTGAATGAATACCATGGGTGGATGCCACTTACAATACAATGGGTAAATTCCATGGGTGGGTAAATACCTTGGGTGGATGAATACCATGGGTGGATGCCATTTACAATACCATGGGTATATTCCATAAGTGGATAAATATCATGGGTCGATGAATATCGTGGGTGGATGCTAATTTCCATTTGGATCAGTAGCAGATATCATGGTGGGCACAAGTCAGATATAGATGACATGATTAGATATGGGAAGTTCTTGGATACACCTAATAGGAAAGGCAGTGGACATGGGTTCTACTCTAGTTTTAGTTCAGACAAGTATCATGGTCATCATCGCTATCATCGTTACAGGAGGGGTGACAAGGGATATTTATCGGATGAGTTCAAGAAAGAAAAGGCACCTACATTTGATGGAGAATTGAAGAAACCAACAGATGCAAAGGCATGGTTGCTTGTAATGAAGAAGTTCTTCAAGTTGCATGATTACACCAAGAACCTGAAGGCCAAGATAGTTATTTTCAGTCTCAAAGGGAAAGAAGACATCTGGTGGTAAGATGTGAAGCGGGTCAAAGACATCAAGACAGAGCAGTTGAGTTGGCATGAGCTCAAAAATATTTTCCCGAAGAAGTACTTGTCAGAGAGGTACTATGACAGTAAAATCAAGGAGTTCTATGAGTTGAATATGGGATCGACAACTAATGAGGAGTACACGACTAGGTTCCTCGATTTATTGAGGTGTGTACCATATCTTAAGGATGAGAAAGCCAAAGTTCAGACATTTTTCAATGGATTACCATTAGAATTCAAGGATAAGATTGAGTACGATGAGCCTTGGTCACTAGAAGAGGTCAATGGGAATTGAAAATTGTCATGAGCAATCAAGGCGTAAGACAAAGTCTCAACGGGGTTGGAAAGGGAAAGACAAGACAAAAGGTAAATGGGCATCAAAGTGAACAAGAGCTCAAGATGCAGGTGAGAAAGAGAATGTTTTTCCTTACAAGAAGTTTAATGCAGTTGAGAAAGGGATATGGGTTGTAACTTGGAGAGAAGGAGAATAGAGGCGATGGTAGGGGACAAATGCAGTGTTGGGTATGTGGCAAGAGCATCTCAAGAAGGATTGTTCATTGTATTAGTGTGGTATGCCTCATATCTATAGTGCACAAGAGGCACAAATAGTTGGGGATGTTGGGAATAACATTCTTCATATCTATGCAACATTAGATAACAGGCAGACGGATCACCAAACATTTATTATCGAGATGGACGGTGAGCTTTGTGATCAAGTTGTTTCTATTTTGATTGACCCTAGATCTAATTATAATTATGTTAGTCCTGACTTGGTGGATAAGTGTGGTTTGAGAAAAAAAAGTGCATGTAGAGTCTTGGTTAGTGCACTTGGCTATAGGTACTAAGAAGAGAGTTCATCATTGGGTAAGAGCTTGTGCATTTGAGTCGAATCGTATGCCTACGTCAGCACATCTGAATGTACTTCCATTGGGATCATACAATATGCTTCTGGGTATGGATGGTAGTATCTTCACAAGACTAAGGTGGATTGTTATGAAAAGGCCATTGAGTGTTTGGATGAAAATGGATAAGAAAGAATCTTATAGGGTAAGAAGAAGGAAACATTAGTTAGAATGGTTACAACTATGCAGGCAAAGCGTAGGCACAAGAAAATATGTGTGTTGTTTGCAGTTCATATCTCTAGCGATAAAGGTAAGGATGTTTAGGACACAAAAGTCTTGAATAGGTACCCAATCTTCCAATAGTTTCAAGATGTGTTTCCAGCAGAGATTTCAGAGTTGTCGCCTCACAGGGAAGTGGAATTTTCTATTGATTTGATTCCAGGGGTAGCACCAGCATCAAAGGCATCGTACAGGATGAGCACTCCAAAGTTAGTGGAATTAAAGTTGCAGTTGAAGGAAATGCTTGACAAGGGATACATAAGGCCAAGTGTGTCGTCTTGGGGTGCACTAGTGTTGTTTGTGAAGAAAAAGGATAATACTCTCAGGTTGTGCATCGATTACATGCAATTGAACAAGGTGAAGATCAAGAACAGGTATCCATTGCTGAGGATAATGACTTGTTTGACAAGTTGAAGGGAGAAGTAGTGTTCTCAAAGATTGACTTGAGATTAAAATATCATCAGGTACACATCAAAGAAGGGGACATCTATAAGACTACTTTCCGGACCAGGTATGGGCATTATGAGTTTGTTATGGTTCCTTTCTGTTTGACTAATTCTCCAACTACTTTCATGTGTTTGATGAATAATGTATTGCATCCTTATTTGGACAAGTTTGTTATTATATTCATTGGTGATATATTGATATATTCTAAGAATGAGGAAGAGCATGACGAAGACTCAACAATGGTATTGATATTGCTAAGTTTGCATTAGTTGTATCCCAAACTTAGCAAGTGCTGTTTATTTTAGACAGAAGTTCATTACTCAGGGCATGTTGTTTCCAATGAAGGAATAACAGTGGATTCAGAAAAGATAAGAGCTATTGTGGAATGGGAAGCTCCTAGAAATGTGGATGAGGTTAGATCGTTAATGGGGTTAGCAGGTTATTACATGAGGTTCATCAAGAACTTTTCACGAATTGCCTATCCTATTACATCATTGCAGAGGAAAGGAAATAAATTTGAATGGATAGAGGAATGTGCAACAAGTTTTGAGCAGTTGAAACAATTGCTTACAAATGCTTCAGTTCTAAAGATTACAGATCTAGATAAAGAATTCGTGGTATGTACAGATGCTTGCAAGAGAGGACTTGGTGTGGTCCTGATGCAAGATGGATAGGTGGTATGCTATGAGTCAAGGAAACTAAATGAGCACAAGTAGAACTATGTGACACATGATCTTGGGTTGGCAACGATCATTCATGCATATAAGATGTGGAGGCACTACATTCTTTGGCAGGAGGTTCATTCTGATGAGTTATCACAATTGGTTGAGATACTTATTTAACCAACCTAATCTGGATGCTAGGAAAGCCTTGTGGTTGGCCACTTGTGGTTGGCCACGCTTGGTGAGTTTGATTTCGAGATTAGGTACATTAAGGGAAAAGAGAACAAGGTTGCAGATGCTCTTAGCAAAAGAGTATAGATAAATCACATAGCAATTATGAGTTCATATGAGACAAATTTACAAGATCAAATCTTATAGGCGAGACAACATGATGACAAGTATAGGGAGCTTAGGCATAGATTACAACAACATGGTACAGGTGAACAAGATGTGGATTGTCATCTCACGGTAGATGATTTGGTTAGATTGAGGGACATGATCTATGTGTCAGACAACAGTGAGCTCAAGAATCTTATCTTTCGGGAATTTCATATTAAGTCGTATTCAGGTCACCCAGGATATCAGAAGACAATGACAATGGTGAAGAAGTTCTACTATTGGCCGAATCTAAAGAAAGAGGTAGTTGAGTTCATCGCAAGGTGTTTGGATTATCAGCGGGTAAAGGAAGAGTGTAAGCATCCAGGTGGTTTGCTACAACTGATTCTGATTCCATAATGGAAATGGGAGGTCATTTCTATGGATTTCACTACAAGTTTGTCGAGGACATCTAAATAACATAATTCTATCATGGTTGTGGTTGACAGGTTAACTAAGGTAGCCCGCTTCGTAGCAGTTGAGTATACTTATTCAGCTAGTGACATAACACAAGTCTTCATAAGAGATATAGTGAGGTTGCATGGTGTTTCGAATAATATTGTGTCAGACAGAGATGCCAAGTTCACTTCTAGGTTTGGAAAGAGTTATTTGCAGGTTTGGGTACATAGTTGGCCATCAACACAACTTATCATCCACAAACATATGGACAGACAAAGAGGATCAACAGGATTCTAGAGGACATGTTGAGAATGTATGTTATGCATCAACAACAGAAGTGGGAAGAATATCTTCCACTGGATGAGTTTGCTTACAATAATGGGTATCACGAGTCACTGAGGATGAGTCTACTGAGGCATTTTATGGGCAGAGTGTTGGCATTATGATACAGGTATTGTCCTTGATGGAAAGTCACTCAGATGAAAGATCACAGTATAGCAGGTAAACAACAAATAATTATAGACTAGTCTTCACAAAATGAAGAAAGAGAGGTATACGCAGGTTCACCATTGACCAAGCTGCATATACACGTAGGTTCACTGTATACAAGTCGCGTATACGTACACACGCACTTTCACAGAAGGAAAAGCACGTATACCTTGGAAAACTAAGCTTCTGGTCTGAGGTATTTGGTCCATGGTATTTTGATCCATGGTATTGGTCCTAAGTGGTTTTGGTCCATGGTATTGAGAAAGGCCTAAAAACTATAAAAGGAGGAGAAGATCATTAGGCCAAGGTGTGCAAGTATCGAATATCTGATGAAGTGTGAGATCTAGTATGCAAGTTATTGGGTTATGGTGCATTACTGGATCTGAACCAAGGATGAACCTTAGCGGATGATGAGGGATTAGATCTAATGATGGATTGAGATCTTAAGGCGTGAAATGAACTATCATTATGTGTTTTTGCTCATGTATATTCTATATCTGAATACTGACGCATATATTATTCTGTAAATGATATGATCTGGGTATAATTAAAGTCTGGAATAGCTGCAGAACTCTGAATTTATATTTGCAGATGTATACGCTGGTTGGCTTTGAGAAAAGCGCGTATACACGCAGGTTCGACACATGGAAGTAGCGTATACCTTATAAAATATGTTTTAGTTGCTTTTGTTTGCTATTGCAAAGTTCTGGGTTTTGGCTTGGGTTCTGGTTACTGTATTCTGGTGACAATATTCTGAATGATCAGATTGATGGGTTGTCAAAGTGATTGATTGATTCAGTTGTGGTTGGTTCAAAAGGTGATTGGTTGATGCAGATATATTTGATGATTGAATTATAGTTATGATGTTGTTGATGGATCCAGTTTGAAAATTTATGAAATGTGGTCCCTAGAGGAAGAGAGAAGGTCATAGCCTTCTGTAGGTCGACGCCTACATACCAGCAAACATATTGGCTAGTACAAGAGCTAGGGGGTTGTAGCTCCCTTCTAGTAGTAGTTGGAAAATGAGAGAAGGTTGCAGCCTTCTACAGGTAGAAGCCTGCGTACTGGTATAAGTCTGCACCAGTACAAAATTGTAAACATAATTTTCTTATTATTAAAAGAAGACAGAGACGACAACAGCAGGTGGTTTTTACCCACATTGGGTTTCCACCTTATATCTTGGTGTTCATGTGTGATGCTTATGATTTATTCTGCTTTTACTGCACTGTCTAATTAATATCTGACATACTGGTTAAAGTTCAATACATGATAAATTGGGTAAATCAAAAGTTCTTTGCATATACATTGGTTGCTTTAATAACAGTCGCGTGTACACGTTGGTTCACTTAGCTAAAGTAGCGTATACAAATCTGCCTATGGAAATGAAAAATTATTGAGTTACTAATACTGATTCACCCCCCCTCTCAGTATTATTTCCAACAATTGGTATCAGAGCAGGTCCTTCAGAAGAAGCTTGATCGCTTGAAGGAAGATCCATCATCATGAGTAATCAAGAAAGCGGGGGATCCATCAGACCGCCAATCTTTGATGGGAGCAACTTTGTTTATTAGAAGATAAGAACCACAACCTACCTTCAATCACTTGGAACAGATGTCTAGGAAATCGTGGAAGGAGGATATACATTTCCATCAGCAATTCCTACAGATACGGTAAGTAAAAAGCAATATGAAACCAATGCCAGGGCTGTCAATACATTATTGGGAAGTCTGTCACAATCAGAGTTTGTCAAAGTTATGCAGCTCAAATCAACCAAAGAAATATGGGACAAAATCGTTCTAAGCTACGAAGGAGACTCTCAGGTAAAATGTGCTAAACTGCAAACTCTCAGAATTCAATATGAAACTCTTAAGATGCACAATGATGAAAGTATTGCTAGTTACTTCTTACGTATAGATGAGGTTGTTAATTGCATGAAAAATCTGGGTGAAGAGATAAAGGAAGTTACCTTAGTTGAGAAAGTTTTAAGATCCTTGTCTGCTAAATTTGAATCAAAAGTATCTGCCATAGAAGAAAAACAGGATCTACAAACTATTACTATGACACAGCTTCACGGAATCTTAACTGCCTTTGAGATGAGAAAAGGAGGCCCATCAGATATGAGAGAAGCCACATTTAAAGCTTCAGCAAAAGGAAAAGAAGAACTCAATGAATCAGGACATATTTCAGAAGAAGAAGATGAAGTAAACTTTGTCAAGAAGCTTCAACGGGGTTCCAGAAGATTTAGAGGTAAACTACCTTTCAAATGTTTTGCCTATGGTAGAGTTGGTCATTATGCTGCCAAATGTCCTCATAAAGATAAATATGATAAAGGGAAGGAATATGCAAAATGGAATAGAAAACAAAGTGTAAGTAAAAAGAGCTACTATACTCATGAAGATAGCGATGGATTATCAAATAGTGATGAAGATGAAAATAGTAATGACTATAGACTTCTAATGGCTTATGAAGATGATAAATTTTTGGATGCTTTAGAAGAAGATGAACTTCATGAAGAAATCTCTAAACTCAAAATCTGTTTAGAAGAAAAGAATATGATTATAGATACCTTGACATATCAACTTGCTGAAAGAGAAAAACACAATGAAAAACTAGAATGTGAAATTGTGGGTCTAAGAAAGGATCTTGAGAAAACAAAATCTCTCAATCTTAGATTTGCTAAAGGATCAGAAACCTTAAATGAAATTATCAAAGTGCAGCGTTCTCCTCTGATAAAGATAGGTCTTGGATATACTGAAGAAGCACCTCAATCACAGAAGCCGTCAACCTCCACTAAAAGCTATCTTGATGCAGCAAAGAACAGTGAACAGTATGACAATCATCAGAAAAGGCATAAAGCAGATCACCAGGTAAATCAGGCTCAGTTTGCTCCAAGGATGAACAAAAGTCACAACCAACCTCAGGTAAATCATACTCAATTTGTTTCAAAGATGAATAGAAACTACAATCACCAGATCAATAGATTCGATAATTGCAGGAACTTCTTCAATGGTCAATGTTTCTCATGTCATAATTTTGGACACAAAGCTGCTCAATGTGTTGCTTACAAAACCATCATGACTAAAGAAGCACGAAATCAAAGGAATGTGACAGGGATCAAGAAAAGTTCCTATAATAACTTTTCTCTTCTTGAAAATGAAATAGAATGCTCAATCTGTAACAACTTTGGCCATGAAGAATCTGAATGTAGGAGTAAATTTCGACAAATATCTCAAAACGAGCAAACTCCATTAGATCCCAAAATATAGAGAAAGAAAGAACTGCAAATAGAAATATGTGGTATAGCCTTGTATGTAGAATGTCAAGAAAACTAGTGGTACATCGACAGTGGATGCTCTAAACACATGACAAGTGACAAAGAAAAGCTACACTCATATAATGCCTTAGAAAAGGAAAAAGAATGTATCATTTGGAAACGACACTCCTGCTGTCATAAAAGGTAAAGGCTCTGTTTTCTTGAAAGAAAAAGTTAAAGCTGGGAATGTTATGTATGTTGATGGTCTAAAGCATAACCTGTTGAATGTGAGTCAAATGTGTGATCAAGGAAATGAAGTAGTGTTTTGATCAAACAGATGTGTTGTTCGTGAGCTTGATACAGGAGAAACTGTGATCAAAGATACAAGAACTCCAAACAACTTATACATACTCAAGGAGGACAACAACAGTGCTATCTATGCAAAAATGATGAAAATTGGCTATGGCACAAAAGATTGGGACATCTAAGCTTTTCTCAAATAAGAAAAGCATGTAGATTCCAAGCTATTCGTGATCTTCCAAATATCAGCATTCCTGAAGATACTATATGCAAACCACGTCAATTTGGTAAACAAACCAGATCTCACTTCATAAAAAAGGAAGGGTCAGCTAGTAAGCCTCTTGAACTTGTTCATACTGATTTATGTGGACCATCAAGGAAAAAGTCACCTCGTGGAGAAGAATACTTTATATTGTTCATTGATGATTTTTCCAGAATGTGTTGGATAGGTCTTCTAAAGCATAAAGATGAAACATTCGAAAAGTTCAAACCCTTCAAAGCTTTGGTTGAAAATGAATCAGATCGCAAAATCAAATGCCTCAGATCTGATCAAGGAGGGGAATTTACCTCGGATGAATTCTTTGACTTTTGTGAACAACATGGAATAAAAAGGCAGTTTTCCACCGCAAGGACTCCTCAGCAAAATGGAGTGGTAGAAATGATGAATAGAACTGTTCAACAAATGGCTTGAGCTATGCTAGATGAATATGGAACTCTTGCAACCTTCTGGGGTGAAGCTACATTTGCCGCCATCACTATTCTCAACCAAGCAAATGTTCGGGTAAACAACACTCAAACTCCACATGAACTTTGGTATGGTAAGACTCCTACTATAAAATACTTCAAAGTTTTTGGAAGCAAATGTTACATCAAAAGGACTGATGAAAAACTTGGTAAGTTTGAACCCAGAGCAGATGAAGGTATTCTTCTTGGCTACTCTTCCCGAAGTAAAGGATATAAATGTTATAATAAAAGATTTGGGAAAATTATTGAAAGTATTGATGTTGTGGTTGATGAAGCATGCAAAAATCCAAAACAGATAAAAACCAAAGATTATGACAATGAAGAAGATGAGGATCATTTTCCCACATCAAATCACACTGATTCTGAAGAAGAAACCAATGAAGCACCAGAAGAAGAGATAACGGTAGAAGAAAAGACTTCGTCCAGGTATGTTCAGAAAAATCATCCAGAAACTCAAATTTTAGGGGAAAAAGGGGCAGGTGTGCAGACAAGAAGAACTATTACAGAAGCCTCAAGCTATCTAGCATTACTATCTTCCACCGAACCTCAAAATGTAAATGAAGCATGCAAAGATGAATGTTGGGTCAAGGCCATGAATGAAGAACTTGAGCAAATTGAAAAGAATAATACTTGGGAATTAGTTCCTAGACCTCATGATAAGAATATCATAGGAACTAAATGGATATTCAAAAACAAGTTGAACGAAAATGGAGAAGTTATTAGAAACAAGGCCAGACTTGTTTGTAAAGGATATGCTCAACAAGAAGGTATAGATTTTGAAGAAACTTTTTCACCTGTTGCTAGACTTGAAGCCATAAGGATGTTTCTTGCTCTTTCTAGTTTTCAGAAATTCAAAGTATACCAAATGGATGTAAAATCTGCCTTTCTTAATGGAGACTTAGAAGAAGAAGTCTATATTGAACAACTAGAAGGATTCATTCTTGGAAATGATGCAAAACTTGTATGCAGACTCAGAAAGGCTCTCTATGGTCTAAAACAGGCTCCAAGGGCTTGGTATTATTATCTTGACAAATATCTCCACCAACAGGGTTTTTCAAAGGGGTCAGCAGATAACAATCTATACACAAAGATTGACACTGATAAATTGATAATAATTGTTGTTTATGTTGATGATATCATTTTTGGTAGCAATGAAGAATCCATGAGTTAGAATTTTGCTTCAGTAATGCAACAAGAATTTGAAATGTCCTTGCTTGGTGAGCTTACCTATTTTCTTGGTCTACAAGTTCAACAAAATAAAGATGGTATTTTTCTCTGACAAACCAAATATCTCAAACAGATCTTGAAAAAGTACGGCATGGAAGATTCTAAACCAGTATGTACCCCAATGGTAACAGGATGCAGTCTCAGCTCAAATGATGAATCAATATCAGTACATCAACCAACTTACAGATCCATGATTGGCAGTCTGCTTTATCTAATAGGTACCCAACCTGAGATCATGCATGCAGTAGGAATAGTTGGAAGATTCCAAGCAAATCCAAAGGAATCACACCTTCAGGCAGTCAAAAGGATTTTCAAATATATTCAAGGAAAATAGAACTTTGTTTTATGGTATCCTAGAGATACAGATCTTACACTTTATGCATATACAGATGCAGATTGGGCAGAAAGTGTTGATGACAAAAAAAGCACTAGTGGTGGTGCATTCTATATGGGTTCCAGGGTAGTGTCTTGGTTCAGCAAGAAACAAAGTTCAATTGCATTATCTACAGCTGAAGCAGAATACATGGCTACTGCATCTTGCTACACACAACTACTTTGGATGATGCAAACCTTGCAAGACATTCAGATCACATGTACTCCACCCATCTCCATTCTATGTGATAATACAAGTGCCATTAGTATTTCAAAGAATCTAGTCATGCACTCGAAGACCAAGCACATACCCATCAAATATCATTTTCTACGTGAACAAGTGCTTGAACAAAATGTCAAATTGGAGTATGTTCCCTCCAAAGAACAAGTTGCTGATATATTCACTAAACCACTGCCCAGAGAGACATTTGAATATCTCAGACAAAAGCTGGGAGTAGTTGCTGCATCATCCTGCTGTTAAATCCTATTTTTTCAGAGAAAGGTGGTTATACGCAAGTTTCATGAAGCATAGTTGCGTACATACGCGAGTTTCTATGGGCACAGTGTTGGTTTGAAGAAAAGAAGTGGGGCCAGACTCAGGAAAAAGGGGTCTGCTATGGTTCTGTCAATTATCTGCTCTGTTTGATGATGATTACAATCTGCTGATAACATGTGGAAATATATTGGTCCTCATAAAGTTGTTGACAACTTGATGTATATCTGATTGATGATGATGCTTTGATATCTCTTACTGACATATGCAATGATCAAATCTGACAGTGAACAGGTGGAACAGGTTCAGGGGGAGAACATGGTATGCTTCTAATAAAGCATTGTTGACACTATGACTAGAAGTCTTTGGTACCTAATGAGTTCTTACTTTATGGTGATAGGTTGATACTCACATATGTTGATTATCATGGTTGATGATGTGGGATGTTCCCTAGTGATGATATAATGAAGGTTCTTGTGGAAAGATCATGCAGTTCTTGATAAAGATGTCTATGGTGTTTTCACATACATATGATATGATTTTGTGCTACCGCTTGGAGATATGACATATGCTTAGTTGATTCATGGAAGGTTATGATAAGGGAATGAAGCAAGTTGATCTTGATGAGATCAAGAGGATGAGTTGATATATGCCGACATACTTTGTCACAGGTTGATGATATTTTGGGAACTAATGATGGACATATACAGGTTGACAGATGCTACTGATGGTGCAGATCATATGATAGTTTTTGATGACTATCATGGTCTTGTTTAAGATATTTGGTCTCTGTTACATATATCATGTATATCATTTAATGTAAAGGTCATGAAAAGACCTAATTTGTAACCCCACTATGCATGGGATGGATGATGTAATGTTTCTTGTTTTTGTCATGTATAAACAATTGGTATATCCCCACTTGGTTGGGTGGATGAGTCAAATTTGGTATATCCCTACTTGGTTGGGAGATGGATGTATGTATGAGTCATTGGTGATAGGAAGGTCATTGGTGATGTATGTATAGAGTCATGTTATTCTTTTAGAACATCTTTTTGCAGACTTTGCTTGTGCTCAGAGGGAGCATGGACTCGATCATGGGAGCTCAATCAACACACTTCAAATATCAAAGAATTCAGCATGTACTCAGGGGGAGCATGACCCTTTTCCCTTGATGTCAAAGGGGGAGAGTGACTTAGTGTGGTTGTTTCCATCAAGTCCAAAGGGGGAGATTGTTGGCATTATGATACAAGTATTGTCCTTGATGGCAACTCACTCAGATGAAAGATCACAGTATAGCAAGTAAACAACAAAGAATTACAGATCAGTCTTCACAAAATGAAGAAAGAGAGGTATATGCAGGTTCACCATTGACCAAGCTACGTATACACGCAGGTTCACTGTATACAAGTCACGTATACGTACACACACACTTTCACAGAAGGAAAAGCACATATACCTTGGAAAACTAAGTTTTTGGTCCGAGGTATTTGGTCCATGGTATTTTGATCCATGGTATTGGTCCAAGGTATCTGGTCTGAGGTATTGACCCTAGGTATTTGGTCCAAGGTATTGGTCCTAAGTGGTTTTGGTCCATGGTATTGAGAAAGGCCTAAAAACTATAAAAGGAGGAGAAGATCATTAGGCCAAGGTGTGCAAGTATCGAATATCTGATGAATTGTGAGATCTAGTATGCAGGTTATTGGGTTATGGTGCATTGCTGGATCTAAACCAAGGATGAACCTTAGCGGATGATGAGGGATTATATCTAATGATGGATCGGGATCTTAAGGCGTAAAATGAACTATCATTATGTGTTTTTGCTCATGTATATTCTAGATCTGAATACTGACGCATATATTATTTTGTAAATGATATGATCTGGGTATATCTAAAGTTTGGAATAGGTGCAAAACTCTGAATTTATATTTGCGGAAGTATACGCTAGTTGGCTTTGAGAAAAGTGTGTATACACGCAAGTTCGACACATGGAAGTAGCATATACCTTATAAAATATTTTTTAGTTGCTTTTGTTTGCTGTTGCAAAGTTTTGGGTTCTGGCTTGGGTTCTGGTTACTGTATTCTGGTGACAGTATTCTGAATGATCAGATTGATGGGTTGTCAAAGTGATTGATTGATTCGGTTGTGGTTGGTTCAAAAGGTGATTAGTTGATGTAGATATATTTGATGATTGAATTATAGTTATGATGTTGTTGATGGATCCAGTTTGAAAATTTATGAAACGTGGTCCCTGGAGGAAGAGAGAAGGTCATAGCCTTCTGTAGGTCGGCGCCTACGTACTAGCAAACATATCGGCTAGTACAAGAGCTAGGGGGTTGTAGCTCCCTTCCAGTAGTAGCTAGAAAATGAGAGAAGGTTGCAGCCTTCTGCAGGTAGAAGCCTACATACTGGTATAAGTCTGCACCAGTACAAAATTGTAAACATAATTTTCTTATTATTAAAAGAAGACAAAGATGACAGCAGCAGGTGGTTTTTACCCACATTGGGTTTCCACCTTATATCTTGGTGTTCATGTGTGATGCTTATGCTTTTACTGCACTGTCTAATTAATATCTGACATATTGGTTAAAGTTCAATGCATGATAAATTGGGTAAATCAAAATTTCTCTGCATATACGCTGGTTGCTTTAATAACAGTTGCGTGTACACGCTGGTTCACTTAGCTAAAGTAGCGTATAAAAATATGCCAATGGAAATGAAAAATTATTGAGTTACTAATACTGATTCACCCCCCCTCTCAGTATTATTTCCAACACAGAGTTGTTGTATTCCTATCAGCTGGAGTGATCCAGTGAACAGGGTGGTTATAGGACCATACATGTTGGCAGAGATGGAACAGGAAATGCATGTTATCACGAAGAATATAAAGGCAAAATAGGACCGAAAAAATAGTTATATAGATCAACATAGGGCATTTAAGAAGCTTTAGATTGGGGAACATGCATACTTGCGCATCAAGCCCAAGAAGAGATCCTTGAGGATTAGGTCATGTGCGAAGTTGGCACTTTGATATTATGGACCTTTCGAGATCCTTGAGAGGATTGGACCAGTGGCCTACCGACTTACATTGCCTCTGACAGTGAAATTCCATGATGTTTTCCATGTTTCATTGCTTAAAAGATGATCCAGGTGGATATTGGTGGCCACCTGCCTATTCCACTTGGACCCCAACCATTGTTCTGTCAATTTTTTTATTTATTTTTCATTGTAGCACAATTTACTATTTTTGGAAGTTTTTTGTGTCCTGAACTTCCGGATCCGTTTTGAGGTCCTAAACGACGTTTTGTTTTGTTTTGTTTTTTGTTTTTGTTTTTGTTTTTATTTTTGTTTTTGTTTTTGTTTTTTGTTTTTGTTTTTGTTTTTGTTTTTGTTTTTGTTTTTTTTTTTTTTTAATGGGCGATTTCTATGACATTGAGTTTTCAATTGTAGTCCTTGGAGAGATCTTTCCAACGAGGTGTCATGCACGTCAAATGGAGATAATATGACCAAGTTACAACCCTGGAAAGTTGGCTGCCCAACTAACCCCAAAGGGACCCATAAACTCTTGGTGTTACATCTCCTCGGGTTAGGGTTTTGGTTGTTTAGGGTTTTCTCTTATTGTTCAATAATAAAAAGGCCCTCGAGCCTCATTGCGACTCAGTTCAAAGGCATGTAGCCGCCACATCTCTTCTCAGAGATAAGCTACCATCGCCCGAGCTAGTCTCATTTCCATTCTATTTGTAAGCATATTTCATAATTTGATATTAATGAAAGGAAGTGTTATTTCTATTGCATCTCTGTATTTATGGTTATATATGTAATTTGTTGCATTCCTGTTTAAATTCAGATCAGTGGTATCAAAGCGGTCTTCTCCTTCTCTGTTTTTCTTTGCATGTCCCCAATGAGGTCGGGATATAAGGAGTTAGGGATCAAACTGGTCGAACCTTTGCAAGACTAGCCTCGTAAATCTCGACAACCTCCCATGGGGAAGAAAAGAAAGACGAGGGAGCAGGAGATCTTATCAAAATATTGATCGAGGAGGCCCTCAAGAAACAAAGGAACGCGATGATGGATAACCTTGCCTAGATCCTTCAACGGTTGCCCACGGACGACACATCCACATCCAACAACCACTCTAGAGGCTTCACACCTTTTAAGGTACAAGCAACCTTTGACATTCGCATATTTAAGGGCCAAATAGATGCAGACGCCATAGATAAATGGTTGAATATGCTAGAAGGATATTTTGTTGTTCATGATTTTTCCAGTTGGGAAAAGATTACTTTTACTCTTCTCAAAGCCGCCCCCACGTCAAGGATTGGCGAGAAACCTATTGTGAGCAGAAGGATGAAAGTACGACTTCACTGTTTTCAGTCGCTCCCACTTGGAATTCATTCCGGGACACCATCAAGGAGCAGTACTACCTTGTCAGGAGCTACGAGGACAAATACATAAAGTGGGCCACGATGTGGCAAGGAAGAGACCAAGATGTGTTAGAGTTTACCAATGTTTTTCATACCCTTCGCACAAAGTTGGGTATCAAGGATTTTGAGAAAAAATTGGTCCTCAGGGACCGCGGGTGCCTACATAGATACATCCAGGACGAGATGGAGTTCCTGGACATATCCTCGCTCGGCACGATGTATCGATATGCCGTCAAGATTGAGTAGAAGTTTAAACAGAAGAAGTGAGACTTTGGATCTGCGAATTCGAAGCAAGGGAAAGGTGCCCCCAAATCGTAGAACAAAGGACAAAGTCAAGGCAGAACGACCTAGGAAAACCCGCAAAGGCCACAAGCAAAGGACAACACTGTGAAGTCAAAGGAGGACACATGAAATTGGTGTGAGTTCCATAAGAGCTCCATCCGCAACACAAGTGAGTGTCGGGTGAAGCAGTCACTGGTGGTCAAGTTGAAGGCTTCAGAATCAGAGGCATCTTCTGACTCTGAGTCAGAACTTGAAAAGGGGAATGACAAAGGGAAGCAGATTATTGATGCAGAGCCCAATGCCACCATCGCCACCACAAAGATCCAGAAGGAGGAACCCGAAGATCCATAGGAGGAGGAGCGTCTCTTCCGCTCCTAGATGTGGGTAAAGGGTTCACCGCTACAGTTCATTGTTGACAACAGAAGCCAAAAGAACCTCATTGTAGTAGAGCTCATGAAGCGGCTGCACTTATCGACCATATCACACTCACAACCGTACACCATCGGGTGGCTTCACCAAGGACGAGATCTGCACGTGAGCCAACAATGTTGCATTCCATACAACATCAAGCCCTTCACGGATGAGGTATTATGTGACATTGCTCCCCTTGATTTTTGGGATGTATTATTAGGCAAACCATACTTGTGGAAGTGACATGGTGTGTGTGAGTCAAGGCCTCATGCTGTTTTTGTTACATTGGGAAATAAGTCGTATAGGATACTGGAGGTAGCACTGCCTACTGCCATCTTTCTGGTTATTGAAAAACAATGCAGTAAGCTCATTTCAAAAACCAGGAAATTTGTTTTCCTGATGATACGCCCTCAAGGAAAGAAGAAGATGGCAGCCACGAGCTCTAGACAGGACCCCTCCGCACGACAAAAACAGATGGACAAGGTCATGGAGGAGTGCGAGGACATCTTCACCTCCCCCACAGGGGTGCCTCTGCACTCTCAGGTCAAGCACTCCATTGATCTGACCCCAGGTGCATCGTTACCCAATGGACCAATCTATCGACGCTACGTTCTGGAGAACGATGAAATCAAGAGGCAAATTTAGGAGCTGCTGTAGAAAGGTCACATTCGACCGAGTTCATCTCCCTGTGGGAGCCCGCTCGTATTGGTACAGAAGAAGGATGGGACTTGGAGACTCTGTATTGACTATCGGGCATTGAACAAGATCACAGTTCGGACTAGGTACCCGGTCCCACGAATTGATGACCTTTCGGACCAACTCAAGGGGGGAAAATATTTTAGCAAGATCGACTTTAAGTCTAGATACCACCAGGTACCAATCGAACCCTCCGATGTGTGGAAGACTGCCTTCAAAGCCAAGGAGGGCCTTTTCGAATGGTTGGTTATGCCTTTCAGGTTAATGAATGCTCCTGCAACCTTCATGAGGCTGATGGATGGCATCTTGCTGCCATTCACCAACTCATTTTTAGTGGTATACTTGGATGACATCCTAATCTTCAGCCAGAGTTGGGAAGAGCACCTCCACCACATCTGACAATTTCTCCAAACACTGCGGTTACACAAGTTGTGTGCCAATTTGGAGAAATGCACTTTTGGTGTGGATCCAACCAAGATCCAAGTCATTCGAGATTGGCCAGCCCCAACCACTCTGACAGAGCTCTGCAACTTTCTGGGTCTTGCCAATTTCTACTGCAAGTTCGTGTTAGGGTTATCTCATATCACTTGGCCCTTGAGTCAAGTCACCAAAGGAGGAGCGAAAGAAAATTTCTTTTGATCTGAATCTCAACAAAAGGCATTCATAGAGTTGAAACATCGCCTCTGCTCTGCACCATTGCTCACATTACCAAACTCGCAACAACCATTTGAGATCACGACAAATGCCTCTGACTATGCTATTGGGGTAGTCCTTAGTCAACAGGGGCATCCAGTGGCATATCACAAAGAGATACTTTCAGACACAGTCTGAAAGTATCCCACTTATGATAAAGAGATGTATTCCATTGTGCAGGTTTGCTGACAATGGAAGCATTAAATTTTGGGGAAGGAAACGATCATCCACACAGAACAATGACCCTTGTAGTTCATACAGATGCAAGGGAAGATGCAGAATGATCGCCTTCAGAAGTGGTCCACATACCTGCAACAGTTCCATTTGAATATCAGCGACAAGAAGGGAAACACAAATAATGTTGCAAACAGCCTCAGCTTACCACCAATCATGGTGTTAACCATTTGAATATCAGCTACAAGAAGGGCAACACAAATAATGTTGCAGACAGCCTCAGCTTACCACCAATCATGGTGTTAACCACCATGCTCAACTCTTGTGGGCACGAGACTTCTAATTGGCCACTTCTCTACAAAAGTGACCCAGAATTTGGCCACACATACCATATGCTCTTAGAGGGTTAGCAGGTTCTATATTTTCACCTCTAGGATGCTCTGTTATGCCACCTGGGACACCTTTGTGTTCCTTCAAGCGAGCGTGCGAAGATGATTTGGGAAGCGCACCACAGTCAGGCTGATGGGTATTTTGGGGTCGATAAAACGGTGGCAGTAATGCAAAAGTATTTCTATTGGCTGAATTTTCGACAGGATGTTGGGAAGTACATAAGATCCTGCACTGCGTGTGCCATTACCAAGTCGAGCATCAAAAAGCAAGGTCTCTATACTCCGCTACCTAACCCTAGTCGACCTTGAGAATCCATATCCATGGATTACATGTCAGGCCTTCCTTCTACTAGGAATGGCAACGACTGTGTTTTTGTGGTCATCGACAGATTCTTGAAGATGGCCATTATGGCGGCCTGCAAGAAGAGTATCATAGCAGAATCCATTGCTAAAATCTTCTTTGAATGAGTGTGGTTACACTTTGGGATCCCACAGTCTATCATCTCAGATCGGGACAACAGGTTCCTCAGTACATTTTGGTCTAGTCTCTGGTCGATGCTGGACACCAAGCTCACTAAGTCCACAACTTTCCATCCCCAAACTGATGGCTAGACATAGGTTGTCAACAGGATGATCGTACACATTCTGCGCATGTACAACTCAAAGCATCCACGCACATGGGATGAGAGCCTCCCCCATGTCCAATATAGCTACCACCGGGCTCTCCACATCTCGACTGGGCATATCCCTTTTTAGGTGGGCTTGGGATTCCAGCCACTATGTTCCATTGATGTGGCCATACCATTTGCAGCGACTCAGGCAGATTCAGGTCATGTCCAGTTCGAATTCGACAAGCGAAATAGATTCATTGAGCACATTCAACACATCCTCCAATAAGTCCATGACATATTGGACAAATTCAATGCTAAGTACAAGCAACGACATGATCAACATCAAGTGCCACACAAGTTCCAGGTGGGTGACAAAGTTTGGCTACATTTGCAGAAGGAGCGCCTCGCTGGGCCCCACCGCAAGATTTGCCCGCTTCGATATGGGCCATACACCATCACCAAGGTTGTGGGAGATAATTCTTTTGAGCTCAACATTCTCCCATTCCTTGGCTTGCACCTAGTGTTCAATGTGGATTGCCTTCGGCCATACTTTCCACCATTACTGGAAACATCGGACATTGCAGAACAACTCACACCAACAGATTTAAATCCATACTGCATGGAAAAAGCTGCAACTGATCAGATCGTGGACACGTAGATAAAGAACACTCGCCAGCAGAAGATCCAACTGTATCGAGTTGTCAAAGGCGACCAACTCTTGAACCAAGGAAAATGGTTCACTATGGACCAAGTTCAGCAAAAGTTTCCTCATCTCATGGAGGAACTCAACACAATGGAGACCACTACTTCCTAAGGGGGGAGGAATGATCCAGGTGGCTACGAGGAATAATCCAGGTGGCTATTGGTAGCCACTTGCCTATTCCACTTGGACCCCCACCATTGTTTAGTCATAGTTTTTTTTTGTAGCACAATTTACTATTTCTCGCAGCTTTTCGGGTCCTGAACTTCCGAAGCCGTTTTGAGGCCCTAAATGACATTTTTTTTTTCTTGGCGATTTCATTGGAATCACATTTTGGGTTGTAGCCCTTGGAGAGATCTTTCCAACAAGGTATCATGCGCGTCAAATGAAGATAATATGACCAAGTTACGACCCCGGGGAGTTGGCTTCCCAACTAACCCCAACGGGGCCCATAAACTCTTGGTGTTACATCTCCTCGGGTTAGGGTTTTCTCTTATGGTTCAATAATAAAAAGGCGCTTGAGCCTCATTGTAACTCAGTTCAGAGGCATGTATCCGCCACATCTCTTCTCAGAGATAAGCTACCATCGCTCAAGCTAGTCTCATTTCCATTCTGTTTGTAAGCATATTTCATTATTTGATATTAATGAAAGGAAGTGTTATTTATGCTACATATCTGTATTTATGGTCATATATGTAATTTGTTGCGTTCCTGTTTAAATTCAGATAAAAAGATATGTAAAGGATGTTGATCATGTGATTGATTGGTCTGTATTGCAGGTGGAGCCATAAGGAGAATTCCAGCTGGAATCTCAGTTCATTTTGCAATGGAAATAGTTCATGCTTCGAAATCGAGAAATCGAGCAAGTGAAAGTGCAATGGAAGCACTTTGGGCCCAATGAATCCTCATGGGAGATGGTTTATCAAATGCGGGCTATGTATCCTTCATTATTTACGAGTGGAGGCAAATGAGTTTTGGTATATGTACATATTTATGTATGGTTGTTATTATAAATACTGCAATGAGTTGTGTTATAAAGCTCTAATAAGCGGTATGGTCGTCATGTTGTTATGTTTGTCATGTTGGTTTTGCTTTTCAGCAGATTGTTCATTGTAAATACTGCATCGAGCTAAGTTAAAAAGCTCCATGGGCAATATGTTTTGGTTTTCAACGGCCTTGTTGGTTGCAAGTGTAATAGAACATTGAGGATGGTGTTCCCCTAAGGGGGAGGGGCCTGTAACGACCCTGGGTTAAAAGTTCATGTAATAAAGTTAATAAAGGCAAAAATTAGACCAAGGTCATGGGACACTTATTCCAAGCTGAATGATGGGAAAAACATCCTAGTGGATGTTCATTTCATTTATTATGGCTAAGGAAATTGGCAAAGGCAATGGCAAAGGCATTGAAAATGTAAAGAGCCATTAATTAGCATATTATTTGTGAAAATAATGGAAAATAGGAGAAAAGGAAGGTGAAAGGTCATAGGTTTCATGCGAGGAGGAAAGTGAAGGGAAAATAATGGAAATTGAAGAAAATAGAGGCCACAATGACAAAAAGGCTTATGAGGATTATTTCATAATGTTTTGTCACTTCAGTTTTGGATATCTCTTTCTATTCTCTCATATTCTTGCACTGTTAGAGCATTCTTGGAGCATTCTAGCATTGGATAAAGGAAGACAAAGGAAGGATAAGAAAGCAAAGGCAAGCAAGGATCAAGTACGAAAAGTTGGATCAAGCAGCTACATCAGGATTACTTTGCAGGTATTGAGTTGCATGTATGATTACCTTGCTAGTATTGGCATGCATGGTACATGCATGTGTATATTTGGTTCTCTTGCTGCCATTGGCATGGGTTTTTCCATGTGTGAAAGTGGTTTTGGATTTTCCTTGCCATTTCTTAATAACCATAGTGTGATGGAGTTCTCTCTTTGGTTGAGCTTGGATTGCTGGATGGTTTTGGAATTGGGTGAGGTGGTCTTAGGAAAATTCCTAATGGCCTAAAATTCCCTTGACCAGTAATGCTGGGATATGCGGTAAAGCCTAAGGGTGGAGATGAGAAAATTCCTCAAGGTATTGGTGAAGAAATTTAGAGGCATCCATTCTTGTTTAGGGCCTAGTGATCCTTTGACCAGTTTTGGCAGGATTGCAGTAAAGCCTAGTTGGGTAGGTGCTTCCCAATCCCTTGACCGGTAATGGTGGGATATGTAGTAAAGCTTGAGGAAGCCCCAGTTGTTTTGTTGACAGTCCCACATTCATGCTTGGAAAATGGCATGGGGGTGATTGGCTGAAAGAAAGATTTGGTTCAGCCTAATCTATGGTCGGGTGGTACATGGAAGTCCCTGACTCGGTTGCCTTTTTCATATATTAATAAGAGCCCTTTTCCTCTTGTATTTCAGGATTATTTAAATTTGTTATTATGTGGATTTTATGGTTGTTCTATCATTGTTATTATTCTTGTTATAAGCATGGTTTTATGATAGACTTTAGTTATGGCTCTCATCATGTATTGATTAGTAAATTAATGGATTATGAATGCATGACCTAATAGATGTTATTGCAACTATTGTGAGAGGGCATCAGAACTTCTTGATGATTTTCAAATAAGTATGAGACCCCTATGTTCAAATATGCATTTATAACTTGTAGATTACATGTTCACAATGTGTTTGACGAAATGTTTGTCATGGTTAGGCCTTGTTAGGTCAATTTATTGTTTAAGTTTTGCATTATTGGATTTTTCCTTGTGTCATTCATCATTATGGAAAGTTCTATCAAGTTTTTGGTAGAGGTTTGGATCCTAGCCCTGAAAAAGTGGCTCATATTTTGGGGTCGCATGCACAAAAATGAGTAATTTAGACTGCATTCGTTTGGAGGCAGGGTTATCCATGCGACCAGAGGCTTACAGTTGCTTGATTTCCTTGCTATGCAAGCGACTAGGAGTCCAGGTCAGTGAAAAAGAAAGTTAGCTTAGGGTTTGGGCACCTCGAGTGGTTGTTTAGCTCCCGGGGGTATTGTAGCCCCGAGGAAGGTCAATAAAGTTTTGGTTGGATGATTCCACTTCCTTAACTATACTTTGGAGGTTGAGTCACATCGTAGTAACTCTTCATCACATATTTACCCCGATGGACTGGTGAACTTGGGTAAGTGTGGGAGGATGGTGTTACAATTTATCTCTCCCTCTCTTGACTTTGAACATGTGACTTTTTGGGAAGTTTTTGAGCAGCAGGTCAAAATTTTGGGCAACAAAGCCAAATTTTTGGGTAGATTGTTTTAAGCAGTAGGGCTGAATTTGTGGGCATATTTGGGGAACCCGAAATTCTGCCTGAGCATATTAGAGAGGGTCGAAGTTGAAGGGAAAAAGTTTGACTTACCAAGAGGATTGTTTGACGAGGTTTGACCATAACATTGTTGGTCAGCTTGACATCATTATTGACTAGTTGTATTAGGTGTATCCTTTAATGAACTGATGACTTTCTCTAAGGAAAAGATTGGGTTTTTCCCCCAAGTGGGTTTTCCTAGGGTAAATCTTATGTTTTCTTTGTGCATTGTGATCTCTACTATCCTTGTGCTTTTATTATTGAATTTTTGAAATGTAATTGCTTAATGATAAACCGAAATTATCAAAAGAAGATCTACATCATTAGAAGTAATTATTAGTATTTCAAAAGTTTGTGCTTGTATCTATTGCACTCGAAAAAATCAACATGGTTTTAGAGCTTTGGTGATGGAAAGGACATTGAGATCACTCTTGAAGAGCTTTGGTAAATGGAAGATCATTGAAGAAAATCTACATCTACAATCTGATTTTATCTATGACTATGGGTTCGTCTTTGAAGTCTAAGAAGAAATTGGAAGGAGCTACAAATTTTAGGGCTTGGAAAATAGGGATTGAACTCGTCCTTGCAAAGAAAGATCTCTTGGGTAGTTTGAAACGCAAGGCCACTAAACCCTCAGATAATGAAGGAAAAATAAAATATGAGAACGATGACATCATAGCTAGAAGCATCGTTGTGGACTATATCAAAGATCACTTGATTCCTTATGTCGCAAATCTTGAATGTCCAAAGCAGATGTATGATGCCATAGTTGTATTGTACACTATCAACAACAATGGGTAAGCAATGAGTTTGAAGAATGAGCTCCGTGATGTTAGAATGACATAAAATGATACTATAGCCTCATATTTCATAAGGATTTATCAATTAAGAGACCAACTTCAAGAAATTGATGAAATCATCTCTAGAAGGGAACTGTTGACTACAAAACATAATGGTTTAACTGACTCATGGGACTCATTTGCATCTAGTATATGTGGCATAAATGAATCTTCAAAATTTGAAGAAATGCAGACTGCATGTACTCAAGAAGGATGTAGGTTCATATCAAAAAGAAAGATTCAAAAATTTGGAGAAGGTGAATATCAGGCATATGCAACACATTTCAAGGAGGTCAGAAGAAGAAAGAAGTTTGGATTCCAAAGAAGAAATGAAGGAAGAAGACTTGAAGGAGCAGGATCTGCTCCTGAAGAAAAGTTTAATGCTATCATTGTCACAAATTTAGTCATTATAGACATGATTGTCCTGAAAGATCGAATGATAGAAAGAGAAAGGGAAAGCAACATGCTACTACAACAAACATTGATGAACTTCCGAAGAAACCCAAGAATGAAGATTCATGTAACAAAGGCTTCTTCTATTTTTCTGTTCTTACAAGTTCTATTGTAGATATTGATGATTTGTGGCTAGTAGATGGTGGTGCCTCAAGGCACACGATGGGAGACTGTGACAACCTCATAAGTCTATTGGAAATGATACTATCTCAAAAGGTATAACCTGGAGACAACAACAATTATGCAGTAAAAGGAATTTGAAAAACTTCCATTCAGCTAGAATCATGTGAAAGCATTCATCTTAGCAACATACTATATGTGCCAGGTTTGAAAAATATTTTGGTTTCTATTTCATGTCTGGAAGATAAGGGGGATAGAGTATAATATTTTGATGGTAAAGTACTTGTGGCCAAAGGGCTCAAGTATATATTTTTCTAGAGTAATTGGACTTTGTGAAGGAAGGTTGTATATACTCTTGAAACAACCTTATAGAGTCTCATGTTTTCAAATTGAATAAATCTTTGCATGGACTTAAGAAAGCACGTAGATCCTAGTACCCTCGAAATGATAACAGCCTGATAAGACTTGGTTTCTCCAAAAGTGATGTTGATCCAAACCTATATATCAAGGATGAGAAGAATGAACCTATGATTCTATCATTGTACACTGATGACCTATTTTTGATAGGTATGGACCATCTCATTATTTGGTGTAAGAGGGAGTTTGCCTCTGAATTAGATACAAAGGATCATGGTTTGATGCACCACTATTTGGGAAAAGAAGTTTGGAAAAATCTTGGTGAAATCTTCTATGGTCAAGGAAAGTATATTATCAATATCCTACAAAAGTTTTGGATGATGGATTGTAAGTCGATGCAACTCTTATGGTGACAAATTTGAGAAAGTTGAGAGATTTTGAGTTAGATTTGGTAGACCCATCCATGCATTGAAAGATGATCGGTTCACTGAAGTATTTGGTTAATACCAAGTCAAACATTTTCTTTGTAGTAAATACTCTAAGCCAGTTGCAGGTGGAACCAAGACACGATCATTGGATTACAACAAAGCATGTATTGAGATATTTGCATGGTGCAGTTGATTATGGTTTGAGATATGCCTCAAATGATGACATACAATTGTAGGGATATACATATGTAGATTGGGTAGGTAGTGTTGAAGATAAAAAGATTACATACGAAGGTTGCTTCAGTTTGGGCTTCATTATGATTTCGTGGATGAGTAGGAAGCAGACATTTGTTGCACTAAACACTATCAAAGAAAAGTATATTGCAGCCAGTTTAGCGAATTGTGAAGCAATGTGGCTTTGGAAGTTACTCGAAGGACTATTTGATTAGGTGCTAGAACGAACCGTGATATATTGTGACAATCAAAGTTGTGCAAAGTTAACAGAGAATCCAACTTTCCATGATAGGTCAAAGCACATCAAGATGAAGTACCACTGATGAGCAAATAACTAATATTCGTATAAAGCCTTTATTCAGAGCGAAGTTTGTATACTTCAGGGACAATCTTGGACTTATTGAGAATGTTTGTCTCAGTGAGAGGGAGTGCTCATGAGATAACATCATGGATTGGCATTTTCCTTATGCTAAGTATGTTGACTAGAATTAGGGAGAATCGTTCGACAGAGGACAAGGATTCTTCTTGTGTCAAATACGTTAACCAGAAATAGGAAGAATGGTCCTAGAGCATCAAGCCTCGAATTACTTAGATAAAATGTGGCCTTTGGAGATTTACCATGCATGAAAGACATTGAACCGAATAATGGTGAACCAAGATTAGTCTGTATACCATATGCGAAAAAGACTGGAATTATGGTTACTAGTTGATGCTAAATGATGTACCATGTGTTAAGAGTATCAACCAAGATTTTGGTGAGGATATACCATAGGTCAGAGGTATTGGCCAATATTATGGTAACTCGTTGATGCTGTTGACTTACCATGCATCAAATTTGTTTGACCAGATTATGGTAATTGGTTGATGCTATTGGTTTACCACATGTCACATTTGTTGACTCAATTATGGTGGTGATGATTTGTTATAACCTTTTCTCATAGAAATTTGTCAACAAAAGAACAATTGTTTAGTCATTATGAAAACCGTGTGAATACCTCCCTAACTAAGAGGGAGTGTTGAATTTTGTAGCTATGGTCAGCCTTCATAATTTATATTTTAGCCCTTGAAATATATAATGTAATTGTAAGACATGTTCTTCATGTCATTTTCATTGTTTAGCCCTTGAAAGAATTATTATAAGACATGTTCTTCATGTCAATATCAAAAGAGAAAATTTCAAAATTTGAATTTTGAATTTTTGGCTCCAAACTTGTCAAGTCGACCAACTTGCAATTCAAGTCATCCCCAGTGAAGAGACACACCCTTTAAGATAGGAAAAACACTATATATAGAGAATTTGACCTACTCCACAAGGCACCATTCAACCTCACACAAGGCAAGTAACATTTTGGGCATCTCAGCGAAGAAGAAGAAGGACGAAGAAGGATGAGTTCATCTCTCTCTATCTCTCTTGGATTCACACGTGTGACTTTCTGAGCAACAATTTTTTAGCATCAGGGCTGAAATTCTAGGCAGATAGTTCTCGGAAGCAAGGTTGAGTTTTTGGGCATATTCTGGGAGGCTGAAATTCAACCTAAGTAGATCAAAGGGCTGAAGTTGAAGGGAAGGATTTTAACTTGACAAGAGGTTTGTTTGACCATTACATTGTTAGTCAATTTGACCTCATAATTGAATAGCTGTATTAGGTGTATCTCTTGTTGAACTGAAGAATTTCTCTAAGGAAAAGGTTGTTTGGTTCCCCCCCCAAGTGGGTTTTTCTAGGGTAAATATTGTGTTCTCTTTATGCAATGTGATCTCTACTATCCTTGTGCTTTTATGGTTGAATTTATGAAGTGTAATTGCTTAATGATAAACTGGAATTGTTAAAATAAGATCTACATCATTAGAAGTAATTATTAGTATTTCATAAATTTGTGCTTGTATCTATTGCACTGGAAAAATCAACAATAGTCTGATATGGCCATTGGTAACTCCTTAGGTAAATGTGTTATTATAGATTCAAAGTGGGGGACAACATCCTCAATCTATGTTTGACTATGAATTCATGTTGATTTGAGATAAGGTATACTTGACTAAATTGTGAGGTATTGCCAACATTGTAGCTAGACACAATTATTGAATTTATGAACATGGTATTTTTGTAAAAGGTTTATTTCAAACATTGATATCATTTGAATGTGAAGGTTTCTCAAGCTAAGAACCAAAAGAATAGAGAACCCTCGTTGTGGAGACTTGGTGAAGAGTCCCTTTAAGGTGGCTCCAAAATAAGTCCCAAAGTCACCTAAGCATACAAATTATGCAAAGGACCCTAATCTACCTACTAGCTAGTGTAGATCAGTCTTAATTGCAGGTCTATCAAATATTGAGAGGAATCAAATCTCTCGAGGTGTAAATTATATTATCATTTAAGATGGATCTAGGCAAGTTGTAGCTTCACTCAACTCTACAAAACTTAGAGCTCATGACTTTTGCATATGTGGATATGTAACTATACAATTTTGATTATTGTTGTTATATTTAGATTTTCTTTGTCATAATACTTTTATGTAAATAATATATCTATCGTATTTCTATTTGTGTAAATCTAGTATCCTTCTCTTTACCTCTATATAATAGTTATTATATGAGGTGTACATCTCTCTCTTTTTCGTATATATAGAGAGAAATTTTTATTTCCATTTGTATCCATATTTAGCTAACATATGGCATTGCTATTACTATTTGTACAAGCATTATATTTCTTTTAAGCCTAGTGTATGACAATGTAATCATTATCCACATGAAAACATCTTTATCATACTAGGTTGTAAATGCATTTGGTGATTTTCAATGCAATAATTTTGGCAATAAAATAGTCTCTAGTTATGAATCATGAGTCAAACCCTCTACCTTTAGTCTCCTTCCCTAATGGTTTCCTTATAAAAATGAAGTGAAGACTTGAATAAAACGTTTAGAATTTGAAAGAGAACCAAACCCTTTGATCAATGTCAAAATTGTTTGTTAGGTGGGATTGAAAATAAGGAAAGGAGAGGAAAGGAAAAAATTGCAAGTTGTTAGTCAAGGGGATCTTCAAGCAATGGGTTGAGAAGCAAGATTCCCCTATGCAAATATTACGATGCAGACAAGGTGATGTGTAGCCTTTACCAGAAAAAAAAAGTCATACTTAATCATTTAGATACATGTAAAGAGTTAAAAAAATGAATATATAACCATAGGATTGAAGTTTTCAATTCTTAATTACCATCTTCTTACACCCTTCCATTGAATTCTTTGATAATGCAAAATTATCATTTTTCTCCTACAATTCAATTCTCTACCTTTTTATCCCTTTGGGTAACCAAATATAAATCACAAGGAAAAGCTTTTGAGTCAACATTTTTCCACAACCTTTGTTCCACTATCTTGTTGAAACAATCACATGACAAATGTTAAACCCGACAATGCATTGAAATGATTTAATGAATTGAATCATAGGATGATCCTTTAGTATGTAGTTTATGTTAGCTTTCTAGATACTCCAAAGATTTTTACGCCATATTTGGTGATTCTTGATGAGATTTGTAGTACGTGGTGTGTGTTTAGCCCTGGATGGTCCGAGATGGATTATGGCATGCAAGATGGTTGATGATGGATTCACACATTTGAGATAACTTTTTAGTAGTTGCTTCATATCCATTGGGTACTTTATTCGCATTCTTCCATAGAGAATTTCAGTTCTTTTAATAGGTTGGGGATGTCCTTCATGATGGGCACATGGAGAGTTTCACTTGCTTGGAAATTCCCGATGTATTGAGGAGAATAATTGTGCATTTTAGAGGAGGGAAATAGGCCCTATATAGAAGGGGGTAGGTGGAATTCTAGGTTGGATTCATTTAGGGAGGATTTGAGTTGGCTTAAGGATGCCTATGTTGCGACAATGTTCATGTAGGGGGAGTGGACCTAAAGGAGCACATGGATTAGGAGGAGAAATGGAGCCTATATGGGCTTGTGATGGAGAGGTATGGACACACCTTGTGTGGCTACATTATCTTGAAGTCCTTATTATGTATGTAATCCCCTTGAGCATTGCACGTGTACCCTTGGAGTAGAGCGCTTCACTTATGTAGGCCTATAAATGTGTGTTCATGTTGTTGCTTGTTTGTAAGGACTTCAACCCACATTGTATTATTAGGCTTCCGTACTTGTTATACATATAGAGGAAGGATAGAGTCATACATATCTACTCCCATAGGGAAGTTTGTTTGCCAAACATATACTGCATTTGACCCTCACCTTCATAAAAGAGTACTTTAGGGTTAATTTTTTAAAGATCTTAAACAATTGGTTTATAATGATGTCAAGGGGAATCTACTTAATTAACCAATTAGGTATAATAACTAGTCAAACCTTGCTCTATGTGGAAAATTTTGAAACACAAAATTAGAAATTCCCCCTTGATGGCCAAATATGAGACCTTTGAAAAAATATATGAATGTACCCGAGGCTTAGCACTCAAAAGGTGTTTCTTGTTGCAAATAGAAAATGATAAATCCATGTTGTTAATCAAGGAAATAAAGCACCATTAACACAAAATACATACCTAGTTGGGATAACCTCGTGATAAGGGATAACCTTCCCTTCCTCTACACTAGTTGGATAAACTTCACTATGCAAAGGAATGGTCTTGGAAGGCCATCTACCTTTTGGAATTTAGTTCATTTCTCACCTTCTCATAGGAGGAAGCTTCTCACTAAAGTTACTTTCCCTTCGGTTGAGCACTTTGTACCTTGTCCTCCCGATGGTAAAAAAAGTAGGTCAAGTCCCTCTCCCTTTCCCTTTGGTTTTGCTCAATCTTGCTCTAATCACTCACTAGTTTAGGAATGTCTGCTCCCAATCCCATGGACTCAACCATGGAGAAAGAGCATGTTAGCATATCATAGGTCACCTCCTCCAAAGGGGGAAACATGGCCTAGTCTCCACCTTTAATTCCAATCCTCAATCCTAGAATATGTATCCAAGATGCATAATTCATGCCTACAACAACTTAGAAGAATGTTATTTGCAAAAAACCTATAGTGAATTGGAGGGCATCGGTGGTAAGGAGATGGATTTCATGTTGAAGGTTATTTATGAAGTGTCCATCATGGAATATTCAAGTACTTATAGACTCCATTATAAAAAATCACGGTGACTTTAAATTTAGACATATTTGCAAGGCATTGAGATTGTAGGGTTTTTGTTAGGAATGACCCTCAATTTTGTTTAGTCTCGTTCTACTAATTTTTATTTCTTCATACATAGGGTAGATGTAGAGTGGCCACTCTTTTCCTACAAAGAATTGCAACCATTGTAATTAATCATGGGTACAACCAAACACATAACATGATGTGTTTTTTTCTCTACATGGGATGGTTAGATGCTTCACCTAGCCAATAATTACATTTCAAATGATGCTGTTGAGAGGGAATTTTTCTAGAACTAATTCGCAAAAGACCACCTAAAATTTGAGTGGATAATATACAGGGACCTTAATAATGTGGAACCTAGGGATGATAAATAAGGAGTGAACCTTGTTTGAATAAGCACATGGGAGAGAATGATTAGGGATGGCCTCAAGGCCAATATTATCCCATGTCACCCCAATTAGGTTCAAGGGCATGCATGTTTAGTTATGGTTCAATTGGTTGGAGTTTAGGAAAAATAAAGAAAAACTTTTGAAATGGTTGGATATAGCTATGTTATTCGACTATAATTCCTTTTTCTTTGATTTTGGATGGGGTAAAACAATGCAAATGATGGGGTAGTTTACCCTCTTTGATGATAAATCCATTACACTCTTTATTTCATGGGGAGAATGATAAGGTGAGAATGCAAAAAAGCAATATTTCTTGTTAATGTCTCTCACCCAAAGCACCCAACTTGTGTCTAATCAATTAAGAGGAATTGCAACTTGTTACTTAGGGAAAGGGGAAATGGTAAATAGATTGACAAATGGAATGATGTATTCAACTAAGTCATGGGCTTCATGTGTGGTTCTGGCAAACAATTGTAGTGAGGTGTAAGTGATACAAGGTTGTTTTAAAAACAACTAAAATAATTATCCCAGTATGTTTAGTTTTCTCCATATGAAGAGACACTCTATGCACAAGTCGATAAGCATAGGAATTTTTGTATATGGATGAGATGTGTTAGCATGCAACACGTGAATCTAGGCATGTTAATATTGGCTTAACATTGGATACATGCTAGCTAAGGTTTCTTTTAAACCCTTAGCCACTAAGGAGGCTACTAAATGGATTATATATGTTAAAATGATGGAATGATATGTTACTAAGAAAAAGAATATATGGTCAGAATCTATTAGTAGTCATTAGATTAATTTCCAATGGAAAGGTCCAATCGAGAAACATCTTGCAGAGATGTAAACATGTTAAGGTCATACTCAAATAATCATCTCCAAAGCATGAAAAATTACGTGAACATGAGGTAATCCTAGAAAATATGTTAACATCTCTAATGGTAATAGAAATCAATAAATCTCCCAAATTTGATGGGTGTACATGTGAGTTTCATAAGGTCACATGGAACTTGCACAATAAAACCATCCTTAAGAAAACATTGCACAATGATGATAAAGTTTCTTCCTAAAGTTGGCGACCCTAAATTGACTATTAATAGATGACCTATAACATTGTTGAACATTTTGTGCAAGAACTTATCCAAAGTAATTTCTTTACAACTCAGGCACACCCTATCTAAGATTATCTGAACTAAAAAACAACCTTTTGATGGATAGAGTTGTCATTGATGTCAAAAATAGAGGAATTACAAAAGGAGATGCCAATTCAAGGGGAAGTCTAAGAATGATCTAACCACAAAACATCACACCTTCAGGAATAAGCTTGTTGCAAGTTATTTGGAGTCCTCCAAGTATTGATGGAACATGTGTTTTTAAGGTTTGTCCCATTGTTTAAACATTTTAATACATACATACATTTTCTACCAAAAACATGATAAGTAATCTCCACTAATTGTTAACATTTTAACATGTAAATTACTTAGCTAGTAGACAGGTCGGCCCCAAGAAAAATTGACTAAAAACCTTAACAAGTCGTCTCCCAAAAAGATGGCGTAAAACACTATTTATTGCCACTCATGTGGCTCATCTGATCATCAAATCATGTTCTTAGAAAGTAATGATGTATCTGACAAACCACAGGGCCGAGCTGAGGGAGACAAGGTCAAGCCTAGTTGGGACAAGGAGGATTGCAGAGGTTGTAGGAGGCTCTTTCACTATATTGTGGGGATAGATTTCAAACCATTTTGAGAGTGAGTTGAAAGCACAAAATCAGGTGAATTATCCTTTGTTATAGGCTTGAATTGTCCTAGTTGTCGGCCGTAGACAGGCTTGATTGTAGACTAAAGTGAAGGCCAAGTATTTGTGCTCGAGCAGATCGAATTCTGGGAAACCTTTAAACTTGCTTTGGATTACGTTTATCCTATGTGAAGGATTGGCTTGTAATCCCTACAAATATCATACCCATTGTGCTCAAAGTATTGCCATTTCTATGGCAAACAATGTAGAATTCATTGTGGTTAGAAGGGTTTTAAAAGTATAGAAGAGAAGTAGATTATCAAGGCATGTAGGGCATACTGAAAGGAGAAAACAAAGAGTAGTTTTGTGTTATTATTGCAGTATCTCAGTAGTAAACAAGACTGGGATCTTGAGGTCAGAAAGGAGGCATGTTCCTAAGCAACATATATTATAGGCATAGTTTTTAGGGCTGTGGAAGCCCTTGTAAAAACCAACAGTGAAGCAACATGTGTTATATGTTGTATAGACCATAGCTTGGGTAATGAAATTTAATAGTAAAATAATAGGTTTTTGTGTATAAACATCAATGTGAATTAGTCAGAGGATAAGAAGTAGTGTTTGCGGAAAGCTTCAAGTGTTCTCAAGTTTGGAAAGTTCTACAAAGTAAACAACTACAACGTCCTGAGATGTGAAGTGAAGCTCAAATGGCCGAAGCCAAGGACTAAAAAAGGTAAAATAACATGACAAGTGGTTGTGATTAGGCTTAAAGGAGTGAATCTAAGAGTGGCATGTTTGGGTGACAACTCCATTGAAGAAAGGAAATTTGTGTGAACCATGAGTAGCTGTGAAGTACCTTGAAGAAGTAGGTTGGTGCCCATAAATTATTGAGTTGGTGCTAAATTAAGGGGACTAGAATCTCTTGTAGGTTGGTGTCTATGAGACTAGGGGACTGAAATATCCTATAGGTTGGTGCATACAAAAGTTGTAAGTTGGTGCTTACTTTATACAAGGAAGTTTAAAAAAAATTTACAAAGAAAAAATGTATGTGTAATATAAAGAATCCGTTTTTCATTATTTATGTGCATCAATTGTTTTAAAAGCTAAAAATTGTTAATAGCAACAAAATATTGATTCACCCCCCCCCTTAGTTCTTCGAACAATTGGTATCAAAGCTAGTTCCTTCAGACAAAACCTAATAGTTGGAAGGTAGACCTCATAAACACAGATGGCAAGGCCAAAAAGTCGATATTCCAAACCCCTGAAACAAGTCTCCTCCATGGCCATGAAAACATAATCTTTTAAAGAAGGTGAAGACAATCATAACATACCGTCAGATCTAGAAGAAGGTTACACCATTGAAATGGACTTTAAAGCAAAATTTGTGGCTACTCGAGAACAAATAGTCAGGATCATAAAAGAAAATATAAGGCTTAAAGAGTGGTTGCAAATCCTTGAAGAGAAGAGTCATAACATTGATAAAACAAAAGTTTTCCTCCTGAGATTTCAAGCAAAGGAAGCATAAAAGAGAGAAGAAATGTTGTCAAGTCAGCTGAAGGAAAAGGTTGAGGATTATGAGAAGCTAGAAGCAAAATTTGATCAAAAACAAAAAGAGCAAGAGCAAAAAATTGAAGAATTCATCTCCTTGAAAAATCATCTAGAAGAAACAAAGAAAACAAAAGAAGTGATGAAAATCTAGTTGAAAGAAAAATAAGAAAGTTGTGAGAAGCTTGAAGCATAAATTGTCTAATTAAGGAATGAAGTTGACAAAGTCAAAAGTTCTCAAACATTGAATGATATTATTAACACTCAAAAATCACCATGCAACAAAACAAGCCTTGTTTATGTGGGTGAGACTTTATACAAAGAATATGCAAGCCTTACATTACCAAAAAATAAGTTTGAAGGAAAGCTTGAAGGCCATGTTAATATTCTTCAAAGCCCCAGTCAAATTGGAATCAAGCAAAGAAATCAAGATGAGTTTGGAAGAGGTACTACACCAAGAAGCTATGTTGATGCTCTCAAGGGACCAAGGCAATCCTAACCATCAAGGTATCAAACCATATTTCTTGGTCATTGTTTTTCATGTACAGAATTTGGACATACATCAAGGGATTATAGAGCCTATGCAAGGAATGATTATGTAAGTGGAAGAGGCCCTTATCAAACCCATAGAAGCAAAATTTCAGGAAAACAAATCAAAGATCATAATAACTACATCAACAATCATAATTCATTTTCTTACCTATTCAAGTACAATAAAAAATGCTACAAATGCCACAATTTTGGGTATATAACACATAATTGTAGAAGAAACATGAGATGGTTTCCTAAACAAATCAAAGAAGAAGATATTTCTACTAGGAATAAATAATAACACACCAAGGTGTGGAGAAAAAAAGCGAACAACTAAAGATGGGTATGTATGCTCAAGGAACATGTTTAAATTGTCGATGAAAGTTTTTCAAGTATATGCAAGGTTGAATGCTCAGAGGTAGTCAAAAAAAGGGAAGTCTGGACTATGTAATATGATGTCATGTTTGAATACATACTAATCACAAAAAGCTTGCAGAGGAGTTTTCATGATGTGGATTAATATTTTTTATTGTACCAAAGTATATGAAGCATATTTTTTCATTTCCCGAAGGTTTTCTCAGGAAAATATGTGCAAAAATAGGGATCGTTGATATGGAAGTTATTTACAGTTTTGCTGCTTGGAATTTATTCATGTGCTTTCTTGGTGTTGATGAGAGTATCTTTGTTGGGAAATAAAGACAAGGTTCCTCTTTGGAGAATAAGATAAACCACACAATGCCAACAACCAAATATTCATAGTTTTCCTATCCATTACCCTGAAACACGACTAGGCATTAGCAATAGATAAAGAGGGCCATAATCATAAGAGTAGAGGCATGAGTTGCAAATATTTTGTGGAGTATGAAAATAAAATAGAAGAGTTGTGTAAATATTATGAATTAAAGAAGAAAAATTCTCATGAGGCATGGATGTCCCTGGAAGATTCCAACCGCCAACTTGAAAAACTCAGGAATGAACTTATGCGCAAGTATTTGCATGTTGGATCTTTAGCTCATGCTACGGAGTGCCAACTGAATGAGCTAAGAGACCTTCAGGACACACATGAAAGAGAAAAGAAAATGTGGGTCTTATCATTTAACCAACTAAATGACAAAATCAAGGTACTTAAGAGTGAACATGTTAAACTTTTGGAAGAGGAAAATTGCGATGCTTCTGTGCTACCTAATATTGGTGAAATGACTCCTTCTATGCAAGCTCTATTTAATTAGCATGAGGAAATAAAACTCGAGTACAGTGAACTCAACAAAAAGTTTGTAGAAGAGAGTAAGGAACAAAAACAACTCTATAACAAACTATTGGAGCTTAAAGGAAATATTAGAGTCTTATGTAGGTGTCGTTCATCGGCTGCTCAAGAGGTTTCATAAGGAGCAATTTCTTTGGCATTATATGACATTGCAAAAGAATCTTAAGATCAATATCTCAACCAATGGAGCCCCCAAAAAGGTCTTCAAATTTGATTCCATTTTTACTCCAGAAGTTGATCAAGTGGATATTTTTATATTGCACCTATTGTGGTATCAATTTTGGATGGTTACAATGTTTCTATATTTGCATATGGACAAATTAGAATTGGAAAAACATTTACAATGGAGGGAAAAAAATAAAAGTGTGGTGTTAGCTATCAATTATTTAAGGATCTATTCCAAGTAGGCAATTAAAGGAAAGGATAATTCAAATATGACATATCTAAGAGTTGTGTTAGATGTTTACAATGAACAAATACATGACTTGCTTGCATCTCCTCAAAGAAGAAAAATTGTAAAGAAACTAGAGATAAAGTAGATGGATGAAGGGATTCATCATTCCCAGGTCTTGTTGAAGCACAAATGCACAATATGAATGAGGTCTATGAAGTTTTGTAAATTGGAAGCAATGCTACAATTGTTGCCTCCATTAATGCCAATGAGCATAGTAGTCGTCCTCACTGGATACTTTATGTCATGGTAAGGGTGGAAGAAGTCAATTAATGGAGAATGCACTAGTAGAAAGATTTCTTTGGTTGATATGGCTAGAAGTGAGCGAGTAGTAAAAAATGATATTCAAGGGGATCGCATTAAAGAAGCACATAACATCAACAAGTCACTCACTTCTCTTGGGGATGTGGTATCATCTCTCACAATTAAAGATAGTCACATTCCTTTCAAAAACTTAAAGCTGTCACACTTACAACAAGATTCAATAGGAGGAGACTCAATGGGAAATGATATGTGTTGAAAAAGCTATTAACAACACATGTAGGTCTTTGAGGTTGTTTTACATGGAAATAAAAATGAAAGTCATTATATTCTCCTAACAGGAAATTGACCACATTGAAAGACAATGGAAAGAAAATTCTATTACTTGACTTGGATCGAAGAAAAACACAATGAGGAAAAGAGTCATAACTTTCAAGTATGATTTGGAAAAGGAGATATCAAACCATGATTTTTTTGGCAGTGATGGAATAGTTAAGACTTCTTATTTTAATGTTAGTAGGATGTTTGAGGGAAGCAATGATGAGCTTCAAAGGTCTCGTGGTACTCCTGTTTTTTTTACTACAACAGAGTGCTGCTTAGGCTTGATACATCATTGTTGATGTCGAGGCATTGGTTGTGACACTATATTGCATGCTGTTGGGTTCTTATGTCATTGAAACCAATTCAAGGAAAAGATGCATAAAAGGTAAGGAAGCACTGTACACTTTGAAGTTTGAATATGGCATTAAAAACATAGAGGGAAAGGAAATGTTTGACACATTAAACACAACATTTGAAAGAGAGTGTAACAACCTACTTGATTCAAATTTCCTTTGGAAGCACAAAGTCAGGGGGAGAACTCCTCAATGACAAAATTAGAGGAGAGAATGCAAACAAGGGGGGCGCCCTATTTTCCATTGATGTCAAAGGGAGAGAGAGCGCAGAAAGAGGGAGAAAATGAAAAAAGGTTGTCGTCAATGACAAAGGGGGAGATTGTTGGATGGAGTAGTCATTGATGTCCAAGCTAGAGGAATTATAAAAGGAGATGTCAATGCAAGGGGAAGTCTATGAATGGTTTCACCACATAACACCACACCTTCAAGAATAAGCTTGTTGCAAATTATTTGGAGTCCTCCAAGTACTGATGGAACACATGTATTTAAGGTTGGCCCCACACTTAAACATTTTAATATATACATAATTTTCTGAACAAAAGGATGAAAAGTTGTCTCCAACAATTGTTAACATTTTAACATGTATCTTGCTCGACCAGTGGACAAGTTGGCACCAGGAAAAATTTCCTAAAAACCTTAACAATTCAGCCCCCAAAAAGATGACGTCAAATGTTACTTATTACCACTCATGTGGTTCATTTGAACTTCAACTTGGGTTCTAAGCAAGCAATAAGGTCTATGACAGACCACAGGGTTGAGCTAAGCGAGACAGGGCCAAGCCTACTTGATACAAGGAATATTGTAGAAGTTGTAGGAGGCTCTTTTGCCACGTTTTTGGGATTGGTTTCAGACCATTTTTTAGGGCAAGTTGCAGGCCATAGACAGGTTGGATTGCAGACTAAAGTGAATTCCAAGTCTTTGTGCTTGTGTAGAACAAATTTTGGGTAACCTTTACACTTATTTTGGAGTAGGTCGAGCCTATGCAAAGGACTGGCTTGTAATCCCTAAAAAGATCAAACCCCAAGTGCTCAAGAAATGTAATTTATGCTACAAATAATGTAGAATTCACTATGGCTATGATGGTTTAAAAAGAGAAAAATAGAAGAAAATTATGAAGGCATATAGGGCATACTGAAAAGAGAAAACAAAGAGAAGTTTTGTGTTATTATTGTACTATCTCAATAGTAAACAAGGTTGAGCTCTTGAGGTTAGAAAGGAGGCCTATCCCTAAGATGCAGATATTGTAGGTAGATTTTGTAGGGGTGTGGAAGCCCTTGTGGAAACTAGTTGTGAAGCCGCAGGTGTTATCTGTTGTATATACCATAGCTTGGGTATTGAAGAGTAAAATAACATGTTTTTGTGTGCATACAGTAGTGTGAATTAGTAAGAGGATAAGAAGAATTATTTGTGGGAAGTTTCAAGTGCCCTGAGGTTGGGAATGTTTTACGAAGTTAGCATCTACAGTGGCCTAAGATGTGGAGTGAAGCTCAACTAGCCTGAATCAAGGAGTGTGACAAGGAATAAGAATATGATAAGTGGTTGTGATTAGGCGTGAAGGAGAAAATATAAGAGTGGCATGGTTGGGTGACTGTTGGGAAAAATATTGGAGGGGGGGGGGGGGGGGGAGTGAATTATTATTTTAAAACTCACTTAAACTTTTCTTTTCTTATTCATATTTATGTACGCAACTATAATAAAGTAAATCTATGTATGTACGCGACAGTTATGCAGACAACTAGCGTATATCTAGTTAACTAACTTTTCATTTAATTTATCATCTATTTAACTTGAACCAGTGTATTTTCATTAGGAATTAATTAAACAATAACCATGTGCAATAAGAATAGAATAAACCATCACACATAAGCAACAAATCAACACACATGAACACTAGGATTTTTAGGTGGAAACCCAATGTGGGAGAAAACCATCACTGTTGTCGTCTCCATCTTCATCTTTTATTATAATGAAAAACTTCTTACAATCTTGTACTGGCGCAGACTCATACTAGCACACAGGCACCCACCTGCAGAAGGCTACAACCTTCTCTCATTCTCCAGCACCCACTGGAAGGGAGCTCCAACCCCCTAATCAGATTTACCAGCTACCACTGGAAGGAAGCTTCAACTTCCTCACTGAAGGATCCAACCCTCAACACCTCTGTGGACCATGTTTCATAATTTTCATACTGGATCCACCTGAACCAAAACATCAAATCTGTAGGCCACGTTTCATCAAATTTTCAGACTGGACCCACTACCATCATTTAAGCCCAATATCAAATAAAAAACTGAAATCAGTCACTATATCAAATCACTGAACCAAATCATTGAATAAACCATTGTATGAAGAGTTTGTAGGGTTGTGGAATCCCTTGTACAAATTAGCTATGAAGTCGTAGGTGTTATCTATGTCTATACCTTGGCTTAGGCAGTGAAATTGAAGAGTAAAATAACATGTTTTTGTGTGCATACATTAGTGAGAATTAGTAAGAGGATAAGAAGCATTATTTGTGGGAAGTTTCGAGTGTCCTGAGGTTGGTAAATTTCTACGAAGTTAGCATTTACAGTGACCTAAGATGTGTGGTGAAGCTCAACTGGCTTGAGTCAAGGAGTATGACAAGGAAAAAGAACATGACAAGTGGTCGTTATTAGGCTTGAGGGAGAAAATATAAGAGTGGCGTGGTTGGGTGACACCTACACTAAAAAAAGGAAATTTGTGTGAACCAGAAAAAGTTGCGAAGTACCCTGAAGAAGTAGGTTGGTGCTCAAATAAGGGGATTAGAGTCTCCTATAGGTTGGTGCCTATGAATTTGTTGATTTGGTGCTTAGCTAGGATACTGAAATATCCTATAGGTTGGTGTCTACAAAAGTTGTAAGTTTGTGATTACTTTGTGAAAGGAAGTATACAAAATATTTATAAAGAAAAAATGTAGAAGTGATTCTTATATAAATATCTGTGTTTCATGATTTATGTGCATCAAATGTTTTAAAAGCTAAAAATTGTTAATAGTAATGAAATAATGATTCACCCCCCTCTTAGTATTTCCAACAGCTTCATTTAAGGCCACTTCATGTTAGACATTGTTATAATCGTTTGGAAATTGATGGAGTAGTTTAATAGCATGGGTCCAAGTGCCTTGTTTCTTAAAAATGATTTCCAGAAGGGTTACAATAGAGTCGAGTGGACACATGATTTGCATCTTTTCACTTCAAAGATGTATATAGAATTGCATTTAAAAGGGCATGCAACCATAAGATGCATATACATAAAAGAAACAAAAATAAATGACAACCATGAGAAGAAAAGACACAACAGGTTGATAACGAAGTTCACACAGTGTGGGCTACGTATCCAGGCTCTTCTCAAAGTGGGGAGACATCTTTCATTAATCTTCAGTGAAATCAAATTACATGCATGTACAAAAGGCACCTTATACCTCCACTTCCGAGGATGGCATGAAAATGCACATATTTTCTGAAGAAATGCACTGCACCGTTCCATTCCTGGTGAAAAATCGTGAAAAATCACTGTAAACTCGACCCCTTTTTGCTTCAATCAAAATCTGGGTCCCCAAAAATCTCAAAGATTCCTTCTCGTGGGTTGAATGGAATTCAACTACTCAAATGAAGAATTTGATCACACCATCGTGTTCCTGGCGAAAAACTGAGAAACATGAGTAGTCAGTCTGGTTTTGAAACTGTAAAAAATTGGGCGTTTGGGGAATCTTTTAGATTTCATGTAGATTCCCGTATCAAAGTTCCATTGATCAACGTTCATGTCTCGAAAAATTGCTGATCGAATCAGAGAACCATATGCACAATTAGACTCCTGGTGAAATTCTGATTAATTTGAGTATAAACTTGGAATAATTATGATATTGTGAAAATTTGGCTCCAAAAAAATCTTAAAAATTTCACAAGCATCATTTTTTTTTTTTTTTTTTTCATCAAGGTTCCTCTCTGTTGATTTCATAACTTTCAATGATCCACCTCTCCCATACCTTAGTGCTCACACCTCCACCCTAGTGGTTCTTCCCATTGAATGTAAGGGTTGGATTTTAATAAATTTTGTGAGTGACATTTCGAACGGCTCCACTTGGGCACTACTGGTCGGCAGGATAAATTTAGTTCATTGTTGAAAGAAGGGGTTGGGGTTTCAAACCCTTTTGACCCCACTTGCGTTGTATATATTTTATAACATAAAACAACAACTTCCCCCTGAAACTTATCTGTAGTTCTGTCCAACGGTTCACTGCCATTATAAAACATATGCCACTTTGTTAAATGATTCATTCATAGTGTTTTTTGTGACATAATATGGTTATACCAACCATATAAAAGTCTCCCACCATATGACTACAAACTGTTTTTATGTGCCCACCATTTGCCATTTAATCATATCCATGGGTTATATGGTTATAACAAAACCCCATACGTATAAGCATAACCAATTTTTTTGCTTTGTTTTTGGAAATTCGTTGGTTTTGTTTTTAAATGGGGGTATATTAAAGCATTCCTTATATATATATATATATATATATTTTTTTTTTTTAATGGTATTTTTGTAAGAATAATAAGATAATGACTAGGTGCCAAGTGTCAATCATCGAGTGACCATTTTTCCACCATGTAATCTTGTGGGTCCCACCTGCTTATTGGGATGCCATGTGGCACAATGTGGACCCCTCTTTTTGTTTGTCTTATCAAACTTCACATTGGAATAAGTTGGTCACACGAACTCAAATTTGAGTGTCATCTGTGCCATTTGAAAGATTGTGATGAGCTCTTCGATCTGACCCTAGTTTCACTACAATCCAAGAACTTTGATTTTGAGCCTTTTATGAGCCTTCTTTGATCACTGAGTGTTTCTGGAGTCACCTGGATCATTCCTCCCCACTGAGGAGTTTTTGGTCCTCCAAAAGCATGAACACAATGTGCAATCTATTATATTCCCTTGTTTGCACAACAAGTGCCTTGACATGCCACACTTCCTTCTCCTTCACCTTTGTTCTTCAGATCCATAACTGATGAACTGACACCTACATCCAATGCAAACCTGTGGTACAAAATTTGCAAAATACATGTCCCCTTACAAGACCAATCATGACCCAAGAAAACCTCATACTTGCTAAGAGTTTATAACATACTCTTTGGTCAAGTTTACATCCAGATCATAACAGAAACCAATACCCAAGGTATCAACTTAAAGGACCAAAAATATCACTATGTTGTGTTCATAAGTGATGGCAAACACTTCATCACTTTTACAATCATTTCACAACATGTGATTTATAAATTGAGGCCATGACAAGCTACTATATCTAATAAAATCGTCTCTCAGTCAATATAGTGAATGGGTCATCTCCCTGTGGTAGATTCACTTTTTGAACACCTTCATCAACTGGTTCCTTCACAGGCGCTTTCTGGGCATGGAGTATCTGACATGTGGATCTCTGATGTACATCCTTGTTACAATGAATACAATGATTCTTTCTCCTCCAAACTTTTTGGACCGTCTTGGAATGCTTATTCCTGGTGGGCCTTTGATAAGTGCCCATGGAATCCTCACTATCATTGGAATGTGATGAGGTGTTCCCATCATCCGTTGTTTCTAACTGGTTACTGGTTGTCTTGGAGCAGTTTCCAATCTCCTTTTTGACATACCCAAGTCGTGCATAACAAGGCAATTCCTCCACTTTGATGGGATTCACAATGCCTTGGCCATTTATGCTGAGGCCCTTTCCTTGGTACCCCATCTTCTTCAATAATTTTGATCCAATTCCTGTAGTATGTTTCTCCAAAGCAGCGAAATCATCATCATAAAAAGAACATGCAATTGAATAATCACTTTTTACCTCAAGATTGTTATGCTGCAACTTTTTCAAGGCCTCCTCCTTGGCTTGTAACTGATGTTGCAACTTTTGTTTCTCCTCCTCTGCTTCTTGTAGGAGTCTCCTTAGTTCAACATTCTCTGTCTGAATGCTTTGGTTGATCTCTTTGAGTTCTTGGAGCCATGCAGTGTTTGGTGCTCTCCTCATTTTTGGCACAACATCTGCTGAAATCTTTGCCTCATCGCCCAAATTGGAACCCAAGTCGATAGGTCCATCTTCTACAATCCCAAGAGCTAAAATATTCATTTCATCACCTGAGTCCGATCCCAGGTCAATTGGTCCAACACCTACAAATCCTGCAGCTGTGATATTCTCATCATCCTTTGGTTCAAATTATTGGTCTTGTTGCACAATTGAAACTTTCTTCTGCTTCTCCTTCCCGCCAATCCTCTTTGGCCTTAATTCTAAATGCAGTTTCCAGGAATGTTCCTTATCATGCCCTTCTTTCTCACAATGAGTACAAGAGGGATTTGCTTCCTTTCTCTTAGCTACTGTTGTCCTCTTTGGGCGGTCATCTTGCTCATGCTTCCCCCTGCTTTCAAGATGTACAACCTTCACACTAGCTTCATCAAGAGTTTTAGGTTCAAATAATAACAATGAATGACACAAATAACCATGCAAAGAGCCAATATATTTCATCAACGTCTTAGGAGAGTCTAGTGGAACATTCAATGCTAATGCTTGTTTCCTAAACTCTTCTGTAAAATTCTGAACATTTTGACCTTTAATTTGTTTCAAATGTTGCCATTCCATCATAGCCTTCTGTCTGTAACCCAATGGGTAAAATTGTCCTCTTAAAGCAGAAATGAACTCAGACCAAGATGAAATAAGTTTACGACTACTCTTACCACCTTTATGCAATTTGCCTTCCCACCAGACGAGAGTAGTGCCACTCAATTGAAGGGATACTAGTTGGATATTGGCTTCATTCTTTTTGATTCGTTGTATGCGAGAATATACTTCAACCTATTTGATCGAGTTATCGAGTTTTTCTGCATTATATTCTCCACTAAACATAAGCAAATCAAACCTGACATGCAACTTGAAAAGGGGATTTTTATGAGTTTTTCAACCTCCAGAATGACGAGAAGAGGAAGAAGAAGAACTTTCATTGGAAGATGGAGAGGGAGGTTCGAGAGGCTCTTCTCCTCCTCCTTCACGATTCACCAAGGCATGATCATCTGGTCCTTCCTTCTTCTGTGGTTTCACCATTATCTTCTCGTACTCTGAAAACAATTTGTCCACTTTTTTTACCATGGTGTAGAAAGCCTTGCGATAATTTCACTCTTCCTCCAACCGAACATCTTCATCTACCATTTTCCCTCTTTGTGCTGCACACCCTACTTCTCGACCAAATGACTTAATTTTTCCTTCACCTCTTTGGAGCTTTGCCCTGCTTATCATACAATTGCAATTCACATCAATAGAAGACCCACTTTGATACCAAACTTGATCCAAATATTTTCACTTAAAAGATGTATATAGAATTGCATTTAAAAGAGCATGTAACCATAAGATGCATACACATAAAAGAAGCAGAAATAAAAGCAACCATGAGAAGCAAAGGCACAACAGGTTGATAACGAATTTCACCCAATGTGGGCTACGTCTCCAGGCTATTCTCAAAGTGGGGAGGTCTCTTTCATTAATCTTCAGTGAAATCAGATTACATGCATGTACAAAAGACACCTTATACCTCCACTTCTGAAGATGGCCTAAAAATTCACGCCTCTGTTGAAGAAATGGATTGCACCCTAGAATTCTTGGCGAAAAATCATGAAAAATGATTGTAAACTCAACCCCTTTCTGCTTCGCTCAAAATTTGAGCCCCTAAGAATCTCAAAGATTCATTCTTGTGGGTTGACTAGAATTAGGTTACTCAGATGACGAATTTGATCACACCATCATGTTCTTAGCGAAAAACTAAGAAAAATGAGTATAAAGTCAGCGTGGTTCTGAAACTGTAAAAAATCGTGCTTTTGGGGAATCTTTCAAATTCCATGCAGATTCCTGTGTCAAGGTTGTTGAAAAATGTAATTAGGTTTGATCTTCATAATGACATGTGGAAATATGATTTTATGTAATTGTTGAAAAGAAAGAAAATAAAATTATTATTAATGCTTGTCTCATGAGTTTCATGATCAAGGAATTTTATTTTTAGTGATGGCTCCCATTGTGAGCCTTTAGGATTTGTCATCTAGTCATAAAAGTCAATTTGAGTCTATTTCATGTATGAAGGACCCTTCTTGGGCATATTATATTTGTATATGAGTCAATGGAAATGTCAAGTAGCCCTCCAAGACCAAGCACAAGCATTTACCTCAAGTTGGCTCAAGATGAAAATAAGATGCTCTCCAAAAGGCATGTTGGCCTAAGTCATGTCGGCTAATTTACAGAGGAAAACTACTATTTATAGGCAGCTCAGGTTTCATCTTTGTCACAAAATTTCAGACATCTTAAAGTCTGTAATTCGGTTGAAGTCTGAATTGGAAAAAGGAGTGCGAAGTCAACTAGAAGGCAACCTACTAACCAACAAGGAAGGGAAGAGGAAGATCAAAGTATTTGGCACTGTTTTTGGGCTAGTTATCTCACACATGTGACTGAAAAACTAGGGTTTCTGCAGTGGTATTATAACAGAAAAGGAAGGTTATCTAAAGGTCTCCAAGTCAACTTTATAGCTAGCCGAGTTCATCTAGAGAAGCCTCTAAATAGAGCGAAGAAGGGAAGCACCTCCAAACTTGTTACACATGTGAAATTGCAGCAATACGAACTGCAAATATGTGGAAAAGAGGCTGAAGTTTCAGAAGTGCAGTGAAGGAAGAAGTTTGACTTATGTTGACTTGTGTAAGAAGGAGAAGCAACAAAGAAGGATATTTGTGACTTGGTCTTGGAGTGGTCATTCTGTCAAGGGTCTAGATCTTGGTCTTGGTATTCGTCAATTGAAGTTTCTATAAGAAGAAGAATTTGTTCGAGTTTTCCTCCCATGTGGGATAGGTTTTGGCCTTGGCTGATATCCTATATTCTGTGTCTCTTTATGGTTTATGCATTGGTAGTTGTTTGATGAAGAAGAACACTAATAACCTATGTAAAATAATATCCTAATCTAAAGAAGTCAAAAGCACTCACAAGTAGTTACTAATAGAAGAGAAATCACTTAATTGTTATGCCCTATATTTATAAACATGAAATCAAAGCTAAGGTGACAAAGTCAAGGAAGGGCATCTTATTAAGAGACACACAAGGATCTCAATCAAAGAAAATTGAAAGATATCAAAGTGAAGTCAAGGTGTACAACAAAATATCAAACCCTAGATCGAAGAAGAAATCTACACCAACAAAAGTCTTGGACCCTCTAGTCATCATCAAAAGACCACAAATACCCTCATCAAGTTGGAAAGATCTACAAAGCAAGGTAGCTTGAAGTATATACATCCAAGAGAAGCACTTTAAGAACAAAAGAAGAAATCTATATTCATCAAAGAGAATCTTTCTATCATTTATATCATCATCAAATTCTAGAAAGCAACAAGTGGAAGAAGCATCTCAAAAAGTAAGTGTATGACCTTATCTGGATCTGTAAAAATGTCTTTTTGCAAGGAAAACAACAAATTGGTTGGGGCTTCAAACTATATTGCATGGAAGAAAACGACAAATCTGAATCTCATTGAAAATGAGCTGATGGAACATGTCAAAGGATCTATCACAAAACTAAGAAAGGAAGATGCTCAAGCTTTTGCAAAGTATATGAAAGGGGAAGTTAGGGCTCAAAGGATTATCATAGAATCCATCAAGGATCCCCTCAACCCATATGTATCAAAACTAAAAACTTCAAAAGAAATCTATGACAAACTAGTAGAGTTGTATTCCGTAACCATTGCTGGAGAAGTCATCTATACGAGCTGAAGATGTCAAGGGAAGATGGAATAGTCTCACACTTTATGAGGATATCTGAAATCAGGGACCACCTACAAGATCTGGGAGAAGTCATGTCTGATAGAGAAATGACTACAATTGTATTCAATGCACTATCGAAGTAGTGGGGTAACTTTACTTCAAGTATTTATGGAAGAATAAGCTACTCCATTCTAGGATCTATGGTCACTGTGCAAGATTGCAGAATCTAGACTAAAGGAAAAATATGATGTGGGATCAAGTGAGCAGAATCAAGCATATGCTGTAATAACAAAAAGAAAGGGAAATTTTGGAAAGTTTGGTCCTCAGAAATAGAAGAAGAACATGGCTAAAATTCAATGATATGGGTGTCAAGAACATGGGCACTATAGGAGAGATTTTCCTAAGCTCAAGAAGGACAATAACAAAAGAAGAAGAGAAGAAGCCCACATCACCGAGGAAGTGGAGGAAGCTGAAAAGAAGAAGTCCAAGAAAGAGGAAGTAAGAGATCTCTATTACTGAGATAGTCTTCCTCACGTAAGTTCTTTTCAGTTCTTAAGTCTTCAGTTGTAAGATATGGCTATCATGATTCACTAAGTAAAATAATGGGATGCATCAAAGCATCATAGAAGCATTGAAAGCAAGAGCTTGGGACATCATCATAGAGAAGCAAGAAAGATGGTTAGAATCTATGGAAGTCAAGAATATAGCTCTTGGGAATCTCATTGGAATCATAAGTGGCAAGGTCATCTAGTTCAAGGTTCATCATACATTTGTCAAAAGGAAACATCTGCTGATGAGGATGCTTTAGATCCTCAAGATTCTCTGATGGAATCTTCATTGAAAGGTTCACCGATCATGAGGGGAAGCAAGTGTTTCATCAAGAATTCCAAACTTGTGGAATTCATGGGATGATGGTATGATGACAGAAAAGTGAAACAGATCAAGGGATTGAAGCTCTTTCAACCAAAGAAGTTGTTGTAGGAAGTCTGGATGACCCAAAGGTAAAATGAGGTATGCATGCTTACATTTGATATTGTGTAAGTCATGTCATATGGTTGCATATATCATAAACCAATGCTCTATCTTAAGAGCATGATCAAAAGAAATGACCTCCTCCCTCAAAGGGATGCAAGAATGCATGGGTCACACATTCACTAGATGAAATCAACATAATATGTCCTCATATGAAGTATGAGGTGGTTGACTACAATTGAGGAACTCTGATTGGAAGCTCTTGGGATGACCTTATCTGGATCTGTAAAAATGTCTTTTTGCAAGGAAAACAACAAATTGGTTGGGGCTTCAAACTATATTGCATGGAAGAAAACGACAAATCTGAATCTCATTGAAAATGAGCTGATGGAACATGTCAAAGGATCTATCACAAAACTAAGAAAGGAAGATGCTCAAGCTTTTGCAAAGTATATGAAAGGGGAAGTTAGGGCTCAAAGGATTATCATAGAATCCATCAAGGATCCCCTCAACCCATATGTATCAAAACTAAAAACTTCAAAAGAAATCTATGACAAACTAGTAGAGTTGTATTCCGTAACCATTGCTGGAGAAGTCATCTATACGAGCTGAAGATGTCAAGGGAAGATGGAATAGTCTCACACTTTATGAGGATATCTGAAATCAGGGACCACCTACAAGATCTGGGAGAAGTCATGTCTGATAGAGAAATGACTACAATTGTATTCAATGCACTATCGAAGTAGTGGGGTAACTTTACTTCAAGTATTTATGGAAGAATAAGCTACTCCATTCTAGGATCTATGGTCACTGTGCAAGATTGCAGAATCTAGACTAAAGGAAAAATATGATGTGGGATCAAGTGAGCAGAATCAAGCATATGCTGTAATAACAAAAAGAAAGGGAAATTTTGGAAAGTTTGGTCCTCATAAATAGAAGAAGAACATGGCTAAAATTCAATGATATGGGTGTCAAGAACATGGGCACTATAGGAGAGATTTTCCTAAGCTCAAGAAGGACAACAACAAAAGAAGAAGAGAAGAAGCCCACATCACCGAGGAAGTGGAGGAAGCTGAAAAGAAGAAGTCCAAGAAAGAGGAAGTAAGAGATCTCTATTACTGAGATAGTCTTCCTCATGTAAGTTCTTTTTAGTTCTTAAGTCTTCAATTGTGAGATATGTCTATCATGATTCACTAAGTAAAGTAATGGGATGCATCAAAGCATCATAGAAGCATTGAAAGCAAGAGCTTGGGACATCATCATAAAGAAGCAAGAAATATGGTAAGAATCTATGGTAGTCAAGAATATAGTTCTTGGGAATCTCATTGGAATCATAAGTGGCAAGGTCATCTAGTTCAAGGTTCATCATACATTTGTCAAACGGAAACATCTGCTGATGAGAATGCTTTAGATCCTCAAGATTCTCTAATGGAATCTTCACTGAAAGGTTCACCGATCATGAGGGGAAGCAAATGTTTCATCGAGAATTCCAAACTTGTGGAATTCATGGGATGATGGTATGATGACAGAAAAGTGAAACAGATCAAGGGATTGAAGCTCTTTCAACCAAAGAAGTTGTTGTAGGAAGTCTGGATGACCCAAAGGTAAAATGAGGTATGCATGCTTACATTTGATATTGTGTAAGTCATGTCATATGGTTGCATATATCATAAACCAATGCTCTATCTTAAGAGCATGATCAAAAGAAATGATCTCCTCCCTCAAAGGGATGCAAGAATGCATGGGTCACACATTCACTAGATGAAATCAACATAATATGTCCTCATATGAAGTATGAGGTGGTTGACTACAATTGAGGAACTCTGATTGGAAGCTCTTGGGAATGAAACGTGTGAAGAAAGGAAGGAAGAGATCGTGGAATATGTAACCATGGTAAAGGAAATCAACATTTGGAAGACCAAGAAGACTTGAATAGGATATCTCCATGGAATATATGAAGACTGATGGAGTATGAAAAAGAAAGAGACCCTTGACAATATATATCTTTGGGAGATGTGTTGATATGTATGTAGGATGCTGATGCAAATTAGAGGATGTCATTATGAAATATCATCACAAAGGTAATGTTGATTTTGATGTCCATTCCTTTATTTTTGAACAAATATATGGATGGGTTTATGCAAGACTGCCAAGGGAAGATCTATGGACGTCTTCTACCACTAATGCACATGCAGCATAATGAAATATCCTTAAGTAAACATGGCATGAAGAAAGAAGCATGGCATGAAGGAAGGCCAGATATGGACTGATGGATCAAATTTCGATGATGACATGGCTGACTCATGGATGAAAGTGATGGATGGTATGTGCCCTATGTAGAAGTCCCAAACATGAAGACTCCTAGATAACGAAAAGAAGTTCATGACATCATGAAGAGGAGTTCTTCAAGAATCTGGTTGTCCCATCATCTCCACCCGAGGACCTATTATAGGTCCCTAATTAAGAGGGAGCATGGAAACAAGTTTCTTACTTGGAAGAAACTTGGAAATTCCTAAGCCAAGAGGGACCTTAGGTACATTCCTTTCGTAGAAATGAGTACATTCCTTTATTGGAATAGATATGTCCTCCCTAATTAAGAAGGAGAGATAGACACATCATTATTGTCTTCACTTTGGAAGATGTAATGGAGGATTGGGTAAACATCTGACATCTGATAATATTTGAGGATGAGTTAGGGTATCCAAGATAAGAGTAGTCGTAGAGGGCCGATATTATTTGAGGACTGAGAATCCAAGATAAGAATAGTCCTGGTGGAAGACACCCTGAGAACCCGGGTGGGGTATGTTCCGAGAGAGACAATGGTGAAGGTGTCTATACATCATTACTCTCGCCAACATTGTGCTCAGATCTCGTGGAGAGATAGAGTTGTTAGTCAAGGCTTTGCTATGTAACAATGCTGGTTGATATGATGCTACACAGATGGGTTACCAATCCGAATCTTCTTATGAGAAATTCTTTAGATTGAGAATGGCCAAGTACCATTATGAATACCTCCCTAGTTAAGAGGGAGTGTTGAAAAATGTAACTAGGTTCGATCTTCATAATGACATGTGGAAATATGATTTTATATAATTGATGAAAAGAAGACAAATAAAATTATTATTAATGCTTGTATCATGGGTTTCATGAGCAAGGAATTGTATTTTTAGTGATGCCTCCCATTGTGAGCCTTTAGGTTTTGTCATCTAGTCATAAAAGTCAATTTGAGTCTATGTCATGTATGAAGGACCCTTCTTGGGCATATTATATTTGTATATGAGTAAATGGAAATGTCAAGTAGCCCTCCAAGACCAAGCACAAGCATTTACCTCAAGTCGTCTCAAGATGAAAATAAGATGCTCTCCAAAAGGCATGTTGGCCTAAGTCATGTCGGCTAATTTACAAAGGCAAACTACTATTTATAGGCAACTCGGGTTTCATCTTTGTCATAGAATTTCAAACATCTTAAAGTCTGCAATTTGATTGAAGTTTGAATAAGAAAAAGGAGTGCGAAGTCAACTAGAAGGCAACCTACTAACCAATGAGGAAGAGAAGAGGAAGATTGAAGTGTATGGCACTGTTTTTGGGCTTTCACACATGTGACTAAAAAACTAGGGTTTTTACAATGGTATTATAACAATCAAAATGAAGGTTATCTAAAGGTCTCCGAGCCAAATTTATAGCTAGTTGAGTTCATCTAGAGAAGTCTCTAAATAGAGCGAAGAAGGGAAGCACATCCAAACTTGTTACACATGTGAAATTGCAGCAATACAGAAACTGTATATATGTGGAAAAGAGGCCGAAGTTTTAGAAGTGCAGTGAAGGAAGAATTTTGACTTATGTTGACTTGTATAAGAGGGAGAAACAACAAAGAAGTATGTTTGTGACTTGGTCTTGGAGTGGTCACTCTGTCAAGGGTCTAGATCTTGGTCTTGGAATTCGTCAATTGAAGTCTCTGTAAGAAGAAGAAATTGTTCGGGTTGTCCTCTCAAGTGGGAGAGGTTTCAACCCTGGCTGATAACCTATAGTCTGTCTCTTATCTCTTTATGGTTTATGCATTAGTAGCTGTTTGATGGAGAAGAACACTAATAACTTAAGTAAAAGAAGATCCTAATCTAAAAAAGTAAAAATGCTCACAGGCAATTACTAATAGAAGAGAAATCACTTTATTGCTATGCCCTAGATTTCTCAACAAAGGTTCCACCTTCATGGTTCCACCCTCAGATTAGAAAGTCATCTACACCATCAAATTCCTAGCGAAATTCTGATTAAATTGAGTTTAAACTTGGAATAATTATGACACTGTGAAAATTTGGCTCTAAGGGAATCTTAAAGATTCTTCACAAGCATCAAACACATTTTCTATAGAGTTTCAAAAAACGTGCCATCAAGGTTCCGATCCTTTGAGTTCCTGACTATCAATGTTTCGCTGCTCCCATGACTCATCGCTCATGGCTCCACCCTCGTGGTTCTTCCCCATCGAATGGAAGGGTTGGGTTTTTATAAATTTTGTGGGTGACATTTCCAATGGCCCTACCTAGGTGTTGTTGATCTGCAGGATAAATTTAGTTCATTGTTGAACGAAGGGGTTGGGGTTTCAAATCCCACCAAACCCACTTGCACTGCATATACTTTATAACATAAAAAACAACCTCCCGTTTGAAACTTATGTGTGGTTTTGTCCAACGGTTGACCTCCATTATTAAACATATGCCACTTTGTTAAACAATTCGTTCGTTGTGTTTTTTGTTGACATAATATGGTTATACCAACCATATAAGAGTCTCACACCATATGGCTACAAACCATTTAATATATGTTTATAACCCAAAACAAATGTGCTCCAATTAAATAGATTCATTGGTATTGTTTTATGTGCCTACCATTTGCCATTTAATCATATCCATGGGTTGTATGGTTATAGCAAACCCCCATAATTAACAACGCTGCATAGCTAGTGTTCCTTGCCGCTTAGTTTAATAAAATATTTTAATGTAATGATGTGTTATATGTACTCCAAACAATAATAAAATTGTAAAATGAGTTATATGAATATTTGTTTAACCTTTTTTTTATTAATTTTTTAATATAATTAAACATTCTTTTGGTAGATAAAGGTTACATATATATAAAATTGACATTGAAGAGAATGATAACAAGTTAATAATTATTTGTTTAATATTGAGTGTTAACAATTTTTTTATATAATGCTCATATTATAGTACACACGTCATGTCATTAGAGTATAGATTGATATAATGAGAGTTGTACAAATTGTACACATGTTATTTTTACATATTTTTTCAAATTTATATTTTTTAAATTATCTTTTTTGGTGAATTAAAAAATAAAACCCATAAAAATGGCCTATTCAATACTTTCCACCAATGAGAAAATGGAATTTTTGAATTTAGCTACAAACCATTTGTGTTTATGGTACATAGTAACTAATCTATAATGTTAATTTTCAAATTATTTATATTTATTGTACATAGTAATTAGTGATATAGTACATAGTAATTAATAATTGTAGGAATTTACAGGGTAAGTTCCTTAGATAGAACACCAAAGGACACCGCTCACAAACAGATCACAGATCAATACACTAGTATTCTTGACGTGGTTAAAACTCTCAAAGAGGGAAACAGTCCACGACCTGAGCCAACGCGGCCACTTCAGACAATTTATTAATGTAAAATAAAGAAAATTTACATAAGCTTCGAATGGTCACCCTACAAATGACCCTCCATGCTCTTTAAATAGAGATCATGGACCAATCGGGTGTTAAGCCACGGATCAAGTGTCGGTAATACTGAGGAGAGAATGAACTGTTGGATCACTTCATGTCTAGAACATATCGTGACCGTTGGATTGTAAGTTACAAAAGTACATAGTAAAGAAACACACTTTACTTAAATCTACGATAGACCAAGTTATACTTAACTATTTCCTGTGTCGGAATATCCTAACATCCCCCCTCAAGAACAACTTGGGATATGATTGAAGGATGTACAAATATGACTCAATAGGAGAAGGAAGGAGGCATTAGAGCCTATCCCCCCTTAGTGACAACTTCCTGAACTCCAACCATAAACCGAAGTTTAGTAAACTTCGCCTCTATGAGAGCCTTTGTAAAGATGTCTGCAACTTGATCATCGGTTGAACAATATTGCACCTCAAGAACATGGTCATGAATGAGATTTCTGATGAAGTGCATGTGTAGTTCAATGTGTTTGCTGCGTTGATGTTGGACTGGATATTTGCATAGTTGAATGACACTTTGATTATCACACCAAAGTGTAGTCGGATGCTACTGCTGAAAGCCAAACTCTGACAGGATCTGACAAAGCCACAGGGCTTCCTTACTAGCTTCTATGATGCCACGATACTTTGCTTCTGCTGAAGAAAGAGAAATGATATTTTGTTTCTTGCAAGCCCATGTAACAGGTCTAGAACCAAGAGTGAACACATAACCTGCAATAGACTTACAATCATCAGGGTCACTAGCCCAATCAGAATTAGTGAAACCAACCAATAGAGGAGATGCTTCTGCACTATAATGAATCCCAAGTTGAACTGTACCTCGAACATAACGAAGTATTCTTTTAGCCGCTTTCCAATGACTTTCATGTGGGTTTTACATAAACTGAGCAATAAGGACAATAGCAATGGAAAGGTCAGGACGGGTATTGGTCAGAAACAAAAGTTTTCGTACAAGCTGATAGTATAAGGTAGCATCAACTTCAGGGGAAGTACAAGTGACTGAAAATTTGGCTCCTGACTGAAAGGGAGAAGGGGCTGGCTTACAATCTTCCATGTGAAAGTGGCGTAGAAGATCATAGGCATACTTGGACTGGGAAAGGGAAATACCTTCCTTGGATTGCAAGACTTGAAGACCAAGAAAATAATGCAAGTGTCCTAAGTCTGTCATTTCAAACTGATTTTTAAGGATAGACTTCACATGATTTATAAAGTTGGAATCACTACCAGTAAGGATAAGATCATCAACATCAAGAACAAGAATGATAAGAGACTTACCCACTTTCTTGGTATAGACAGTATTGTCAGAATGACACCTAGAAAAGCCAGTATCTAAAAGAAAGCTATCCATTTTGGCATACCAAGCCCAAGGGGCATGCTTGAGACCATAAAGGGATTTCTTAAGCCAACATACAAGGTTGGAGTCTATTTGTATATAGCCAGGAGGTTGTTCCATAGAGATTTCTTCATGTAAGCCCCCATGCAAGAAGGCAGATTAACATCCATTTGTTGGACTTCCCATTTGAAAGAGGCAGCAAGGGAAAGAACAAGGCATATAGAGTTCATTTTGGCAACAAGGGAGAAGGTTTCAGTATAGTCAATTCCTTCAACTTGTGAAAAACCCTTAGCAACAAGACAAGTTTTATGTTTATCAACTTTTCCATCTGGTCCAAACTTGGTTCTATAAACCCATTTTCATCTAACAAGTTTTCGTCCCTTTGGAAGAGGAACAAGATCCCATGTATCATTTGCCAATAATGAACGATATTCTTCATTCATAGCTGCAGCCCAATCTGGATGGCCTGAAGCTTCTGTAAAGGTGTCAAGATCATAATTTTCTGAAGCTTGACCCAGTAAAGAAGAGGCTCTATTGAACTGAGAACGTGTACGTCGCTGATCTGTAGGATCACCTGCAAGAGAACCAGCTACATCCCAAGTAAAACGGACCCATTTTGGAAGCTGAGGAGTTGAAGGAGGATCCTGAGAAGGTGGGGGAGGATTGCCATTCTCACTGTCATCATCTGAAGAATAAATATTTTCAGAAGTAGAAAGGATAGAGAGAGGTGGCACATCTGCCAAACTAGGCTCGTAGGCCGATATATTTTCAGCAAACTTTACATCTCTTCTAATGATAAAATTTTTGGATTTAGGTGAAAGAAATCTATATCCTTTGACATCTTCAAAATATTCAACAAAAACACATTTTTCACTCTTAAGTTCTAAAGCTTTATGTTTCTCATCTAGAATATGGGCCCATGCTTCACTTCCAAAAACATGAAAGTGACCTGCATTTAGTTTAATTGAGCTACATGCTTCTTCTGGAGTGATATTCTTTAAAACCTTAGTAAGAGTGCAATTTACTATGTAATTTGCACAGTTAATTGCTTTTGCCAAAAAATTAAGACTAATTCCTTTAGATTGAAGCATACAATTAGCCATTCCCTTTACGGTGCGATTCTTCCTTTCAGCTACACCATTTTGTTATGGAGTATATGGAACAATATGTTGCATTTGAATTCCATGCTCAGTGCAAAAGTTGATGAATTTGTTGTTAACATATTCTCCGTCATTATCAGATCTTAACTTAAGAATTTGATGTCCAGATTGTTTCTCAATAAAGGCCTTAGAGGCCAAGAACATGTTAAATACTTCTCTCTTGAGTTTTAAGAAGTATACCCAAGTGCGTATGGAGAAATCATCAATGAAAGTTAAGAAATACTTGTAGCCAGAGAATGAAACAACTGGAAGTGGACCACATAAATCACTATGCACAAGCTGTAAAGGGGTTGAGGCGTGCCAAGAGGCACATTTGTCAAAAGCATCCTGATGAAGTTTTCCGAGTGCACATCCAAAACAAACACCATCTCTGCAAGATACCATAGGAAGACCTGTCACCATATTTTGTTTACATAGATTTCAAAAGGAGCGATAGTTTAAGTGACCAAATCACTCATGCCAAAGTTTGCTCACTTCATCATTACGAGCAACAAATACTGAGGGAAGAGTTGATGACCCAAAGTTGTTAAACTTATACAACCTTGTAGAATCATCACAATGCCAGTAGCTAAAATATTTCTAGGATCTCTTAGGTCCTTAACTACAACATCGTGAGGTGAAAATTCAACGTTTTACCTTCCCCTGAATGAGTTATTTGATATACAGATAGAAGGTTGTAGGATAAGGTTGGAACACATAATACATCATTAAATTGACCATTGTCTAGATGAATAGTTCCAGTCCCTACAACACTAAGAGATCTATCATCACCAACATATATATTTTTGGTGTTACAATCATTTAAAAAAGAAAACATGGCTTTGTTTTTGGCCATGTGATAAGAAGCTCCAGAATCAATGAGCCACTCATGAGAATGAGAAGAAGAAGATACAATTAGTGCATAACCAGACCAAGATGCTTGACAACCACATGCAAATAGTGCTATTCCTGAAGATGAAGTTGAAGTTGAAGAGTGCTCCAAATGGATGTTATGCTTCTTCATCGCTGCTTTCAAGGCTTCCATCTTCTTAAAGCTTTTAGATTCTAAATTTCCATCTCGATTACAAAAGTTGCAATGTCTATCAGTATTCTTCCCTTTGTTTTTATTTGCCTTATCATTTTGTTGAATTGATTTTTCATTTTGAGACTGAAATTTCTTAGGACCCTTGTTTGGTTTAGGACCATTCTTTTTAGGACACTGCTTCTTAGGATTCTTTGAATTTGGTTGTTGCTAAATGGCTAAGGCTTTCTTAGAAGAGTTTCCAAGATTAAAAAGACCAAGATGTAAGAGTTTTTCTTGTTCTCTTATTAAAGAATCACAAAAGGCATCAAAAGAGGGGGACTTGTAGTCTTGTCCTTGAGAAATAAAGGCTTCTCTAGTAGAATAGAAGGTGGAAACAAACACAGGCTAACTTTTGATTACCAAACTAATCACACATTTGTTGATTAAATCTTTGGTGTTAATCATCACTGTTAGTGTTAAACCATAAATCACGGGCTGGTCCCATCATAGTGGTATCAGAGCAGGATTTAGAGTTTTCTTGAGGAATGGAGATTGGAAGACGAGGTCATGGAAGAGGTGCTCGGAGAGCAGCAGAGGAAGGATTGCGGGAGGAAATCAGGATCCTTACTGCCCGTTTGGAGGTAGTTGAAGCAGGAAGGAGAAGGGATCCAGAGGTAGGAGATGATAGTGAAGAAGAAGCCATAGTTACAACAGATGGATCGGATGAAGAAGGGCCGGAAATGAGATTGTTGAGGTCGGTCCTATTGGCTAGTAGCAAGCCTAAACTAGAAATTCCAAATTATGACGGCAACTTGTCCATAGAAGTTCTGTTGGAATGGATCAACGAATTGGATAAATTTTTCGAGTGTGAAGAGGTCAGTGAATATCAGAGAGTTAAGTTCGCTGCAACAAAGCTGAAGGAACACGCAGCCCTGTGGTGGGATAGTGTCCAAGCAGAAAGAAGAAGGATGAACAAGTTGCCAGTAAAGGAATGGCCCAGAATAGTGGCCAAGTTGAAAGGCAGATTTCTGCCCAAAGATTACCAGATTGCACTGCATCGGCAAGTGTAGAATTTGAAGCAAAAAGGGATGACAGTGAGAGAGTATACTGAAGAATTCTACTGGGTAAATTTAAGAGCTAGTTACACGGAGGACACCCCGGAGAAAACAGCAAGGTATGTAAACGGTTTGAGATTGGAAATATTAGATGAAATCAACATTCTTTCCCCGAAAAATATAGAGGAAGCCTACCATAGTGCCATGAAGGCAGAGGAGAAGATCACTAGAAAACAAAATGCTAGGAAAGGACAGGGAACCGGCAGAGGAAAAGGACAGTCTTATGGCAGAGGACGAACTGCGAGCAATAGTGAAGAGGGCAGCAGTTCCAAAACTTCTGGGACAACAGAAAAAGGAGACAACACTAGAGGTGGTAGGCTATATCAATGAGGAAGAGGGAATGGCCGAGATAGAGGAGTTAACTATCAGTGCTACCTCTGCCACAAGTGGGGGCACAGATCTTTAGAATGTCCTGAAGCGGAGCAAGCCGGTCAAAGAGGAGTGTTTGTTGCATAGACAGAGGAAGCAGAGGCACCACCTTAGGAAGCAGAGAATGTGCCAGAAATAGGAGAAGCCCTAGTGCTGAATAAAGTATTGTTGAAACCAGCCAAAGAGATAGTTGAACAAACTCAAAGGAAAGCATTATTCCGGATAGTTTGTAAGTTGCACGGAAAATGTTGCAAGTTGATTATCAACAGTGGGAGCACGGATAATGTGGTTGCTACGGAGATGGTAGAGAAGTTGGGTTTGAAGCGGCTAAAACACCCCACTCCTTACAAGGTATCGTGGTTGCAGAAAGGCCATCAGCTGTTGGTTGATGAACAGTGTGAAGTTGAGTTCCATATTGGCAGGTATAAGGACAAGGTTATTTGTGATATTATGCCAATGGATGTATGTCATATACTGCTAGGAAGGCCATGGCAGTATGACCGGAAGGTAGTGCATGATGGGAAGACAAACTGTTACAAGTTTGTCAAAGATGGGATCAAGCACACACTTGTGCCCATCAAGGAGGAGACAACAGAAACAAGTGGGACGAGAGTGTTACTAATGGGTGGAAAATAGTTTTTGAAGCAGATTGAAGATAGTGAAGTGAACTATGCTGTTGTAAGAAGGGCAAAAACAGTGCTGTTACACATAGAAGTGTCTGATTTGCCTGCAGAAATTCAGAAAATGCTGCAGGAATTCAATGATATAGTAGTGGACGATTTACCAGATAAGTTGCCTCCTAAGAGAAGTATAAGTCATCATATTGACTTTATACTTGGAGCAAGTCTACTGAACAAGGCAGCATACCGGATGAGCCCCAAAGATAACGAGGAAATCAGAAAATAGGTGCAGGAATTGCTGGATAAAGGGCTAATAAGGGAGAGTTTGAGCCCCTGCGCAGTTCCAACAGTTCTCGCTCCCAAGAAAGGAGGAGAATGGCGAATGTGCATAGATTCAAGGGCCATCAACAAGATTACCATCAGGTACAGATTTCCACTGCCACGGATGGACGACATGATGGACTGCCTGAGCGGGGCAACATACTTCTCAAAGATTGATCTGAAGAGTGGTTATCATCAGATTCGAATCAGGGAAGGGGATGAGTGGAAGACAGCCTTCAAGACCAATGAAGGGTTGTATGAGTGGCTGGTAATGCCATTCAGATTGAGTAATGCACCTAGTACCTTTATGCGGTTGATGAACGGAATGCTGAAAGACTTTATTGGAAAGTTTATAATAATGTATCTTGATGATATATTAATTTTCAACAAGACTAAGGAGTAACACTTTCGACATGTTCGAAGTGTGCTGGAAAAATTGCAGCAGAATAAGCTGCTGATAAATTTGAAAAAATGCACTTTTCTGCAAAAAGAACTGCTTTATCTGTGTTTTGTGATTGCAAAAAATGAGTTGAAGATGGACCTAGAGAAGATTGCAGCAATTGTTAACTGGCCATCCCCAAAAAGTTTGTTTGAGGTACGTATTTTTCATGGGCTAGCAAGTTTTTACTGTAAATTTATAAGGAATTTCAGTGAAATCTGTGCACCTATGTTGGACACTATAAAAAAGGCAAGTCAGCCTTTTCGTTGGACAGAGGCAACAGAGAAGAGCTTTCAGCTACTGAAGAAGAAGATCCCAGAAAGACTGATCCTGAGATTGCCAGATTTTAAAAAGATTTTTCAGGTTCGCTATGATGCAAGCGGTATGGCCATTGGAGCTGTACTTAGCCAAGAAGACAAACCTCTTGCATTTTTCAGTGAGAAGTTAAATGAGAGCTGGTAGAAGTATTCATCCTACGATAAGGAATTCTATGCTGTTGTCCAAGCACTAAAGCATTGGAGACACTATTTGTTGGGAAATGAGTTTGTTTTATTTTCTGATAATTCTGCGCTGCAATACGTGATGCAACAACATAAGCTGAATCATAAGCATGCTAAGTGGGTTGAATATTTGCAGAGTTTCACCTTTGTGTTGAAACACATTAGCGGGCAGGCCAACAAGGTGGCAGATGCGTTGAGTAGAAGAGCCTTGCTCTTGCAAGAAAGTATGATACAAGTGCTGGGCTTTGAGCATTTGAAAGACTTGTATCAGACCGACGCGAATTTCAAAGAGGCTTATGAAGCTTGTCAGAATCCTTTGTTGAGAAACAATAGTCCATGGTTGGACTATAATTTGCAGGAGAAGCTATTGTTTAGAGGGGGACAGTTATGCATTCCCGATTGTTCAATGAGAGAGAATATCATTAGGGAGAAACACAGTGGAGGTCTAACCGGGCATTTCGGCATAGACAAAACATTAGAGCAGCTCAACCATTTTTATTATTGGCCAAGAATGCGAAGGGATGTGCAGAGATTTGTGACCAAATGTAAAGTGTGTCAGTTGGTGAAAGGACACAGTCAAAATACGAGACTCTACACACCATTGCCCATTTCGAGGAGAGCGTGGGACTCAATCAGCTTGGACTTCGTCTTGGGTCTATCGAGGACACAGCGGGGTTATGATTCGGTGATGGTAGTAGTAAATCGGTTTTCAAAAATGGAACATTTCATCGCTTGTAAAAAAACCAGCGATGCCACTCACATGGCCCACTTATTTTTCACAGAGATTGTCAGGTTACACGACCTACCTAAGTCCATTCTTTTTGATAGGGACGTGAAGTTTACAGGGCACTTCTGGTGCACCTTGTGGAAAAAGATGGACACACAGTTAAGTTTCAACTCTGCTTATCACCCGCAGACCGATGGGCAAACAGAGGTGGTAAACAGGAGCTTGGGGAACCTGCTACGAAGTTTGATCAGGGAAAATTCACGAATGTGGGATCGTGTACTTGCCCAGGCAGAGTTCGCTTACAATGACTCACCCAATTGCAGCACGGGTTACAATCCTTTTTAGATCTTATATGGCATGCATCCTCATGGAGTGCATGAGTTACGAGATCTAGGATAGCAGGAAAGACAGAGTGCTGATGGGGAAGATTTCACTAAAGCAATGAATGATCTACATGAGCAGGTAAAAATGAAATTGCAGGACAGCAGTCAAAAGTATAAGCAGCGAGCAGATCTGAAATGATGAGAGGTACAGTTTAATGTGGGGGATGAAGTCCTCGCGCATTTGCGTAAGGAACGTTTTCCTAGAGGTGCATACAACAAATTGAAATACAAGAATATTGGTCCCTGCAAAATTCTCCAAAAATTTTCAGCCAATGCTTATGAATTACAGCTGCCACCAAGAATAGGCATCTCGCCCATCTTCAATGTGACAGACTTGTTTCCATATACTGCTAGTCCAAAGGAAGACAGTACAACACGGTCTACACGAGACACACAGGAAGGAAGTGAGACTTGGATGAGACAGATGCCTTCAGCTCAGCCCCTTGAGAGCGAGAGAATCCTCGACACTCAGGTGGCCAGGCAAACTCGGCGGAAGGAATACCTACAATATCTGGTCAAGTGGAAGAACTATCCCATTGAGGACAGTTCATGGCTTAACGCCAGACAGATACATCAGGCAGGCTATTCAGTTGAGAAGCTCATGGACGAGAGTCATGAATATTTCTTAACCCGCGAGCCTGATGTAGGAGCATCCAGCTAAGGGCACCATGACTGGGTGTTTGGTCTCAGCTAAGGAGGAGAGGTTCAACATCATTTGATTTCATTTATGTTTGCTAGTTAAAACAGTGTTAGGAACTTGTTTTATTTCATTGTCAGTTAATAGCTATTTAGGGACAACACAGTTAGGTGAAGGTGGTTACAGCCACACTGTTGTTTTGTTTTTTTTTTTTTTTTCCTTTTATTTATTTTATAGCTATTTACTTTAAAAAACAAACAAAAAGATATATATCATCTATGTATTCCATAGAACGGGAAAACTCAAACAACAAAATAGTTATCAACTATGTAACTGAAGAGACAACTACAAACAGTTTGCATAACTGTATTGTAACATTACAAAACAAATGTACGACATTGTGGAAGGGGTTCGAGATTCCAGCACAGAAGAGTAATACAAAGAGAAACATTTTCATTCTTGAATCCATCTGTCCAATACTTGTTATTTTTATCTAATTACTATCATTTGTAACGAAAAGACAAACTGTATATTTTACTAGAAATCCTTCCAGACAAACAGTGACGAAGTTCCAGAAACCAAGTGACAAGCAGAGGCATAGTTTCAAAATCGATGACAGGCAGAGACACCATATCCACGTGAGACTAAGCAGCCAGTCCTAGCCACTTCAACAAACTACAGAAATACAAGAATATGCAACAACTGTAGTAGAGGATAAATTAAATACAGTCACAGTGCGATGCATTTACAAGAAAGGTAACCCTGTACATCAAAATCTCTTTTTTCATTCATCTTTAAAAGCATTTCAGTGTCAAGACCAGTACATAGACTATATCAATACAAGTTCTAAAGTCCAGCAACCCTAAAGCTGAACAAACCCTCCTCCGGGAGAGGAACATCGAACAAGGGTTAGGGTTACAACCCTGAGACTGTTACAGTCCATTGAAGAACAAACAAAATCACATACAATTGGGCCCAAAGGCTATTTTTCCATTAACTAAAAGACTAGACAATAGGGACCCAAGTCCTAGTCTAATGATCGACTACACCAAGGAAGGAATCGACTAAGGAAACCCTCTAACCAAACAAGTTGCAACAGGGAACGACCCTACTAGTTCTGTTTGGAGGGAGGGCCGAGTAGCAATCCGACTAGAAGCCACAACAACCTGCATAGAGACCACAGTAAAGCATTAGGATTGTTGCACTGAAGGTTAAAAGAATGAATGACAGACAGTGAGGGAGAAGAAACCCCAAGAGAACTTACCAGTTCATCAGTTAACGCTGGACGAATGAACCCACATTTGGGTTGCGGCCATTAAAAGAAACCCTAATCACGAGGAGAAACAACTGTTAGCTCATAAGAAAATATGAGGAGATAGAATTTAGCAAGGAAGGAATTGTTACCTTGCCAGAGCTGAACAAACGCAGGGGAAAGGGTCCTTCGCGGCTGCAACCTGTGTCAACAAATACATTGCAAACCAGTCAAACAAAGAAATAATCATACAGGCAGCTGAAAATACCATTGAAGAAGTTTAGCAGAACGTGAAAGGAATGAAGGAGAGACAGTAACACAAGAAGAGCATTGGACCACCGAGAGAACGGAGAAACCCTCACAATGAAGCCAACAAACTATTGACAAAATCAAACTAACCAGATAGCAAATACAAGTGCTGAGCAGAGTTATGCCACCTACCAACAGAGAAACCCCTAGTCGAGCGTGAATAGAGCATCGAGCTCGAACCACTTACAGTCACCAACAAAAATGACGGACATAGCTCTCAATACCAAACAAAGCAAAATGAAAATGCCGAAATGAAAAACGCGAGGGTTAGGGTTTAGTCCAAGAGCAGGAAGGAAACTCGAGGACAGGACAACTGTCCTCTCAACGTACAAGCAAATCAATACAGCCATCAATACACCCAAAATATTAGCGCTAACTTTTGATTACCAAACTAATCACACATTTGTTGATTAAATCATTGGTGTTAATCATCACTGCTAGTGTTAAACCATAAATCACAGGCTGGTCCCATAAAAAAAAACCAAACCTTATGGTTTGAAGTTAGCTTTTGCTAGATACTAAATATTTTCCTCAATGTTTTTGATTTTCCGAGATCACACTAAGGCAAGGCGGAAAAGAGCATACGCATGAGAAAAATTTTTCCTTTCTATTTCTGATTTGCCCAGATCGCACTGAGTCGTGGGGCAAAGAGCATACGTAGAAATGAAAGGTATAGATCCGGTAATAAAAAATAGAGAGATAGATAAACCAAAATAAACAGAGAGATAAATAACTAAATATGCAAATAAAGACTGTATACCTCCAGATCTTAAAAATGACGTAGCTAGGGCTACTAGGAACCCTTTTGTGTGAAACGAAATGGGTTCCTCACTAGAACAGATGCTCCTAACACAATAAAGAAGTCCTCTCGGCCCGAAAGCATCCAGAAACAGTAGATCTAGGAAACGACAATCGGATGCAGTTGTACTGGCTTCCGATTTGGATCACCAATGAATGCAACCCTCAAATAGCTCTGATACCATGTAGGAATTTACATGGTAAGCTCCTCAGATAGAACACCAAAGGACACCGCTCACAAATAGATCATAGATCAATACACAAGTATTCTTGATGTGGTTAAACCATCAAAGAGGGAAATAATCCACGACCTGAGCCAACGCAGCCACTTCAGGCAATTTATTAATGTAAAATAAAGAAAATTTACATAAGCTTCTCTCATGAACGTTCACCCTACAAATGACCCTCCATGCTCTTTAAATAGAGATCATGGACCAACCAGGTGTTGAGCCACAGATCAAATGTCGGTAATACCGAGGCGAGAATGAACCGTCAAATCACTTCATGTCTAGAACATATCGTGATCGTCAGATTGTAAGTTACTAAAGTACATAGTAAAGAAACACACTTTACCTAAATCTACACTAGACCAAGTTATACTTAACTATTTCCTATGTGTCGGAATATCCTAACAATAATAAAAAACACAAAAATCAAATCTTGCCATCATTATACAATAAGATGGGAGACATTTCAACCAATCATATTTGAGATAAATAGAAATAAATTTGATTTAAAAATAATAAATTTAATTTCATAATGTTAAACTTTGGATAGATTTTAATTTTTTTTAGTCAAAGCAAAACTAATAGCAAGTCAATGAAAAACTGAATACGTTATATCTTTCCAGCCGCAGGTATAATAATTAATAAGAGAATAATATATAAGAATTAATAAGAGAACAAAAGTTTAATCACAATTCTCCAATTCATAAAGACTATACATAGGGAAGACAATGGTCAACAAAATAAATAGTATAAGATTAAAAATTTTGAACACAATTTCTTTTAATTTATAAACATGTAAAATCATAAAATCTTTTTATTTTATTATAAGATTTCAAATAAACGATTAGAAAGTGATTAAAGTGTTTTAAATTAAAATATGAAGTAATACAAATTATTTTGTTTTATTTAATTTAATTATCTTTATACTATATATTTGCTAAAATTTATAAATTATTAATTGATTTATTTAAATAAGTAGCCACACATAGGGGAGAGAGCGAACATGGAAACTTTGCGGTTAAGTTTTCGCGAGGGTTTCGGATGAGGGTCTGGGCACTGCATGTCACTGCAGACTCCCCATCGACCTGGTATCATTCTAAACCTTGAAGGCATCTAGCCGCTTGTTTAGTACACCTACGGTTCTGCCTTATCGTATCTGCTGGCAACCTGTCGGGGGTTAAGGGTTTTTACTGCTGTTTAAGTTTTACCTTACTGTTATTACCGTCACCCGACTGTTAACCCCTGTCATTATCCCTGGCCGTCCGTTACCGTATTTGCATTCTCCGTTACCAGCATTTTCGAGGTTTCCTCCGTTTCTAGGTGCAGCTGTCAACATGGATGACCTCGATGCCGTTGATTATTCAGAAGATCCGTTGGAAGGGGTCTCCATCTGGCAGTCCACGTACTCCACATCTGTAGGTATGTATAGCTCTGGCTTCTCCAGAAATTTTTCAACATTTTCTTATGCAGAACCATCACAGCCTCACGTTGTTGTTCTCCTGGATGAGCCGCCCACATGGCTGTCACTCTCTACACCTCCGTCTTCCCCGGCTACCCTTGGTTTCGTTTCAGACTGTTTAAACCCTAACCCTGGTTTGGACCTCCCTGTTTCTGAGGTGCCACCCCGACAGGTTGAACCCCAAACTGCGCCCACCGGTTATTTTCCCTCGACTGCCGGCCTTCCTCACCCGGCCACCTACGCTCCACCCTCTGGCAGTTTCACCTCCGTTCTACCGCTCGCTGGTTCCATTCTTTCCGCCGCTGGGAACCCTAACCCCACCTCGTCAAACCCTAACCCTACCCCTGTATCCTCGGGCCCTAATTCAGAATGGGTACCGTTTCAGTCTCATTATCAGGGGTCTAAGAAGAAATACAGGTGCCACAAGTCCAAGGCGGACGATATTATTCTCAGGCTGGAAGAAGACATACAGTGGGGAGAAACAATGGACTTTGCTGACAGGGTTCTGGTAGGGCGCATCAGAGGCAGGAATTACACGGCTGCTCGTCTAAAGACCTGGGCATCTGAGGTTTGGGGACACCATCTGGTGGACATCCCATTTGTGTAGACTTTCGTGAGGGGATGGTTTGCACTAAGATTTGCTCGAGCCGACCATACAAACTGGGTTTTGTCCTCCTATTGGCATTTTGAACACGCCCCTATACTTTTGAAACGTTGGACGCCTCTATTCGATCCAGAGACTGAGCAAATTGGCATTGGACCGGTATGGATTCGGCTCCTAGGTCTTCCCCTGCAATATTGGTCCGAGGATATTTTCAGGTGGATTGGAAACGCTATCGGCACCTATATGGAATATGACAAATCCTACCAATCCACGGGTATGATGGCATATGCCAGGATTCTCATCAATTTGGACACTCGGGGAGGCCTACAGGAGCACATTACTATACAGTGGAGGAATACCTCCCGAAAACAGATGATTGACTATGAGGGCATACCATATCGATGCCGGAGATGCCATAAGGTTGGGCATTTATTCAAGGACTGTCCTCTCAATCGCAAGAACAAGAGTACAACATAGGACATGGAAACTGAACAGATCAGAGACATTCCTAATCAACTTGAAAAGGATGTCAATTTGGCGAAGAACAACACGGCCACAGAGGACATTCGAGGGGCAGCTAATGAAGCAGGCATTGACAAGGGTACCGAAGCTACAAACCCTCCATCCTCTCCTCCACCATCGAGCACCAGTCCGGCCAAGGAGGACATCACTCCACCGGGTATGTCATCTACATCCTCCTCTCTCTTTACTCCTTCATCTGGTATTACTGCTGCTATTGCATCCCATTTTAACAATATTGCATCCCCTCCCCTCATATCTCCATCTTTCTCCTCTTCCCCTCTGGAGCAATCATCTTTAGGTACCCAGGGACGGGCTCCCCCCACCTCCCTTCATTGCACTCTTCCCCTCCTGCCCCCTATCATTGCCCCCTGTCATCCATCTCTTACTTCATCCTCCCTCCCCTCTATACCCCTCCCCTCTCCCTCAGTATCCCCTCGATACTCTCTTCGATCTAGATCAAGGGATAGAGGTTGTGATGCGATTGGATTGGATCTGGAAGTTGCCCCTACCTCTCATAACCCTCCAGGGGGCGCCCATCTCACATCACTAGAGCCAGGCACACAGCGGGAGAGGAGGTCGCCCTTGGGCGACAACAAACTATTGATAAGGCCCTTTCCCACACCCTCCATGAAGATTCTTTCCTTCAATTGTAGAGGGATTGCTAGCCCTCCCAAAAAACTAGCACTCAGGAGGCTCCTTACTTCGAATCTGGTGGATATCATTTTTTTACAAGAAACCCTTTGTTCGGCCGAAGCCCTTATTACCATTCTTAATTCATGGATGCCAAATTGGACTTTCCATGCCCTGGATGCGACTGGGAGATCAGGGGGCATTGCTATTGGTTTTTGTAACAAATCTGTAGATCTCAGAAATATTTGGGGAGGTAGGGGATATATTGGTGCAGACATATATGCCTCCTCTTTGGAAACTGAAGTCCGTATTATGAATGTATATGGACCTTGTTTGGATAGGGCAAATTTCTGGAGAAGATTATTAGACTCAGATTTTCTGCAGGCTGACAACATCATACTTGGTGGGGATTTAAATTTCTCTTTGGGGTTTAGTGAATCTTGGGGTCACCTTGCTCAAGTTGATGGCTTATCTGATATGATCTCAACCTTGCTGGAGGAGCATCAGTGGGTGGACATCCCATCTGCCAGGATACAGCATACATGGACAAATAATCGAAGTGGAGATCATAGTTTGGCTAGGAGGTTGGATCGATATCTCATTAAAGAAGCATTTTTAAATACCCATCCTCGTATCAGACAATGGGTTGGAACCAGAGGTATATCTGATCATCGCCCTATATATATGGAGCTGGAAGACATAAATCAGAGAACAAAAGGCCCATTTAAATTCAATGCCTCTTGGCTCAAGGACCCTTCATACATTTAGATGGTTACTGACTTTTGGTAGTCCAATCCTATACTGGAACACGAGGACCACACTGAAGGGTTCATCCGCAAACTGAAAGAACTGAAAGGGATCTCTAAAGCTTGGGCACATCAAAAGCGGAAGAATGATGACAACACTCTATAGGAAGCAGAGCTGGCCATTGCCACACATGAGGACTCCTTGAATGGCACTTTCATATCACAAGAAAGCAAAGAACACTACACTTCCCTCATCATGAAGCGATCCCAAATACTGAAGGAAAGAGAGGAGAGCTGGAGACTCAGGAGCAGGGCTATCTGGCTCACTGAAGGTGATGACAATACCAAGTTCTACCATAAATTTTCCAATGGTAGGAAAGCCATAAATACCATTTGGGAACTTCAAAATGATCAGGGACAATCAGTTACAACACAGAGGGATCTAGCTAGTCTAGCCACTACGCACTTTAAAAGCATATACAAGGCCCCTAGGGCTACTAATATTATGGAAATCATGCGTATTGCCGAACACTTTCCTAGATTTGTGGAACAGGAGGATGTTGAGGACCTGACGAAGGAAGTATCGAAGGAAGAGCTTGAGGCAACAATCAAATGGTTCAAGAAAGACAAGAGCCCCGGCCCGGATGGTTGGACAATTGAATTCTATATTGCTTTCTTTGAAATCCTGGGGGATGACCTGCTCAAAATTGTGGAGGATTGCAGAAGGAGGGGTAGAATATCATCTGCCATCAAATCCACCTTTATAGCCCTTATCCCGAAATCCGACCATCCTACCTCCTTCAATGATTTCAGACCCATATCACTCTGCAACTGTCTTTATAAGATCATTGCCAAGATCATCGCAAATCGCCTGAAGCCTATTCTATCTAACCATATTTCCTCTGAACAGTTCGCATTCCTACAACATAGACAGATTCATGAGGCCATTGCCACGGCCTAGGAACTCCTCCATTCGGTTCAGATGAGGAAACTGAAAGGCATGGTTTTGAAAGTGGACCTATCCAAGGCATTTGACAGAACAAATTGGCTCTATATTAGACTGTTACTGACTCATCTTGGTTTTCCTTATTCATATATTAAATGGATAATGTGCTGCATCATGGATGTTTCTTATAGTGTATTATTAAATGGGGAGGCCACTCCGTTCTTCCTTTCGGAGAGAGGTCTCAGGTAGGGATGCCCACTCTCCCCACTACTTTTCCTGCTAATCATGGAAGGATTAAGTAGAGCTATCATATCAGCACGAAGCAGGGGTCACTTGGCTGGTATCAAGATCACTGAGAACTGTATTCTTACCCACCTCTTATTCGTTGATGACGTTCTCATTTTCTTAAATGGTAGTATTGGGGATACTACGGTCCTACAGAACATTTTCAATCTTTTTCAGTAGGCAACGGGGATGATTATTAATGACAGTAAGTCTACGCTTACAACCTTTGGATGCAGATCGTGTTTACTACACAACGCTTCCCCTTCACATTACAGAAATTGGAGGATGGACTGAAATATCTGGGCTTTAGGCTTAAGCCATATGGATACAAGATCGCTGACTGGACCTGGCTCATTGCTAAAGTGGAGAAGCGTCTACATGTTTGGTATCACAAATATCTCTCTCGTGTGGGAAGATTAGTTCTCATAAAGGCTGTGATAGAAGCTACACCTGTATTTTGGATGACTCTTGCCTGGATCCCAAGAGGTATATTGAACAGACTTCAAAATTTATGCTGCAGATTTCTATGGAAAGGCAACCAACCGGGCAGATTATTTGCATGGGTCAAATGGGACACGATTGCCAAGCCCAAGAAATGGGGCGGTTGGGGAATTAAAAGACTGGACTTATTCTCCAAAGCTCTGGCGGCAAAGCTCGGCTGGCAACTTATTGCTACAAATAGTCTCTGGACCCAGGTGGCACATGCAAAATACATCTGGCCTGTGGATTTGATGGACTGGTTCAGACAACAACACAGGGTGAACAACAGCATATCCAACATCTGGAAGGCGGTAATCAATGCTATTCCTCTCATCCGGGAAGGTATAACATGGAGAATCAAGGAGGGCAATGCAGTCCGTATAGGCACGGACCCATGGATTGGCTGTGGCAATGCGCACAGGTTGCCAGCAGAGTTGTTACGGTACTTACATAACAGGGATATCACTCATATCAGGCATATTGGAGACACCAACAACTCTACCATACTTCAGCAGGCCTGGAAAACAGCTCAAGATTTGGACATTCCTATTCAATGGCATCAAGATTGGTATGACTACACGGAAGCACTTACCCAGGCACATATTCGGCTAACTGAAGGGCCGGACGAGATTGTCTGGGCGTTTGCAAAGCACGGCACTTACTCTCCCAAGGATGGATATCTAAGGTTGATGGAACCTTACAAACCCCCAGATATCAACCCTACATGGAAAACACTCTGGAAGCTCAAAGCTGCTCCTCGAACCCGTCTACTTATGTGGAATATTTTGTTTGACAAGATTCCCACAGGTCTCAATTTGATGAAAAGATCTTTCCATGGTCCTTTCTGGTGTCAACTCTGCCGTAATGATGAGGAGAGTACTGAACATCTCTTCCTAAACTGCCCCATCACCAAGGAACAATGGAACTTCATCATAGCTCACTATCCATGCTTAAAAAATTGGCAAGGCAGGAACATAATGGATGCCTGGAGTTTATGGTGTGAAAACCACAATGGCAAAGCCAGAAATATGCCTCTTCTTATATGCTGGTCACTGTGGATTGCAAGAAATCAATCTATTTTTAACTTCAAGATACCTCATTGGCCTGCTATCATGATCAGAACCATTGCAGATTTTGATCTCCTACCTGAGGACTCCAATTCCCCTCCCCGAATCATCCAGCCTGAAAACATTGACAAGTCTATACCGTGGGCATATTTTGATGGTTCTACTCAGGAGGCGGGTTGTGGTGGAGGAGCCATACTTTATCTGAATGAAACCCATTGTATCAAAATACAAATGAGATTAGGGAGGGGAACAAACAATTATGTTGAATTATGCACAGCTAAACATCTCATTCATTTTGCATTAGAAAAGCATTGCAGACATCTACAACTCTTTGGGGATTCCAAAATTGTTTGCAATTGGTTAAATAGAGCATCTCACTGCAATGCATATTCATTGAGGCATATATTGGATGAGGCTCACAGATTGATTTCTACATTTGACTCATTTACCTGTCATCACATTTACAGGGAGCGAAACTCGGGGGCAGATTTCCTTTCCAAAGAGGCAGCGCTTAGACAGAGCGATGACTAGCTGATACAGGAAGAGATCGATGGGATGTTCCACTAGCATTATCACAGACCTTTTGTGGAGCTCCGAGACAATGGGCTATAAGCCCTTTATTTTGCATAACTCTTGTATATATTATGTTATTTATATTTCACTGCACTTGATTAACTATTCAGGACATATGGTACCAATTTTGATATTGGGATTCTCTCTCTGAGAAGAGACAGAATTCAAATTTTGTTTTAGTTTCTCTATACAGAGAACAGGCACAGGAACAGATGAACTGTTATCATGACTCCCTGCGTGGAGATACATATCTGAACTCTTTTTTGTTTCTTTTGAACTCGATAGGCAACTTGCCTCCATCTGCATATGCTCTAGCATCTACAAAATGTAATTTCTTATATATTAATAGAAATTACGACTTTTTTCCAAGGGAAAAAAAAAATAGCCACACATAATTTGGAAATTTTTATAAGAATTAAAATTCTCTTTATAAAGTCCACTTGGGGTAGCTGAATTGGAAATGATCATGGAAATGAAGTCTCACCAAATTGGAAGTCTTGGGTTCAAATCTTGTGCTATCCCTTGATTGGGGTAAGAAGTTGGACATGATGAAGATGTAGTCCTACAAAGCTTACAAAAAAAAAAAAAAAAAATTCTCTTTATAATTTTTTAATGAGATTATTGAATGTAATACCCAAATTTTAATTTTAAAGATATGTGTTTGAATGTAATACCCAAATTTTAATTTTAAAAATATGTGTGTATTATAATGTATATATGAGTATGGGTGTTATTGTAAATGAATTGAATTTGTAACACTACCTATAAATATTATCTTGATATGAATGAATTGAATAGTAAACATTTAAAAAGGAAATGAATATAAAGGATGTACTCTCATATATCACTGAGTGTTAAGCATTTTGTTTTGTTACCCATTTGAGTGTGCTAGTGGGATGTTATGGCACAATTATCTCTACATTAAATGTGTACTATTGTTGAATTTTGAGTTCTTAATGTTCCTTCACTTGTCTTTATCATTAGGTCGGCATATGGCACAATAATTCATGGTCTTGTTCCCTATAGTTATTGACTTAGAAGACAATTTTAACTATTCCCTTTCTTGTATTTTTCATTAAATGTGGATCATGAGAAAATGACAAGTGAAGGGTTGCCTTACATGACATCCATCACCTAAATATGCTTGAATATTATGTTATGAAAAGATCATGTTGAAAAGTTCTATAATTGTCTTCATGATCTATGAATGTCATCATAACCTCTATGAAGTGAAAACTTCTTGATAAACAGAATTATATATATAAATATCTTATTAATAAATGAATACTGAATTGAATGATTACATTTTTAGAGGGAGGCCCGGTTATATACAACCTTAGGCGCCTCTTGGTGAAAGGGCATGATCTTTGGTCATGCCCTTTTGCCTAAATAACTACAAATAATCTAATTTTACATAACCCTAACTAATTTTTAAATAACATTGCCTTCCTCTCGAAAGAATGCTTTGTCCTCAAAGCATACGTAACAACGGATGTTGTTGACAAAATGACTCATTCTCCCAAGAAGCTTCTTCTTCGAGTAAGTCCTTCCACTTGATCAGATATTCCTTGATAGTACGATGTCGAAGCTTTCTTTCTCTAGTAGACAAAATACCTTCTGGTTCTAGAATGACTCTTCCCTCATCATCTAGGGATGGAAGCATTGTTTGCGCTGATTGATTGTTGCCTAGTGCCCTTTTAAGGCAAGATACGTGGAAGACGTTGTGAACACGACTTGTCTCTGGAAGGCTTAAACCATACGCAACTTGGCTAATCTTTTTGTTGATCCGATAAGTTCCATAGAACTTTGGTGCAAATTTGTTTTTTCCTTTCCGTTTTAAGGATAATTGTTTGTATGGTTGGAGCTTGACAAACACCCATTCTCCGACTTCAAACTCTCTTTTGGTTCTGTTACGGTCTGCTTGTTGCTTCATACGATTCCTTGCATTATTCAAGTTTTCTTTTAATATTTGGACGATTTTTTGGGTTTCTTCTAGTTGATCTTTAACAGCAGGTAGATTTGTCTGGACAATAGCTAGATCCTTCCATTTCGGGGGTTCATACCCATATAAAGCTTGAAATGGCGTCATTTTTGCTGATGTATGATAAGTGGAATTATACCACCACTCAGCAAGATGTAACCATTGAGCCCACTTATTTTGTTTTTCTGTAGCATAACAACGTAGGTAGGCCTCCAAACATTTATTGACAACCTCTGTTTGGCCATCTGTTTGAGGGTGATAAGTGGAACTCATATTTAGGTAGGTTCCTATATGGTTGAACAATTCCTTCCAGAAATTACCCTTGAACTTGGCATCTCTATCACTCACAATGACTTTCGGAAAACCGTGTAACTTATATATATTTTTGCAAAATATTTCAGTGATTTCTTTTGCTGAGTATGATTTCTTTATTGCCATAAAGTGAGCATATTTGGTGAGTCTGTCGACTACTACGAAAATCTTGTCCTTGCCTTCAAATACTGGTAATCCTTCGATAAAGTCCATCGAGATTTCTTCCCATTTCTGATTTGGAATGTTTAAAGGGTGACGTAATCCTGGGGTCGTAATATTTTCACTTTTATTCCTTTGACATGTGTCACATTTTACTACATACTTCTGAATATCACCAACACGAACTGGTGACACCCACAAGTTCTGCTGGCCATCAGGCCCTACGGGCTTTCAGAAAAAAAGCGGTGCGTGTGGACTATCCTTGTTCTGCCTGGAGTGTGCTGTTACAGGATTGCGGTTAAAACAACTAACTACAATCTCACACCATAGCCAAAAAAAAAAATATGCTGCAGCGTCAAAAGTAATACGCTGAACCCTCAGGGAACCGACGTCGTTTTTCTCTGCGGTAACCTGTGGTAATACACTAAACCCTTGGAAACCGACAACATTTTTCTCTGCGGAGGGACCTGTGGTTCCGTGTGGTGGACCTGCGTTACTTGGAATAATCGCTGCGTGTTATCTACTCGAAGGTTTTTCTTTTGAACGGTCAAACGGGAGGTGAACCCCCACCAGCAGACGTGACTGTCAGCGGTAGATATATATCATATATTTATAACGTCAAAATTATACATACATACATACATACATATACATACATATATATATATATATATATGTTTTTTTTTTTTATAAGTAAGAGCAATCTATTAAAAGAAAATAAAAAGGTATTTACAAAGGTGTTTTGGCCGTGAAGGAACACAGCCTAACTCAGCTTGCTGCCATTTAACTAGATCTAAGACTGCCCCAATAGAGGGGAAACCAGTCTCATAGAGAGGGAGATGCAAAAAAAGAAGACAACACCAAAAATTATCCACAATTTTCTGAAGAGAACCAATAAACCAACATTGTAAACCCAGCTACTCCACCCAAAACCAGCGGACCACCCAGAAAACCAGCAGTGCATCCGCATTGTATCCCCAATTTGGAAAAAAAGAGGAAGAAAAAACCAAGAGCTAAGTGAAGTGCCACCTGGCATTCGTGATGCATGTAGTGAAATCCTCTGTGGCAGGTTCCTCCACAATCGGGCAAGCCCAGTCATCTGGGTTGTCTGACTCAGTTTGGCCCACTGCCTGCTGCTCGCCTTCTCTGCTGCCTGCGTCCAGCTGCGGGTCCGACGCGTCCATCATGCGGCTTTCCACAGCCTGCGTGTCATTCTGCGGTTCCAATTCCTCATGCAGGCTGCCAACGATGGCCTTCCCATTCTGTTTGTTCCGACCACCATTACCTCCTTGCGCTTCTTCCTTGTCTCTGTTTCGACTCGGTCTAGCTCTGTGCATCTCGTCCATAGAGAATGTCATTGGGATACTCTGCTCTGCTTCCTCAGAAAAGGAGATGGAAATAGTGGCGACAATGATCGGTCTATTGAGAGAGCTTCTGAATTGGAATTGCATGGTATGGGGGGTATGATGTAAGGGCAAAGGGAAGGGAGTAGAGCGCACATCCTCCGCACCGCTGCTTGAGCAGTGAAGGCCTGCTCTGCCACGGCTACTTCTGGTATTTGGATAGTGGGGATTTTCCGCCGAGGAAGACGGAGAGTCCGAGATACTTTGCTGCCTAGCCTGAGGCCGAGAGCTACCACCCCGCGAGCCGCCACGTCTGCTGAGCATACGGTGGCGAACCATGGTGGAATGAAGAGCAGAGAGAGCGTCAGGGTAAGCGAAGGGGGGATTGATAGGGGAATTGGGCGCTGGAATCAGAATGTGGAGAGCGGGTGTTGAATTGCAGAGAATCGTTTGGGAGTGGTAGTGGACCTTGCCCGAAACAAGGCTGCAAACAAACTAGTAGCGTCGCCCTGTACTGGTTCTTTCAATATGCTCGGCCACCTGTAGAGGGTGGGCACAATGGATCAGGGGAAGAATGTCATGTTATGAGCAGGTGTCATGGTTAAATAGGGTATGGTTCCGCCTCGACTGTAGTGGGCATTTAATGCCGTCTGGAAGGTGATCTGAGGAGTATTAACTCTGTTCTTGGGAAGATTGCCGAGAGCCAAGTGGCCAGCCCATCCGCCGTCATCTCATCTTCTCATCGCAAGCGTATTAATGGTCACCCGCATCCGGGGGATGAGCTTCCTGTTGCACCAAGTTAGTGCAGATATGCAGTTGATTCTGGTCATCTATGATGTCGAGCGGTCCATAGTGAAGGATCTGGTCTTGATCTGTCCCAATGTTTGCTAGAAGATCAGCAACTTTGTTACAGTCCCTTTTGACATGAATAAAAGTTATTGCTTTTCTGTCTTTTATCCATTTCTCTATTGTTTCAAGCCTGGTCATTAGTCTCCAACTGTTGACAACTCGTAAGGCAGATCTTCCTTGTTGTATTTGAGTAGCCATATTGATGAGTATCTGAGTATCCCATTCTATTAGGATTGGATAGAGATTATGTTGGTCAACGAGCTTCATACCTTGCCACAAGCCTTCCAATTCTGCCGAGTTGTTCGTATCCCATCCAATGGAGCCAAAAAAGGATAGTAAGGGTTGGCCCTCATGATTTCTAAAGATGCCTCCATATCCTGATTTGCCTGGGTTGCCTTTTGATGCTCCATCAAAGTTTAATTTGATCACTCCTGTGGGCGGGTGTGACCAATATGAGGGCTTCCTGGTTGTGATGCTGGTTCTGTTGTAAGTCAATTGAACTTGTGGCAGCTGTAGGTTCCAGTTGGCCCATATACTTAATTCCTATGGTTGGGTTGGAAAGTCCTCCATTTTCCATTGATGCAGGGTGAGAGTTTCCTTGATGTTCTGACATAGGTTTGTCCATATTGTTTCTAATGGAGTTTGATGATTTTTAAAAATTTGCTTATTTCTTTCCTTCCAAATTGTCCATAGAAGGAGGCCTGGCAGGATGGTCCATAACTTATTGAGAATTTTGCTGTTGTAGGGCGTTGGAGTCCAGTTGCTGATGGTGCTTCTAAGATCTCCAAGAATTCTGCACGATCTCTGGCACCTAAATGTGAGCTTCTCCCAGAGGTGATTTGCCATACTGCAGGAATCCATTAGGTGTTGAATACTTTCTTCATTGTTTCGACAGTTGGGACAGTAAGAAGGACCATGAAATCCTCTTTTAATTAAGTTATCCCAAGTAAGAATTCTTTGATGATACAATAGCTAGATAAAAGTGGAGACTTTGGGCCAGATCCTTGTGGTCCATATTCGTTTCCAGACGGAACCAATTGGTTCCTGAGATTGGCATAGTATTTGGTATGCCTCTTTGGTGGTGTATGTGCCTTTCGGTGTGTAACCCCATCTTAGAACATCACTTTCTGTATGAACTTTGATTTTTCTATTGGTAAGCTCTTTGTGTAGCTCTAAATGATACTCTTCCGTTGCTTGCTGTACTATTTGCCTTGCCAGTTTCCATTGCCTGTATCCTTGTGTATTTCTAGGAGTCCAGAATTGTGCAACATTGTCTGCCTGGTTAATGTTATTTGCATGATGGCTTGTTTCTGGTAAGAATGCTACAATTTTGGGTCTCTGTTGCCAAGAGTCCATCCAGAAACGAGTCGTTCTTCCATCCCTTATTTCCCAGAAGCTATGCTGGTAAATTACCTCTCTGTGTTGCTTGGCCGCGTTCCAGATTAAGGAACCTGTAGGTGTAGTCGTGATTCTGATTAGCTCTTGTTGCGGTCTATTGTTAGCATACTTTGCTGTCCATAGTTGCGCCCATAGCTTCTTTGGACAGGAGACCCATTGCCACCAGATCCTGGCTCCCATCAAAGTATTGCTTTGTTCAGGATCTCTTAAGCCGAGGCCACCCTAATTTTTAGGCTTGCAGACTTTATCCCATTTGACTAGAGCCCACTTTTTGTTTTGTCCTGTGGAACCCCATAGGAAGTTGCGCTGCAAATTGCGAATTCTTTTCAGAACCCACTTCGACACTGCAAGCATTGAGAATAGATAAAGGGGAATAGCTTGAAGAACAGCTTTGATTAGGACTAGTCTACTTGCCAGATTGAGAGTTCTATATGTCCAAGACGGAAGCTTGGCTTGAGAGAAACCAATGATGCGAGTGATGATTCTTTGGGTGGATATAGGAGTATGGAAGAAAAAGATCTGAGATTTGGAGGTGTTGATGGTGGTGCCCGAGGCGTCTGAGAACGTGTCTAGAATAGCTTTGAAGGTCCTGGCTTCTTGTACAGAGGGGTGACCAAAGAGCATATTGTCATCAACAAATTGTTGATGGGTAATGGCAGGGGATCCATGGACAGAGATTCCTCTGAGATCATTGGATTGGACTGCTTGTTTTATGATACGACCTAGACCTTTAGCCATGATTACAAAAAGGAAAGGGGACAGCGGGTCACCTTGACGAATGCCTCTGGAAGGGTTATAAGGTTTAGAGGGGATTCCATTGACAAGAACTGAGCAAAGAGGGGAGGATACGAGAGACATCATCCATCGAACCCAAGTTGGATTGAAGCCAAAGGCCTTTAGCATCTAACTTATATATGTCCAGTTGAGTTTATCAAAAGCTTTGGAAAGGTCGATTTTCAGCAACATACCTGCTTGTTTGTTTAATTTGAGCGAATGAATGGTTTCATGGGTTAGAATTATACCATCCAGAATTTGGCGACCTTCTACATATCCAGATTGCTCGGGAGAGATGAGTAAAGGAAGGAGCGGTTTGAGGCGATTGGCTATGACTTTCGAGATAATTTTGTAGATTACATTGCAGAGGGCAATAGGCCTGAACTTCTCCGGAGTGCTTGGTTGTGCGACTTTGGGAATAAGGGCGATGAAGGTTGAGTTGAGCGAGGGGAGTAACCAATGCATTTCTCTGGATTCCTCTACTACCTTCCAGACATCTGCTTTAATAAGATCCCAGAAATGATGATAAAAGTTGGATGTGAAACCATCAGGTCCCGGCGCCTTCCCGGCCTTGAGCTGATTGGACGCTTCTTCAACTTCCAGAATTGTTACTGGTCTCAGCAGTAATTTATTGTGCTCCTCAGTAATGAGTTTAGGTATGTGCTGTAGGATATCATTGATGGCACTTTGTCTGTCTACGGGTTGTTCTTGGTGAACAGTTTGGAAGTGCTTTATCAACTCCTTCTCTATGTCTTCCTGTTTTTCCAGTTTGTCTCCTTGAGAGTTTTGAATATGTGAAATTGTATTGTGCATTCTTCTTTGTATTGTTGTGTTGTGAAAGAACTTCGTATTTCGTTCCCCTTCCTTGAGCCATCTGATTCTTGATTTCTGTCGCCATAGCAGTTCCTCTTGTTTGCCTCTTTCATCTAGCTGAGATAGAAGTGTTTGTTCCTGCCTTGCATACTCCTCTATTCTGCCTTCAAGTATGATTTTTTGCTGAAGTTCGGTCATACTCTGCTCCAGGATTTTTTTCTCTTGGAAGATGTTACCAAAGGTGGTATGGTTCTAGATTTTGATTTGTTTTTTGATATGTTTCAATCTTTGCTGAAATTGGTACATAAGTGAGCCTCCGTTGGGAATAAAGCTTTCCCAAGCGTCTTTAACCATAGTATTAAACTCAGGATGGGTAAGCCAGAAAGCTTCAAATTTGAATGGTTTTCTGTTGGAGTTTCCTGTATTCTTCCATTGTAAAGAAATAGGCCAATGATCCGAGCCAGCTAATGGAAGGATAGAGGCACTTATATCACCACCAAGATGGACGAAATTGTCTGAGAGTAGAAACCTGTCCAACCTGGATGCTATTTGGTGAGTACCTTCTCTTTTGTTGTTCCAGGTGAATATTCCATTGTCAAAGGGTGGATCCATAAGACTATTGTGTTGAATATATGCTTTGAACTCATTGCTTTCTTTGTCCAGCTTTCGTCTGCCACCCTTTTTTTCCTCCAACTGTGTTATCATGTTGAAGTCTCCTCCTATTATCCAAAGTGGATGGGCTCTTGGAGCGTTGAGGATCTGCAATGTTTCTAATTGCTTTATCTTTTGCATACTTTCCTGAGGGAAGTAAACATTAGTTAGGTGTCCATGTATGTTGGTGCCAATCAAGTGGAACATGGCTTGAATGAAATAGTGTGAAGCATGGATATTTGTTAGAGAAATATACTGGGAGCTCCACGCTATGGCTAGTCCTCCTGATGCACCAGTAGCGTCGACTATCGCAAATTGACAGCCTGCCCAGGCTTTGGAGAGAATTGGTTCTAAGGTACTGGCACTGCATTTTGTTTCTTGCATGAAAACAATGTGTGGTTGTTCTTGCAGGATCATGTTCTTCAGCATTCTGTACTTCCTAGGACCATTAAGTCCTCTTACATTCCATGAAATGAGCTTCATGGTTGACTGTTTGGTAAGGATCGGTAATACTTGTTCAACTTGGAGCATCTTCCCGACTCCACTAGCATTTCTCCAATTAATATGGTACGTTGTAGATCTGTCTTTCTGCCTCTTTTCTTTCCATATTTAATAATGTGTTTCCCATCCCATTTGCCTCCTTGTTGGATGCCCAAAGTATTGTGCTGATGCGCCCTTGAGAGCACTACTTCCAATTTTTCCAGTTGTCTGTCCGGTATTGAGTTGAAATCTTTTCTTTTGCAGGCCTGCTCTAGAGTTAAGATGTCTACTTCCCCCAGGTCAAAGCTTTCTAGATCCTCTTCCATTGAACTTTGCTGATTTCCCTCGTCTTGGTGTATTGATGGCTGAGAAGGTTCTGCCTGAGTATCATCTATGTCCATATTTTTTTCAGACCCCAAGGCTTTGTGAATAACAGGATTGGGGTGTGGTTGCGAATCGGAGGCCAACTTTTCAGAGGGGATGGCTTTCACTGGATGACTGGTGGTAGCTTGGGTAGGAATGGGGGACAGAGGTTTGGAAGGAACAGAGTGAGGGTTTGCTGGCCTGGGCTCTTCTGAATCAAGCTGTTCTAGATTCGTCAGAATATGAAAGTTGTTGTTGGAGGAAGGCATAGCCGAAGATGGATCTACACTTTTGTGTGCTAATGGAGGTTTTTTGTTATGCTTTTTCCTGCTAGTTACCTTGGTGAAGCCTTCTGGATCTGACTTGCCATCTGAGTTTGTGGATTTAGGCGGTATATTTAAGGGGCAGTCACGAAAGAGGTGACCGTGGGTATGGCAACGCCTGCAACGAAAGGGTACATGTTCATAGTCAAGGGGCTGAATCCATTCAAAATCGTCGTGAAGAAGACTTACCGTGTCCGGTAGCTCATTGCCAAGCTTCATGTAGACGCAGATCCTCGCATAAGATGTGTATCTCCGGATCTTAGTTTCCTCTGCTGCCTTTATAAACTCACCTAGTCCATTGCCAATGGCTGTTAGGGAGTCCTCGTCCCAGTATTCCAGAGGAAGCGAATACAAGCAAACCCAGACTGGCGCCCAGCTGAAATCTTCCTTGTCGGGGTTGAATCTTTCAACCCAGTCATGCAGATACAAACCCGCTGCGTTGAAGAAGTAAGGTCCTCCATCTAAGATCCTATTCCGGTCTTCAAGGCAGTTGAAAGTGGCAGTGAAGAAGCCTTTAGGTCCCAGCTGTAGAGTTACATGACCCTTGGGCTTCCATTTGGAGGAGATCCAACCTTGCAGAGTTTTTTCATTAGGCCAAAAGCCTATAAATTTGCCAATCAGGGCATGATCTTTCACTAGTCTATTCTAGTGAATAATTCAGTTATTATAAGATAAGAGGAAATGCAGATAACTGATGTGCATTTTACAACCCTAGTGCTCTAATTACATATAAGTAATGTGTGCATTCTACAACGCTGGTGGTGGGAGTGAGTTATCCACTCTATAAGTGAACAGTAGACACAACAACACAGAGGAAAGAAAGTTACAATGAGCAAACTGAACAGAAGAAAACCAGAGAGAAAACAAAAGAAAACTAGAGAGAAAACAAAAGTACAAATACTGTAGCAAGCCATACCTTCAATCAGTTGCACAGATGCTACAAATGTTCTTTTGCAACCAGTTCCTGCTACCTCTATTTTTCTGGTGATATCGCTCAATGCCAGTTCCGTTGCTACTTGCTATAGGAGTTCTTTAGCAATCGGTTCCTGATTCGCAATAACCATATGTTCGAATGACGACAATGGAAACAATGTTATAATGATATCCCTATTACATCAATGCAAATCAATGAGGAAGAAACATATTTGATTTGTTAAATATTTTATATTTTGAATATGTTATAACAACATACAATGAAAATTAAATTGTTTTTAATAAACCGGCTTTTAATAAAACTGGCAAACGATCTTTGGCTATATACGTTGTATGTGACAACCACTTATCACCATGTTGCAAAGAACTTGTCGCTTAATAATGATGTGTATTATCAAAATTATTATTGCGATAATAATAAATTAATAAGTGATAATATTAATACATTAACAAAATATATTTAAGGATGTTTACTTTTAAAACAATAAATAGGTTACATAAGACAATAGCATTGAGTGTTTGGTAATCAATGATACGATTTCACACATTGCAGATTCAATAAGTATTTTATTAGATTTTTTATATTTTATATAACTTTTTTTAATTATACTAAAGATGAAGTTCATAGTAAGAAGCAATAAAGTTTATGCATATTTAAATAGGTAGTTATTGAAAGATATATTTATTTATTTGTAAATAGTTATAAAAAATATTTACAATAACATGTCATGTCACTTATCATTTTCTACATGGTGCAAATGAGTTGTCATTATTTAATGAGAAATCTGAAGTAATGATTACTAAATAAGAGTCCCTCTCTTTTGCACCAATCAGAAATTAAATAAATTTAATTTAATAATTGTAAAAAATAAATTATTTATAAGTTCTAATGTCCACTTTATATGTTTTTTACAAATTTTTGGTCAACATGAATTTAATTGAAGGGTCAACGTATTTTTGAATACGTTAGGCCTATACATATAACCATAACCAAACTTTTTGTTTTTGGAAATTCGTTGGTTTTGCTTTTAAATATGGTTTTTTCCCCTTGGAAAAAGTTATACCCTAGCCTGTGGCAGGGATAATAAGGCCCATACGTATAATCATAACCAAACTTTTTATTTTTGGAAATTCGTTGGTTTTGTTTTTAAATATGGTTTTTTTCACCTTGGAAAAATTTGGGCAAATCAACCTCGAAGGGGATCTTTTAAAGCCTGTCGGCTAGACTAGCAGGGCCTAACCCCAAGGGTGTCGAGGAGAATTGGCACTGTGACCTACCGATCGGCGAGGTACTTAACAACGGGGGCTCGACTAGCTGAGCTAACCCTTGGGACTTTGTTTTTAAATATGGTTATATTAAAGCATTTCTAATTAATAACCATTTTTTTTAGTTGTCTTTTAAGAAATTTGTTTTGTTTGTTTGTTTGTTTTTTTTTTATATGGTATTTTTGTTTTATTTGATATTTTAATAATATTTCTTTTATTTTTTTAAGGAATAAGGAGCCAATGAATGGGTGCCAAGAGTCAATGAATAAGTGGCCAATTTTCCACCACGTAAGCTTGTGGTTCCCACTTGCTCATTGGGATGCCATGCGGCACAATATGGGCCCCTCTTTTTGTTTGTTTTGTCAAACTTCAAACTGCAATAATTTGGTCATACAAACTCGGATTTGAGTGTTGTCTACGTCATTGGAAACCTTGCGACGAGCTCTTTGATATGACCCTTGTTTCACTACAATCCAAGAAATTTGATTTTTGCACTGTTTCTGAGCTCTCTTTGATCACTGAGTGTTTCGGGAGCCGCCTGGATCAACGCATATTGTACTTATGCTCAAAGCTCTAAGATTCAACCAATTTTTTATTAATCTTATGGAAACTTTGGTTACAAAGGGTAAACATTACTCTATTAATTAGGCAAAGTCAAAGGAAATTGACATATTCAAGTCAATTAGGCAAGGCTAACCTCTAGCTATGGTGATGCATGCTATCAATGCCAAGGCTCTTGGTTATTTACTCCACAAAGTATCACAAAGGATCATCGCGGGAATTCCTTTAATGGACATAAATGGTAGCTAATTAGTTATAGGAGCAAATGACTTCTTTCAACCCCATTGGAGGAGAAGGAAATTCTGGATAATAGACCAAGTTGTCTCTATATTTTTAACATTGTCTCTAGGTCTAAGCTACAATTGGCCAAAACTTAATGATATAGAGAGAGCTAGGGAAAACTCCTAGGGTTGATTAATAACATTAGGTTATCTTTGCCAGAGCTAGATCATGTTTTAAAATTGATGGGCCTCCCCTTTTACCTTTTAAGCATTCCCAAAAGTGTTATAGGAAGTTGTTCTTCAAAGAATGACCAAGAAGATGAAAAAATAGATCACATATCCCATGACAATGGTAACCCAATTTTCGTTTTTTCAAAAGTATTTGCTACCATGCATGTCTACTACCAATCCTATTAGGTCCATTATAATATGGCTTATTATTGAGTTGAAAAAGACCTAATATTTCACTAGGTACTTTATTATGGCAAGAAAAGTTTCCAAAAAATAAGTTGCATTTCTATTGTGTATCCAAGGATTGGGGAATGGATATCATTTACACCCACATATAGAATAAGGTTTTCTTATAAATGAATTATCATAGCAATCAAGGGTAAATGATCTTAGAAGGTGTTACGTTGAAATTATATCTATGAGGATTCCCCCTTTGGAAAAAAGAGTCAATGTAAATTGAATTTGCAAACATTTCTCCTCACTTTGTTTTAGGTGAATATTTGGGGTAATTTTATAGCCAAAAGCATATGGAAGGCCTAGGATACCATCATGATCTAACCCAAGTTGACTTGGAAAAGTGATTCATTGAGGTTTGTGTCGTTGTTTCATGAGAGTTGCCTTTGGTGGTCTCCTATTGTGCAATAAGAGGGTATGTTTTTGCTGGATACCCAATGATTCTTTCTTAAATGGTTACATACGTAAGGTATCACCTCTATGTTTTTTGGCCAAATTCTTACGTAAGTGAGGCATCACCATGCTTGTCTACCTATATGATATGTAGATTATATATTAGAAAAATTGCCCTAATATAAATGTCAGCAATGATCCAGATTGGATCATTATAATGTTTTTCATCCATCTTGATGCATTCAGAGTGGAAGAAGTGGAGGGATCAACTCATGGGACCATTTTTACCGGCAGGACGTAGTTTGGAAAAACGGGGTCAGAAACCTTTCGAGAGTGTTTTGAGGCATCAAACAACGTTTTTTGGGGGTAAAACTTTTCCAATTTATCTCCACACCTTTTCATGTTGTTCTACACACAAATAACTTTCCAATGGTGCAAGAAGCACGTCAATCGAGGTATGTACGCAAAAGTTATGCCACTCAAAAGTTGACCTTCCTGTTTTCATACCTATAGTTTGGGAGGATGTCGCGTCAGCCCCCATTATTCATGGAAAAAGGGCTAGCCACGTGTTTATGATGTAAAAGACTCTAGAAGAGTCTATATTGTAACTCTAGTTAAGAGTTGATGTAGTCAAAATTAACCACTAGTAGGTTATTAGGTTGTGTTAAAATCAGGCCACTAGGAGGAAGAGGCATTCCATTCTTTCGAGAGCATTTTGTTCCATAGCTGAACAAAGATATCCATGAGAGAGAAAGAGAGTGAAGCGACTTCACCTTCAAACTGGGTTTTCTCTTGAAAAGGTTTCCCATAGCATATTTTGTGTCTTATGTGTGTGTGTGAGATTATTTTGTCGTTTTCTATTTTTCTGCATAATTTCCATTCACATGCATGCACTAATTACAATAAAATCTACAGATCTAAAAAGTTAAATAAACTGCAATAGTGTAGAACTTCTGATTTTTTAATATAATATTGTGAGATATGTTGTGACAAATTGTCCAGTTGAATATCCATGACAATTTACGAATAATTTGATATCAGAGCAGGTTTCTTTGGGTATTTTTTGGAGATTGCACAGATCTAGATTAGCGGGGTCGAAAATCGTAAAACCCTAATCATGATTGATGAATCTGTAAACGAACCTCATGATCCCGCAGAGGTGAGGTTTATGCGGTTGGAACAATAAATCACAGATATCAACCATAATGTAAGCCTCCTCATGGAGGCCTTGAATAGAAAGATGAGGATATTTGGAGGAGATGGGGGTTCGAATGCAGAGGACAAATTAGAACGAGGATCAAAATATCAAGGAGAAATAAAGAACCAGTCGAAGAAAGGACCCGAAAAATATCAACCTAGTTCGAGTTCCATGAACCAATAAAAGTCCTTGTTTAAAATGGAAGCAAAAGTCGATATCAAGTTGTACCATGGCAAGATCGATGCTTTGAAGCTGAACCACTGATTTCAACAACTGGAAGTTTATTTCAGTGTCCATCAGATCGAGGAAGGGAAAAATATCTTATTTGCGTTGTTGAAATTAGAGGGCCATGCACTGACTTGGTGGGAGAGCCACATGGAAACCCTGAGGTTAGTGGGAGAATACCCAGTGGCTAAGTGGGAGGATTTCAAAACCCTCACTAAGTCACAATTTTATCCCATTGGGTACATGGAGGACCAATGGATCTAGTGGAATTACTTCAGGAAAAAGCCAGGCCAAAGTGTGTTGGAGTACACCACGAATTTAGAAAGATGGCTATAATGTTAGGAATCTATCCAAAGAATTCAAATGTACTCCTCAAGGATTTGGGGGGTCTGCACTGCTATCTGTGCGAGTAAGTGATGTTGTTCAACCCAAAATAAGTGGACGAGGTTTGTGTACAGGCGCAATACCTGGAAAACATAGGCCTAAAGATAGTGAAATCAAGTGGATCAAAGTAGAAGGAGCAATAAGATGCTTCTAAGGAGGGGAAGAAGAAGCAAAAAGGGGGAAAAGATAAAAATATGGCAGCCACAGTGCACCTGTGTAAAGATCCTGGCAACCACTGTAACCACTGCAATATTGATGGCCATACAAAGGAGAAGTGTTGGAAGTTTCATCCAGAGCTAAACCCAAAGAACAAGCAGAAAGATAAGAATAAGAAGAATCTCATGGCCACTAATTTGAACAACCAAGTTGAAAGCAACTCAAATGTGGATGAGAAGATTGTCTGTACGTTAGTGCAGAAGGAGGTGAATTTGAGTATCCTTTGGCAACATGAAGAGAAAGAAATGACCAGACTCTTCCATATAAAGATACAGGTCAACAAGACAAAGACTGATGCTCTTTTTGACTCAGGATCATAGGCATATCTCATTGCAGCAAAGTTGATCAAGAAGTTGGGGTTATAAGTTTGTGATCATCCAAACCCATATCCATTGGGATAGGTAAATAAGGATGCAGAGCTGAAGGTAACAAAACAATGTAAAATTAGATTTGCTATCAACGCTAATTTTATTGATGAAGTAGATCTAGATGTGGTTCCCCTTGATGTATGTGGAGTCGTGTTTGGGAGTCCATACATGTACATGCGTGATGCAATATTCATGAGGAGATCTAACTAGTATCGGCTCATCAAGGATGGAAAATCATTCATCATCAACATGCACAAAGGCAAGTCAAAAAGTTCATTGGTAAGTGCCAACCAAGCCGAGAAATTGATAAATTCTAGCAAGAAGTATGTTTTGTTGTTTTGAAGAGAAATTCAGTCTATAGAGGAGTCAATAAGAGGCAAGGCATCCCTGGAGGGGTGTACTATGAAACAAAAATGACAATTGGAGGAGTTGTTACATGCATACATGGATGTGTTCCAAGCGTATAAAGGGTTACCACCTAAGAGATAAGTGGAGCACAAGATCCAACTATTGCCAAAATCCCCACTGCCAAATATTGGGTTGTACAGGCTGTCAGTTATAGAAGCAAGTGGGGTGAAGAAACAGTTGCAACAACTATTGGAATAGGGTGTTATTTGAACGAGTACATCACCATGTGTGTCACACATCATCATTGTGCCGAAGAAGGATGAGACTCAACGGATGTGTATAGATTACAGGGCGTTGAACAAAATCACACTCAAGAACAGATACCCCCTGCCCAGGATAGTGATAGAAAATGTAACTATGTTCGGTCTTCAACAATGTACTTGAGTCATCATGTAATGTACTTGTCAAAAGAATAAAGAAAATAATTTTTTTTATTATTATTGTGACTTATTAAAGCATGGGTTTCATGCTTGGGTCACCATGCTTTAGGTCAAAGTCCCCATTGAGGACTTATAGCATTTATTACGAGTCTATAGAGTTATTGTAAATTTAAAGAGACCCTTCTTGGGCTTTTGAATGATGTAAAAAGGTTAAGTATTGAGTCAAATATGAATTATATAACCTCCACAGCATGTCAGCCTAAGAGAAGATCAAGTTGGCCTAAGGACCCTATTCGACCCCACAAGAAGCCTATACAAGGAAGCTCATTGAATTCATTTGGAGCATCATTCTCTCATCAAGTTCAAATTCACTTGTAGCTGGGAAGAAGTGCAAAAATCTCTTGTTGCTGGGCAGAAGTGCAAAGTTCTCTTGTAGTCGGGAAAAGGTGCGAAGTCTATTGCTGGGAAGCCGAAGTGAATGAGATTTTGGGGAAGTCAAAGGAGACGAGGAAAATTGAAATTTTGGTCTCTCCCTCTCTCTTTATCTCTCTATTTCATGCCCTAGATTGGGAGATCGAAGTCTTCCAAGTTTCACTGTTGCCAGAAGCTGCGAGTTGCCGTAAGTTGTTGTATAATCAAAGTTGCTGGGAAGAGGTCGAAATTCTGGGAGGACTTAGTGTGGAGGGGAGGTCTAGTCTTGGTCTAGGGTGAAGAGTCTCAAAGAATACTATTGAAAGGAAGAATTATCTTGACTAGGTTTTCCCCTCGAGGAGGGTTTTTCCCTGGCATGTACTTACATCTAGTGTCTATTGTTTTATGTGCCGTTGTTTTCAGTAATTGATTGCTGAACTAAAGAAAGAAGATATAAAGAATTCTAAAAATAAGAAACATCACAAGTAATTATCAAGAACAAGAAAATCTTTACTGCCTTTCTGATTTTCTAACATGGTTTCAGAGCTTTGGTGAAGAAGGAAGAAAAAGGTAGTCTCTAGTACTTGATCCATTCATAGGTATTATCTTAGGGATTGAGTCTATTATATTCAAGGAAGATGTCTAACTCGATCAAGGGTGAGAACAAACTTGAAGGAGCCTCTAACTTCAGGTCCCGGAAGAAGAGGATTGACCTAATCCTCGAGAAGAACAAGGTGCTAGACTTGCTAACAAGAAATGTAAAGAAGCCTATAGAACAAGCCAGTGATGTCGACAAAGCGAAATACAAGGAATTAGAATTGGTGGCCATGACTCTGATTGTAGAATGGATAAAGGACAATCTTGTCCCATTCATAACTAACATCGATCATGCTTAGGAAATGTATGAAGCCTTGTCGAAGTTGTTTACTATAAAGAATATTGGTTAAGTAGCAAGTTTGAAGAATGAACTAAGGACTACAAAGATGACTACAGAAGATACTATGGCAACTTTCTTTGTGAAGATAGCTAGACTTAGGTATGATCTCTTGGCCATTGATGAGATTGTTCCGGACAAAGAACTAGTGATCACCGCTCTATTAGGATTGCCACCCTCTTGGGGTGCATTTGTTGCAGGTCTAAATAGTTGAAAGGAAGCTCCAACCTTTGAAGAATTATGGACCGCCTGCAACCAAGAAGAATTAAGGATCTCAATGGTTTCCAATCCTGAAGGAGTATCAAATACTTATGTTGCTCATGATAAAGGAAAGAGATCGAAAGGACCAAGGAAGAAAGTTGACATGTACAAGGTAGAGTGATATTAATGTCATAAGAAGGGTCACTACAAAAGTGACTGTCCCGAGAACCCAAAGAATAAGAAGAGAGGAAGGGATCAATCAAACCTTGCTGTAGAAGGAGACTAAAAGAAAGTCAAGCCCAGATAACCTGACATTAAGGATTTACACTATTAAGTCTTTTGCTCATAGCTTTACATATCTTGTTTTATATGTTTTAGAATTGATAGGTTTTTAACATATTTTGGAAAAGATTTTTTTGTATTGTTTCTATAAGTTTGTAGGTATCCCTCAAGCTTTGGAGGGAGCCCCTAACAACTCCCAAAGATAAGTATTTCATGTATTTTCAGTTTTGGGTTCATATATTCGTTTAGTTTTTTATTATATTAAAATACTAATCATATTTCTCCCTATGTTGTCTTGGTTAGGAAAAACATCTGCAAGGAGGAGGATCTCTCAAGATAAGGTTAGTCAAGAAACAAAGTCATGCTTCAATTATAGTGATTAAAAGGATTATTCATTTGATGATCTATTACTAACTTTGTTATGACTAGCTATATTGAATTTTAGTGATTCTTGTTTGGGTGATTCATCTCTTGATAAATCTACCCTCCCCACTCTTAACTGTTTTGGTAGAACCCTTGACAGGTTCTGGAAAACCCTAACCAAAGGGTATACTAATATGAATGTATGAAATCCTAAGTTTCTTAGGGATGTTGTGAAATGCTAGTTGAAGTTTAATTGATGATGTCTTGTTTGGGATTTTGGTATGATCGGGAAATCCTAACTTGTTAGGGTTGAATGTTAAGGTCTAAAATCTTGAAACCTTAAAGTTTTGGTAATGTTGGGTTTGATATGTTTCTACATTGAAACCCTAGCTCATTAGGGTTTGGTGGAATGTGTGAGAAAAACCCTTATATTGTCTTAGAAATGTTTTCCTTAGTATTTGTGTGTTTTTTCTGATCAAACCCTAGTGTAATCAATATGGGTGCGTGTCTAACTCTTGTTAATACTTGTGAAGTTGGGTTTGATTAACACATGATATGAAATGTATTTGCATTTTAAGCATATATAGATGTTGAGAATGCAACAAGATGATGGAGCTTAGTGGAAAGGAGTCGCCTTCACTAAGTGGGCCCGTAGGCTATTTTTGGCGCCACGTCTATTTTTAGACTATGTCTATTTTTAGACATATGGATCATGGTCTATGAGTTGCAGGATGCTATTTGTGGATGATTGGTCATGTTGGTAAACATAGATGGACTTTTATTTTTAGACATATGGGCGGTTTCTATTTTTAGACTGCCAGGCTAAATATAGAACAGTCAAATATTATTAGCTCATAATAATATTTGGACTATAAACATTATCTTATCCTCTTGGAGAACTTCAGTTTGAGCTACAGATGTTGCACATGCAGATGTCAGAAGGAAATACGCTTTTCTTATGGGTTAGTTGAGCTATTGCATGGTGGACTTCAGTTAGAACTCAAGTGATTGAGTTTGGTGGAGTTGATTGAGGAGTTGATGGAGTTGTGTTCAGTTTGACTTGGTCGAACTAGTTGTATTTAGTTTAATTGCAAATACACTAGTGATGAGTGATGTGAATTAATTATTAATTAATTCACTAATTATTAACTCATAAAGCAACTAAAGAATACATCAGTTAACTCAGTGCATGGACAGTTCAGTGGAGACAAGTGTTAGAGGTTGAGATTGCTATCAGTTTTGACTATAGTTGTGCATGAGATTTGCACATGCATTGATGGAGATTGCCAATGAGGATTGCACAGTACAAACCAAGTAAAAACGAGCTTGGAAAGAAATCATACTCACTTTGGATTGTGCAGTGGAGGCAGGCAAACAGTGGAGGAGATTTGAGGCATCAGATCTGAGCTAGTTTGTGTGTAACAGGTGGAGATAGTACTGAGTACTTGTGAGGAGTATTGTACTATGTATTGTTACATGTTCTCTATCATTATAATATACAGATAGTGTGGGGTTTTCAGCTGTATGCTTTCCCCGGGTTACATACTGTGTTAATGTGCGCATGCGATTGATGTTTCATTGTTTTTAATTCCGCAAAATTGATGATCAACGTAGAGGAGGTTATGTATTATGCACACATTCCGCAATAGTGTATAATCAGGATAATCTCTGTGAATAAGTGTCATATTATTCAAAATTTCTACATGGTATCAGAGTTGTTGATCATCAAATCTATTATTCAGAAAGTGTTTACATTTTATTTCTTCAGGTAGAGTCTGTAATTGGGCCAGGTAGCCTCTGGATTCATCCTTCCTTTGGAAGGTGAGATATCCGGTAAAAGCCCATACAGTCAATCTCTGTACGAGAAATACTTTGTTCTCATGAATTTTATATCAGAAGCGGTTGAGTTTTGAGCTAGTGGAATTCGAATTTGCAGCAGTGTTTTCTTGGTGTCAAAGTTGAAATGTCTTTCAACGAATTGCGATTGGAGTATGCTCTTGAGGGCAGCTCGAATTATATTGCATGGAAGGACAAGATGGAGGTGGTGTTAGATGTCAATGGGCTGAAGGAGTTCATAGAGGTTGAGGTCCTAAAGCCTACTGGTACTGCTCAAGTTGAGGCTTGGCAAAAGAAGACAACAAAGTGTCGAAGGATTCTGTTGGAGGGCGTGAAGGATCACATTGTGTCCAGCCTGCATGGAAAGGCTTCTCCATACTTGATGTGGAAAGCATTGACAGATCTATTCCAAAGCAAGAGTGACCAGAGGAAGTTGGCGCTCAAGGATAAACTCAGAAACATTAAGTGTGAGAAAGGAGACAGTATGCCCAAGTATCTCACGAAGTTCACTCAGTGCAGGGATGAGCTGGGAAGTGTGGGGGTGACTGTCGATGATGAGGACTTGGTGAGCTTGGCTCTTCTTGGTCTTCCGAAGAGTTGGCATTCCTATCAGGACTTTGTCAATGGTCGGGAGAAATTGCCAGGATGGGAGAGACTTTGGTCAGATCTTGTGCAAGAGGAGATCAGGAGGAATACCAGGGACGGATCTTCATCAAAGGCAACTGATGAAGAAAATTGCGCTTTAGCTGCCAAATCAAAGAAGGGGAAGAACAAGAAAGCTTCTCATTCCGGTGCAAAAGGCAAGAAGCAAGACATGTCCAAGGTGAAGTGCTTTCACTGTCACCAGCACGAACATTATGCCACAAATTGTCCGCAGAAGAAGAAAAATAAGCAAGCTGCTGGATCTGCAGTGGGAGAGTCCTTAGCCTCGTAGTTTGAGCTTGATTTTTCGTTGATCGCATGCTTGGTATCAAGTGTGATGGGATCGGTATGGTTCTTGGACAGTGGTGCGTCTTTTCACATGACAGGAGATCGAGATTTGTTTTTTGATCTGGAGGAGAAAGATCTTGGAGTGCACATCGAGATGGGCGATGATGGTAGATATAGTGCGACCGGTATCAGTACCATTTCCTTTGAGAGGGAGTCTGGTAAACCCTTCGTATTGAAGGAAGTGATGCATGTTCCAGGATTGAAGAAGAATCTTATCTCTATGGCGATGTTAGAAGACAAGGGATATGATGTTGTTTTCAGCGAGGGAAAGGCTTTCCTACGCAGTAAGACAACTGGAGAAACCCAGAAGATAGGGGTTCAAGTCAGGAACCTTTATCAGTTGCATGTAGATGGCTGCGCAGCAATGGCATGCAAGGCAGAAGGATTGGTGAGCCGGGATGATGGCGAGCTGTGGCACAGGAGATTGGGTCACCTTCACCATGGAGCCTTGAAGATACTGCAGCAGATCACTACTGGGCTTCTTAAAGGCACTCTTGCGCAGTCAGATCAGTGCAAGGGGTGTACTTTGGGAAAATTTATGAAAGCCACCTTTCACGAGAAGGATAGTCATGCCATGACGATCCTTGAGAGAATTCACACAGACATGGGTGGACCTTTCTCAGTAGCTTCGACAGCAAAGCACAGGTACTATGTGATCTTTGTTGATGATTTCTCTCGAAAGTGCTGGATCTTCTTCATGCAGAAGAAGAGCGAGACATACTCAAATTTCTATGAGTTAAAAGCACTAGTCGAGAAGGAGTTAGGGAAGAAGGTGAAGGCTCTTAGGAGCGACAATGGTGGTGAATTCATCTCTGGCGAGTTCAAGGACTTCTGCAGCGCAGAAGGGATTCGAAGAGAGCTCATAGCTCCCCATAACCCACAGCAGAATGGGGTTGCTGAGTGGAAGAACAAAACGATCGTGGGTGCTGCACGGGCGATGTTGCATGATCAGGGCCTACCCCTTCACTTGTGGGCGGAAGCATGCAATACTGCAGTATATGTGCAGAACCATTGTCCTCACAGGATACTTGGCATGAGCACACCCGAGGAGGCTTATTTTGATAAGAGGCCTGATATTTCTCATTTGAGGATTTTTGGTTCTAACGTTTACATGCATGTGACGAAGGATGCTAGGAAGAAGCTGGAGCCAACCGCAGAGGTTGGGATATTTGTGGGGTACACTGATATGCCCCATAACTATCGTGTGTATTTTCCAGACAGTCTCAAGACTGTTGTGTGACGGGATATCAAATTTCAGGAGGAGAAAGCCATGAAGTGTTCGCTTGAGAGGGAGCCACACTTGCATGCAGATGAGGAGCTATTAGTTCCTAAGGATGAGCTTCAGGACATGGATCAGCCATAGGACGAAGTTCATGGAGTGAAAGAGACCACACATGCAACGCCAACCATCAAAGGGCGAAAGCGCATTATAGAAGCTGAGCGACTGGCTCAAGATGCAGAGAAGGTTGTAGGACCACCTACAGCTCAACGTAGACAGAGACAGTCACTTGATCGGTACACTGGATACATGGCTCTTGTGAGAAAATGTGTTGTGACTGAGCCATCCTCTTTCGAGGAAGCTGTGGAGGATCCCGCATGGGTAGATGCCATGGTGGAAGAGTATGATTCGATTATCAGAAACAGTGCATGGGAGATTGTCCCAAGACCGGAAGGGAAATCAGTGGTGGGTTCGAGATGGATCTACAAAGTGAAGCAAGCAGCTGACGGGAGTGTGGAGAAGTACAAGGCAAGATTTGTTTCCCGAGGCTTTTCACAGATAGAGGGGATCGATTATGAGGATACCTTTGCACCTGTCGCAAGGTATTCTTCCATTCGGACGATTCTTGCTCTCTCAGCGCAGATGGGGTGGCACATTCATCAGATGGATGTGAAGACTGCGTTCCTCAACAAAGTCATTGAGGAGGAGGTGTACATAGAGCAGCCCGAAGGTTTCGAGATCTTCAGCAGCGAGTCGCATGTGTGCAAGCTCAAGAGAGCGCTGTATGGGTTGAAACAAGCACCACGTGCTTGGTACACATGGATAGACAGTTATTTCACCGGACTTGGATTCTCCAAGAGTGAGGTGGATCCTAACCTATACCAGAATATGGTAGAGGGTAAGTTGCTTATCATTGTACTTTATGTAGATGATTTGATTCTAACAGGTGATGAGCTGTTGATACTTTCATGCAAGGATGATCTTGCTAAGGAGTTTGAGATGAAGGACTTGGGCCTCCTTCATTATTTCCTGGGATTGGAAATTTGGCAGCGTAGTGATGGACTATTTGTTTCTCAGGGTAAGTATGCTCAGGAGATACTGGAGAAGTTCAACATGCATGGCTGCAAGCCTATTGATACTCCTCTTCTTGGAGGTTGGAGGAAGGAGGATGCTACTTCAGCAGAAGTAGTGGATGCCATTGTTTATCGACAGTTGGTGGGGTCGCTTATGTATCTGGTCAATACACAACCCGATATATGCTATGCTGTTAACCAACTTTCACAAACTATGGTTAAGCCAACCAAGCTCTTTTGGAAGGCAGGAAAGCATGTATTGCGTTATCTCAGAGGCACATCGGGATATGGATTGTGGTACAGACAGGAGGATGAGGTGAAGATATGTGGCTTCACGAATGCAGATTGGGCAGGGAGCCCAACGGACAGAAAGAGCACATCTGGAGGTGTCTTCAGTATCGGGTCGACAACAGTTTCTTGGTACAGCAGGAAGCAGAGATCCGTGGCACTCAGTTCAGCAGAGGCCAAGTATATGGCAGCAAGTTTGGCTACATGCGAGGCTATATGGATGAGGAAGATCCTGGTCGGGTTGTTTGGTTCTCACTTGGAGCCTACAGTGATTTATTGTGATAACCAGAGTTGCATTAAACTCTTGGCTAATCCAGTATTTCATGATAGATCCAAGCACATTGACATCAGGTACCATCATATCAGAGATTGTGTGCAGCGGAGAGTCATGTTACTTTCATACATTCCAACGGAGGATCAGGATGTTGATATCTTGACGAAGGCGCTCACCAGGAGCAAATTCGAATACCACCGAGGCAGAATAGGGGTTGCTGATAATCCATATCTTGTTGAGAGGGAGTATTGAGAATGCAACAAGATGATGGAGCTTAGTGGAAAGGAGTCACCTTCACTAAGTGGGCCCGCAGGCTATTTTTGGCACAAAGTCTATTTTTAGACATATGGATCATGGTCTATGAGTTGCATGATGTTATTTGTGGATGATTGGTCATGTTGGTAAAAATAGATGGACTTCTATTTTTAGACATATGGGCGGTTTCTATTTTTAGACTGCCAGGTTAAATATAGAACAGTCAAATATTATTAGCTCATAATAATATTTGGACTATAAACATTATCTTATCCTCTTGGAGTGCTTCAATTTGAGCTACAGATGTGGCACATGCAACTGTCAGAAGGAAATACGCTTTTCTTATGGGTGAGTTGAGCTATTGCATGGTGGACTTCAGTTAGAACTCAAGTGATTGAGTTTGGTGGAGTTGATTGAGGAGTTGATGGAGTTGTGTTCAGTTTGACTTGGTTGAACTAGTTGTATTTAGTTTAACTGAAAATACACTAGTGATGAGTGATGTGAATTAATTATTAATTAATTCACTATTATTAACTCATAAAGCAACTAAAGAATACATCAGTTAACTCAGTGCATGGACAGTTCAGTGGAGATAGGTATTAGAGGTTGAGATTGCTATCAATTGTGACTATAGTTGTGCATGATATTTTCACATGCATTGATGGAGATTGCCAATGAAGATTGCCCAGTACAAACCAAGTAAAAACGAGCTTGGAAAGAAGTCATGCTCACTTTGGATTGCGCAGTGGAGGCAGGCAAACAGTGGAGGAGATTTGAGGCATCAGATCTGAGATAGTTTGTGTGTAACAGGTGGAGATAGTACTGAGTACTTGTGAGGAGTATTGTACTATGTATTGTTACATGTTCTCTATCATTATAATATACAGATAGTGTGGGGTTTTCAGCTGTATGCTTTCCCCGGGTTACATACTGTGTTAATGTGCGCATGCGATTGATGTTTCATTGTTTTTAATTCCACAAAATTGATGATCAACGTAGAGGAGGTTATGTATTATGCATGCATTCCGCAATAGTGTATAATCAGGATAATCTCTGTGAATAAGTGTCATATTATTCAAAATTTCTACATGGTATCAGAGCTGTTGATCATCAGATCTATTATTTAGAAAGTGTTTACATTTTATTTCTTCAGGCAGAGTCTGTAATCGGGCCAGGGATCCTCTGGATTCATCCTTCCTTTGGAAGGTGAGGTATCCGGTAAAAGCCCATACAGTCAATCTCTGTACGAGAAATACTTTGTTCTCACGAATTTTAGATCAGAAGCGGTTGAGTTTTGAGCTGGTGGAATTCGAATTTGTAGCAGTGTTTTCTTGGTGTCAAAGTTGAAATGTCTTTCAACGGATTGCGATTGGAGTATGCTCTTGAGGGCAGCTCGAATTATATTGCATGGAAGGACAGGATGGAGGTGGTGTTAGATGACAATGGGCTGAAGGAGTTCATAGAGGCTGAGGTCCTAAAGCCTACTGATACTGCTCAAGTTGAGGCTTGGCAAAAGAAGACAGCAAAGTGTCGAAGGATTCTGTTGGAGGGTGTGAAGGATCACATTGTGTCCAGCCTGCATGGAAAGGCTTCTCCATACTTGATGTGGGAAGCGTTGACAGATCTACAAATCAAGAGCGACCAGAGGAAGTTGGCGCTCAAGGATAAACTCAGAAACATTAAGTGTGAGAAAGGAGACACTATGCCCAAGTACTTCACAAAGTTCACTCAGTGCAGGGATGAGCTGGGAAGTGTGGGGGTGACTGTTGATGATGAGGACTTGGTGAGCTTGGCTCTTCTTGGTCTTCCGAAGAGTTGGCATTCCTATCAGGACTCTGTTAATGGTCGGGAGAAATTGCTAGTATGGGAGAGACTTTGGTCAGATCTTGTGCAGGAGGAGATCAGGAGGAATACCAGGACGAATCTTCATCAAAGGCAACTGATGAAGAAAATTGCGCTTTAGTTGCCAAAGCAAAGAAGGGGAAGAACAAGAAAGTTTCTCATTCCGGTGTGAAAGGCAAGAAGCAAGACATGTCCAAGGTGAAGTGCTTTCACTATCACCAGCACGGACATTATGCCACAAATTGTCCGCAGAAGAAGAAAAATAAGAAAGCTGCTGGATCTGCAGCGGGAGAGGCCTTAGCCTCGTAGTTTGAGCTTGATTTTTTGTTGATCGCATGCTTGGTATCAAGTGTGATGGGATCGGTATGGTTCTTGGACAGTGGTGCGTCTTTTCACATGACAGGAGATCGATATTTGTTTTCTGATCTGGAGGAGAAAGATCTTGGAGTGCACATCGAGATGGGCGATGATGGTAGATACAGTGCGACTGGTATCGGTACCATTTCCTTTGAGAGGGAGTCTGGTAAACCCTTCGTCTTGAAGGAAGTGATGCATGTTCCAGGATTGAAGAAGAATCTTATCTCTATGGCGATGTTAGAAGACAAGGGATATGATGTTGTTTTCAGCGAGGGAAAGGCTTTCCTGCGCAGTAAGACAAATGGAGAAACCCGAAAGATAGGGGTTCGAGTCAGGAACCTTTATCAGTTGCATGTAGATGGCTGCGCAGCAATGGCATGCAAGGTAGAAGGATTGGTGAGCCGGGATGATGGTAAGCTGTGGCACAGGAGATTGGGTCACCTTCACCATGGAGCCTTGAAGATACTGCAGCAGATCACTACTGGGCTTCTTAAAGGCACTCTTGCGCAGTCAGATCAGTGCAAGGGGTGTACTTTGGGAAAATTTGTGAAAGCCACCTTTCACGAGAAGGATAGTCGCGCCACGACGATCCTTGAGAGAATTCACACAGACATGTGTGGACCTTTCTCAGTAGCTTCGACAACAAAGCACATGTACTATGTGATCTTTGTTGATGATTTCTCTCGAAAGTGCTGGATCTTCTTCATGCAGAAGAAGAGCGAGACATACTCAAAGTTCTGTGAGTTCAAAGCACTGGTCGAGAAGGAGTTAGGGAAGAAGGTGAAGGCTCTTAGGAGCGACAATGGTGATGAATTCATCTTTGGCGAGTTCAAGGACTTCTGCAGCGGAGAAGGGATTCGAAGAGAGCTCATAGCTCCCCATAATCCACAGCAGAACGGGGTTGCTGAGTGGAAGAACAAAATGATCGTGGGTGCTGCACGGGCGATGTTGCATGATCAGGGCCTACCCCTTCACTTGTGGGCGGAAGCATGCAATACTGCAGTATATGTGCATAACCGTTTTCCTCACAGGATACTTGGCATGAGAACACCCGAGGAGGCTTATTCTGGTAAGAGGCCTGATATTTCTCATTTGAGGATTTTTGGTTCTAACGTTTACATGCATGTGACGAAGGATGCCAGGAAGAAGCTGGAGCCGACCGCAGAGGTTGGGATATTTTTGGGGTACACTGATACGCCCCATAACTATCGTGTGTATTTTCCAGACAGTCGCAAGACTGTTGTGCGACGGGATATCAAATTTCAGGAGGAGAAAGCCATGAAGTGTTCGCTTGAGAGGGAGCCACACTTGCTTGTAGATGAGGAGCTATTAGTTCCTAAGGATGAGCTTCAGGACGCGGATCAGCCACAGGACGAAGTTCATGGAGTGAAAGAGACCACTCATGCAGCGCCAACCATCAAAGGGCGAAAGCGCATTACAGAAGCTGAGCGACTGGCTCAAGATGCAGAGAAGGTTGTAGGGCCACCTACAGCTCAACGCAGACAGAGACAATCACCTGATCGGTACACTGGATACATGGCTCTTGTGAGAAAATGTGTTGTGACTGAGCCATCCTCTTTCAAGGAAGCTGTGGAGGATCCCGCATGGGTAGATGCCATGGTGGAAGAGTATGATTCGATTATCAGAAACAGTGCATGGGAGATTGTCCCAAGACCGGAAGGGAAATCAGTGATGCGTTCGAGATGGATCTACAAAGTGGAGCAGGTAGCTGATGGGAGTGTGGAGAAGTACAAGGCAAGATTTGTTGCCCGAGGCTTTTCACAGATAGAGGGGATCGATTATGAGGAGACCTTTGCACCTGTCGCAAGGTATTCTTCCATACGGACGATTCTTGCTCTCTCAGCGCAGATGGGGTGGCACATTCATCAGATGGATGTGAAGACTACGTTCCTCAACGGAGTCATTGAGGAGGAGGTGTACATAGAGCAGCCCGAAGGTTTCAAGATCTTCAGTATCAAGTCGCATGTGTGCAAGCTCAAGAGAGCGCTGTATGGGTTGAAACAAGCACCACGTGCTTGGTACACACGGATTAGACAGTTATTTCACCGAACTTGGATTCTCCAAGAGTGAGGCGGATCCTAACCTATACCAGATTGTGGTAGAGGGTAAGTTGCTTATCATTGTACTTTATGTAGATGATTTGATTCTAACAGGTGATGATATGTTGATACTTTCATGCAAGGATGATCTTGCTAAGGAGTTTGAGATGAAGGACTTGGGCCTCCTTCATTATTTCCTGGGATTGGAAATTTGGCAGCGTAGTGATGGACTATTTGTTTCTCAGGGTAAGTATGCTCGGGAGATACTGGAGAAGTTCAACATGCATGGCTGCAAGCTTGTTGATACTCCTCTTCTTGGAGGTTGGAGGAAGGAGGATGCTACTTCAGCAGAAGTAGTGGATGCCACTGTTTATCGACAGTTGGTGGGGTCGCTTATGTATCTGGTCAATACACGACCCGATATATTCTATGCTATTAACCAGCTTTCACAAGCTATGGTTAAGCCAACCAAGCTCTTCTGGAAGGCAGGCAAGCATGTATTGCATTATCTTAGAGGCACATCGGGATATGGATTGTGGTATAGACAGGAGGATGAGGTGAAGCTATGTGGCTTCACGAATGCAGATTGGGCAGGGAGCCCAACGGACAAAAAGAGCACATCTGGAGGGGTCTTCAGTATCGGGTCGACAACAGTTTCTTGGTATAGCAGGAAGTAGAGATCTGTGGCACTCAGTTCAGCAGAGGCCGAGTATATGGCAGCAAGTTTAGCTACATGCGAGGCTATATGGATGAGGAAGATCCTGGTCGGGTTGTTCGGTTCTCACTTGGAGCCTACAGTGATTTATTGTGATAACCAGAGTTGCATTAAACTCTTGGCTAATCCAGTATTTCATGATAGATCCAAGCACATTGACATCAGGTACCATCATATCAGAGATTGTGTGCAGCGGAGAGTCATGTTACTTTCATACATTCCAACGGAGGATCAGGATGCTGATATCTTGACGAAGGCACTCACCAGGAGCAAATTCGAATACCACCGAGGCAGGATAGGGGTTGCTGATAATCCATATCTTGTTGAGAGGGAGTGTTGAGAATGCAACAAGATGATGGAGCTTAGTGGAAAGGAGTCGCCTTCACTAAGTGGGCCCGCAGGCTATTTTTGGCGCAAAGTCTATTTTTAGACATATGGATCATGGTCTATGAGTTGCAGGATGCTATTTGTGGATGATTGGTCATGTTGGTAAAAATAGATGGACTTCTATTTTTAGACATATGGGCGGTTTCTATTTTTAGACTGCCAGGTTAAATATAGAACAGTCAAATATTATTAGCTCATAATAATATTTGGACTATAAACATTATCTTATCCTCTTGGAGCACTTCAGTTTGAGCTACAGATGTGGCACATGCAACTGTCAAAAGGAAATACGCTTTTCTTATGGGTGAGTTGAGCTATTGCATGGTGGACTTCAGTTAGAACTCAAGTGATTGAGTTTGGTGAAGTTGATTGAGGAGTTGATGGAGTTGTGTTCAGTTTGACTTGGTTGAACTAGTTGTATTTAGTTTAACTGCAAATACACTAGTGATGAGTGATGTGAATTAATTATTAATTAATTCACTAATTATTAACTCATAATGCAACTAAAGAATACATCAGTTAACTCAGTGCATGGACAGTTCAGTGGAGACAGGTGTTAGAGGTTGAGATTGCTATCAGTTGTGACTATAGTTGTGCATGAGATTTGCACATGCATTGATGGAGATTGCCAATGAGGATTGTGCAGTACAAACCAAGTAAAAACGAGCTTGGAAATCAATCATGCTCACTTTGGATTGTGCAGTGGAGGCAGGCAAACAGTGGAGGAGATTTGAGGCATCAAATCTGAGCTAGTTTGTGTGTAACAGGTGGAGATAGTACTGAGTACTTGTGAGGAGTATTGTACTATGTATTGTTACATGTTCTCTATCATTATAATATACAGATAGTGTGGGGTTTTCAGCTGTATGCTTTCCCCGGGTTACATACTGTGTTAATGTGCGCATGCGATTGATGTTTCATTGTTTTTAATTCCGCAAAATTGATGATCAACGTAGAGGAGGTTATGTATTATGCATGCATTCCGCAATAGTGTATAATCAGGATAATCTCTGTGAATAAGTGTCATATTATTCAAAATTTCTACAATAGATATGTCTTTTTTGGTTGAAACTCTAGGTTGAATGTATTAATATTGTTGGAAATATGATATGCTTATGTATGGTTATGAATTCCTAGATATGTGTGCTGACCTAGTCATTGATGGTCATGAGTTTTAGGATTTAATGGAAGTCCTTGTTTGAGATTCTAGGATGATGATATTTGGAAATTTGGGGTTTTATAGCTGAACCCTAATGAAATTAAACTCTCTAGTAGATGTGATATAACAATCTGAAATCTATTTAAATGATTGTTGGAAAATAAAAATCTAGGGTTTTGCAGTTAAATCCTAGTAGTGACACTATATAATGTGTGTAATGTAACAATCTGAGATCCATATATTTAATGATTGTTGAGATTGTGAAATTATAAAGTTTTTGGAGTTAAACCTTAGTCAAAGGAAAAACTCTGAAATATGATGATTTGAGATTTGTGTAAAATCATTGAAATTGTGAAAATGGAATTCTAGGGTTTTGGAGTTAAAACTTAGTTAAAGTCAAAATCTCTAATGAATATTGACATTATGATAATTTGAGATTTGTTAAATTTAAGTCTTCAATGTTTTTGATGGTTGATGATTGATTAGAAATCTAGGGTTTACAACTAACCCTAGTGGTAGTTGGTCATGTTAGTGATTGATTGATGGTTGATTGAAAATCTAGGGGTTGGAACTAACCCTAGTGGAAGCTGGTTAGATTAATGACTAAGCTGTGATTGACTTTGATTAATTCTGTGGTATGAAATCTAGGATTTGTATAAATCCCTAGTGAGAAGTCTGACATATGTATTATGAAAGGGTGATAAATGCTTTGTAGATCTATATTTGTGTGAATTGTTTCTAGGGTTTGCTATATGTTGTAGTAAGGCATGTCATACCTTTGGAAGACACATTGAAAACCTAAATGGAATGAAATTTGAAGTAGTCTAGGGTGTAGGACAAAATCCCTAGCACGATGTTGAAGAGCATATGTCTCTTTTTTGTAATTGAGTTTGGGTATTTGATATGCATAAATATGAAATGCTTCCATGATTTTGATATGGCTAACATCATGCTTCTATAGTTTTGGTTGCACTTGCTATTTAAGTTGTGCAGGTACACAATCTTCAACTTGGTGAAGATGCTCGTTGATGTGATAAGCATGATGAGGTTGATGATAACTCTAATGAAATGGTTGGAAGCCACGAAAGATTCTCCAATGTCAAAAAGGAAGAAGCTAATCTACCGGAGGAAGCATGAATAGAAGAAATCTCCCTAAGATTAAGAGGGAGTCCGGATAAAGAGGTGCTTCCTGGTTGAGAGGCAGGGAATAGCATGGTATTAAATGAAGAACGAATTTCGGAGGATATGTTGCTGCAGGGAAGTAGGAAGGAAAACATATGATTGAGCAATCTTCTGTCAAAGATTCAGTTGATAGTCCTATTATGGAAAGTTGAGAAGCAACATCAAGTTGTCTGAAAGACCCGAAGGTTTGTATTCGATTATGTACATGTGAAAGTATATTGTTGATTGGGGTTGTGTTTGTAAAGGTGAATTTATCAGAGGATTTGATAGCATGCTGGTAACCAATCAAGTTGATTGAGAGAGATTGGTCATTCTTGATCTGTTGGATCAAGGAGTGTTGAGGCTTTGTGAGTGAAGCATTGCCTCAAAAGACATCTCGTTGACACTTTGTGTCGATGTCTGAGTCTCGAAGTTGGAAAGGTGGTGTTGATTATTGAGCTTTGTGTTGGATACACACCTGGATTTTTGGGTTGATGGTTAGCAAGTAAGCCTGAGAGTACTTAAAGGGGTTGAAAGCTTGAGTCCATCTTAGTCCCACCTGGATAGATTTCCTTGGTCATGAATCTAGTCCATCACATTGCGATGCCTAAACTATTGAGTGAATGTTTGGATAGATTGCCCTGGTCAGGAATCTAGTTCACGACATTGTGATGCCTAAAGCTATTCATGGTTCATATAGTTTGAGATCTTCCACTGTATATGTACATTATGGATACCTCCTTAGTTAAGAGGGAGTGTTAGAAAATGTAAATATGTTCGGCCTTCAATAATGTACTTGAGTCATCATGTAATGTACTTGTCAAAAGAATAAAGAAAAGATTATTATTATTTTTGTGACTTATTAAAGCACGAGTTTCATGCTTGGGTCACCATGTTTTAGGTAAAAGTCCCCATTGAGGACTTTTAAGATTTATTCAGAGTCTATAGAGTTATTGTACATTTAAAGAGACCCTTCTTGGGCTTTTGAATCATGTAAAAAGGTTAAGTATTGAGTCAAATATGAATTATGTAACCTCCACACCATGTCGACCTAAGAGAAGATCAAGTCGGCCTAAGGACCCTATTCGACACCACAAGAAGCCTATAAAAGGAAGCTCATTGAATTCATTTGGAGCATCATTCTCTCATCAAGTTTGAATTCTCTTGTAGTTGAGAAGAAGTGTGAAAATATCTTGTTGTTGGGCAGAAGTGCGAAGTTCTCTTGTAGTTGGGAAAAGGTGCGAAGTATGTTGCTAGGAATCTGAAGTGAATGCGAGTTTTGGGAAGTCTAAGGAGACAAGGAAAATCGAAATTTTGATGTCTCTCTCTCTGTTTTGTGCCCTAGATTGGGAGATTGAAGTCTTCCAAGTTTCACTGTTGCCAGAATATGCGAGTTGTCGTAAGTTTCTTCATAGTTGAAGTTTCTTGGAAGAGGTCGAAATTATGGGAGGCTGACTTGATGTGGAGGGAAGGTATAGTCTTGGTCTAGGGTGAAGAGTCTCAAAGAATATTATTGAAAGGAAGAATTATCTTGACTGGGTTTTCCCTTCGAGGGGGTTTTCCCCTCGAGGGGGTTTTTCCCTGACATCTACCTTCATTTGGTGTCTATTATTTTATGTGTTGTTGCTTTTGGTAATTGCTTGATGAACTAAAGAAAGAAGATATAAAGAATCGTAATAATAAGAAACATCACAAGTAATTATCAAGAACAAGAAAATATTTACTGCCTTTGTGTTTTTATAACATATAGATGATTTGTTGGATCATTTGCAGCAAACAAAATACTTCACCAAGCTGGACTTGAAGTCTAGATATCACCAGGTTCGAGTCAAAGAATATACCTGGAAAACCGCCTTCAAAACCAGGGAAGGTCTGTATGAGTGGTTAGTCATACCATTTGGCTTATGTAATGCACCAACTACATTTATGAGATTCATTTATTATTGTCTATTTAGATGATACACTGGTATATAGTGCTACCTGTGAGGAGAATATGTCAAATTTGACGCAAGTGATGGAAACATTGAAGAAGTGCCAGCTGCTAGCAAATCTCAAGAAGTACAAATTTGCGCAACAATCTTTGGTGTATCTGGGGTATGTGATTGGTGGAGGAGAGTTGAAGATAGGTCCTTCGAAGATGGAGGCCATCATGAAATGGCCGTCGCCTACTAATGTTTTTGAGGTTAGGAGTTTCATTGGGGCAACACAGTACCCGAGGAAATTCATAGCCTTGTTTTCAAAGGTAGCAGCACCGATCCACACCATAATAGCAAGCGGCAAAAGTTTCGAGTGGGGAAAAGGTCAGCTGAGGGATTTCGAGGAGCTAAAGAAGACAATCAACCAAGCACCAGTTCCAACATTACAAAGCTTGCAATGACCCTTTTAAGTGGAGGCAGATGCAAGTGGGTATGCTTGGGAGCTGTCTTGATGCAAGGAGGAAGGTTTGTATACTACCATTTTGAAGTATTTCATGGGGCAGTTCTCAACTATCCTACCTACGACAAGGAGCTCTATGCCTTGGTGCAAGCTGTGAAGAAGTGGAAGCATTATATGATGGGAAAGGAGACAATAATCCACACAGATCACCAGCCGTTACAATACTTACAGACCCAAAGTAAGCTACAACAGACCAGGCATTACAAGTGGATGGGATTTTTACAGCAGTTTCATTTGGTGATTAAATATAAGAAGGGTAGCACAAACAAGTTGGACGACATGCTTTCAAGGCCACCCACATCAAATATTACAACTTTGGGGACTCTTATGCACATGGAGCCATTCACCCATGATGCATACAAAGAGGCATATTCAGAGGATGAGGACTTCAAGGAGGTGTATCAACAGTTGCAGAGTCAGAGTCATGTGCACGATGGTGACAACACCGTTGAATACCATCTCTAGGATGAGTTACTCTACAGGCTAGATAAGATATGTGAGTGATTGTAGCCGATTAGAGAGGCTCACACCTCCAATGTTGCAGGGCGCTTTGGTGTAGGGAAGACCATGGCTAACTTGTAGAGGTATGTGTACTGGCCCAAGCTGCAAGAGTAGGTAGCTAGGTTCATAAGAGGATGCATGCCTTGTTGTACCAACAAGCCTAACAATATGAAACCTGGTCTATATCATCCCTTACCTGAACCTACTCGTCCTTGGGAAATCATTTCCATGGACTTTGTGGTTGGTTTATCGACAACCAGGAAGGGACATGAGTACATGTTCATGGTAGTTGACAGGTTTAGTAAGATGTGTGTTCTAATGCCCTGTAAAAAGACCATCAATGAGTAAGAAGCAACAAACTTGTTATTTGGATAGGTCTGGGTGCACTTTGGGATACCAAGGGGCATCATTTCAGACAGGTATACAAGATTTCTCAGTGCATTCTGGACTACATTATGAGAGAAGATGGAAACGAAGTCGAAGATATCTACAACATTCCATCCACAGATAGATGGGCAAATAGAAGTAGTCAACAAGACTTTGGTGCAGCCTCTCAGGGGATACAACCAGAAGCATTCGAAGACCTGGGATTAAAATATGGTATATATATAACATTATTACAACAAACCAATTCACACTTCTACAAGAAAGTCCCCATTTGAGACTTATTTTGGATATTTTCCACCTTCACCTTTGGATACTGCATATGGACAACAAGGTGGAGTGAAGGAACATGTTACAGGAGATGCTTTGAGGGCTGAAATATTTATAGAGCAGATCAGGCAGATCCATCTACAGGTACAAGACACACTGTAGAAGTCACAACAAAAGTATAAGGCCATACATGATTAGCACAAAACAAAGAAATCGTTCAAGGTGGGAGACACAGTATGGCTACAGTTGAATAAGGAGAGGTTGCATGGGCCTCGTAAGAAAATCAAGGCTTTGAGGTATGACCCTTTTGAGATACTGGAAAAGGTGGGTAATAATGCCTATTGACTTAGTCTACCACCATATATGCACATTTACTTAGTTGTGAATGCAGATAATTTGAAACTCTATAAGCCTTCCAGGCTAGACAAAGAAGAGGAACATGTCCTACCTTATGTGGAGTATTTGGCATGAGATGCTTAGGCAGAGTTGACAAAAGATACAGTTTTACAGAAGAGATCCATAATTACAAGACAGGGGAACCATGACCTTTGGCAGATTGGATTGAAGGGAAAACTTCTAGGCAAAGCTAAATGGTACACCAAAGAGAAGTCGGAGGAAAAATTTCCTCACCTGATTTAGTAGAAACTTTTGGGGACCAAAAGCCTCTCAAAATGGGGAGGTGTGATCCAAATTGGATCATTATATTGTTTGTCATCCATCTTGATGCATTTGGAGCGGAAAAAGTGGAGGAATCAACTCACAAGACTATTTTTACCGGTGGGACCCAATTTAGCAAAATGGGGTCTAAAACCTTTTGGGAGCATTTTGAGGCATCAAACGATATTTTTTGGCGGTAAAACTTTGTTTCTTATATGAAACACCATTTCATGTTGTTCTACACGCATATATCTTTCCAATGGCGCAAGAAGTGCGTCAATCAGAGTCTGTATGCAAAAGTTATGCCACTCAGAAATTGACCTTCTTATTTTCACACCTATAGTTCGGGAGGATGCCACGCCAGTGCCCATTATTCATGGAAAAGAGGATAGCCATGTGTTTATGATGTAAAAGACTATAAAATTCTATATTGTAACTCTAGTAAAGAGTTGATGTAGTCAAAATTAACCACTAGTAGGTTATCGAGCTGTGTTATAACCGGGCCACTAGGAGGAAGAGACATTCCATTCTTTCGAGAGCATTTTGTTCCATAGCTGAGAAAAGATAGCCAAGAGAGATAAGAGGCAGAGCACATAGAGAGGATCTGTGCACTATAGCAACCCAAAGGCCACAAGCATTACTTCTTTGTACTTGCAACCTTATTTTCCAGATAGAGAAAGAGAGCGAAGTGACCTCACCTTCCAGCTGGGTTTTCTCCCGAAAGGGTTTCCTAGAGCATATTTTGTGTCTTATGTGTGTGTGTGAGCTTATTTTGTTGTTCTCTATTTTTCTGCATAATTTCCATTCGCATGCATGCACTAATTATAGTGAAATCTACAGATCTAAAAATAAAATAAAACTATAATAGTGCAGAACTTCAGATTTTTTAATATAATATTGTTAGATATGTTGTGACAATCTGTCTAGTGGAATATCCACGACAATTTACAGATCAAGCAATTATATTGATTTTGAGTCGATCAAGAGCCTCATTGCATATAATCTATTTCTCAAGCTTGGGTTGTAAGCTTCAATTGTCTAGTGACAAGACTTGGAATGGAACTACATAGAAGGTTTCCAAAGAGGAGCTTTCCAAAGTGTTATGACTATAAATAGCTATTTTACGATCTAAGACATAAGTTTGCAAGTTTCATTAAGATTTTAATTAACGAGGAACTTTCATCTCAACCAATTGTTGGTATTAGCCAAGTTAAAATAACAAAAGGGTTTTCAAAATTTCAATCCTTCCACAATTTACACGTGACTTTGAGGTTTTCTATTTTAAACCTATTTAGATTATTAAGCATAAAGATCCATATTAATTATTGTTAGGGGCCCAATTTCCTTTTGACTTTGAAGTATAATTACTTTAGAATGGGGCATTTAACATTCGCTATAATAAGCCTAGTCAAATTTTGGAGCTTAAAGATCCATTATAATTATTATTAGGGCCCAATTTCATTGAGTCATAGACAAGTTACCTTAGTCCCCAACTATCTTTTGGCATATAACAAAGTCTCTAACTATGTTAAAGCCTCTTTATGCTTTGAAAATTTTGAAGTTGGCCCATAAAAAGGATCTTAGGATTTTGTCCATTAAAATAAGCCCAAGGGAGCTAGATAGGAGAGTAATAAACATAACACTTTTAAGCAAATTCACAAAAGTAATAAACATAACACTTTTAAGCAAATTCACAATTTTATTGCCAACACCATCGGGTTAGTAATTCGTTTCACCACCTTCATCTCAAGAATTTAAATTACCAATTATTAGAGCTCTTTACCAGAGGCTCCAAGTAAAGCAAATACTAAAAACTTAAAATTTTAATCAAGTTGATAATAAGACAAACGTGAATTTTCTAACCAAGTTAATAATCTTTTAAAGCTTTGTGTATAGAACAGAATCTTGTCCCATTGATGGTTGTAATACAAAATTATACAATAAATATTACAAAAAGCTTTCAAGGAACTCTTATTATAATGGCAACAAATCACAAAGTCTTAAGGGAATTCCTCTCATTATATAAAGAGAAAGTATCACAAAAATATTTCCACTCATATCTTAAACCAAGGAAGGGATATATAGGTTTATATCAACTAGTTTTTAGTGTGGTTTTGGTGCCATCTTAAAATGATATATGTGTCTTCAACCCTTTAGTTAAGTGTTGTCTTAATAAATAATACCCAAATTGACTTCTCCACCGTTTCTACCAACCAATTAACCAAAAGAAAATAATCTATGAAGGAGGGAACTCTCGCCACTAACGTACACCCCAAAAAGTCAAACCACCTCATTGCTTCACATTAATCCATCAAATTTATAATGATATCATTTTATTTAAGAATATAAAAAAGTGATTTATTTTTAAAGATAAATTTTGTATAGATGATCTATTTGTTAATTTGAAAAATTAGCTCACAAAGACATTAGACAAGTGCTACATAATAACTAGTATTTGCCACTTAGTTTAAATATAACAAACTTAAAATAAAAATATTGAATTCAAGTCACTGTTAAAGTTTAGAATCAAGTCAATTTAGGTTTTAATGATTGGTAAATTGAGACATTTTTTAATTGTAATTCTACATTGTGGTGATAGAGAATAGTGATAATGTTTTTATTAAGATGGTTTTCTAGAAGGTTTTATATTTTTTGTGTATAGATAGAGATAATTTAAAAGGTAGTTGTTCTTCTCAGATATATCTTGAAAGATAGGTTGAATATATTTCTTAAAAATATATAAACATTAAAAACACAGTTGCTTTCTTTACATAGTTATTTGTTGTTTGAATTGATAACTATTTTAATTTATTATTAATAACTTTTCACTGATTTTTTTTATTAATTATTAAAGTGTGGAGCAAAACATAAATAATGGTGGCCAATAACAATGGTAAGTATATTTATTTACATATTGTTCAAATCCATTTTTTATGCAAATGTTTGGTTAAATTATGGTGGGTAGTAATTATGGAAAATATTTTATTTATGTGAGTAAGAACTATCTACAAAGATTTTAATTTTGGTGGTTTTTTGAAACTTAAAAATGAAAAATCTAAAAATATCTAAAAATCATGACATAAATATAACAACTATATCAAAAAATTATGGAAAAAAATATGAAGCAATTGTGCAAACACAATAACAATCATTAAGGATCTATGAAATGCCCAAAGGATTCATCTTAATCAATCTCACCTAATTTTACTATTAATCCATAGCTACATAGGGATTGCAAGATCTTATTATTTACCAACATTTATGCAATGTAATGAGATTTTTAAAGCACATGCTTAATATTTATGCATTTTGATAAATTTATTATTAAAAATATTGTGCTTAATTAACTTTAAATTTTATAAAAGTTGTTATTTTTTATTTGTGTTATGTATTCCATGTAATATAAAATATATATATGTTATTAAAAAAGTATATAGTAGTTATTTATCTACAATGACTTAAAATAATCCTTTACTCAATTAAATTAATTTTTTATTAAATAATATTAAAATAAAATTTTCCAAAATTTTAAATAAAATTAATTAAAATCAACCTTAAAAACTGCTTTAAATTTATAATTATAATTAAAATTAACTCGTCATTTAGTTAAAAATTTTGATTGATGTTATTAAATAACCCCCACATTGCAAAAAAAAAAATAACGCAATTGTCTTGAGTGAATATTCAAAAATTAGCCGGCCGTGTTTATGAAAAGATATTCAAAAATTACACAAGAAAACATTCAAAAATGTATATTTTCTTCATCAAGTTAACAAGTTCTACCCGAGAAGATAAACCGAACTGACAAAAAAAAAGTAGCCGGTGGATCTTGAAGATGAAGCACCAGAAACGCAGCATGTGGATCTTGTTATTAATGTGAAGAAACGACGCCAAGAAAATGTTTTTCCTCATGAAATAGTTTTTGGTTATGGGGAACTAGTTTCTGAGACATTTAAAAAATCAATAAAACGTTTAGAATTGCGGCTGGAGGGACATGCCATGAATTCTGCAATGAGTTACTTAATTTAAGAAGAGAATGGCCAGAAACAATTAGTGTTGTGAAGGCTTAAATTAAAGATGTATAACAAAAAGTGAAGGAGACATAGTTTTGGCATAGGTAATTAAGAATATGTGCTTCAACTTTGTAGAGAGAATAGTGAATGGAGAAGGAAAATCTGAATGAGCTTTTGGAATGTGGAGCACTCATTAAGGGTTTAAAACTTAAAACACAAGAGTACAATAGTAAATTCACGAGTTTAAATTGGAACATTCTCTTGCATCATACATCATTCCAAAGAAGAAAAATAAACATGGAATCATAAAGATTGAAAGAAAACAATGCTTGTAACCATACTAATTTCTAGAATCAAAATGAATTCTATCGCTGAGTGAGAGACTTCTTCATTAAAAAATAATCATGGTTCCTTATACTTCCAACCTCCAAACCCCTCAAAATCTAATTCCTGAACTTTTATTTCTGCATCATAGCTTAACTGAACTAACAGATTCTTGACACAATTTAGGAAACTGCTTGTCTCTTTTTTTTTAAAGTTTTGAAACAATTTTAAATTACAAAATGTAATTTTAATATATATATATATATATAATTAATTAATTAATTAATTAATTAATTAATGTTAAACAAAAAAACCTTGCAAATAAAAACCCAGCCTCCTTTACAAGTTAAAAGAGGAATATCAACACATTTCGGGTCCCATTGTTGTACTTATGCATACATTTACAAAGCCACATATGATTCCTGAAAACCAATTACTGCCTATGGGACCACCTGTAGCGGTTTTTGGAGATGATGAGGGTGCTGCCGTAATGATTAATAGCCATCAATTTTTTAGATGAGTGGTTTGAGAATACTGCCTTGCCGGGGCTCGACTTGTTAACCTTTGGGCAGTTCGTGCCACAAGGAAACCATTGATTCTGGGCATAAGCACTATTGATCGTTCATCTTCATAGAAAATCTTTAGCTGTGATCTTTTACAATTGTGGAGATATTTATGATTCTGGGCATAAGCACTATTGATCGTTCATCTTCATAGAAAATCTTTAGCTGTGATCTTTTACAATTGTGGAGATATTTCATCTACCATGGTATTCCAATGATAAGTAACAAAACCCGCTAGAGGAAGGTAGGTGCAGTTCCGAAGAACTAGAACTGAAGTTTTCACCCCTGCGCTCTGTAGCAGCGAGATAATTTTGAAACCTCCAACAATGTAATCATTACGATATAAATATATAAGAGACCTGAAATGTGGAATTTTCCAAGTCTGGTGAGCACCTTGCATTTTTCATTTATCAATAAGATAAAACTGTTCGACAAATCGTCCAATGGATTTCGTTGGTTTTAATAAATTTTTTGAGTAATAGAGGATATATATATCAATAATAGATATCATTTTTGGGATTCAACTGCGTTAAGTAAGTCATTCAAACGTGTGACCATTTCCATGAGAGGTAGTCGTAACCGACTAATTTCTCATGATTTTTGAATAGTTCACTTAGCACTCATTGCATCGGGTCCCATTGTTGTACTTATTCATACATTTACAAAGCCACATATGATTCCTGAAAACCAATTACTGCCTATGGGACCACCTGTAGCGGGGTTTTTGGAGATGATGAGGGTGCTGCCGTAATGATTAATAGCCATCAATTTTTTAGATGGGTGGTTTGAGAATACTGCCTTGCCGGGGCTCGACTTGTTAACCTTTGGGCAGTTCGTGCCACAAGGAAACCATTGATTCTGGGCATAAGCACTATTGATCGTTCATCTTCATAGAAAATCTTTAGCTGTGATCTTTTACAATTGTGGAGATATTTCATCTACCATGGTATTCCAATGATAAGTAACAAAACCCGCTAGAGGAAGGTAGGTGCAGTTCCGAAGAACTAGAACTGAAGTTTTCACCCCTGCGCTCTGTAGCAGCGAGATAATTTTGAAACCTCCAACAATGTAATCATTACGATATAAATATATAAGAGACCTGAAATGTGGAATTTTCCAAGTCTGGTGAGCACCTTGCATTTTTCATTTATCAATAAGATAAAACTGTGCGACAAATCGTCCAATGGATTTCGTTGGTTTTAATAAATTTTTTGAGTAATAGAGGATATATATATCAATAATAGATATCATTTTTGGGATTCAACTGCGTTAAGTAAGTCATTCAAACGTATGACCATTTCCATGAGAGGTAGTCGTAACTGACTAATTTCTCATGATTTTTGAATAGTTCACTTAGCACTCATTGCATCGGGTCCCATTGTTGTACTTATTCATACATTTACAAAGCCACATATGATTCCTGAAAACCAATTACTGCCTATGGGACCACCTGTAGCGGTTTTTGGAGATGATGAGGGTGCTGCCGTAATGATTAATAGCCATCAATTTTTTAGATGGGTGGTTTGAGAATACTGCCTTGCCGGGGCTCGACTTGTTAACCTTTGGGCAGTTCGTGCCACAAGGAAACCATTGATTCTGGGCATAAGCACTATTGATCGTTCATCTTCATAGAAAATCTTTAGCTGTGATCTTTTACAATTGTGGAGATATTTCATCTACCATGGTATTCCAATGATAAGTAACAAAACCCGCTAGAGGAAGGTAGGTGCAGTTCCGAAGAACTAGAACTGAAGTTTTCACCCCTGCGCTCTGTAGCAGCGAGATAATTTTGAAACCTCCAACAATGTAATCATTACGATATAAATATATAAGAGACCTGAAATGTGGAATTTTCCAAGTCTGGTGAGCACCTTGCATTTTTCATTTATCAATAAGATAAAACTGTGCGACAAATCGTCCAATGGATTTAGTTGGTTTTAATAAATTTTTTGAGTAATAGAGGATATATATATCAATAATAGATATCATTTTTGGGATTCAACTGCGTTAAGTAAGTCATTCAAACGTATGACCATTTCCATGAGAGGTAGTCGTAACTGACTAATTTCTCATGATTTTTGAATAGTTCACTTACCACTCATATATCAATAATGTTAAAACAACGCAGAGCCCGATTTCACACATTATCAGTTCATTCCAGCTCGAATAAGATGCCATAATAGTCGATGCCCGCTTTCGAAGTTGATTGGATGTTCTTATTTGCGTTTATTTTCTGTCATTTTGTGCATGCAGGATTGTTTTAGCTTGCACGAGGAATAATGTGAGCCGTCATTTTCCTTGAGCAATTCAGTTTTTTTCAAGCCCCGTGCGATTGGAATATCATCTTCATGCTTAAGTATTTTGGCCGAGAAACTTCTCTTAGAGAATCGATTTGCTGCATAAACATGAAACATGTGCCATGTCTTGCTGAGAGGTTGACATTCACATGGACATTTTTTTTCTTCTTCTAATTTTTCACTGAATTAAATTTCCGTTCTCAAACATGGAAGACAACTCAATACATAACTATACATATAGAAATGATGAGTGAGTGTAGCCACTGGAATATTGCGATCTACAAACTTATACTACGATGTCATCCATATTTCTTTATTTTGAAGTTAAAAATTATGGCCTTCCATCTAGTTTATTTAGAAACAAAAGTTAATTTGTTACATACATTTTACCAATGCTAGGCATATACCTTCTGGAAGAACTTGTGAGATCTCTTAAACTGCTTTGAATTTCCAGCAAAAAAGTCAATTGGGGCTATTCTGCACAAAATCCATATCGCGAAATTTTGAAATTCGTCTTCATGTGTTCAAAACTTACATTTTAAATCCGCTGTTTGAAAACCCTACGTTTTTTTTACAAGGTCAACCTACTTCCAACTCTAATATTTTTCCAAAGAGCAATCTTTATTAAAGACAAGTATTGCAGTGAGATTTGTAGTATTCACAAAGTTCCATAGAATTGAATTCTGGACAGTTTACATTTTCTGGAAAATACCATGGTCTTACAATTTTTTATAGTTGCTGGCAATATTGAAGCAAAGGGATCTGTGACCATATACCATAATCTAATCAAGATAATAGTATTCAAGAACTGATAATGTTCCCAGTGAAATGAAACATGCACACCATGCTTCTCTTGTGTAGCTTTGATGTAGATCAAGGATATGTCCAAAATGGCAGAGTATCAATTCTTTCCGGACCATAGAAACTCCACGACTACTTTTTGGGTTCATTTTAATACTTTCAACAACTTCAAAATTTGTGGACTTGCACTTCTATCGGAAAACAATATACATATCTCATAAGGAAAGTGAATAACCCACTCTTTAGTAATTTCAATGCTCATATCACCAACAAAGCACAATCTGCCCTTACTATTACTACACTCTGCATTTTTGGTAGCTTTAGTAGTTATACCAATATCCAGTTTGTGGATGAGAAAACTGTCTTTCAATAATGCTCCAAGCTTTTGCTAAGAATAATGAGATAGTTGGCTTCCATTCCAAATGCATGTTTTTTGAGATGTTGGCTTCAATTCCAAATGCATGTTTTTTGAGATGTTGGCTTCAATTCCAAATACATGTTTTTTGCTTGCAAGGGAACACATAACTTGAAGAGCAACATACATCGTTTTTTTAAATTATTATTCTTGGTTTATACTTAAAGATTTCGTTCTTTCCAGCTGGAAAAATTTAGTAAAAACATCTAGCTCCAACTGGGGGCAACGTTTTCCCAACTGGGGGCAACGTTAGCCTTCTCTATTGGACTATGGAGTCAATTTTCTGAAAATCTTGATAAATGAAATCTCCCAGAAAACCTTATTCACTAGAAAAACAATCCTTATTCATAAATTGAAGCACTGTATCAAAAAATTTGTAATTGTAAATTAGATGCTCATAGAATGAACTTATTTATATACAAATCTCTAGCATTTACAAGCCAACTCCTTGTCATTAGATGGAAACAAATTTCCAACATAACCATGATAACTTTTGAGTTTAATTTCGGAGTATCCATAGTAATAAACATATTTTGTCAACGTTTCACAAAATATGTTTATTATGTGGATACTCCGACATTAAATTCAAAAGAAATGAACCGCAAATGTCTTAAATCTAACCATAATAACTTCTAAATGTTAGAAATGTTAGAACCTGTGTTACACAGGTTCCCGTCCCCACGTTCCAGGTGCTGGAATGAGTACCTCTGAGAAGAACCTTAAAGAACCCGGTTCTTCATGTAAGAACCCAAGACTTCACAAACACAAATCAGGTTCTTTTCATGCATTGGGTACGACGAACCCCGAAAACGGGTGCTTGGCGGGTTCGTTGGGGGCACGGGGAGTAATTTAAAAAAAAAAAAAAAAAATTAAAAATCGCAGATCCAAGAAAAATTTATTTATTTTTTAATTTAAAATCATAGAACCTAAACGAATGTGAGTTGACAATTTATTATCACTGGTCGCAAGCCGTTTGGCTCTGTTTTTCGTTAGCGGCATAAACGAATGTGAGTTGACACTTTATTATCACTGGTCGCAAGCCGTTTCGCTCTGTTTTTCGTTAGCGGCAAGAACCCACGGCTTCCATATGGCTCCATTTCCGCAGCGGTGAGCACACCCACAACGTCCAGACTCCATTCTCCCAGCAGTGACCACGGCATCAATTTTGCATTCACAACAATGACCACAGGTTGCAGAAGAATCCAGACAGCGGCACGGACAACGACAAGGTGTTTAAACTTTACAGTTTGGGGGCAGCGTTACAACAAGAACGCGGGAATTTTTCAATTTTTGTTTTAGCATTTTGCCATTCTGGAGCATATAAAATTAAATATCAGTCCATCTCTGAGTTTGTAAGATTTAGTTCACTGAGGAGTTTCACAAACAGTTTGTAGGCAGTGTACTGTAGGTGTCTCTTTTACAACTTTGAATATGAATGTCATGAATAGTTAAATGCTGATAGCCTGATATCCACTTCAGATTAAATTTAAATGCATGCCCATCTCTAATACATACACTTCAGCAATAAAAGTAGTACCGAGATTCAAAATATCAGTGAATAATAGAAGATGTGACAACTGTAGATGTATGTACAGGGCCAGAAAACTAACAACAAGACAATCTATTAATTTAAGCTTCAACAGAGGTTAAAACATGTATTCTTTCCTCAAAGTACCAAAATACCAGCAGTCCACTCATGTACAATGCTGAGATAACTGGTGATTCTTCTAGCAGAGAAACCATTTACAATTTCACCTTCAAATGCCTTGGTACACTTACCAATTGACACACAGGTTCATCCACTAAGAAAGGGAAATTCAGCCTTCCGTAAATCAGTAATTCAACCTTTTCATTTAATTCTGAAAATTGTGCTCAGCCCACCACTGAAATGAAGTTTAAATCATAAATATTTTATTTAAAAATATACAAATTCATATAAAATATAATTTATAAAATAAATTTATTAAATTATATATATATATATATATTCGATGAACCCACACACTCTGTTTCAAAAGGTGACCCACGCACCCTGTTTCAAAAAGTGACGTTCCCATACCCGAACCCAAGTTTCCTGGCCACCTAGGTTGGAACGCACACCATTCTGCCCCTGAATTTTGAGAATAAATATTGCTTTATATAATAACCAATCTGGAGGAAATGAAATTGATACATACCTCCCTATAAATAGTGGTTGTCTAGTATATAAATTTGCCATACAATTAGCTACAGGATCATGAAAACTATGAGAGCAGAAAATATCATTTTGATCAGTAGTTTCGAAATTTCCCGTGAATTTTGTAGTAGTTGGCTCCTTAGCGCAACCTAATAAAATGATTTTTGCCTCAGAGATGTGGCTGCACGACTCTTTGTTCAATGGATCACATTCTTTTGTTGAAGGAAAATTAACCTGAAAATAAAATTTTGAAAAATCTGGCACATTCTTTTCTCCAGAAAATTGGTAATATGATAAATGAATATCAGAGGCCAAAATATTTTTACTGCTGTCAGTGAAATGTCCTGTACAAATTGACCCAGTGCCACATCTTCAATAATAGAATTTTCAAGATACATCATGTTAAGACCATTCATCATTTCATGAGTAGAGTTTGCACATGTAAAAACATCTTGCTCGTGAAAATTTTCTGACTCATTGGAGAAAACTGATTTGTTAATTATAAGATTAGAGAAAGAAGAAGGATTTGAAGATAACACATTCTCATTTTTAAACACATGGAAACTCAAATTTGATGGTTGTTGTTCAGATCCCTTCTTCTGCTGGTTTGTTTCCAGATTTGAAAGCAAATTTTGACATGGAAGCTTCCCACAAGCCGATAGATTATCCTCAATCTCTTGTGCATAGATAAACATCTGCTCCATAGTGCAAGGCTTTCTCTCCTTAAGATAAACTCCAAGTCAATAGGATGAGCCTTTGAATAGTACACCATGACAACAACATCAGGGGGTTGAATTTCTTTTGGCATGCTGAAATTTTCTGGAACCTCCTATTAAATTCAATGACTAATTCATTGCTCTCCCTCTGTATAGAATGTAATTCTAAGAGATGTTTGTCATATGACTTGTGCTCTCCCCAACATCTAAGGAAGATGTCCATAAAATCCTGCCATGAAGTTATTGAACTAGTCTTTAAATGCTGAAAACATTGTTGAGCATCCTGCTTTAATCAATGGCAGAACATCCTTAGAGCCACATTTCATAAGTTATTTCAAATCTGTTGGGTATTTTTGAATGGAGAAAATACCAAAAACCAACAAACTAACCACCACAGAGACAATGCTCTGTTTCCTCTGTCCAGGATCTTTACACAGGGAAGCTTTTAAAACAAATTGACTCAGAAGACAACACAGTCACAAAGCATTTCTATTAATTAAAACAAACATTCTGTTACATATTTCTTCCTCTGTGCAAAGAGGGAATCACAAAAAAAACTCTGCTGCTCTCACAGATTTTCCACTGCTGTGGATATTACAAAACCAATTTAATGGTGCTCATGTGTTTTTAACAATACCCCATAACCATTACAGTCCTGTTTTCAAAAGACATCTCGCACTGCTGTGCGTTCTAAACATACCACAAAAAAAATACACCACGCGCAAGCACGATACACACACAAAACTAATTCACGTTGGCTTACATAACAACGTATAAAAAAATATATGAAAAACATATAAAAAACATATGCCCATAACATATTAAAAGTCCTCCACCAAAAAACTACGACAAACATTAAACTCCATTGAATTCCTCCTACGGCGGTCAACGTATAAGTTTTTTTTACTCCACGCAGAAACTTGATTTGACGCGGGCGGAGGGCAACTTCGGAAATCGACGGCTGAGATCGGGCGCCCTGATCACTTGGCTGATCCAACGAGGTTCGCACACCAACCTCGGGAAAACAAAACTGTCTTTAACCTCCGGGGAGCGGGCGGTTTTGTCGTTTGTACAAGGGACACGTGGCACCATTTGATTGTGTCGGGGCCCCTCCGGCGGGTACAGCCTTTTGCCAAAGGCGGTGCGGGGAGACCGGGGCGGTTTTCCAAAAACCACCGCGCTGTTGAAATTAATAATTTAACACTCCCCTTTAATTTTAACAGCCGCGCGTTCGGTCATTCCCAAGCATTTTCTCAAAAATTCGAAACTCTTCTGAACCAGTGGCTTTGTCAAGATGTCTGCAACCTGTTCCTGGGTCCTGCAATGTTCTAGGACGATTTCGCCATTGTTTACCAATTCTCTGATGTAGTGAAACCTTGTATCGATGTGTTTCGTTCTTTTATGAAACACAGAATTCTTTGACAAAGCAATAGCTGAGCTATTGTCACAAAAGACCACTGTCGCTTTTGCCTGCTCTTGGCCTAAGCTTCTCAACATCCTTCTCATCCATACTGCCTGACATGCTGCTGCTGTCGCTGCCACATATTCAGCCTCTGCTGTAGACAATGCTACTATGGACTGCTTCTTAGAAGCCCATGAAATGGCTCCTGAACCCATATTAAAAACATAACCGGAAGTGCTCTTCCGATCATCTACACTTCCAGCCCAATCGCTATCTGTGTACCCAACCAAATCTGAATGTTCTGAGGCATGATATAGAATTCCAAACATTTTGGTACCTTTGACATACCTCAAAATTCTCTTTGCTGCCTGCCAATGTGCCTCCTTCGGCCTCTCCATAAATCTGGAAATCAAACTAACAGCATACATTAAATCAGGCCTAGTTGCTGTTAAATACATAAGGCTGCCCACAATGCTTTTATACAAGCTAGGATCAAAATCCTTGCTGCTGTCCTCTCTGCTGAGCTTTAATCCCATTACTGTGGGAGTGATTGCTGCCTTGCATTCTTCCATCTTAAATCTGCCCAAAACTTGATTTACATATCTTGCTTGAGATATAAAAATTCCTTTTTCATTTTGATCTACTTCTATGCCTAAGAAGTATCTCAACAAACCCATGTCAGTCATTTCAAATTCATCCTTCATGACTGATTTAAAATTCTCAATAAGATAAATATCATTTCCAGTGAAAATAACATCATCTACATACAAGACAACAATTAAAATTTTACCATCCTTTTCCTAGATGTAGACTGTGGGTTCTCCTTCACATTTGTCAAATTCATTATCCAATAGATATGAATCTATCCTGCTGTACCATGCTCTTGGCGCTTGCTTCAGCCCATAAAGAGCTTTTTTCAATTTGCACACTTTGTGCTCTTCTCCTTTCTTCTCATAGCCGAGAGGCTGTTCAATGTACACCTCTTCTTTTAACACTCCATTTAGGAATGCTGACTTCACGTCCATTTGGTAGACTTTCCATTTGTTTTGAGCTGCTATGGACAGCACTGCTCTCACTGTTTCCATTCTTGCAACCGGGGCGAAAGTCTCCTCATAATCTCTCCCATACTGCTGCTTGTAGCCTTTGACAACCAACCTTGCTTTGTGCCTTTCAATCTTGCCTTCAGCATTGCTCTTGGTCTTGTAGACCCATTTCACACCAATGACTTCTTTGCCTTTTGGTAACTCAACCAAATCCCATGTTTTGTTTCTCTCTATGGCATTCATCTCCTCATCCATAGCTTCTATCCATTTCCTATCTTTAATAGCTTCTTCAAAATGAATAGGATCATCAACATGACAAAACAAGGCAAATAAGGAATTCATTCCTTCTTCATAAATTTCACTTAGATTTCTAAACTTCTTACCTCGTTCACTTGGTGTGCAAGTGCTTGAAGGCGCACTTGAATTTCCTCCTTGTGGTGTGCTTGGAGAAGCACTCTCATTTATCTTCAATGGTGTACCTTGCTGTTCTTGTGTTGGTGCTGCTGTTTGGGGATTCATTTCAGCCACCTCCTCTTCATCTTCATCATGAGACAAACAGTTTTTAACATTGACTGTTTTCTCTATGCTTCCATCCCAAGCTTCTTCTTCAATGAATTGAACATCCCTGCTTACAAAAAATTTCTTGGTAGATGGGATGTACAGCCTGTAGGCTTTGGATTCATCACTATATCCAACAAGGATACATTTCTCCCCTTTGCTGTCCAACTTCCTCCTTAGCTGATCTGGTATGTGTGCATAGGCCACACATCCAAAAACTCTCATGTGGGTGACTCCTTGCTTTCTCCCACTCCATGTCTCTTCTGGCACTTTGTTCATGACTGCTTTCGTAGGACACTTGTTCAAAATATAAATTGCACAATGTACAGCTTCAGCCCAATACTCATTTGGCAAATGCTTTGCCTTTAGCATGCTCCTCGCCATATCCATGATGGTCCTGTTCTTCCTTTCAGCAACTCCATTTTGCTGTGGGGTGTACCGAGTTGTGAACTGTTTATGTATTCCATTTTCTCTACAAAACTTTAGGAATTCATTTGAGATATACTCACCTCCTCTATCAGTTCTCAATACTTTTATGTGCAGCCCGCTTTGGTTCTCCACAAGTGCTTTGAAGTTTTGGAATTTCTCAAAGACTTCACTTTTGTTCTTGAGGAAATATATCCAAGTCTTTCTTGTAAAATCATCAATGAATGTCAAGAAATATAGGTTGCCAGCTAATGATGGAGCTTGCATTGGTCCACACAAATCTGAGTGGATAATCTCTAAGGGTGCCTTTGCCCTTATACTTTTTCCTAATGGAAAACTTTCTCTATGTTGTTTGCCCAATATACAACCTTCACAAAGGCTGTCCGGCTTCTCTATCAATGGTAATCCTTTCACCATTCCTTTCCTGCTCAACAAATTTAGACCTCCAAAATTTAGATGCCCGAATCTCAAGTGCCATAACCAGTTCTCATCCTTTGGCACGCTTTGGAAGGCCTCTTGGGTGACTGCTGCCATTTCCCTTTTGTTCTTCATGTCTGTCCTGATCCGGAGAGGGAACATCCTGTTCCTTGTCATCTTCACTTCAGCAATGCATCTTTTGCTGGGTGGTATATCCATGATGGTGCACACATCATTTACAAAGTAAACATTGTAACCCTTTTGGACAAGCTGTCCAATACTCAAGAGGTTACATCTCATTCCGGGGACATAGTAGACATCTGCTATGGTTTTCTTTTCTCCTTGCTTTGTAAATATTTTTACCTCCCCTTTTCCCATAACAGACACTTTACTATCAGTTCCTAGTGTGACCTCTGATTTCAAATTCTGATTTAAGGCTGAGAAGAGGGCGATGTTTCTTGTCATATGGTTGCTGCAACCTGAGTCTAAAAACCATATGTCCTCACTATGTGTTTCAGCCATGTTACAAGCTAACAGGACATTTTCTTGACTGCTGTTTTCTCTTGTAACATTTGCATTTTGTCTACTGTTCATATCATGCTGTTTCTTTTTACAATCACTAGCATAATGTCCATACTTTTTGCAATAATAGCATTGAACATTAGATTTATCATACCTTTGTCCTTGAGCATGATACTGTTCTCTTTGTTGGCTGCTGCCTTGACCTTGGTTCTGATTTGGATTGCTGCCTCTTCCTTGTGCATTTGATGGGCTGTTCCTTCCACCTCTGTTCTGGCTTCTGCCTCTTCCTCTTCGGTTTCCTCTTCCTTGACCTCTTCCTCTTCCAAAGGACATCTGGGTCTTGAAGGCTTGCTCAAGAGATGAGTTTTCATTCCTACTCAACCTCTGCTCATGTGTTATCAGTGATGCATGTAGCTCATCAATTGAATAGTTTGAGAGATCCTTTGTCTCTTCGATGGTGGTGACTATGGCATCAAACCTTGAGGGTAAGACCCTCAATATTTTCTCCACTATTCTTCTATCTTCAATTGTTTCTCCATGAGTTCTCATTTGTGTGATTACACCAATCACATGAGTGAAGAATGATTCAATGTTGTCTGATTCCTTCATGTTCAAGTTTTCAAAATCCTTTCTCAACATTTGCAATTTTGCTGTCTTCACTCTCTCCATGCCTTGATAGGTTGTCTTGAGGGTTTGCCATGCTTCATTGGCTGTCTTAGCTGCTGCTAACCTTGGAAACATACTCTGGTCTACTGCTAGATACAACAACACACGGGCTTTTGAATCTTTCTTCCTATTACTCTTCAGCAGATCTCTCTCTGCTGGAGTTAATCTATTAAACTCAGTTTCATCTGCTGGTTCTTCAAAACCATCTTCAACTATTTCCCATAAGTCTTGAGAGGCAAACAAGGCTGTCATGGTTATTGCCCAATAATCATAGTTTTTCCCATTAAACTGTGGGAGCTGGGTGTTAAACATACCCATACTTGTGCTTGCCATTCCTTGCATCTTGAACTATGGTTTTAAATCCTTGACTGTGATTTAAAAAAAAAAAAAAACAATTGACTGTCTTCAGCAATAACAAGAGAAATGCTTTTGGGGAATACCTGAATCCTTCGCTGTCTGAGTCTTCTGTCTGCCTGAGAAGTTTTGCTGCAGCAACAACCTTCTCCCTTCAGCTTCTTTAACTTCTTTAAAGAGCCTAAGCCAGCTCTGATACCACTGTTGGGTATTTTTGAATGGAGAAAATACCAAAAACCAACAAACTAACCACCACAGAGACAATGCTCTGTTTCCTCTGTCCAGGATCTTTACACAGGGAAGCTTTTAAAACAAATTGACTCAGAAGACAACACAGTCACAAAACATTTCTATTAATTAAAACAAACATTTTGTTACATATTTCTTCCTCTGTGCAAAGAGGGAATCACAAAAAAAACTCTGCTGCTCTCACAGATTTTCCACTGCTGTGGATATTACAAAACCAATTTAATGGTGCTCATGTGTTTTTAACAATACCCCATAACCATTACAGTCCTGTTTTCAAAAGACATCTCGCACTGCTGTGCGTTCTATACATATCTATGATATCCCGCACTGCTGTGCGTTCAAAACATACCACAAAAAAAATACACCACGCGCAAGCACGATACACATACAAAACTAATTCACGTTGGCTTACATAACAACGTATAAAAAAATATATGAAAAACATATAAAAAAAATATAAAAACATATGCCCATAACATATTAAAAGTCCTCCACCAAAAAACTACGACAAACATTAAACTCCATTGAATTCCTCCTACGGCGGTCAATGTATAAATTTTTTTTACTCCACGCAGAAACTTGATTTGACGCGGGCGGAGGGCAACTTCGGAAATCGACGGCTGAGATCGGGCGCCCTGATCACTTGGCTGATTCAACGAGGTTCGCACACCAACCTCGGGAAAACAAAACTGTCTTTAACCTCCGGGGAGCGGGCGGTTTTGTCGTTTGTACAAGGGACGCGTGGCACCATTTGATTGTGTCGGGGCCCCTCCGGCGGGTACAGCCTTTTGCCAAAGGCGGTGCGGGGAGACCGGGGCGGTTTTCCAAAAACCACCGCGCTGTTGAAATTAATAATTTAACAAAATCTATCCAAGAAATACTCAAATTGCAAGAAATGTTGTTCAGCGGTAACGTCATTGCTTTCTCCAGAAAAATTTGGCAGAAACTTGAAACTTTTTGAAGGATAATCCTGACGAATTGTGGGTAGTTTCAGGGGTTTAAAGATTTCCCTGGTTTGGAGCTGAAAAATAGTAAATTGCTTGATTGGCAAAGCAGTGACTGCCAAAGATGATGAATCATCTTCTTTATAATCATACTGTTACTGATTATCTTCAAGAATGGTAATGAAACAATCACTTCTCTTCTGAGATTCAAGAGATAAAGTTGTCCCAAGATCAACGATACAAGAAGGGTAGTCCTCTTTTTTCAACAAAGAATGTGCTTGATGAGTCTCACAATCTTCTAAAAATATAAAGGAGGAAAAAATCTTTTTGATATGAAAGGGAAAGTGAACTATAGAGCTGATAATAAAAAATAGAAATTCCTTGGAAACCTCAAAGTTGATACCTGGATTTTCCATGTTGTTTCCTCGTTTTATTGTGGGAAAAATAACTTCGTGTCTACATTCCCCGACAACAATAACAAAAAAATGTTGTTCCTTAGGAGACAGTACCTGGCTGTGGGGAACCAGTGCCCGAGACATTTAAAAAATCAATAAAACTTTTAGAAATCGTTGCCGGAGGGACAGGCCATGAATTCTGCAATGAATTCACTAATTCAAGAAACACAGTAGTTGAACCAGAATGGCGAGAAACAATTATTGCTGCAAAGCCTTAACTTAAAGATGTATAGTAGAAAGTGAAGGAGACATAGTTTTGGCATAGGCAATTAAGAATCTGTGCTTCAACTTTGTAGAGAGAATAGTGGATGGAGAAAGAAAATATGAATGAGTTTTTGGAACGATGTATAGTAGAAAATGAAGGAGACATAGTTTTGACATAGGCAATTAAGAATCTGTGCTTCAACTTTGTAGAGAGAATAGTGGATGGAGAAAGAAAATATGAATGAGTTTTTAGAATGTGGAGCACTCATTAAGGGTTTCAAACTTAAAACACATGAGTACAAAAATAAATTCCCGAGTTTAAATTGGAACATCCTGATCATACATTATTCCAAGGAGAAAAAATAGACATGAAATCACAGAGATTGAAAAAAAACAATGCTTGTAGCCATACTCACTACTGGGATCTAAATGAATTCTATTACTGAATTCATAAGAGACTTCTTCATTACAAAATAATAATAACTCCCTATGATTCCAACCTCCGAACCCCGTCCAAACCTAATCCCTGGGCCTCTTTGTCTAACTGAACTAACTCATTCTTGAAACGGTTTAAAGAACTACTTGTCTCTTTTTGTTAAAAGGTTTTTAAACAAATTTAAATTACAAAAAATAATTTTAACATATATATATATATACCCCGCCTCCTTTACAAATAAAAACCCCGCCTCCTTTACAAGTTAGAAGAGGAATATCAACTCGGCCTGGAGTATGCCGTAAAACTGCTTCTGCTTGGCTAAGAGCTCGTCTTCCTCGGACGTAAGGAAACAGGTTAACGGCCCAAGACCCAGAGGCATCTGGCAGGAGTGAAAGCCTGCTCCCTTACGGACCACCAGCGGGTTATTACAGGTGGCGTGGTTTTCCTTGATAACAGTGATGAGTCAAACCGACATTCGCGGATAGCAGCCAGAGATGGCTGTCCTCACTGTTGGTTTGACACCTGAGTTTGATAGGTTTTGCCACCTTCGGAAAAAAAAAAAAAAAGAAAAAAAGAAAGAAAAGAAGAAAGAAGAAGAGGAATATCAACACATTTCGGGTCCCACTGTTGTACTTATGCATACAGTTACAAAGCCACATATGATTCCTGAAAACCAATTACTGCCTATGGGACCACTTGTAGCAGTTTTTGGAGATGATGAGAGTGCTGCCGTAATGATTAATAGCCATCGATTTTCTAGATGGGTGGTTTGAGAATACTGCCTTGCCGGGGTTCCTGACTAGTTAACCTTTGGGCAGTTCGTGCCACCTGGAAACCATTGATTCTAGGCATAAGCACTATTGATCGTTCATCTTCATAGAAAATCTTTAGCTGTGATCTTTTACAATTTTGGAGACATTTCATCTACCATGGTATTCCAATGATATGTAACAAACCTGCTACAGGAAGGTAGGTGCAGTTTCGAAGAACTACAACTGAAGTTTTCACCCCTGCGCTCTGTAGCAGCGAGAGAATTTTGAATCCTCCAACAATGTAATCATTACGATATAAATATATAAGAGACATGAAATGTGGAATTTTCCAAGTGTGGTGAGCACCTTGCATTTTTCATTTATCAATAAGATAAACCTATGTGACAAATCGTACGAGTAATAGAGGATATATATATGAATAATGTTAAAACAACGCAGAGCCCGATTTCACACATTATCACTTCATTCCAGCTCGAATAAGATGCCATGATAGTCGATGCTCACTTTCGAAGTTGATTGGATGTTCTTATTTGCATTTATTTTCTGTCATTTTGTGCATGCAGGATTGTTTTAGCTTGCACGAGGAATAATGTGAGCCGTCAATTTCCTTGAGCAATTCAGTTTTTTTCAAGCGCCGTGCAATTGGTATATCATCTTCATCCTTAAGTATTTTGGCCGAGAAACTTCTCTTAGAGCACCGATTTGCTGCATAAACATGAAACATGTGCCATGTATTGCTGAGAGGTTGACATTCACATGGTGATTTTTTTTTTTTCACTGAATTCAATTTGCGTTCTCAAGCATGGAAGACAACTCAATACATAACTATACATATAGAAATGATGAGGGAGTGTAGCCACTAGAATATTGGGATCTACAAACTTATACTGCGATGTCATCCATATTTCTTTATTTTGAAGTTAAAAATTTTGGCCGTCCATCTAGTTTATTTAGAAACAAAAGATAATTTGTTGTTTCTAAAGATAATTTGTTGCAGACATTTTACCAATGCTAGGCATATACCTTCTGGAAGAAATTGTGACATCTCTTAAACTGCTTTGAATTTCCCGCAAAAAAGTTAATTGGGGCTATTCTGCACAAAATCCATATCCCGAAGTTTTGAAATTCGTCTTCATGTGTTCAAAACGTACATTTTAAATCCGCTGTCTTAAAACCCTACGTTTTTTTACTAGAGGTCAACGTACTTCCAACTCTAATATTTTTCCAAAGAGCAATCTTTATTAAAGAAAAGTATTGCAGTGAGAATTGTAGTGTTCACAAAGTTCCATGGAATTGAATTCTGGACAATTTACATTTTCTCGAAAATACCATGGTCTCACAATTTTTTTTAGTTGCTGGCAATATTGAAGCAAAGGGATCTGTGACCATATACCATAATCTAATCAAGATAATAGTATTCAAGGACTGATAATGTTCCCAGTGAAATGAAACATGCACACCATACTCCTCTTGTGTAGCTTTGATGTAGATCAAAGATATGTCCAAAATGGCAGAGTATCAATTCTTTCCAGCCCATAGAAACTCCACATCTGAGTACTTATTGTGTTCATTTTAATACTTTCACCAACTTCAAAATTTGTGGACTTGCACTTCTATCTGAAAACAATATACATATCTCATAAGCAAAATGAATAACCCACTTTCTAGTAATTTCAATGCTCATATCACCAACAAAGCACAATCACAATCTGCCTTTACAATTACTGCACTCTGTATTTTTGGTAGCTTTAGTAGTTATTCCAATATCTAGTTTGTGGATGAGAAAACTATCTTTCAATAATGCTCCAAGCTCTTGTTACGAATAATGAGATGTTGGCTTCAATTCCAAATGCATGTTTTTTTGCTTGCAAGGGAACACATAACTTGAAGAGAAACACACATTTTTTTTTAAATATCCCTGGTTTATACTTAAGGACTTCGTTCTTTCCAGCTGGAAAAATTTAGCTACAACAGCTGCCTCCAACCGGGGGCAACGTTTTTCCTGCAAAGCGCTGAGAACAACGGGCCAATAGCCTTCTCTATTGGGCTATGGAGTCAATTTTCTGAAAATCTTGAGAAATGAAATCTCCCAGAAAACCTTATTCACTAGAAAAACAATCCTTATTCATAAACTGAAGCACTGTATCAAAACATTTGTAATTGTAAATTAGATGCTCATAGAATTAACTTATTTATATACAAATCTTTAGCATTTACAAGCCAACTCCTTGGAAACAAATTTCCAACATAACCATGATAATTTTTGAGTTTAATTTCGGAGTATCCACAGTAATAAACATATTTTGTCAACGTTTCAAATCCCAACAGGGATCCATAATCAGCATTCAAAAATTGCCCTGATCCCTATTGGTATTTGAAACGTTGACAAAATATGTTTATTACTGTGGATACTCCGAAATTAAACTCAAAAGAAATGAACCACAAAATCTGTCTTAAATCTAACCATGATAACTTCTGAGTGTTGGAACCTATGTTGCACGGGTCCTGAACCCAGGGGTGGGGTTCTCGAACCCGTCCCACGTTCTGGGTGCTGGAACGGGTACCTCTGAGAGAAACCCTAAAGAACCCGGTTCTTCATGTAAGACCCTGAGACTTCGCAAACACAAATCGGGTTCTTTTCATGCATTGGGTACGACGAACCCCGAAAACGGGTGCTTGGCGGGTTCGTGTTTTTATTTTTATTTTTCCTCAATTGAAGATCATGGAACCTAAACGATGTGAGTTGACCCTTTATTATCACTGGTCGCAAGTGATTTGGCTCTGTTTTCCATTAGCGACAAGAACCCACGGCTTACATTTGGCTCCATTTCCGCAGCGGTGAGCACACCCACAACGTCGAGACTCCATTCTCCTAGCAGTGACCACGGCATCAATTTTGCATTCACAACAATGACCATAGGTTGCAGAAGAATCCAGACAGCGGCACCAACAACGACGAGGTGTTTAAGATTTACAGTTTGGGGGCAGCGTTACAACAAGAACGCAGGTATTTTTCAATTTTTGTTTTAGCATTTTTCCATTCTGGAGCATATAAAATTAAATATCAGTCCATCTCTGTGAGTTTGTAAGATTTAGTTCACTGAGGAGTTTCACAAACAGTTGGTAGGCAGTGTACTGTAGGTGTCTCTTTTACAACTTCGAATAAGAATGTCATGAATAGTGATAAACATACAAGAGAGGAGTGTTTGAGAAATGCCGATAGCCTGATATCCACTTCATATTAAATTTAAATGCATCCCCATCTCTAATACATACACTTAAGCAATAAAAGGAGGACTGAGATTCAAAATATCAGTGAATAATAGAAGATGTGACAGCTGTAGATGTATGTACAGGGCCAGAAAACCAACAACAAGACAATTTATTAATTTAAGGTTCAACAGAGGTTAAAACATGTATTCTTCCCTCAAAGTACCAAAATACCAGCAGTCCACTCATGTACAACGCTGAGATACTCGTGATTCTTCTAGCAGAGAAACCATTTACGATTTCACCTTCAAATGCCTTGGTACACTTACCAATTGACACACAGGTTCATCCACTAAGAAAGGGAAATTCGGCCTTCTGTAAATCAGTAATTCAACCTCTTCATTTAATTCAAAAAATTGTGCTCAACCCACCACTGAAATGAAATTTAAATTATAAATATTTTATTTTTCTGGTTTTAAGTTGGAAAATATATAAATTCATATAATATAATTTATAAAATAAAAATTATATATTTAGGCCGATAGGCCTTTCTTTGAAAGGGACCTTTCGTCGTCCTACTCCTTCTGACGCTGACACCTGGCGAAATTCGTCTCTGTTCAGGAAACTACTATAGGTTGACACCTGGCGAACTTAGTCTTCGTTCAGGAAACGACTACCTCAGACACCTGCCGCTCTTCGTCTTTGTTCAGGAATATCGGCCTCATCCATCCCCTGGACGCCTTCCCTTACAATCTTTTCTGAGCTGCTGGAGATCCGTTATCCGTTTCTTGACAGAGACTATCAGTTTCTTGACAGAGACGAAAGAAAGGGCCTGGATTTGTATAATAGATGGGATTTGAGCATCGGATTTACGTTAGATGACGATGTCGTGCCTGGCAGATCCGAAGGGTTTATTTTTGGCTGCTATTTGATATCAGAGTTCTGTTTTTGCAGGGTTGGGGTGTAGCCGTTTTAACAGGGGTCCCTCGTTCAGACGCAGTCTTTAAAACGAATCCTGTAAACTTTCTGAGCGAGAAAACGTTGAAAGGAACCTTCTTTGGAAATTATAAGCCTCGTACTGATTTGCCAGGCCTTGTAGAGATGTATTTGAATGGGGTACCTGCTGTTACTTTGGTTTGGTATTTGGATTGGAATAGCGATGAAGAAGCGGTACCAGGAGAGTCCTCCTCGGCATCACGCGAATGAGAGTGATGGCGGTTCCAACTCCAAGAAGAGGCAGAAGCAGCAGCAGCAGCCCTCCAATGGAAGAATTAGGCTCCCACCAACCAATTCAAAGCAGGCATCTTTTGAAGATTCATCTCTCAAATCAGCAACCCCAAGGGCGGTTAGTAGATTCAACTGCTCTCGTATTGTGTTTTTTTGGTCTCTCAGCTTTGTTATTCATTGAATACAGCATTAAACCGTTTTCTTGTATTTTGCAGAAGTCCAGCAATCACAGTAAGCACAGGGCTGCCAAAATAGCCAAGGTGTGCTTTGCCTTACTTTAACTACATTTGATTTTTGATTGTTCTTATCAAACATTTGCTTAGTGTATTGGGGCATTCGTGGATGATAGGGGAAAGGATTGAAATTTTAACTTTCATCCATTTACACAATAAAAATCATGTATTTGCATTGAAAGTGACTGCTAATGAACTTGATTGGAAGGACTAAAACTGGATGTCGGGGTGTAGACAACCAATCTACATTTTGTGCACAAAGATAATTTAATTTCTTCTTCCTTCTTGACAAAGAAACCCAGCAAATAGGCTTGTGCAGTGAACTGTTATAATCCCCACCCAACGGTTCATACTGGTCAAGGGAATCAAGTCTAGCAAATGATAAGTCCTAATGAGGTAATCAATGTTTTGGATTAATACTCCTTTAGCAACATAAAAAATTCCAGATTTTGAAGACTGATCAGTTACCAAAATTAGAGGAGATGCCCAAAATATTTCCTTATTTAATTATGAGCTGTTAAACTCATAGAAGCATAACAGTTGAGACAAAAGCAACACAGGATTAAGTTGAATATTGGTGGGACTGGAGGTTACACACGTGATACTCTGCGTAACACATAGAACTTGCTTTTGTTTGTACAAATGTTGACAATTTTATGGATCCTCCAGTAGAGAGGCATGAGTGATGTCGATATTCCTTTGCATCATAGGTGGATACTCAACAACTGGGAACCTGCCTTTTTACCTGCTTGGGGGATCTCAAGCTTACCATGATTTGTTCTACTACTAAAAGATGGTATGCCTGTCGCTCATGATCATGCTTGTATGCTAAGGTTTGATTAATGCATGCAGATATCCCCATCAAAGCAGGAAGTGGAAGTTGCAGAAACTTTATATGATCTTGCAAGGATGTTTGTAAATCAAGCAAGACCTAATGAGCCAATTCGTGAAGTTAAGGTGGATCCAAAGCTAGAGTGGCAGCCTGAGGTGAAACCTGAACCAGCAAGTGCTACTTCATTATTTCCTGCATCTGATGCAACATCAGCTCAATCTATACAGCACGCTCCATCATCTGGTCTTGGACCATCTGTTGCTGCTGCCAGCTCCCCATCATCAACTCAGACTCCTGTTCACTCAGGAGGTATGATTTTGATGCTTATTCCTGTAGATACTGAATCCACATTGTGAAGACAATTCTTTCTTAATCTACAATTAATTGAATTAGGTTATAATCCCAGCTTAATTCCCATGCTCTGTGGTCCCAACACTGCAAGTGCGGACTTGATACATTCAAAGCTATGTTTTAGCTGTGTTATTTTACTTCCAAAATCTTCTTTCATTTCACTTAACTACTTTCATTTCACTTAACTATATTGGCAGCACCCAAAAAGAAACAGCCACATGGCTCAAAGGTGAAGGTTGGGGGAAAACCAGTGGCATCAACTGCTACTAGCCCATGCATATCGGCCACTTCATTGGGAGTTGCTACAGAGTTTGTTGATGCCAAACAAGTTCAGCAACAGACACAGTCTACCGAAATACCTTCAGCAGGATCAATAGTAGTCCCAGAGATATCATTGGCAACTGGCTCCTCTACCTCAACTGCTGTGCCAGTATCATCTTTGCCAACTAAACAATTGCAAACGGTGGACAATAACTCTGCAACGAGTGATAAAAAATCATATAGAATTGAAGTCAGTGGCCATGCACTGGTGGACAACACAAGTACCAAAGAATCTGTAGCTGTTGCTGACAAGAGCGAGGATGTTGTTGGGAGCTCTGTTGCCAGAGAAGACATGACTAAAGTTGAAAATGAGGAAAGGTAAGTTTAATTTCTGGCCTTTGTAATTCTGAATATGTTGGTCTAGCATAAATGCCACTGATGTGCTATTCTAACAATGTTATCCATGTTGCTCACAGATCAATGCCATCACCCCCAGTTGAAGTTGCTTGTACTACAAAAGTTGAAATTGATTTGATGGTAAGCTTTAGGGTAGTCGCTTTTGCAACTTACGGATATATTCATGTGTGTTGGAAGTTAAATGGGCAGTCCTAAATGGGTTGCTTGTGTTTAATTTAAGAAAGGCCGGGAACAATCTTGTAGCTTCTGATCATGTATTATCTATTTTGAATTCTTTTTTGGACATATTGTACACATAATTGTGTCCAACCTGGATATTGAATTGTATTTATGTGACGATGGCTGTCTTTGGCTTCTTTGCTATTAGAAATAGCTGTTTTGATCACTTTTTTCATGAGAGTTAAAAGTTGTATGGTTTATTCGTTATTTTACAGGTCCTTGCAATTTTCTTTTACAGTTCCCTGCATGCATCTGCCCTTTTTTCTTAAAAGAATGTTCAAAATTAATTTTTGTAATTCTCAAAATTTCTATGATGTGTTGTACCAATCAATTTAAGTGTCATAGTTACACTTTCATTTGAGGGAAAAACTTTTTTTTTGTGATTTTTCCAAATTGTTGAAATGTTCATCTTTTTTTCTTTTAAAAATAGAAATATTGAGAAAATAAATTAAAAATATGTAACTACATATATGTAATTTTTTATTTCTAAGAAATATAGTGAAAATATATATATATATATATATATACTCTCACATGAAAATAGTGGCTGTAAATATCATTCCAATTAAAATTGGACAAAAAAATTTCACACGTTTTCTTCTTCACTCTAAACTTTCTATCATCGAGGGATCTGTTCTGTTTATATCAGCTTATAACTATTTCATGATAGCGGATATATTTTAGAGATTGAATTATATATTTTCAAAATTCAATCAATATAAACAAATCAAATAGTTGAATTTTGCAATATCAATAAATTGACTTTTCTTATATCTATAAAATGAGCACTTGATTTCTAAGGCGGTGGAGGCCTTTTATGAACTGGACGTGGATTCCATGAGGGCGGCGTCTCGGATGGAGAAGTTTAGTCATCTGCCAGAGGTCCATGATAATAATGACTGGAACTGCAATACTCCTGGGCATCCTCTACTATTTTGCAGATCCAGTATTGATTGCCATAGGGCAGAGTAAAGAAATCTCTGCTGCAGGAGGTATTTTTGCCAAAGGTCTTATTCCTCAGTTGTTTGCTTTTGCCCTCAATTGCCCCATGCAGAGGTTTTTGCAGGCTCAGAACATAGTGGCCCCTATTGCCTATATTGCTGTTGGGACATGTCTATTCCATACATTGATCACGTGGGTGGCAGTAGACAAGCTAGGATTTGGCCTGCTAGGGATAGCCTAATAGTGAGTTTGACTTGGTGGGTTCTGGTCATTACTACTGCCTTGTATATATTCTATAGCCCATACTGCAGGCATACATGGACGGGCTTCACCTTGAAGGCCTTCACAGGACTCTGGTCATACTTCAAGTTAACTCTGGCATTGGCTGTTATGCTAACGTATGCCTTAATACTCTTTGGAAGATACACAAACTATCTAAATTATATCTGGGTGTTTACATAATAGCTTAGCCTGTTTTGACAAGTTTTGTTTTGTTCCACACCTGATTTTGCAGTTTGGAAATATGGTACATTGAAGTATTGGTGCTTGTATCGGGTTGGCTGCCAAATGCAGAGGTCGCTCTGGATTCCATTTCTGTTTGGTATGAGACTTTCCCATTTAAAGCTAACTAATTTAAAGCCAAATACAAGCTCCATGCCTATGCATTGTCCCAACTTTGTTAGATAGCTATGCCAGTTAATATATCTCTAACGTGCCAGGTTTTGAACATATATGCAGCATGAATTATTACAACTGGGAGTTGATGGCAATGTTGGGTCTCAGTACAGCTGCAAGGTATACATTTATGATTTATAGTAATATATTGTTTTATTGGGGCATTTTTATGGCTATTGCAGATTTTGGGAATATCTTTAAATCTGACCATCGCCAGAGGGGTCAAACAATTGACCCCTCTCCTGGAGGTAGGATTCTCCAATATTGGGCAAAACTGCAATTCACATAAATTCAGCGGTTTTATATAGCATGGTATACCTTTTTTTTCCCATTTGCTGTATCTAGAAATTGGTTTTCTTTATTGTGGTATTTATATTATTTGCAGTATAAGAGTGGGTAATGAGCTGGGAGCCAGGAGACCTAAAACTGCAAGATTTTCAGTTATAGTTGTGGTGGTCACTTGCTTCATAATAAGTGTCATACTTGCCATTGGGATTCTGATACTGAAGAAAGAACTCGCCATGGCATTCACAAGCACCAGTGTGGTTATACGCGCAGTCTATGCATTGATACCTCTACTTGCAATATCTGTTCTCTTGAATGGCACCCAACCTATTCTCTCAGGTTGGAATTTTCAGTATCAACAATTTATTTGCAGCAGAAAGCTGGTAGTTGATGTTTGCTATATTTAGGTTATATTTTCGTTGACATCATAAAGGTATTGTGATTGCAGGGGTGGCAATTGGATGTGGATGGCAAGCTGTGGTGGCATATGTGTTACTTTCATGCTACGATGTATATAGCTCTTTACCTGATCTATTCATTGGCAGGTGGGCTCAATAACTGTTCCAGAAGTTATTGAAAATGCATCGTCAAACCAAGATAATGATAATCATGAACCAGTACCCAAAGCTAAGAATACCGAAATTTACGATGAAACTAAGGAATCTATTGTAGAGACAGGGCATGAGCAATGCAAAGATTGGTATACTCAAAATAACAATGAGAAAGTTGGGGAGACGGGAGAACCAACAGATTATTTGAGCAAGAGGGAAAAGGAGGATGTGGATAAACAAATGCTGGAGGGAGCTGCCAAAAAAGCTGTGGAAGATTTAATGGATCAGACAGTAGATGGATCTGGTAGGTGGAATGCATTTCAATAAAATTGAAATGGATTCTGTAACTTAATATATCTGCTCTTTTTAAGTTGCTAGCGGGGATTCACTTATTTTCCTTAATTGCTTTTGTTTCAATGCATATTTATTGTTTCTGTCATTTCTTGTGCTGTATAAACAGATTTAGCTTTATTGCCTTCCATGACAACCAGAACAGAAAGTAGCGCTACAAGTCTACCACTATCCGTTTCTTTGGGTGTCACTGGCTGGCCTGGCGGGGTTCCTTCATCAGGGTATTTGCACAAAACTTTGGTTGCCTGTTTAGTGTCTAGAGAAATTTTGATATGCTGCATCAAAGCAGGGTATATTCACATTTTATTTGAAATCTTTCACAGGTATCACTCACTTGCAAACCATAATTGTAGATAATACTGTGTGGTCATATTTCCCAGTTTTTTTTTTTTTTTTTGTCCGTACCATGACGGGAGCAATCTATGCTTATCATATCTAATTAGAGTTATAATTACGGTTTTAATCTTTCCTTCCTTGATTGTTAAATTTGCAGGAGCTTGAACTGGATAAATTTGTTACAGACAAGGTTTCTTTTGCTGACATCAACAAGGCATTTGATCACATGCTTAAAGGAGAGGGTCTGAGAACTGTAATTAAAGTCATCCAGGATTAGTGACAAATATGAACACAGTTGGAATATCTCCAATGTTATGAAGGCATGCTGAACTATTTCAAACTGTTATGTGATTAATGTCGTGGCTTTTATGTGTAACTATGGTATGCAATTAAAGTCCTGGAAAGCATGTAAACAGTTATAATAATTTTAGGTTAAGTATGATGTTTAAGTTTTGACACTGCTTCCAAAACAGCCATCCAAAAGGTCATTACTATAATAGCTTGATTAGAAATAGATTGAATGAGAAGGTCCAGATGGGGTATTCAATCATCTCCATCCATCTGTTCTGCATCCTCAGTGCTTACTTGAACAATATATCAGCCTTCATATTTATCCCTTGCAGACATGCTGAAAAGATAATGACATGGAATTTTTCCTTGCTTCTCTGATTCCGTCCAATGATGGGCCAGCTGCAAATTTTCCTGATTGAAATTTCCATTTGACCTCTCTGCAATGTGTTTGGAATCTCTTATCACCTGTAGACAATTTAAACCTTTCTCTATTGCTATTTTCAGAATCTACCAAAAAGCATAAAGTTCTGCTCTGTTGTTTGATCCATCTCCTACAGCTCTGCTTTGAAACTGATCTCGTAATTGTCTCTTAAAGTAATGCCTCATGATCCACAATCGCTGGGATTACCTTGACAAGCGTCGTTGAAATAACTCCACACTATTGTTATATATCTATTCTTGTGTCAAACTTGATTAGGAATAACATCTTTGTTTTGAATTCTTTTCATTTCTTGCTAGCCAAATAGCTTAAGTCACTGTACAAGGACAGTCTGATGCCCACATGTAGTTAATACAGAATGTATTTTGAAAACTAGGATTTAGCTTTGTAGTGCTTGAATCATCATTTCATGTTGGTTTTCATTTGTTAGTAGCCAGATCATTTCTCTTACAATATGATTGTAATATCTTTTGTTTCTCTTACAATATGATTGTAATATCTTTTGTTTCTCTTCTGTGGGAAATTTTGTACAGGAGTTCAAACAATGTATATAAATAGAAAGATGCAGAAAATGACAGTCAAATTTTGTACTCAGAATTATGACAAGAAAGCCCCTGCTGGGTTTGTGAGGAAAGAGAGCTTCAACACCAGTTCTGTCTCCAACCGCCAAGATGATCAGTGCGCTACTAACATGTTTAGTGAAGAATTTCTGCTATTCTCTTGTAATCTATAGGCCCCCAAAGCTCCTCATAGATGAGAATATTTGCAGGATGTTAATATTGTTGTAAGTTTGTAGTAGTTGTGGAATGACTTACTTTTGTGCTGCTTCTCATCTTCAACAACAAGAGTTTCTGTGGTGAATAAGCAGAATCCATGTCCTGCCTTGTGAAGCAGCTCTCCACTGTGATAGCGTTCTTTGTAATGTCTCTGATAAATCCTTTAGACTTCTATTTCATTCTGTAATATGATGGGATTCACTCTACAAGATTAGGGCATTCACTCTACAGAGTCCATGTCATACCTTCTGAATCAGCTCTCCACTTATGTTAATTTTCTCTGTAATGACCCTAATAAATCCTATATAATGAGATTTCATTTTGTAATATGATGGGATTTCACTCTACAAGATTGGTTTCAGTTTTACTTGTATTGTGGTATATGAAATTTCTCAGTTTTACTTGTAATAGGATGGGATTTCATTCTGTAATATCATGGGATTTCCCTCTGCAATATTTGCTACTAAATTTTACAATTCCAAATTAATAATCCTATCGGCCTCTCTTTGTACCTTTTGGGACAATTGCTAGTTATATATCTATCTATATATATACCCGAAGAACAACCCACGCACCTTATTTCAAAAAGTAACGTCCCCGTCCCCCAACCCAAGTTTCTTGACAACATAGGTTGGAACGCACACCATTCTGCCCCTGAATTTTGAGAATAAATATTGCTTTATATAATAAAGCATCTGGAGGAAATGAAATTGATACATACCTCCCTATAAATAGTGGTTGTTTAGTATATAAAGTTGCCATACAATTAGTTACAGGATCATGAAAACTATGAGAGTAGAAAATATCATTTTGATCAGTAGTTTCAAAATTTCCCGTGAATTTTGTAGTAGTTGGCTCCTTAGCGCAACCTAATAAAATGATTTTTGCCTCAGAGATGTGGCTGCGGCTCTTTGTTCAATGGATCACATTCTTTTGTTGAAGGAAAATTAACCTAAAAATAAAATTTTGAAAAATCTGACACATTCTTTTTTCCAGCAAATTGGTAGTATGATAAATGGATAGGAGAGGCCAAAATATTTTTACTGCTGTCAGTGAAATGTCCTGTACAAATTGACCCAGTGCCACATCTTCAATAAGAGAATTTTCAAGATACAGCCTGTCAAGACCATTCATCATTTCATGAGCAGAGTCTGCACATGTAAAAACATTTTTCTCGTGAAAATTTTTTGACTCCTTGGAGAAATTTGATTTGTTAATTATAAGATTAGAGGAAGAAGAAGGATTTGAAGATAACAAATTCTCATTTTTAAACCCATGGAAACTCAAATCTGATGGTGGTTGTTCAGATCCCTTCTTCTGCTGGCTTGTTTACAGATTTGAACGCAAATTTTGACATGGAAGCTTCCCACAAGCCCATAGATTATCCTCAATCTCTTGTGGATAGATAAACATCTGCTCCATAGTGCAAGGCTTCCTCTCCTTAAGATAAAAAGCCAAGTCAATAGGATGAGCCTTTGAATAGTACACCATGGCAACAACATTAGGAGGTTGAATTTCTTTTGACATATTGAAATAAAGTTTCTGAAACCTCTTATTAAATTCAATGACTGATTCATTGCTCTCCCTCTATATAGAATGTAATTCTAAGAGATGTTTGTCATACAACTTGTCCTCTCCCCAATATCTAAGAAGATGTCCCTAAAATCCTGCCATGAAGTTATTGAACTGGTCTTTAAATGCTGAAAACATTGTTGAGCATCCTGCTTTAACCAATGGCAGAACATCCTTAGAGCCGCATCTTCATAAGTTATTTCAAATCTATCCAAGAAATATTCAAATGGCAAGAAATGTTGTTCAGCGGTAACGTCATTGCTTTCTCCAGGAAAATTTGGCAGAAACTTGAAACTTTTTGAAGGATAATCATGACGAATTGTGGGTAGTTTCAGGGGTTTAAAACCTGGTTTTGAGCTGAAATTGCTTGATTGGCAAAGCGGTGACTGCCAAAGATGATGAATCATCTTCTTTATAATCATACTGTGACTGATTATCTTCAGGAATTGTAATGAAACGATCACTTTTCTTCTGAGATTCAAGAGATAAAGTTGTCCCAAGATCAATGACACAAGAAGGGAAGTCTTCTTTTTTCGACAAAGAATGTGCTTGATGAGTCTCACAATCTTCTAAGAATATAAAGTAGGAAACAATCTTTTTGATATGAAAGGGAAAGTGAACCATAACACTGATAATAAAAAATAGAAATTCCTTGAAAACCTCAAAGTCTGATCCCTGGATTTTCCATGTTGTTTCCTCATTTTATTGTCAGCAAAATTTCTTATCCAATAAAGCCTTCTTCAATGGAGTCGCCAGGGGAATAATAAGAAGCCAATTTTACATCTAAATCTTGTTCACCACCAAGAAATAGATATTAATACCTAGGGAAAAATAATTTCGTGTCTATGTTTCCCGACAACGATGCCAAAAAAATGTTGTTCCTCACGAGACAGTTCCTCGTTGTGGGGAACCATTGCCCGAGACATTTAGAAAATCAATAAAACATCTAGAAATTGTTCCCGGAGGGACTAATTCAAGAAACACAGTTGTTGAACCAGAATGCCCAGAAACAACTATTGCTGTGAAGCCTTAAATTAAAGATGTATAGCAGAAAGTGAAGGAGACATAGTTTTGACATAGGCAATTAAGAATTTGTGCTTCAACTTTGTAGAGAGAATAGTGGATGGAGAAGGAAAATATGAATGAGTTTTTGGAACATGGTGCGCTCATCAAGGGTTTCAAACTTAAAACACATGAGTACAAAAGTAAATTCACGAGTTTAAATTGGAACATCCTACTGCACCATACATTATTCCAAAGAGGAAAAATAGACATAGAATCACAAAGATTCAAAGAAAACAATACTTGTAGCCATACTCACTGCTGGAATCAAAATGAATTCTATCACTGAGTTCATGAGAGACTTCTTCATTACAAAATAATCACGACGACTCCCTGTACTTCCAACCTCCGAACCCCATCAAAATCTAATTCGTAGGCCTTTGCCTAACTGATTCTTGAAACCGTTTAAAGAATTGCTGGTCTCTTTTTGTTAAAAGGTTTTTGAAACAATTTTAAATTACAAAAAATCATTTTAACATATATATATATATAATATGTTAAAAAAAAAAACACCCTTGCAAATAAAGACCCCGCCTCCTTGACAAGTTAGAAGAGGGCGGGCCTGAAGTATGCCCTAAAACTGCTTCTGCTTGGCTAAGAGCTCGTCTTCCTCGGACGTAAGGAAACAGGTTAACGGCCCAAGACCCAGAGGCATCTGGCAGGAGTGAAAGCCTGCTCCCTTACGGACCACCAGCGGGTTATTTCAGGTGGCGTGGTTTTCCTTGATAACAGTGATGTGTCAACTGACATTTGCGGATAGCAGCCAGAGATGGCTGTCCTCACTGTTGGTTTGACAAACTGAGTTTGATAGGTTTTTCCACCTTTTGAAAAAAAAAAAGAAAAAAAAGAAAAGAAGAAGTAGGTTAGAAGAGGAATATCAACACATTTCGGCTCCCACTGTTGTACTTAGGCATACATTTACAAAGCCACATATGATTCCTGAAAACCAATTACTGCCTATGGGACCTCGTGTAGCGGTTTTTGGAGATGATGAGGGTGCTGCCGTAATGATTAATAACCATCAATTTTTTAGATGGGTGGTTTGAGAATACTGCCTTGCGGGGGCTCCTGACTTGTTAACCTTTGGGCAGTTCGTGCCACCAGGAAACCATTGATTCTGGGCATAAGCACTATTGATCGTTCATCTTCATAGAAAATCTTTAGCTGTGATCTGTTACAATTTTGGAGGTATTTCATCTACCATGGTATTCCAATGATATGTAACAAAACCTGCCAGAGGAAGGTAGGTGCAGTTTCGAATAACCACAACTGAAGTTTTCACCCCTGCGCTCTGTAGCAGGGAGAGAATTTTGAACCTGTGTGACAAATCGTTCAATGGATTTCGTTGGTTGGATATATATATCAATAATGTTAAAACAACGCAGAGCCCGATTTCACACATTATCACTTCATTCCAACTCGAATAAGATTCCATGATAGTCGATGCTCGCTTTCGAAGTTGATTGGATGTTCTTATTTGCATTTATTTTCTGTCATTTTGTGCATGCAGGATTGTTTTAGCTTGGACGAGGAATAATGTGAGCCGTCAATTTCCATGAGCAATTCAGTTTTTTTTCAAGCGCCCTGCAATTGGAATATCATCTTCATCCTTAAGTATTTTGGTCGAGAAACTTCTCTTAGAGCACCGATTTGCTACATAAACATGAAACATGTGCCATGTATTGCTGAGAGGTTGACATTCACATGGTGATTTTTATTTTTATTTTTTTTAATATTTCATTGCATTGAATTTGCGTTCTCAAGCATGGAAGACAACTCAATACATAACTATTTTTTTTATTTTTATTTTTATTTTTTTTAATATTTCACTGAATTGAATTTGCGTTCTCAAGCATGGAAGACAACTCAATACATAACTATACATATAGAAATGATGAGTGAGTGTAGCCACTGGAATATTGGGATCTATAAACTTATACTGCGATGTCATCCATATTTCTTTATTTTGAAGTTAAAAATTTTAGCCATCCATCTGGTTTATTTAGAAACAAAAGTTAATTTGTTGCAGATATTTTACCAATGCTAGGCATATACCTTCTGGAAGAACTTGTGAGATCTCTTAAACTGCTTTGAATTTCCCCCAAAAAAGTCAATTGGGGCTATTCTGCACAAAATCCATATCACGAAATTTTGAAATTCATCTTCATGTGTTCAAAACGTACATTTTAAATCCGCTGTCTGAAAACCCTACGTTTTTTTACCAGAGGTCAACGTACTTCCAACTATAATATTTTTCCAAAGAGCAATCTTTATTAAAGACAAGTATTGCAGTGAGAATTGTACTATTCACAAAGTTCCATGGAATTGTATTCTGGACAGTTTACATTTTCTGGAAAATACCATGGTCTGACAATTTTTTTTAGTTGCTGGCAATATTGAAGCAAAGGGATCTGTGACCATATACCATAATCTAATCAAGATAATAGTATTCAAGGACTGATAATGTTCCCAGTGAAATGAGACATGCACACCATACTCTTCTTGTGTAGCTTTGATGTAGTTCAAGGATATGTCCAAAATGGCAGAGTATCAGTTCTTTCCAGCCCATAGAAACTCCACATATGAGTATTTTTTATGTTCATTTTAATACTTTCAACAACTTCAAAATTTGTGGACTTGCACTTCTATCCGAAAACAATATACATATCTCATAAGGAAAATGAATAACCCACTCTCTAGTAATTTCAATGCTCATATCACCAACAAAGCACAATTTGCCTTTACTATTACTGCACTCTGTATATTTGGTAGCTTTCGTAGTTATTCCAATATATAGTTTGTGGATGAGAAAACTGTCTTTCAATAATGCTCCAAGCTCTTGCTACAGATAATGAGATAATGAGATGTTGGCTTCAATTCCAAATACACGTTTTTTTCTTGCAAGGGAACACATAACTTGAAGAGCACCACACATTTGTTTTTAAATATCCCTGGTTTATACTTAAGGACTTAGTTCTTTCCAGCTGGAAAAATTTAGCTACAACATTTGGCTCCAATTGAGGGCAACGTTTTTCCTGCAAAGCGCTGAGAACAACGGGCCAATAGCCTTCTCTATTGGGCTATGGAGTCAATTTTCTGAAAAATCTTGAGAAATGAAATCTCCCAGAAAACCTTATTCATAAACTGAAGCACTGTGTCAAAACATTTGTAATTGTAAATTAAATGCTCATAGAATGAACTTATTTATATACAAATTTTTAGCATTTATACGTCAACTCCTTGTCATTAGGTGGAAACAAATTTCTAACATAACCATGGTAACTTTTGAGTTTAATTTGGGAGTATCCACAGTAATAAACATATTTTGTCAACGTTTCAAATCCCAACAAGGATCCATCATCAAGACCATTTTTTATCAGCATTCAAAAATTGTTCTGATGATGAATCCCTATTGGGATTTGAAACATTGACAAAATATGTTTATCACTGTGGATACTCCAAAATTAAACTCAAAAAAAATGAACCAGAAATGTCTTAAATCCAACCATGATAACTTGTGAATGTTGGAACTTCCCAAACCCAGAGGTGGGGTTCTCGAACCCGTCCCATGTTTCGAGTGCTGAAACGGGTACCTCTAAGAAGAACCCTAAAGAACCCGGTTCTTCAGGTAAGAACCCGAGACTTCACAAACACAAATCAGGTTCTTTTCCTGCATTGGGTACGGCGAACCTCGAAAACGGGTGCTTGGCGGGTTCGTCGGAGGCACGGGGAGTAATTTTTTTTTTTTAAACCATAGAACCTAAACGAATGTGACTTGACCCATTATTATCACTGGTCGCAAGTCATTTGGCTCTGTTTTTCGTGAGCGGAAAGAACCCACGACTTCCATTTAGCTCCATTTCTGCAGCGGTGAGCACACCTACAACGTCCAGACTCCATTCTCCCAGCAGGGACCACGGCATCAATTTTGCATTCACAACAATGACCACAGGTTGCAGAAGAATCCAGACAACGGCACGAACAACGACGAGGTGTTTAAACTTTACAGTTTGGGGGCAGCGTTACAGCAAGAAGGCGGATATTTTTCAATTTTTGTTTTAGCATTTTGCCATTCTGGAGCATATAAAATTAAATATCAGTCCATCCCTCTGAGTTTGTAAGATTTAGTTCACTGAGGAGTTTCACAAACAGTTTGTAGGCAGTGTACTGTTGGTGTCTCTTTTACAACTTCGAATAAAAATGTCATGAAATAAACATACAAGAGAGGAGTGTTTGAGAAATGCCGATAGCCTCATATCCACTTCATATTAAATTTAAATGCATGCCCATCTCTAATACATACACTTCAGCAATAAAAGGAGGACTGAGATTCAAAATATCTGTGAATAATAGAAGATGTTACCGCTGTAAATGTATGTACAGGGCCAGAAAACCAACAACAAGACAATTTATTAATTTAAGCTTCAACAGAGGTTAAAACATGTATTCTTCCCTCAAAGTACCAAAATACCAGCAGTCCACTTATGTACAATGCTGAGATAACTCGTGATTCTTCTAGCAGAGAAACCATTTACAATTTCACCTTCAAATGCCTTGGTACACTTACCGATTGACACACCGGTTCATCCACTAAGAAAGGGAAATTCGACCTTCTGTAAATGAGTAATTCAACCTCTTCATTTAATTCTGAAAATTGTGCTCAGCCCACCACTAAAATGAAGTTTAAATCATAAATATTTTATTTTTCTGGTTTTAAGTCGGAAAATATACAAATTCATATATAATATAATTTATTAAATAAATTTATTAAATTATATATATAGGACGAACACCACGCACTCTGTTTCAAAAAGTGACGTCCTCGTCCCCGAACCCAAGTTTCCTGGCAACATAGGTTGGAACGCACACCATTATGCCCCTGAATTTTGAGAATGAATATTGCTTTATATAATAACCAATCTAGAGGAAATGAAATTGATACATACCTCCCTATAAATGGTGGTTGTCTAGTATATAAAGTTGCTATACAATTATCTACAGGATCATGAAAACTATGAGAGCAGAAAATATCATTTTGATCAGTAGTTTCAAAATTTCCCGTGAATTTTGCAGTAGTTGGCTCTTTAGCGCAACCTAATAAAATGATTTTTGCCTCAGAGATGTGGCTGCACAACTCTTTGTTCAATGGATCACATTCTTTTGTTGAAGGAAAAGTAAATAAAATTTTGAAAAATCTGGCACATTCTTTTCTCCAACAAATTGGTAATATGATAAATGAATATCAGAGGCCAAAATATTTTTACTGCTGTCAGTGAAATGTCCTATACAAATTGACCCAGTGCCACATCTTCAATAATAGAATTTTCAATATACATCATGTCAAGACCATTCATCATTTCATGAGCAGAGCCTGCACATGTAAAAACATCTTGCTCGTGAAAATTTTCCGACTCCTTGAAGAAAACTGATTTGTTGATTATAAGATTAGAGGAAGAAGAAGGATTTGAAGATAACACATTCTCATTTTTAAACACATGGAAACTCAAATCTGAGAGTTGTTGTTCAGATCCCTTCTTCTGCTGGTTTAACACATGGAAACTCAAATCTGAGAGTTGTTGTTCAGATCCCTTCTTCTGCTGGTTTGTTTCCAGATTTGAACGCAAATTTTTACATGGAAGCTTCCCACAAGCCCATAGATTATCCTCGATCTCTTGTGCATAGATAAACATCTGCTCCATAGTGCAAGGCTTCCTCTCCTTAAGATAAAAAGCCAAGTCAATAGGATGAGCCTTTGAATAGTACACCATGGCAACAACATCAGGAGGTTGAATTTCTTTTGGCACGCTCAAAAAGTTTCTGAAACCTCCTATTAAATTCATTGACTGATTCACTGCTCTCCCTCTATATAGAATGTAATTCTAAGAGATGTTTGTCATATGACTTGTGCTCTCCCCAATATCCAAGGAAGATGTCCCTAAAATCCTGCCATGAAGTTATTGAACTAGTCTTTACAAGCTGAAAACATTGTTGAGCATCCTGCTTTAACGAATGACAGAACATCCTTAGAGCCACATCTTCATAAGTTATTTCAAATCTATCCAAGAAATACTCAAATTGCAAAACATGTTGTTCAGCTGTAACGTCATTGCTTTCTCTAGAAAAATTTGGCAGAAACTTGAAACCTTTTGAAGGATAATCATGACGAATTGTGGGTAGTTTAAGGGGTTTAAAGATTTCCCTGGTTTTGAGCTGAAAAATAATAAATTGCTTGATTGGCAAAGCGGTGGCTGCCAAAGATGATGAATCATCTTCTTTATAATCATACTGTGACTGATTATATTCAGGAATTGTAATGAAACAATCACTTCTCTTTTGAGATTCAAGAGATAAAGTTGTCCCAAGATCAATGATACAAGAAGAAGGGAAGTCTTCTTTTTTCAACAAAGAATGTGTTTGACGAGTCTCACAATCTTCTGAGAATATAAAGCAGGAAACAATCTTTTTGATATGAAAGGGATAGTGAACCATAGAGCTGATAATAAAAAATAGAAATTCCTTCAAAACCTCAAAGTATGATACCTGGATTTTCCATGCTGTTTCCTCATTTTATTGTCAGCAAAATTTCTTATCCAATAAAGCCTTCGTTAGTGGAGTCGCCAGGTGAATAATAAGAAGCCAATTTTGTATCGAAATCTTGTTCACCACCAAGAAAATAGATATTAATACCCAAGGAAAATAACTTTGTGTCTACGTTCTTGTTCCTTAGGAGACAGTTCCTAGCTGTGGGGAATCATTGCCCGAGACATTTAAAAAATCAATAAAACGTTTAGAAATTGTTGCCGGAGGAATAGGCCATGAATTCTGCAATGAATTAACTAATTCAAGAAACATAGTAGTTGAACTAGAATGGCCAAAAACAATCATTGCTGCGAAGCCTTAAATTAAAGATGTATAGCAGAAAGTGAAGGAGACATAGTTTTGGCATAGGTAATTCAGAATCTTTGCTTCAACTTTGTAGAAAGAATAGTGGATGGAGAAGGAAAATATGAATGCGTTTTTGGAACGTGGAGCGCTCATTAAGGGTTTCAAACTTAAAACACATGAGTACAAAAGTAAATTCACAAGTTTAAATTGAAACATCCTGCTGCCTCATCATTATTCCAAAGAGGAAAAATAGACATGGAATCACAGAGATTGAAATAAAACAATGCTTGTAGCCATACTCACTGCTAGAATCAAAATGAATTCTATTACTGAGTTCATGAGAGACTTCTTCATTACAAAATAATCACGACTCCCTATACTTCCAACCTCCAAACCCCATCAAAATCTAATCCCTGGGCCTCTTTGCCTCACTGAACTAACTTATTCTTGAAACAATTTAAATAAGTATTTATCTCTTCTTGCTAAAAGGTTTTTGAAACAATTTTAAATTACAAAATGTAATTTTGATATATATATATATAAAATATGTTAAACAAGAAAAAGCCTTCCAAATAAAAACCCCGCCTCCTTTACAAGTTAGAAGAGGAATATCAACACATTTCGGGTCCCACTGTTGTACTTCTGCATACATTTACAAAGCCACATATGATTCCTGAAAACCAATTACTGCCTGTGGGATCACCTGTAGCGGTTTTTGGAGATGATGAGGGTGCTGCCGTAATGATTAATAGCCATTGATTTTTTAGATGGGTGGTTTGAGAAAACTACCTTGCGGGGTTTCCTGACTTGTTAACCTTTGGGCAGTTCGTGCCACCAGGAAACCATCGATTTTGGGCATAAGCACTATTGATCGTTCATCTGCATAGAAAATCTTTAGCTGTGATCTTTTACAATTTTGGAGTATTCACAAAGTTCCATGGAATTGAATTCTGGACAGTTTACATTTTCTGGAAAATACCATGGTCTGACAATTTTTTTTAGTTGCTGGAAATATTGAAGCAAAGGGATCTGTGACCATATACCATAATCTAATCAAGATAATAGTATTCAAGGACAGATAATGTTCCCAGTGAAATGAAACATGCACACCATACTCCTCATGCACACCATACTCCTCTTGTGTAGCTTTGATGTAGATCAAGGATATGTCCAAAATGGCAGAGTATCAATTCTTTCCAGCCCATAGAAACTCCACATCTGAGTACTTTTTGTGTTCATTTTAATACTTTCAACAACTTCAAAATTTGTGGACTTGCACTTCTATCTGAAAACTTGCACTTCTATCTGAAAACATTCAAGTGACTCTATTGATGCAAGACAAAAAGATGGATGATATCGTGCAGCTGCTCCAAGCGGGGGGATTGGGCATCAAGTTAGAGAAAGAACCAAAGGATGCACCGAAACAGTAAAAGTTGCAGCTGAGGCTTGGAGGTTTTTATATATGTTGCTGTTCTGTTGTTTTTTGCTTTGCATATTTAGATGTTACTGTCTCAGAAGGAAAACAATATACTGTTAGTAAAGATAGATGTATATTTAGCGTGGATAGATAGGTTGGTGACATACTTCTTCTGGATGGCTTTGAAAAATTTCAGATGGTAACGAAGCCCGGTTTCCCTTAAGGGTGGGTAGAGACCTGTCCTATTTTGTAATTTTCTTTTGGTTTTAGTAATGGAAAGTAGAGTACCACATTAGCTTACAAAAAAAACAATATACATATCTCATAAAGAAAATGAATAATCCACTCTCCAGTAATTTCAATGCTCATATCACCAACAAAGTGCAATCTGCCTTTACAATTACTGCACTCTCTATTTTTGGTAGCTTTAGTAGTTATTCCAATATCTAGTTTGTGGACGAGAAAAATGTCTTTCAATAATGCTCCAAGCTGTTGCTACGAATAATGAGATGTTGGCTTCAATTCCAAATACATGTTTTTTCCTTACAAGGGAACACATAACTTGAAGAACAACACATATTTTTTTTTAAATATCTCTGGTTTATACTTAAGGACTTCGTTCTTTCCAGGCTAAAAAATTTAGCTACAATATCTGGCTCCAACTGGGGGCAGTGCTTTGCCTGAAAAGCGCTGAGAGCAACGGGCCAGTAGCCTTCTCTGTTGGGCTATGGAGTCAATTTTCTGTAAATCTTGAGAAATGAAATCTCCTAGAAAACCTTTTTCACTGAACACACAATTCTTATTCATTCACTGAAGCACTGTATCAAAACTTTTGTAATTGTAAATTGGATGCTCATAGAATGAGCTTATTTATATACAAATCTTTAGTATTTACAAGCCATCTCCTTGTTATTAGGTGAAAACAAATTTCCAACATAACCATGATAACTTTTGAGTGCTGGACCGCACAACATTCTACCCGTGACTTTTAAGAATAAATATTGCTCTATATAATAACCAATCTGGAGGCAATGAAATTTATACATACCTCCCTATAAATAGTGGTTGTTCGGTATATAAAGTTTCTATACAATTAGCTACAGGATCATGAAAACTATGAGAGAAGAAAATATCATTTTGATGAGCAATTTCAAAATTCCCGTGAATTTTGTAGTAGTTGGCTCCTTAGCGCAACCTAATAAAATGGTTTTTTCCTCAGAGATGTGGCTGCACAACTCTTTGTTCAATGGATCACATTCTTCTGTTGAAGGAAAATTAACTTGAAAATAAAATTTTGAAAAATCTGGCACATTCCTTTCTCCAACAAATTGGTAATATGATAAATGAATATCATAGGCCAAAATATGAAATGTCCTGTACAAATTAAGCCAGTGCCACCATCTTCAATAATAGAATTTTCAAGATACATCATGTCAAGGCCATTCATTCATGAGCAGAGTCTGCACATGTAAGAACATCTTGCTGGCAAAAATTTTCTGACTCCTTGGAGAAAACTTATTTGTTAATTATAAGATTAGAGGAAGAAGAAGGATTTGAAGATAACACATTCTCATTTTTAAACACATGAAAACTCAAATCTGATGGTTGTTGTTCAGATCACTTCTTCTTCTGGTTTGTTTCCAGATTTGAACGCAAATTTTGCCCTGGAAGCTTCCCACAAGCCCATAGATTATCCTCGATCTCATGTGCGTAGATAAACATCTGCTCCATAGTGCAAGGCTTCCTCTCCTTGAGATAAAAAACCAATTCAATAGGATGAGCCTTTGAATAGTACACCATGGCAGTAACTTCAAGAGGTTGAATTTATTTTGGCATGCTGAAATAAAGTTTCTGAAACCTCCTATTAAATTCAATGATTGATTCACTGCTCTCCCTCTGTATAGTATGTAATTCTAAGAGATGTTTGTCATATGACTTGTACTCTCCCCAATATCTAAGGAAGATGTCCCGAAAATCCTGCCATGAAGTGATTGAACTAGTCTTTAAATGCTGAAACCATTGTTGAGCATCCCGCTTTAGCGAATGGCAAAACATCCTTAAAGCCACATCTTCATGAGTTATTTCAAATCTATCCAAGAAATACTCAAATTGCAAAACATGTTGTTCAACTGTAACATCATTGCTTTCTCCAGAAAAATTTCGTAGAAAATTGAAACTTTTTGAAGGATAATCATGATGAATTGTGGGTAGTTTCAAGGGTTTAAAGATTTCCCTGGTTTTGATTTGAAAAACAGTAAATTGCTTGATTGGCAAAGCAATGACTGCCAAAGATGATAAATCATCTTCTTTATGTTCATACTGTGACTGATTATCTTCAAGAATTGTAATGCAACAATCACTTCTCTTTTGAGATTCAAGAGATAAAGTTGTCCCAAGATCAATGATACATGAAGAAGGGAGGTATTCTTTTTTCAACAAAGAATGTGCTTGATGAGTTTCACAATCTTCTCAGAATATAAAGCAGGAAAAAAACTTTTTTATATGTAAGGGAAAGTGAACCACAAAGCTAATAATAAAAAATAGAAATTCCTTGAAAAACCTCAAAGTCTGATACCTGGATTTTCCATGTTGTTTCCTCATTTTATTGTCAACAAAATTTCTTATCCAATAAAGCCTTCATTAGTGGAGTCGCTAGGTGAATAATAAGCAACCAATTTTACATATAAATCTTGTTCACCACAAAGAAATAGATATTAATACCCAGGGAAAAATAAATTCGTGACACCATTCCATGTCAACGATGCCAAAAAAATGTTGTTCCTTAGGAGACAATTCCTCACTGTGGGGGAACCAGTGCTCGAGACATTTAAAAAATCAATAAAGGTGGGTGAAGGGACATGCCATGAATTCTGCAATGAACTACCTAATTCAAGAAACCTAGTATTTGAACCAGAATGGCCAGAAACAATGTGTGAAAATTCGATTACCCGAATCACCATTGCAACAACTGATTAAGTTCCTTGTATTTGTTAATCACTGAAAAAATTATTCACTGTTTCCTACAGTAAACATCTAAACTAATACTTTGCAGTCTTCACCAATTAAATTATAAGCGGAAACAAGAAAATGAGCAAGAAAGAAATACACAACACATTACACCCTCATTTGTGGACAAATGTCCCCAGAAAAACCCAATGCGGGAAAACCAGTGCAGCAGCTGAGGGTTTTATTATTAAGTAGTAGTAATTATGAGTACAATTCGTTGGATGCCCAACTGGCTATTCGATACAGAGAGAAACAAGGCAAAACAAATAGTGAGATGATCCCACCCTGTCACTGGAAGAACTGGTTTTGATCTCGCTGGAAAGGAGCCTCTGCGTAGAACTACATCAACCCCATGCAGTCTCTGCATCACCTCTGCTGGGACTGCACTACCTGTCCTTCTGATCCTTTGCTGGCTGGAAAATTAAGCTCTCAGCCTCTCGGTCTCACACCCTGACTCCCGACTTCTGAAACTTGATTTCCTCAGCAGGAATTTGATCTCCCTCTCAGGCTCTGTGCTGCCACAATGTAGCTCTGCGTGGCCCAATGTCAACCTCTTTGGACGTCATTCTGCCCTCTCTGCCTTGTACTCTCCGGCCCAGGAAAACTTCCCTCTGGATACTATCCCTGCCCCTCACTGCAAAATATCACTTCGAATTCCTCTTTTGGCAACTGCTGTGCTTCAGAAATTCGATCTTCTGATCTCCACTCGATGTATCTTCCAAATGCCCATCAAGCCTCCTCTTATAATCCTTCTGTTGATAACCAACGACCCAGATTAGATCCTAATCAATGGCTCAGATCATTTTGGCTTGATCCTCGTCTTCTTCTAGAAGTTTCACCCACAATTAGATTAATACCCTTTAATTATTTTAATTTCCTAAGTTTAGACTTAGGCAACCATTAAAAATAATTAATTATTTTAATAAAAATGTCTCTGGGTGGAATTTCCCAAAACAATTTCTGGGTATTGTGGAATACATGTGTCCAATCCTCCTTGCAAATTTTGAGGCTTAGAGCACATTCGATGCTAGCAGAAATCAACACTACCTCTTGGCAAGGAATGTGCTCTAGTAGTGCAACCTGCCAAAGTATCACCCTTCTCTATAACACCTCTCTCTACGCTGTTGATGTCTGACATCGCTGCACACCAACTACTACGCAAATGCTGCATCTGTACTGCTGCTGACAGTGCCACTAGCAACACTGCATCTGTACTGCAACTCCCTCTCAAATTTTGCATCCATGCTGCTGTTGGCACTGCCATTGCCAACACTGCATCTGCACTGCAACCTTCTCCAACTGTTGTTGCTACTGCATCAACAACGGAAAAGCATCCAAAATTATTGAACAGGTGTTCAACATGATGCATATGTTGTTGGAGTTCTAACTGCTGCTAGTCTCTGCATTGACCCTTTGAAGCCTCTGCGCTGCTGCTGACCTCTGCTTTGTGCCAACTGCACTGTTGCCAACTCTAGCTCTGCGCTGCTCAGTCTCTGGCGCTCCTAGCCACTGCAACTGTCACTCCGACACTCCTTTGCATCAACTGACATTGGTCCATCTTGCTACTACTGATTTGGGCTCCTGTAGCAAGGTATTGATCCGAGAGGTGGACTCCTCAAGGATCCTGCCCAACTGCAGTTCTTTCGAACTATAGTTCTATATCACCCCAACTCTGGGCGATCATGGAAAACTCCTCCTCCTCGCTCTGTGCGGATGCAACCTTTGGATCGTGGTTCTCATCCTTGTCCTTCTTCTTGAGAGGACATTGTGTAGCATAGTGACCAAGTTCGCCACACTAGAAGCACTTGATCTTCGAAATATCTTTCTTCTTCTTCTGCTACTCCTACTGCCCCTTAGATGCAGGGGCTGCATTCTCTTCCTCCTCCTTTGGCTTCATCCCACTGTTGCTGCTGCTACTATCAAGTTTGCACTTGAACAACTCTCTCCTCATCTCTTCCTGTTAAAGAGCGACCCACATTCCTTCCCAATCTAGAAATCTTTCTCTACCTAGGATACTCTGGACAAACACTTGCCACTCTTCTGAGAGTGAATTCAGGGCTAGCCTCACCATCTCAATAGGCTGAGGTGTTGAACCCACAGTTTCCAATGATTCTTGATTCTCCTGAAGCTTCGTAAGGAACAGATCAATGCGTTCCCCCTTTTGCATCTACGTGGATCTCATCTTCTGCTCTAAGTACATCTTCCGCTGCTCGAAAGATCCTTCGTATAGTGTGGCCAAAGCTTCCCACATTTTCCGAGTAGTATCCTTGTCGAAAATGTGACACACTACATGATCCCTCACTCCATCAAGGATCATCCTCTTGGCCTTCACTATCTCGGTCTTGTACTTCTTGAACGGATCTGGATCCGCGGGTACAACTACACACTATCGACGTAAGTTTTGAGCTCGTGCTCATCCAGAAGATATGATATCCTCGCCTTCCAGATCACATAGTTGGATGCTCCCTCCAATTGATCCTGATCTCACAACACATTTGCTGCCATCTCTTCCAATGAGTTGTCGAACTACCTGCTCTCTCCTCTGCGCAACACTGGGTTGGCCTACGCACTCCCTGCTGGAGTTAGTAGTACTGTTTCTCTCTACTGTTGCTCAACAATAGAGAAATCGAATTCCCTGGATAGGAATTCTCTGAGGAAGAAATTCCCTCAATAGTGTCTCCCTTCTTCCTTCTGATGATTTTATGCCCCAACAACCGCTGCAAAAAACTATGTCACACCAGAAAACTGCCTCTTTGCTGAAGCTGCTGTGTTGCTCCCTCTGACACTGGAAAACTTCGATTTGGAAGTCTTACCTCTCTGTCGACTCACTCAGAGAGAGACCTTCCTCGAAAATCTTTGTCCTCCTAGCTTGGACTGCGCAATCCCTCTGGGGATTTGATTTGCTACCTATGCAGCACTTCGACCCTCCTTCTCTTCAGCGCTAGGCTCTTCTAGCTCTGCTCTCTTGCTTCACCTATAGTTCTGATACCATGTGAAAATTCGATTACCCAAATCACCACTGCAACAACTGATTAAGTTCCTTCTATTTGTTAATTACTGAACAAATTATTTACTCTTTCCTACAGTAAACATCGAAACTAATACACTGCAACCTTCACCAATTAAATTATAAGTGGAAACAAGAAACTGAGCAAGGAAGAAATACACAACACATTACACCATTATTTTTGGACAAATGTCCCTAGAAAAATCCAATGCGGGAAAACTGATGCAACAACTGAGGGTTTTATTATTAAGTCGTAGTAATTCTGAGTACAATTCATTTGATGCCCAACTAACTATCCAATACAGAGAGAAACTGAGCAAAACAAATAGCGAGATGATCTCACCGTTTCACTGGAAGAATCAGCTCTGATCTCACTGGAAATGAGCCTTTGCGTCCCTTCTGCGTCAGCCTCTGCGCAGAACTGTGTCAACCCCACGTAGTCTCTGCATCACCTCTACTGGGACTGCGCTGCCCCTCCTTCTGATCCTCTGCTGGCTGGAAACTTCAACTCTCAGCCTCCCGGTCTCACACCCAGACTCCCGACTTTTGAAACTCGATTTCCTTAGTAGGAATTCGATCTCCCTCTCAGGATCTACGCTGTCACAACGTAGCTCTACGTGGCCCAGCATTAGCCTCTTTGGACATCGTTCTTCCCTCTCTGCCTTGTACTCTCCGGCCCAGGAAAACTTCCTTTCAGATACTGTCCCTACTCCTCACTGCAAAAGATCACTTTGTTAAAATTGGCAACTAGGGCCAAACTCCATGTGAGTCTACTTCTTTATGGCAGTTGATATTTTTCTTGGATTCCTCTCGTCGAGAGGTGTAGGATTGATCTAAAGATCATCCGATTCTGACACGTATTCATGGAGATATGAATTTATTTGTGTTATGTGACAATTCGTCAAGGTCGGCCAACAACCAAATTACCCCCCACTTATCCTCATCATTGCACTATAAATAGAATAGGTTTGCAAGTCATTTGAGACATACACTCACACCTCTTGTGATCTCTTCCTCTCCACTTGTTTGGGTTTTAGTGGAAGGAAGAGTCCCTAAGAGAATACACAACCCTAGAAGGTTTTCCCTAGCCCTAGACGTTGTCTAAAGAGATCTATATGCTGCCCTCATCTACATTCATGGAGGATGATTGTTACATTAGAGGAATCTTCGCTGCCCAAAAGGAGGCTCTTATAACGCAACAAGGAAAGGCTTCAATGCTGGTATGGAGGAGCCCTAACACTGCCCTAATAAAGAACCTAATGATGTCATGGAAGTGAACCTAACACAGTTATGGAAGCAGGTTTAACGCAAGCCCTAATTGCTGGCCTTAGTCCACTCTAATTCGCTGGAAAGAGGAGGTCTCTTCCACAAGTCAAATGAGGGTTCTATACAGCTAGAGGAGGATCCCTTCACGTTGTCCTAAAGGAGACCTTTATAAGCAGCAAGATAAACACTGCCAATGGATGCTCCAAAAGGAGCCCTAGCTGTAGTCTCTCACACAGTTAGACGCAGTCCTAATGAGAGGATATACCCTAGCTGTAGATATTAATGAGAGCTCTTCACTATCAATGAAGGAGCTCTAAGAACATTTTCCTAATGGAGGATGATCATCACATTGACCAGGAGGCTCCTACGCAGTCATAGGAGAATATTTATCACAGGTATGGAGATGACCTAGGGGCGGTCACAAACTCGGATGTATGGAACAGGTCTGGATACATTCTTGAAGCATGACAAGGAGCAGTATCCTATCTTGGCATATGTATAGACAACATCCCTGTAGGTGATGTCTTCTCACAATCATAATGAAGTGAAACATGGTGCAACATAGTGATGATGAAGTGCAGCATGGTGCAGCATAGTGATGATGAAGTGTAGCATGAAAGTGCAACATGAATGGTGCAACATAGTGATGATGAAGTGCAGCATGATGCAACATAGTGATGATGAAGTGTAGCATGAAAGTGCAACATGAATGGTGCAACATAGTGATGATGAAGTGCAGCATGATGGGTGCAACACAATGATGATTGGATGCAGTATGATGAGTGCAACATAGTGATGATGAACTGCAACATGATGGGTGCAGCACAATGATGATTGGATGCAGTATGATGAGTGCATCATAGTGTAATGAAGTGTAGCACAGTGATGGGTGGAACACAATGATGGGTGCAGCACAGTGATGGGTACAACATGGTGATGGAATCACCTGTGTTTAGATCTGCTACCTCATGTGTCATCTTCTTAGAGAAGATCTTTGTTCTTATTTTGAAAAGTCAAAATGCTGACTTCAGATGTATATGTACTATCTCTCTCTCTACTGAACTATTGAAGAACATAAGAAGAATTGATCAAGGGTTTCCCCACATTGGGGTTTGTCCCTGGCTAGCGCCACATCTTGTGTCCTCTTGTCTTGGCTTGTATTCTGCGATTTATGTATATGTTCTATCTGCATTTTACTATCATGCTAAATGTGATTGCTAATCTGGAATTTATATTAAGCTAACATGGAAAATTGAAGTAAATTTGCTCTCAGAATAGAACATACCTAAAATTAACACACTTTGAATTTCTCTTCCGGCAACTGCTGTGGTTCAAAAACGCGATCTTCTGATCTCCACTCGATGTATCTTTCAAATGCCCATCAAGCCTCATCTTATAATCCTTCTATTGATAACCAACGACCCAGATTAGATCCTAATCAATGGCTCAGATCATTTTGGCTTGATCCTCGTCTTCTTCTAGAAGTTTCACCCACAGTTAGATTAATACCCTTTAATTATTTTAATTTCCTAAGTTTAGACTTAGGCACCCATTAAAAATAATTCATTATTTTAATAAAACTGTCTCTGAGTAGAATTTCCCAAAACGATTTGTGGGTATTGTGGAATACATGTGTCTAAGCCTCCTTGCAAATTTTGAGGCTTAGAACACATCCGATGCTACTAGAAATCAACACAATCAGTGCTGCAAAGCCTTAAATTAAAGATGTATTGCAGAAAATGGAGACATAATTTTGGCATAGGCAATTAAGAATCTGTGCTTTAATTCTGTAGAGAGAATAGTGGATGGAGAAGGAAAAAATGAATGAGTTTTTTGAACGTGGAGCGCTCATTAAGGGTTTCAAACTTAAAACACGAGTACAAAAGTAAATTCACGAGTTTAAATTGGAACATCCTGCTGCATCATACATCATTCGAAAGATGAAAAATAGACATGGAATCACAGAGATTGAAAGAAAACAATGCTTGTAACCATACTCACTGCTGGAATCAAAATGATTTCTATCACTTAGTTAATGAAAGACTTCTTCATTACAAAATAATCATGACTCCTTGTACTTCCAACCTCCGAACCCCCTCAAAATCTAATTCCTGGGCTTTTATTTCTACCTCTTAGCCTAACTGAAATAACTAATTCTAGAAACAATTTAAAGAACTGCTTGTCTCTTTTTGTTAAAACGGTTTTTGAAACAATTTTAAATTACAAAAAGTAATTTTAACATTAATTATATATATATATATATATATATATAACAAAAAAAATGTTAGAGATAATGGAGAATATCTTAGAATAGTGAGTTGGTTCACAAGACCTCAGGATAGGAATTAGTTTCTATTTTTTAGGTTATGGTTCTAACTTCCCTAAATCTGTGATTACTATATATTGTGTAATGTACATGAGCAATGTAGAGCGTTCTGCAGAGCCAGACTCTCTTTCGTAGAGCTGACCAGTGGGTTTCATTTCATTTAATATACAACATTGCATTTTTATCATGGTATCAGAGCGTCAGGGCTGAGGAACCTGTATGCTGAGAGGAGGGTGCGACTAAACCGAAATCGTCGCAAGTTTTAGGAGAATAAACGCGACGATTGTGAAATCATACTTAACATCACCATCTTAGATATTAGGTGTATAACTGCGACGATGTCTCAGATAAGTGGTGTACATCTGCGACGACGTCTCAAATAAGTGGTGTACATCTGCGACGATCGTGTAAACAACAAAGAGGCTCCATGGAGGCCGAGAGAAGGCTGCATCCTGGAGAAGGCTGCAGAGGCTGAAAACATAAGGTTGTCTGGAGGCTGTGAAGGAAGCCACAGTGATCTGCGGGTGTGCTGTGAGATCAAACAACATTGAAGATCAATGATCTATCTTTGTCACAGATCTGGGGTAAATATAACATTTTTTTTACCTGTCAAATTTGTTTTAATCGCCAAGATGAATAATCAGATGTTTGAAGCATGCTTGAATGAGCATAACAAGCTCGATGGCTCCAATTATGCGAATTGGAAATTCAAGATGCAGACTCTGCTAGAAGTGCAGAGTGCTTGGACGATTGCAAATGGGGATGAACAGAAGCCAACAGCTGGATCCGCAACAGTCCTAGATTGGGAGAAGCGTGAGGGTAAAGCAAGGACGTTGTTGAAGATGTCAGTGAAACACTGCATCATACCACATATCAGAGAATGTAAATCAACAAGTGAAATTTGGGGAATTTTGAAGGATTTGTATGAGATCAGGAATACAAATCGTCTTTTGTTTCTAAAGAGCAAGATCTTATCCCTGAAGATGGAGGAGAATGAAACAATTGCTGCCTTCATAGCAAGGATCAAAGATCTGAAGAACAAATTGGCAGACATTGGTCATACAGTTGACGATACAGATCTTGTAACAATTACCATGAATGGTGTGACCGATGACTACCAAATGTTCATCACTAGGATAAATGCGAGAGAGAAAATCCCGAAGTTTGAAGAACTGACAGGAATACTGATGCAAGAAGAAGAAAGAAGATTGACTCTAAAGCCCCAGAGTGCTGATCTTGCATTGATGGCAAAAAAGAACTTCTACAAAGGAAAAGGAAATCCACAACAACAAAACGAAGGAAGCTCACAGAAAAGACCAAATTTGACCCAAGGTATGAATCCGAATAGAAACAACTCTGTAATTAAGTGTTTTTATTGCGGAAAACTGGGTCATATAGCTAGAGAGTGCAGGAAGAAGAAATATCATGAAGAACAACAGAAGCAGAAAAGACATGCAGGTCATCTCGCGAATGATAATCATGAGCGAAATTTCAGATTGTTCATGGCAGATCATGATGAGAATGTTGATGCAGACATCTGGTATGTAGATTCAGGAGCATCAACACATATGACAGGGAACAAGCAATGGTTTGAAGATTTTAAAGAAATCAACGACAGAGCACAAATCTACCTAGGTGATGATAGAAGTCATCAGATCAAAGGATGTGGGAAAATTTTTGTCATTTTACCTAATGGTAATATACGACAAATTTATAATGTTATGTATGTGCCCGGTATAACAAAGAACTTGATTTCTGTATCCATGATTACAGATCAAGATCTTAAAGTTGAATTTTTTAAATCTAACTGTTATATTAAAGATCTGCTAGATGGCATGAAGACAATTGCTACAGGAATCTGAACAGGAGGTCTGTACAAGTTGGATGTAAGACCTGCACCAGTTCGAGCCTTGACAGCTGCGAGTTTGACTACAGAAGAGCTATGGCATTAGAGATTTGGTCATATCAATTACAATGATTTGCTGTTACTACAGAAGAAGGAAATGGTAAGAGATCTTCCTATGCTAAAGTAAGTACATAATGATTGTGATGCGTGTACATTAGGAAAAATGCATAGAGAAGAATTCCCTGTTCGAGTAGAAAAGAAACAGAGGGATATACTTGAATTAGTGCATATAGACCTGTGTGGACCCATGCAAACAAAATCATTAGGAGGTGCACTATATTTTTTATTGTTTATTGATGACTGCACAAAGTTTTCTTGGGTATATTTCTTGAGTAAGAAGAGTCACACATTTGAATACTTTAAGCAGTTCAAAAACATGATTGAAAGGCAAACAGGGAAACAGATAAAAATTCTCTGGTCCGATCAAGGGGGAGAATACATGAAAGATGAGCTTATCGGGTATTGTAAAGACCATGGAATATTGCAGCAGTTCACAATACCCCATACTCCACAGCAAAATGGAGTAACTGAAAGAAAGAACAGAACACTGGTGGAATGTGCTAGGAGCATGTTGAAAGGTAAGAATCTTTCGAATGGTTTTTGGGTTGAAGCATTGAATACTGCAGTTTATTTGAAAAATAGGAGTCCTACAAAGAGTCTTGAGTTTAAAACTCCTTATGAAGCATTATATGGATTTAAGCCTATAGTAAAACACTTAAGAGTATTTGGATCTAAAGCATTTGCCCATATTCCAAAGGAAGATAGAAGAAAACTAGATTCGAAAGCCATCAAATGTACTTTTATAGGGTAGTGTTCACAATATAAAGCTTATAGATTATTTAATCCCTCTACTCACAAGATTTTTGTTAGTAGAGATGTCATATTCCATGAGCAGGATCATGAAGAATCTGATAAGCACAATGAGGAATGGGATATTCCGTACTTGGTGGAAGAAGAAGCAGAAAACAATCAGGATCAGCAACAGACAAAAGCAGAAGATGAACAGCAACAGCAACAACAACAGCAACAACAACAACAGCAACAACAACAACAGCAACAGGAAGAAAATAATGATCAAACAAGGTTTGAAGCTACCCCACCTCTTAGGAGATCAGGTAGGAAAGCTCAATTGCCTGCAAGATATAGGGAAAATGCTTTTATAACTAGTATGATGAATGTGGTTGAACCTTCTAGTTATAAAGAAGCAAATGAATGTAGAGAATGGAAAACAACCATGGAACAGGAATATGAATCAATAATCAGGAACAACACTTGGGAACTAGTTGAACTTCCTAAAGGAAAACAAACCATAGGTTGTAAATGGTTATACAAACCGAAGATTAATGCAGATGGAACCATAGAAAAATTAAAAGCTAGATTGGTAGCAAAGGGGTATTCATAAAAAGAAGGTATAAACTATGAAGAAACCTTCGCCCCTATAGCTAAACTAAACACTATCAGAATGTTAATTGCTTTAGCTACTAAGAAACATTGGATGATACACCAACTAGATGTAAAGTCTGCATTTTTAAATGGAGAACTAAAAGAGGAGGTTTATTTAGAGCAACCTGAAGGGTTTTTCCAGAAAGGGAAAGAACATTTAGTCTGTAGATTGAAGAAAGCACTTTATGGACTAAAGCAAGCACCTAGGTCTTGGTATGAAAAGATTGATTCATTTTTTCTACAATTTGGCTACAACAGAAGCAAAAATGACCCTAATCTTTACACCATGCAAGATGAACAAGGGCGCATAGTGATGATTTCTCTGTATGTAGATGATTTGATCATTATAGGTGATGCTACATATCTGATCAAAGAAATCAAGCAACATAAGTCACAAGTATTCGAAATGAAACACCTTGGTGAATTAAGATACTGTTTGGGTCTTGAAATCTGGAGAGAAACAGGAAAAACATTTCTATCCCAAGGAAAGTATGTCAAAGGCTGGTTAGAGAGATTTAGGATGGATCAGTGTTAGCCTGCAGCAATACCATTACAACAGAACATCAAAATACAGAGTGAAGATGGCTCAAAGGAGGCAGATGCGACACTTTACAAACCACTGGTTGGGAGTCTAATCTACCTAACCACCACTAGACCAAATTTGGCTTATGCAGTCAGTGTGCTAAGCCAATATATGTCCAAGCCACTTGAAAGCCATTGGAATGCAGCAAAAAGTGTTTTGAGGTATCTACAAGGTACTGTAGATTACGGTATTATTTATATTGATTCTTCTGATGTTAGATTGACAGGATTTGCAGATTCAGATTGCTCTGGAAATGTAGACGATCGCAGATCCATAACAAGTTATGCATTCAACATTGGATCCGGGGTGATCACATGGAGTAGCAAGAAGCAAAACACAGTTTCCTTGTCTTCAGCAGAAGCAAAGTATCAAGCTATGTGCACAACAACATGTGAGGCAGTTTGGTTGCGGACACTTCTCTAAGATGTTGGGGAAGAACAGAAAGAGGCAACAATGATCAAGTGCAGAGTTCAATCAAACTTGCCAATAATCCTGTGTTTCATAAAAACACTAAACACATTGATACATAGTTCCACTTTGTCAGGCAGAAAGTGCAATCAAAAGAAATCCATTTGGTATATTGTAATACATGTGATAATGTCGCAGACATTTTCACTAAGCCTCTTGGAAAAATCAAGTTTGAAATGTTTAGGGAGATGTTAGGCATATTTGTGAACCCCTTCTCCATTAAGGGGGAGTGTTAGAGATAATGGAGAATATCTTATAATAGTGAATTGATTCACAAAACCTCAGGATAGGAATTAGTTTCTATTTTTTAGGTTATGTTTCTAACTTCCCTAAATATGTGATTACTATATACTGTGTAATGTACATGAGCAATATAGAGCGTTTTGCATAGTCAGACTCTCTTGGTTCAAACTCTCTTTGGTAGAATTGACCAGTGGGTTTCATTTCATTTAATATACAACATTGCATTTTTATAAAAAAAAAAGACCTTGCAAATAAAAACCCCGCCTCCTTTACAAGTTAGAAAAGGAATATCAACACATTTCAGGTCCCACTATTGTACTTATGCATACACTAACAAAGCCGCATATGATTCCTGAAAACCTAGCGGTTTCTGGAGATGAGGAGGGCGCTGTTGTAATGATTAATAGCCATTGATATTTTAGATGGGTGGTTTGAGAAAACTGCCTTGCGGGGGCTCTCGACTTGTTAACCTTTGGGCAGTTCGTGCAACCAAGAAACCATTGATTCTGGGCATAAACACTATTGATCGTTCATCTTCATACAAAATATTTAGCTGATATTTGACAATTTTGGAGATGTTTCATCTACCATGGCATTCCAATGATATGTAACAAAACCTGCTAGAGGAAGGTAGGTGCAATTTCGAAGAACTACAACTAAAGTTTTCACCCCTGCGCTCTATAGCAGTGAGAGCATTTTGAATCCTCCAACAATGTAATCATTACGATATAAATATATAAGAGACATGAAATATGGAATTTTCCAACTCTGGCGAGCACCTTGCATTTTTCATTTATGAATAAGATAAATCGTTCGATGGATTTCATTTGTTTTAATAAGTCTTCTGAGTAATAGAGGATATATACATGAAGAATGTTAAAACAACGCAGAGCCCGATTTCACAGATTATCACTTCATTCCAGCTCGAATAAGATGCCATGATAGTCGATGCTCACTTTCGAAGTTGATTGGATGTTCTTATTTGCATTTATTTTCTGTCAATTTTTGCATGCAGGATTGTTTTAACTTGGACGAGGAATAATGTGAGCCGTTGATTTCCTTGAGAAATTCAATTTTCTTCAAGCACTGTGCAATTGGAATATCATCTTCATCGTTAAGTATTCTGGCCGAGAAACTTCTCTTAGAGCACCGATTTGCTGCATAAACATGAAAAATGTGCCACGCATCGCTGAGAGGTTGACATTCACATGGTGACTTTTTTTTCTAATTTCCCACTGAATTCGATTTGCGTTTTCAAGCATGGAAGACAATTCAATACATAACTATACATATTTTGGCACGTGAGTGCACGATGTGGTGGTTGGGGCGGTTGGCTTTCGCACCCCAGCCGCGTTCGATTCCGGAGGCCATTTCCGCGATTTGTATATCTGCTGGCTTCGGCCACATATGTTGTATGTTGATGATGCTCTTCACGCTTCGGCGATATGTATATCTGTTGGCTTCGGCCACATATGTTGTATGTTGATTCTTCAGAGGGGATCTCTCCCACTGAAAAAAGAAGAAGTATGTTGTATGTTGGTGATGCTCTTCACGCTTCGGCCATATGTATATCTGTTGGCTTCAGCCACATATGTTGTATGTTGATTCTTCAGCGGGGATCTCCCCCACTGAAAAAAAAAAGAAGAAGAAATCATGAGTGAGTGTAGCCACTGGAATATTGGGATCTACAAACTTATACCATGACGTCATCCAGATTTATTTAATTTGAAGTTAAAAGTTTTGACCGTCCATCTAGTTTATTTAGAAACAAAAGTTAATTTGTTGCGGACGTTTTACCAATGCTAGGCATATATCTTCCGAAAGAACTGGCGAGATCTCTGAAACTGCTTCGAATTTTTGGAAATTTCTAACGTTGAAGTCAATTGGGGCTATTCTGCACAAAACCCAGATCGCAAAATTTTGAAATTCGTCTTCATGTGTTCAAAATGTACATTTTAACTATGTTGTCTGAAAACCCTGCGTTTTTTTACCAGAGGTCAACAAACCTCCAACTCCAATACTTTTCCAAAGAGTAATCTTTATTAAAGACAAGTATTGCAGTGAGAATTGTAGTATTCACAAAGTTCCATGGAATTGAATTCTGGATAGTTTACATTTTCTGGAAAATACCACGGTCTAGCAATTTTTTTTAGTTGCTGGCAATATTGAAGCAAAGGGATCTGTGACCATATACCATAATCTAATCAAGATAATAGTATTCAAGGACTGATAATGTTCTCAGTGAAATGAAACATGCACAACATCCTCCTCTTGTGTAGTTTTGATGTAGATAAAGGATATGTCCAAAATGAGAGTATCAATTCTTTCCAACCCATAGAAACTCCACAGAAACTCCACATTTGATTACTTTTTGTGTTCATTTTAATACTTTCAATAACTTCAAAATTTGTGGACTTGCACTTCTATCTGAAAACAATATATATCTCATAAGGAAAATGAATAACCCACTCTCCAGTGATTTCAATGCTCATATCACCAACAAAGCGCAATCTGCCTTCACAATTAGTGCACTCTTTGTTTTTGGTAGTTTTAGTAGTTATTCCAATATCTAGTTTGTGGATGAGAACAGTGTCTTTCAATAATGCTCCAAGTTGTTGCTACTAATAATGAGATGTTGGCTTCAATTCCAAATACATGTTTTTTCCTTGCAAGGGAACACATAACTTGAAGAGAAACACACATTTTTTTTAAATATCCTTGGTTTATACTTAAGGACTTCATTCTTTCCCGCTGGCAAAATTTAGCTACAACACACCCCTTTTCTCTTTACACTATGTGAGTAAGAATAAGGTGTGATGTTTCGATTTAGTGTTTTTTGGTGCAGATCTTAATTATTGTTTAGAAATTATTTTAAAACTTTTCATGTTTAATTGATGGGTTTCTCACTATTCCCATTATGGATTAATTAATGCATATGATTAAAGAATAAAAGTATATGTAGTAAATTGAGATCCATGTTATTGAATTAAATTATGTGCATTTTGGCTACATGAAAGAAAGGAATAAGCATTAAGTAGCGGCCATATGAGTTTTGGTTGTAGAGGTTTATTTGGTGGTCATATTCTACCACCTTGCTTTAGAGATCTAGAAGGAAGATTGATTACCATTTCCTTATAAAATCTAAACATTTGCATTAATTGTTAAATTCCCTTGATATTTGAGTATGTTTGAAAAACATACATTAAGATATTTAATAATAATATCAAAGTTCAAATAATAAACCATTTAAAACAAAATAGTCTAAAAATTGAATAAACAACTCTTAGAAATCAAACAAACTATACAAACACAATATCAAAGAGACCACATCAAAATCAATCACTTTTACTAAAAATTCTAACCACACCTAGAATAAGTAATCTCCCCAAAGAGGGGAGAGGTGCAGGAGAGGTGTTTGGGGAGAGATGTTGTAGCCCTAAATTCTTCTAAAATGAGGCAATAGATATAATTCAAGTTAAGATAAAGCTTATAACACCTCTTTAAAGAGACCACATTAAAATCAATCATTTTAATTGAGAAACATAGTCACACTTTGAAAAACGAGTCCCCCAAAAGGGGGAGAGATGTAGTAGCCCTAAATATTTCTAAAATAAGGTAATAGATATAGTTTAAGCCAAGATAATTGTAAGGAATGTGTTATATTCTTTGCAAGGTTAGCTCCATGTTGTATGTTGTGCTAAGAGGGTCGTAGGGGCGCTAGTGCCTACCAATTATTATTTTTTTGGTATTTTTTGACCAATGGTTTTTAACCCATTTAATCTATTGATCGTAAACTATTGTGGATATTCCACTAGACAGTTCGTCACAACAAATCTGATAAAATATACTTAAAAATCCAGGATCTACACTATTACAATTTTATTTCTCTTTATATTTATAAATTTGTAGATTACTGTTAATAACATATGCATGTGAACTAAAACTATGTAGAAAATAGAGAACAAAGAAATAAAATCTCTCACACACATTTTGGCACAAGATATGACTTGGGAAACCCTTTCGAAAGAAAAACCTAGCTGGAAGGTGAGGTTTCTTTGCTCTCTTTCTTTGAATAGAAAATATCTACGAGTACAAAGAAGTATGGCCTATGGCCTGTGGCTACTACAATGCACAAATCCTCTTTTTGTGCTCTATCTCCTATCCCTCTCAGCTATTTTTGCTCAACTATGGAACAAATGCACTCGAAAGAATGAAACCTCTTTTCCTCCTTCGGAATTACATTCCTCGAGCCAATATTCTTAACACATTGATTAAACTCATCTGCTTTCTTTAATTAAGTTTTAACTAACATAATCATGTTTTAACAAAAGGATTAGCATTTAATCCCATGCATACATGATTCACTAGATATACATAGAAGACAAATTATTTCAATTACTTCGGTCATTTAATCAATTCAATGAAACTTTTAATAGACCACTGTCTATTCTTTGCACAACTTGTGATCTGGTTAAACTTTTTTAGAGGGCTATGATTATTAATTAACTACGCATGAACACATAGGTTCTCATTACTATACAAGAAGAGTTGTTGTCCATCTATTAGAGGTTGCTAATCCTCTGAACAAATTAAGTTACTATATTCATAAGCCATCCCTACAAAAAAAGAGAGCATAAACACAATTTCTCATATCAATCATGAACATAATGTTGAACAACACAATACAAACATTCATTAAAAATCATGGACACACAAGATCTCATACTAGTAATAAGTATAGCATTAAATATCACAGTTCATGATTCAAATATACAACTGTAATATACTTATTTGTATATCTTAAGTTGGCTAGAAACTGAAGGAGAGACTTCCACTTTCCACCCAACCTTAGGCTAAGTACACAACTTTCTTGCAATCGACCACCCCCGAGCTGGATCCAGTGTCTTAGGAAATGCTTTCTCAGGGAATTCACACCAAAGGCTTGGTTAAACACTCAAAATATGGAGCCCATTGTCCAAGTGGTTTATCAACTGCCCTCTAATAGCAAGCACCAAGGTGGTTTATTAGTTGTACCTACAGCAAGCACCAGGGTGGTTTATTAGTTGTACCTAAAGCAAGCACCAGGGTGGTTTATTAGTTATTTCCTAGCAGTAAGCACCACAATGACTCTTTCCTCTAAGTTCATTCATAGGGGTTCACCCAAGGTTCAAATGGGGTATTGCTCAGTCTCAAGAGTTGGAATCCATTGTCCAAGTGGTTTATCAGTGTCTTTTTATAACAAAGACCACAAAGGTCTGATGTCCACTATCCATGTGGTTTATCAGCTACTCAACAAGAAACACAATGACCCAAAACTCCCTGTCTAGGGGGTTTATCAGCTATATAACAAGCACCACAGTGATTCAATCATTAGGGAAATTTTGAGGTCTAAAATGGGCCTCCTAAGAAAAATGTACAACCAAAATAAACTTTATAATAACCAATAGGATTCAAGATGATGACGTCAACCATGGGGGATGATACACCATTTTTGGAGTAAAAAAGTAAAAATATTAAAAAATAATAAAATAATAAAACTACTTTTTCAACTTGTATTTTAAAATTATCTCCCTAAGGTTTTACTCAAATTTCGAATGGGAGTACTCGTTGGATGAAAAATTTAATTCCTCATCTGAGTACGCATGTTGCATACTTTCGATGGACCCTGCTACATGAATTCACATTTTTTCATGTATTTCTCATTTTTCGTGTAGCAGGGTCCATCGAAAGTATGCAACACGGGTACTCCTTGGGAATCAAATTATGCATCCAATGAGTGTTTCCTCTCAAAATTTGAGTAAACCCATAGGGAGATAGATAAGTTGAAAATACGAGTTAAAAAAATAGTTTTTTCTTTTTTCCCTCTAAAATTTGATTATGTAATCAAATATTATTTTATTATTTCCACTGTTATTTTATATTTTCCTTAGGAGGCCCATTTTAGACCTCAAAAGTCCCCTAATGCTTCTAATGAGCCTCCCAATGATCCACACAAATTTATATACACAGTCTAGTTGCCTCACATAGTTCATAGGGGATTCTCCCACAATTCACAAGAATTTAACCCATGGTTTAGATGGGGTATTGCTCAACCTCAAGAGTTGGAATCCAATGTCCAGGTGGTTTATTAGCTATACAACAAGCACCATAGTGATTCAGTCTTCCATTGAGCCTCTCATTGATCCACATAGGCTTATACAACACAGTTTGGTGGCCTCGCACACAGTTCACAAGGGATTTACGTAATCTGTCTTCTACAACCATTGCCCAACAACTTCCACGCACTCCAGCAATCAACTATAGCACTCAAAAGGGAGAAAAAATATGTCGAGGAGAAAACTTGGGTGATCTTGATCCAACATCCTTTTGCATGTTTGAGAGGCCATGAGATCTTTTATGCCCTAGGGGGAAGGGCACCCTCTATTTTCCTCCACCGCCTCCAATAACATCTCATAAATTGACTGTTAGTAAGTGGTTCAACCAAGTCCGAAAATAATAGTTCATTAACTTCAACATTTAAGTTTAGGGCTGATTTTGTGGCTTTCCAAGAAAGAAACCTCCATCAGACATTGGGGTTCCTAAAGGTTGTCCTCTCCTTTGCTCGACAATCATAATGTTTAAAACACATTGTATCAGCTAGACATGGTTCTTGTGCCCACACTAGCATTACAGTCACATTTTTGAATTACCGGAAAAGAAATTGGACTAAATGTGAGGGTTGTCATAAACCCCACCCCCTTAAAGGAAACTGTCCTCAGTGTTATATAAATTGAAACAAAAACTGAGCTTTAGAATTAAAAATTATTAGATCAATCTATACATTAAACAAAAATGGGTAAAGATCTCTCATTTGGTCTTCAAATTCCCAGGTAGCTTCATTGGGTCTAAAGTGTTTCTATTGCATTGTGACTTGTTCTATTACTCAATTTCGGAGCATAGCCTGTCTTCGGTCTAGGATGCACAATGGTTCAGGTTGAAATTCTCCCTCGGATTCCACCTGTATCACAAACCAATCAATCACATGATTAGTGTCACATACATACTTTTTAAGCAAAGAAATATGAAATACATTGTGTGCTTTCATTGTGGGTGGCAAGGCCAGTCTATAAGCTATTGGTCCCACTCTTTCCAAAATTTGAAACGATCCACAAAATCTAGGTGCTAATTTAGCACATGACCCCACTTTTAGTGAGATCTTCCTTGGTCTAATGTGGAGATATACATACTCTCCCACTTGGAATTCTTTTTGCATTCTTTGCTGCTCAACATAACTCTTTTGCCTATCCTAGGCTACTTTCAACTTTTGCTTGATATTAATCACTTCTTGCTCCATTTCTCTCAACATGTCAGGTCCAAGTACCACCCTATTCACTGGGTCATCCCAACTAATGGGAATATTGCATTTCTACCATACAATGCCTAAAAAGGACTCATCTTCAATGACTCTTGGTACCCATTGTTGTATGCAAATTCAATTAATGGTAGGAATTCTTCTCACCTCTTTGGTTGATGCATGGCATGCATCCTCAACATGTCTTCTAGGATATTGTTTACCCTTTCAATTTGACTATCTATCTGAATATGATAGGCTGTGCTAAAAGCTAGTTGAGTCTCAAAGCAGCTCAGGAACAAATTCCCACCTTTGGACAATCTTCCACTTCAAGGAGGAAGACCCCTACTAGCCCCTGGAAGAATTTAATTTGGTTAAGGAAAAATATATTTTAATATGGAAACCCCCATGTGCACAAAAAGGACAGGTCGACCCAAAAGAGAATTTGGACACCCTTGGATGGCTATAAATACAAGTAAAGTGACTCTCATTCGGGGATCATCAATCATTCTTGTTTCTTTGTTTTTGAGATTGGTTCGCTCAGGTCTGAAATTGCAAGATTCGAAGCTCGCACATGAGATTAGGTTTTTTGGTTCTCAACTGCAGGGATGCAAGCCTTGAGTGTGGTTGGAGGGTTTCAGCCGCATGCACATCTCTCTCTCCGTGCAGTTGGAACCTAGGGTTTGACTTTGACAGTTGATCGCATGCTTTTGAATTGGGGTTTTCATTATTAGCATTGATGGGTTCATCTCTTGGATGCTGTTTAGTTTTGTGATTGAAGATATGGATCATTGTACTCTCTCTTTGCTGAAACATTCAATGACAAGCTAATAAGAAGAAGAATTTGAAAGAGTTTCCCCCCTTGTGGGGATTTGCCCTGGTCTCTGACCAATCATGGTGTCTCTCTGTGAATGTTTTTATTCTATTGTTCCTTTATGTTCCACTGCATTGATGGTGATATTGTTCTTACCATATAGTTGCATATGTTGTTGAATAATGTTATAATATTGTTTGGTGAATTTAATATGTAAATAATGAAATGCAATTAACTGAAGCAAAGAGCAATATAGCCCTAAGAAAAATTAACACGGAATCAGAGCTAGGCTGGAGAAAAGTCATTGAAGATCACCCATGTTAAGACACCATTGATGAGAGCAAGAGAAGATGGAGGAGACCTAAAAGAATACTAGGGTTTGAAGGAAACCCTAAGCAATTTGGTTATTAGGATTTGATGGATATCATGAGGTTAGGGTTTAGAAGAAACCCTAGGATAAGATAAAGGCTTGAGTTTTGCAATCTAGAAACCCTAGCGTGATCAATGAGGAATTGTTCTAGCATAACCCTAGTTGGGCTAAGTCTCAATTAAGCCTTGGTTATTGATTAAGTCGATGGATATATTGAAGGAAACATTATTATATGGATAATGGACGGTAATGACTCTTGAACACTAGTTCAAGAGGGAGATGATCACTTCTCGTTAGAGATAAGTACCTTTCAGATTTATGTTATTTCTTTGTGACACTATTCTTGTTTTGATTATTGCTTATACTTCCTACATATTTGAGTATTTGAATACTTCTAACCTCTAGATGAAATGTGATAAGCAGATCCCTCTTGAGGATCATCTAAGGTGCAAAAAAAGAGAACTAGTACAAAAGAAGGTACCTGATGAAAAGGTTTCAAAGTAGCATTCAGAAATCATGATATGCAAGTAAGAGCTATAAGTTTCACAAGTATCTAAAGACTACAAGGTATGTATGGTGTATTGTTTCAATGTTGTGATTCAACTACAAGATTAGAAGGCATGTTAAGCCCTAAGGTATGATGAGAATATCACCTTCATAAATGACTCATGCATATATTGGTGTACTTGGCATTTGGCAAGTATCTTACATTTTAGACATGATGAATTTCGTAGATGCATTGATTTTGATATATTGTGACTTGATACTATTGTTAATGCTTGAGATAAGCATGGTAACCTTGGTGATAAGAGTGTAACGATAAGATTGATACTCATGATCTTCTTGATGATCTTGTTTAGTTTTTGATAAGCTCGAAAAATATGAATGGATGCCCCGACTTGATAAAAAAGTGATGTTACTATGATTTTTGTAGTAAGATGATAAACTTGTCACCTACCCGAATTATATGACACTAACCCTTGATGAAAATTTGATGTCATATGTGATGATGAAGTAACTGATGCTAAAATCTTATGACTATGATGCATATAGTTTAATTTCATGATCCAACAGTTATGCTAATGCATGGCAGTATTATGATAGATTGGTTGATGTCTTTATTAATGATGACTAAAATGGCTTCCCATTTAGAGGGAGATACTTTTCATGAGATTTTAACACCTATTAATATTTGAAAAGAAGAAACTTGACTATAGAAGGAAAAATTTTGGTCATGAATAAATATCTGATGTTGTGGAAAAGTTTTGTCAAGTTTTGATTTGAGCAAAGAAGGTTTCTCCTAGTCCAAGCCCCAACCGCTAGGAGAAAGGCTTAAGAGTGTGGTTATAAGCTTCCCAACCGCTCAAAAGAAGGCCTATGGGTGCGGTTGAGCCTGTAAGACACAAAAATTAAAATCTTATGCACAAAACCAGGAGCGCACCATGAGTATGTCAGACCTACATACATGGAACAAATGATGGAGAGTTTTATGAGCAGAGAAGTTTTTAAGATCTACATAATGTTTGACTTATTATAGAGAATGTGAATGTCTTGGCTAATCTTATGTTTGCAAGTGATTTAAATATGCATATCAATATGTTTTTTGCCTTAACTTGATCACTTGAGCTAGTATATGGCAATATTTGGTAACAATTGCAAGGGTTTGACAAAATTTGGCTTATTGGCTTGACAATTCATATATATTGTTTGGCTTTTGGATTGATTGAAGTCACAGTGATAACAAGTTAGGTTTTTTAATCAGATTTGGTTCTTGATAATGGTGATTTGCCTTGATGTGGAATAACAATGCTATGTAGACATAATTGATTATGTATTGGCATCATTGGCATTTGGCACATTAATTGAAGTGTAAACAGTTGTGATTCAATATGTAGTGAATTTAATTACAAAAATCTCATAATGAATGGATGGAATTTATACGACTTATCCTTGATGTATATAGTTCATATCATGATTATGTGGAATTTGAATGGCCTGATGAAGTTTGATATTGCTAGATGACAGTTGCTAACAAAACAAATAGATAAGGTTGTAACCTGGTATTTGGGTGTGAGCTCTTCTTGACACCTGGTCCGAAGAGTTTGTGATATTGGCAAAAAAATTTATGGCTTTGATATTAGTTTTGGTTTGATAAACATACTTAATTAATTTGTTTAAGGCTGAGTATATTGGTTTGGCCAATATTATGTTTACAGAAAGCATTGTATGATTTGAAGCAAGCTTCTCGAACCTGGCATGTTCGCATTGACAATTATCTAGTGAAGCCTGGAAGATGTGTCGATTCGAATCTCTCCTTCAAAAGTGGTCCAACATATGCCTTTGATTTTGGTTTTATATGCTGACAATTTATTCTTGACAGGTAATGAACCTCTGATGATCAAAGTAAGAGAGAGTTGGCCTCTGAAAGTTAGAGATGAAGAATCTTGGCATGATGAATGATTTTATGGGATTAGTAGTTTGGAAAAATAAAAGATGTCGTAAAGTTATTTAGCATGATGGAATACAAATCCTTGGACACCCCAATGGAATTAAATTTCAAGAAGTTATGCAAAGTTATTGTTGAACCTGACTTGGCAACCAACAGTTGATTGAAGCATTGATGTTCCTTGTAACACCCATCTAGACATATGTTGTGCAGAGAACACCTTGAATCAATTCATGATTAAGTCACTTCATACACATTGGGTTGCCACCATGCACATTTTTTATATTTGCATGGAACGATCAATCTTGGTTTGAGATATACTTCTAGGGATGTATGACTGCACAGATACACTAATGATGATTGGGCTGGAAAACATTATTGACAAAAAGAGCACATTTGGATGTTGCTTTAGCTTGGGATTTGCCATGACATTTTGATGAGTAGGAAATAGAAGTTCATAGCTTTAAGCACGACCGAGGTTGAGTACATTTTTTCGATAGCATGGGTAGCTATGGGGAAATTTGGATAAGGAATCTCTTTGGAGAGTTGTTTGCACAAGGTCTGGATGAGACTGATAAACTGCGACAATAAAAATGGGATATGATTGGCAAATAATCACGTATATAGCTAGGACTGAGATATTTTTCATAGATTGAGATAGTACTACTGTATGAGACAAGCTTAGGTTTGTGGTTGCTGCCTCTGTGAGAGGGAGGATGAATAAGGTATCATTTTGTGACATGTATTTATTCTAACCTAAGTTGCACGAAACGGGGAAACGGGTACGAGTTTCCGAAACCGGAAGCGATACGAAACGCGACCTCCCCAAATTTTGGAAACGGGGAAACGCGAATATATATATATATTGAAAATATTTAAATATATATATATATATATATATATATATATATATATATATATATATATATGTGCAATCATAAAGCATAAATGATACATTATAATTTATTACACTTAAACATTACGATTTAATTTACATCACATTTACTCATGAATGATCACATAATGAAAATAAAAATATCGGAATATCCAAAAGCAACCTTTATTATATATCCAAATCTCAAAATCAACCTTTATTTATATTAATATATGAGGCTGCAAGTACAATAAAGACTATAAGGTTGCAAGAGAGAGATCCAAATCAAGATTTTCTGCATCCACATCCCATTCTTCAGAAGGACCACTATTGTATTGGGAGTCTCCTCCTACATAGTCGAACAACCTTAGTGCTGACTTGATTAAATACACGTTTCATACCCTAGTACCCTACATGATCTTGATTATTGAGAGTTTCCCCTGCATAGAGAGCTTGGTTCTCTTGATTAAATACAAGTTCCATACCCTAGTACATGATAAAATCCAATGGAAACATTGCAATCCTCCAATCCTGAAATCCTGAAAAACAAACAAGTCTGCTGGATTTTGAGTGAGATCTAAAATTCTACTTTCTCCATATGAAATCCAATGAGGGCGAAACCACTCTCAAACATCCTGAGTCATTTCATGGTAATGTTAAAAATTTAAGTAAAAGGATGAAAATGAAAAATAAAGGAGAATATCACTTTTACTTTAAGAATTTAACATTACCATGAATTGCATATCCCTAAATTCTAGAACATCCTGGAAACCCTAAAAAAATTTAAAAACAAATTAAAAAAAAAAAATTAAAAAACAACTGTTTTTTTGGGGAAACGTGGCCCGTACGGCCTGGAAACGCGTTTCCGGCCGTACGGCCACGTTTCCGTTTCGGGAAACGTGGCCGTACGGCTGGAAACGCGTTTCCAGGCCGTACGGTACGGGGAAACGCGTTTCGTTTCGTTTCCCCTGGGGAAACGACCCCTAGGGCCACGTTTCCTGCAACTTAGATTCTAACATAATATCCTGCATGAACATGAAAACATAGGATTGCTGCTCATTGTAATATATGAGGCAATGTGATTGAGCTATCCAATGAGTTGTTTAAGCTAGTACTAGATATGAGCACATTGATATGTTTCCGATCTACAGAGAGCAGGGCTAATCGAGGACATTGAGCCAACTCTTCCCCATTGTTTGAGCTCTCAGGGCGAGGAATTGAGATGTAGGGCTCCTAGGGTTGAGGGATCTCAAGACAATAGGGTATTGCCCTTATTTGTCACCCATAGTGTGGAAGATGTTGCTCCCCTATCTTGGTCTATGCAAAGTATACCCCAATTGGCATTTGTCTTTCCCACCCATTTGGCCAATGGGTGTTGGCTGCTTGAGTTAGGCGTGATCCTTACTTCTTATGGTAAGTGGCATCCCGCTCCAGCTAGAGGTGCAGGTGTTCTACTACATGACTCTTGAGGTTCATTGTTGGGAAGATCAATAGGCAATAGGATGGATGATACATTGTATCTCGCCTATTCCCTGACATAGGGTGGAAGACGTATGCTCCCCTATGAGATGACTTGGGGTGAGAGTGTCCCATAGGACCTTCCCCACTGTCATAGACATGAGGTGAGAGTGTCCCATAAGACCTTCCTCATTGTCATTAGATTCTGGGTTGAGATGTGCTCCCTGATGTGGTTCTAGGTTGAGCAGGGCTCCCTAATGATAAGCTCTCTGATGTTTCCTAGGTAGTAGCATTGAGCTCCCCGCTGGCAGTGATTCCGAGTGGTAGCAGTGGCTCCCCGATGAATAGAGGGTGGTAGCTTGGACTCCCCTCTGATGTCAAATTCTTCTTCTTTTAGATTCGAGAGTGTTCATCATATGAGCAGATACAAGCAGAGATAAGAAGAGATAAGCAAAGATGAGCAGAGATGATCCGAGATATGCAGTGACAACGTTTGTTGACGAGATAGATGTGATTGGACATATGTTGCAGACGGTAATTTCTCCCTAGCTGAGAGGGAGTGTTAATTTTGGCAGCTCAGGGACAAATTCCCTTCTTTGGACAATCTTCTTCTTCAAGGAAGACCTCTACTAGCCCTTGGAAGAATTTAATTTGGTTAAGGAAAACTATATTTTAATATGGAAACCCCTATGTGCACAAAAAGGACAAGTCGGCCCAAAAGAGAAATTGGACATCCTTAGATGGCTATAAATACAAGTCAAGTAACCCTCATTTGGAAATCATCAATCATTCTTGTTTCTTTGTTTTGGCTCACACAAGTCTGAGGTTGGTTTGCAGAAATTGGTTCTCTCAAGTCCGAAATTGCAAGGTCTAAAGCTTGCACGTGTGATTAGGGTTTTTAGTTCTCTGCCACAGGGATGCTACAAGATATTTTTGGTTGCAACCCCAAGCACATAAGCCTATTAGTGAAGTTGAAGCGTTTCAGCTACACGCACATCTCTCTTTGAGTACAGTTGGAACCTAGGGCTTGATTTTGATAGTTGATTGCAAATTCCGACAGTTGATGATAGTTGACCACAAGCTTTTGAATCCAGGTTTTGATTATTAGCATTGTTGGGTTCATCCCTTGATGTTGTTTAGTTGATTTTGCTAGATAGTTTTGTGGTTGAAGATATGGATCATTGTACTCTCTCTTTGTTGAAACATTCAATGAAAATATAATAAGAAGAAGAATTTGAAAGGGTTTTCCCCCTTGTGGGGTTTTGCCCTAGTCTCCAACAAATCTTGGTGTGTCTATGTGTGAATGCTTTTCTTCTATTGTTTCTTTATGTTCCACTACATTGATGATAATATTGTTCTTTCTATATAGTAGCATATGTTGCTGAATAATGTTATGATGTTGTGGGGTGAATTCAATATGTAAATAATGAAACACAATTATCTAAAGCAAAGAACAATATAGCCCTAAGAAAAATTAACAAATGGTAGGAATTCTTCTCACCTCTTCAAGTGATGCATGACATGCATCCTCAACATGCCTTCTAGGATATTGTTTACCCTTTTAGTTTGACCATCTGTCTGAAGATGATAGGTTGTGCTAAAAGCTAGCTAAGTCTCAAAGCCTGCAAACAATGCTTTCCAAAATTTGAAGTGAACTTGGCACCCCAATTTGAAATGATATTTTTGAATATGCCATGCAATATGAATATTTCTTTCATAAAAAATTGAGCTATGCCAATAGCTTTGTGGGTGGAATTAACAACTATAAAGTGAGTTGTCTTTCTCGATTTTTCCACTACCACCATAATGGCATCATGTTGTTTGGATGTCTTTAGCGATCCTGTGATGAAGTCCATTGATGTGACTTCCCATTTCCACTCAGGGATCGGATTGGCTGTAGTAATCTTATTGTATGTTTGCATTCTACTTTGACTTGTTGGCATTCCAAGCACTTGACAATATATTCTACTATTTTCTTCTTCATTCCTGGCCAATAATATAATTTATTTACGGTTGCTATCATTTTCTAATAAACAAGATGACCTAAATAAGGTCTTTTGTGAAACCCATCCATTATGAGTTTCTTCAATTTGGTCACAGAATACATACCATTTGCTTTTAAACAACAACATATCATCATCAGTTAGCTTGTACTTCTTGCTTATTGTTCCCTCTAGTTCTTGTTGTAAGCATTCCTTCACATATTGCAAATGCTCATCATGTGGCAATGCTTCTTTAATCTTTTCTTTGGTGTCAATTTTGCAAGTTCTCATCGCTGCCGAGTGAGCTACTTGTAGACTTCTACTAAGTGCATCTGCTACTCGGCTTTCCCTGTCCTTAATATTCTTGATTTCAAAATCAAATTCACTAATCAAAGCCAACCACCTAGCTTGTATAACATTTGACTTAGGCAGATCAAACAAGTATCTTAGTCCTCCATAATATGGAATCAACACAAACCTTCTCTTAAGCAAGTAGTGCCTCCACATCTTCAGTGCATGCACAATTACTACTAGCTCCAAGTCATGAGTGACATAATTCCTCTCATGTTCCATTAGTTTCCTTAATTTGTAGCAAATTACATGTTCTTCTTGCGTCAAGACTCCACCTAGTCCTTCTTTGCAAGCATTTGTGCAAACTAAGAAATCCTTCTCTAGGTCTGCTATCCTTAAAATAGCTGCAAGTGTGAGCAAGTGCTTAAGTTGCTCAAAGCTAGTTGTGCACCCTAATGTCCATTAAAATTTTACTCATTTCTTCTGTAAAGTTGCGATTGGATGTCCAATCTTTGAAAAACCTTTTATGAACCATCGGTAATATCCGACCAATCCCATGAAGGATTTGACCTCCGTAACATTTCAGAGAGTGGGCCACTCCATTATGGCCCTGATCTTTTATGAATCTACAATTACTCCTTCCTTTGAGATGCCAAGTCCCAAATATTGTGCTTGTGATTGAAAGAAATCACATTTATTAAGTTTGGTATATAATTTGCATTCTCACAGTGATAGCAACATCACCTTCAGGTGCTTTTCATGTTCTCTAATATTTTAGTAAACCAAGATATCATCAACAAAGACGAGCATGAACTTGTCCAAATATTCGCTGAGAACATTATTCATCAGGGGCTAGGGCATTTGTGAGTCCAAATGGCACCACTACAGACTCACAGTGCCCATATCTCGTCCTAAAGGTTGTCTTATGAATGTCTTCATCTTTAATTATAAGTTGATTATAGCTAGATCTTAGATCTATCTTTGAAAACATAATGGCTCCTCTTAGTTGATTAAATAGATCAATGATTTTGGGCAATGGATATTTATTCTTCGTTGCAACGTTATTTAACTGCCTATAAACAATGCATAATCATGGTGTGCCATTCTTCTTTACAAACAACATCGAGGTTCCCCAAGGTGATACACTGGGTTTGATGTATCCTTTATCCAACGTTTCTTTTAGTTGCAATTTTAGTTGTACCAACTTTGGCGTGCTCATGCGATATGGGGTTTTAGAAAGTAGCACAAAACCGAGAATTAGTGCAATGGAGAAATCGATTTCCCTCTTGGGTGGCAATCTTGGCACTTCTTTCAGAAATATGTCGCTATATTGTTTCATAATTGGGTGATCATCAATTCTAAGTTCGTTGTTGTTTGTTACACTAGTTACTTGAATTATAAATAGGGCACACACTTTCCAGCGACATTTCTTCACTTGAAGTGCTGAAATTTGTCCTACTAAAAAAGCTTACTTATTCCCTACAATCTTTTTCCTCTCCTTCATCACTGAGGCATTCCAACAATTTACCATAATAGTCAACTTTGGTCCTGTGGGTCACCATCTAGTCCACGCCAATCAAGATATCATATGAACCCAATGACAAAATATTAAGTGTGGCTTTTGTGGGCATGCTACTTATTTCCAGGCAGCATGACTTCATCAAATCAGTCACTCTCTTTTTTACTCTCGTGGCTAGTTAACCCAACTACGATTTGGCATGTGGTTTCTTCTGCAAGGCACATGTCTCTACAATTTTGGAGCTACCATAATTGAAGTTAGAACTTGGATAAATTAAAATTGAAATGGGTTGATTGGAAACCATACCTTCCATTTCAATCACCGAGGCTTGATGATATGCTTCAGGGTTGCGGGGGAGCGCCCTCCCCCCCTCTTGCTCCCGCTCGCTCCAGAGCGCCTCGAGAGCGCACTCCCTAAAACAAAACACTCCCTGCCTTTTTGGGAGCGTTTAGCCTTTTTTGCAAAAAAAAAATTGCAATAATGTTCCAAATGCAATTTTTTTTCAAAGAAACAAATAAGTTTTGAGTGGGGCAGCTTAATGATCAAGCCTATGGCCCTAGTATTGATATGCGATTCATGGTAATGTTAAATTCTTAAAGTAAAAGTGACATTCTCCTTAATCTTCATTTTCATCATTTTACTTAAATTTTTAACATTACCATGATATGACTCAGGATGTTTGAGAGTGGTTCCGACCTCACTGGATTTCATATGGAGAAAGTAGAATTTTAGATTTCATTCAAAATCCAGCAGACTTATCAGTTTTTCAGGATTTCAGGATGGGGGGATTGCAATGTTTCCATTGAATTTTGTCATGTATTAGGGTATGGAATTTGTATTTAATCAAGAACACCAATCCCTCTATGTACCTTGATGTTAGTGACATTGGTTGTCGAATTCCTCTATCATGACCCTCCTAAAAATGTACGTATCACTCAAACAAAATCTTGACTTGACATGCTATGCTTTTTCTATCTTATGTTAATGCTTAGAGCGTGATATTAATGACAAAGATCCTGATTTTCCAACAAGACTTTAAAATTAGACATTTTTCGTGGTGGCAAGAGGCCCAAGCATAAGCAATAGATAATAGATTTATTTGTCTTTTCTAGTTTTTAGTAGTTTTTATAACTATTGACTCTTTCATATTTATTATGATATTTTTTTAAACAATATATGACAATTTAAGTTTGAAGTTGGCAATTATAACTCATTAGTAATGAATTATGAATATGATGCTTCATGAAAGTTGAAAGTTGTTTCATTTCATTTCATTTCATGTTAGATATTATTTGTTGTAATGGTTACACTTAGCTTACAAGTACAACTTTGGTGATCAATGATGATAAATGTTACATACTAAATTTTGAAAGCTTGAAACTTTAAGATTGATTAATCACGAGACTCAATATGTTGTATGTTACTAACTTGTGGACGTGGTTGATGAAGATTATAACTTTTAGAATCTAAATGATTGTTGTTATATGGTTCAATATATAATTTTATTTTATTTTTTTAGATATCTAATTCATCATTTTACATGTTTTTGTTGACATATATGTATCAAAATATAAAAAATATATATATTATAAAAAACGCTCCGGGATTCGCCCCCAAACCGGGATCTTCTGAAAATGTTGCTCTCGCTCCCGCTCTCGCTCCCAAGTAACACTGATCTGCTTACCTATTGTCCAATGCTGCATAAATATGAGGTATGCTTTGAGCCACATCAATCACTGTTGTTGCCTCTTGGACATTGTATAACTTGTTGCTACTCTATTGTATGTGAGGGCAATCTTTTAACATGTGATTCTCTCCACATCTCCAACACTGCAATGACTTCTTCCTGGGTTCCTCTGCCTCTTCCCTTGCCAATTTGATAGGCCAATCTCTATTTGCAACAGGGAAGTTCCGTTGGAACTCACTTTTAGTAAGTGTATTGAACTTGACACATTTTCCTGTTTGCTTGTACTCTAAGGGTTTCAAGAGCCAGGAAGCTAACCAATGAGAGTCCACCACCAAAACCCACACCAAATTTCTTCAGTTGTGCCTTCATATATTTCTTTCTAGTGTCCTTTTGTGTATTTGAGAGGTCACAGGCCTTTCTCTTCGATGCGCTAGGGGGAAGAGCACCATCTCTTTTCCTCCTCTGCCTCCAATCTCATCTCATAAATTGACTATCAACAAGTGGTTCAACCAGGTTTGCAAACAATAGTTCATTAACTTCACCATTTAGTTTTAGTGCTGGTTTCGTGGCTTTCCAAACGAGCAACCTCTATCAAACATTAGGGTTTCAAAAGGTTGTCCTCTCCTTCAATCGGCAATCATAATGTTTAAAACACATTGTATCAGCAAGTCGTGGCTCTTGTGCCCACACTGACATTACAGTCACATTTTTGAATTACAAAAAAAGAAATTGGGCTAAATGTGATTGTTGTCACATATGTTTACATACACAAACACAGTGTAGTTAAGGCAACACATACTTATACACACAGTGCATTGAATGCAATAAGAATTGTGGGACATTTACATATTTAGTTGTTCATTTCAGTTTTGAAAAATGAAAAACTCAGCAAGGGTCCACAAAACATCTTCTCGGAAACATCGGCAAAAAAATCAGCAAACTGTGGCACATATTAAAAAAATACAAAATATATTCATTTTTCAAAATCTGAAGACGGAAAAAAACATTAAAACTTTTTCGGGCCGAAAAAATCAGTTGGTTGGAAAAATTGTGATTTTTTGGGCGAAAAATCAGCGATTTTATCAACACTGGTTCATTTATTTATAAAAGAAACCACATAAATGCATACATGCAGTGCATTGACTGAAATGAGAATCATGGAACATTAACATATTTACGTGTTAATTTATTTATTTAAAACACAAAATAAAAACCGCGGAAATACTGAGGAATTGTGTACACAGTGCATTGAATGGAAATGTGTTCAAACCAATAAATTATTGTGAAAACCTTTCCAAATCTCAAACAAGGCATAGGCAAATTTTCGAAATATGAAAATTCTTAGTATATTATCTGTCCAACTGTAAAAAGGTGTTTTTTTTTTTTTAAACTGCCAAGCAATATAAAATTAATAACATCAACTCATTCAACCAATCATAAAATAGTAAATGAGATTACAATTCTTATAAACATTTTATAATTTAAATTTTTTCAATTTAAAATTAATTTTTCTGTGAACTTTGATAAACTGCATAAAAAATTTCCCATCAAAAATTTATGAAGTCGAAACAATAGGGCTAAGAAACGATTACAGTATACACTGCCGAGGTGATGGGGGAGTAATAAAAGGTCGGGAACAAAAGCCAGCACATTGATACTTTGAGATGTCCATGAAAGAAATTGCAAGGCATGCTTCTTGGTGATGGGCTGTACACGAGTATTCCAGTTGGCATTGGATTTGACGCAAACATTTCAGTGCATCTACACAAAAATAGTCTACGTACTTGTCTGATTATAATACACACACCGACAGAAGAAATCTACTCGACATTCATTCCCATGTCCAAATACGAAGATTTCTCCAGATAGTCAAATGAGAAGAAAAGATGCTTACCATGTTGCTATATATCCACTTAAAAGTCGCTAAACATGCACTAAATTAGCCGAATTAGATCAGTCTACCCTGTAACCAACACGTTATAGATGAATGGAAGATTGCAGGAGAAAGCAAATATTCAGCTTATGAAGTGAATACGGTCAATACATTTGACTATTAAGGAGACTTATCGATGCACTCTTGGGCGATTAGGTTGTGTAGTTGCTTTTAGGAATTTTTTTCTTTTTTATAAAGTGTTTGAGGTTTTGTACGGAAATGAAGTTGTCTGAGCCTGAAATGCTGGATTTGCATTTTCTTCTGTGGATACTGCATTTCCAAAAACAGTAACTGCCCTGAAATGTATCCAACGTCCAAGCTCAGTGGCATAAAACCCACTTCAAAAGCAAAACCGCGTTTCAGGGGTCCAGCCCAGACATTTCCAGTAACATGGAAAATTACATATGACGTATCGACAATAAGGATTTAGCACATTGGTTTTATTTCACAAAGAGACCACAACTTTTGTTCCAAGCAATAATTAGCATGTCACGAACAAACACTGCCCGAATTACAAAGAACTCCCTCAAGATGCAGATTTGGGCTTAGGAACAGAGGCAGGCACAGACTTATCTGGCTGTTTGTTTCTTAAATCAAGCAGACCCTTCTCCTTCATTTTGGGTTCAAACCGGAAGGTTTCTTTACAATTACGCTTTTTGTATTCAGCATCAAGCTGCACTTCTATTCTTCTAGCTACATTCTTCAGAATTTTTGCCTCGACAACCCCAGCACCAGCTTCTTGCAAATTCCGCTTTTCTTCATCTGAAAAATAAACATAAGAAACACCGCCTTCTTTTAACAGAATGCTTCTTACATCTTAATTGAGTTTTTCAGTTTAATTATTTCACCAAAGCTGTAAATAAGAGTTTGAACTGTATTAACACTACAAATGGATCGTTCATGGCCAAGAATGGGAAAATGATAATATAATCTCTTTTCTATGTTTGATCCTATTGATTCCACAAAAGAAACTGATAAATACCTGTCATCAAAACTTTGCAGTCTAGAGGATTTTCCCAAATGCTTTGTTGGGGACCATTGTCATTCCCACTTGGTACAAATCCATTCTCTGTTATCCACTTGTCCTTAATACACTCCAGAAGAACACGATTGGGCTGCTTTATATGCTGCACTTTGACAAAATGGCACTTTGACGGTACACGGGCAAAGTGAAGCCTCATACTCATGTATACCTATATGTCAATGTAGTAGTTTGCTTAGATAGTAGTAGGTATAGTACCGCTATTTTGTTAATTATAGCACCATATAAAAAGGTTCAGTAGTTCTACCACAAAATAGCATCCTAGAGACATACATATTAACTAATATCAGCAGCAATGGGAACATGGGATGACTAATAAACAGAATTTATGTTTGTTCCCTGAGCTTCACCAGCTCAGAAAATCTAATTAAAATTTTAATAATAATGACATTGCAACAGCTTAAATTTTCATTTGACTTTGCATTAGTAATAGATGAGTGACAAACTGACAAGCAAACACAAGAAAACAGTAGTTGCTAGGAAAAAAACTCATAGGAGATTAACAGTTGAGCAAGAGAGACAATGGACTACAACGTTCTCAGAACTTAACGGTCCAGAATGGTTCACACTGCCGAGGGGCTGAACTGATTGCTGAACCAGATCAACAGGTCAGTTCCATCCCAAGCTGGGAGGTTCATCCAGTCAGTTCAGCTGGCTGGTTCGCTGGCTGGTTTGACCAGTTCAGCTGGCTGGTTCGCTGGCTGGTTTGACCAGTTCAGCGGGCTGGTTTAGTGGGTTCAGCCTGTTCTGATTTGAAATGGGCCCCCAAAACTGTGTCCCACCCACACATCATCATGCTCAAAAAACTGAAAAAATCAAGCCAGAAAAAAGGTCTTGCATGCTATATACATTAGCAAACTTCATATATTTGATGTCTAACTGTTTGGATTCACATTGATGTCCATCAATATGTAATTTAAAAAATAAAACGCATATTTATGTATTTTTAGTCAACTGGTACTTCAACCCAGTTTTCTGAATGGTTATACTATGGTCTCAATCTAACCCTTGATTGATTTCAGTCCAATCCTGTTCTGAGCCTTGGCTGGTTCTGGTTCTAATATCATTGGTTACAACACTGTTTTAAGCCTGTAACTCTACAGGGTTTTCCCCCTTTCTTTGTTGATGTTAGTTATTACGGGTTTATAGCAATTGTTTAGAGTTTTCTATACTGTTTTTTTCGGAATTATTATATATATATTTGGCTACTATTAGTATTTCAGGGGTTTCAAGGCTGTTAGCATGTTTTTGCCTTGTCCATATCATATCAGGCACTAACCAGATAACCGTCCTTCCCAAGTTCCCACAAACTTTTTAAACAGTCATAAACCAAAACAGAAGAAATACAACAAACCAAAACTGTGAAATGCCAAGGGAAAAAGACCTTGTTTGGATTTGCTGTGAAAAGGTTCCGGTATCAGCTATCAAATGTGAATTTTGCCACAATCCTTATAGTGGCAGCATACACAGATTCAAATACCACCTTGCCCACATTCCCAGCTCTTGCCCCCAAGGCCCAATGGATATGGCTAACCATGGATATTGACAACAACAAATTATTTCACTAAGTGGGACGAAGCCATCCCTACGAAGTTTGCCACCAAGAAAGTTGTGATGGATTCTCTAGAAGATAAAATTATCACCAGGTTTGGAGCACCGGCGAAATCACAACTTATAATGTAAAGGCTTTCAGTTCAGCTGAGTTTTCGTCTTTTTGTTTCAAGTATGGCATTATCCTATCCCATTCATCCAACTATTACCCCCAAGGGAATGGTCTTGCTGAGTCTAGCAACAAGAACTTGATGACCATCATCAAGAAGATTGTGGGGGATAACAAGAAAGCATTGGATAGTAAAATCAAATCTGCATTGTGGGCAGATAGGATCACAAAGAAGAGTTCCACTGAGAAAAGCCCCTTTGAGCTTGTATATGGCCTTGATGTTACCCTACCAGTACATTTGAGATTTCCAGCATATCAGCACCTTCAAAATTTCACTTCAGATAAGGATGCGGTCCAACATAAGATTAATCAGATAGTCGAGTTAGATGAAAACAGGAGGAAGGCATTTGATCAAAGTTATAGGAATCAGGCAAAAGCGAAGAGGAATTTTGATAAGTCTTCTAGGCAGAGGTCACTGCAGAAGGGCGACATGATGTTGCTTTGGGACAGAAGGGAAAAGCCACAGAAGCATGGAAAATTTGACAGTTTGTGGCTTGGGCCATACATCATCAGGGATGTTGCTGGATAGAATTCATTTCACCTCAGTACACTTGACGGAGAACCACTTGATTTGCCTGCCAAAGGGCAAATGCTCAAAGTATTCTTTACTGAAGACACCTGATGCCCAAGGTGCACTTTGTAATGTATCTCTAACCTTGCTCACTTTACATATCTTGCTTTTCAATTTCAGCATTTTACTTATGCATTTCCTCTCAGTATATTTCTTCTTATACTCAGTGGATTTTTGATGATTTTCATATATCTAGTGCATGTGCTACTGATGCACTTTGTTGCGAGATGTCTTGATTGCAGATTCCAAGTTCTCGTATACTTTCCTGAAGATCTAGTACATGTCCCCATGTGAAGCCAAATGTTACCTGCTAAGTTGTACCTAACAAGATCTGTGGACCCTATTACCCACCTTTTTGTGGGTGATATCCCCAGAAGAATTTTTTTCTCCATGATGAGCCTCAACCGACAGCCCCTTGATGCCTCCTACTAGCTCCTTGTGCCATTTCTCTCTCACCTGAGCCAGCCATGTGGTCCTTCACCCACCTATATTGATTGTATGTTTAAAGGTGGGCCTCCCAAATCTAAAGGTATGTCTTGTCATTTGATAATTGAGTATTGGGTTTATTTATCATGGATACTTCTGGGTATGGATTGATGGGGGGATTTGGCGGAAAGAGTGGGCTTAGTTTGTACTCGTCTCCTTGATCTCTTTTGGTTGTTACCCTTGAATCTTAGTCCTGTGGGATCTCCTTTATTGACCATTCTAAGGTTGTACTACTTGAGAAACCTCGACTTTGGGTGTGTGGTCCCGCTCCTTTACCCACATACATTACTCCCTTCCCACTCATTATACCCCATTCATCATTTCTCCCACCTGGGCCCACATTCCCATTCTGGGTCCACATAGGGCAAGCCTCCCTATCCCCTTGCCCCCACCTTGGGTCAGGCCTAGAATGATGCCTCGGAGGTTGAAGCAACTAAAAAAAGGAAAAAAAAGCATAATTTGCCACATTTAAAAGAAAATTGTACCACAAAAATGCAAAAGATGATCGGGACAAAAATAATTAGCACGTGGGTAAAAGCCAATACATGAGCTCTACCCCAATCCATGGCCATCACCCCAGTTCCATAAGCCCTAGACGAGCATCCTTTATCATTCATGAACCCATGATTGTCCCAACCCCTAGAGGGCAATGAACCGCCCTACCTTGAAGGGGGTAATCACTACTATATCTTACAAATCATGCTCTTGTCCTTTGAGCCCCATGCAGTTAATTAAAGAAAATTCATAAAGGCCAAAAAGGGTGGAAAAGTCAAGGCCGGGGCACCTCATGTACCATGACTACTCCCTCCTATACATTACATACCCAGGTGTGGGCTTCCCCTTATCTAGCTACCCCTATGCCTCATTATGTGGCCCAAGAGTACCCCTCTCATTCCCTATTCCATCTCACTTATTTGTCACTTGTCACCCCCATTAGAGGGATGTACTTTGGACATACTATCCCCTCTAAGGGCTGAAACCACCTAATAAAGTACTTGGCTAACCCCTTCTGGAGCTTGGAGACACTAGCACATGCCAAAGCCCACTACAAAAAGGCATGCCATTATGAAGTGCCCACTTTGCTATCCATGATTTGTAAGCTCTTTTACCCGATTATTTTAATGACTGGTTGTAATGAAGCCTAGGGGACACATTGGATCTTATACAGGATTGCACGTGGTTTCCATTTGGGTTTGGTTTCCCTATATGGGATCCTAACCCCCAAAGGTCTACATTGGCACATGTAGGGTGTGCATAGAGAGCCATGGGCCTCCACAATAGCAAACAACACTCCACAAATTTGCATGGATGTTCAAAGACTACTAGTGATCCACTTTTGGGATGATGGTGATATGCCTGGCACACTATGCCCAACAGGCCCCCACAGGAGCCCCACACTCTTAACAAGTGCCCCAGGACTTGTATGATGTCATGGCAACATTCATCCCACCACTTGGACCCTTGCAGAGGATCTACAGGCCTCTCTGATTCATAAGGAGTCCCATGGGGTCATTTATGTGCCCTCAGACCCACTGGGAGCACCACAGGTCTACTACTTGGAGAACAAGGGGCCACCCCCTTGTCCATCATATTCCGAGGAATTTATTCCTCAATATGGCACTTCTAGATATTATTATGCCTTTGGAGGGCCCTACAACATGTACATATTATTATCGGCCCCTTGAGAGGCTTACTTTTACACTTGTGAGCTAGCTTGGTGGGCTTGTCACCAATAGGGGTTTTATTTGCACATTATTAGGGGCTAATGTAGGGCCATAGGCTAATTCGAATTTCTTAGTAGGCTATATATTTATGTTAGATACATTCATTTGTATCATCACTTGACTTGGGATCTCTCTAATCATAGAGACTTTCGCACTTTTTTCCTTGGTGGATTTTTTGGAGATGGATGAATTTTGATGTATGGATTTGGGCTATTTCTCTTGTCTTGGAGCTTTATTGAGAAAACGAAATGTTCGCTGGATATAATCTATAACGTTGTAAGTAAATTTTGATGCTATTATTCTTGTTGATGTATACTACTAAAATTAGGGCTAGTTGTTGCATTATTGAAATGTGGAATTGAGCATGTTTTAGCTAATTTAATGTATGGGCCAATGTTATATGAATGAAATGTCCTAGATATTTATTTATCTCAAGAAGCTTGCATCATTTGCTTTGAAGTATAAATGCTTGAAGGTCACTTTTATTTTCTTTGTCTCAACATTGGACGAAGTTGACTTTCTGGGCCTCCTTGATCAAGAAACCAAGTTCTTACTCATCATTATCCTTGACTCTATATCCCCAAGTGAACTAGGCACTAATCCCTCAAAAAGGGTGATCATTTCAACCCTCTTTTAACCATTTTCCCCTTTTTCCCCAAGTCTAGCCCCATTAGGTCACTGAGGGCATCAATTTCTCGAGAATTGACCCAAGGAAAAAATTCGATCTCCTATAGGGTACTTCGCTGGTGGGTTCCCTCCCTCTCCAAATTTGAGGCAATTCTAAGGGTGGAATCTCAAGCCCTAGCTCTAGGATCGAATTGTGCTTAGGCATCCCCAAGGCTAGATCTCAATAGGATCAATTCAACCTTTTGAAGAAAGTATTCTTGTTTGGTCCTTTCCCCTCACCTTGTCCAGAATAGAAACATCATTGGTTGCTACATTCCATCTCCGAACCTAGGCTAGGTCCACTTGGCCCCGTGTGGTCCCACTTCTCAATAAAGACTATTTGTCAAGGACCATTTGGGAATCCAAGTTTCCCAAGGATTATAAGCATTGAGAAACTTGTTCATAAGCCTATCCTTCCTCCCTTCCTCAACCCTCCAATCCTCACCCCTTATCCCTGGTGGACCAAGTCCCTTGCTTAAAGAGCAAGCAAGCTCCATTCTTCACTCCATCCTTGGGAAAGGGTTTTCAGGGTCACTTCTCACCTATCCATTGACATATACTTTACAAGTGAATCCCTACACTAACGAGACTCCTCCCATCAGTGAAAGTCCGTAAAGAGCAAGAAGACTTAGCTGTGGTGATAGTGGGCTAAGCCTCCACAATTGCCCTCTTAGGAACCCCTTTAGGTCCCCTGCTGGTCTGAATGGTAACATACCCCATGGCCCAATGTGCAGGGTACTCATCAATTTTTTTAGAAATTTAGAAGTTCGCAAGGCGCCTATGCCCTTTTGTCTCTCCTCTCTGTGCATTCTCTTTATCAAATTCCACGCGCATGTGGGGGAATTGTATAAAATGTTGTTAGCATGATGAATTTTATAGCAGGCTTAGGTGACTTGGGACCTGGTTAACAAGTGACTCTGCTCTAGAGTGTTTTTTTTCCACTTAGCTAATTATTCTCACTTTTCGGCGATGAATAACTAGCTGAGTTTTTTCACTAACACACCCCCAAAGCTGGAGCATGGCTTGATAATTGGGTCTTGGGTCTGTCATAATACCTAGAGTTGATGTATATTACCATGCTAGGTCATATCTAAAGTGTCGCGGAATTTGACTAGCTTTTTATAGGATTTTTTTAATTAATTAAAATTTCCCGCATGAAAGGTGTTGACCTCTCATGTGTCAACCACCCCTTCAGCAGAGTACAGAACAGTGAAAATTTTTGCAGATTTCATCATCATCTTCCTACTTCGGGCTTTTTGTTGTAATCCAAATTCTGTAGCGCTGTGGGCCATTATGTAAAAATGATTATGGTGTCTATAAAGCCATGTAACACATCTAGGTAAGCCTATGATTTTTACCAAAGAGTTTCACTCTAGGGAGTTTTTTTTCCTCCGCCAATTATTTGTGTTTTTCAACATTCTTAATTGGTTAGAGTTTTTCTCCCAAGCATGCCCCAAAGCTAGAGTGGGGCTTGATGGTAAGGCCTTAAGTGAGTCCTAGTATATCGAGTCTATGTAAATTGTCATACTAGATCATCTGTAAAGTGTCGCAAAATTTGGTTGAGTCTAAAGGTCATGTTTTTATTCCCCTTTTGTATGGGATTTTCTATGTAGTATATGATGTAACTATGTAAAAGGTGTTGTCTACAGGAATTCTAGGGGGTATGAGTACTTAATTTTACACCTCAACTCCTAAACTTTCTATCTAGACACACTTTGAGGGTGGAAAAATATGTCTAACCCCCTCTAGAGTCATTTTTATTATTATTAGAGTCCTTCACCCCTGTGAGCATCACCCGATGCAATGAGTGCTAAGTGAACAATTCAAAAATCATGAGAAATTAGTCAGTTACGACTACCTCTCATGGAAATGGTCATACGTTAATGACTTACTTAACGCAGTTGAATCCCAAAAAAACGATATCTAATATAATGCATTGCGTAAACCCCTAATACTTAAATTAGCTAGAAGTCAGTCAAAAATTAGAATGAGAGATAATAATTTTTTCTCCAAGTAGAAAAATAATTAAAAAGGGAATGTACACTTTCCAAAAAAGGGATCAAATTCAAAATGGGGAAAAGTCTCATTTCCAAAGCAAAAAAGGCCCACAAAAAATTTGTTGGACCAGAAGGAAAATACTTTCTCAAGAGAAATCATTTTTTTGGTCCAGGTGGTTATTTTGAATGAGGGAATTTCAAGAAAATTATTTTTGAAGATATTCCAGTTGTCCAAAACCACTCCAGGGTCAAAGATTTGTCCATCCAGCTCATCAATCAAGGAAATCGGATTTTTCTATGGATCTGCATAGCAACAATCAACGGTTTGAATTTTTCTAAGGAGAATCAAGCCATGGATCAAGTCAACTAGCCGTTTTTTTGACTTGGAGGCTCTCACACTCTCATTTTTCTATATAAGGAAGCTCTAGGCTCCTCATTTGGAATCATGAAAAATCCTGAGCTCTTGGCTAAGTGAAGCTCTACTATCCTTGTAATATTTTTTTCTAAGCAATATAATAAAAGTCTTTGGGGCAAAGCTATGGTGTTATTCTTCAGTGATATGGTATAATATTTTTGATCTATTGTGCTTAATGTTCTACTAGTGTTTTATATTGTTATTTCCATTAGCTCTTAAAGATTCATTGGTGTACAGTTACTTTGCATCATTGTTTAGATTTGGAGAAACACACTAGGTGGAGCAAATCTATTGGTTTTTGGTTAAACCCTTAGACTCCTCTATCATTGTGCTATCCAAATCTCTGTGGATCTAACAATTATCTTTCAAGTGTGTAGAAAATAATATTGTTCATCAAATCTTGGATACTTGGGGACATTCTCGGTTGAATTAACCAACTATTCAAGCATAGAAGCTGAAGAACCCATAGTGGGTCACTTGAAGACTTATCTTTCAAATCAATAAAAGGTGTTTTCCTTACCATTTGCTCTAGATCGAAATTTATCTATCTTTAAAAAATCTCTCAAATTATTTTTAGAGCTTTTAATGAATATATCTGCTATTGAAGAGCTTAATCTTGTAAATTTGTAAATAGATCTTGTATTTTATTTTGTAAATATTTACTAACCCTTGTAAAATAATATTTGTATATATATTTTTTTGGTTTGTGGCTTACAAAATTTTGTTAAAATTTTTTAGGCTAGCCGAAAGCCTTTTAGGACTTCATTTTGCTTCTGGTGTCATATATCTAAACCTTAACTTGTTTTGCAGAGAAAAATCAATTTGTCGAGGGGTTTTTTCAATCAAATTATTCACAAGAAATTCATCATTTGAAGGATAATATTTTTAAAGATCATTTGTTGGAAGAAGAGGCCATCTTTTAGTCCTTGATCTTAACACATTCACCTTGAAGGATAACCGAGAAAAATAATCAAATTTTTAAGGGCAGCCACAAGGGTTTCTATTTAGAAATTTTGTAAATAAATTTTTCTGATTTCTTTTGATAAGTTTTCCATTGCAGATCTGACTTGGGTTATAGATTGTTGCAGATCACACACACACACACACAGATACATATATATAATTTGGGCTCAGGATTTTATTTGCAATTGTTAAGCTAGCCGTTGATCATTCTAGCTCATTTTTGGCCTAGCCACAGGGCCTTTTAGGCCCTCGTCTTGTTTCAAATGTGAAGGTAACTAACCATTGGATTTTGCAGAAGAAAACAATACAACTTGAAGGTTTTATCCATCAAATTTTGGCTAGGAGTTAGCCTTTTAGGAGCTGATCTTTGGGGGCTATTTTTTGGAGACTAGCTGCAGACCCTATCTGACATGAAGTATATTCATTGGAGGGTTATCAAATTATTTTTGAGGTTAAAAGCTTTAAGAATTTGCAAATTTATCATAAAATTTTATAAATTTTATTTAAATTTTTTCCTAGCCTTTCTCCTAGTGCGATTGGGAGATCTTGAGGGTACTCATCAAGGTCATGGGATCCTGGAAGCTAAAAGCAAGTCATTTACCATCAAAGTTCATCATCTATTGACTTGTGGTTTAAGCATTGAGGATTTTTTGTGTCTCTAGGGTTTTATTTATCTTAGTAATTTTCCTCATGTTTTGAAGAACCTTTCCATTTGTCTAAGAGGGTTTCTTCTTCCTTTTGTAACATTAATAATAAATAGATCTTCTCCTTGAGGGAGCTTGGGATCTCAATCCCATGGTATCCCAGCTCCTTATTTAAAGAGAGACCTTTTCTTTCTCTTTCTCTTAGTCCTTAAATCTAACTTCCTAACTCATCTTGCATTGCATTGTTAGTTTAGATCTCATCTCTAAGTTGCATTCATTGACTATTTGATCTTTTGCATTTGGAATTGTCCTTGTCTTGGTTTCATTTGCAATTTAAAAATTTAAAGTAGTCTCTTTCTAATCATGTTAACAATCTCATTTTCCATCATTCACATATGCTTTCAATATAAAATTTTACTTGTTTCCATTATTTAATATAAGTAAAACATCTTTAAAAGCATTCCTTGTAAAAGGAATTGTGAGATATTGCTCTAACATCTAATCTAATTGCATCTCCCTTGTTTCACTAAGTAATCTTAAGAATTGCTTCATTGGAATCATAAGCTAATAATCTTGTGTTCTTAAGTGATCATTATAAATCTTGGTTATAAATTTTCTATTGAAGCATCTCATTATAATTGAATCTCATTAAAGCATTTGCATTTGCATCTTAGATCTAGATTGCATCTGAAATTTACCTCCAAGCATAAGCTTGGTTTATAGAAAGATAGGATAACCTTTTTCAAATCCAATTTGAGAAACTTGACCCTTAAACAAAGGTTAAAATGAGTTACCTTGCAGTTCTCTTGTGGCTGAGTCCTTGTAGGAACAAAGGCACTTGGGTTGCTAGAAGTCTTGGGTAGGTATCGTTAATGAAGCCTTAGCTTCCTTTCCCAGCAATTCTCCCAACAACCTTGTTCTAAGACAAGTTTTGATAATTGAGGAGAAGGCTCTCACCTTAGTCTAGGCATATAACTAAAATTAACCAAGACTTTGCATCTCACATAGATTAGTCTTGCACTCATTCATCTGACACTTCAATTGGTTATTGGAAATTGGAATTGTGGGCTAAATCAATTATTTTCTAGCAAGCTTTTCCTTATATTCTTGTACTTATCAATTTCATGTCCATTGCTCTTTATTGAAAGTACAAGTTTTCTTTCCTTGCAAGTTATATTTAAAGTCTTATTGCTCATAGTTTCAACTGCTTATAATCTCTTGATCTCTTGTACTAACATTCTCTTGCAGCATTGTCGATCTTGTAGCTTGATATCATTTTTTTACTTGCAAGTACTCTAATACATCTTTGAGCATTGTTATAAGGCACTGGTCTCTTATCTCTATATCTTGTTGAGTGTCACACTGATCTAATTGAATTTATCTTTAACATTCACATTTCTCAATAATAATCTTACTTGCTAATTCATCTTAAATCAAGTTATCTAGAGAGGTGATTGCCTTGTCCTTAGTCTCCTAGAGCTTGTTGTTCCAACAAGTTTTCCTTTTCCAATCATCTTTAGGGACTAACCCCCATTGCTTGTCTAGGAGACAACTTAAATGAAGTGAGTAAGAAATAGGTGATAGCCCCTACTCTATGTTAGTTTATGTAGCGTCGGATGTGTTCTAGCCACGAAATTTGGTGGAGAGGCTAGAATACATGAGAGCTCCAAAACCTAGAAACCATTTATGGAAATTCCACCTAGAGATGACTTAATTAGATTATTAACCAATTTTTAAATATTTTCTAAGTCTAAACTTACGGAATATGGTTAATTAATCATAATTAAGTCAAGGTGCGAATCTAGAAACTCACACGGATCGACTTCAAGATGATCCTAGCCACTGATTAAAATTTAATCTTGGTTATTGGTGCTCCAACAGTGGATTATAAGAGGAAATCGATGGGCACTTGGAGAAGATACACTAGCAGTTCATTTTTCTTGGTAGATCGATTTCTAAAGAGCAACAACAGTTGTCGGAGAGCCGGAGATTGAAGCAGAGACAGGAATCCAAAGGACATTTTCCATATTCGGAAAGGAACCAACAAGGGGCCAAGTTATTCCTAGTGAGGCAGCGTAGAGGACTGCACAGTTGCTTCAGTTGTTGGCATTATGATACAAGTGTTGTCCTTGATGGCAACTCACTCAGAGGTATGATACAGGTGATGGCAACTCAATCAGAGGACAAATCTTAGTACAGCAGGTCAAGAGAGAGATATACGCAGGTTAACCTTGATGAAAGTGCGTATACACGCGGGTGATAAGAACAAAAGGCGCGTATGCGTACACACGCAGGTTCACAGAAGGAAAGGCGCGTACATGTTGGAAAACTAAGTTTTGGTCCGCGGTATTTGATCCATGGTATTTTGGTATTGGTCCGTGGTATTTGGTCCGAAGTGTTGACCCCAGGTATTGGGTCCAAGGTATTGTTTCTACATGGTTTTGGACCATGGTATTGAGAGAAGCCTAAACCTATATAAGGAGAAGATCATTAGGCCAAGGGGTAAAGAGGAAGTAATGAATGTCTAATGAAGTGTGAAGATCTAGTATGTTGGTTATGGGTCTGTGATGCTTGGCTCGATCTGAATCAAGTTGGAAATGGCAGCGAAAGTATAAGTAATTATTTTTAGATCTGTATGCGGGTTCTCTCTGGTGAAAGCGCGTGTACACGCTATTTTGACACAGTCAAGTAGCGTATACACTATGAGATTTGATGTTTCAGGTTGTTGTTGGTTCTAGTGGTTGTTGCAGAGTTTTGGGCTCTGGTCTGTGTTCAGGTAACTGTATTTTGATGACAGGGTTTCAGTGATTTAGTATTGGGTGATTCAGAGATTGATGATGCAAGTATAAGTTGATGATTGTATTGCAGTGGTGATTATTTTGTATTTATGGATCCAGTATGAAAATTTATGAAACGTGGTCCCTGGAAGAAAAGAGAAGGTTGTAGCCTTCTGTAGGCCAGCACCTACGTACTAGTACTTCAGCTAGTACAAGAGCTAAGGGGGTTGTAGCTCCCTTCCAGGAGAGTCTGGAGAACGAGAGAAGGTTGTAGCCTTCTGCAGGTAGCAGCCTGCGTACTGGTATAAGACTGCACCAGTACAGAATCATTGTAAAAAGAAGTTTCTAATTAAAAGAAGATAGAGACGAATTGCAGCAGGTGGTTTTCACCCACATTGGGTTTCCACCTTATATCATGGTGTTCATGTGTGTTGCTTATGTGTGATGATCTGTTCTGTTATACTGCTCCTGTTTACAGTTCATATGGTTAATAATGTTCTGATGCACTCATTAAGGATCAACTAACTGAATCATAAGTTTACTTGATATATGCTTGTTACATTACACACAGTTGCGTATACACACGATTTGTCTTAACTGAAGTAGCGTATATGAATCTAAGTATGAAAATGAAAAAGTTATATTGATTTGATAATACTGATTCACCTCCCCCCCCCCCTCTCAGTATTATTTCCAACAATTGGTATCAGAGCCAGGTCCTTTAGAAGAAGCTTGATCGCTTGAAGGAAAGATCCATCAGAATGAGCAATCAAGAAAGAGAGGCATCCATCAGCCCACCAATCTTTGATGGGAGCAATTTTGTCCACTGGAAGATAAGAACCACAGCATATCTACAATCGCTTGGAACGGATGTTTGGGGAATCGTGGAAGGTGGATACACATATCCATCAGCAATTCCTACAGATACAACAGAGAGAAAGCAATATGAACTCAATGCCAAAGCTGTTACTGTCTTATTGGGAAGTTTGTCACAATCAGAATTTATGAAGGTCATGCATTTCAAATCAGCTAAAGAAATTTGGGACAAAATCATTCTAAGCTACAAAGGAGATGAACAGGTAAAACGAGCAAAGCTTCAAACTCTCAGAATACGGTATGAAAATCTTAAAATGCATAGTAATGAAAGCATAGCTAATTACTTTCTGCGTATAGATGAGATTGTCAATTGTATGAGGAATCTGGGTGAACAATTTAAGGAAGTTGTCTTAGTTGAAAAGGTTTTAAGATCCCTGTTTGCTAAATTTGATTCCAAAGTTTCTGCCATAGAAGAAAAGGAGGATCTGCAGAAAATCACTATGACGCAGCTTCACGGAATCTTAACTGCTTTTGAGATGAGAAAAGGAGGACCATCAGATATGAGAGAAGCTGCATTCGAAGTGTCAGCAAATGAATCAGGATACATTTCAGAAGGAGAAGATGAGGTAAATTTTGTCAAGAATCTTGAACGGGGATCTGGAAGGTTCAAAGGTAAGCTACCCTTCAAATGCTTTTCATGTGGTAGAGTTGGTCATTACGTTGCTAGATGTCCTCATAACAAAGGAAAGATGTCTGAAGAAGGTAATAGAAGTTATTATACCCATGTTAAAAGTAATGACTCATCCAATAGTGATGAAGACATTAGACTTCTCATGGCATATGAAAATAAGGACATAGAAACAGAAGAAGTTACCAGATTAAAGGAACAATTGGAGTCAGTAACCAGAGTAAGGGAGCAATTGCAGGATGTAGTAAAAGATCAGAGCATAACAATTCAGAGACTTGAATCGAAGATCCTCTCTCTAAAGGAAGATCTTAAAGAATCAAAGAAGCAAAATAGAGAAGCTCTTGAAGAACAAGAACATGAAGTAATCGAATTGGGGCAACAAGTGGAAGAAGGGAGAAAAGTTGAAGAAAACATAAGGAATCAGTATCTAGAAAAGGAAGAACAACATCAGGTTGAGGTAAATATCTTAAAAAGTAAATTAGAAGAAAAGGATAAACTGTTACGATTTCAAGATAGTACTAAGATTTTGGATGACATTCTCGGTAGTCAAAGATCCCCTACTATCAAAACTGGTCTTGGCTTTTATGAATCTGGTGAAGGTGAATCTAGCTCACAAGGTGAGGCAAGGAACTCTAATGAGAATTCTGAAATACCCAACAAGGAGATGAGAGGACAACCTCATCAACAGCCAAGGAAAGAAATTCCTCAAAGAAAATCCTTTACTCCTAACTATGGAAGTGATAGACGATTATTCCCTCCATTGAATAATGTTGAATGTTATGTATGTCATAATCTTGGACATGTTGCAGCCAGATGCAGAAGTAGAATGGTTCAAGACCGTCACATAAGATCATCACATTCCAGGTACTTCAAAGGATATTGTTTTGCTTGCAATATGTTTGGTCACAAAGCAATTGATTGCAATAGAAGGAACATAAAACATGTAAGATGTTATGCATGTAACAAGTTTGGACATAAAGCAAGGGAATGCAGGAGCAAAATTCAAACTCCAAAGCAAGAGGATTATACATCATCACAATTCCAGGTATTAAAGAAGACAAAATTAGAGACAGAAAGGTGTGACATAACTCAGTCAGCTGACATAACAGACACAGGGGAAACTGAAAGTGTAGACCTTCAGTATTCCGTCTTGCATACGCTGATATAATAGAGATAAGTCGCATATATACGCGATCTAGAGGCTGCAGAGTCACGTATATGAAGCTCAGAAGAAAAAGGCAGCAGAACAGACTCAGGAAATGGTTCGGACATGGTATATGATGGTTGGCACAGGCTCAGGGGGAGCATATACTTCAAATAATGCATTGTTGGCATTATGGTTAGAAGTCTTTGGTGATGATGCTTATGTGGCTAAATGATACATCTTGCTGTTTGATCAAAAGAATGTTATTGCAGGTTACAGAACTGGATGCTGATGCTTATGGTGCAGATCATATTTAGTGTATGATAGTGGCTAATGACTATCATGGTCTTGAATGGATTGCTGGTCTTTGTTATAAAGAACTTGCATGTGCTCAGGGGGAGCATGGACGGATTGGTACATCTTGGCATATACAAAGGGGGAGCCCAATCAGAGATTTCAGCAGGTACTCAGGGGAGTATGGACAGCAGAGGGAGAGAACTTCTTGGTCTGCCCTTTGCCCTTGATGTCAAAGGGGGAGAGTGACTTGGTGTGGTGGTTGCCATCAAGTCCAAAGGGGGAGATTGTTGGCATTATGATACAAGTGTTGTCCTTGATGGCAACTCACTCAGAGGTATGATACAGGTGATGGCAACTCAATCAGAGGATAGATCTTAGTACAACAGGTCAAGAGAGAGATATACGCAGGTTAACCTTGATGAAAGTGCGTATACACGCGGGTGATAAGAAAAAAGGCGCGTATGCGTACACACGCAAGTTCACAGAAGGAAAGGCGCGTACATGTTGGAAAACTAAGTTTTGGTCCGCGGTATTTGATCCATGGTATTTTGGTATTGGTCTGTGGTATTTGGTCCGAAGTGTTGACCCCAGGTATTGGGTCCAAGGTATTGTTTCTACATGGTTTTGGACCATGGTATTAAAAGAAGCCTAAACCTATATAAGGAGAAGATCATTAGGCCAAGGGGTAAAGAGGAAGTAATGAATGTCTAATGAAGTGTGAAGATCTAGTATGTTGGTTATGGGTCTGTGATGCTTGGCTCGATCTAAATCAAGTTGGAAATGGTAGCGAAGGTATACGTAATTATCTTTAGATCTGTACGCGGGTTCTCTCTGGTGAAAGCACGTGTACACGCAATTTTGACACAGTCAAGTAGCGTATACACTATGAGATTTGATGTTTCAGGTTATTGTTGGTTCTAGTGGCTGTTGTAGAGTTCTGGGCTCTAGTCTGTGTTCAGGTAACCGTATTTTGATGATAGGGTTTCAGTGATTCAGTATTGGGTGATTCAAAGATTGATGATGCAGGTATAAGTTGATGATTGTATTGCAGTGGTGATTATTTTGTATTTATGGATCCAGTATGAAAATTTATGAAATGTGGTCCCTGGAAGAAAATAGAAGGTTGTAGCCTTCTGTAGGCCAGCACCTACGTACTAGTACTTCAGCTAGTACAAGAGCTAAGGGGGTTGTAGCTCCCTTCCAGGAGAGTCTGGAGAACGAGAGAAGGTTGTAACCTTCTGCAGGTAGCAGCCTGCGTACTGGTATAAGACTGCACCAGTACAGAATCATTGTAAAAAGAAGTTTCTAATTAAAAGAAGATAGAGACAAATTGCAGCAGGTGGTTTTCACCCACATTGGGTTTCCACCTTATATCATGGTGTTCATGTGTGATGATTTGTTCTGTTACACTGCTCCTGTTTACAGTTCATACGGTTAATAATGTTCTGATGCACTCATTAAGGATCAACTAACTGAATCATAAGTTTACTTGATATACGCTTGTTGCATTACACACAGTTGCATATACACACGGTTTGTCTTAACTGAAGTAGTGTATATGAATTTGAGTATGAAAATGAAAAAGTTATATTGATTTGATAATACTGATTCACCCCCCCCCTCTCAGTATTATTTCCAACACATCAATTTCTAAAGAGCAACAACAATTGTCGGAGAGCCAAAGATTGAAGCAGAGACAGTATTCCGAAGGACATTTTCCATATCCGGAAAGGAACCAACAAGGGGCCGAGTTATTCCTAGTGAGGCAGCGTAGAGGACTGCACAGTTGCTTCAGAGAAGCAATTCGATTTAGCTGGAGAGAAATTTGTTTTCATTTCCAAAGGCCGGGAAGGGGGTCCAGAGTGCCGAAGAAGTGATTTCCTCAGCAAGACAGGTAGAACAACTTCATCATAGGCAGTTTAGAGGCTAAACATCATAAGGTATGCGTAAAGCAACACAGAGCATCTAGAAGGACGAGGCTCTGAAGAGAAGTTGTGCTGGGATTGCTTATGGAAGAAGGGTAATTCCCTCAAATAATTTTGCTCAGATTTTCTTGTTGTTTGGATTGCCAGTTGGGCATCCATAGATTGTACTTAGAATTTCACTGCTACATAATAATACAAACCCTCATTGCTGCACCGGTTTTCCCAAGTTGGGTTTCTCTGGGGACCACTGTCCAAAAATAACACTATCATTTTTATGTATGTGTGTGCTAGTATTTTCTCAGATTCCATCGCTATTTATTTTCCGTAAAATTTTATTTGTGAAGGTTGTAGTGTGTTCAATTCGATGTTTTCGTAGCAATAAACTGAATAATTAATCTATTAGTTAGAAGAATTAAAACCAATTGCTGCAATAGGATTTCAGTTTTGAAAATTTCACATGGTATCAGAGCACGAGTGATGAGTCGGCAAGCTCAAAAGCGGAGAACAGAATTTCGCTGCTCAGTGAGAGCAACAAGCCGAAATTCTTGAGGCAGCACAGTTCCTTGACAGGCAGGCCAAGTTGTTGGGGCAGGAATTCGATTTTCAGTTGCAGGGTTGTAGAAGAGTTGCCCGGGTTAGTGATTCCAGCAGTCAGAGGGAGCAACAACTCAGATTTCTGGTTAAACGCAGAGGGTTTTGCTACAGTTTGTAGTAGCAGAATCAACATCAAGTGGAAGAGAAAAGCACACACAACAAAGGGAAAATTTCTCTCAAGGAACTTCGAGTCTCAAAAGTACGATTTTTCTAAATAGATTGGGAGTAGCAGCTAGCAAATCTGTGCATTCCAGAAGGGAGTGCGAGTAGCAGCCAAGCAAAAGGAAAGAGACATTTTCGACAGTTTTTGAGATGGCCACAACAGGACATAGAGATCAAGATAGGTTGGAGGGTTCCTCCAACTATGTCATCTGGAAGGCCATGATGTCCTTCTTGTTGGATGAAGATAGCATGAAGCGCTACATAAATAGTGTTGTGCCAATTCCCCAAGATGCAGATCGGCTAAAACAATGCAAGAAGGAAATGGCGAAGGCGAAGCAGTCGATCCTGGATGGAGTCCGGGACCATATAGTTTCACACATAGCTGGCAAGGATACTACCAAAGAGATGTGGGATGCTCTCTCCACACTATATCAAGGTACTTTCAAGCAGCGGAAGATGTTCCTAGAAGAAAAGTTGAGATGCATCAGGATGCAGAAGGGGGAAGGCATAGATCCCTTCCTCACCAAGATTCAGGAGGTCTGAGACCAACTTGCAACTATTGGGGCAGCGCCTCAACCAACAAAGCTAGTGAGATTGGCATTGAACAATGTCTCTAAGGAGTGGCAAGTTTTTGTCCAAAGTATATTGGGCAGAGACAAGCTACCAGAATGGGACAGGATGTGGTCAGACTTGCAGCAGGAGGAGTTGAGGTGAACTCTGTTAAAGAGCTCCATCAGTGGCAGCAGTAATAGCGGATCGAAGGTGGTGAAGGAGGAGGAGAATGTGGCCCTCGCATCAAAGGGTCCCAGTCAGGGGCAGGGGGAACAGAGAAGGAAGAAGAAAGACCTGTCAAAGGTCAAGTGCTTCAGATGTGGTGAGCTCGGTCACTACAACATGCAGTGTCCTCTCAAGAAGAAAGACAAGTCAGAGAAGAAGAACCAACAGGCAGCGTCAGCTGAGATCGACAAGTTGTCCTCCAGGTTGGAGGAACACTTCGCGATGTTGGCAGCAATACCTCCAAGAGTGAAGTGGGGTGACCTAGAATTTTAGCCCCAGAGAGCTACAGAGATTGGGAAAGATCCTTGAGGTGTTCTCCTCATGGATCACTACCTTGCTATGGGGGCCCACTGTGTTCAGTAGCAGGATGGATCAGTGGCAGTTGATGCAATCAGTACCAGAGTGACAGTTGCAGACTAGTAGTAGTCAAATGCTGAGGAGCGCAATGCAGTGTTGACAGTAGAGCAGGTGGCTCAGTGCAGAGTTGGCAGCAGCGCAAATTCTTTAGTGACAATGCAGAGGCTAGTAGCAGTCAGGACTCAGGAGACAGATGCATCATACTGAACACAGTTGATTCAGTATTTTGGATGTTTCTCAGTTGCAGTAGTTGCAATTGCAACAACAACAAATGAGAGGGAGTTGCAGTGCAGATGTAGTGTTGGCAGCAGTATGGCAGTGTTAGCAGCAACACAGATGCAACATCAGAGTTGCGCAGTGGTTGGTGGGCAGTATGGCCAGACATCAACAGCGTGACAGGAGGTGATACAGAGACAAGGTGTTGTGGCAGGATGTGCAACACTAGAGAGAACACAGTCCTCGCTAAGAGGGAGTGTTAGTTTCTGTAGCATCGGATGTGTTCTAGCCACAAAATTTGGTGGAGAGGCTAGAATACATGAGATCTCCAAAACCCCGAAACTGTTTATGGAAATTCCACCTAAATATGACTTCATTAGATTATTAACCAGTTTTTAAATATTTCCCAAGTCTAAACTTAAGGAATATGGTTAATTAATTAGAATTAATTAAGTCAAGGTGTGAATCATCTAGAAACTCAAACAAATAGACTCCAAGATGATCCTAGCCATTGATTAAGATTTAATCTTGGTCATTGGTGCTCCAACAGTGGATTATAAGAGGAAGTTGATGGGCACTTGGAGAAGATACACCAGCAGTTTGATTTTCATAGCAAATTAATTTCTAGAGAGCAACAACAGTTGCCGAAGAGCCAGAGATCGCAGTAGAGGCAGTGAGGGGCAGAGACAGTGATCCAGAGGAAGTTTTACAGATCCAAAGAGGCAGCAACAAGGGGCCGAGTTATTCCCAATGAGGCAGTGCAAAGGACTGCGTAGTTGCTTCAGAGAAGCAATTCGATTTAGCTAGAGAGAAATTTGTTTTCAGTTCCAAAGGTCAGGGAAGGGATCCAGAGTGTCGGAGAAGCGATTTCCTCAACAAAGACAAGCAGAACGACTTCATCAGAGGCAGTTCAGAGGCTAGACGTCATAGGGTCTGCGCAGAGCAGCGCAGAGGGTTCAAAAGGACAAGGTTTTGAAGAGAAGTTGTCGGGATTGATGTGGAAGAAGGGTAATTCCCTCAGATAATTTTGCCCATATTTTCTTGTTGTTTGGATTCCCAGTTGGGCATCCATAGATTGTACTTAGAATTTCATTGTTGCATAATAATAAAAACCCTCATTGTTGTATCAATTTTCCCAAGTTGGGTCTTTCCAGGGACAATTGTCCAAAACTAACGGTGTCATTTTTATGTGTGTTTTTGTGTGTGTGTGTGCTAGTATTTTCTCAGATTCCAGCACTATTTATTTTTCGCAAAATTTTGTTTATGAAGGTTGCAGTGTGTACTTCGATGTTGTCGTAGCAATAAACTGGATAATTAATTTATCAGTTAGAAGAATTAATACCAATTGATGCAATAGGATTTCAGTTTTGAAATTTTCACTCTGAGAATTGTGCATTAGGTGTACACTTTGGGCCACAACAACAGGATTTTAATTAATTTTCTATGTAAAATTGTAAATAAGTGGATCTATGATATGTTGATGGCATGTGTGTACTTGAAATTTGTGCTCATAACCTCAACATTATCCTAAGACCACCTTTGGGGGATCAAAAATGACTATTAGCCCCTCAAAACCCACTTTCTCTAAAGTTAGTGGCAAAAAGTGGAGAAAATATTTTAAAAAGTAATAACTAGAGACAAATTTGATATGTCTCCGAGTCAAAAATGACATGGAAAATCAAAGACAAGTTGAGGATCAGTTGGTAGGTTGATTGGGCAGCCAAGTCATCAACAAGTTTGAATTCTTAATGAGGCCGAGTTGACTATCTCTTGTTGGCCCACAAATCTCCTAGTCAGCAGCTCGATTCCATCAAAAGATCATCAAAGATTTATGGGGCAGTTCATGTTTGAGTTATCTTAGTTTATAGTGGAGTATGTCTCCATTCCCATCTTCACTAAGTCCACCTGTGAGCTGCCAGCTAACACATAACCTTACACTTGTAAATTGTCAATTTAATGCCAAGGTTCTACCAAATTATTTCTTCAGAAAACAATTTGTGTTAAATACCAAAGTTTACACAGTCATCCAATGGAATTGCAATCTGATTTGAAAAAAAAAACTAAACCCCTTCATGTCCTTTCTATTTCCACAACAATTGATAGCTAAGCTTTGGTTTTAACAATACCAATTCAAAGACTTAACAACCAGCTGGAATCATCCACCATACTACATTCCAATGTTTAATTTTGCATGATATAATATTGAATTATAAATTATAAATTAACCACACTGGAAATTATTGAATTTCTTCTATGTATGGGTATTGACTGCAACAATATTATCACTCGCACCCAAATTTTATAGAGTAATCAATCAAAGGTTGGATCATATCAGTTCAATCGACTAGTACACAAATTTTAATTGTGGATATAACAACCTTTCATTCCATTATAACTCCATTAGAATGAACCGCTGGAAAGAGCAGCAAATGGTTGCTTGGAATATGCATCAAATCAACAAGTACACTCCCTGTATATTCATGTACAATACTCCACAAAAGCAAATTAATATCACATCTTGAAAAATATATTACAGCAAGATAGTTTTCATAATGATAAGAATTCGCTTTTTCCTCATATTACACTCATACTTCCAATCCTTGTCTAGTTCTCCACATACTTACTAATTTATAAAAGTCATTCTAAATATAAAATAGGATCAAGATCCATAATCAGTGGATAAGATCCATTATTTTAGTAACTAATTTGGAAAATCAAAACTACGACTAATTTTAGCTAGCCTAATCTGTAATATTCGATGATAATGTTTCTAGAGTCCAACTAATTATTACAACATTAAAATCATTGCATGAAGAATCCAACTTCCTCAAAAAATTATAACGTCTAATAATGTTTAAAAAAGTTTTCTAATCCTCTTGCCTCACAATTGATAATGTTAGAAAATTGGAAACGCAGAAAGATTTTCTTATCCTGATAATTACTTGTGATTTCTTTGTATTCTTATTATCTTCTTTTAACTTCTTATAATCAAGCAACTACCAAAACATAAATGCAAGAAGATCAAAACAAGAAGGAAACAAGATGTAGGCTCTCAACCAAAGCAAAACCCCTCTTCTAGGGGTAAACCCAAAATTCTCCTCTTCTCTAAGAACCAAATCAAATGAGACAACCAAGACCCTTTGACCAAGACAAAGAACTCCTCCAATCCACCAAGTCAGCCTCCCAACAAAGTCCTTCCAAGATGACAAAGGTTTGCTTCAAGTCCACGAAAGTCAATCCTCTTCAATACTGCATCAAACATAGATTTCAACCTCTTGCATCAAAATTTCGGCCTCTACTACAAACCTACAATTTTCGGCTTGTTACCGCTCAAACTAGCAGGGGACCTAAGGGGGATTCCTAAAGGGAAAATGCTAACAAATGGAGACTTAGCCCACTATCACCTCAACTAAGGCTCCCTTCTATTTATGGACTTTCACTGATGAGAGGAGACCCGATATGTATGGAGTCACCAATGAAAGATAAGTCAATGGATATGAGTGACCCAAATAAACCATTTCCGAAAAGAGTTTGAAGGATGGAGCTTGCTTGCTTTCTAAGCAAGGTACTATGTATTCTAGGGAAAGGAAGAGAGGATTTGAGGGTTAGGTTTATGGGATAAGACTTGTGAAGGAGTTCCCCAATCCCTAAAATCCTTGTTAGAATTGGTATCCCGGATGGTTCTTGAAGAATGATCTTTCAAAGGAGCGGGACCACACAAGGTCAAGTGGACCTGGTCTAGAGTATGAGGAAAGTATGTATCAACCAATGATATTCTTACCCTAGACAAGGTGGGGGAAAGGATCAAAAAAATAATTTAACTTGAAGATGTTGTTTTGACCCTATGAAGTACTAGCCTTGGGGATGGCAGGGCAAGATTTGATCCCGGAGCTAGGGCTTGGCTTTTCTCCCAACTCCATCGTCGGAATGGCTTCAAAATTGGAGGAGAGCTAGAGGAAAGGCCAACGTAGGAGACTCTAGGAAATCGAACGTTTTGGAGTGCTAGCTTGTTGGGAAATTGATGCCCTAGGTACCCCAACTTGGCTAGACCTAGAAGGAGGTGAAAGAATATGATTTTTAGTGACCACCCTTGGTAGATCAATGCCTTAATCTTTGGGAGAATGGAGTCTATGATGAATATGAGTAGGATTTCTTGGTTCCTAGTCAAGGAGGCCTCAAGATCACTTCGCTAGCCTTCTAGGTCAAGAAGAAGCAACCTTGCAGCTTTTATACTTCGATGTGCAAAGGAAATGGCTTATCAAGGTCAAATTCTTTGATAGAATTACCCCTAGGAGATTTCACTCATATTACATGGCCCATACATTGAGAGATGTTATAATAGAGACAAATTCCACAATTTTAAGTAGTAAATGCATGCAACAATTAGCCCTAGAACAACGAAAATCCCAGTCCAACGTATATGACAAAAGTAAACAAGAATAACATTAAAAATCATGTACTTACATGTAACAGAGTATATCCAACCATTCACAATTGACAAGAGAGAAGCTCCAAGAGAAGATAAACCAATATCCACACATCAAAACTCATCCATAAAGCTCCAATTCATCCTCTAGAAAAAGTGCGAAAATCTCAAGAGAGATAAGAGATCCAAACCAAAGTGATGATGAGCAAATGAGCTCATCTCACTTGTATTTATACACAACTTAGGAGTTCGAATTAGCCTCCTTGGCCTACATAAGCCCCAAAAATAAAATAATGTTCTAATAATTCAACTTTTGGTGACAAACCCACCAAACTAGCTCATAAATGAAAAAGGAAAGCCTCTCAAGAGGTCAAATAATAATCTATGCATGTCGTAGGGCCCTCTAAGAGGCCTAATGAGGTCCATGGGTGCCACAATGAAGAATAAGACCCTCAAAAGCAGTGGACAAAGTATTGGCCCCTTGTAATAACCTACGGTGCTCCAAATGACATGTGGGGGCACACAAGTGTCCTCTTGGGTCTCCAAACAAATCGAAGATGCCTGTAGATCGCCTGCAAGGGCTAGGATGGTGGTGTAAGTGATGCCACATCATCGTGCAAGTCCTAGATCATCTGCCAAGTGTATGGTGCAACTTTGGGGCCAACTGGACATGATGGGTCAGGTGCATCTCCCTAATCCAATAAGTGAACCACGAGCAATCTCTTAATGGCTCTCAACGCACACCCTACAAGTGCCAATGTATCCCTTTGAAGGATTAGGACCCCGTATAAGGAGTTCAAACCCAAAATGGAGACCATCTGCAATCCTGCATAAGATCCAATGCGTCCACTAGCCTTCTAGTACAACAAGTCATTATAGAAATCGAGTAAATGAGCTTACCAAAGCATGGACCACAGGTGGGAACTTCATAATGACCTACCCTTCCATAATGGGGTTCGGGATGTGCCAATGCCTCCTAAACTCCAAATGGTGTTAACCAATAATCCTATTAGGTGGTTTCTACTTCTAAGGGGGATGATATAGTCAAGGTACATCCTTCAAAAGGTGGTGGCATGTGACAGATAAGTGAATGAAGTAGGGGATGAGAAGGGGCAGCCCTGGGTCACATGCTGGGGTACACGGGTAGCTAATAAGAGGGAAGTGTGAAAAATCAGTTACTCGATTCCTATTGCAACAAATGATGTTAATTCTTCTAATTGTTAATTCGATTAACCAATTTACTTGATGTGTGTTACAACAAATATCGAATTAAATACACTGCAGCATACACAAATAAAAATTGTAGAAACTAAATACAACACAGGAGAGAAATAGACATCACACATCTACAAAATTATTTTTGGACAAATGTCCCCGGAAAAACCCACTGCGAGAAAACCGATGCAACAACTGAGGGTTTTATTATTATGCAGTAGTAATTCTGAGTAGAATTTGGTGGATGCCAAACTAGCTATCCGATACAGAGAAAAACTAGACAAAACGAAAAAGTGAGATGATCTCACCCTGTCACTGGAAGATCCGGCTCTGATCTATTGGATGTGAGCCTTTGTGTCCCTTCTGCGTCAACCACACGCAATCTTTGTGTCACCTCTGTTGGGGACTACGTTGCTCTTCCTTCTACCCCTCTGCTGGCTGGAAACTTCAGCTCTCAGCCTCCTGGTCTCACACCCCGGCTCCCGGCTTCTGAAACTCGATTTCCTTAGCAAGAATTCGATCTCCCTTCAGGCTCTACGCTGCCACTGCGTTAGCTTTGCGTGGCCCAACATCAGCCTCTCTGGACATCGTTTTTCCCTCTTTGCCTTGTATCCTCTGGCCCAGGAAAAACTTCCCTCCAGATGCTATCTCTGCCCCTCACTGCAGAAGATCACTTTGAATTCTCTTCCCGCAACTGTTGTGCTTCAAAAATTCGATCTTCTAATCTCCACTCGATGTGTTTTCCAAATGCCCATCAAGCCTCCTCTTATAATCCTTCTGTTGAGAACCAACGGCCCAGATTAGATCCTAATCAATGGCTCAGATCATTTTGGCTTGATCCTCGTCTTCTTCTAGAAGTTTCACCCATAGTTAGATTAATACCCTTTAATTATTTTAATTTCCTAAGTTTAGACTTAGGCACCCATTAAAAATAATTAATTATTTTAATAAAATTGTCTCCAAGTGGAATTTCCCAAAACGATTTATGGGTATTGTGGAATACATGTGTCCTAGCCTCCCTACAAATTTTGAGTCTAAGAGCACATCCGATGCTACCAGAAATCAACACTGCCTCTTAGTGAGGAATGTGCTCTAGTAATGCAACCTGTTAAAGCATCACCCTGCTCTGTAACATCTCCCTCTGCGCTTTTGATGTTTGACATCGTTGCCCACCAACTACTGTGCAAATGTTGCATCTGTATTGTTGCTGACACTGCCACTGCCAACTCTGCATCTGCACTGCAACCCTCATAATTTCTGCATCTGTGCTACTGTTGGTACTACCACTGCTAACACTGCATCTGCACTGCAATCTTCTCCAACTGCTGCTTCTACTGCATCAGCAATGGAAAAGCATCCAAAATTACTAAACTGGTGTTCAACATGATGCATCTGTTGTTGGAGTTCTGACTGCTGCTACTATCTAAGCTAAACCTCTAAAGCCTTTGCGTTGCTACTGACCTCTGCTCTGTGCCAACTGCACTGCTGCCAACTCTAGCTCTGCGTTGCTCAATCTCTGGCGCTTCTAGCCACTGCAACTGTCACTCTAACACTCCTCTGCATCAATTGACCGATCCATCCTGCTACTACTGATTTGGGCTCCCGTAGCAAGGTATTGATCCAAGAGGTGGACTCCTCAAGGATCTTGCCCATCTGCAGTTCTTTTGAACTACAGTTCTATATCACCCCACCTCTGGGCGATCATGGCAAACTCCTCCTCCTCGATCTATGCAGATGTAGCCTTCGGATCATGCTTCTCGTCCTTGTCCTTCTTCTTGAGAGGACACTGTGTAGCGTAGTGACCAAGTTCGCCACACCAGAAGCACTTGATCTTTGAAATATCTTTCTTCTTCTTCTGCTGCTCCTGCTACCCCTTAGATGCGAGGGTTGCATTCTCATCCTCCTCCTTGGCCTTTGTTCCACTGTTGTTGCTGCTACTGTCAAGTTTGCACTAGACTAAGTCTCTCCTCATCTCTTCCTGCTGAAGTGCAACCCACATCCCTTCCCAATTTGGCAATCTTTCTCTGCCCAAGATACTATGGACAAACACTTGCCCCTCTTTTGAGACTAAATCCAAGGCCAACCTCACCATCTCAGTAGGCTGAGGTGTTGACTCCACAACTGCCAACGAGTTTCGAATCTCCTGAAGCTTCGTAAGGAACAGATCAATGTGTTCCCCCTTCTGCATCTGCGTGGATCTCATCTTCTGCTCCAAGTACATCTTCTGTTGCTCGGAAGATCCTTCGTATAGCGTGGCCAAGGCTTCCCACATCTATCGAGCAGTATCCTTGCTGACAATGTGACACACTACATGATCCCTCACTCCATCAAGGATCATCCTCTTGGCCTTCGCCATCTCTCCCTTGTACATTTTGAGCGGATTTGGATCTGTGGGCTCAGCTACCACACTGTCAACATAGATCTTGAGAAAATGTTCATCCAGAAGGCATGACATCCTCGCCTTCCAGATCACATAGTTGGATGCACCATCCAACCGATCCTGATCTCTCAACCCACTGGCTGCCATCTTTGCCAATCGAAAAAGTCAAATGACCTCCTCTCTCCTCTACGCCACTGCTGGGCTAGCCTATGCACTCCCTGCTAGAGTCAGTAGATCTGTTGCCTCTTGTTGTTGCTCAGCAAATGAGAATTCGAATTCCCTGGCTAGGAATTCTCTGAGGAAGAAATTCCCTCAAGTGTCTCTCTCTCTCCCACTGATGCTATTCTGTCAGCAACTGTTGCAAAAATGTTTGCGTCCCAACTAAAGATCTTCTCTGTAAGGAAAATATGTTGCTCACCTCTGCCTCTAGAACGCTTAGATCTGGAGATCGAATTTCTTTGTCAACTCACTCAGAGAAATCGATTTCTCCTGAAAACTTCGACCTTTGGCCCAAGGACTGTGCTACCTGCTGGGGTTTTGAATTGTTGCCTCTACAGTAATTTCGAACTCCTCTTCCTTTCTACTTTTGAGCTCTTCTGCTCACGATTTGTGCTCTAATACCATGTGAAAAATCGGTTACCCGATTCCTACTGCAACAACTAATGTTAATTCTTCTAATTGTTAATTCGATTAACCAATTTACTTGTTGTGTGTTATGGCAAATATCGAATTGAATACACTGTAGCCTACACAAATAAAAACCGGGGAAACTAAATACAACACAGGAGAGAAATAGACATCACACACATCGACACAGTTATTTTTGGACAAATGTCCCCGGAAAAACCCAATGTGGGAAAATCGATGCAACAATTGAGGGTTTTATTATTATGCAGTAGTAATTATGAGTACAATTCGTTGGATGCCCAACTAGCTATCCGATACAGAGAGAAACTGGAAAAAATGAAATAGTGAGATGATCTCACCCTGTCATTGAAGATCTGGCTCTGATCTGTTGGAAGTGAGCCTCTATGTCCCTTCTATGTCATCCTCCGCGTAGAACTGTGTCAACCCCACGCAATCTTTGCATCACCTTTGTTGGGGACTATGCTACTCTTCCTTCTGACCCTCTGCTGGCTGGAAACTTCAGCTCTCAGCCTCTCGGTCTCACACCCTGGCTCCCGGCTTCTGAAACTCAATTTCCTCAGCAGGAATTTGATCTCCCTTCAGGGTCTGTGCTACCCCAGCGTCAACTCTGCGTGGCCCAGCGTCAGCGTCTCTGGACATCGTTCTACCCTCTCTACCTTGTACTCTCCGGCCCAGGAAAAACTTCCCTCCAAATACTATCTCTGCCCCTCACTGTAAAAGATCACTTCGAATTCTCTTCCCGACAACTGTTGTGCTTTAGAAATTCGATCTTCTGATCTCTACCCGATGTGTTTTCCAAATGCCCATCAAGCCTCCTCTTATAATCCTTCTGCTGAGAACCAATGGCCCAGATTAGATCCTAATCAATGGCTCAGATCATTTTGGCTTGATCCTCATCTTCTTCTAGAAGTTTCACCCACAGTTAGATTAATACCCTTTACTTATTTTAATTTCCTAAGTTTAGACTTAGCCACCCATTAAAAATAATTAATTATCTTAATAAAACAGTCTCTAGGTGGAATTTCCCAAAACGATTTCTGGGTATTGTGGAATACATGTGTCCTAGCCTCCCTGCAAATTTTGAAGCTAAGAGCACATCCAATGCTACCAGAAATCAACAAGAAGCCCACACTTGGGTTTATAATGTATAGGAGGGAGTAATCGTGGTACATGAGGTGCCCCAACCTTGATTTTTCCACCCTTCTTTATATGCCTATTGCTTTTTTATGATTTTCTTTGATTAACTTCTTGGGCTCAAGGGGTGAGAGCATGATGTATAAGATATAGCAGTGAATACCCCCTTTTAAGGTGGGGCGGTTCATTGCCCACCAGGGGTTGGGACAATCATGGGTTCCTATATGATGAAGGAGGTTCATAGAACCTGTAGGAACCAGGGTGATGGCCATGATGATGGGGTAGAGCTCATGTATTGGCTTTTGCCCATGTGCTAAATGTATTTGTCCCGACCATCTTTTACATTTTGTGGTACACTTTCTTGTTGAATGTGGCCATATATACTTTTGTGTTTCTTTTTAGCTGCATCAACCTCCGGGCTTCATTCCAGGCCATGACCCAAGGTGTGGGCAAGGGGAAGGGGCATGCTAACCCTATGTGGACCCAGTGGAGGAATGTGGACCCAGGTGGGAGAAATGATGAATGGGGTGATAATGAATGGAAAGAGGGTAATATAAGTGGATAAGGGAGCAGGACCATGCAACCAAAATCGGGGTTTCCCATGAAATACCATCCCTAGAGCCAAATGGTCAGTAAAAGAGATCCCACGGGACTAGAATCCAAGGTTAATACCTAAAAGGGGTCTAGGGGACAAAAGCATAGACCTAGCCCATTCTTTCCACCAAATCCCCCCATTAATCCATGCCCAGAAGTGTCCATGATAAGCAAACTACAATACTCAATTTCCAAATGACAAGGCATACCTTTAGATTCAGGAGGCCCACCTTCAAACATACGATCATGGCAGATGGGTGAGGGACCACATGGTTGGCTCAAGTGGCAGAGAAATGGCACAATGAGCTAGCTAGTGGCTGCAAGGGGTTGTTGGCTGCTGGCTAAGGACCATCTTGGAGAAAAAAATTCTCCTAGGGATATTACCCACAAAATGGTGGGTAACACGACCCTCCAACTCGCACTCTTGCTTTAGATTCCTTCGCATGTGTGGCAAAAAAAGAGCAGTTTTTCTGTTTCTTTCTTCTTCACTTGGACTCCTTTCTTGTAAACCCAAACCTTCTTTTCCTTGCTATCTTGCACTTCTTTTTCAGTTCGGATTGCAGATCGAATTCCTTTGATGGATGGAATCACAATAGGTCGAATGCACTTCTATATATATAGTCTCTTCAAGGTGGTCAAATCCCTTCAATGAGGCTGATTTTTCTTCTTTTGAGGTCGACTTGGTGGAGGAGTGACAAGTGACACCTTTTACATAAAAATTAATTTTCTTCTTTGATACAATGAGCCCAAGAAGGGTCTAGTACATAATGACAAGGACAATGACTCATGACACAAACCCTAGAAGCACTCAATGGGTGCTTTGACCTAGAAACAAAATAAATAAAGCATGAAACCCATGCTTATAAATAATTTTTCTTTGACAATAAATTTTCTTTTTCTTTCTTTTGACAAATACATAAGAATTACATTAGACAACAATTATGAAGACCGATACTAGTTACAACTCTCAACACTCCCTTTTAACTAGGGAGGTGTTCATAATTGTTCAACCGGTACATGGTTTGTTGAGAAATCAATGCATGTGGGTATTAGGTTTTCATTCCTCTTTTCTTGATAATTACTTGTGATTTATGTTGGCTTCTTTTACTTCTTTATTATGTTGTCTTTCATCAAACAATTACCAAATTAAATGTATATGAAGACCACAAGAACAAGAGACACAAGATGTAGGCACTCAGCTAGGGAAAAACCCCTATCTAAGGGAAAACCCAGTCCAACTCTTCCACTAGTAAATTCAAATCAAGATGAGGTAATCCACAACTCTTTAGACCTAGACAATAGAAAAAGGACTTTGACCCCCAGCTTCAGTCCAGAAACCTAGAGAAAGACCTCCTCCAATCCGCTCTTCAAATGCAACTTCAATCTAGAATTTTGGCCCCTGGCTTCAGATTTTCGGCCCCCAGGTTAAAAATTTCAGACCTGCAACTAATTCAGAAATTTCGACCCCTAGCTTCAATTTGAAAACGCTAGCAAACTTCACACGTGTGAGAGAGATGCCCAGAAATTCTTCTTTCTTGGATTATGTCTTCTTCTCTTGCACTTCGCTCTCCTTTTTGTCCTCTTTCTCTATGTAGATCGAACTTGTGTGAGTGTGCTTCCAAGCGAGTCGAGCTCCCTTTATTTATACTGCTTACATGAGGTCAAATTGCCTCCAATAGGGCCAACTTCTCCAAGACAGGGCCAACTTGGTGAGGAGGGACAAAATTACAATTTTGACTCAAAAATAAATTTCTTTACATGATACAAAAGCCCAATAAGGGTCTAATAAATGTGACAATGACTCTTCTAACCCTCGACAAAGCCTAGAAGCCTTCAATGGAGGTTATGACCTAGAAAATAAATGAAAGAGCATGAAACCCACGCTTCAATAATATTTTTCTTTTACAATAAATTTTCTTTTGACAAATACAATTATGAAAACCGACACTAGTTACATTCTTCAACATGGTTGACCTTAATTTGAAATGTTCCAAGAAGAGTACAACAACATACACAATGCTAGATACCATCAAGGCCAAACAAATTGCCAAGGTATCACATCAAAGATTCAAGTGTCAAGACACTATTTCAAGAATCCAGGTGTCATCACTAAGACACCAATTCAAGGATCCAAGTGTCATTTCCAAGACACTAATTCAAGGAGCTAAGACACTAACAGGGACTAAGGTGTCATCAAGGCATCATGCCACTATAGGTACCATCAGGCTACAGCCCTGGTATCAAATCAATAGGATATAGATACCATCTAAGCCTCCATGCCAAGACACCAACCCTTATAGGGATCCAGGTATCATCATGGTCAACACTAAAACAAAGCTCCATAAGACCAAGATACCCTCCCACATTGAGATTTAGACATCATCAAGGCCAAACTATAACTAAGATCTCAATATCAACCAAGCCAAGATGTCCTCACAAGTACCATCATATAGGCATGCCACTTAAGGTACTCATCTCTCCCTCTCAACCAAATCAATCCAAGCATGCTTATCAAATATTCAAACTTCTCAAGGAGAGATCAACACATCAACTATTTGTTCATTCATTTGAACATATTGTCGCCTCATGACCCCAACCACATCCAACATATTAGTTCTTATTATCGATATGCTAGCACAATCTACACGGTCCTCAACCATTCTGATGCTACTTAGGTCATCACAATATCCAAACAAATCTTGACGGAAGCTTCCTTCTCCAACTTCACCAGCAGCACCAAACTCAGCTTCAGCACTTCTCAAAACAACCAAATCTTATTCTCAACACATCAATACCAGCAGTGCCTTAGTTATTCTTCGATCTCATTTTCTCCTTACTATACGTATGGCTAACACATCATGTCCTCCCTCTCAATTATGGAGGATATACTTTCCTTCATCCAAGCTCTTTCTTAACTAGGGGGATAATTTTATCAACAACTTTATTCTTCCAACTACACAAGCTTTTTCTTTTGCATCATCATATCATTGGAGAACTTCGACCTTCCAAAACTTCTTTCTTTATCTTCATATGGCAACAAGGTTATCTTTCAAACATCAATGTAATCTTCAATGTTATCAGGGTTCTTACAACTCCCTCTTTCCATCATGCTCAACATCATCATAAGGTCATCATCAAGTATGAGGTAGGCATACCTCTTTACAACCTCTTGCAAACTATGTACCTACAAATCTTATCAACAAGTACGACCAAGTACAAATATACAAGAGCATGAAATTAACTTTATCAATGAGAGCATCTAGGGTTATCAAAAACTTCAAACAAGAAAATAAACCTTGGATATTCAAAACCTAAACCTTATTAAGGTTTCAATTGTACGAAAGCATCTAGGGTTTCTCTTTCAAGTCCTAGAATCTTATTTCAACTTTTACTAGGGTTTTTATCATAAACCCTAGATAATATCATCAAACCCTAAAAATCTAGGGTTTTATTGTATGCCCTAACAAACCCTAAAAATCAAAAGGCTAGGGTTTCACCAAAAATGAACAAATAGCAAAAGATAGTTATTACAAGGGTTAATTTAATCTAAACACCTTAACAAAAGAATCTTTACGATTCTATAGCAAAACCATAGACATGAGAGAGTTACTAAAGAAAATTTTAAAGACAAAATGATCATACCTTTTTTTATGATAAGGACTTGCCACAAATCTTGTGACCTTATACATACTTTGAGTTGCTCTTTTTACAAACCTTGAAGGGCTTACTTTGCAACAAAGCTTCTCAAGTCTTTCTCTGAATCTAACCACAATCCTTTCTTCTATAGAATATACCAGCAATTCTTTTTCCAAAGAAAACACAAGGAAAAGATTATAATCAATCATCAAAAATAAAGCTAAATATGTATAGAGGGAATCAACAAAATAATGAAAGAAATAAGGAATACTTATCTTTTGTGAAAAGGTGGAAGCTCCCTCTTGATCTTGCATCAATCTAGTTTTGTGAGGGATTTCTTCAACTTATCAAAACAACTCAAGAATTTTCTAACAAAACATATTAGATCTATAAACCCTATAAAGCAAAAAGAAAGATTGTTCCTAGAGTCAAACATAAGAGAAATTTTGCAAGACCTAAACAATAACCTATACTATAAGCAAAGGATATACAAGGGATAATATCCCTAAAGACTTAATAGAATAAGTCTTTGACTTCAGAGTCCTCAGTTTTGGTCTTCTTTAGAGGAGCTTCATCAACTGTAACTATAGCTTGGTCTCTTTCTCTCTTGTTCTTCAGATTATTGGGGCATTGGTTCTTATAATGTCCCATCTTGTGACAATGATAGCATTCTATTTTGGAAAGGTCAATCTTCCCATGATTTTTCTTTGACCCTTTAAACTTCTTATTTCCTCCTTTCTTCTTGAAATGAGCAGAGTAGGCATTTGAGGTATTTTCTTCATCTTCTTGCTTACCTCCTATCAAGGAAAGATGAGCTTCTTCTTGAATATAGGCAGACCACATTTCTTCAAAGGAGGGAGAATTTTTCCAACTACTAATTCCAGCTACAAAGGCATTCCAAGACTTTGGTAGTCCTAGAAGGGCAGCAATCATAAGTTCCTTATCAAGGATTATTTCATCAACTGCTTGTAGTTCATCTCTTATATGGGTAATTCTTACAAAATAAGAGGACATTGTATCATCTTTGGTCATTTTGACAGTTTGAAGTTCATTCATTAGACTTGCCACTTGTCCAATATTCTTGATTGAAAATAACTTGGATAGAGAATCATACATTTTCTTTGAAGTATCTAGAGTGGATATGTAGGGAATCAAGTTGTCTTTAGCTCCATCCACAATTAGGTTCATGGCTACTTCTCCTTTCCAGCGTCATCAGTGGGTTCTTTGACTTTTCCTTGTACTAATTCCAATACTTTATTCCTTAGAAGGATGAGGTCCATCATTGTCTTCCATGTTCTAAAATTAGAGGCTCCTTGAAGTTTGTTCTCAGATTTCATTGATGATGCCATAGGAATACTTGTAAATGTCACCCTTAATAGATATCTTTGAAGACTTCAAAAGGTTCTCTTCTTACAGTAGACAAAGACTAGTATATGATCTTCCCAAGACTTCCTTCCTTCTTGTAGATGAAATCCTTCAATAGATTTTCAAAGGTTTAAAAGATAAAACTTCACTTCTCCTTATGATCTACCTTGAAAACTTCTCTTGAATCCTTCCTTAAGATGATGAGAGCTATTGATCTTCAAGCTGCCTTTTTCTTCTTCTACTTCACCTTAGCTTTGATACCATGTTAGAAAATTGGAAAAGCAGAAAGATTTTCTTATCTTGATAATTACTTGTAATTTCTTTGTATTCTTATTATCTTCTTTTATCTTTTTATCATCAAGAAACTACCAAAAAGTAAATGCATGAAGATCAAAACAACAAGGACATAGGATGTAGGCTCTCAGCGAGGGCAAAACCCCTCTTCTAGGCAAAAACCTAAAATTCTCCTCTTCTCCAAGAACCAAATCAAATGAGACAACCAAGACCCTTTGACCAAGACAAAGTGTGAAAATTCCTAGATCTAACAATCTTAGGAATCTTACTACAGCCAACTGAATCTGCTTCACCTAGATTGTAAATTATATTACAAACTTATTTCAGATTTCTTCTTGGAACATTGAGGTAAATTACTGAAGCAACCTACACCAAATTAAATATGATTTTGAAACATAGAAACTGAGCAAGGAAATACAAACACATAGGACACCGTTATTTTTGGACAAATGTCCCCGGAAAAACCCAATGCAGGAAAACCGGTGCAGCAGCTCTGAGGGTTTTATTATTATGCAAGAGAAAATCTGAGTACAATTCTAGGATGCTCAACTAGCAATCCAATACAGAGAGAATATTGGACAAAAGATTAGTGAGATGATCTCACCCTGTCATTGGGAGAATCAGTGACTGATCCTGCTGAACTGGAGGCTTTGTGTCACCCTTTGTGTGGCCTCTGCGCAAAACTGCGTCACTCCCGACAGTTTCTGCGTCACCCCTACTAGGTATTACGCTGCCCCTCCCAGATCCTCTGCTGGCTGAGAAAATCGATCTTTAGCCTCCTGGACTCACACCTCACCTTCCGAAAACTGAAACTCGACTTCCCTGAGTAGGAAACTCGACTTCCTCTCAAGGACTGTGTTGCCTCTGTGTCAACATTGCCTAGGTCAATGTCAGCCTTTGTTTGGACATCTTTCTGTCCTCTCTCTGCCTCATACTCTCCAGAAATTCCTTCTTCCGGATTTTCACTGCCCCTCTGCTGCAAGAAATCTCCTCAATCGATTTTTCCTCCTGAGAACTTCTCACTTCAGAAAATCGATTTCTTGATCTCTCTTGGTGTGTTTTCCAAATGACCCTCAAGCCCCTTCTTATATCTTCCTATTGGACAACCAACGGCCTACATTAAATCCTAATCAAAAGCTCAGATCAATTTGACTTGATCTCCATCTTTATCTAGAAGATTCACCCACAATTAGATTAATACCCATTAATATTTTAATTTTCCTATAAGTTTAGACTTAGGAACTCCATTAAAAATATTAATTATTTTAATAAAATCGTTTCTGGGTGGAATTTCCCAAAACTGTTTCTAGGTTCTTTTGAATGCATGTGCCCAAGCCTCCTTGCAAAATTTGAGGCCTAGAGCACATCCGATGCTACCCCAAATCAACACTCCCTCTTAGCGAGGAATGTGCTCTAGCAATATACTGCTGCTGCATATTGCGCCAACTCTGAAGCATCATCTTCTGCGTTGTTGATGTCTGACATGTTGTCCACCAACCACTGCGATGTTGCTGCAATTGTACTACTGCCTTGGACACTGCCACTGCCAATGCTACATTTGTACTACAACTCCCTCTCAAATGTTGTATCTGCTATGCTGCTAGCACTGACACTACTAACACTGCATCTGTACTGCAACTCAATTGTTGAGAGAAGCAACTAAAAACACCCAAAACTAAACAAGTATCCAGTGGATACACCTCGGTGCTGAAAGCTTGACTGCTACTAGTCCCACGCTGTCTTCTGAAGCCACTGCTCTACTGAAGCTTTGCACTATGCCTCCACGTACTGCTGCCTCTCTGCTCTGCGCTCCTAACTACTGCATTTGTTGCTCCAACATTCCATGGCACCAACTGAAAACTCCTTCATCCCACTACGACTGATCATGGGCTCCTGTAGCAAGGTGATGATCCAAGAGGTGGATTCCTCAAGGATGCTGCCCATCTGTAGCTCTTTCGAACTACAGCTCCAAATCAGCCCATCTCCCTCCTGGAGGTATGTTCATTGTCATGGCAAACTCCTCCTCCTGTTCGATCTTTGCGGCTGCAACCTTAGGATCGTGCTTCTCATCCTTGTCCTTTTTCTTCAAAGGACACTGGAATGCATAGTGGTCCATCTCGCCACATCTTAAACACTTCACCTTAGAGGCGTCCTTCTTTCGCCTCTGTTGCCCCTGCTAACCCTTTGACGCAAGGGTTGCGTTATCCTCCTCCTCTACTTTGGGCTTCGAACCACTGTTGCTACTGCTTCCGTCAAGTTTGACCTTGACCAGGTCTCTTCTTAACTCTTCTTGTTTTAGAGTTGCCCACATCTCATCCCAATTTGGCAATGTTGCTCTTCCCAGGATGCTTTGGACAAAGACTTGTCATTCATCCGAGACAAAATTTAAAGCAAGTCTCACTAACTCTGAATCCTGAGGTGTATGCCCCGCAACCGACAACTCATCACGGTTCTCCTTCAACTTCGTGAGGATTGGATCCACACGTTCTCCCTTCTGCATCTGAGCATATCTCAACTTTTGTTCCAAGTACATCTTCTGCTGCTCGGAAGATCCCTGATACAATGTGGCCAAGGCAACCCACATCTCCTTTGCAATCCCTATGCTAGCAACGTGCCATACCACATGATCCTTGACTCCATCTAGGATCATCCTCTAGGTATTCACCATTTTAGATCTGTACTTCTTCAGCGAATCTGCATCTGCAGGTACAACTACCACACCATCAACATACGTCTTGAGGGCATGCTCATCTAGAAGGAAAGACATTATAGCCTTCCAGATGACGTAGTTGGATGCTCCGTCCAACCTATCCTGATCCCTCAAGCTAATGGTTGCCATATCCTCTGAACATTGTCGAACAACTCCCTCTTTCTCCCTACTGCGTAGCTTCTAGGCTGGCTTACGTACTCCCTGTGGAACTTGTAAGTCTGTTGCTCCTCTGCTGCCCAGTAAATGAGAAATATTGGTTTCCTCGGCAAGAAATCACTAAGGGAGTATTCCCTCACTATGCAATCTGCTTCCTTTCAACGACTTTTCTGCCCAACACTCAACTTGCAGAAAAATGCATCCCTCTAGCTCTGTGTTGAGGCTGTGCGTGGCTCCCTTTGCCTCGGCAAATTCTAGATCCGGTAGTCTTACCTCTCTGTCGGCTCACTCAGAGAGAGAAACCCACGAAAATATAGCCCTCCTGGCTAGAACTATGCAATCCCTCAGGGGATTCAAACTGCTGCTTGCTGCAGCAAGTTGGACCTTGCTTCAGTGCTAGATCTTCTCTTTCCTGTTTCACATCAACAGCTCTGATACCATGTGAAAATTCCTAGATCTAACAATCTCAGGAATCCTACTATAGCCAACTGATCTACTTCACCTAGATTGTAAATTATATTACAAACTTATTTCAGATTTCTTCTTGAAACATTGAAGTAAATTACTTAAGTAGCCTACACCAAATTAAATATGATTATGAAACATAGAAACTGAGCAAGGAAATACAAACACATAGGACACCGTTATTTTTGGACAAATGTCCCCGAAAAAACCCAATGTGGGAAAACCGGTGCAGCAACTCTGAGGGTTTTATTATTATGCAGGAGAATCTGAGTACAATTCTAGGATGCTCAACTAGCAATCCAATACATAGAGAATACTGGACAAAATATTAGTGAGGTGATCTCACCCTATCGCTGGGAGAATCAGTGATTGATCCTGTTGAACTGGAGGCTCTGCGTCACCCTTTCTGTGGCCTCTGCGCAGAACTGCGTCACTCCCAGCAGTTTCTGCGTCACCCCTGCTGGGTATTACACTGCCCCTCTTCTGGATCCTTTGTTGGCTGAGAAAATAGATCTTCTGCCTCACGGACTCACACCCCAGCTTCCGACAACTAAAACTCGACTTCCCCGAGAAGGAAACTTGTTAAAATTGTCAACTAGGGCCAAACTCCACATGGGTCATCTTATTTATGACAGCTGATATTTTTCTTGGATTCCTCTCTCCAAGAGGTGTAGGATTGATCTAAAGATCATCCAATTCCGACATGTACAAATGAAGATATGAATTTATTTATATTATGGACAAATTGTCAAGGTCGGCCAGCAAGCAAAACAGGTATTCAAACCCCCAGCTCATCCTCAACGTTGCATATAAAAGGAGGAGACCTCAAGTCATTTTATCATCATCTCATCTTCACTCATCTCTCTCTCCTCACTTGATTGGGTACGCAAATTTGGGCAACTGTCTCTCACACGTGCGAAGGAAGGAGGATCTGTTTCACTGTTTGACTGCGTTGACCAACATTGACCGAATTGCAGAACTGTTGTTTGCCCTCTAACATTGACCTGTTTTGACTGCGAATTGGGTGAGGTATCTTCTCCTTGGCAGGCCACAGATCTGGGCACTGAAATCGAGGTGATCTGACCTCTCATTTGACCAGCGTTGACTGCCCTAGGTTTGGCCGCAGTTTGACTTTCGTTGACCAATTTTTGACTAGACTTTTTTAGACTATTTTGGGCTGATTGGGCTTGCTGTTGGAGGCTGAAGTTGACTGGGTTTGATCGAGCTATTTAGAGGAAGTATTCTACCCTGTTTGACCAGCGTTGACTTTTCTGGTTAGGGCTTCTTACTGTTGTCATAAATTATCAGATTTGTAATTTGTACTATCTCTCTCTCTGCTGAACTATTGAAGAATATAAGAAGAATTGATCAAGGGTTTCCCCACATTGGGGTTTGTCCCTGGCTGGTGCCACATCTTGTGTCCTCTTGTCTTGGCTTGTCTTCTACTATTTATGTTTATGTTCTATCTGCGTTTTACTATCTTGCTGATGTGATTGCTAAACTAGATATTGATATTATGCTAATAAAGAAATTGAAGTAAATTGCTCTTAAGCATAGAACATACCATTGTTACCTAAAATTAACATGGTATCAGAGCTGAGGTGAAGACAAAGCCCAAGCAAGAGTGAAAGAGCAATCACCAAAGATAGTTGGACAAGGACAAAATGGCTCAATGGGTTCCTCATCCCACTTCCCAGCTAAAGACAAGCTCCGTGAAAAATCTGATTATCATGGATGGAAGATGTCTCTAGACTTGACCTTGGAAGAACAAGAAGTGTTGGACTATGTGAAAAGTAAAATCCCTGAGCCTCCTTCAAATGCACCAGCTGTTGCGAAGACCAAGTACAATAAGGCTGAAGTCAAAGCAAAGAAGATTGTCAGGGATTCCATTGACAAGCGTTTGGTGGCCTACATCTCCGATTTGAACACCTCCAAGGAGATCTACGACAGGTTGGTCAACATGTTCAAGGCTAGTGATGCAAATCAAATTTTATTTATCAAAAATAAATTGAAGGATATTAAGAAGGGCAAGGACGAGGATATACAATCCTACTTCTTAAGGATCACTAAGATCAAGAATGATTTACTTTCGATTGGAGAGGTCATTCCTGACAGGGAACTTACTATCACTACCCTTGGAGGACTCCCACCCGAGTGGTATATATATTTAGAACCACTATTCTCAATAATGATCGAATTCCAGGGTTTGAAGAATTGGTGTCGAGATGCATTCAAGAAGAAACAAGAATGGTGGAGCAATAAATGCCTTCTAATAGAAGCAACCCCACTGCTTTCTCCGCTCATGCCAAAAGGAGAAATAATGCGGGGTCTAAAATTCATTTCAATGGAAAGCCTAGATCTAAGGGTGGAAGGAAGGGCAAGTGCTTTGTTTGCAATAAGTTTGGCCACTATGCAAGGGAGTGTCCAAATAGAAGGGACACATCACATGATGATGATCATAATCATTCTAGGGGCAACTTCAACCACAACAATCAAAGGAATGGCAAGTTCAATGGCAAAGGAAAAAGGAATGTAGGACATCAAGGAAATGGTCAACCCTCCAAGAAAGCAAGGAACTCCAGGTATGAAGAATCAAATGTTGTTAATAATAAGCAAAAGGATCACTATCTTATATCGGCCCTCTCCACTACCTCTCCACCGGACACTTTGGGGAATTGGCTAATTGATAGTAGTGCCTCAAGGAACTTCACCGGATACAAGAAAGCTTTCTCTAATCTGATAGAGAAGGAGACAAACATGGAGATTATCCTTGGAGACGATGCCACCTATCCCGTGAAGGGAGTAGGGAATGTTACCCTTCAATTGAATCAAGGTAACACTATTCATTTACAAGAAGTTCTATATGTACCTGATCTCAAGAAGAACCTGGTGTCCATTTCGGCAATGGAAGACAAAGGATACAAGGTGGCATTCATCGATGGAAAGGTATGTGTTATGAAAAGGAATTTTAAAGATGCTTTTACTCTTGGGTTCAAGGTTGACACTTTGTATCAAGTTGGAGGAAGTCCATTGGGAGCCATGTCTTGCGACACATCTCTACAATTTGAACTATGGCACCGAAGGTTTTCCCATCTTCATTATAAGGCTCTACCCGATGTGAGACAAATGGTGACAGGTATGCCCAAGTTCAAAGTAGAGCATGAAGGTGTATGTCCGGGATGTGCCGAAGGAAAACTTACAAGGGGACCATTCCTCTCAAGTATTAGCAAGACCACAGATATATTGCAGTTGATCCACTCCGAGATATCTGGTATGATGCCCATAAACTCTTTGGGAGGATACTTATATTATCTCACCTTTACAGATGATTATTCTCGCAAGACCTGGATCTATTTCTTGAAAAAGAAGGATGAAGTGTTCACCTGGTTCCGTCACTTCAAAGCCATGATCGAAAACCAATCCAAGAAGAAAATCAAGATATTGAGGACTGATAATGGGACTGAGTACGAATCAAATGAATTCCATGATTATTGCAGAGAAGTTGGCATTAAGAGGGAGACTACAACACCATACACTCCTGAGCAGAATGGTGTGGCTAAAAGGAAGAATCATACTATTGTAGAAGTTGTTCGTGCCATGCTTCATGATCAAGGGCTTCCGAAGTTCCTATGGGCTAAAGCTACAAATACCGCCGTGTATGTTCAAAACCGATGCCCTCATCAAGCATTGGACTCCAAGACTCCTGAAGAAGTGTTCACTGGTAAGAAACCCAATGTCTCTCATTTTAGAATTTTTGGAAGTCTCGTATATTTTCATGTGTTGAAAGAGAAAAGAAGCAAATTGGGTGCATCAGGGAAGAAAGGAATCTTTGTGGGCTATAGTGAAAATTCTAAGGGTTATAGAATTTATGTGGCTGGTCAAAGGGAAGTTGAGATAAGTCATGATGTCACCTTTGACGAAGATATGGCCCTCAGCAAGATCAACAACCTTCCTATCCCAAGGAAGGACAAAGAAGCTGACACCGGAAAACAAGGTGCAAAAGAAGATGAAACGATGCCGAATGTTGATGAACCTATGGATCCTATTGATCCTCCTCCTCAAGAGCCCTCCTCCTCCAAGAGGAGACCCTCATGGCTTAGGGAGACTCTCGAAGATGCCGAGAGACATATTGCACCAAAGGGGACTTTCCGTGAGAGCAAGAAGCCGAACAAGTATCAAGGATACTTGACTATCATGAGCACTATCATTCAAAATGAGCCTTCATCATTTGAAGAAGTTGTGAAGCAACAAGTATGGAAGGATGCTATGAATGAAGAGTACGAGTCAATTATGAAGAATGATGTCTGGGATGTGGTCCCTAGACCCCAGGACAAATCGGTTGTCACCTCTAAGTGGCTCTACAAAATCAAGCATGGAGCTAATGGAAGTGCAGAAAAGTTCAAGGCTCGCTTTGTTGCTCGAGGCTTCTCTCAAAAGGAAGGTGTAGATTACAATGAGATATTTGCACTTGTTGCCCGATACACCACCATCCACTCGATCATAGCCTTTGTTGCCTCGCAAGGATGGAACCTACATCAAATGGATGTCAAGACCGCTTTCTTGCATGGTTCGATCAAAGAGGAAGTCTATGTGGAACAACCCAAGGGGTTTGAGGTTCATGATTGAGAATCTCATGTATGCAGGTTGAAGAAAGCTCTCTATGGCTTGAAGCAAGCACCCCGGGCTTGGTATGAGAGGATTGATAGCTATCTGATGAAGCTAAGATTCACTAGAAGTGAAGCCAATCCAAACCTTTACTTTAAGGTTGAAAATGATAAACCTCTCATACTGGTACTTTATGTGGACGATCTCTTTCTAACAAGTGCAAACCCTCTCATTCACAAATGTAAGAGGGAGTTGGCTTCTGAATTTGAGATGAAGGACCTAGGACTGATGCACTACTTCCTAGGGTTGGAGGTCTGGCAAAAGCCAGGAGAAATTTTCCTATCTCAAGGAAAATATGTTGTGAAGATATTGGAAAGATTTGGGATGGTAGACTGCAACCCTGTGACTACCCCGATGGAACTTAACTTCAAGAAGTTATGTGGTAGTGCTGCCGGACCTGAATTGGGAAATGCTTTTGAGTATCGTCAACTCATAGGAGCACTGATGTTCTTAGTGAACTCCTGTCCGGACATATGTTTTGTAGTTAATACGTTGAGCCAATATATGGTTGAGCCTCATCATATACATTGGATTGGTGCCAAGAATCTTCTGAGATATCTTCGGGGCACAATCACTCATGGACTGAGATACACTGTCGGAGATGTGAGGCTGCATGATTATTCTGATGCTGATTGGGCTGGCGGTATGGTGGATCACAAGAGCACTTCTGGATGTTGTTTTCTTTGGGCTCTGCTTCGATATCCTGGATGAGTAGGAAGCAGAAATCGGTTGCCTTGAGCACTATTGAGGCCGAATACATAGCTGCTAGTATGGCCTCCTGTGAAGCTGTTTAGTTGAGGAATCTCTTTAGTGAGCTGTTTGGACATGTGTTGGATACCACTGTGATCCTCTGTAACAACCAGAGTGGGATCCAATTATCAGAGAATCTCGTGTTTCATGATCACTCCAAGCATATAGATATCAGGTACCACTTTATTCGGGATATGGTACAACGAGGAGCAATAAGGCTCCATCACATTGGGACTGATGAGCAGGTCTTCAATATTATGACAAAGCCCCTGGGGAAGGTCAAGTTCTTGGCCTTCCGAGAACAACTTGGAGTCGTGGAGAGACCCTCTTATGAGGGTCTTGTATGAGATGGACATTGAGCTCTGGGAGCTCCGAGTACTTCTTGGAACGATGAGCAACCATAGGGTGAGTGGTTCAACCTTCCCCTAGTGGTTTGTTGTGTACACGGTGAGTGGTTCAGCCTTCCCCTGCGATACCCCTTGGCGACAAGTAGGCAGGATGAGAGGTTCATCCTTCTCCTGCTGAGACATCCTAACCATGCAGTCTGGGACTCATGGGAAGTACCTCTCATCTGGCGAATGAGTAGGGAAATGAGGATAGTGACCGTAGTTCTATTGATGGACGCATCGTGTACTACCGTACTCCCTATGCTAGGATGACCGATATTGGTCTGGGATCAATTGGAACTGACTTCGGGTCAGTAAGAGTGGTATGAGACACTCTCTTTTATCTGGGACTAACTTCGGGTCAGTAGAGAATAGTATGATACATTCTCGATCACTTCTTCTTCTTCATAGTTCAGCAAAGCAGAGCAGTGCATTGATGGCAGAGATAGTACAGATTGGCAGATGGATTAGCAGATGGAGTTCTCCCTAGTTGAGAGGGAGTGTTAAAATTGGCAACTAAGGCCAAACTGCACATGGGTCATCTTATTTATGACAGCTGATATTTTTCTTAGATTCCTCTCTATGAGAGGTTTAGGATTGATCTAAAGATCATCCGATTCCAACATGTACAAATGAAGATATGAATTTATTTATATTATGGACAAATTGTCAAGGTTGGCCAGCAAGCAAAACAGGCATTCAAACCCCCAGCTCATCCTCAATGTTGCATATAAAAGGAGACCTCAAGTCATTTTATCATCATCTCATCTTCACTCATCTCTCTCTCCTCACTTGATTGGGTACGCAAATCTGGGCAGCTGTCTCTCACACGTGTGAAGGAAGGAGGATCTATTTGACTGCATTGACCAACATTGACCGAATTGCAGAACTATTGTTTGACCTCTAGCGTTGACCTGTTTTGACTGCGGATTGGGTGAGGTATCTTCTCCTTGGCAGGCCGCAAATCTGGGCACTGAAATCGAGGTGATCTAACCTCTCATTTGACCAACGTTCACTACCCTAGGTTTGGTCGCAATTTGACTTTCGTTGACCAGCTTTTGACTAGACTTTTTCAGATTGTTTTGGGTTGATTGGGCTTCTTGTTGGAGGTCGAAGTTGACTGGGTTTGACCGAGTTGTTTAGAGGAAGTATTCTGCCCTGTTTGACTAGCGTTGACTTTTCTGGTAAGGGCTTCTTGCTGTTGTCATAAATTATAAAATTTGTAATTTGTACTATCTCTCTCTTTGCTGAACTATTGAAGAATATAAGAAGAATTGATCAAGGGTTTCCCCACATTGGGGTTTGTCCCTGGCTGGTGCCACATCTTGTGTCCTCTTGTCTTAGCTTGTCTTCTACTGTTTATGTTTATGTTCTATCTGCATTTTACTATCATGCTGATGTGATTACTAAACTGGATATTGGTATTGGGCTAATAAAGAAATTGAAGTAACTTGCTCTTAAGCATAGAACATACCATTGTTACCTAAAATTAACAAAACTCGACTTCCCCTCAAGGACTGCGCTGCCTCTGTGTAGGCCAGTGTCAGCCTTTCTCTGGACGTCTTTCTGTCCTCCCCCTGCCTCATACTCTCGGAAATTCCTTCTTTCAAATTCTCCTTGCCCCTCTGCTGCAAGAAATCTCCTCAATCGATTTTTCCTCCTGAGAACTTCTCACTTCAGAAAATCGATTTCTTGATCTCTCTTGGTGTGTTTTCCAAATGACCCTCAAGCCCCTTCTTATATCTTCCTATTGGACAACCAACAGCCTAGATTAACTCCTAATCAAAGGCTCAAATATATTTGACTTGATCTTCGTCTTTATCTAGAAGATTCACCCACAATTAGATTAATACCCATTAATATTTTAATTTCCTAAGTTTAGACTTAGGAACTCCATTAAAAATATTAATTATTTTAATAAAATCATTTCTAGGTGGAATTTCTCAAAATGGTTTCTGGGTTCTTTGGAATGCATGTGCCCAAGCCTCCCTGCAACATTTGAGGCCTAAAGCACATCTGATGATACCCCAAATCAACACAAAAAACTCCTCCAATCCACCAAGTCAATCTCCCAACAAAGTCCTTCCAAGATGACAAAGGTATGCTTCAAGCCAACGAAAGTCAATTCTCTTCAATACTGCATCAAACACAGATTTCAGCATCCTGCATCAAAATTTCAGCCTCTACTGCAAACCTACAATTTTCGGCCTTGCAACTCGCAATCCTGCTTCAAATTCCTTTGCACATGTGGCTGAAAAAGAGCAATTTTTCGGTTTCTTTCTTCTTCGCTTGGACTCCTTTCTTGAAAAGACAAGAATTTATTTTCCTTGATACCTTGCACTTCTTTTTCACTTCAGATTGCAGATCGAATTCCTTTGATGGATTGAACCACAATAGATCGAATGCACTTCTATATATATAGTCTCTTCAAGGTGATCGAATCCCTTCAATGAGGCTGACTTGTCTTCTTTTGAGGCCAACTTGGTGGAGAAGTGATAAGTGACACCTTTTGCATAGAAAATATTTTTCTACTTCGATACAATGAGCCCAAGAAGGGTCTAGTACATAATGAAAAGGGCAATGACTCATGACACAAAGCCTAGAAGCACTCAATTGGTGCTTTGACCTAAAAAATAAATAAATAAAGCACAAAACCCATGCTTAAAAATAATTTTTCGTTGACAATAAATTTTCTTTTTCTTTCTTTTGACAAATACATAAGAATTATATTAGACAACAATTACGAAGACCGATACTAGTTACATTTCTCAACAGATAAGACTCCTACGCAACCTTCTTTTGGAGACTTGATGCAGCACCGGATGAGACACTTGTTAAAGGCTCGATCACAAGCAGTTGGGGCTCGAATTGTGTGATGATTTGCTCCCTCTCATCTACACTTATTCTCCACATGGCAGAGACTAATCCACAGTGGTAACTCACACCATCCAGTTAAGGGAACACGCACAGGCAGAGAAGGATGTACGTTGGCCTTAAGGGAATCCTCCACAACAATTAGCAGCCACTTGGAGAACACGACCTCCTTGAGATCTTCACCTATTTTCCACTTGTTGGATTGATTTGCGTTGGAATGTGCTCCCATTTATTATATAAATAATCCCATTGGGCTCTCTATTTCCCATGGTTGGAAGCTCTAGTTGTGAAATTTACTTAATTGGAGCAACTGGAACTTTAATATTCTATCTACTAGAGATTATTTGTCGTCGAAAATTTAATTACGGTAAATAACAATTAATTCACTACTGCAATCTTCACAAATAAATACAGGATCTGAGAAATAATTCACACAAAAAAAAATTATTAACACTGGTATTTTTGGACAAATTGTCCCTAGAAAAACCCCGAAGGGAGAAACAATTTTGCAGATGAGGGTTCATATTATTCTTCACTAAAAATTGAGAATTACAATCTACTTGCCTCTCACTGGAAAAGCTTCGGAAAATATTTTTCTCTTCAAAAAATTAATCTGGAAACACAAATGTCTCCCTCTGCAGGTGTATTCAGCCTCCTTGTGCAACTCACACTCCTCCTGGCAACTCACACTGGCTACTCCATAAATTTGCACTGCCTCTGGGAAAATTCCTCAGCAAGTGAAACAACCTCCAACGCTTCGTCTGACCCACTCGCTCTACCTCTGAGTGATAGATCCAACACTGGCAAACTGAAACAAGCTCCTCTTTGTCACTCACACTGGCTAACTGGCTACTCGCACTATTGAATTCGACCTCCTCTTTTGTAGATGAAATCAATCTCCTTCCTCCCATTGGAAACTGGAAATCACTGAGAAAATTCCTCCGGAAATTTTCTCCTCAATCTTCTCTGTTGAAACCCTTATGTCGGTGTCTTCCTCGCTCAAACTGTGCCCTTGCTAATCACTGCAACTAGGTGATTCGAACTGCTTGATTTATTCTCCAAAGCCCCATCAATTTTCTCTTATAATGTCTTGTTAGGAAACCAATGACCATGATCTAATCTCAATCAATGGTTAAGATCATCTTCACCCCATCTAGTGACTTTTCTGGAAGTCTCTAGAGCAAAATCGATTTTCCTCAATTAATCTAATTTAATTAACCAGTTTTCCTAAGTTAGACTTAGGAAAATATTTAATAATTGGCTAACTAATCTTATTGAAGCATTTTACTTAGAAATAATTTATGGGTCTTGGAGATAATTATCCTCCCATGTTCGTTAGGCTCTTAGACACCATAAAGACTAGAACACTTGTCTGTTGCTACCACAAACTAACACTGGCTTGGGCATACTCTGTTGAAATTTCTTGATTTAAATATTGAAAGTCTTTGGGGGTTATATTGGCTTTCATGGTGGTGAATGCTCTTGGTGTATGAGGTAACATTGTACATTTCTTAATGGTTTTGATATTCTTATTCATATGAGTTTTCTATCTTGCTTACACTTATTTGTATCTCAGCGTGAAGGCAATATTGCCTAGGGAGGAGGAACTACAACTACTTGTAGTTCCTCTTAGATTTGTCCATCTTCTAGACGTGATTTAGGCTTGTGGATTCTCAGTTGAACCACAAGTCAAATCTAGTCATTAGAAGGGCAAGTGCTCTTGGTACTGATCATTGTATTGCAAGGATTCGATTTGTTGTGTGCAGGCTACTAAATACTTGGAGTTTGGGGACATTGTTGGCTAGACTAGCCAACTCCAAGTTAGCCAAGGAGTCCCACGTACAAGTTGCCTTGAGTTCACCCTTGGACCTTCAAGAGGATCACAAAAAGGGCTTCAAAGTGCCCACATTCCTTCTTCCTCCCATCCTCTTCAATTTGAAATTTTTGGTTACTTATTTTGTGCAAGTGTTGAAGATTTGAGCAATAGGCTCCATATTTAGACCGTTGTCCCAACAATGGTCCTATTTGTCCAAAGAAGAACCAAGTTTACTTGGTTCTCCTTGGGCAAATTAGGGTTGTGCTTCACTTATTTAAATCCACAGTATTTGCTGATTACTAACTCCAAAATAGGCTGAGTTTTGACACTTTTTCTTGAGTTTTTATTAGCTGATTTTTAACTTACCTCCCCGTTGTCTCCTTGGCAGATTCACAGGCAGTGAATGTGGCTTTGAGACTGTTGTATAGACTCTCATTTTGACTGTCCATTTGGGACAGAGTTTTTTTTAGCAGCAAGGATCAGCTTTGAGTGCCCTTTTGAGGCCGATTGCTGGGCTAATTTGCAGGAATCCTTGAATTTCCCTTTGCCAGATTTGGTGGGCAGCCATACCATTCGTTTAGACAAAGATTTGGGGCTGACTTTAGGACAGACTTTGACTGTCCCTTTTCTCACTGATTTGGGCACAGATTGTAACAAGGATTACACAGTTTTGAAGTGGGTAATTGGCACCTTTACAAACAGCTTGAAAACTACCAAATCTCCAAAATTGTAACCTTCTTCAAGAAGACCATTGTAGTTTCGATAGAGGAATTTGCCTCTTGGACTTATCCAAAAGGGCCTTTGTAATTTCATTTGATCACTTCTAAATTCAAGAAAGCAATTTTTGCTCTCTTCCTACAAGAGGAGACTTATTGTAGTTTTTGCTCTTTAAGTAGTTTGAGTTCCTCTTCAAGGGGAAAATTACTTGTAACATTCACATTGTATCTCACAAAATATTTGGAGAAGGCATTTGTTCCCTCAAGGGACTTCATTGTAAGCCTTTCTCCAAGCTCACTCCTCATCCCTTATTAAATAAGAGGGACTCTAATAAAATTTAACTTTTATTTGGGAGCTTGGGGATTTCTCCCCTTGGCATCCCTTTCCCCATTTGGGGAAAGCATCACCCATGGTTGCTTGAGTGGTTTCATTTTGTCTAACTAACATAGAATAAACCCATAATCTAACACATCTAATCTCTTTTAAGTTGTCTTTCATGCATCTAATTTCTTTACTTGACATGTAATCTCTCTAGTGATGCATTTTTATCTCTAGTCTCTTTAACATTGCCCATTTCATTTTACATGCAATTTAGTCTAATGTGTTGAATAATTTTCATTGGGTAGCTTAGCTTGCTAATTCCATTTGCTGTTGTCTCTTACGCAACTTTCTATTTCTTGCAATTAATAGCTTTACTTGTTCTTGCAACACATGTGCATGTCTTTTAACTTCATCTAATTTAGGTCATATCTAATTGGTTTAATTTTGCTCTTTCTTTTTCAAGCACTTTCATTTTGCAAGTAACATTTCATTAGCAATTTGACAATTTGTGCACTAATAATTTACCTCCAACTTAAGTTGGTTGAAGTAGACACTAGGGACCCTCCATTCCCTATTGTCTCCTTACTCTGAGATCCGGGCCCGAGCGAGGGTAAGGTTTGGGAAGGGAGTTGTTTTAAAACTTGCTTTAGATCCTAGGACTAACTTAAGCTAAAACTTACCAAGATAATTTCACTACACTACAAAGCAAGATTGATATTTGAATTTATGTTTCATATGCTCTCATTTGGCAAGTGTTATCTATTTTGAGCAATCCTTATTTATTTCAAGTATCATATTGAGCATTTATTTCATTCTCAAGCATCTTCCAAGTTATTGTACTTGCTAAGTATTCATTTGCCATTTTACTTTGAAGGCACTTATCTCTTGTGGCATCTTTACTTCAAGCTTTTCTTTCCAAGTTTTCCTTTTCAGAATCATTATCTTTACTTGGAATATCTGTTTAGCAAGTACTTATATCTTGGCACTGGTCTTATTTTGATTATCTTGAAATATTGTTGATGTATATGTTCATGAATGTACTTTAATGTTATATAGTGAAGTGTATCTCGATAATCCCTACTAACTCCTAGAACTTAACTTTTTAGGTTGAGCCTTAGATATCTTTTAGGATGCACCCCCCCTTGGCTTCACTAGGAGTAAGCCTAGACGAAGGAGTTGAGAATTGAGTAACAGCCTCAACTCGAGACTTGCCCCCAAGGCCACACCAAGTGGAGTTAAAGGTTTTCTCCACAATAATCCCAGGTGTGGATTAAGGCAGCAACACCAACGATAAAACTAGTCGTTGTCGTGGTGTTGACCAAGATGTTAATCAACAAGTAAGCAAACCAACTTGGCCATTGAAGCTCGCAACAAGGTTAAAAGCAACTCGATAATCCATACTAACTCCTAGAACTTAACTTTTTAGGTTGAGCCTTGGATATCTTTTAGGGTCCACCCCCCTTGGCTTCACTAGGTGTAAGCCTAGACAAATGAGTTGAGAATTGAGTTACAACCTCAACTCGAGAATTGACCCCAAGGCCACACCAAGTGGAGTTAAAGATTTTCTCCACAATAATCTCATGTGTGGATTAACGGGGCAACACCAACGATGACACTAGTCCTTGCCATGGTGTTGACCAAGATGTTAATCACCAAGTGAGCAAACCAACTTGGCCATTGAAGCTCGCAACGAAGTTAAAAAGTAAGAAACATTGACTACATGGAGAAATGGAAACACTCAGCATTGGCCAAAGTTCTTATATTAAGTCATTGTCATCTCCCTTTGTTGAACCTAAAATGTCAGGCCCAAGTTTTCCAAGTTTCTAACCACACCTCAAGCTCAAATTCAAATCCAAATGTTGCCTCCTATTCCCATTCCTACAATTTTAGTTGTGTAAGTGGACATATAAACACTTTTTGCTCCCCGCACACAACCCAATTCCCAACCTAACTTAGAAAGCATAGGTTGGAAAAAGAACTATTCATATGCAAGCAAAGAAGGTCATTGCTAATTTTCGGGACTATTCTAGCATTCCCTTAAACTGTGCATAATCGCTTACTATTAGTTTATGATTGATGTAGTTATTGTTAGAAGTCTAAGGTTCAAAGCCCCTACCTCTGAGAGTCTTAAAACAGATTTGTTGTCATAAATTGTTGAGGATGTCAATCTTGTTGAATATGATTTAGCATGTGGAGAAACAAGGTACGACCATCATGAGTGATAGATGGCCAGATACAAGGAACAATACTTCAATAAATTTCTTTATATCTAGTCCAAAGGGAACAATGTTTCTCAAATTAGTGAATGTCTCAAACAAAATTAAGAGTGGCCAAATGTTATATGACCTCAAGGAGAAAGTTATTCATAAGGTCAGAGAACAACATTATACATATTGTTACTGATAACACAACTAATTATATGGTTTGTGGGACATAGCTGGATAGCATCTAAACCTTACAAGATAATCCAAAGCATGGAAATCAATGCTCTTGAGTTTTATGATAGTTTTTGGAATGATGTGAGGAGATTATTGTTGTGACAAAGTCACTTGTCAAAGTGCTTAGATACTTTAAAAAAAAAAATCAATAATCATTTCATTTTCAAATTTCATTTATTTTGAAATTCCTAACCTACAATCAATATGCAATTTTAATTTCAGCTTTTAATATTTGAACTTTCAAGGAGGCCAATGAGGACAAATCTGCTTTGGGTCACATTTACAAGGCAATGGATATCACCAAGGAGGCCATCAAAATAATATATGAGGATGACGAGGCTAAACGTGTACCTTTATGGAAAATTATTGATGATTGTTGGGATAGGCAATTGTGTTCCTCTAACACGTTAATGGGTACTTTGTAAACTCAACATATTTTTATGGTAAGGAGAGATTTAATGGGGATGGGGAAATTACTAGAGGCCTTTTGTTGTGCATTAAGACGTGCTTTCATGATGAAGCAACCCAAAGTTGCATCATAGGTCAGCTATGGGATTATAGGACAACAAAAATGAAAAATGTTTTCCTATTCCAATGCTATTTGCGAAAAGAAGATATGTGTTGCTAGATATGCTTGATCAATACATTAAATTTTCTTTCCTTTGTCTATTTTTATTAAATTTTATTATCTTTTTGTCATCTCGAGTCTTGAACCCTTTCTGTTGATTTCTAGTAACATCGGATGTGCTCTAAGTCTCAAATTTTGCAGGGAGGCTTGGGCACATGTATTCCAAAGAACCTCGAAAGCGTTTTGGGAAATTCCACCCAAAAACAATTTTATTAAAATAATTATTTATTTTTAATGGGACCCTAAGTCTAAACTTAGGAAAATAAAATAATTAATGGGTAGTAATCTAATTGTGGGTGTAACTTCTAGAAGAAGATGAGGATCAAGCATAAATGACCTTAGCCATTGATTAGCTTCTAATCTGGGTCATTCAATGTCAACGAGGAGATTATTTAAGGAGGCTTGAGGGTCATTTGAAAAGACACACAGAGTGCGTTAAGAAGTTCGATTTTCTTAAGCATAGCAGCGGCCGGGAGAATTTCGATAGTGAGCTTTTGCAGTGAGGGGCAGGGATAGTTTGGCTGGAGAATCCTCTCCTGAGCCAAGGATACGCAGCAGAGAGGCAGAGAGACACCAAAAGGAGGCAGCGCAGTACCCAAGAGGGGTTGACACTGAGCCAAAAGGACTAACGCAGAGATAGCGCAGCCCTCCAAGCAGAAGTCCAAAAATTTGTTGGGGTTTGATGTTCCGAGCTGAGAGGGTTGACGTCAGAGCTCCAGGAGAGAAAATCGATCCAACGTTGAGGTGACATAGGGCCTTTGAGGCTGACACAAGGCCCACGCAGGGGCAGCGCAGAAGTAGCCAGGGAACTTGCAGTTCAGCTGTCGGATCAATCGGGACTTACCAGGTAGAGTGAGGTAATCTCACAAATTTCTTCTGCCAATAATATTTCTCTGTAACTAGATTGTCGGGAGGGCGTCCAGAAGTTGTATTCAAAAAACTATTGCATAATAATAAAAATCCTCAGATCTGCTGCACCGATTTTCCCGCATTGGGTTTTTCCGAGGACATTTGTCCAAAAACAACTCACTTGTGTGTATTTTTCTCTATTGTTTAGTTTCTTGTTTCGGCATATTATTTTTATGGTATAGGCTGCAGTGTATGTATTTCGATGTTTGCCATAGGAAACTGCAAATAACTTGTTCATGTAAATCTAACAAGTAGGAGAAATATCATCAGTGCTGCAGTAGGAATTCTTGGGTTTAAGGATTTTTCACATGGTATCAGAGCAAGTGCAGGTGAAACAAGAAGAACAGTGCCAGAGAACCCAGTGTTGAGCCGAAAAGGAGGTCGAAAAAGCTGCAGGAGGCAACAGTTCGAATCTCCAGAGGCGTTTGTGCAGTCCTAGCTGGAGGGCTGAATTTCGAGGCAGTCTCTCTCTGAGTGAGTCGACAGAGAGAAGGGCTTCTAGATCGAAATCTTGTCGTGGCAGAGGGAGCAGCGCTGAAGCCTCAGCGTGAGGAAGAGCTGGTGGGACGTAATTTTTCTGCAGGTTGTTTTGTTGGGCAGAAAGACGTCAAAAGAGAAGAGAAGTGTTGTGCGGGAATTTTTCCTCGGAAGACTTCCCGCCAAGAAGTCTGTTTTCTTATTGGCTGAGTAACAGTACTAAGAAGCAAAGAGGAGCAATTCGACAATTTTCGTGGCAGAGATGGCAACCAGTGGATTGAGGGATCAGGATAGACTGGATGGAGCATCCAACTATGTCATCTGGAAGGCAAGGATGTCATTCCTTCTAGATGAGCATGCTCTCAAGACATATGTCGACAATGTGGTGGTTGTGCCTGCAGATCAAGATCCGCTGAAGAAGTACAAAGCAGAAATGGCGAAGGCAAAGAGAATGATCCTCGACAGAGTGAAGGATCATGTAGTCTGTCACATCGCTAGTAGAGGGACTGCTAAGGAGATGTGGGATGTGTTGTCTACGCTGTATCAGGGATCTTCCGAGCAGCGGAAGATGTACTTAGAGCAGAAATTGAGATCTGCACAGATGCAGAAGGGGGAGCGCGTGGATCTGTTCCTCACAAAGCTTCAAGAGACCCGAGATGAGTTATCAGTTGTGGGGTCTACACCTCAAGATTCCAAGTTGGTTAGACTGGCCCTCAATTATGTCTCAGATGAGTGGTAAGTCTATGTCCAGAGTATCCTGAGCAGGGCGATTTTTGCCGAATTGGGATGAGATGTGGGCAGCTATCAAGCAAGAGGAGCTGAGGAGAGACTTTGTCAAGTGTAAGCTTGACGGAAGCAGCAACAGTGAGTCAAAGCCCAAGGAGGAGGATGAGAATGCAACCCTTACATCGAAGGGGCAGCAAGAGCAACAAAGGCAGAAGAAGGACGTCTTGAAGATAAAGTGCTTCAGGTGTGGTGAGATGGGTCACTACGCAACACAATGTCCTCTTAGGAAGAAGGACAAAGATGAGAAGCATGATCTGAAGGTTGCACCCGCGAAGATTGAGGATGAGTTCGCCATGACAACTGAGATACCTCCAGGAGGGAGGTGGGTTGATTTGGAGTTGTAGTTCGAAAGAGCTACAGATGGGCAGGATCCTTGAGGAACCCACCTCTCGGATCAATTCCTTGCTACGGGAGCCCAGATCAGAAGTAGCAGGGTGGACTAGTGTCGGATGGTGCCGAGGAGTGTCGAAGAGACAGTTGCAGTGGCTAGGAGTGCCAAAAGACTGAACAGCGCAGAGCAAAGTTGGCAGCAGTGCAGATGGCACAAAGCAGAGGTCAAAGGTAGCGAAGAAGATTTAGGGGGTCAGCGCAGAGACTAGCAGCAGTCAGGCTACAACATTCACATGGTATCATACTAAACACAGTTAGTTCAGTAATTTGGGATTTTTTTCCATCGCTGATGCAGTAGCAGCAGTAGTTTGCAGTGGCAGTGCCAGTAGCAGCACAGATGCAGAAATTCAGAGGGAGTTGCAGTACAGTTGCAGTGTTGACAGTGGCAGGGTCAGCGGCAGTACAAATGCAGCATGTGCACAGTAGTTGGTGGATGGCATGTCAGACATCAGCGGCACAGAGGGAGATGTTACGAAACAGAGTGATGCTTCAGCAGGTTGCATTGCTAAAGCACATTCCTCGCTAAGAGGGAGTGATGATTTCCAATAGCATCGGACGTGCTCTAAGTCTCAAATTTTGCAGGGAGGCTTGGGCACATGTATTCCAAAGAACCCAGAAAGCGTTTTGGGAAATTCCACCCAAAAACAGTTTTATTAAAATAATTATTTATTTTTAATGGGACCTGTTGTCGCACAGATTGTCACGACAACGCTCAGACTGGGGGCTGTCACTCTGATCCCCGATCTCTCCGTTTAAGCCTGTCTCCCGCGGCTAAGGGGGGTAGACCCTATGAGGTGATGAAGACCCACTGTCGACCAGTTGGGTTGGGAGACACGAAGAAACAAGCACTAGATTGATTTTGCTGAATTAATAGACCAGTGCCTTGTGGGATTAATGTTTAAACGATTATTTACTAGATGTTGCAGAGATGTAAACCATGTACAGCAATCATTTATCATCAAATAACTTGAACGATGCAAGATATCCAGTAAAACCACAATGTTCTTATAACGATTAAAGCTCAATAACAATATCCGGCGATTAAAAAAAAATTTGAAAAGATAAATGCTTGATACACAATCACGCAATTATGAACATTAACCAGATATGCAGTTAATCCTCAGATGAACATTGAATCATATTAAACACTAATTCCCACGTCAAAATTTTTAGCCTTAGCATAAAAGATGAAAACTAAAAATTTCCCGAGCTAAGACTGAAATTGCAAAATTTATTTTTTTATTTTTAAATAAAAATTAAAGACTAAGGGAAGCTTGAATTAAATCTAATACCACAAGAAAAAATTTTATGAAATTTTATGATTTAAAAAAAGGGAAACTTTTAAATTTAAAATCTAAACTAAAAAAATCATTTTTTATGCTTTTATGATTTTAATAAAAAAAAAAATCTAAGAAAATTAAAATATTTAACCAAAACTAGAGCTTAAGAATTTATAAAATTTTAAAACTATCAAACCTAAAAAAATTTAAAGACTTTATTCCTAAACTAAAGCAAAATTATTGAAATCAAAAATTAAAAATCTATTAAACTTAAACTAAAAGCTAAACTACAAAAAATTACATCTAAACTAAAGAAAAAAGGAGTGAAATTTAAATGAAAACAAACGATTTTAATGACTTATGAATAACACTATTTAAAAAAAAATGGAAATCTACGCTAAACCCTAAACTTACCATACCGCATACCTGAAGAGTCGAAGCTAAATTGCAGTCACGTTTGAAAGCCGAGAACGACTCTTCGTGCACAGGCAGAGAGGAGATCTCACTGTTAACGGCTCAAAAAAAAAAATTACCCGGCCAACGCACCGATACATAAAAAAAATGCCCAGAAGACCTCAATGCATGATTTGCGGCCTCAGATCAGGACTGCGTGAGGCGTGTAGAATGCAGAGAGTCGATAGAGGAATGAGTCGTTCGTTGGTGGCCCGTCAAATCCAAAAACGCTAACCCTGAATTTAGTTTAAAGTTTTGCTGCGTGTTTTCTTTGGGTGTATGTAGGCAAAACGCCGACAGCGTGGGAGAGAGCCTCCTGAAGCCTGCACGCACAGTCACTAAAAACCCTCTTACGCCAGGCTCGTGGCACCCTTGACCGCTTGGATTGCTGGACGGATAGATAAGGCGCGCGGAGAGAAATGCTGGGTGGCGTGGAGATGATACGCTGGCATCAGAAGGTTATGCAGCGTGAAAAGGAGAGGCCCACGCAAGCTCGCAGGCGGCCCAGAAAAAAAAAAAAAAACGATTTGCAGGTGGAGCGTGCTTGACAGGTTTGCTGGCCACAAAAAAATTTCGATGGGGATAGTGGAAAGTATGGAGACGGCTGAGCAGGTGGAAGATCAGAGAGCATAAGAAAAACAACCTGCTCTATGCAAATAACCTTTGAGCAGCAAAACAATTTCAACAATCCGCCCAAATTCCTTCAGAAATCTAGAAAATATGATGAAGCTTTTCCTTGCCGAAAACCCCAGAAAACGATGAAACCTCTCCAATTATGTCTAGATTTTCTCTGATCTGTAGCACCTGTGACCTGCAGAATAGCATAAAAACCCTAATATAATATATGCATAAAACAAAATTTGAAACCCCAGATCAGCTGAGTAATTTACAGATTTTGACCCTTGAACAGCCAGATTTAGCAATAACAGCAGTAATATTATCAGAATTTAATTTTAATATAAAACGCTTCAGAAAACCCTGCATGCATTCATAAAAAATATATTTCGAATGATAAGCCTGGGATCAAGAACTGGCTGGGCTCTTTCAGAAAACACAACCCGAGAGTTGGCTGGTTCAGCCGAGAACTTCCCCTAACGCCCGGTAATCTAAAAAAAGGATTTCCTGCACAGCTTAAAGTCAACCATCAACATAGAAGGAGAAAACAATAGTGAAACCCCAATCAAATGGAGATACCTGCCAATATATTTCAGAATCTAAACTATCATTCAAACCTCAAAGATCAAACAAGATACCTGTGCCTAGATCAATCTTCATTAAGCTATCATTAATGGCTGAAAATAAAATTATGCAGAAAAATAAAACAATCTTACAACATTTTCCGAAGAGTAACACCAGCAAGATTTTTAACCCCAAAGTCTTCTTTATTGCACAAAAAAATACACTACAAAAGAGCTTCTTCAGCACCAGACTCACCGATCTTCTTTCTCAAATGACCCCCTAGGACCCTATTTAAAGGAAAAAATCCCAACGGCTAGTTCGAGTGATCCATGTTGAAATGATCTCGACCGTCGATGAGAATCAAGATATCTCTTAATCTCATCCGTCGAATTAGTTAATTCATTAAAAAATGAAATTTTGCATTTATTTACTCAAAAATATTATTATTTTATTATTTTTAGGGTTTTTGCTTTATTTTATTATTTTTATTTATATTTTTATTTATTTTTTTATTTATTTATTTATTTTTATTTTTTATTTTTTTTTAATTTTTAATTTATTTTTAAATGGATCCTCGAACTTAGCCTTTGGAAAAATCACCTAGGACCTAGGACTTAGGACTTATGAGGGGATTAAAACATTTTCTAACCCTCAAGACACTTTAGATCATGACTTTTACAAATTTACATCTCAAGGGGGAAAACCCATTTGACATAGACCCTCATAAACCACCCAGTTCTGCGACACAACTATAATCTAGCAGATTAACACACTAGGATTCTCCTAAAATTCTAATGACAAAATCCATTCCGGCTTTGGGGTTAGGCTGAAGGAAAACTCTGCCGATCATGGATCGGTGAGACGAAAAACCTTCCGGAACATAGATTATCACCTAGAAAATTAGGTCCACCTAGGTAATTTACAGACATGACTCACATCTACTAAGATTATTTACAAATTTATACATGCAGACTGGGTTTACAAATAAATTGATCAAGCTGCTGATGACTGCAGAATGGCACGAACATGTCGATCAAGCGCTACCCCTTTTTGCAAAGAAAAGGGGGTGTACTGCTATGGGGCAGTTGACCGGTAGTGGTCAACAGGACCATAAGTCTAAACTTAGGAAAATAAAATAATTAATGGGTATTAATCTAACTATGGGTGTAACTTCTAGGAGAAGACAAGGATCAAGCAGAAATGATCTTAGCCAGTGATTAGCTTCTAATCTGGGCCGTTGAATGTCAACGAAGAGATTATTTAAGGAGGCTTGAGTGTCATTTGGAAGGACACACAGAGTGAGTTTAGAAGTTCGATTTCTGAACCAGCGCAGCTGCTGAGAGAATTTCGATAGTGAACTTTTGTAGTGAGGGGCAGGGATAGTTTGGTTGGAGAATCCTCTCCTGAGCCAAGGATACGCAGCATAGAGGCAAAGAGACACTAGAAGGAGGCAATGCAGTACCTAGGAGGGGTTGACATTGAGCCAGAAGGGCTCATGCATAGGCAGCACAGTCCTCCAAGCAAAAGTCCGAAAATTTGCTAGGGTTTGACGTTCTGAGCCTGGAGGGTTGACGTTAGAGCTCTGGGAGAGCAAATCGATCCAGTGTTGAGGTGACACAGGGCCCTTGAGGCTAACGCAGGGCCCACGCAGGGGCAGTGCAAAAGTAGTCAGGGAACTTGTAGTTCAGCTGCCGAATCAGTTGGGACTTGCCAGGTAGAGTGAGGTAATCTCACAAATTTCTTCTGCTAGTAATACTTCTCTGTAACTAGATTGTCGAGAGCGCATCCAGAAGTTGTATTCATAAAACTACTGCATAATAATAAAAACCGTCAAATTTGTTGCACCGATTTTCCCGCATTGGGTTTTTTCGAGGACATCTGTCCAAAAACAACTGTCACTGGTGTGTATTTTTCTCTATTGTTCAGTGTCTTGTTTCGGCATATTATTTTTATGGCATAGGCTGCAGTGTATGTATTTCGATGTTTGTCGTAGGAAATTACAAATAACTTGTTCACGTAAATCTAACAAGTAGGAGAAATATCATTAGTGTTGCAGTAGGAATTCCCCAATTTAAGGAATTTTCACACTTTCCACTTGCTGGGTCTTTGGTGGCAATACTTTGGCAAGCGATACATCAAAACTTAGGAGATTTTCCATTCAAATCTTAAGTCAAACTTGCAACACTTCCGATTGTGGGGGCAATTGGAGCATGTTTGAAAAAAAAGTATTGCAAAAAACGCAAACTTAGTGCAAAAGCACTTAAATGACTTTGTATATTTCTCATTAGAGGAATTTTGAGATCTGGAATGGACCTCCTATGGAAAATAATTAAATAAAAGTGATGAAATTGCAAAGGAAAAGAAAGAGATTTATTTTTTTAATTGTATTTCCAACTTGTCTCCTTATAGGTTTACTCAAATGTCGAGTGTAGGCAGCCACTGGATGCAAAATTAAATTTTGCATCCAACTGGTGCCTACACTTGACATTTGAGTAAACCTATAAGGAGACAAGCCGAAAATACAATGAAAAATATTTACCCCCTAGGATGACATCATCATCTTGAATCTTAATGGTTCTTTTAAAGTTGATTTTGCTAGTGCATTTTTTTTTTGCTTTGAGGCCCATTTTTTACCTTAAAATTCCCCTAATGATTACAATCTTCAACTTCACAACAAACAAATACAAGGTGAGAAATGTAAGACTTGTCTGAGTTTATCTCAAGTTTTAAACTTCAAGGTTTGATTTAAATTAACACTACTATGTTAAAATTACTAACTAGTGAATAGAGTTTAAAGTTTATACCTCTAAATAATAAAGAGTTAAAATTTCATGACTGTTACCTCCACACCACACCCTCACTTCTTCACATAAAGTCCTAAAGCTCAATTGAGAAATTGGAGGAACTAAAAGGGATGTCAATGTCACCTCACAAACCCTCTTCACACTTTAGTTTAGCTCTCCTCTGGTTCAAGGGGTCCTCCCCTAGAATAGGATTACTAGATAAGATAAGATAAGATATTAATCTCCAACAAGTGGCCATTAAAGTAAGTCAGAGGGACTGTTGGGTACAATGATGCCAATCCACCGTGGGAGCATTAAAAAAACTCCCATAAAAGAGAATTCATAAAGAAAGAATGTAAACCTAACCCAAACCATGCAGAAACAAAATCCAAACTCCATAGTTGAATGCCACTATGAGAGAAAGATGTACAATATAGGCAGATCTAGGAAATGGAAAATGGAAATAGGCAATGAGCATTATGTCTCAAAGTTTGCTATATCTGGATATGTCTCTCCTAGCATCCAATATTGAATGGAGGAAGCTCAAGATAGAGGATTACACAAAAGAAGCATCGGAAGAAGGGTTGGATGATGTGTTGTGCCATTGTCTAGAAGACTGGAAGAGGAGAGTCACTATTGGAGTTGGGACGATCTCCACTAGTTGTCGGTGCGAGGTCTAGACTGGATTAGAAGCTAAGGTCTTTGTGAAGTGTGGGTAGTCTTCCAAGGCCGTATTGATATATGGTTGTTTGTCTCTTGGTGCCTTAAGCAGGTGGGAGCCTCGTAAAGAAGGATGTGATAGTCTGAATGGAGGCTGGCTTGGGAAGTGATTGGATAGAATGATAACAGAGATGGAAGATCTCTTGCATCTAAAAGGCTAAACATCTCTGATTCGAGAATCTGAAGAAACTAGAGAGAGATTGGTACTCTCTGAATACGAAATGGAACCTCCCTATGATTTTGTAGTAAATGGGGCAACGAAAAAAAATACTCCTCAGTCTCAACCTCTTGAAGGTGGCAGAACTGGCATTTCCTATCTAATAAGTCAATATCGTGAATAGTCTCTACCTGAAGCTTATGAAAGCCTGCTCTAAACTCACCTAGAGGGATGTAAAGAGCGTGCATCCAATTGCAAAGGGTGTATTGCGATTGAATAAAGAGCCTATTTCTCAACTCCAAAAAGTGCTCAACATAGAAGGCCATCTTTGGATGTACCCCACCCAGGGGTTTAACCCAAGTGGTCTAAATAAACTAAATGTATTCATCCCTAATGAATTGGTTTAACTCTTGTCTGAGAGGGAGAAGGCGGCTTGGAGCACTCAAGGAGTATTTGAATGGAGGGAGTTGGTCTATTTGAATGCCTATAGACTCCAAGGGAATTGAGACCCCCCATAAACCACAACGAGCCAATCTCTGTTGATTTGGGGAAGCATCGGATGTACTCTAGCCATGAAAATTGGTGGAAAGGCTAAAGCACATGAGATCTCCAAGACCCAGAAATGGTTTGGGGAAATTCCACCCAGTTAAAGAGATATTAAAATAATTAATATTTTTAATGGGGTTCCTAAGTCTAAACTTAGGAAAATTAAAATATTAATGGGTATTAATATAAAATTGGGTAAAAAGGTTCTAAATGACATGGATCAAGCCAAATCTAATCTTAGCGTTGATTAGGGACTTAATCTCGGTCGTTGAAGACTCAACAGGAAAAGTATAAGAGGAGGCTTGAGGGTCAGTTGGAGACACACCAAGATTGATTAGTCAGTTCGATTTTCCGGAGTGGGGTTTGTTGAGAGAAATCGAACCAGTGATCAAAGTTGCAGCAAGGGACAGTGAGTGCATAGCAGAGAGGCAGAGATAGTGCCGAAGGATCAACGCTGAGGCAAAAAAGGCTATGCAAAGCCAGCAGGAGCCACGCAGAGGGCCAGAGGGATTGCACAGAGGCTACCAGGGCCTGCGTGAGTGACGCAGAGGGCCAAAGAGCCAACGCAGAGCATCAGAAGGCTAACGCAGAGGCCAGGAGGGCTGACGCAGAGCCTCAGAGAGGCATTGGAGAGTTTTTCGTGGAGTAGACTTGCCAAATATCTGCTTCCGAAGAGAGGTATTACTGCCAGATTGATTTCTTTGTTGGGTGAGCCAGTTTGGCACCCAGTTGTACTCAAGAAAGCTACTTAATAATAAAACCCTCAGAACTGCTACATCGATTTTCCCAAGTTGGGTTTTTCCGGGGACGATTGTCCAAAAATAATGGTGTCCCTTATGTGTTTGTCTATTCTTTCAGTTGATGATCTATAGATGGTTGAGACTGCATTTGTGTTTATTTTCAGTATTTATATGGTTAAATAACTTGTTAAGAAATTAAACAAGTAGGTGAAATAAACCAGATAGTGCAGGAAGAATTTCTAACGGGTTAGACTTAGAAATTTCAACATGGTATCAAAGCGTTGCAAATCACAGGAGAGCTGAAGGCACCAGCTGAAATCAGAAAATTTGTAGCGTAAAAAACTGTCCCGAGAGACAGAAGTTGTTCCTAAGCAAAAAGCAGCAGAGGAGGAGTGACGTAGAGGGCCTACGTCATCAGTTCGAGCCAGAGAGAGGGCCAACGCAAAAGCAGTGAGAGGTAGAAGAGGCTCACGAAGAGCCACGTCATCCTGCTCAGCCAGGTAGGAGTGACGCAGTTGGCCAGAGGAGCGATTCAGCCTTGCCGGGATTGCACAAAGCTAAGAGGCTCAATTTCTTCAGTCGCTGGGGCCTAGGGAGTTGTGGGCAGATTGTGGATTGTGAAGCTATTGGGGTGTTGTTGCTGTCGAAGCAGAACAGTACCTAACGGGACAAAACCAAGGTAGAGGGAGTCGCTACCTAGGCGGATTTCTAGCCAAGAAATCCAGATCAGTGTTGCAGGAGCAAAGGGGATCGGAGAGGAGCGATTCAACTGTTGGCAGAAGGATTTCTAGGAGGGAAATCGAGACTCAGAGGGAGTCTAGGAGAGGATTTCCAGGAGGGAAATCGAGACTCAGAGGGAGTCTAGAAGAGAACTTCCAGGAGGGAAGTAGAGACTCAGAGGGAGTCGAAGAGAAGAGCGGAGATGGCAATGAATGGACTGAGGGATCAGGACAGGTTGGATGGGGCATCCAACTTTGTAATCTGGAAGGCCAGGATCCTATCTGTTCTGGATGGACATAGCATCAAGGGCTTCGCCTTGAGAACCATGGCTATCCCAGTCGACCCAGCTGATAACGAAAGGTATGAGGATGCAATGGCCAAGGAAAAGTGCCTAATCCTTGATGGGGTCAAGGATCATGTAGTTCAGCATATTGCCGAGAAGAATACGACAAAGGAGATGTGGGACACTTTGACGACATTGTATCAGGGCACTTCCGTGCAAAGGAAGATGCTACTGGAGAATCAGCTGCAGTCATATCAGATGCAGAAGGGGGAGCAGATAGATCACTACCTCAGCAGGTTGCAGGAGATTCAGAACCAACTAACTTCCATAGGGGCCAAGTCGGATCAGGAGTTCATGGTGAGGATCACCCTGAACGCAGTCTCCGAGTGGGAGACATTCGTCCAAAGCATTTTGGGCAAAGCGACTCTTCCAGGATGGGAAGAGATGTGGGTAGCTCTTCGCCAAGAAGAGATTAGACGGTTGAACAAGGCGGGAAGTAGCAGCAAAGGAGGTCAAATCAAGAAAGAGGAGGATGCAGCTCTGGCATCTGCGGGACAGCAGGGGAAGAGAAAGAAGAACATCTCCAAGATAAAGTGCTTCCATTGTGGGGAGCTGGGTCATTATGCAACCCAGTGTCCCAGGAAGAAGAATAAGGGAGAAGCTTTTGACTCCAAGGCAGCTTCGGCAAAGGCGGAGAAAGAAGTTGAGACGGATGAGACTGTGCCATGAGTGCTTATACACCTCTAGAGAAAAGGTGGGGTGACATCGAGCTATAGTCAGGAGGACTACAGGAGATGTGGGGCAAAATCCTTGAGGTACCCAAACTCTTGGATCATATCCAGCTACGGGAGCCCCAAGTGATAGTAGCAGGATGTCGGATGTCGGTAGAAGCAAGATGCAGATGGAGCGGCAGAACAGTGCTAGAGTGCAGGGATCTGTAGCAGTGCAGTGAGGGTTGCAGCAATGCGAGAGGCATAGAAGAGGTTGCAGCAGTGCAGAAAGGCACAAAGGTGTTTGCAGCAGTGCGAGAGGTACATAGTTGTTGCAGCAGCGCAGAGGTAGCAGAGGGAGCACAAGATAGCAGTAGAGGGAGCTTCAACATCAAGAGGGCTTCTAGCCTGACAAGGATGTCAGTAGTTGGGTAGATCAGTTACTTACTTCTTAGTAACTGAGTTGCAGTGCAGCAGTAGCAGTGGTAGTGCTATGGACAACACGATGCAGCATGATGAGAGAGAGCTGCAGTGCAGATGCAGTGTTGGGAGGAAGGACCAACAGCAGCACGGATGCAAAGGGAGCTGTAGTACAGATGTAGCAGTGGCAATGGCAGAGCCATGGGCAGCAGTACAGGAGGCAGCAGTGCAGAGGATGTTGGGCAGCAAGCCAAGCATCAGCACAGGTACCGGTGTCGGATGATCAGGGTGATGTTCAGTGGTGGAGCATTACTAGAGCACATTCCTCGCTAAGAGGGAGTGTTGATTTGGGGTAGCATCGGATGTGCTCTAGCCATGAAAATTGGTGGAGAGGCTAAAGCACATGAGATCTCCAAGACCCAGAAATGGTTTGGGGAAATTCCACCCGGTTAGAAAGATATTAAAATAATTAATATTTTTAATGGGGTTCCTAAGTCTAAACTTAGGAAAATTAAAATATTAATGGGTATTAATATAAAACTGGGTGAGAAGGTTCTAAATGACATGGATCAAGCCAAATCTAATCTTAGCCGTTGATTAGGGACTTAATCTCGGTCATTGAAGACTCAACAGGGAAAGTATAAGAGGAGGCTTGAGGTTCAGTTGGAGATACACCAAGATTGATCAGTCAGTTCGATTTTCTAAAGTGGGGTTTGCTAAGAGAAATCGAACCAGTGATCAGAGTTGCAGCGAGGGGCAGTGAGTGCATAGTAGAGAGGCAGAGATAGTGTCGAAGGATCAGCACTGAGGCAGAAAAGGCTACGTAGAGCCAGCAGGAGCCACACAGAGGGCTAGAGGGATTGCGCAGAGGCTACCAGGGCCTGCGTGAGTGATGCAGAGGGCCAGAGAGCCAGCGTAGAGCATCAAAAGGCTGACGCAAAGCCTCAGAGAGGCGTTGGAGAGTTTTTTCGTGGAGCAAACTTGTCGAGTATCTGCTTCCGAAGAGAGGTATCACTACCAGATTGATTTCTCTATTAGGTGAGCCAGTTTGGCACCCAGTTGTACTCAAGAAAGTCGCTAATAATAAAACCTCAGAACTGCTGCACCGGTTTTCCCAAGTTGGGTTTTTCAGGGGACTATTGTCCAAAAATAACGGTGTCCCTTGTGTGTTTGTCTATTCTTTCAGTTGATAATCTGTAGATGGTTGAGATTGCATTTTTGTTTATTTTCAGTATTTATATGGTTAAATAACTTGTTAAGAAATTAAACAAGTAGGTGAAATAAACCAAATAGTGCAAGAAGAATTTCTAACGGGTTAGACTTAGAAAATTTCAACAATCTCCATGGACTAGACGAGGTAATGGCCTCGAGGGAATAACAAGCCAAGTATAGGTGCCTATCTCGCCCCTTCATCAAAGCACTGAACCCGGTGCAGAAAAGAGACCTATTGTCTCAAGTTGAAAAGGCCATGCCCCAAACTTTGCCAAGATAATAGGTTGAGGGATTGCCTGTTTGGATTCGATGATGAAATGGAGGAGAAGAATCTGTACCTACTCCATTCAAGCCTAGTTAGACTCAAATAAACAAGGCCCCAAAACCTCTAAGCCATAGAGCGTGGTGGCCGGATAAGAGAGCCCATGAGCGAGAACTTGGACAAGATGTTGTTAGGATATTCCGACACATAGGAAATAGTTAAGTATAACTTGGTCTAGTGTAGAGTTAGGTAAAGTGTGTTTCTTTACTATGTACTTTTGTAACTTACAATCCAACAGTCACGATATGTAGTGATCCGACGATTCATTCTCTCCTTAGTATTACCGACACTTAATCCGTGGCTTAACACCCGATTGGTCCATGATCTCTATTGAAAGAGCATGGAGGGACATTTGTAGGGTAACTGTTCATGAGAGAAGCTTATGTAAATTTTCATTCTTTTATTAATAAATTGCTTGAAGTGGCCACATTGGCTCAGGCCGTGGACTGTTTCCCTCTTTGAGGGTTTTAACCACGTCAACAATATTGGTGTATTGATTTGTGATCTGTTTGTGAGTGGTATCCTTTGGTGTTCTGTCTGAGGAACTTACCCTGTAAATTCCTACATGGTATCAGAGCTATTTGAGGGCCGCATCCGTTGGTGATCCAAATCTGAAGCCGGTAGAACTGCATCTGACTGCCGTTTCCTAGATCTACTGTTTCTGACTGCTTTCGGGCCGAGAGGACTGCTCTATTGTGTTAGGAGCATCTGTTCTAATGAGGAACCCCTTTCATTTCACACGAAAAGGTTTCTGGTAGCCCTAGCTACATCATTTTTAAGATCTGGAGGTATACAGTGTTTATTTGCAATTTCTAGTTATTTTCTCTCTGTTTATTTCGGTTTATTTAGCTCTTTGTTTTTTTTATTACCGGATCTATACCTTTCATTTCTACGTATGCTCTTTGCCCCGCGACTCTGTGCGATCTGGGCAAATCAGAAACAGAGAGGAAGGATTTTTCTCATGCATATGCTCTTTTCCGCCGCGCCTTAGTGTGATCTCAGAAAATCAGAAACATTGAGGAAAATATATAGTTTCCGGGTAAAGCTAACTTCAAGCCGTAAGGTTTGTTTTTTTTTTGTATGTCCGTGTTGGGTTTTGTGTTTTTTGTTTTGTAGGGAAAAAAAGAGCTTTCTCAAGTAAGCACGCAACCCAAAGCTTCAGTGACTAAAAAAAAAAAAAACCCTTCCTCTTTTCCAAAAATTACTAACCTTTTAATCTAGCTCACTTGGTCCAAAGCTACTTTATGAGAATAGAGGTCTTGAGTTCAAGTCCTTGGTCCAAAGCTACTTTATTAGATTAAGTTTGGAAAGGGAGCAAATTTTTTTTAATATAACATTATCATTCATTTCCGCACATTCCCGCACTTCGTCGGCATCTTCAACAACTTTTCTTCAAAAAGCCATAACTTCTTCATCCGGAAGCCTTTTTTTTTTTAATCAACCTAATTTTTCGAGATATTTCCATTGGAACACTTAGTTTCAGCATCTATAGCTTCAGTTTTTGTTAAAATGGAAAGTCCATGCCAAGTTATTCTTGACAGCACCAACTACTTCCAATGGTGGTCCTACATTGTGGATTTACTTAGAAGTAAAGGTCTTTACAGAATAGCCTCGAGCCAAGAAACCAAACCGAAAGATGAAGATAAGGCAGCCAAATGGGAAAATAGGCAAGATCAAGCACGTTGGTTGATAGGGATGTCTATTTCTCCAGATCCTAGATTCCATATTGCAGAACTTGATACTCCTGATGAAGCAATGAAACCGATCACTAAAGTTTTTGGAATTAAAAATGAACTTAGAGCCCATCAACTCGAAAATGAGTTGCTTACATTGGACCCCAATAATTTTTCTTCCATTGAATATTTTTTGTCCAAGTTCAAGACCCTTAGACTTCTCTTGGAAGGTGTTAAGGTTAAGAAAGAAGATACTAACCTCATCTATTCCATTCTTACTAAGTTGGGACCAGCCTACTCTGTGTTTGTTTCCACCTTCCATTCTACAAGAAAAGCCTTCATTTCTCAAGGACAAGCCTACAAGTCCCCTTCTTTTGATTCTTTTTGTGATTCTTTAATAAGAGAACAAGAAAAACTCTTACATCTTGGTCTTCCTAATCTTGGAAACTCTTCTAAGAAAGCCTTAGCCGCTCAGCAGCAACCAAATTCAAAGAATCCTAAGAAGTCGTATCCTAAAAGGAATGGTCCTAAACAATTCCAGTCTCAAAATGAAAAATCATTTCAACAAAATGATAAGGCAAATAAAAGCAAAGGGAAGAAGACTGATAGACATTGCCACTTTTGTAATCGAGATGGCCACTTAGAATCCAAATGCTTTAAGAAGATGGAAGCCCTGGAAGCAGCAATGAAGAAGCATAACATCAAACAAGGGTCCTAAACAATTCCAGTCTCAAAATGAAAAATCATTTCAACAAAATGATAAGGCAAATAAAAGCAAAGGGAAGAACTCTGATAGACATTGCCACTTTTGTAATCGAGATGGCCACTTAGAATCCAAATGCTTTAAGAAGATGGAAGCCCTGGAAGCAGCAATGAAGAAGCATAACATCCATTTGGAGCACTCTTCAACTTCAACTTCATCTTCAGGAATAGCACTTTCTGCATGTGGTTGTCAAGCATCTCGATCTGGCTATGCACTAAATGTATCTTCTTCTTCTCATTCTCATGAGTGGCTCATTGATTCTGGAGCTTCTTATCACATGGCCAAAAATAAAGCCATGTTTTCTTCTTTAAATGATTGTAACACCAAAAATATATATGTTGGTGATGATAGATCTCTTAGTGTTGTAGGGACTGGAACTGTTCATATAGACAATGGTCAATTTAATGATGTATTATGTGTTCCAACCTTATCCTGCAACCTTCTATCTGTATATCAAATAACTCATTCAGGTGAAGGTAAAATCGTTGAATTTTCACCTCACGATGTTGTAATTAAGGACCTAAGAGATCCTAGACAGATTTTAGCTACTGACATTTTGATGATTCTACAAGGTTGTATAAGTTAAACAACTTTGGGTCATCAAATCTTCCCTCGGTATTTGTTGCTCATAACGATGAAGTGAGCAAACTTTGGCATGAGCGATTTGGTCACTTAAACTATCGCTCCCTTCAAAATCTATGTAAAGAAAATATGGTGACAGGTCTTCCAATGGTATCTTGCAAAGATGGTGTTTGTTCCGGATGTGTACTCGGAAAACATCATCGAGATACTTTTGAAAAACTTCTCAGCCCCTTTACAGCGTGTGCATAGTGATTTATGTGGTCCACTTCCAGTTGTTTCATTCTCTGGCTACAAGTATTTCTTAACTTTCATTGATGATTTCTCCAGACGTACTTGGGTATACTTCTTACAACTCAAGAGTGAAGTATTTAACATGTTTTGGCCTTTAAGGCCTTTGTTGAAAAACAATCTGGACATCAAATTCTTAAGCTAAGATCTGATAATGGCGGAGAATATGTTAACAACAAATTCATCAACTTTTGCACTGAGAATGGAATTCAAATGCAACATACTGTTCCATATACTCCACAACAAAATGGTGTAGCTGAAAGGAAGAATCGCACCTTAAAGGAAATGGCTAATTGTATGCTTCAATCTAAAGGACTTAGTCTTAATTTTTGGGCAGAAGTAATTAACTGTTCAAATTACATAATAAATCGCACTCCTACTAAGATTTTAAAGAATATCACTCCATAAGAAGCATGGAGCTCAATTAAACCAGATGTAAGTCACTTCCGTGTTTTTGGAAGTGAAGCATGGGCCCATATTCCAGATGAGAAACATAAAGCTTTAGAACCTAAGAGTGAAAAATGTATTTTTGTTGGATATTCTAAAGATGTCAAAGGATATAGACTTATTCCACTTAAGTCCAAAAATGTTATCATTAGAAGAGATGTAAAGTTTGCTGAAAATATATCGGCCTACGAGCCTAGTTCGGCGGATGTGCCACCTCTCTCTATCTCTTCTACTTTTGAAAATATTTCTTCTTCGGATGATGAAAGCAAGGATGACAATCCTCCCCCACCTTCTCAGGATCCTCCTTCAGCTCCTCAGCTTCCAAAATGGGTCCGTGCTACTCGGGATGCAGCAGGTGATCTTGCTGGTGATCCTACAGATCAGCGACGTACACGTTCTCAGTTCGATAGAGCCTCTTCTTTACTGGCTCAAGCTTCAGCGAATTATGATCCTGAAACCTTTGCAGAAGCTTCAGGCCATCCAGATTGGGATGCAGCTATGAATGAAGAATATCGTTCATTATTGGCAAATGATACATGGGATCTTGTTCCTCTACCAAAGGGACGAAAACTTGCTAGATGCAAATGGGTTTACAGAACCAAGTATGGACCAGATGGGAAAGTTGATAAACATAAAGCTCGTCTTGTTGCTAAGGGTTTTTCACAAGTTGAAGGCATTGAATATACTGAAACCTTCTCCCCTATTGCCAAAATGAACTCTATCCGCCTTGTTCTTTCCCTTGCTTCCTCTTTCAAATGGGAAGTCCATCAGATGGATGTTAAATCTGCCTTCTTGCATGGGGACTTGCATGAAGAAATCTATATGGAACAACCTACTGGCTTTATACAAACAAACTCCAGCCTTGTATGTCGGCTTAAGAAATCCCTTTATGGTCTCAAGCAAGCTCCTCGGGCTTGGTATGCCAAAATGGATAGCTTTCTTTTAGAATCTGGCTTTTCTAGGTGTCATTCTGATAATACTGTCTACACCAAGAAAGTGGGCAAGTCTCTTATCATTCTTGTTCTTTATGTTGATGATCTTATCCTCACTGGTAGTGATCCCAACCTTATCAACCATGTGAAGTCCAGCCTCAAAAAGAAGTTTGAAATGACAGACTTAGGACACTTGCATTATTTTCTTGGTCTTCAAGTCTTGCAATCCAAGGAAGGTATTTCCCTTTCCCAGTTCAAGTATGTCTGTGATCTTCTACACCATTTTCACATGGAAGACTGTAAGCCAGCCCCTTCTCCCTTTCAGCCTGGAGCCAAACTTTCAGTCACTTGTACTTCCCCTGAAGTTGATTCTACCTTATACCGTCAACTCGTAGGAAAACTTTTGTATCTGACCCATACTCGTCCTGACCTTTCCTTTGTTGTTGGCCTTATTGCTCGGTTTATGCAAAACCCACATGAAAGTCATTGGAAAGCAGCTAAAAGAATACTTCATTATGTTCGAGGTACAGTCCAGTTTGGGATTCATTACAGTGCAAAAGCATCTCCTCTATTGGTTGGTTTCACTGATTCTGATTGGGCTAGTGACCCTGATGATCGGAAGTCTACTGTAGGTTATGTGTTCACTCTTGGTTCAGGACCTATTACATGGGCTTGCAAGAAACAAAGTGCCATTTCTCTTTCTTCAGCAGAAGCAGAGTATCATGGTGTCGTAGAAGCTAGTAAGGAAGCCCTGTGGCTTCGTCAAATCCTGTCAGAGTTTGGCTTTCAGCAGCAGCATCCGACTACACTTTGGTGTGATAATCAAAGTGCCATTCAACTATGCAAAGATCCAATCCAACATCAGCGCAGCAAACACATTGAACTGCACATGCACTTCATCAGAAGCTCATTCACGACCATGTTCTTGAAGTGCAATATTGTTCAATAGAGGATCAAGTTGCAGACATCTTTACAAAGGCTCTCACAAAGGCGAAGTTTACTAAACTTTGATTTATGGTTGGAGTTCAGGAAGTTGTCACTAAGGGGGGATAGGCTCTAGTGCCTCCTTCCTTCTCCTGTTGTGTCATATTTGTACATCCTTCAATCCTATCCCAAGTTGTTCTTAAGGGGGGATGTTAGGATATTCTGACACATAGGAAATAGTTAAGTATAACTTGGTCTAGTGTAGAGTTAGGTAAAGTGTGTTTCTTTACTATGTACTTTTGTAACTTACAATCCGACAGTCACGATATGTAGTGATCCGACACTTCATTCTCTCCTCGGTATTACCGACACTTAATCCGTGGCTTAACACCCGATTGGTCCATGATCTCAATTTAAATAGAATGGAGGGTCATTTGTAGGGTAACCGTTCATGAGAGAAGCTTATGTAAATTTTCATTCTTTATTAATAAATTGCCTGAAGTGGCCGCGTTGGCTCAGGTCGTGGACTATTTCCCTCTTTGATGGTTTTAACCACGTGAACAATACTGGTGTATTGATCTGTGATCTGTTTGTGAGCGGTGTCCTTTGGTATTCTGTCTGAGGAACTTACCCTGTAAATTCCTACAGATGTCCTGAAAATGGCGAAACATTGTCTCTCAATGTAGGTTGCAGATCTGTGGCCCTTGTTAATAGAAGGTTGGGAGGCTTGCTGCAAACTAAATTGAGATCCTGAGAACTGCATTGCCAAATATGTGTAGGCACTGGCAATTTCAATCTCCTCCTTTTGAAGAAGAAATGTAGGTCCAAGAGGGTTTTCTTCATCCCATTGAAGATCATAACCTTGGTTTACCTAGGTTAGTTGTCAACTATTGATGATCACAAAAGAGAGCAAGGGCATCCAACTATCTCTACAATCCCATGGAGACAAGGCTAAGGGAACCACATCATCTACAAAAACTAGAATAGATATCAAAACATCCACAATCACACACAGTGTAGGAATTATAAGGTGATTTTGGAGAGTAAACCCTCGCAAAATGATTTAAAGGATTTACAAGGGAAAATGTGAGGGAGGATAGAAGATCAATGCCTTATATAGCTTGCAATATTTTTTGGGGAGCATATGGGGTCAAGGATCAATACACATGAAAAGGATTGTAGTAGAATTAGGCTAACTAGGCTAGAGTAAGTCCACTCACTACCCTACACTTTTCAATCTTCAAGGACAAAATAAGGGAAGGAGACCACTTGCTCCTTCCTCAAAGTCTTAGAAGAAGTGTTTGTTTAAGAGGGATAATGAAAATATACCATGCCCACCTGCTTAATGCCTAATGCCATCATCCATAAACATAACCAAAACAAAGAAAGTCCACTTACTTAGATTATCATGCATTCATTAAATCTTCATCAATAGTGAAATACACATCAACGAGGCCTCTCCAGGATGTCGCTAAACTCATCCATTCATAGCCAAATTATAAGAAGATAAAATTGCAGAAATTTCAGATTTGCTAAGAGATTTCTCCCCCAATCAAACCTTGATAAAATGAGAAGTACAACTCTAATTATCGAGGAGGTGCTCAACTTCCTTTACATCAAAATATTAATTTTCTAGGCTAAAAGCCCCTAATCTAGCCTATGTAGGTGCAAAAGATCCTCTTCTTCAATTAATTAATCTAAATTACATAAATTGAAGGGAGTTCATGCCAAATGTACAGAGCAAAGGAGCACAAGCCTTCAAAAAGTGACCCATCTCCATAAATGGGGGTATAAAAGGGATTTCGGAAAGTAATCCAGCTTCCAAAGGCCCTACTGCAATGTACCATTCTACAAGTGACCTTCTAAAGTGGACAAGAGGCATCCACAGAAGCACTCAGCTCCCAAAAGTGAATGAGTCATACAAATAAATCCCAATATGCAAAGCCCCAAACTCCCAAAAGGCTCTCCACACTGGATGAATGGGTTTTCAATTCAAGGCGTCAATCAAATTTATTTTAACATCAAACTTCATAAGGGTCGGCCCACTCCAACTTTTCAAAAGTATATAAATATGGAGTGAGCCTGCTCATTCTTTTCACATTATTTGGTTCACTGGGCAAATTCTCCATCTGCAACAGTCCTCAGGAAAGGTGAGACCATCCAAAGCCAATCAGTGTGACTTTGACCTTCTTTATCATGAAGATGTATAAGGATGCAGTTGTCACTAAGCATGTGGACCATTCATACATCATATCAGACCTTACCTTCAATTTCAGAAAACTGTTGAAAACACTGATTAGGTCACTCAGCTGGTATGTTTCCTCAACAATTATATTGCCACATGAGGTGAAGCAACCCACAAATCCAGCCCTTTGTTGCTCAGCTTTTGTGCCTTTCTTTTGTGATTACCTTGAGACCAACCCATTTGATGCAATATGCCATAATGAGGATGCAAAGGACCAGCTTTCAATCTGTTCCAAATCCTGATTTGTCACTGCTGCCGGTTATATTAAATCAATATTATCCCTCCAAGTGGAGAAACAGGTCAATGAGGTGCACAGCCATGCATTATGATAATTTCCAAGTACCCAGCAGCCCAGATTCTAATACTTGACCCTCTATAAACGTACAATATTAGGGCATGATTCCAACTGAGCATCATTCGTTTTCATACCTTGATAGAAAGGAATGCAAGAGCCGAGGGTTCAAACTCCAAGCATTTTCCTTTGATTCCCATTCAGTTCGCATTGCAACAAACCATGGTAGAACACATCCCAGTAATTTCAATGGCATCATTCGTAGGCTTTGATAAAAATTACATTGCTCTTTAAATAATGCTCATGTTCAAAAGGAGGCACCTCAATCTCCTTACCAAGAAAATCCTGTTGAGTTGTCTTTATTATTAGGTCTGCCTGTGAATAACTTACAATAAACTTCAGATGTATTCCAGCAATCGAAGCCTGCTCCATCATCCAAAGGTTTCTCTGGAACACTATCAATCTCTTAATATGCACAAAGAGCACTGTCTACCAAGAATGGAAAGCTTTAAATTTCAACGTCCAATGTCTTCTGTAGGCTGGAGTTTATGCACTATACTTTCTCTGAATGAAAATGTGCTGAGCAGAACCTAGAGAACACAAATTGATTATCAACGTATGCTGGCAACCATTGACCTGGAATCAATATTCCTTTTGTCATCAGAGATCCCAAACATATAATCAACATAACAATGCTCTGGAGTTTGCTTACCCAACAAAATGATGGCTAACAGGTTGCATTGCAAATGAGTAGATGAGCCTTGGACTTGTTATTGTTACATAAGAGTTGATCCACAACTGAAATAGGGAGCGCAATAGAAAAGAAAATTTGAAATAGGAAAAGGGCATTGCTTGAAAGAAATTGAAAACGTGACATTTCAATAAGATTGGTTGTATCTTACAACATCTTTCTAGATATCCACAGAGTTAGTTGAAGCAGTGAATCCCAATCACACATCAATTATAGAAGTTGCAGAACAGATGGACTGTACATTCAGGCATACAGGCTACTTGACCTATGAACAAATACAACTCAAAGATGATGGCCAGTATTAAAGCATTTATACACATAACAAAGCAACTATCATATCAAATAAGAGATGTATGAAAATCAATTGTGTACCTGTCTTGATATTCCAACATACTGTAGTATTTTGGTTTCATCAAAAACTGCATAGACACTAGCCTTTGCATCAGATGCACTGATGTCTCTGATCAAACCTTCATCAGTTAGGCAGGGAATGAAATCCAAGTCCTTGAGTAAATATGAATTTTCAGCGACTTGCAGTTTTTCTCTTTGCAGTGTTACTTGTTGTTTCTTATACTCTTCATGTACCTGAAAAAGATAAGAATTTCCCAGTGCTCTCAGAAGGATTGATGTAAACTCAGTTTAAGCAAAGAGACATGCTCCTCCTACGAACCAGTGAAATGTGTGTCTATAATTAGTGGAAACTTCAAATGTATCTTGCACATATAAGAACAAGTGTGAAGACATGTATTCCTATCCATAACCATTCTAGAAAAAGCCCTCCAGTTTCTTAAATTTTACATTTAAATATTCTTAAATTTTTTTCAAAAGGAAACCAGCAGTAAGATGTCAGTTACAAGCAATGAACGTTATCATTGTTGATGACAACTCTGATTTGACAGTTAAAATGTGTTGAAAAAAACATTGTTTTAGTAATCAAATTTGAAACTGGATTGCTAGATTTGAAAACAGGACTATTATTTAATGGACATTTTGATGGGAAAGGGAAGACGAGATATGGGAGCATATGCATTACTATTTCATAATCAAGTTGGAAATCCAACGTAGAAAATTGAAGACAAAAAAAATGAACATTTTAATGGATAGAGGAATGATGAGATATCCATTAGAGCATAGATCATCATATTTCAGATTCCTCTCTCATTTATCAATGCATGTTAATCCTCAACTTGTATATTCACAAGATGAAATCAATCACAGTGAAGTAGCGGGAAAGATCCTGTAGATAACTTGTCAGAATAATATGCTTTACACTCTTAGAAGTTGGGCCACCACAAGAAAAGGGAGAAATGCCCTCTAGTTCCATCAAAACTTTGTAAAGGAAGAATGTTACAGAGATGGCTAGTCTTCTATTCCTAGGGAAACAAGGACAAAGTTATCCATAAAATATCTAGGGAACCAAATCAGATCCACAAAATAGGCTAGATGCCTCTTTAAAACTCAACCACATTCAGGGTAGTAACAATTTACATTTTATTCTACTGACACAATATTATGCCACAGGAGTACCATCCTACAATTAGTGTGTGATTCCTCCACAAGGCTTCCTTAAATTCTTCTGTTGTCCCGTATGTCAGGTGTCAGATGAAACTAGCCCCGTTCTAGTTCTAGAGCTTTGCAGCAACAATTGCATTCACAAAAGCAAGTACAGAGTAAAATAAACGGTTGCATATACTTAATGGCTCCTGACCAAAATTGACCCAATCAAGCCTTCCAATAGTCAGAAACCACTGATCCAGAATTCAGGTGCAAATATCTGAAGCCGTTTCCCTGCCACACATGTGAAACAACCATGTAGAATTATGACAGTAGATTGGTCTCAAGTATCTCCCACTAAGATATAGCCCAATATTATGAAGAAAAACCAATTGTCTCTTTCCTTGGATGAGAGAAAAAATGTTTGACCAAAAAACTAATTACATATGACTAGATATAGTCACAAGTAAAGAAACTAAGGATTATGACCAGTCCAGAAATGGCCATAAATGTACCAACTAGCTGTAAGTTTGGCATTTAGTCTTCCAAGATCAAAGGTTGTACCCTAGATTCCACCATATGGATAAAGATAGATTTCAGAGAAAGTCCTATATTACAGTTGAAAGAGTGTCCAGAACTAGCCATATTTGCATCCTCTTTCTTTTCTACAGTAACACCCAAGTCATGAAATGTTCCATCACTATCCCTAAGAGTTCTCAGAATTTGTTCACCTTTTGCTTGGTTGTAAAACATAAACTTTAGACATAGTGAAACTGCTAATATAAAAGAAACGTGTTTCCAAGGTCAAGTGCTAATGCTTATCTTGAATTTCACCTCAGTAATTAAATATAGCTTATATCGCATTACAATACAATAGGGAAACACCTTAAAGTAACAGAAGCTGTAGCAAATCTAAAGTTCAAACTTCTATCGGGCCATGAGCTGAAGAATCTAGTATGCTTTGGTAGAAAAGGAGAGGCCACCAAAATTTCTCTCAAGAAAGCAAAGATATACACATATTTTGAGTTAAAAAAACAGCTTTAGTGGATGGTTAACAATAGTACGTGGGTGCCCTAGATGGGTAACTTTGTTCTCCTGTATCTCTGTTTGTCACGTGCAGTCAACCGGAAGAGAGAAATTTTGCTGAAAAAGACTGAAAAATAACCAAAATTGCACTGAAAAGGGGTTATGAAGGCATCATAGCAACTTGGTTGAGTAAATCTCAGGACTTGTGAGCCAATGTTGACCAAGTCAAACTCGGTCAATGCCAGGTTTGACTTGTCCAAGTTGGAAAAATTCATCTGCTCACAAATCCAATCAGAACTTCTGATCTGGAGGTTTAATCACAATTCCTCTGACACCGTAATGTCCTGTTGCTGGCATTCTACTAAATCTTCTTAATCTACAAGTTCGATAGATAGACCCTCTTTGGTTCAGTATAGGCTTCCACTATGAGGGAAAGCATGATGATATTAAGTGCACCATATGACAACCCAATGGGTAGTCATCTCCACAACAGACACATCTCACTCAAGGAGAAAATCAATATGCTTTCCTTATTTAAGTGTTAAAATGTTCTTTTCTTAAAGATTGAGGTCTTATCAGCTCCTTTTCCTAATCAAGTCATGATTTGAAGCATACTGAAAATTACTCCCAAGCCATATTGATGATGAGACCAATTAATCTAGACCTTTTTTTTTATTTCAACCATTTACCAGTCGAACAAAGGAATGTGATGAGAAAAGAAACTCCCCATGGAAACCCAGTTAGGCCACTTACTTGATGTGCAACAAGCTGAAATTTCTAATGCTTAAAATGGGAAGAAGCAGATGAAAAGTTTTGAGTAAATTAGATGCAATATTGGTTTAAAATCATACACTTTCTGCAGGTTCCCAATTCAAAATAAGAAAATGTCGAGGTTAAACAATCCTAAATATTCACAAGGAAAAATTATGACCTGATGTATATTACCTGCAAACTCTGTATGCGCATTCGATTTGAATTCTCATTAACAGCAGCAAGTTTCTCTTTCCATTTAGGTTCTGCACAGAAAATTGTAGTTATCAGTATATGTTTCCAACTTCTATGCACCATTACAGCAGGACAAGGTGCATAGTCACCCTATAGACAGGAACTTTCAAGTTTCCTCGTTTTGCTTTTTACGTTTTCCACCCTTTGCAGTCCCACATCTTAAAATGACCCCCTGCCGATGCACTCAAACTTTAGTCATGTTGTCCATATTTCAATTTTAATTAAATTTCTTTTATGTGAATATCGTTCATCCTGAGCCAATTAGGCTCCTGATTCTTCATGATGCAACAATATCCTTTAATTTAAGGTGAGCTTTCTACATCTAAACCAACGGCATTCTGAAGTCCTGCCTGAACTACAATGGTTTGTTGTCGGTGCTAAAAGATTTATTACTAGTTTTTCCCACATAAGACCCCTACTATACTACCTAGCATTTCAATAATTATCTTTTTATTTGATAGCATGCAAAGAGATAATATATTCTCAAACAGTAAATGATGCAGCAATGGAACAACACATTGCATACAATTGAGCAAAGGGTTATTAGACTTTCTTGGCAGTTTTACATGGGAATAATCTTCTAAAGTGAATTTCCAGTTCATCATTAGTGAGATTCCCACACTTTTGTCATGGGAGAACGTTAGAAGCCAAATGCAAAGTTATTGCTATGGTCACGTCAGTTATGAGATATGTGTTACCCACCAAAAAGTAGGTAACCCCTAGGAGGATTTTTTTCTCCTCACTTGTCAGCCAGCCAGCCAGCAGCCCTATGATGGCCCGCAGATAGCTTTACATCAGAACTCTCCTCTTATGCTCCTGTCAGTACTCTCCCATCTGACATGTTGAAGGAAGGTGGGTCATCTGTCAAGAAGGTACACTAACCATTCTTGGAGTCATGTGCTTTCGTTTGATGTTTTGGGGCATATTAATATCAAATATGGATCACAGGCCAAGCTGGAAGATTGACCACTCTTGATTGTACCCATGTTCCCACTCTTCGCCTGGGAGGTTATCATTTGCCCCTACTCTAGTGTGACCACCCCTAAGGTCCTTCCTTTAGGAGGGGCACTAATAGGAGGCATTGATTGAAGTAGCATGCCCAAGGTAATCCATACTTACCACATTCCATGTTTCCCTTATTATCCACATCCATTCTTTGGGTTGATTGTCATTTGTCATTGGGATTGGCACCTTATATCCTCATCTTTGAGTCAGGGCCCAAAAATTTGACATAAGAGGTTGATGCAACTGAAAGAATGATAAAAGCATATCAAGCCGCATCTAAAGAAAAAAAAAATTGCAAAAGATGGTTGGGACATAGTGTAGGAATTTATAGGGTAAGTTCCTCAGATAGAACACCAAAGGACACCACTCACAAACAGATCATAGATCAGTACACCAGTATTCTTGACGTGGTTAAAACCCTCAAAGAGGGAAACAATCCACGGCCTAAGCCAACGCAGCCACTTCAGGCAATTTATTAATGTAAAAGAAAGAAAATTTACATAAGCTTCTCTCATGAACGGTCACCTAACAAATGACCCTCCATGCTCTTTAAATAGAGATCATGGACCAATCGGGTGTTAAGCCACGGATCAAGTGTCGGTAATACCGAGGAGAGAATGAACCATCGGATCACTTCATGTCTAGAACATATCGTGACCGTCGGATTGTAAGTTACAAAAAGTACATACTAAAGAAACACACTTTACCTAACTATACACTAGACCAAGTTATACTTAATTATTTCCTATGTGTCGAAATATCCTAACATCCCCCCTTAAGAACAACTTGGGATAGGATTGAAGGATGTACAAAGATGACACAATAGGAGAAGGAAGGAGGCATTAGAGCCTATCCCCCCTTAGTGACAACTTCCCGAACTCCAACCATAAATCGAAGTTTAGTAAACTTCGCCTCTGTGAGAGCCTTTGTAAAGATGTCTGCAACTTGATCATTGGTTGAACAATATTGCACTTCAAGAACATGGTCATGAATGAGCTTTCTGATGAAGTGCATGTGTAGTTCAATGTGTTTGTTGCGCTGATGTTGGACTGGATCTTTGCATAGTTGAATGGCACTTTGATTATCACACCAAAGTGTAGTCGGATGTTGCTGCTAAAAACCAAACTCTGACAGGATCTGACGAAGCCACAGGGCTTCCTTACTAGCCTCAAGGGCGCCACGATACTCTACTTCTGTTGAAGAAAGAGAAATGGCACTTTGTTTCTTGCAAGCCCATATAATAGGTCCAGAACCAAGAGTGAAGACATAACTTGCAGTAGACTTCCGATCATCAGGGTCACCAGTCCAATCAGAATCAGTGAAACCAACCAATAGAGGAGATGCTTCTGCACTATAATGAATCCCAAACTGAACTATACCTCGAACATAGCGAAGTATTCTTTTAGCTACTTTCCAATGACTTTCATGTAGGTTTTGCATAAACCGAGCAACAAGGCCAACAGCAAAGGAAAGGTCAGGACGTGTATGGGTTAGATACAAAAGTTTTCCAACAAGCTGACGGTATAAGGTAGCATCAACTTCAGGGGAAGTACATGTGACTGAAAGTTTGGCTCCAGACTAAAAGGGAGAAGGGGCTGGCTTACAGTCTTCCATGTGAAAGTGGCTTAGAAGATCACAGGCTTACTAGGACTGGGAAAGGGAAATTCCTTCTTTGGATTGCAAGACTTGAAGACCAAGAAAATAATGCAAGTGTCCTAAGTCTGGAATTTCAAACTGCTTTTTAAGGCTGGACTTCACATGGTTTATAAGGTTGGGATCACTACCAGTAAGGATAAGATCATCAACATAAAGAACAAGAATGATAAGAGACTTACCCACTTTCTTGGTGTAGACAGTATTGTCAAAATGTTACCTAGAAAAGCCAGTATCTAAAAGAAAGCTATCCATTTTGGCATACCAAGCCCGACGGGCTTGCTTGAGACCATAAAGGGATTTCTTAAGATGACATACAAGGCTGGAGTCTGTTTATATAAAGCCAGGAGGTTGTTCCATATAGATTTCTTCATGCAAATCCCCATGCAAGAAGGCAGATTTAACATCCATCTGATGTACTTCCCACTTGAAAGAGGCAGCAAGGGAAAGAATAAGGCGCATAGAGTTCATTTTGGCAACAGGGGAGAAGGTTTTAGTATAGTCAACGCCTTCAACTTGTGAAAAACCTTTAGCAAAAACACGAGCTTTATGTTTATCAACTTTTCCATCTGGTCCAAACTTATTTCTGTAAACCCATTTGCATCTAACAAGTTTTCGTCCCTTTGGAAGAGGAACAAGGTCCCATGTATCATTTGCCAATAATGAACGATATTCTTCATTCATAGCTGTGTCCCAATCTGGATGGCCTGAAGCTTCTGCAAAGGTGTTAGGATCATAATTCATTGAAACTTGAGCCAGTAAAGAAGAGGCTCTATCGAACTGAGAACGTGTACGACACTAATCTGTAGGATCACCTGCAAGAGCACCTGCTGCATCCCGAGTAGTGCGGACCCATTTTGGAAGCTGAGGAGTTGAAGGAGGATCCCGAGAAGGTGGGGGAGGATTGTCATCCTTGCTGTCATCATCTGAAGAAGGAATATTTTCAGAAGTAGAAGGGATAGAGAGAGGTGGCACATCTACCGAACTAGGCTCGTAGGCCGATATATTTTCAGCAAACTTTACATCTCTTCTAATGATAACATTTTTGGATTTAGGTTGAAGAAGTTTATATCCTTTGACATCTTCAGAATATCCAACAAAAATACATTTTTCACTCTTAGGTTCTAAGGTTTTACGTTTCTCATCTGGAATATGGGCCCATGATTCACTTCCAAAAACACAAAAGTGAGTTACATCTGGTTTAATTGAGCTCCATGCTTCTTCTGGAGTGATATTCTTTAAAACCTTAGTAGGAGCCTGATTTACTATGTAATTTGCACAGTTAATTGCTTTTGCCCAAAAATTAAGACTAAGTCCTTTAGATTGAAGCATACAATTAGCCATTTCCTAAGGTGCAATTCTTCCTTACAACTACACCATTTTGCTGTGGAGTATATGGAATAGTATGTTGCAATTGAATTCCATGCTCAGTCCAAAAATTGATGAATTTGTTGTTAACATATTCTACGCCATTATCAGATCTTAGCTTAAGAATTTGATGTCCAGATTGTTTCTCAACAAAGGCCTTAAAGGCCAAGAACATGTTAAAGACTTCACTCTTGAGTTTTAAGAAGTATAACCAAGTGCATCTGGAGCATCAATGAAAGTTAAGAAATACTTGTAGCCAGAGAATGAAACAACTGGAAGTGGACCACATAAATCACTATGCACAAGCTGTAAAGGGGTTGAGGCGTTCCAAGAGGCACGTTTTTCAAAACTATCTTGGTGATGTTTTTCGAGTTTACATCCGGAACAAACACCATCTCTGCAAGATACCATAGGAAGAACTATCACCATATTTTCTTTACATAGATTTTGAAGGGAGCGATAGTTTAAGTGACCAAATCGCTCATGCCAAAGTTTATTCACTTCATCATTATGAGCAACAAATACCGATGGAAGAGTTGATGAATCAAAGTTGTTAAACTTATACAACCTTGTAGAATCATCAACAATGCCAGTAGCTAAAAAATCTGTCTAGGATTTCTTAGGTCCTTAATTACAACATCATGAGGTGAAAATTCAACGGTTTTACCTTCACCTGAATGAGTTATCTGATATATAGATAGAAGGTTGCAGGATAAGGTAGGAACACATAATACATCATTAAATTGACCATTGTCTAGATGAATAGTTTCAGTCCCTACAACACTAAGAGATCTATCATCACCAACATATATATTTTTGGTGTTACAATCATTTAAAGAAGAAAACATGGCTTTGTTTTTGGCCGTGTGATAAGAAACTCTAGAATCAATGAGCCACTCATGAGAATGAGAAGAAGAAGATACATTTAGTGCATAACCAAACCGAGATGCTTGACAACCACATGCAGAAAGTGTTATTCCTGAAGATGAAGTTGAAGTTGAAGAGTGCTCGAAATGGATGTTATGCTTCTTCATTGCTGCTTCCAAGGCTTCCATCTTCTTAAAGCATTTGGATTCTAAGTGGCCATCACGATTACAAAAGTTGCAATGTCTATCAGTCTTCTTCCCTTTGTTTTTAGTTGCCTTATCATTTTGTTGAGTTGATTTTTCATTGTGACACTGAAATTGCTTAAGACCCTTGTTTGGTTTAGGACCATTATTTTTAGGATGCTGCTTCTTAGGATTCTTTGAACTTGGTTACTGCTGGGCTGCTAAGGATTTCTTAGAAGAGTTTCCAATATTAAGAAGACCAAGATGTAAGAGTTTTTCTTACTCTCTTATTAAATAATCACAAAAGACATCAAAAGAGGGGGATTTGTAGTCTTGTCCTTGAGAAATAAAGGCTTCTCTAGTAGAATGGAAGGTGGAACCAAACACAAAGTAGGCTAGTCCTAACTTAGTAAGAATGGAATAGATAAGGCTACCATCTTCTTTCTTAACCTTAACACCTTCCAATAGAAGTCTAAGGGTCTTGAACTCGGACAAAAAATCTTCAATGGAAGAAAAATTATTGGGGTCCAACGTAAGCAACTCATTTTCGAGTTGATGGGCTCTAATTTCATTTTTAATTCCAAAATTTTATTGAGATTTTTCATTGCTTCATCAGAGGTATCAATTTCTACGATATGGAATCTAAGGTTTGGAGAAATAGACGTCCCTATCAACCCACATGCTTGATCTTGTTTATTTTCCCATTTAGCTTGCTTATCTTCATCTTGAGGTTTAGACTCTTGGCCTAAAGTTATTCTATAAAGACCTTTACTTCAAAGTAAATCCAAAATGTAGGATAGTTATTGGAAGTAGTTGGTGTTGTCAAGAATAACTAGGCATGGACTTTCCATTTTAAACAAAATTGAAATTGTATACGCTGAAACTAAGTGTTCAAATGGAAAGATCTCGAAAAATTAGGCGATTAAAAAAAACGGCTCAGAAAACGGCTTCCAGATGAAGAAGTTATGGCTTTTTGAAGAAAAGTTACTGAAGATGCCAACGAACCACGTGAATATTGGGAAATTGATGATAATGTTATATTTAAAAAAATCCCCCCCCACCCACCTTCCAAACTTAATCTAATTAGTTCATTTTAAAAAAAATATTACTTTATGTGACCCACTTTTATAAATAAGTGAAAGTCACTTTTACAATGGTACTTATGAACTATCCACTAAATTGTAACTTAAATAAAAGATAAAGTGACTTTCGAATTATAAGTGACTCACTTTTTATAATGAGTGAAAACACTTTTACATAAAGTAACTTTAAAACATAAGTTACATGTGCTTTTAGAAAAAGTAACTCAACAAAAAGAAATAACTCAACAAAAAGAAAGACTTGAACCCAAGACCTCTATTCTCATAAAGTAACTTTAAACCAAGTGAGCGAGTTTAAAAGGTTAGTAATTTTTGGAAAGGAGGAAGGGGGTTTTTTATTTTTATTTTTATTTTTTGTCACTGAAGCTTTGGGGTGTGTGTTTACTTGAAAAACCCCTTTTTTGCCTGCAAAACAAAAAAAACAACCACACGTACCAAACGAACAAGCAAAAAGTATCCAAGCCTTATGGCTTAAAGTTAGATTTGGCCGGAAACTAGACATTTTCCTCAATGCTTCTGGTTTTCGGAGATCACCCTAAGGCATGCAGAAAAGAGCATACGCATGAGAAAAATCATTTATTTATGTTTCTGGTTTGCCCAAATCGCACAGAGTAGCGGGGCAAAGAGCATACGCCGAAATGAAAAGTATAGATCCGGTAATATAAAAAATTACAGAGGACTATAAACCGAAAAAAACAGAGAGATAAATAACTATAACTGCAAATAAAGACTGTATACCTCCAGATCTTAAAAATGACATAGCTAGGGCTACCGGAAACTTTTTCGCGTGAAACGAAATGGGTTCCTCACTGGAACAGATGCTCCTAACACAATAGAGCAGTCCTTTCAGCCCGAAAGCAGTCAGAAACAGTAGATCTAGGAAACGCAGTCGGATGCAGTTGTACCGGCTTTGGATTTGGATCACCAATGAATGCAGCCCTTGAATAGCTCTGATACCATGTAGGAATTTAGAGGGTAAGTTCCTTACATAGAACACCAAAGGACGCCGCTCACAAACAGATCACGGATCAGTACACCAGTATTTTTGACGTGGTTAAAACCCTCAAAGAGGGAAACAATCCACAGTCTGAGCCAATGTGGCCACTTCAGGCAATTTATTAATGTAAAAAAAAGAAAATTTACATAAGTTTTTCTCATGAACGGCCACCTACCAAATGATCCTCCATGCTCTTTAGAGATCATGGACCAATCGAGTGTTAAGCCACAGATCAAGTGTCGGTAATACCGAGGAGAGAATGAATTGTCGAATCACTTCATGTCTAGAACATATCATGACCGTCGGATTGTAAGTTACAAAAAGTACATACTAAAGAAACACATTTTACCTAACTATACACTCGACCAAGTTATACTTAATTATTTCCTATGTGTCGAAATATCCTAACACATAGTAAGCACGTGGTTCAAAGCCTAGCATGAGCTCTACCCCCCTCATTAGCCATCATCCTGTTCACCAACATTCCATGCTACATCATAAAGGAACTCTTGAATGTCCCAACCGATGAGCGAGAAACTACTACATCTTTAAGGGGTATTGGAAAAGCATAAAGCAAGCTTGGTCTCCTAAGCTATGCAAGAAGAAAGATAAATCATTAAAGTAAAAGGCACACCAGAGGGGTGGAAAAAACAAGTTGAGGAAAGGGGTAACTCATGCCTCCATGATTGCTCCCTCTTCTCATTATAGTACTCAGAGATGTTGGACCCCCCTCTAGCTAGTACCATGGTTATGGCCATCTTCCTTGAAGTCTTGCCCACTCCATTACCATCATTATCACATGTACATATGGATTGATGGGTCTACCTATGACATGTCCTTCCCTTGGGGGCTAGAAGCACCTAATAGGGCTGAAGGTATAACCATCCCTAACACAAGTGTGGTAACTTGCTTACAAATCCTGAGCTAGAAAGACATTGGAAGGCAAGGTTTGTGTGAACTATTTTGTGCCCCTAACATTGAATATGGTCACAATGATACTTTAATGGTTTTTGTCCCTAATGATGTTGATCTCACTTGATCTTGAGGGTGTGTTTTAGGTGGTTCATTACTCATGCAGCAGAGTACCTTTGAAAGAAGACTTGACACATATCTAGCACCTTTCAAAGGACATTTTCCCCATTGTTGAGAGTAGATATGACCTTATGGCCCCCGCATTGCCCTCATGAGATGGATATTGGGCCTTGATGAGATTCTACATGGTCATATGCCCCTTGCTACACCTCCAGATGTTGAAATGTTGTGCCAAGAAGCCAAGGTATTGGCTTGTTTGATGATGTACCCAAATGGACCTAGGACACCCCTATACTGGCCTTGACCTATTTGATGGATATTCCCTTGTTCCAAAGCCCAGATGAGGATGGTGATCACTGCAATCACTTGGGAGGGCTAGTACATCATGCACATGTGCCAATGCTTGCCTCAAAGCATGCCACATCAACCCCACATGCCATAGAAGGCCGACGTAATGATTTCTTGGAGTGAGGAGCACTCATGAGCCTCTTTATCACTTGCTTGATGGAGATTGTCCATTTTGAGAGGATGATGTCATCATGGAGAGCCTTTATTCCCACACATGTGGGCTATTTTGATGTATTTATCATGCTTTAAGGTCGGCTTGTGACCTTTAGGCCTAGTTGAACACTGAAGTAAACTTTTAGGGCTTTAACTTGTAAATTAATGAAAAGTGACTTGGTTACCCTCATATAAATAGAGGGGAATCACTTTCATCTTGAATCATTACAATCACAACACTTCTCTCTCTTAAGAAGTGCGCACTAGCTCTATCTCTTTTCTCTTGAACGCAATGTGATCTTTGTGAAGCAAATTGTCTTGGGAGGGATATTTTTGCATGAGACTTGTCTTGGATTGAGGAAGTGATTCTTGATTGAATGGTGTAACTTTATTGTTGATTTTCATCAATTTTGCATGCAAAATTCTGAAATAAGGATTTCTTTGTGCCATATTAAAAGTGCAATATCTTTCATGAAATGTTGTTTCTTTATGCTTTGCAAAATTAGTCTTTTAGGAATCTATCACAGGAACTTTGTGTATGCCTCCTCTAATCTTGAATATCCACTTAGACAAAGTCGCTAGGGTTTCTAACTCTAAGAGAGGCTTCTTAGTACTCCACCCATCTCATCTACGTTCCTCTATCATTGACCTTGCCATCATTGACTTCATTGCCCAATCGAGAGAAGGCACTAGACTAGCTTGTGGTGATCATTTAAAATTTCTTCCTTTTCTATTAGATTTATGGTAACAAGGGTTAGGCTTAGCTTAAATTTGCATTTCATAGTAATTTATTGTTCATTTATTATTGTCCTATTGAAAGAGATTGTATTTAATAAATATAAAAAGGAAAAATCTAGCATTAATTGCATGTTTTCACCCCAAAATTAGGGTTGATGGCTCGATTTTAATTGTTTTCATATGCATCTACAGCCATTTAAAACAATTGTTTACTCAACAATAGCTTGCCTCCTTCATAGCCTTTTGTTCTTTGTTAATACTATCATTCATAGGCTATTTTATCGAGCTGCTATATGCCATTATGTGCCCTAAATCTGCATATTGCACAAACCCTAACTTATAGCACCTTTCTTCTAAGTCACAAAAGGTCTTAGGAAAGTGTACTTGAAGCATAGGCAGCCCTTATCTTAGCCTTTCAATGCTTGGCCGGTAACTTTTCCTTCAATTATTAGACCTTGTATCACCACTGAGACCTTAGTTGAATATCTTTCTAGTGATATTTTGTAGGGAACCTCCCTTATGGGGATAATATCCACCAATTAAACAGCTAGAGAGAAGCCACTAAGGTGACCATGGTGGCTGATCTTTGTTGATTTGGGTAGCATCGGATGTGCTCTAGCTCTAAAATTTTGTGGAAGGGCTAGAACACATGAGATCTCCAAGACCCAGAAATTGTTTGGAGAAATTCCGCCCGGATGAGGAGTTATTAAAATAATTAATATTTTTAATGGGTTCCTAAGTCTAAACTTAGGAAAATAAAAATATTAATGGGTATTAATAAGAATATGGGTGAGAAACTTCTAAGTGACGAGAATCAAATCTGTTTTAAACTTAGTCGTTGATTAGGGACTTAATCTCAGACTTTGATTCATCAACAAGAAAGTATAAGAGGAGGCTTGAGGGTCAGTTAGAGATACACCAAGTTGATCAGTCAGTTCGATTTTTCTGGGGTGAGGTTTGCTGAGAAAATCGAATAGGTGATCTGAGTTGCAATGAGAGGGACAGTAGCAGAGAGTTGGATCGGAAGGGAGTTCTGAGACAACGAGTACCAGGCAGAGAGGCAGCAATAGCATCAGAGAGGCAACAGCGCAGAGGCCTACGTAGCCCATGAAGGGGCTCATGTAGTGCTGACGCAGGCTGAGAGGGTTACTTGCAGTGGCAATGCAAGATAATCGTCGGAAGTTCGAGATTTTGCTGGGAGTTCGACGTTCTGAGCCAAGAGGGCTGAAGTCGAAGCTCCTAAGAGAAAATCAATCCAGCAAAAGGAGTGACGCAGTCTCCCAGAGGCAAGAAGCTGGCCCAGGCAGAGATTGTGCTGGGATTTTCACATTGCTTGCCGAAGTCAGCCACTCAGTGGATCAATTGTGACTTAGAGAACATGGTAAACCCTCGTATGTATTTCTTGCTACCGAGATTTCTCTGAAAGGTTAGCCGGTGTGAGAGGCAACCTATTGTACTGAAATTATGCTTAATAATACAAACCCTCTATATGTTGCACCGGTTTTCTCGCATTGGGTTTTTCTGGGGACGTTTGTCCAAAAATAACGGTGTCCCTTGTGTGTTTGTCTCATATCTATTTCAGTTTATGATTTGTATGTCAGTGTAGTCTGCAGTAGTGTTTTTCATCAGTGTTTAAATAATTAAATAACTTGTTGAATGTAAAAACAAGTAGGAGATGATAAACCAGTGATTGCAGTAGGATTTTTGATGTGTAGATTCAGAAATTTTCACAATCTTTTGTTGCCATAAGACCTAGGCTGCCTAGTAAGGCTTTGCACTAGGTCTGCTAGATTTTGCAGTGAAAATACTCTAGGGTTTCCGATGTTGTGAGTATAGTATTTGATTAGAAAACTTGTATCCTAAAATTTGCTAAATATCAAGAATGACGTATTCTAGATCCAAAGTCAACATAGGAATAAAGAAGAGAAGGAAGGAATGAACTCCCATTAAATTAGAATGCATGGCATAAAACACAATAGTTTGAAAGCTAAATCACACGAAACATGGAAAGTTGTAAAAGTTCTCGGAACAAGAATGCATTAAAACATGAATCCCCCAAAATCAATATGCAGAATAAACACAATATATAAAAAGTAGAAAAAATATAGATATATAGGTTTTTTTAAATAACACATTATCTTGCAAGAAAATAAGCAAAAATTAAGAAAAATACACATAAATGCAAATTTAAAAGGAAACACATGCCTATATCAACTCTCATAGATGATTACTAGATGCAAAATCCCATAGCTTGGTTGTCTTTATTAATGCCAATCACATGCCCTCATACATGGTAGAATCCAGTGGAAATGCTACAACTCTATCATCCTCAAAATAATGAAAACTATTAAGTCTGTTGAATTCTAGTTGAGATATGAAATTCTACTTTCTCCATATGAAGTTCGACGAGGTTGGAATCACTCTCAAACATCTCGAAGCAATTAACGATAATGTTGAATATTTAAGGAAAATGATAGAAAAGGTAAGTGAAAGGAGAATGCAAATAGAAAGGGTTAGATAAAGGAGAATGTCAAATTTAAGAATTTAATATTTGTAACTTATTGCAAATCTACAAGATTAAACTCAATATACCCATGAAGATAATGTGTTTGAAAGCTCAAATCAAAGTATATTGATCTCCTGGCTTAGATCTAAGCTTTATATTCAAAATCCCAAGGGTTAGTAACTGAAATTTATGATAAAACTTTAAATGCAAGCTAGTAAAATAATCTAACTAAAACAGAAATTTAAAAGTTTTTGGATTTTAAAATAAAAGTTTAGTTGTTGAGAAATCGCTTATCTTGGCCATAATTTTACGTTTTAGACGGTTGGGTTATGAATCACATTCACATTAAAGTTGACCATGCACTTTGAACAGTGAGGCGGGCTTGAACTCATCTAAGACAACGACATTCTAGATCCAACTACGAATGGCCCCTAGCAAGGTGTCTCCAATCATCAAGTCAATTATGCAACAAGAAATTATTTTCACCCAATTGAAGCTATGCCCTATAAGGATTGGTCCAACTTCTGGTTCCAACTTGCTCCAACCTACAACAAGATGAATGAAGAAGACTAACACCTTGCTCACCCTCTCCGCATGGCTATGTATCCCCTCATTCGATTTTCCCTCCAAAACTTCTATAAACCTTACTAATTGTGAATTATCTTATTAACCCCCTTATAACATGTATCAAGAAAACACGAAATAGAAAAAGCCAACCCACACAATAGAGACAAAATGTTTGCAAAACAAAAGTTCTAAATTATGGCATGTATTTATCTCACAATTCAAAAACTTTAACTAGAGGAGGGACTAGCCCTTTATAATTTTTCTTTAAATGTCTAGTTCAACCTTTCTTTAGGAAAATAATATTACTTGTCATCCACGCGTCAGAGACTAATAAATGTCTAGTTCAACCTTTCTTTAGGAAAATAATATTACTTGTCATCCACGCATCAGAGACTAAGTAAATTACAATAAAAAATATCATTACATTGTTTTTTTTCCCACTTAGGGAGTTCAATTTCGTTCACATGAACCTTGGTAGTCCAACGTTCCACTCGCATTAACCCTGCAAGATGAATAGATGAAGAAAGATGGTCCATGTTACCCACCACCTGTGGGTAGTGTATATGGGAAAAAAAATTCTCCTAGACGGTCCTCAGCCGATAGCCAGCAGCCACCAGATAGCTCGATGTGCCATTATCCCCGCCACTTGAGCCAGCCATGTGGTCCCTTGCCAAATTGTTATGATTGTATGTTTGAAGGTGGGCCTCCCGACCCCGAAGGTATGACTTTTCATTGGTATAGTTGAGTAATTTTCCTTACTTGCCATGGGTACTTTGGGGCATGTATTGGTGGGGGGATTCAGCAAAAAGAGTGGGCTAGGTCTGTGCTCTTGTCTCCACTTCCCGACTTCGTGGTTATCCTTGTATCCTAGTTCCATGGGATCTCCTTTATTGGCCATTAACTTTAGGGTTGGCACTACATGGGAAATCCCAATTTTGGTTGCATGGTCCCGCTTCCTGGCACCATATACATCACTCCCTTCCACTCATTTCAGCGTTCTTCATCTCCTTTCCCATTCGGGTTCACATAGGGTTAGTCGTCCCCCTCCCCTTGTCCACACCTTGGGTTTGGCCTCGAATGATGCCTGGAGATTGATGCAGCTAAAAAGAAAAGAAAAAGCATAGTTTGGCCACTCTCAATAGGAAATGTACCACAAAATGTAAAAAATGGTCAGGACATAAAAATTTAGCACGTGGGAAAAAGCCAAACATGAGCTCTACCGCTTATCCATGGCAATCACCCTAGTTCCTATGGGCCCTAGATGAGCCCCCTCCATCATGAAGGAACTGTTGGAATTTCTAAGTCTAACACGTTAGAAACCCTTCATGCACTTTACTGATTTATTCCTACCTACTTGTTCTGTTAATTAACAAGTTATTTACCATGTAAACACTGGAAATAAATACAAATACATGCTCAACACATTACAGATCATCAATTGAAGGAAATAGAGACAAGCACACAAGTGACACCGTTATTTTTGGACTAATGTCCCCGAAAAAACCCAATGGGGGAAAATCGGTGCATCTATCTGAGGGTTTGATTTATTAAGCAGTTTCAGAATACAATCTGGGTGCCAAATCTAGCTCACCCAACAGAGAAAAATCTCGGCAATAGTACCTCTCTACTCGGAAGCAGATATTCTGGCTGAAACCCCAGATAAACACTCTGGCAGCTCCACAGCTCCAATCTGCCCCACGAAACCCCAGCGTCAACCTCTCTCTGGCCCAGCGTCACTCTGGCTTGGCCTGCGTCAGCCTCTAGAGGCACTGCGTCAGCCCTCTGGCCCTCTGCGTCACCCACGCTGGCCCTCTGAGGCACTGCGCAGCTCCTGGCTGGCTCTGCGTGAACCCTTGGCTGCTTCTGCGTCCCTCTCTCCGACTACTGCGCTGATCCTCCCAGTGCTATCTCTGCCTCTCTATTTCTGTATTCACTGCCCCTCAGCTGCAACTTTGATCACTCTCTCAACTTTCTCGGCAAACTCAACCCCAAAAATTCTAAATCTTGATCTCTTGGTGTGTTCTCCAAGTGACCCTCAAGCCTCCTCTTATACTTTTCTCGTTGACAAATCAACGGCCGAGATTAAGTCCCTAATCAACAGCTAAGATTAGATCTGGCTTGATCCATGACTTTTGGACCATTCTAACACAGTTTTATATTAATTCACATTAATATTTTATTTTCCCTAAGTTTAGACTTAAGGACTCCATTAAAAATATTAATTATTTTAATATCTCCCAAACTGTTTAGAATTTGCCCAAACCCTTATGGGTATTGGAGATCTCATGTGCCTTAGCCTCTCCACCAATTTTCGTGGCTAGAGCACATCTGATGCTACCCCAAATCAACACTCCCTCTTAGCGAGGACTGTGCTCTAATAATACTCCTCACTGAGCATCACTCTGATCATCCGGCATCGGTCCTGTGCTGATGCTAGGCCTGCTGCACAACATCCTCTGCACTGTTGCATCGTCTGTCTCCACCTCCTTCTCTGCCCTTGTTGGCGCTGTCTTGTTCTCAGAGGCCTCTCCCTTACTCTTCTTCCTTGGACATTGGGTCGCATAATGACCCAGCTCCCCACAGTGGAAGCTGAGTACCTTGGAGAGGTCCTTCTTTCGTTTCTCCTGCTTTCCCTCAGACGCTAGGGCAACATCCTCCTCCTCCTCCTTGATTCTGATCCCCTTGCTGCTGCTTCCCGCCTTACTCAGCCTTCTGATCTCTTCTTGGCGAAGAGCAGCCCACATTTCCTCCCAATCTGGAAGGGTCGCCCTGCCCAATATACTCTGGACAAACACCTCCCAGTCTTCTGAGACTGCGTTCAGGGCTGTTTTCACCATCAATTTTGAATCCGGCATTGCCCCTATGGAAGTCAGTTGATCTCAGATCTCCTTCAATCGACCGAGGAATGGGTCGATCTATTCTCCCTTCTTCATCTGGTATGATCGCAATTGATTTTCTAGTAGCATCTTCCTCTACACGGAAGTATGCTGATACAACTTGGTCAGGGCCTCCCACATCTCCTGTGTCGTGTTCTTCTCAACAATATGTGGTACTATATGATCCTTGACCCCATCAAGGATGATACTCTTAGCCCTCGCCATTGCATCCTCGTACATGTCGTTATCAGCCGGATCAACTGGGATAGCTATCGTCCTCAAGGCGAAGTGCTTGACACGATTCCTGTCTAGTACGGATAAGATTCTGGCCTTCCAGACTACGAAGTTTGAGGCTCTGTCCAGTCTGTCCTAGTCTCTTACTCCGTGTAGTGCCATTTCGCTGCTCCTCTACTTCCCTCCTGGAAGTTCTTGGTGTGACTCCCTCTGAGCCTCGATTTCCCTCCTGGAAATCCTTCTGCCAATGTCAAGATGCCCCTCTCCAATCGTCTGTGCAACTGCAACACTGATCTGGATTCCTTGGCTAGAAATCCGCCTCGACAGCAACTCCCTCTACCTTGGCCTTGCCCTGTTAGGTATTGTTCTGACTACAATACCCCACCAGCTCCACTCTGCAACTTACCCACAGCCTCCTAAACCCCAGCAAACTGAAGGTTAGAGCTCCTAGTCTCTACGCAATCCCGGCACCGGCAATTTAGCCTCCTCAGCCAACTACGTCAACCATCTTGGCCTCTGCGTGAGCCTGCCTTTGCCTCCCTCAGCCTCTGCGCTGCCTCTTCTTGGCTCGAACTTGATGACGCAGGCACTGTGTCACCCCTTCCTTGCTGCTTCTCTGCTAGGAACAGCTTATGTCACTCAGGACAGCTGTTTTCTGTTGTTGTTGCTCTACTCAGCTGATGTCCTCAGTTCTCCTGTGATCTGCAACCACCCTCTCATTCCATGTTGGAATTTCTAAGTCTGACACGTTAGAAACCCTTCATGCACTTTACTTATTTATTCCTACCTACTTGTTTTGTTAATTAACAAGTTATTTACCATGTAAATACTAGAAATAAATGCAAGTACATGCTCAACACATTACAGATCATCAACTGAAGGAAATAGAGACAAGCACACAAGTGACACCGTTATTTTTGGACTAATGTCCCCGGAAAAACCCAATGCGGGAAAACCGGTGCAGCTATCTGAGGGTTTGATTTATTAAGCAGTTTCAAAATACAATCTGGGTGCCAAATCCGGCTCACCCAACAGAGAAAAATCTCGGCAGTAGTACCTCTCTACTCGGAAGCAGATATTCTGGCTGAAACCCCGGATAAACACTCCAGCAGCTCCACAGCTCCAATCTACCCCACGAAACCCCAGCGTCAGCCTCTCTCTAGCCCAGCGTTAGCCCAGCGTCACTCTGGCTTGGCCTGCGTCAGCCCTCTGGCCCTCTGCGTCACCCACGCTGGCCCTCTAAGGCACTGCGCAGCTCCTGGCTGCCTCTGCGTGAGCCCTGGCTGGCTATGCATGAACCCTTGGCTGCTTCTGCGTCTCTCTCTCCGGCTACTGCGCTAATCCTCACGGTGTTATCTCTGCCTCTCTATTTTTGTATTCACCGCCCCTCAACTACAACTCTAATCACTCTCTCAACTTTCTCAGCAAACCCAGCCCGAGAAAGTCAAAATCTTGATCTCTTGGTGTGTTCTCCAAGTGACCCTCAAGCCTCCTCTTATACTTTTCTCGTTGACAAATCAACAGTCGAGATTAAGTCCCTAATCAATGGCTAAGATTAGATCTGGCTTGATCCATGACTTTTGGACCATTCTAACACAGTTTTATATTAATTCACATTAATATTTTATTTTCCCTAAGTTTAGACTCGGGGACTCCATTAAAAATATTAATTAATTTAATGTCTCCCAAACTATTTAGAATCTACCCAAACCCTTTCTGGGTATTGGAGATCTCATGTGCCTTAGCCTCTCCACCAATTTTCGTGGCTAGAGCACATCCGATGCTACCCCAAATCGACATCAACAGGAACCCATTATTGTCCCAATCCCTGGTGGGCGATGAACTGCCCCACCTTCAGGGGGTATATACTGCTATATACCACACAACATCCTCTCATCCCCTGGAACCCCGAGCAGTTATGAAGAAAAATCAATCAAAGGCAAAAACGCGTATGAAAAAGGGTGGAAAAACAAAGGTCGGGGTAACTCATGTACCATGATTTGCTCCCTCCTACACTCATATACCCAGGTGTGGGCCTCCCTTTATCATAGCTACCCTTATACCATAACATGTGGTATGGATGATTCCCCTGATCCCCACTCTGTTCCATCACTTTATCATTTGCCACCTACCACTTGAGGGATGTACCTTGGACATGTCACCCCTTTAAAGGATGAAACCACCTAATAGGGTCCTTGGTTAACCCCCTTATTGAGCCTGGAGACACTTGTACATGCCAAAGCCCGCTATGGAAGGGCATGCCACCATGAAGTGCCCCATTGATTCCATGACTTGTAAGCTCTTTTACTTGATTATTCTAATGATTTGTTGTATTGGAGGGCAAGGGGATGCATTGGATCTTATGAAGGATTGCAGGTGGGTCTCCATTTGGGGCTTGGTCTCCCTATACGGGATCTTAGCCCTCCAGAGGGCCACATTGGCACTTGTAGGGTGAGCATTGAGAGCCATGGGCCTCCACCATAGCAGAGAGTACTTCATGGATCCCCAGTACCACTCATTGATTGCTCGTGTTCCACCTTTTGGATGAGGATGATGCATCATGTCATGGGCCATGTATGAATGGGTGAATGTTCCTAGAGATAATTTGTGTTAAATGCATCTCGATAAGTCATCAGTTATTGCAAGTCGAAGAATAAATTCCTTGTTCTCATGCCCTAACGCCATGTGAAGTTGTTTGAAGGCCTCCTTGATTGGGTGAACTTTTTCCGAACAATAAATTCTCCTTGACTCCATCTCTCCCAAAGGACAAGGCAGTAATCCTCCATAGATCACTTTCAAAGCTTATTTCTTTCACTTTCCCCTTTTTTCTAGGCCTAACCTCCATAGGTCTCCTAGGGCATCACTTTTCTCACGATTTAGCCATCAAAAGAATTTGATCTATTGTCCACAACTGCACTTGTGTGCTCTCTAGAGGCCCTCCAAGTTTCGCGAAATTCCGACGATGGGATCTTGAGATATTCTAAGCCCTAGCTCAAAGATCGATTCTTGCCCTTGGTTTCCCATTGGCTAGTGACCTCATTAGGATCATAGCATTAAATCATCAAAATAAGATTCTTTCTTTGATCCTCTTCCCTTCCCTAATTAGGTCAAGTACATCCTTGGTTGATCAACTCCATATCCTTGACCTAATTTTGGGTCCACTTGGCCCTTTGTGGTCCCGCAACTTGTTGACTCCAATTCCACAAAGACCACTTAGAAGCCAAGCATTCATAAGGCCTTTTGAGTCTAGGGGCTTCCTTGATAAGACATATTCTCAAACCCTAACCTCAAAATCCCTCTTAGCCCTTCCTAGAGAGCCTATCACCTTGCTTTTCAAGCAAGAAAGTTATAGATTTGAGCCTCTCTTGTGAATAGGCCTTAGGAATCACCTTTTTACCTTTCTAGTGACATATTCATCATTGTGGTTCCTCCTACTGAGTATCCTCCCATCGGTGAAAGTCCGTAAAGAGCAGGGAGCCTTAGCTGAGGTGACATTGGGCTATCACTCCATTGTTGCCCCTTGACCTAGTAATTGCTCTATAAGATCCCCTCCTAAGACCCTTGCTAGTTTGAGCAGTAACATTTTAACGTCATTGTCGGGGAGGAAGCAGATCTGCCTCCCTAGTGAATCATTGAGGAATTGATTCATAGACGACATTTCAAAAATTCCTCTGGCGACTCCATTCATTTTCAAGACCCCTAGTTTGCTCGAAGGTGACAACATTCCTCCTATAACTAGGGTCATTGCAAGAAGGGGAGAACGAACTCCATCACCTGTTAGAACTACCCTTCTCCCTGAATTTGAAAAGGTCGGTGATCCCACCCAAAAGATGGCAAATGACTCTAGCACTGACCAAAACCAAGACCAACCCAAAATGACTAGGAGTGAAAGGTGATTGGTTAGTGTCTTTGCCCCCTTGAACCTGAGCAATGACCCTAGACCTTTACCCGAGAAATACAATAACCAGTTGCCCAAGTTTAAGGGTGATAGTGCTCGTGAGTCGTGATCATATCGAAGAATTCTACTGGAATATTCTCCTAGGATGATATTCGATGAAGATAGAATCATGATGCTTTTTGCTTTGTCTCTTGAAAGACAAGCAAGAGAATGGTACCTATGTCTTCCCCCAGGATGCATTGATAGTTCTGACCAACTTGAGGATATGTTCATTAAAAGATGGTCATGTGATGCACAAGGAACCTTCAACATTGAGAAGTTCTCTCAAATAAATAGCGGAAGGGAAGAAATTAGAGAATTCACCCTAAAATTTGATAAGTAGTTAAGGATATCCCCGACCATGCTAACATACTGGATAAATTCATCAAAGTTTTGGGTGGCCACCTAACCTATGCATTAAGGGATAAGAAACCCAAAACTTTGGCCGAGGCTAAAGAGATAGCCATAGAAGTTGAACAAAACCTACGAATCTCCAAGATGGATGTGGATGAACACCCCAGGGCTAAGGTCGAAGTCAAAAAGGGAAAATCCAAAGATCAACATGAAGAAACCCTTCTGGTGCTTCTCAAGAAAATGGAAAAGCTGAGTGAAGAAATGAATTCACGTGATAGGCTCTACATGAACAAGCTCATTGCCTTACAAGGGCCCAAAAATCAAGCCATATCCCAAAAGGGAAGCCTTTCCCTAAGAAGCAAAATGAGGAGGATAAACCAAGCTCATCTCAAGTCCCCAACACTTTGGCTCCAACAAATGTTGTGGAGCAAGATTCATCCTTCAAAGATGAGTAGAGTGATGAGGATGGGAGTGATGACGAAGAAGTCAACGAGCAGGCTAATCTTGTAGAATCTGAAACCTTCAACATTTTGTTGGGGGGGGTCATATAGTCATCCTCAAATTGGTGAGGTCACTATTAAAGAAGAAAAGCAAAAGCCAATCCTTAACACTAATAATAGTGGAAGATTCAAAGGAGTCCGATATTCACGAAAGGACAACAACAAAGACCCTGCAACCTCCAAGGAAATGTTGATTTGTGGTAGCATCGGATGTGCTCTAGCCATGAAAATTGTTGGAGAGGTTAAAGCACATGAGATCTCCAAGACCCAGAAATGGTTTGGGGAAATTCCACCCAGTTAGAAAGAGATTAAAATAATTAATATTTTTAATGGGGTTCCTAAGTCTAAACTTAGGAAAATTAAAATATTATTGGGTATTAATATAAAACTGGGTGAGAAGTTTCTAAATGACATGGATCAAGCCAAATCTAATCTTAGTCGTCGATTAGAGACTTAATCTTGGCCGTTGAAGACTCAACGGGAAAAATATAAGAGGAGGCTTGAGGGTCAATTGGAGATACACCAAGATTGATCAGTCAGTTCGATTTTCTAGAGCGGGGTTTGCTGAAAGAAATCGAACAAGTGATTTGAGTTGCAGCGAGGGGCAGTGAGTGCATAGCAGAGAGGCAGAGATAGTGCAGAGAGTCAGTGCAGTGATTGAGGAGGCTACGCAAAGCTAGCAGGAGCCACGCAGAAGGCCAGAGAGACTGCGCAGAGGCTAGCAGGGCCTACGTGGGTGACGCAGAGGGCCAGAGAGCTGACGCAGAGAGGCAGAGGGCTGACGCAAGGGGTTCCAGAGCTACACAGAGGCTAGCAGGGCTGACGCAGAGCCTTGGAGAAGTGTTGGAAGGATTTTCGTGGGGCAGACTTGCTGAATATCTGCTTCCGAAGAGAGGTATTACTGCCAGATAGAAATCTTTGTTGGGTGAACCAGTTTGGCACCCTAGTTGTACTCAAGAAAGTTGCTTAATAATAAAACCCTCAGAACTGTTGCACCAGTTTTCCCGCATTGGGTTTTTCCGGGGATGATTGTCCAAAAATAACGATGTCCCTTGTGTGTTTGTCTATTATTTCAGTTGATGATCTATATATGAGTTGAGACTGCATTTGTGTTTATTTTCAGTATTTATATGGTTAAATAACTTGTTAAGGAATAAACAAGTAGGTGAAATAAACTAGATAATGCAAGAAGAATTTCTAACGTGTTAGACTTAGAAATTTCAACATGGTATCGAAGCATTGCAGATCACAAGAGGACTGAAGGCGCTAGCATAATCAGAAATATTTGCAGCAGTAGAAGCTATCCCGAGAGACAAAGCTGCTCCTAAGCAAAAAGCAGCAGAGAGGGAGTGACGCAGAGGGCTTACGTCATCACTTCGAGCCAGAGAGAGGGCCAGTGCAGAGGCAGAGAGAGGCAGAAGAGGCTCACGAAGAGCCACGTCATCCTACTCAGTCAGGTAGGCATGATGCAGTTGGCCAGAGGAGCAATTCAGTGTTGCCGGGATTGCGCAGAGCTAAGAGGCTCAGTTTCTTTAGCTGCTGGGGCCTAGGGAGCTGTGAGCAAATTGTGGATTGGGAAACTAGTGGGGTGTTGTTATTGTCGAAGCAGAACAGTACCTAACGGGACAGAACCAAGGTAGAGGGAGTCGTTGCCTTGAGGGATTTCTAGCCAAGAAATCCAGATCCAAGTTGTAGTTGCAAAGAGGAGCGGATCGATAGTTGGCAGGAAGATTTCCAGGAGGGAAATCGAGACTCAAAGAAAGTCTAGGAGAGAACTTCCAGAAGGGAAGTCGAGACTCAGAGAGAGTCCAGTAGAAGAGCGGAGATGACAATGAACAGACTGAGGGATCAAGACAGGTAGGAAGGGGCCTCCAACTTTGTCATCTGGAAGGCCAAGATCCTGTATGTTCTGGATAGACATTGCATCAAGGGCTTCGCCTTGAGAACTGTGGTTATCGCAGTCAACCCAGCTGATAATGAAAGGTATGAGGATGCAATGGCGAAGGAAAAGTGCATAATCCTTGATGGCGTCAAGGTTATGTGAAATCGCATATTGCCGAGAAGAACATGACAAAGGAGATGTGGGATACCTTGACGACATTGTATCAAGGCACTTCTGTGCAGAGGAAGATGCTGTTGGAGAATCAGTTGTGGCCATATTTGTTGATTTTGGGTAGCATAGGATGTGCTCTAGCCATGAAAATTGGTGGAGAGACTAAAGCACATGAGATCTCCAACACGCAGAAATGGTTTGGGCAGATTCTAACCGATTTGGGAGATATTAAAATAATTAATATTTTTAATGGAGTTCCTAAGTCGAAACTTAGGAAAAATAAAATATTAATGGGTATACTATTAATATAAAACTGGGTTAGAAGGTTCCAAAAGCCATGGATCAAGCCAAATCTAATCTTAGTCGTTGATTAGAGATTTAATCTCGACCATTGATGGACCAACGAGAAAAGTATAAGAGGAGGCTTGAGGGTCAGTTAGAGGACACACCAAAGTGATCAGTCATTCGATTTTCTAGAGAGAGGTTTACTAAGAGAAATCAAATCAGTGATCAGCAGCGAGGGGCAGTGAATACATAGCAGAGAGGCAAAGTTAGTACCAGAGAGACAGTGTAGAGCCCGGAGAAGTTGACACAGAGGCAGTTGGGTGCTACACAGAGGCAGTTGGGAGCAGCACAGAGCCAGGAGAGGCCAACGTGTGTGACGCAGAGGGTCTAGGGGCTGACACAGAAGCTTCAGTAGCTGTGCAGAGGATAGCAGAGCTGACGCAGGGCCAAGAGGCAGCGCTGGGAGGACTTTCGTGGGACATACAAGGTGCTAGTGAGCCGGGTAGGGTGATGCAGTCCCTATTAGAGTGACGCAGAGCAGTGGAAGCTGCAATTGTTGCTGTGGGACAGGATCCTTGAGGTACCCAAACTCTTGGATCATATCTGGCTACAGGAGCCCTGAATGACAGTAGCAAGATGACGGATGTCGGTAGAAGCAAGATGTGATGGAGCGACAAGGCAGTGCTAAAGTGTTGGGTTCTGTAGCAGCGCAGTGGGGTTGCAGCAGTGCAAGAGGCACAAAGGTGGTTGCAATAGTGCGAGAGGCACAGTGGAGGTTGCAGCAGTGCGAGAGGCACAGAGGTGGTTGCAACAGCGCAGAGGTAGCAAAGGGAGCACAGGATAGCAGTAGAGGTAGCTTCAGCATCAGGAGGCTTCCGAACTGACAAGGATGTCAGTAGTTGGGTAGATCAGTTACTTACTTCTCGGTAACTGAGTTGCAGTGCAGCAGTTAGCAGTGGTAGTGCTATGGGCAACATGATGCAGCATGTTGAGAGGGAGCTGTAGTACAGATGTAGCAGTGGCAGTGGCAGAGCCATGGGCAGCAGTATAGGAAGCAGCAGTGCAGTGGATGTTGGGCAACAGGCCAAGCATCAGAACAAGTACTGGTGCAAGGAGATCAGTGTGATGTTCAGTGGTGGAGCATTACTAGAGCACATTCCTCACTAAGAGGGAATGTTGATTTGTGGTAGCATCAGATGTGCTCTAGCCATGAAAATTGGTGGAGAGGCTAAAGCACATGAGATCTCCAAGACCCAGAAATAGTTTGGGGAAATTCCACCCGATTAGAGAGATATTAAAATAATTAATATTTTTAATGGGGTTCCTAAGTCTAAACTTAGGAAAATTAAAATATTAATGGATATTAATATAAAACTCGCTGAGAAGGATCTAAATGACATGGATCAAGCCAAATCTAATCTTAGTCGTTGATTAGAGACTTAATCTCGGTCGTTGAAAACTCAACAAGAAAAGTATAAGAGGAGGCTTGAGGGTCAGTTGGAGATACACGAAGATTGATCGGTCAGTTCGATTTTCTGGAGCGGGGTTTGCTCAGAGAAATCGAACAAATGATCTGAGTTGCAGCGAGGAGCAGTGAGTGCATTGCAGAGAGGCAGAGATAGTGCCAAAGGACCAGTGCAGTGGTTGAGGAGGCTACGCAAAGCCAACAGGAGCCACGCAGAAGGCCAGAGAGACTACGCAGAGGCTAGCAGGGCCTACGTGGGTGACATATAGGGCCAGAGAGCTGACGCAGAGAGGTAGAGGGCTGACGCAGGGGGTTCTATAGCTACGCAGAGGCTAGCAGGGCTGATGTAGAGCCTTGGAGAAGTGTTGGAAGGATTTTCGTGGGGCAGACTTGCTGAATATCTGCTTCCAAAGGGAGGTATTACTGCCAAATAGAAATTTCTGTTGGGTGAACCAGTTTGGCACCCTAGTTTTACTCAAGAAAGCTGCTTAATAATAAAACCCTCATAACTATTGCACCAGTTTTCCCGCATTGGGTTTTTCCGGGGACGATTGTCCAAAAATAACGGTGTCCCTTGTGTGTTTGTCTATTATTTCAGTTGATGATTTGTATATGTGTTGAGACTGCATTTGTGTTTATTTTCAGTATTTATATGGTTAAATAACTTGTTAAGGAATAAACAAGTAGGTAAAATAAACCAGATAATGCAAGAAGAATTTCTAACGTGAGACTTAGAAACTTCAACAGGAAACCAACAAAAATGACTATCTTCCCAAGCAAGTCCCTCACAAAGAACCTCTCCTTAAAGATCCTCCTAAAAAGGATCATCCAAAGAAAGCCAATCCCAATAAGAAAAATACCATCAAAAGGGATAAAGATAAAGAGGTTGGACTTGATATCGATATGGACGCTGCCATAGGGAAGATGACGATACAAGTTCCATTAAAGGAGATTGTAAAGCTTCCCCGACAACAATGGCAAGTCAAGAAATCCCTGGGTTTTGAAGAGGAAGAATTACCCGAAGCATTGCAAAATATCCACCTTCCTGATCTAAACCCAGGACATGAGCCATTCATGCTTACCTTAGCCATAAATAACCTTCTCTTACATAATTGCATGTTGGACTCAGGGGCTTCCACAAACATCATGCCATTAAAAGTCATGGAGCAATTGGGTCTTAGCATCACTCGAAGGTATAAAAGTGTGTGTGGTTTTAACTCCAAACCCATGGAAGTAGAGGGCCTCATAAAAGATCGTAAGGTTTCTTTGGCTATGCACCCCGATATATCATTACTTATGGATGTTGTGGTCATAGATATCCCTGATGTTTGGGGGATGTTGTTATCAAGGAAGTGGGGAGCCATTATCGGAGGTCATCTTCAAATGGACTTGTCATATGCCACTATTCCGCAATCTGATGGAACCCCCTTCATTCTTTATAGAGAACTTGCCTACCCCACTCATGTGGTCACGTCAGCACTGATCCCTTATTACAAGACACATGAGACTGAGAAGCTTTCTCCCATTATCCCTTCACAAGAAGTTTGTATTCTCAAGCGACCAAGTCACAAAGCAAAGAAAAAGTGGAAGACTAAAAAGGAATACAAGATTGGGGGTGTGGTCTTGTAAATAAAAACCCAATAACTGTAAAAAATCATGGGAAGGTTGGGGAAGATTATTATTACATTGCCAAAACTCAACGACAAACTTTGGTCGCAACCAGTCAAGTTGAGACGTATCACCCCTTTCCTTGACACTTGAAGTTGAACTATATGCATGTTAGGGTAGGATGCATTGTATGTCAATTTTCTCATTAGAACTAACATCATGTGGTATTTTCATGATAGATTAGTTGCATTTAGATTAAAATTGCATTTTTACTTTCTTGTTGATTTTTATGGCCTAATACTAAGCATGGGTGGTCATAAGACACCACCAAAACATGTTGCCCCGTGTGCTTGGTCTTTGACATGTGCAGGTAACAGGTCTACGGTACCAAGCGATTGCTAGTATTCTCATGACCTCCCGTTCGAGTAGCTTCACGCACCTCCCCGAGAGCTCATGTCCCAATTGGAGCCAAATGTTACCCACCACTTGTGGGTAGTGTATATGGGAGAAAAATTTTCTCCTAGATGATCCTCAGTCGACAGCCAATATCCCCTTGCAGCCACTAGATAGATCGATGTACTATTACCCCGCCACCTGAGCCAGCCATGTGGTCCCTCGCCCACTTGTTATGTTTGTATGTTTGAAGGTGTGCCTCCCGACCCCGAAGGTATGACTTTTCATTGGTATAGTTGAGTAATTTTCCTTACTATCCATGGGCACTTTGGGGCATGGATTGGTGGGGGATTCAGCAAAAAGAGTGGGCTAAGTCTGTGCTCTCGTCTCCACTACCTGACTTCGTGGTTATCCTTATATCCTAGTCCCATGGGATCTCCTTTACTGGCCATTAACTTTAGGGTTGGAACTACATGGGAAATCCCAATTTTGGTTGCATGGTCCCGCTTCCAGACACCATATGCATCACTTCCTTCCACTCATTTTAACCTTATTCATCTCCTTTCCCATTCGGGTCCACATGTGTCCACTGGGTCCACATAAGGTTAGCCTTCCCCCCCCCCTTGTCCACACCTTGGGTCTGGCCTCGAACGATGCCTGGAGGTTGATGCAGCTAAAAAGAAAAGAAACAGCATAGTTTGGCCACTCTCACCAGGAAATGTACCACAAAATGCAAAAGATGGTCGAGACATACAAATTTAGCACGTGGACAAAAGCCAAATATGAGCTCTACCCCTTATCCATGGCTCTTTTACTTGATTATTCTAATGATTTGTTGTATTGGAGGGCAAGGGGACACATTGGATCTTATGCAGGATTGCAGGTGGGTCTCCATTTGGGGCTTGGTCTCCCTATACTGGGTCCTAGCCCTCCAGAGGGCCACATTGGCACTTGTAAGGTGAGCATTGATTATGAGTACCACTCATTGATTGCTCGTCTTCCACCTTTTGGATGAGGATGATGCACCTGGTTCACCATGCCCAGTTGACTCCATAATTGCACCATAGACTTGGCAGAAGTTCCAAGATCCAGAGGATGTCTCCCGCTGTAGAGGGAGGGCTTACATCAACATCTTAGCCCTTACAGATGGTCTACAGGCACTTTCGATCCACTTGGAGACCCATGAGGATGTCCTTGTGCCCCCACACCCACTTGGGAGCACCACAGGGTCTTGCTTGGAAAACAAGGGGCCAACCCCTTGTCCACTATGTTTGGAGTCAATTTCTACATCATGGCACCTCTTGGACTTCATTCGGCCTCCTCAAAGGCCCAATGACTCACTTTGTTGATCATTCAACCCTCTTGAGAGGCTTATTCTTATGTTATTCAGCCATTTGGTGGGCTTGTCACCAAAAGTATTGTTATTATGCACATTATTTTATTTTAGGGGCATTATTAATCCAAATTAGGCCATTTGAATCCCTTAGAGGATTGTATAAATAGAAGAGAGGCGTTCTCTTTGATTCATCATTACTTGGATTGGGTTATTAACTCTTGTGAGATTTTCGCTATCCCTTTTGAAGGACGAGTTTGGATGATATGGATGAATTTTGATGTTTGGATCTCTTTCTCTTGTCTTGGAGCTTCATTATTGGCATAATTTGATGGTTGGATATGCTCTTTTGTACATGTAAGTGCTATTTTCATGCTTGTTATTTACTTTTGTCACATGAATGTTGCTGGGATTTTCGCTATACAACTCTGAAATTTACTGCTTTTCAATACGAATTGGTGGAAATTGTAATCTTTTATAGTGTTGCATCATGTCATGGGCCATGTATGAATGGGTGAATGTTCCTATAGATAATTTGTGTTAAATGTGTCTCGATAAGTCATCAATTATTGCAAGTCGAAGTATAAAGTCCTTGAAACAATTGTTCTCATGCCCTAATGCCATGCAAAGTTGTTTGAAGGCCTCCTTGATTGGGTGAACTTTTTCCGAACAATAAATTCTCCTTGACTCCATCTCTCCCAAAGGACAAGGCACTAATCCTCCATAGGTGATCACTTTCAAAGCTTATTTTGTTGATTTGGGGTAGCATCGGATGTGCTCTAGCCACGAAACTTGGTGGAGAGGCTAAGGCACATGAGATCTCCAATACCCAGAAAGGGTTTGGGCAGATTCTAAACAGTTTGGGAGATATTAAAATAATTAATATTTTTAATGTAATCCCTAAGTCTAAACTTAGGGAAAATAAAATATTAATGTGAATTAATATGAAACTGTGTTAGAATGGTCCAAAAGTCATGGATCAAGCCAGATCTAATCTTAGCCGTTGATTAGGGACTTAATCTCGGTCGTTGATTTGTCAACGAGAAAAGTATAAGAGGAGGCTTGAGGGGCACTTGGAGAACACACTGAGGGAGACCAGTCAGTTCAATTTCTGGAGCGGGGTTAGCTGAGAAATTGAACCAGTGGTCTGGAGAGCAGTCAGGAGGCAGCAAGTACGGAACAGAGAGACGGGAGATCAGCGCAGAGGCAGAAAAGGCAGACGCAGGGCCAGAGGGAGCCACGCAGAGGCAGCAGAGACTGCGCAGAGCCAACAGGGCCTGCGTCATCCATGCAGAGGCTGCAAGAGTGACGCAAAAGACCAGAGAGGTTGCGCAGAGGCTCAACAAGTTGACGCAAAGGGTTACATAAACGCAGAGGTCAGTAGGGCTGACGCTGGGTTCAAAAGAAGTGCTGAAGAATTTGTCTATGTATGGGTAAGCCAGTTTGGCACCTTGTTGTACTAGAAAATTGCTGAATAATAAAATCCTCCCTTGCTGCACCGGTTTTTCCACATTGGGTTTTTTCGGGGACATTAGTCTAAAATAACTGTGTCAATGTGTTGATTCTTGTGCATATGTTTGTTTCTGTATTACGGTGTGATATCTGCAACAGTATTTATTTTAATATTTATTGAAGTAATTTCATGAATAACTTATGGTGAAATAAGTAGGAAAAGTAAATCAGTTGCTGCAGTGATAGAATTTTCACATATTTCTCTCACTTTCCCCTGTTTTTCTAGGCCTAGCCTCCATATGTCTCCTAGGGCATCACTTTTCTCACGATTTAGCCATCAAAAGAATTTGATCTCTTGTCCACAACTGTGCTTGTGTGTCCTCTAGAGTCCCTCCAAGTTTCACGAAATTCCAATGGTGGGATCTTGAGATATTCCAAGCCCTAGCTCGAAGATCAATTCTTGCCCTTGGTTTCCCATTGGCTAGTGACCTTATTAGTATGATAGCATTAAATCATCAAAAGAAGATTCTTTCTTTGATCCTCTTCCTTTCCCTAATTAGGTCAAGTACATCCTTGGTTGATCAACTCCACATCCATGACTTAATTTTGGGTCCACTTGGCCCTTTGTGGTCCCACAACTTGTTGACTCCAATTCCACAAAGACCACTTAGAAACCAAGCATTCATAAGGCCTTTTGAATCTAGGGGCTTCCTTGATAAGACATTCTCAGACCCTAACCTCAAAAGCCCTCCTAACCCTTCCTAAACAGCCTATCACTTTGCTTTTCAAGCAAGAAAACTATAGATTTGAGACTCTCTTATGAATAGGCCTTATGAATCACCTTTTTACCTTTCTAGTGACATATTCATCATTGTGGTTCCTCCTACCGGGTATCCTCCCATCGGTGAAAGTCTATAAAGAGCAAGAAGCCTTAGCTGAGGTGACAGTGGGCTATCGCTCTAATGTTGCCCCTTGACCTAGTAATTGCTCTATAGGATCACCTTCCAAGACCCCTGCTAGTTTGAGCAGTAATAATCCAAAGATGCTCAATGTTCTCTAGATGCTCCAATGACGAACTTGAGTAGTTTGACTCGCTTGCTTGAAGCTCGACTTTGTCCATAAGAGGATTGAATTCCTTACTTGGATGATTCTTTGTTGTTACAAAGACTACTTTTGTGTCCACAAGGTATCAAATGGTCCTCTTAACCTCCCAATGTTCACCTTTTGACCTCCATCGTTCCTCCAATTGTTACCTCCTTGACTATAACAACTAGTTTGAAGGTCGACTTAGCCACCTTTGAGAGATCTTCAATGCCCTTAGGTACTTTTCCTTGATTTTTTATAACTTGCTGATTTTTGCCTTAATTTCACATGCCACTAGCCCCATTAGCTACAGAAAGCCCTACATTGCCACATCATCACCAACAGGTACCACAATGATGATCTCACCATGCCAAATCTCGAATGCCTTGGATAATTCGAGAAATCTGCAACCTAGGTCTTGTCCAACTAATTTTGTAGACCATTTTTTACATATTGCACGCAAAAATCTATCAAGTCATGCCCATGTTTTGCCACTTGTTGGCCTAGAACTCTCATGTACCATTAGACCAACTTTGACTACCTGTTTCTGATAAATGCCTTCATATTTTGCAAAACTTTCAACGTAGAATGTCATCTTATTTTCATTGTGAGCATTTTGAGACCAAGTTGACTTTTTTACTTCCGAGACCACATGCATCATGAAATGTGAACTATTGACATTGTCAGACTACCATGTTGTGAACTATCTGAGTAATATTGCACTAAGGCCAAGGACACATACAGACCCAATGACACACATAACCATGCGATAAGACATAGATGCACCTTCACGCGCACTAGACTGGCTCATACATTGGTGATCAACCCTACATAACCAAGGTTCCTATAAACCATGACTCCCAATGAGATTCATGCAAATTCCTTTGATCCTATCTAGGAAGAAAGGAACTAGGAATATCACCCAAAGGAACTGGCCATGGTCGACCATCACAAGGCCTAGGACACCTAAATACAAAGACACACATGGTTTCTACAAGGATTTGACTTATATCCTTGGGCTTACAACGATGATAACACAAAGTGGAAAAATGTATGTACCCCTATTGGAATGAGGGGTAACAAACCCATTCTCAATTTTGTTATGTTGGCATCTCAAATCTTCTAGCATATGTTGGCATTACAATGGATCACCTCCCCCCTTTTCAAATATTCTCTTGATGACCCTATTCACCTTTTACCTGCAAGGCAAGAGTTGAACATCATCATATTCACCTTTTACCTGCAAGGCAAGAGTTGAACATCATCATATTCACCTTTTACCTGCAAGGCAAGAGTTGAACATCATCATCAGAGAGAACACCTATAAGCAATTTGTGCAAGTCACTTGGTTCAACCCTAAGGGTCAGTTACGTCCAACGATGGCCTTTTATGTTGAGCACTTCATGGTTATGAAAGATGGATTTATTATTCGACCCCATTATACATGTCGCCACTGGATGCATGCTCTTTGAATACCCCTGTGCTAGTTCAGAGTTGGGTGTCATAAATTACATATCAAGATTGACCACTGGATTAGCTACTTAGATAAGATATACTAGTTGTGCCATCTCCAAGAGGTGAAGACTAATGAACACTTCATCTTCTATTGCCCAATTTACTATGAGATTTAAGGATGGTTCCACTGTCTTTTCCACGAGATACAAACACTTAACAGATTCTTTAGGTACCCCAACCAGAGATGCTTGGCCCTATACATGCAGGAGGCCCTTCATCTTCGTACCTCTATCCTTCAGCTACATCCACTCTAGAGATCAGCTTCTACTCAACAAATTACTTCCCTTTTTATGGTGCTCCCAAATTGAGGCATCAAGTGGTAGATGGAGATAAATGATTGCAGATCAATGAGGAGATGAGGCTCTATTCTCATTTCCATTAGACCCTAGCGGCACCACCAGATCAGGCCTCATTCCCATAACTATAAGTACAGTCGCCAGATGATATCTTCTAGACCTCAGAGATGGTCATTTCCTTCAAGACAACCACATAGGCTTAATTCGAGATCCTTGCCCCGCTATTCTCCTAGCCAGAGACTTATGTTGAGTTTTCTCCATTTGGCCTTGGATATTAAGAAAGAGAGCTCTAGCAGACTAGGGTCACCTACTACAGCTACTTCCATAGGCTAATGAGTCATCCATTTTGTACATCCCCCTCCTGGATTGCATCTTCATTCTTTGGAGTTGACCTTCTAGGGTTTTAGAGTAGAATGCTCTTTCACATCTTGGTTTTTGTCTTATATAGGAGCTGCTTTAACATTCTCACTTTGTATCGACATAATTGTACCTAACACAGTCCCATTGACCTATTTTTGTGGTCATCAGTTGGACATTAATGCATTATCTTATCTATTCCATGGATTCGTTTTCTTCAAGCCTAAATACTTGTAGTCATTGCATAATATAAATATTTTCTATGTGCACTAATGGCATTTATTCTGAATTGTTGTTTTCAAAGACCAGAGAACTTTTTACTTTCATGATCAGTCTCTTGATTCAGAAACTTCACTCGCCTGCACTTTGCACTCAATGTGGCTCACATCTGTCCACACCTAGTTTTGGCTGGGTTTTGAAGGCATCCTTTGACTAGTTCACATCAAAATCATTGCATGTCTTAAACGGTGTGAAACCACATGATGTTATATCAATTGGTATGAGACTCCATTCTGAACCTTACAGATTGTATGCGACAGGATCATAGTACTTGCATATTCATAACTACAAGAACATTGACTTTCCATCAATATGATGGAAATAAATGATCCAATAAATTTATTCACATGTTCAATTTTCAGTGCAGACAGACTACAACCCTTATAAGGGACCTCTATACTGTAATTGATTTCACTACCAAAAACATAACAAATATGACGTGCTTTTGCTTTAACAGCATCTCAGCCTAAAATTATTGCAAGCATGGAATTTTTCTCCTCTAAGCATGCATGGAATTCAGAGTATTTGTGCTACACAACAACACTCTTTTTTTCCAAGGAAAACCTCGCGGCGGAACCCAAGGGATGCTTCCCCACCTTGTGGAAGGCATCCCTAGTAAACTTGTCAGCAAAGACTAGTGTGTCTCACCCAGGGGGATTCAAACTGGGCACTTGTTGGCACAGAACTAGCCAAATGCCCAGCAACACTGACAACTACTGGTTGAGCCAACCCCTTGGCTACAACAACAAAACATATAAATAGCAGGTGTCTGAAATTTTCTAACATGTTTTAGCATCACTTGCTTTCTTAGAACATACAAAAGGAAATGATACCAATATGTGACTACATACAAGTTATAAGCAACATCAAGGATCACCATCTCCATATAAAATACTCATCCAAAACTGAGAACTATGGAAGCAGCTAAAGCACTCTGTTACAAGTGATGCATTTGATTCTTCAAGTTCTGATATAAACAGAACAGAAGTAATCTCCTTGAAACACTGCCCAAGCAATAAGCCCTAAGGCAAGAAATAATCCTTTGAAATGGGTATCTCTTGGGGACACTTAGATAGGCAGACAACATGACAGCTTGAATTGGAGTCCCATTCAACTTATGGAACTTTCCTATCTTGTGGGGCAGGCGCTGTAGTGGCAACCTTCAAGAAATATCTACCAAGTTACACGTTGAGGAAATACCTACCTCCAGAGCTGCATTGGTGAACCGGATCTCAGCCTTATTAGATTTAGATCTTTTAGGAAACAGATTGATTCTCTGGAAAATGCTGCTAAGGCTGGTATGTTGGCTCACCTCACCTCATTTAGGTGAGGAAGTTTTCATCGTCAGTCCTTAGCCATTTGATGTAAGATCTGATGTAATTATATCTTTCATAAGCAGAACATAAGATGCATTTGCTTTATTGAAAAAATGACAAAAGATGAGATGCATGATTGAGAAAGATACATGAAAATGAAAAAATCCAAATAAAGACCAATTCTTGCCTGTAGAGATGCTATTTTGTAAGCTATCATCAACTCCTTGACACTTGACTTGATAGAAATGCAGTGAGTTATTCCGTTGTGAGGCCAGGTGTGACCTATTTGACAATTCCCGAATTTGGCATACACCCAATCGACAACTCCAGAAACTGTCATATCTGACAGACAAACATTTCAGTATATATAAAATATGAATGAAAAAGGAAAAGAAAATGAACCATCAGTAATTACACAATGCAATTCATGATCGCTAAAAACGAAGCAGTTCAACAGTATCTCTATTTGTGAATATAGATTACAAACTCTCCTGGAATATCCTAAACAACTGAGCACAAAAACAATTGAAAGTCGTTCCATATATTGCCCATAAGCTAGGAAAGGACATGCCTTAGGCACTCCTATTTGAACAGCATGCTGGATATGCTTATACTAACAGTTCCATCTATTGGTTCTGCCCATTTTTAGACATTAATCTAATTTCTTTTTCTTCTTATTTTATTCTTCATCATGGACTGAAGGATATATAGATTTCAGTGCCACGCAAATTATCAGTCATCAAAGTCAACTATACTGCATTGTAATGCTATCCATAACGAAAGAACATGGGAATTCTCTAAGATAACAAATAGGACATTTTCTTAGAGATAAATCACTTGTACTCAAATATAAGGAGGATAAAATTTTATAACATCAACGGTTCTCATCGAAGTATCCAATTAGCAGATAACCATTCGAAGAGAGCATCTCATATGTCAATAGAAAGCCCATTGACTTAAGTATCCTATTGTGCAGAACTTTGGTAAATTATATAGCAAACAACTTTAGTTACAGCATTCAAAGTCTGTGCCAAGGCACATGAAAACAGTATCCAAACTTGTATCATTTATCCATAGAGCTTCACACAAATACAATGGCAGATGCCAATTGGGTCTGGTTAGGGTGGTTAAGAGGAGAAGTTGTTATCCTTCCCACTGAGTGTCAAATCCTATTTGTGGCATGTTTCCCCAAATGGGCCAACTGGGCAAGGAACCAGCAATCTCACTCAGTGTAGCACAACTCTTATAAGACCCACGAGTACCCGCGAGTCTTGACTCTCGACAGGTTTTATAGCGAGATGGGCCACTCGCATAGAACCTGCGGTTTCTACCCGTACCCGCCAAAACCCGCATAAAACTTGGCTACCCGCATTGAACCCGTGAAGAACCACATATGACCCGCATAAGACCCGTGGAGACCCTCAAAAATCGATTTATTTTTTAATTTTTCTTTTTGGTCCTTAAAATTTACCATATTTTAAGTTTTTTCTGTATTTTGCCAAGTCTTATACGAGTCTTATATGGGCCGTTCCCGAGTCTTATACGAGTCGCCGAGTCAATAGCCAGACGAGTCTTATACGAGTATGAGTCGTGCAATATTGATCTCACTCTCTCTTAAGCACTTGAGGGTGGGAAGATGCTTCCAAACATAGCCCAAAGGGTTAGCTCAATCAGTGATCATCGATATTGTTGGTCATTTGGCTAGTTTTGTGCCAATAGGTGTCTAGTTTGATTCTCCCCAAGTGAGGTACACTAGTCTACACCAACAATAAGGATTCCATCCACGAATGTGAGGAAGCATCCCTTAGGTTTCCCCATGAGGTTTTCCTTGGAAAAACAAACGGTAGATAATACAATGCAGACAAGAAAGGATAGTACTTTGATGATATTATTCAATGATATAAAGTCATAATACAAAGGATAGGAAGAGTGGCATGCATTACGGTTAGTGATGTAACATCTGAAAACTTCCTACTAATCACATGACTTAAGCAAAGACATAACTCATAATTATATTGTGACCTCATCCTAACTTTATTACACTAACATAGATCCATCTTAACTCCAGATTTATTAACCACCAAAATGATCAAAAAGAAATTGAGATGCATATCTCTCCGTACAAAAAAGATCCAAAGTTAAGATGGACCTAACTTTGTTTCCCTTTGTCATCTAAGAGACATAACACATGTTTGACAAGACAAATTGGTTTAAGTGGATGTTGGTAGGATACTTTATCTTTGTGTGTGTGTGTAGAGAGAGAGAGAGAGAATCTTCTAAATCATTTTGAATCATCAAACAAAACCGCCAAATTGAATCCCTTGAACCAAATTGCATTGAACACAAACACCAAGGTGAATTCCACGCCAAATTTAACAAGTGTTTGCTGTTTCCATTAATTAATTAAAATCAAAATTTAAAAAATAAACAAAAAAATGAAATATTAGAAACCCTATTATCGAAGTACAATTTACTAGTGCCCCGGATTCTGGAGCCCACTCAACTGACCAGAGCAATGATGATATCAATGCCTGCCAACCATAGTTTTAAAACCAAGTCGGTCTGAATCGGATTCGTCTTGGTTGACCGAGCCATACCCCTGCCCAGGTCGGCTCTGTAGAAAAAACAGTCAGGCAGTCGGTCAATAACTGAACCGGCCGAGCAGGTCACCAACTCGGCCTCCTCGGTAACAAACCGACCAGCTCGGCCGAACCCGTATTAAATTGATCGGCCTAGGCCGCAGGGAAAAAGGCCGGCAAAGCGGACTTCAAAGTGATTTTTTTCTTGGTTTTTAGTTTGTCTAAGTGCCTCTACTGCTCCCCCAAGCCTATAAAAGTGACCCAACCCCCTCGCATTTCCTCACAGCTATCTCATTGCATTTGTGTGAGCATTTGTGAGGAGTTTGTGAAGAGTTGGAGTTGGTTTTCTCACTATTGCTAGTGCTACTACTAATACAGTTGCAGTTGGAGATCTTAATGAAGAAGAGGAGCCATGGGTTTCCCCGTCTGACTCTAATTCAGAGTCTAAGCCAGATGATGTTGGCTTCTCTAGCAGTAGTGACTAGTGATGTTTTGTTGTAGAGGCCATTTAGAGCCTTTTTGGTTATGTGTTTTTGTTCTAATCTCTATATATTACATGTATTGGACAGTGCACTGGGTGCGATTTTGATATCATAGATATATGCATCAGCGTACTTTGATCATATGTTGTCTTCTCTCTATATTCTAATGCTTTGAGTTTGGAAACATGAATGAAAATCTTTAAAAATGTGTATTTTCATAAAAAAATAAATATTTAATGTATCTTTTACAAAGACCAAGTCATTGCAATCAACTAGGTTGAGTCGATACCGAGTCAAAGTCGACCCTCGACCAGTTCCGAGTCCGAGTCCAAGTTTTAAAACTATGCTGCCAAACTCAATGCATTTAAGGCCAAGTGCTAGCGACATACCCCTCTGGATATTTCCCTTGCTCCCAATCATTGCATGGGCAACACTGGCGAAACAACAAGAATTTGGCATTCAATGTTGGTCTAGATTTTGATACCCTATCTCATCTTGCAAGGCACTATTTATACCATTACCTGCAACTTGGAGGAGGGCTCTCAGATAGGAAACAACAACAATAGGGGGACAAAGGTAAACTGCAACTCTCACTCCTCAGACATGATCAGGGAACAAGGACATGCAAGGCGGGGTGGAAGATGAAGAGGTCGCCCACCTCTGACTCCTTGGCATAACTCTAGCCCAAACAGGTTTTACGTCAACCTCCCTTGTCACATTAGGCATCTGGTTGCCACAATGGAAGCTGAGGAAACACGCAACACTAGTAATGGACACTGGGGCTTACAGAACCTACTTGGTAGGCACCTGAGAGATCAGGAAACCACTCTACATGTGGCAAAGGAGCACATTTTTGATATGGACTTTCACCTTACTCACGCTTGATCAACTTTGCGGGTCTTAGCAAGTATGATGGGCATCCACCTCCCTCCGTGACCTCCGCCTCCAACCACTGCCACTACCACTGTCAATTCTAATCCTACATCCTCAAGTTAGCCTGCCTCTATCTCTCGAACCATTAAACCTCCCATCCCGACTACTCTGGGGCCCTCACATCAACAGATAAAGACTGCTAGCTTGCCTGAGGCTCAAAGAAAGGAATTGAGCGAGAGTGACGCAGCCAAACAAAGAGCAGTGGACATCAACCCCACTAATGAGAAACAATCCCTGGAAGCTGAGTCATATGAAGTGATTGTAGAATGGGAACCGAAAGGCGACAATGACCAGTTCAAGTAACTCATGGCTTAGACTATCAGGAAAGGATCCCTCTGTTTTTGTTGCTTCCTTGTTATCTTAGTATGCACAACTGTTATTTTGATGTTGAAAACTAGTTCAATGACTTTCGCGAAGACCATCCAGTTTCCCACCCATGGGCAGATGGCCTCCCCCCAGCTTGCTCTAGGCTAGACAGTTCTTTCTTACATCCTCAACTTGCTCATCTCAGACACAGTCCACAGTGTTTTGGCATGTTTGTATTCTATGTAAATCACCAATAATATAACAAAGTCTTGCTTACAAAAATAAAGTACAACTTACCAGCATGACTCCTAAGTCCTACTACTCAAATTCAGTCTCCCTCGGAAATATAAACTATCCGACAAGCATTATTGTTCTTCTTCCATTGGCACTCAACTCAACCAGTGTGAACTCACAGCCTCCTCCTCATGGTCGATCAATTTGTCATTCAAAGATTGGCATTGCACACAACCTACAATTGATTGAACTTGCACCCTCCTTCTTTCACTACCAATTTGTTCTACTTCTTGCAGTTGACTCAGTGTTCCTCAAGCTCCACTCTAGTTAGTCCCACAACTAGTGAGTGTTTCCACTATAACCTACATGAAACAATCATTCTCAATTTGGCATTAAACTGGAACCCACAACTCACATTATGACTATGTCTCTTATATGTTATATTTTACTTTAAAGTTCATATCTATATATATATATATATAGAGAGAGAGAGAGAGAGAGATTTGGAATATAAATATGGACAATCCTTATGGCGAATTTTATCCAATTCTCATTAGGAAATTCAAATTTTATTTCAATTCCATTGTCACCGAATTCGAACTAAAACCAAAACTTGCGCCCTCTTTTCACTACCAATTGGTTCTACTTCCTGTCGTCAACTCAATGTTCCTCGAGCTCCACTCTAGTTAGTCCCGCAACTAGCAAGTTTTACCACTATTACCTACATGAAACGATCATTCTCCATTTGGCATTAAACTGCAACCCACAACTCACATTATGACTCTGCCTCTTATATATATATATATATAGACACACACACATATATAATTCGAACTCAAACCAAAACTCACACCCTCCTTTCACTACCAATCGGTTCTACTTCTTGTGGTCGACTCAATGTTCCTCAAGCTCCACTCTAGTTAGTCCCGCAACTAGTGAGTGTTACCACTATTACCTACACGAAACAGTCATTCTCCATTTGGCATTAAATTGCAACCCACAATTCACATTATGACTCTGCCTCTTACATGTTATATTATACTTTAAAGTTCATATATATATAAATAGATTTTTGGAATATAAATATGGACAATCCTTTTGGCGAATTTTTTCCGATTCTCATTAGGAAATTCAAATTTTATTTCAATTCCATTGTCACTGAATTTGAACTCAAACCAAAACATGTGACATGGCATGTGTGTGTGTCCATCCTTTCTTCTCAAGCTTGCATAGAAATCATAAGCTTATACGAAAAAAAACCTGGGTATTGTTACCACAAAATCTAGTAAGTGTCGTGCAAAGCCTCACTAGGCAAATCTAGATCTTACAACAACAAGAGAAGGGAGGCTTCCCTATAAGATCACCTAAGGATATTCAACAAAAAGGCTTTACGGTGATGCAAGGTTTAATGATGGGAAAAAGGTACTAGCAGAGCCTAGAAGGCTAATATAATCCTTACCATGGTTCAAGTATCCTTTCTCCAAGACCTCTTAGATGGATTAGCGAGCTATTATAAGTTAGGGTTTGAGAGGTATTTAATGATATGGCATGCAATGTCATATAACCATAGATTTAAAAACCAAAATTGGGTTTTGAACTAGGCCACCTATCGAACCGAATTCGATGAATCGGATATGAAAAAAATACATAAAATAATTAATTTTTAACTCAACTCCCACGGTTTAGCCATCGTTCTATTTTTAAAGGAAAGATATAAGCTACCATACAATATTTATTTTACTAAAATTATTTTTAATTTTTATTTTATGTTTATTTGATAAAGTTATTATTAATTTTAAATTATAAATATGAAAAAGAAGGTGAAAAGTAACACTTTAAATAAATTACCTTCTCCTTCAAATTTGATTCGAGTTTGCATACAACCTCTTACACGATATAGCCATCAATGATAGTATGTGTTTTAAAACCCGAAAGCAATTTCATTAAAGTTTCATGCGAGGTTTATTTCTAGAATATATTCCAAATAGACTTCAGCTTTACACATCATTCTCCAACCAACCAATAATGTCATCAGTGATGCCTTTAAAGTTTAAACAATGTTGTCGTAAACTAAACATTATTCCCACTTTGCATGGCCAATCGAACTCATGCCATATAATGTGACACTTTAATAAATTACCACTTGGCCTCGACGACAAACCATATTTTAATAGTCATAAAAATTACTTGACCAAACGGGACTTTTCTACTAGATTGATGCTCAAGGCCAACAAACCGGTCGGTTTGGCCAGTTACCAATTTAGACTAGCATGTTTTTAAAACTATACATATAACAACTAGAAGAAATGGCCTTTCAAGCATAGATCAATAAAGGAACAAGGCTATCAATTAGGTATGCAAGGTTTAGGGTAGGCAAGAGATTTTTTATTGCTGGAACATGCATAAAACAACAATAAAAGAGATGACATCAGCCCTGATTATGAGATTTTACCATGCAATTAATGGTAGATTTTTCCCTTTTCAAGTTACTAAATGCAATCCCTATTAAAGGGACAACAACACATCAAATAAAATTGTTATTAAACACAATTTCAAGAAAAACACTAACTCTAATCCTAGCCCTAACCCTAGATACCTAGAAATTAGAGAGAAGAGAGAGAAAATGTGTGTAAAGAAGGGGTTGATCAACACCTACTAGACTAGTGCCTTGATCTAAATGGGAAATGGAGTCCTTTAGGGCAAACTTAATGAAGATGGTGAGAGAAAAAATATCTACTTAGAAACCCTATCAACTTCCTTACATGGGAGATTTTAAGTTCAAGAGAGGCATATATGATAGTTCTCTTGAAGGATTCAAGGAAAACAATTTCACATACCATGAAGAATCAACATTTCAAGAAAAATATTGCAATTTTGACATGGCACATATAGAAACCCTAATTCACATATAATAGCATGCAAAAATGGAAGAAGATTGACATTAAACTTACAAAATTCCACAGTGATCTCTTCACTCAATCTCAAAGGAGTCTCATGCAAAAATCCCTCCTCACTAGACAATTCGTTCCATAAATTTACATTGTGGCTAAGTAGAAAGGACAACAATAACTAGTGTGCACCTCTAAAGAAGAAGAAGTGCGATGAATGATGATGATGTCCCCTCTATTTATATAAGCGCAACCAAGTCTCATTTGATTGATAATTTTACAAGAAAAAGCCCTAAAACAAGTTTACTTGAGCATTCAACTAGGTCGAATGTCACAAGCAGACCTTGAGATAGCTCTAAAACATAATAATATGCCAAAACTAACCCATGTGTGTGGAGAAAAAACTGAACTCCACCATGATGTCACCCTCTAAGAACGGCCAATAATGCATCAAGTATGTGGGACAATAGTCCAAGAGTGCTTTTCATTCTAGCGGAACCTCAAAGTGCATGTGTACATCTCCAAAGGGCACGTCCTCCACCACGACATCATCCAAAAGGAGGACTATGTCACCCTTCCAAGGCATGTAGGAGTGATGTGGCATCATCTAGGGCAAGTGTTGGCATCAAGGAACGATGCGCTAGCCCTCCCAAGTCATCTTAGTGATAACAATCCTCATCTGGGCTCTAAAACAAGGCATTGTCCATCAAACAAGGTAAAGGCTAGCCTGGGTGTGTCTTGGGTCCATCTAGGCACATAGTCAAATAGTCCAACGCCCAAGCTTTCAAGTTCAGTGTTTCAACATCTAGAGGCACATCAAGAGGTGTAGAATCATGTAGAAGTTGCTCAAGGCCCAACGCTCATCTCTAGAGGGGCAATGTTGGGGCCACAAGGTCATATCTACTCTCAAAATGGGGAAAAGCACCTTATGGAAGGTGTTGGAGAGGAGTCAAACTATCCCTCAAGGCACCTTTGTTGCATGAGAGGCACTACCTGAACAAAACCTCTCAAGATCAAGTGAGATCAACATCATTAGGGACATAAAACCATTAAAGCATCATAATGGACCACATCTAATGTTAGGGGCATAAAAATACTTCACACAAAACTCACCTTCAAATGTCTAACTAGCTCAAGAACTAAAAACAAGTTAACTCACTTATGTAAGGGATGATTAGGTGAACAACCCTATTAGGTGTTTCCAACCCCCAAGGGGAGTGACATGTCCCAGATAGACCCATCAATCCATAGGTGTGTGCGATAAGGTGCTCATGGAATGGGAAAGATTTCAAGAAAGATGCCACAGCCATGAGGCCAAATAATGGGGTTCCAACATCCTAAGTGTAATGATGTAAAGAGGGAGCGATAGTGGTGGCATGAGTTACCCCTTTCCTTGGCCTACTTTTTCCACCACTCTAGTGCGCCTTTTTCTTTAATGATTTATCTTTATTCAGTGCATATTTTAGAGGCCCAAGCTTGCTTTGTGCTTTTCCAATAGCCCTTTAAGATAGCAGTTTATCCCTCATCGGAGTTGGGACATTTAAGAGTTGCTTATTTTAGATCAAGCATTAAATGCTTGAGGAACTGGGTGATGGCTAATGAGGGAGTAGAGCTCATGCTAGTCTTTTGCCCACATGCTAAATACGTCCCAACCATCTTTTGCATTTTACATATTCTTTTCTTTTGTGGCTTTATATGGTTTTATCGTTCTTGCAGCTACATCAACCTCCCGAGCCAAGTTTTTAGGGTGCCAATCCCGACGACCGGTGACTATCAACACAAAGAATGCAAATGAATAATCAAGAGAGATGGAAAGTAGTAAGTATGAATTACCCTTAACACGCTATATCAGTTAGTGCCTTCCCAGTAGTGCCCTTCCTAAACCCATAAAGCCTCAAAGGAGTTCCCACTGGACTAGAGTTAAAGACTAACCTCCTATGTGAAGTGTGGGAACAAGGATACACTTAGGAGCGATGAATCATCCAGTTTTCCCCGTGATTCATCTTAAAATGCCCATAACATTAAATGAAAGCACATGATTGATAAAATGGTTAGAGTACTTGTTGATAGAAGACCCACCTTCCTTCAAAATAATGTTAGATGGGTGAGAGCACTGATTAGAACAACAAGTGGAGAACTTTGGCATAATGTTATCTGAAGACCATTGTAGGGCTACTAGTTGGCTAGTTGTCAAATGAGGAGAAAACTTTTCTCCTATTGGTTACCCACTTTTTGTGGGGAATATCTAGCTCCAACTCGGGGACATGTGCTCACCATAGAGCACATGATCCATGTGCTCAAACAAGAAGTGCATGAGAATCCTAACAATCCCTGGTACTCTTAGACATATTACCTATATACTCACAATAACCTGTTGATAGCAACTGAGCAGGGTGTTGATTATCACCCTTGCAATATAGGATAAAAATAATATTAAAATAAAAAGTTAGCTAAAATAAAACATAATATCTAACTATTATGCAAGCAAATCAACATGCAAACAATCAAAGAAGGATGCACAAACAAGAATGCAAAGCACACAATCCTATTCTAACTATCTATCACTAAATGCAGCAAGTATTGTCAAAGAAAAAGGCATTTAGGAGTGTGTCCATTTGCCGACAAAGGGAGGGATTCTCCTTCAAGGCTCTGTAAGTTGTAGGAATTAACCCTCGCTTTCTTTGAAATTGTGTATGGTCCTTGTCGAAATTTATCAAACTTTATATGCATTCTTGGTTTTTCTTTCCTTTTATCCCACAATAGGACCATACTTCCTTCTTCAAATTCCCTAGGACCGAGGACATGCTTCCTACATTCCCATGACATGGGTACGCTAGTAGGAACCTTTCCCCATTTACCCCTCAAAAAATGAGACACTCCCTCACTTCCTTCGAACTAAAGCCTGTCCAGTAGGAACCTATTGTAGAAGTAGATGAGAAGGGACCCGATGAGGCAAAAAACAGAATGGTTGTTGTGCCATTGAGTATTATGGAGAAGGCAAATGATTATGACTCAACTAATAGAATTCCCATGATTGGTCTTTATTCCTTCACGCAGTAGCTAGATGCAGAGACTAGTGGGGTACTGCCTCATGCAATAATGCTCATTTATCATTTGACCTATTCTTAAATCAACTATCTTAAGACTTAGATCTATATCTTCCAAAATTTTACATATAATGAAAAAGGAAGTGGTGATAAATGAATTATGAATTGTGATTACCATGTTGCTACATCATTGAATTTATTATTTATTATTTATGATTTATCATGTTACGTGTAATGATGCATGTTGATGGAACAATATTATGTATAAGGTCTCAATGCTTTATGTTTTAGTTTTCCTAGATTCTAATTTTAATTTTTTAGTATTTTGAGCATGTCTGGGACCTCGACATCCCTAATGATGTTGTCTAGAATTTGGAGGTTGTTTCCACAGATCCCCTAGATGTGTTTCCCTACTCCTGCATCCTTGCATACCACAGTCTTGGTGGAACATTGTCTAGAACTTCTTCAAGTTCTTCTATGTCATTGAGCTCTCTCACCTCTTTGCTTGTGACAACCCCTAATAAGTATTGAAAAATGGCTATCACAACCCCTAGTGATGATGATGATCAACATCCACTAAGACCAACGATAGTCTATCAGACAAAAGACTATCATTCACTATTTCCACATACTTGAGTTTTGGTCACTAAACTCTTGAATAAATTCTAGCGTTATAGTTCACAAACTAGTCATGTTTCCCTAAACAAATACCAAGCACCAAACTTCTATTCCAACTACAAATACCTTATATGCTCTTTGTTGTCATTGCTATGACCCATAACCATTGATCACTACAATCCACACATTAATTCCACAGTACCACCAATTTGGCCCAACAAATCTACCAACCACATAGGATAACTTTGCCAACCAATCAACACAAGAAAATATGTTCTTTCCAACACAAGGAAATATGTTCTTTCCAACACAAAAAATATGTTTTGGGCTGCCTCTGTGGGCTTCTACTTGTGACTACAACCAACTTCTTACACATTTGTTCCCCATACACTTTTCTCTAGATGCAAGTTTTCTTTGCACTCAAAACACATTTCTCTGCCAAGGCTATTGGTAGCAGGCAATGAGAGCACAAAGGGCAATTTTCAAAAAGCTTCCAAGAGCGGAGAATTTCCAGAGCATTTTTTAGAGAATACATATTTTAATAATTTTGATCAATATATAAAATAAAAATAAAAACATGCAGAATACCAAATCAATTGCAAAAAACATGAAAACGTAGATTTAATTATTGGATTAATAATGACCATTAAAGCATAAACTATTTACTACACATATATCAAACATCTAGTTCTGGAGGTGACTTTCTTTTTTCCTTGACCTATGGTTTAAGTGGGGCCTAGGGTGAGTTAGGGTGAGTTAGGGGAAAGGTAGGATGAAGTTAAAAGGCCTTTTCCCCCTCTCTTTTTGTCATTATTGCATCTTTGGCTTGAGCTTGGAGAAGAGAGGAGATAGCAAGCTTTTGAGAACAGATTTGTGAGAGGTTTGAGAATAGAGCGAAGGAGAGCTTGGAGGAGTGAAGAAGGAGTGAAGGAGGAGGAGCTTGGAGTGAAAAAGGGTTGCAATCTACCTCAAGTTCTCAACTTATCAAGAGCTAAAGAGGTAAGTGCAAATCCCAATTAACTCCCTCATTTTCTTGTCATTCTTGTTTGTATTTTTTCTCCTCTCCTACTCTTTCCCATTCTTTATTCTTGCTCATTTTATTGCAAGTTGTCTATCTAAAATGGTGTTCTTTTGGATTATCATTCCACTTTTGGTTTGTATGGTGTTGGTGAGGGGTAGTCTTCGAAGGGAAGAAATGGAAGAAGAGGATAGTGGTCACACTTATAGTGACCCAGTGTATGATGTGGAGGAAGGGTTTGAAGAAGGCACTGAAATGCAAGGGGGAAAAGTTGCATTGAGACCCTTGTGGAATTTTGTGACAAAACTTGAGGGGGGAGAGGTGGTGGAACCTTCAAGTTTTTATGCCCTCTTGATTGTCATGGAGGAAAACCTTATAGTGATTCATATACTTGTGTGAGGAGGCATCTTTGTAGGGTAAGGGACAATGATGAAAAAAAGGGTCCCATAAGGATTTAAGTTTTCCCTAATGTATCAATGGAACAAAGGAAAAAATATATCCAAATAGAGGAGGTTGCACAAAAGAAAAGTAAGAAACAAAAACTTTAGTCCGATACAAGTGCAACCTCTAGATTTGGTGGCCACACCTCATCTCCTCTCGGTACTTCTGGAACCTTTGAATCTAGAAGAACAATAGCATATTTCCTGAATATTGGTGGGAGGGACAATGCGAATGCAAAAGTCAACTACTTTTATGGCACTTACTCCAAGTTGAAGCTACTTAAGCTTTCAAAAACTAGATTTGCAAGCTATTACCTCACTTTTAGGCGCCTAGTGAAGGTGAGACAAGCTTTAAGTGCTATGGTAACATGTGATTCATTGGGTGAGATGAGCATTGATAGAGATGGCGCTAATGTAGTGAAGAACATTGTTCTTTATAGTTACTTTTGGTCACAAGTTAAATATGTTTTGCAATTCAACAAGCCAATTTATTACATGATCAAGTTTGCAGATTCAGATTGGCCAATAATTGAGGAGGTGTATGAGCAAATGGATAGCATGTTGGGTGGGATTAAAGACATTGTTGAGCCTAAAGATATCACCTTGTACAACTATATTCGCGCAGAGGTGGAAAAACGATGGAAAATGCTAAACATTCTAATGCATTCCTTAGCATATGTTCTTACAGCTAAATACTATCATGCATCATAGCTTTCAACACTAGCACCTGGTGTGGGGGCAAAGAGAAAACCACACTCAGATCCAGAGGTTCTGGCTGGTTATATGAAAGCATTGGATAAACTATATCCTTGCCACTGATGCATTTGTGACCAATCATGCAATTAGAGATCAAGGGAATTTGTCTTCTCTTGAGTGGTGGAACATGCATGGAGGTGCTACTCCACATCTACAATGTTTGGCAATACAAGTGCTCTTGCAGGTGGTGAACACTTCTTCTGTAGAGAGGTGTTGGAGCACCTAAAGTTTCATCCACAATGTTAAAAGAAAAGGTTAAATGTAAATTGAACAGAGAGCTTGGTTTATGTTCATTACAACTTGCAATTGTTGTCCCATTACTGTGAGGAGGCAAAGAAAAATAAAGACTTTAAGGTTTGGGACAAAAATCCAAAGGAGGCCAATTTGGAGGATGGAGTGTTGCATTTAGAGCAATTGGAGGATGCTCTTATCTAGGATGATGATTGTTATGAGATGACACCCCCATCCAATGCCATGGTCCCCATGTTCTAGTCTTCAACAACAACAGCAAGGGCTTCATCTTCAGTTCCACGACCACCATCTTCTTCACTGCCACCACATGGAGGCTCACATAGTGGTCGTGGTGGTGTAAGGAGGAGAGATTAGTAGATAGATTCACAGTTCACTACTTTTTTTGTCATAGTCTATAGATGATAGATTAGAGTGTTAGACTTTAGTGTTGTGAATTTGAACTTTTCAGTCTTCCTAGTTCAGTGTGCAGTTGGTGGTGGCCAAGTGGCCTATTTTGTAAACATTATTATTTGGTCATGACTCATGTTGACAGTTGCTCACTTGCTAGATAAGTTATTTGAATGTTTTATCTTCTAAATGTCTACTTTCTATTATATGCTTAAAATTTTGATACTTTATAAGTTTCTACCTTCTATTATTTGTGATATGCTTAAAAATTTGATGTATGTTTGTAATTGCTAGAATCTAGATGGTTGATGCTCGAATAATTAATCATTGATGTACTATGGATGCCATATCTATCTTGATTTATGTACAAATATGCATGTTTTCATATTTTCTGCAACTAATTTGGCATTTTGGATTTTTTTAATATAAATGCAAAAAAATATAATATATAATATATATAGATGCTTCTGAGACGCTTTGGTTCCGAAGATTTTTGGAAAATCAAGCTTTCGACACTTCACTTCCAAAAAACGTCCTCACTTCGTTCCTGCTTCATGTAACATTGATATAATGTTTACAAAATAGACCAAAATAAACACAAAGTACTAAGTTAAAGAGACTACTTTTAAACAAGAAAAGAAAAGAGATCTACTATCTATTAGCTTTCCTCTTTCCATGAGAAACTTCTAGTTTCTTTTTTTGTGATCTATGAAGAAGAGGAGCACAAGTAGGTGGAAGTGTTTGTGGCACACAACCAACAACTACATGAAGCTAAAGGCAAAGCTCTTGCATTTGGAAATGCACTAGTGCATGGAAATGACATGTCTACTCCGTGAATATGATCACCTAATTATACCCAAAAGTTCATTTTCCAAATGCTCTAAAATTATGGCTCCATCCACAACCTTAACCTCCTCTATCAAGGCTATTTCCACTTGGCCTACATTCAAGTTGTTTCTCTTCGTGCTATGGATGAAGCTACAGGTGCTCCAACACCTCTCTATAGAAGAAGTGTTAACAACTTCTAAAGCACTCCTACCACCAATTTATGCAAGATGTGTGGTAGAGGAGCCATACATGTTCCACCCTTCAATAGAATTCAATCTATATCAATCTTTAGTTGCATGTAGGTTAGAAAAGACTCCATGTTCATTGATGTACTTGTTCAACTGGTTTCGTACTTGAGCATAATGCTCTTCATTGAGGACCAACTTGTCTAATGTAAGAATATACCCATTTTGTACCTCTGGATCTGTGTGTGGTTTTCTCCTAACCCCACAACTAGGTGCTAGTTGGGCCCACCAAGATGGAGAATAAAATTTGGGTGTAAGGACATATGCTAGGGCATGGAGGGGAACATTTGGATTATCCCACCTTTTGACTTCATGTTTATGGATATGATCATACAAGATCACATCCCTCAACTCAACAATGTTTTTGATTTGGCCTAGTATGTTGTTCATTGCTCACACACCTCCCCAATCATCAACTAATATGTGTCTACAAACAAAATCATACTAGAAAGGCGCTTGGGTGAACTACAAACATACCTAAACTCTTGCCAAAACTCACCATCAAGCATCGCATCCTCCACCTCTTGAAATTCATGTCTATCAAATGCACATGCAGAGGTGTCTTTCAAACCCTACCATCAATCACTTGAGACCATACTAACCAAAGGATCTTACCTTCAAAAGGTACCTAAAGATGAGGTAATAGCTAGCAAATCTAGTTTTCCTTGGGGAAAATAGCTAGCAAATCTAACCTCTTGAAATTCATGTCTATCAAATGCACATGCAGAGGTGTCTTTCAAACCCTACCATCAATCACTTGAGACCATACTAACCAAAGGATCTTACCTTCAAAAGGTACCTAAAGATGAGGTAATAGCTAGCAAATCTAGTTTTCCTTGGGGAAAATAGCTATCAAATCTAGTCTTTGCAATCTTTAGTAGCTCCAACTCAGAGTGATTGTGAAAAATGTGGTGGACCATGCTATGATTGCTAATAAATTTGATCTATTCCTTCCCATTCTTGTATAATGCCCCAATCAATTTATTATCATGGTCCTTCATCATAACAATATCATGCATCAAGAGGTTCAATGTGTGAACCAAACACCCTGATAATAATATATTAAGGTACATATCCTGGATGATTGCTCCTATTTCCTTACAATTATCAATGATGACTCGAATGACAATGTACAACACGATCTCTTGAATTGTTTTGATTAATGGTTCTGTAGTATCAATACTAACCTTGTAATGCTTTGAGTAGTCATGGCCTGGAAGGAAGACCACAACATTAGTAGGCACACTAAGAATATTTATCAACAGTCTGACTTAACATTTGTCCAACAATCAAATATAATGGATACCCATATCCATTCCAAACATTTGTAAATTGCCCTAAAGCACTCCAGATTTTGGCTCTTTCCTATAAAGTCCCATGGTTCTACCTTTGTCATACATGGAGTTCTTGTATCCTTTAGGGGCACCTTTCATGGCTTGTTCCATTTCATGCCAATAGGGTGAGCAAAGAACATCAAATGATATGCCACATGCATAGAGAAACCTAAAAACTTTTGTATCCAAGTCATCCATACAACCTTGGTCAAAGAAATCTAATATTGTTCTATGATTTATATGCAAAGGCAAGAATCCACTAGGATGGAGGAAGGGATTTGAACATCAAACATTATTTGCGAACCTAGGTTTGAATTTCATATCCAACCCTTATTTTTGGATTTGTTTTGTGTGGCCTCCTCCTCCTCCTTTTGATTGGTGCATGCTCACAGATTTTGACTCCTATAATCTTACCTTCATCCCATTTAATAATCACATAAAGATTATTTTTCGCATGGGTAGATGAACCTGTGTAAGTTGTATGACAATGGAGCATATAAATTATGGTTCCACACCCTTTCCCTCCCCCAAATTTTGTCACATACTTCCACGAGCATATTAAGCTCTCTTTGGGTTCCTATCCATCATCTGTCAATTTCATTGTCATCATCCCCTTCCATTTCTTTCTCCTCTCCATGGTATGTGTTGCCTACTTCTAGTTCTTCCTCATCATCACCAATATTTTAAATTCCCAACACCACCACCATAATAAAAAATGGAACCAAATGGACAAACCACATTAACATACCCATCATGCTCGTTGAATATTGAGAATAACTTGTTGCTGACAATAGAATGATGGAGCAGCAAAAATGGGAAAGAGTAGAAGAAGAGAACATTCAAGCATTCAACATAATAATATAATAGTTTACTTCACATGGAAAAAAATTAAAAACAAACAAGTGGCCTTTACAACCTACCTATTTAGCACTCCAATGGTGCTTGAATGTAACTATGGTATTCTTCAATCTCCCTTCCAAGCTCTCACAAATGGAAGCCTTCAATCTCCCTCTCAAGCTCTCACAAATTTTCTCCTCAACAACTACCAAATAGTCCACTTAAAATTAAAAACAAACAAGTGGGCTTTACAGCCTACCTCTTTAGCACTCCAATGGTGCTTGAATGTAACTATGGTATTCTTCAATTTCCCTTCCAAGCTCTCACAAATGGAAGCCTTCAATCTCCCTCTCAAGCTCTCACAAATTTTCTCCTCAACAACTACCAAACAATCCACTTAAAATCCTAGCAAAGATGAGTGAAGTGAAATGAGAAATAGAATGAGAGTAAATGGAGAGAGTGAGTGAGAGTAAATGGAACATTGTCTCGGTTCCCACAAGAAAGAAAAACCAATTTTTCCCTCTCGCTCTAAAGCGCTTGGGGAGTGTTTTTTAAGCTCTCAATAGCATCTTGGAAGCACTTCCTAAATGAGCAACGAGTGTTTTTTCTCTGGAAGGGAGTGCACTCCCAAAAAGCTTTCCGAAAAGGAAGCATATTTTGGGAGTGAAGTACTTTTGTGTGTGTGTGGAGCAGGGGGGGTGGGGGTTGCGAGGGGCCACTCCCCAGCAACGTAGTTCTCTACACCTTAGGTTGAGGCTTTGATGCACAACCACACACTATGCATTGTCATGAGAATGAGAATTGCAAAGAGGATTTGTATCTAGCCATTCACACTCCTCTTTCCTTGGCATTACATGTAGCAACCATAGTTTTTCCTTCTTAAAAAATTTAAATTTTCCAAAACCATTAAATACTCGTCCATTTAATAAAATAAAATAATTGCCCACGGGGCTTTGGATTGACGGTGAATGGGTGTATTGTTAAGGCACTTTTTGCGATAGGTCATCGGTTCAAATCCCCCGTGGGTGCTTAGGTAGTATTATATAGAAAAATAAAATAAAATAACATAATTTATTTTTGTTATTTAATAGATAAATAATTGATCTTTTCTTCTACTTCTTAAAAAATTTAAATTTTCCAATATCATTAAATATTCATTCATTTATAAAAATAAAGTAAAATTTAAAACAAAAATTGCTATTTAATAAATAAAATAATTTATTTTTTCTTCTACTTCTTAAAAAATTTAAATTTTCCAATATCATTAAATATTCATTCATTTAATAAAATATATTTGTTATTTAATAAATAAAATAAATGGCATTACAATCAATAAATTACTAATCATTATATTAACAAGAAATCCCACTCTTTTATGGAATAAGCTAATCTTGTAGCAATTTTCCCTAGTTTTTGGCAAGTTATCTTTATAATTTCGACAAATTTTCAACAAATTGTTGGAATTGGAATATGGAGTTGTTCTAATGACAATGGCGACCTACAAATCCATTTGCAATATTATAATTTATGAAAACACAAAATTTCATTATCAAAATAATGATTTTCCATTAGGATTTTTTGTGGAAACAGAGCCCATTGCAGTTACAACATTGATGATTAGGGATAACTAAAACTTGGGAAGCAATCCCTGTGGTTGCAATTGGTAAAGTCTACCAGTGTGCATTCTAACATTGACTCTACTTTTCCTATGAGTGCATTGACTCTACTTTTCCTATGAGTGAAGTTATCATCAGGAATTATTTCAATAGGTGATAGGGACATAAGCCTCGATATGGCGAAACCTATTAGGAAGAAGTGATCATGCACATCAATCTAGATGATTTTCTAATAGGATGGACTTTATGCGTCCAATAACTGGTATATCAACATGGTTGGCATCGCTCAAGCTCCTCATATAAATAAAACATCTAAATGAACTAAGCATAACAGATCTGTAGCAACCCAAACACCATTATCGCCCCAATCATGTCCACCATGGTCAGACTACCAAAATGTTGTTTGGTGGACATTAAATAAGACATACGAGGGATCATTACATATTATAATATACGTTATTCTCCTAATTTGATTATGTTGAATATCCAATCTTCATAATCTAGTAATGCTTTTGAGGCGGAAATTTATCCCATACACTCTTATTTCTACTTCTTCTGCTACTACTTCCAATAGTACTTACCACCTTCATTACTTAACTCCTCGTTTGCCATCCATCTATCGATCCATCCATCCATGGTCGCTCAATGATTCCTTCCTATTATGTGATCCAACCTTTCTATGATCCAATTATAAGAAGTATTTTGTCTCCAACTTCAATCTTTCTGTTAAGTTGCTTGGTATTTTATCTTAACATGGTGATTTTAGTGTTTCCCTTCACTTTAGGAATTAATTGTATTTGGTTGCTTCCCCTTTACATACTATTTTAGGACCGGGTAATCTACAAAACTTCCCCTCACAAAGGGGGAGCAACCCTATTCCATCAAATAACTTGCCAAAGAGGAAACTTTGCTCCAAGATTAGATGGCTCCCTCTTTTATGATTGTCACCATAAACACAAAAATTATGATATATTGAAACTTATAAGTTACGGTAAATCGCTTTCTCAACTATTATAAGATACTTCTTATAAAAAAAAAATTATGTTACATAAGGAATAGTCAAAAGCTCAAGGATACAATTCCAATGGTCTTCATTGTTCCCTTATAATACCTAAGAATTGATTATCAATTATAGCAACCTTACGAATTGTTAATTTTTATGGTGTGTTCTATGCTTGCAACAGTTACTTCAATGTCTTATCATCATTGACAGTAATTGTAGATAGAACATCAACAATACGTACAAGACAATATGAGATGATTTGATTACAACTGAGGGTCCCAATTATATACCTAGGTAGGTACCCATTTACAAATGGTCTTGTCTTTGGAGACATGACTCTTCAACACTAATTATTAGTTAATTATTCATTATTTATGATTCTTATTATTATTATTATTATATTATTCATAACAAGGTTCTAGGAAAGGGAATTAGCCCCTAGTTGCACTCTTTAACACTCCCTCTCAACTAGGGAGGAATTCCACTTGTCAACATCCATCCATTGTTATGCCATCGTGTCCATCATGTGCCATCTCTACAACTTGTCTTGTCTCTGCTGAAGATTGAAATCATATTCCACTAAGAAAGGATTGAAAGAGGGTGGCTCACAAGACCCTGCCATCCTCGACACTCGTCAAAATGACAGAGGCAAGTCCTCATGTCCAGGGATAGAACCCCTACCAGACTTGATCCTTTAGTGATCAAGTTGTTGAACATCATGCATCCTAGTCATAAGGAATACAATAGTACCTGACGCGTCCATCGATAGTACTAATTAACCCTAACCACTTTTCCCAACTCATTGGCCAGATGAGAGGTACTTCCCAAGAGTCCCAGACTACAAGGGTAGGATGTATGTTGGGGTATCCACAGGGGAAGGTGAACCACTCACCCTGTGCTCATATAACTCCAAGAAGTACCCTAGGCCCCCAGGAGCTCCCAAAGCTCAATGTTTAACCCAATCAAGATCCCTCCATATAGGGAATGCTGCTCTCTGAAGGCTAAGAATTTTGCCTTCCCAAAGGCTTTGTGAGGATATCAACAACCTAACCATCTGTCCATGGGAGCCTCATTGCTCCTCCCAGCAGCATATAGATGATGGCACACAACTCACTAAAGAGCTTCTTCAAAACACATTGTCTTACAACTAGCCATTCTAGCAGCAGTGATTTTAGCAATCCTCTGTTTCCTGTACATCTAGGATACCAAATCAAAAATCATGTTAAAGAAAATATTTAACTAACCTTACTCCCTCTCACTCAGGGAGACCACAAGCCTAAGCTTGTCTAATTCATGAAGGTGCCCCAATGCCTGTTCTGCACAATTTTCTTTCATACAACCAGACTCTCTCTGGTTTAAGGTGCATGTTGTAATACAAAGGATCCACCTAGTAGCCTGCTCATCATGGGATCCAATAACCTGAAGAATTACCAATCAACATGCCATGCTTCTGACAGTTCACTTCCATAGGGAAGTCCTTTGCTATAATTACCAGGAGGGTTCAACAGACAACTCCCTCTGAGACTGATGAGATAAAACATTCTTCAATTTGTAACCATGAGTCCTACTCATCTTCTTCAAGACCCAAAGGTAGCTTCACAGTATGTGCTTCTTAATTATAAACATCAACAATTCATGCAAGGATCTTATCTTCCCTCTGAAGCCTCTTCATCAATCAGGGAGACTTCAAATACATCCTTCTCAATGAAAATTTGAACCAGTTCATCTCTTTGGTGTACTTGTTGTTCCAGTCAATGCAGGATCACACTTTGGTATATCATAATATTATGATGCAAGTCTTCAGACTTCTGACAAAGATTCTCTTATGATGATAAGAGATTATCTAAGAATACTTCAAACAAGATTGTAGTGATGATGCATAGTTCTCATTCCAATGATTCGAGAAGTCATTGATCTTTAAACTTAGTTCTCACATTATAGTATGTTATGCATGGAAACCTTTATCAAGCTAGGAACCAAGCAATATGTCAAGTTGAAAGCTCTTCAATCTTGTCACCTCTTTATTGCCAATGCCACTTAAGGTTTATGAAAGAGGGTCTTAACCAATCTTATTTGAGCAAACTGACTTCAAAAGACATATGCTTGAATCATAGACTTTCAATTATGCCTTATTCCATATTGACATATATAGTCTTCAAGAGCATTCAAACAAAAAATATTATTAGTAGATACATACTTTATATTTCAGTAATTAGACATATTTACCAATAGTTACTAGTACTACCCACCATAATTCATGGAATTCTTTGCATTCTTTAGGTAGGAGTAAAAAATTAAATATGTTGTACGTAAAGATTGTAACAACCCCAAAAATTTAACACTTCGTTGAGGCCTTTCTCCACCAAAGCTCTAATACCATGTTAATTTTTATGGTATGTTCTATGCTTGCAACAATTACTTCAATGTCTTATCATCATTGACAGTAATTGTAGATAGAACATCAACAATACGTACAAGAAGATATGAGATGATTTGATTACAACTAAGGGTCCCAATTATATACCTAGGTAGGTACCCATTCACGAATGGTCATGTCCTTGGAGACATGACTCTTCAACACTAATTATTAGTTAATTATTCATTATTTATGATTGTTATTATTTATAGTTATTTATATTATTTTTATATATATTTTATTCATAACAAGCTTCTAGGAAGGGGAATTAGCCCCTAGTTGCACTCTTTAACACGAATTCATGTCGACCAATAAGGCTCAAAACTAGCCTATGCCATGCTTTGTTCCCAATGGAAGTTATTTGATTTTGCAAGTCAGACAACTTTGATAGATTCCTACTTGAAGGTTCCACCTATGACCTTTTGTTGGACTGCATATTTGTGGAAATTCGTGATCATTAGTTTAGTTTGGTTCAATGTATATGTTAATATCTTATTCTAATTTCTTCTCATCGACATTACAACCTTGTGAATCAAATTTGTCAAAAATGTTTGAGCAAGGGAATAAAGTTGTTGTTTCAACCTAGCTTGTAAACAAGTAGCCATGTTGCTAATTTCAAAACAAATCAATAGCAAATTGTAGTCCTGAAATCATTTTTTTCAAATGCTTCATATATTACTTCAGAGAACAAATAAGAAAATAAAGATTTAAGGTGGCTACAACAAACAAAACGGTTGCCAAGAAAGTCCTAGTCTACAAACGCTAACAAGGCCAGCATATGGGCCACCACAAGGAGAGATTCAACATTGCAATAAAATGTATTGAGGTTAACTCTCAAGAGCAAAGCCAACACTTTCTTAAAGCTCCTCATTCTCCTAAATAACGGGTGAGGGTCCTCATTAAACATAACTTTACAATGATATTTCTACAAAAACAAAAGTGCAACCAATCAAATTGAAAGGCTAGAAATTTGCAATTGCCATTAACCATCCAATGTCCCCCAAGAGGAACCCATTCCATGTTAGTCGAGCTACAAAAGAGGAACAAAATTAAGGATAAAACCACGCTCAAAAAACTTTGGCAGTTTATCATTCCAAAAAACATGTTGAATTGTCTCATCCTTACCACATAATGCACATGTCGAGTTAGTAATGCCAACTTTATAAAGCCTAGTCTTAAATGCCAATTCTTGACAAAGCAAAAAACACCCCAAACTTTATGTTTGAAGGAAGAACAAGCCTTCCAAATGGTTTATCTTTTATTGAAATTGGTACCAAGGTTAGAGAAGTGCCTAATCAACTCATAAACATTCTTTGTCTCACATATGTAAATAGGCTTCCCAAGGCTTCCCACTCCTCCAACTCCAATCTTTCCATATTGGGACTTCCCCATGCATCTGCATTCTATATAAAAAATGTTCAAGAATCATACAATAAAGACCCTCTATCATAACCTCGTCAACACAAAATATTTTTTGAGCATGGAAGCAAATGGACCATTGTTAAGTGTTTTGATTACACAAGTCCTTCCAAAGAAAAAACCCTTTCCTAGCCAACCCTTTACATTCATAATTAGGTATGAGCACAATCTATCCTCCTAAATAGTGGAACAGCCAAATTGGTTGAAATGCTAGATCCCAAGCGTCACAATGCCCCTCAAACTGGCAACAAATAAAACCAAACACTACCTGTGATGTTGCTCACACCCTTTTAAGTGGAATTGAACTTGAGATCATAAATGCCTTCATGGTATCAATAATGTAACGAATCTAAAAACGAACTTTAATCCCTCCCATATGCCAACCTTGCTAAATCAAGGGACATGCTAAAACCTACCAAGGGGCATCACCTTCCACTAATCCTATCACCCATTTGCTACCCCACTAGGATTTTAAGTTAGGGAGGCCCAAAGCAGCTTGATCTCAAGGTATGGTACATATGTCATGTTACCGCTCAAACTAGCAAGGGACCTGTTGACCACTACGTGTCAACGACCCATAGCAGTACACCCCCTTTTTTCGCAAAAGGGATAGCGCCTGATCGATGTGTTCGTGCCATTCAGCTATCGTCATCAACCTGATATCCAAGATGTTATAATGTAAACCCTTTCTGCATGTACATGATGTAAATAATCTCAACAGATCCATATCGTGTATGTAATTGCCTAGGTAAACCTACTTTTCTGGTGACGATCTACATTTCGGGAAGTTTTTTGTTTCACCGATCCATTCTCAGATGGTCAGCAAAGTTTTCCTTCAATCTTACCCTAAAGTCGGGATGTCTTTTGTCGCTGGGATCTTAAATGAGTCCAGTGTTCTAGATCGAGTCTATGTTAAAGTGATTTGGGAATAATCCTAACTATTTGGTTAGGTTATTTTATTACAAATTACTTGGTCTGCTGGATTATATGTGTCGCAGAAATGGGTAGTCTATGAGGATCTTTTACAAATGGGTTTTCCCACTTGAGATGTAAAAAATATGAAAATCGTGATGTAAAACGTCTTGAGGGTTGGAAAAATAATTTATCCCCTCATAGGTTAATTAATTAAATTTTATGGCTAAAGATTAATTAAAATCCTAAGCCAAAAATTTAATTAATTCTAGATCCTAGGTAAATTTAAATTCTCCGAAGGCAAAATTCATCAGTCCTTAAAAATCAAAATTTAAAAAGTCCCGGGAATAAGGTAAATTAATTATTTTGCTAAATTTTAGGCCTTTGGTCCCTGGGGGTTAAGTCAAAGTCAAATTTTTGAGGAAATTAACTCAAAACTTTTATTTTTGAGTTAATTACAATGTTCCACCAAGGTTCCGAGACGAGGGGGCGAAGGAGCGAGGGGGCGCGGGAGTGGCCTATGCAAAAGCTCCCTACCATTTTTTAGGAAACGTGGGGCAGGGTCTTAAAAATTTATAAATATAAAATATAATTTATTAATTGAGTCCACTATGACAATTTGGTTTGAATTGAAAAGCTGCAAAGCATGATCATTGATATGAATATCATTTGACATTATCCAAATTTATAATATCATATAAAATAATAAATTTAAAATTCTAATTCAGCTTGGTCAAATTCTAATTTAGATTTTGGTCAGACAGAGGGAGAGCTTCAGCTTGATAAGGTAGCCACTGAATTCTATGAAAAGGTAAATGAACAGATCAGGAACACTGCATTGGCAGTAGAAGGGGCAACTACAATGGGTTGTCCAGCTGTATTGGATCCAACAGCTAGAAAGTTTGTTATATTATATATAATATAGACAGTACACCATATGTTGAAAGAAGAGTTTTAGTTCAAGGAGAGATGAGAAGATCACATGAAAGAGTTTTTGACAGTTTACTATCAAATGACATTGACTGCAGGATGACCATCTGCGAACCAACTTGGGTGACCAACGATGGCATGGATAATTTGTCTACCTTATTAGAGCAATGCCATGCAGTTCAAACTTCAAACTAGCAGTGTATTTCAGGGGTGAAAATAATTTTCAGACCTGAGAATTCAAGCTGAGCAACTGTGGTCTGTGTAAATTTTGTAACTGTATAAATTCATATATAACGACAGTTCCTGAGATTTCTTGCTGCCCATAGTATTTTGTCATGCTTGCAGTAAACGCATGTTAGTCTATAGTCCACCCAATTATTTCCCACATGACATAGGTGCTGCTTCCATAGTTTGTATGTCAAATGTCATGCAAATTAAAAACACAAACTGAATGTCTCATATTCTTTGCCTGTCACTCCAGTTATCTCCCCACTGTAATCCAGCCATCACTTGAGAAAAAAAGGAGAAGTTTTAAAAGGGAAAATTCATGTACGTGCTATATGGTCCAACAAATTTCCATGATACTGACCCTCTAAAATAACGCTCTTTGAAACCAAAAGACAGCACAAGACGTTATCCCCATACAGAACATGAGTAGCTTTGTACCACTTTAGGTCTATTAAATCATAAACTATAAGCAAGGCCATTTTTTTGGGAGCGTGGGGAAACGTCCCCTCAGGGAAGGGAAACGTTTCCCTGGCACGTCCCCCTGAGTTTCCTCCATTTTGGGAGCGTGGGGAAACGTCCCCTACTCGTCCCCAAGTCCCTAGAGCGCAGGGGAGCGAGGAAACTAGACCCCTAAGGGGGGGGCGAGTCCCCGTGGAACACTGGTTAATTAAAATGCATTTAATTGAAAAATTCGAATTTCCTCAAGAATTTAAAATTTTGACGGATGAGATTAAAAGAAATTTTGATCATTATCAATAGTCGAGATTGCTTTGACGAGGATCACTCGAACTAACCGTTGAAGGATTTATCTTTATATAGGAGGTCATTTGTCAGTTGATCCATCCGACCTTTGAATCATGTGCTAAGCGAAAATCTCTCGTGTAATTTTTTTTTGAATAATAAAGAAAGGCTTTGGGGTTAATCTTCATCGGTGTTACTCCTCATGGAAACACTGTAAGATGTCTAAATTTTCATGCGTAAATTTTTTTTTAACCATTAATAATAGCTTCTGAAGAGTGATTTGAGTACAGGTATCTTGCTCAGTCGCTGGGGTTTAAGTGATAATTTAAATTTTGAATGTAATAACAGGTATCTCTATTTATCTGAATTTTATTATCATTTTCTCGCTCTATTTTAATGGTTGAATTGAGTTTTGCAGGAAAGTCTTGATTTTTAGATCATCGGGCGTTCGGGGAAGTTTTCAGTTGGACCAACCAACTCCCGATCCGTGTTTTCTAAAGAGCCCAGCTTAATTTAATCCCAAGCTTATCATAAGATTTTTTATTTGGTGATGCATGAAGGGTTTTGAGCTAAGCACCTCCTTTAAAATTCAAAAAAAAAAATTATGTGCAAAATTGATAGATCTAGTTGTTGAGAGCCTTAGACTATCAGATCTGGGAGCGGAGTTGGACTCATACTCCTCAGATCTGATAGATCTACCATTATTGTACATAGATCTGTAAATTATTTTTGGTTTTCTGACTTGGGTTTTGCTGGGTTTTAGTTTTATCATTGTACATATCGTTTGGGTGTTTTTTTTTGTTGCCTTGCAGCTACAGATCTAAGGAAGAAATCCGTGTAGAGTCCAGATCTAAGCCCTGGAGGGTAAGATCTGCATCTCTGGGGTTCATCAACACCATTTTGGGGGGATAGATTTTGCAGTCCAAGGTTTTCAAAAGATTTTTTTTGGAAATAATTTAATTTTTTAAGGGTTTCACTGGTAAATCTTAAGTAGAATATATCGATGTAATCAGAGATTTCTGGAAATTTCTCTTGGGTTCTTGGGCTACCATTTTGTCTGTTGTCTAGGGTTTTTTGCATTTTTTCTAAACAGAAATTTCAAAATTTGTTTTCTAAGGCGAGGCCCACAGGGACAGCTCTACATTTTCCATCTGCAGCTCTCTTCTTAACCCTCCATTCACCCTCACTCCCCATGATCTGCATATCTCCCTGTTGCGTCTGTCGGCTCTTTCCCTCCTCACAATCTGCATATCTCCCTGTTGCTTGCTTTCTAAGCAAGGTACAATGTCTTATAGGGAAAGGAAAGGACAATTTGAGGGTTAGGTTTATGGGATATGATTTGTGAAAGAATTTCCCAATCCCTAAAATCCTTATATGAAATTGGTATCCTAGATGGTGCTTGAAGAATTGTCTTTTCAAAGGAACGGGACCACACAAGACCAAGTGGCCCCAGTCTAGGGTAGGGAAGAAAAGTATGGCAACCAATGATTATCCCTAACCTAGACAAGGTATGGAAATGGATCAAAGAAAGAGTATCCACTTAAAGGTTTGAATTGATCCAATAAGGTACTAGCCTTTGGGGATGCTAGGGAAAAGTTTGATCCTGAAGCTAGGGCTTGGCTTTTCTCACAACTCCACCGTCGGAATGGCCTCAAATTTGGAGGAGGGCTTGAGGAAACACCAGCGCAAGAGACCCCCAGAGATAAAACTACTTGGATGGGTAGTTTACTAGAAAAACGCAGCCCTAAGTGACCCAACTAGGCTAGACCTGGAGAAAGGTGAAAAATATATGTTTTTAGGTAACCACCTCTTGGTAGATCAGTGTCTTTGTCTTGGGAGAATGGATTCTATGATGAATATGAGTGAGGATCTTTCATTCCCAGTCAAGGAGGCCTCAAGACAACTTCGCTAGCCTTCTAGGTCAAGGAGAAGCAATCTTGAAGCTTTTATACTTCGATGTGCAAAGGAAATGGTTTATCAAGGTCAACTTGTTGATAGAATTACCCCTAGGAGATTTTGTTCACATTACATGGCCTATACATTGAGAGATGCTATAATAGAGACAAAAATCCACAATTTTAAGCAATAAATGCATGCATCAATTAGCCCTGAAAATCCCTATGACAAAGTAAAACAAGAATAACATTAAAATCACGTACTTACATGTAACAGAATATATCCAACCATCCACAATTGACAAAAGAGAAGCTCCAAGAGAAGATAGACCAATATCCACACATCAAAATTCATCCATAAAGCTCCAATTCATCCTCTAGAAAAAGTGTGAAATTATCAAGAGAGAGAAAAAATCCAATCTAAAGAGATAATGAGCAAATGAACTCATCTCACTTGTATTTATACACAAATTAGGAGTTTGAAATAGCCTCCTTGGCCTACATAAGCCCCAAAAATAAAATAATGTTTTAATAATTCAACTTTTGGTGTTAAGCCCACCAAACTAGCTCATCAATGAAAGAGTAAGCCTCTCAAGAGGTCAAATAATAATCTATGCATGTCATAGGGCCCTCTAAGAGGCCCAATAAGGTCCATGGGTGCCATAATGAAGAATAGGACCCTCAAAAGCAGTGGACAAGGGGTTGGCCCCTTGTAATAACCAGTGTTGCTCCAAATGACATGTGGGGGCACACAAGTGTCCTCATGAGTCTCCAAACAAATCGAAGATACCTGTAGATCGTCTGCAAGGGCTAGGATGATGATGTAGGCGATGCCACATCATCGTGCAAGTCCTAGATCATCTACCAAGTGTATGGTGCAACTTTGGGGCCAACTGGGCATGATGGATCAGGTGCATCATCCTGGTCTAATAAGTGAACCATGAGTAATCTCTGAATGATTGTGGGGATCCATGGAGTGTTGCCTGCTGCTGTGGAGACCCGTGGCTATCAACGCACACCCTACATGAGCCAATGTAGCCCTCTGGAGGATTAGGAGTCAGGACCCTGTATAGGGAGACCAAACCCAAAATGGAGACCATCTGAAATCTTGCATAAGATCTAATGCGTCCCCTAGCCTTCCAGTACAACAAGTCATTAGAGAAATCGAGTAAATGAGCTTAACAATCATGGAACACAAGTGGTGACTTCATAATGGCCTGCCCTTCCATAATGGGCTTCAGGGTGTGCCAATGTCTCCTAAACTCCAAATGGGGTTAACTAAGTATCCTATTAGGTGGTTTCTACTTCTAAAGGGGATAATATAGTCGAGGTACATCCTTCAAAAGGTGTGGTGGCATGTGGCAGATAGGTGAATGAAGTAGGGAATGAGAAGGGGCAGCCCTGGGTCACGCGCTGGGGTACAAGGGTAGCTAATAAGAGGGAAGCCCACACTTGGGTTTATAATGTATAGGAGGGAGAAATCGTGGTACATGAGGTGCCTCAGCCTTGATTTTTCCACCCTTCTTTATATGCCTTTTGCCTTTTTATGATTTTCTTTATTTAATTGCTCGCGGCTCAAGGGGGAAGAGCATGATGTATAAGATATAGCAATGAATACCACCTTTTAAGGTGGAGCGATTCATTGCCCACTAGGGGTTGGGACAATCATGAGTTCCTGTATGATGAAGGAGGCTCATAGAACCTGTAGGAACCAGGGTGATGGCCATGATGATGGGATAGAGCTCATGTATTGGCTTTTGCCCACATGCTAAATGTATTTGTCCCGACGATCTTTTGCATTTTGTGGTACATTTTCCTGTTGAATGTGGCCATATATGCTTTTATCTTTTTTTTTAGCTACATCAACCTCTGGGCTTCATTCCAGGCCATGACCCAAGGTGTGTGCAAGGGGAAAGGGTGTGTTAACCCTATGTGGACCCAGTGGAGGAATGTGGACCCAGGTGGGAGAAATTATGAATGGGGTAATAATGAATGGAAAGAGGGTAATATAAGCGGATAAGGGAGCAGGACAACACAACCAAAATCGGGGTTTCCCATGAAATACCATCCCTAGAGCCAAATGGTCAGTTCCCAAGGGACTAGAATCCAAGGTTAATACCAAAAAGGGGTCTAGGGGACGAGCACAAACCTGGCCCAATCTTTCCATTGAATCCTCCCATTAATCCATGCCTAGAAGTGTTTATGATAAGCAAACCAAAATACTCAATTTCCAAATGACAAGGCATATCTTTAGGTTCGGGAGGCCCACCTTCAAACATACGATCATGGCAGATGGGCGAAGGACCACATGGTTGGCTCAGATGGCAAAGAAATGGCATAATGAGCTAGTCGGTGGCTGCAAGGCGCTGCTGGTTGCCAGCTGAGGATCATCTTGGAGAAAAAAAATCTCCTAGGGATATTACCCACAAAATTGTGGATAACATCTAGCTCCAACTGGGACGTGATCTCTCGAAGAAGTTGTCGAAGCTACTCAAACGAGAGGTCACGAGAACTCCAGCAATCTCTTGTCTACCGTAGGCCTATGACCTACACATATAATGGATGGAAAAACACAGGGCAACATGCTTTCGCAACGTCTCATGATAGCACATGCCATATGTTAGGCCATAAAATCAATAGACAATAAGATATGTAAATATGCATCTATCTATCATGAGAAATATCATATGATGTTATTTCTAATGCAAAAATCAGCATGCAATGCATCCTACTCTACCATGCATATGATACAATGTCAAGTGCTAGGTATAATCATAGACCCAATGCAACCAACATGTCAATCGATCAATACAAGAATGCATGCTTCCATGATTATTTTCGTAGTGGACCTGACAATGGGAATAATAATATGAGGGGTTGCGAGGGAGGGAGGTGGGAAAACAAGAGACCCATATGCCATAGAAAGGGATCCTGGAAGAAGGAAAAGACACTAGTCGAGAGGATTGGATTTGACCCTTCAACCAGGAGATGGAAATGTCAATAACCAAGTATATGAATCTTTGATGGAGAACTATCTCGAGGCTATCATCCTTAGGGTAAGAAGGAGTGAAAGACTCAGACATATTTAGGATGATACTGTTTTGGTCATTGGGAAAACAAGAAGTGGACTCATCATCGTATTTGGGGAAAAACCATGATTCCTGGTTCTTCATAGGGGAAATCAACTCTTCATCAAGACTAGGGGAATGAACATCATCACAAACATCTATTTCTAGGGTAGGGGAGGAACGCTCAAACATGGAGAAAAACCCTTTATCGGTGGCATGGCCTAGGGAAGCATCCTCCTCAATTTCTTCTATATTAGAGTCATCATAATTTCCCACAATCTTGGAAGGCTCTTCTTTTATTGAATCATCTTGGAACATAAAGAAAAGACCTTTCCAATCACTAGGAAGGGCTTCATAAGGACCAACATTATTATTCGGAAGGGGCGGAGCATTTTCTTCTTCCCCGAGCTCATTCTTATAGACTTGAGGAACCATGGGGTCTCCATTTCTAATATCATACCTAATTCCCCAATCAAAAGCCACAAAGTCACTTGTAGATTCTCCGTTTATTTGACCATCATGATCTTCCTCAGAATCCTCAAATTATTCACTATATATTTGGTGTTGGTTAAGATGACATTCATTCTCTTCTTTAGACAAGGAGAATTTTTCCTCCTTCATTCATTCCCGAAGAATGATCTCCAAGGTATTTCTACATGATTTTGATAAAACGCCTCAAAAAGAAGGTCATCGGTGGGACTCTCTTTATATTCACTCTTCGTGTTATGGAGCCTTTTCGATTGCTCACAATAGTGGGAGAAAATCTCTTGGGAGTTATATGTGGCCATCAGTTTCTTGCAAGAGTTTTCATATTCCATCATCTATTCTTGTAATGTCTGAGGGCTCTCGGGGTTGAGATCTTCCTCATTATCCTTAGAGGACATGCTTTCCAATTCATGAGTCTCTCCTTTGGTAATATCATTAAAGTATACATCAATAAGAGGTTCTTCCTCAAGCATAAAATGTAGGAATTTACAGGGTAAGTTCCACAGAAAGAATACCAAAAGGACACCGCTCACAACCAGATCTCAAATCAATACACCAGTATTTTTGACGTGGTTAAAACCCTCAGAGTGCAAGGAGGGAAACAGTCCACGGCCTGTCCCAACGTGGGTACTACAGGCAATTTATTAATCAAAGAATGAAAATTTACATAAGCTTCTCTCATGCATGGATTACCCGAACAATGACCCTCCATGCGCTTTAAATAGAACTCATGGACCAATCGGGTGTCAAGCCACGGATCAAGTGTCGGTAATACCGAGGTGAGAGTGAACCGTCGGATCACTACATATCGTGACCGTCGGATTGTAAGTTACAAAATGTACAACGGTAAAGAAACACACTTTACCTAACTCTAACCTAACTCTATACTAGACCAAGTTGAACTTAACTATATCCTATGTGTCGGAATATCCTAACATCCCCCCTTAAGAACAACTTGGGATAGGATTGAAGGATTTACAAATATGACACAATAGGAGAAGGAAGGAGGCACTAGAGCCTATCCCCCCTTAGTGACAACTTCCTGAACTCCAAGCATATATCGAAGTTTAGTGAACTTCGCCTCTGTGAGAGCCTTTGTGAAGATGTCTGCAACCTGATCATCTGTTGGACAATATTGCACTTCAAGAACATGGTCATGAATGAGCTTTCTGATGAAGTGCATGTGTAGTTCAATGTGTTTGCTGCGCTGATGCTGGACTGGATCTTTGCATAGCTGAATGGCACTTTGATTATCACACCAAAGTGTGGTTGGATGCTGCTGCTCAAAGCCAAACTCTGATAGGATCTGACGAAGCCACAAGGCTTCCTTACTAGCTTCCACGGCACCACGATACTCTGCTTCTGCTGATGAAAGAGAAATGGCAGCCTGTTTCTTACAAGCCCATGTAATAGGTCCTGAACCAAGAGTGAAGACATAACCGGCAGTAGACTTCCGATCATCAGGGTCACCAGCCCAATCAGAATCAGTTAAACCAACTAACAGAGGAGCTGCTTTGGCACTGTAATGAATCCCAAACTGTACTGTACCTCGAACATAACGAAGTATTCTTTTAGCTGCTTTCCAATGACTTTCACGGGGGTTTTGCATAAAACGAGCAACAAGGCCAACAGCAAAGGAAAGATCAGGACGAGTATGGGTTAAATACAAGAGTTTTCCGACAAGTTGACGGTATAAGGTAGCATCAACTTCAGGAGAAGTACAAGAGACTGAAAGTTTGACTCCAGACTGAAAGGGAGAAGGGGCTGGCTTACAGTCTTCCATGTGAAAATGACGAAGAATATCACAAGCATACTTGGACTGGGAAAGGGAAATACCCTCCTTGGATTGCAAGACTTGAAGACCGAGAAAATAGTGTAAGTGTCCTAAGTCTGTCATTTCAAATTTCCTTTTAAGGATAGACTTCACATGGTTTATAAGGTTGGGATCACTACCAGTAAGGATAAGATCATCAACATAAAGAACAAGGATGATAAGAGAGTTGCCCACTTTCTTGGTGTAGACAGTATTGTCAGAATGACACCTAGAAAAGCCAGATTCTAAAAGAAAGCTATCCATTTTGGCATACCAAGCCCGAGGAGCTTGCTTGAGACCATAAAGGGATTTCTTAAGTCGACACACAAGGCTGGAGTCTGTTTGTATGAAGCCAATGGGTTGTTCCATATAGATTTCTTCCTGCAAGTCCCCATGCAAGAAGGCAGATTTAACATCCATCTGATGGACTTCCCATTTTAAAGAGGCAGCAAGGGAAAGAACAAGGCGGATAGAGTTCATTTTGGCAACAGGGGCGAAGGTTTCAGTGTAGTCAATGCCTTCAACCTGTGAAAAGCCCTTAGCAACAAGACGAGCTTTATGTTTATCAACTTTCCCATCTGGTCCATACTTGGTTCTGTAAACCCATTTACATCTAACAAGTTTTCGTCCCTTTGGTAGAGGAACAAGATCCCATGTATCATTTGTCATCAATGAATGATATTCTTCATTCATAGCTGCTTCCCAATGTGGATGGCCTGAAGCTTCTGCAAAAGTGTCAGGATCATGATTTACTGGAGCTTGAGCCAGTAAAGAAGAGGCTCTTTCAAACTGAGAACGTGTACGTCGCTGATCTGTAGGATCACCGGCAAGATCACCTGCTGCATCCCGAGTAGCACGGACCCATCTTGGAAGTTGAGGATCCTGAGAAGGTGGGGGAGGATTATCATCCTCGCTTTCATCATCTGAAGAAGAAATGTTTTCAAAAGTAGAAGAGATAGGAAGAGGTGGCACATCCGCCGGACTAGGCTCGCAGGCCGATTTATTTTCATCAAATTTTACATCTCTTCTAATGATAACATTTTTGGACTTAAATGGAATAAGTCTATAACCTTTTACATCTTCAGAATATCCAACAAAAGTACATTTCTCACTCTTAGGTTCTAAAGCTTTATGCTTTTCATCTGGAATATGGGCCCATGCTTCACTTCCAAACACACGAAAGTGACTTACATCTGGTTTAATGGAACTCCAAGCTTCTTCTGGAGTGATATTCTCTAGAACCTTAGTAGGAGTGCGATTGATTATATAATTTGCACAATTAATTGCTTCGGCCCAAAAACTAAGACTGAGTCCTTTAGATTGCAGCATACAATTAGCCATTTCCTTTAAGGTGCGATTTTTCCTTTCAGCTACACCATTTTGTTGTGGAGTGTATGGAACAGTATGTTGCATTTGAATTCCATTTTCGGTGCAAAAGTTGATGAATGTGTTTTTAACATATTCTCCACCATTATCAGTTCTTAGCTTAAGAATTTGATGTCCAGATTGTTTTTCAACAAAGGCTTTGAAGGCCAAAAATGTGTTAAATACTTCGCTCTTGAGTTTTAAGAAGTATACCCAAGTGCGTCTGGAGAAATCATCAATGAAAGTTAAGAAGTACTTGCAGCCAGAGAATGAAGCAACAGGAAGAGGACCACATAAATCACTGTGCACAAGCTGTAAAGGGGCTGAGGCGTGCCAAGAGGCACGTTTGTCAAAACTGTCCCGATGATGTTTTCCGAGTACACATCCGGAACAAACACCATCTCTGCAAGATACCATAGGAAGACCTGTCACCATATTTTCTTTACATAGATGCTGAAGGGAGCGATAGTTTAAGTGACCAAATCGCTCATGCCAAAGTTTGCTCACTTCATCATTATGAGCAACAAATACTGAGGGAAGATGTGATGACCCAAAGTTGTGAAACTTATACAACCTTGTGGAATCATCAGCAAGACCAGTAGCTAGAATCTGTTTAGGATCTTTTAGATCCTTGATTACAACATCATGAGGTGAAAATTCAACAATTTTACCTTCACCTGAATGAGTTATCTGATAGACAGATAGAAGGTTGCAGGATAAGGTTGGAACACATAATACATCATTAAACTGACCATTGTCTAGATGAACAGTTCCAGTCCCTACAACATTAAGAGATCTATCATCACCAACATATATATTTTTGGTGTTACAATCATTTAAAGAAGAAAACATGGCTTGGTTTTTTGCCATGTGATAAGAGGCTCCAGAATCAATGAGCCACTCATGAGAATGAGAAGAAGAAGAAGATACATTTAATGCATAACCAGACTGAGATGATTGACAATGACATGCAGAAAGTGCCATTCCGGAAGTTGAAGTTGAAGTAGGCTCCACATGGATGTTATGTTTCTTCATTGCGGCTTCCAAGGCTTCCATCTTCTTAAAGCATTTAGATTCTAAGTGGCCATCTCGATTACAAAAGTTACAATGTCTATCAGTCTTCTTCCATTTGTTTTTATTGGTCTTATCATTTTGCTGAAATGATCTTTCATTTTGAGGCTGAGATGGTTTAGGACCATTCTTTTGAGGATATGACTTCTTAGGATTCTTTGAATTTGGTTGCTGTTGGGCGGCTAACGCTTTCGTGGAAGAGTTTCCAAGATTAAGAAGACCAAGGTGTAAGAGTTTTTCTTGTTCTCTTATTAAGGAATCACAAAAAGAGTCAAAGGAAGGGGCCTTGTAGTCTTGTCCTTGACAAATGAAAGCTTCCCTTGTAGAATGGAAAGTGGAAACAAATACAGAGTAGGCTGGTCCCAACTTAGTAAGGATGGAATAAATAAGGTTACCATCTTCTTTCTTAACTTTAACACCTTCCAAGAGATATCTAAGGGTCTTGAATTTGGACAAGAAATCTTCAATGCAAGAAAAATTATTAGGATCCAAAGTAAGCAGCTCATTTTCAAGTTGATGGGCTCTAATTTCATTTTTAATCCCAAAAACTTTAGCAAGTTTTTCTAATGCTTCATGAGGAGTCTCAAGTCCTGCAATGTGGAATCTAAGATCAGGAGAAATAGACATCCCTATCAAACCACGTGCTTGATCTTGTCTATTTTCCCATTTTGCCGCCTTGTCTTCATCTTTTGGTTTCTTCTCTTGGTCTGTGGCTATTCTGAAGAGACCTTTACTTCTAAGTAAATCTTCCATGTAGTCTACCCATTGGAAGTAGTTAGTGCTGTCAAGAATGACTTGGCATGGACTTTCCATTTTTTTTTAAAAACTGAAGCTGAAGATGCTGAAAGTAAGTGTTCCAACGGATAGATCTCGAAAAAATAGGCGGTTTTAAAAAAAACGGCTCTGAAAAAGGCTTCCGGATGAAGAAATTATGGCTTTTTAAAAAAAAATTGTTGACGTTGCCGGCAAAGTGCGCGAATGTGCGGGAATGAAAAAATCCGCCCCCACAAAATGGAAACTTGAACCCAAGACCTCTACTCTCTTAAAATAGCTTTGAACCAATTGATCTATACAAAAAATTTGAGAGAGAGAGGGGGGAGCCTTGGTTTGCGTGCTTGCCTTGAGAAAGCTCTTTTTCCCTACAAAACACAAAACACAAAACCCAACACGAACATGCAAAGAAAAACGAACCTTGCGGCTCGAAGTTAGCTTTAGCCAAAAAACTAGAAATTTTAAAAAAAATCTCAAAGTTAGCTTTAGCCGAAAAACTAAATATTTTTCTCAATGTTTCTGATTTTCCGAGATCACACTAAGGTGCAGGGAAAAGAGCATACGCATGAGAAAAATCCTTCCTTTCTGTTTCTGATTTGCCCAAATCGCACAGAGTCGTAGGGCAAAGAGCATACGCAGAAATGAAAGGTATAGATCCGGTTAAAAAAAAAGGCTAAATAAACTAAGACCGAAATAAGCAGAGAGAAAATAACAGTAAACTGCAAAAAAAAACTGTATACCTCCCGATCTGAAAAATGACGCAACTAGGGCTACCGGAAACCTTTTCGCGTGAAACGAAAGGGGTTCCTCACTGGAACAGATGCTCCGAACGCAACAGAGCAGTCCTCTCGGCCCGAAAGCAGTCAGAAACAGCAGATCTAGGAAACGACAGCCGCATGCAGTTCTACCGGCTTCAGATTTGGATCACCAACGGACGCAGCCCTCAAATAGCTCTGATACCATGTAGGAATTTACAGGGTAAGTTCCACAGAAGGAATACCAAAAGGACACCGCTCACAACCAGATCTCAAATCAATACACCAGTATTTTTGACGTGGTTAAAACCCTCAGAGTGCAAGGAGGGAAACAGTCCACGGCCTGTCCCAACGTGGGTACTACAGGCAATTTATTAATCAAAGAATGAAAATTTACATAAGCTTCTCTCATGCACGGATTACCTGAACAATGACCCTCCATGCGCTTTAAATAGAACTCATGGACCAATCGGGTGTCAAGCCACGGATCAAGTGTCGGTAATACCGAGGTGAGAGTGAACCGTCGGATCACTACATATCATGACCGTCGGATTGTAAGTTACAAAATGTACAACGGTAAAGAAACACACTTTACCTAACTCTATACTAGACCAAGTTGAACTTAACTATATCCTATGTGTCGGAATATCCTAACATAAAACCATATTCGATAACTTCCTCCTCCCAAAGGGTCATATCTAACATTTGGGATATGTCTTCATGAGATTGGAAACTCGACCCTTCATGCAACAAAAAGTGTGTGGTCAACAGTGAAAGAGAATGAATGCTTTTAGGTTTACACGACTCAAGCCAATCGGTACTTGGGGCAATGGATAAGACAAACAATTCCATTTGGTCACAAGGTTGAGTTATATTTTGCTTTGAAAGGTACCTTATGAACCTTACCACGTGGTTGGTTGTGGAATGTGGATCCCCATCGAACATTGGCATATTCTTCATGGATTTCAATGAAGGATATCTTGGGGTCCCTGTCATATCTATGGCGGGAATATATGTGGTCAACATGTTGTTGGGTCCTTAATGACATGGGAGTCGCCAAGGTGAATGAAATTGCCTTAACAAATGCTTGCTTCACCCTACAAGCATTGACTTTGAAGTTCAATGAAGAACTACAGCTTCGTTCTTCCAATGGAGTCGTCAATAATAATATGTCAATATGTTGTATGGGGAACAAAACACACGTTTCGTGTCCCCGGCGACGGCGCCAAAATGTTACCGCTCAAACTAGCAGGGGATTCCTAAAGGACAACTGCTAGGCCAAGGGAAACAAATGGAGACTTAGCCCACTGTCACCTCTGCTAAGGCTCCCTTTTATTTACGGACTTTCGCCTATGGGAGGAGACCCGGTATATTATGGAGTCGCTGATGAAGGATAAGTCAATGAAATGATGTGGAGTGACCCAAATAATCTCTTTCCTGGAAGAGTTAAAAGGATAGAGTTTGCTTGCTTTCTAAGCAAGGTACATTGTCTTCTAGGGAAAGGAAAGGACGATTTGAGGGTTAGGTTTATGGGATATGATTCGTGAAAGAATACCCCAATCCCTAAAATCCTTATATGAAATTGGTATCCAGGATGGTTCTTGAAGAATTGTTTATTCAAAGGAACGGGACCACATGGGACCATGTGACCCCAGTCTAAGGTAGGGGAGAAACGTATGGCAACCAATGATTATCCCTAGCCTGGACAAGGTATGGAAATGGATCAAAGAAAGAGTATCCACTTAAAGATTTGAACTAATCCAATAAGGTACTAGCCTTTGGGGATTTTAGGGCAAAGTTTGATCCAAGGCTAGGGCTTGGCTTTTCTCACAACTCCACTGTCGAAATGGCCCCAAATTTAGAGGAGGGCTTGAGGAAACACCATTGCAGCAGACCCCCAGAGATCGAACTTTTTGGTTGGGTAGTTTGCCGAGAAAACGATGCCCTAGGTGACCCAACTTGGCTAGACCTGGAGAAAGGTGAAAAAGATATGTTTTTAGGTGACCACCTCTTGGTAGATCAATGCCTTAGTCTTGGGAGAATGGAGTCTATGATGAATATGAGTGAGGATCTTTGATTCCTAGTCAAGGAGGCCTCAAGGCCACTTCGCTAGCCTTCTTGGCCAAGGAGAAGCAATCTTGAAGCTTTTATACTTCGATGTGCAAAAGAAATGGCTTATCAAGGTCAACTCATTGATAGAATTACCCCTAGGAGATTTCGTTCACATTACATGGCCCATACATTGAGAGATGTTATAATAGAGACAAAAATCCATAATTTTAAGCAATAAATGCATGTGGCAATTAGCCCTGAAAATCCCAGTCAATGTATATGACAAAATAAAACAAGAATAACAGTAAAAGCATGTACTTACATGTAACAGAATATATCCAACAATCCACAATTGACAAAAGAGAAGCTCCAAGAGAAGATATACCAATATCCACACATCAAAATTCATCCATAAAGCTCCAATTCATCCTCTAGAAAAAGTGTGAAATTCTCAAAAGAGAGAAAAGATCCAATCCAAAGTGATGATGGGCAAATGAACTCATCTCACTTGTATTTATTGTTAATTTCTGTTAGCATCGGATGTGGTCTAAGTCTCAAATTTTGCAGGGAGGCTTAGGCACATGTATTCCAAAGAACCCAGACAATGTTTTGGGAAATTCCACCCAGAAACAGTTTTATTAAAATAATTAATTATTTTTAATGGGACCCTAAGTCTAAACTTAGGGTAATAAAATAATTAATGAGTATTAACCTAACTGTGGGTGTAACTTCTAAAAGAAGACGAGGATCAAGCAGAAATGATCTTAGCCATTGATTAGATTTTAATCTGGGGCATTGAATGTCAACGAGAAGATTATTTAAGGAGGCTTGAGGGTCATTTGGAAGACACATAGAGAGTTGCAGTCAAATCGAATTGTTGAAGCTACAGGTAGCACAGTGATTTCGTAGTGATCATGCAGAGAGGGGAAGAGAGAGTTTTGGATGGAGGATCTTCTCTGGAGCCAAGAATACTCAGCAAAGAAGCACAGAGACACACAGAGGAGGCAGAGCAGAGGCCAGAGGGTGACGCAGAGCCAAGAAGGGCTCACGCAAGCCCAACGCAGAGCAGCGCAGAGCCTCCTATGCAGAAGTCCGAATTTGCTAAGGAGGTTGACGTTTTTGAGCCGGGAGGGCTAGATAAGCTCCAGAGAGTAAATCGATTCCCAACAACGGTGACGCAATGCCTTAGAGGTTGACGCAGGCCCACACAGGGGCAACACAAAAGTAGTCGGGGAACTCGTTAGTTTAACTGCCGAATCAGCCAGGACATGCAGTGTAGAGTGAGGTAATCTCACTAATTTCTTCTACCGAGTGATATTCTCTGTACTGGATTGCCAGCAAGGCATCCAGAGGTTGTATTCATAAATAACTTCAGCTTAATAATAAAAACCCTCAGATCTATTGCATCGGTTTTCCCGCATTAGGTTTTTCGGGGACGTTTGTCCAAAAACAATTGTGTCAATTGTGTTGTATCTTTCTCTATTGTTCAATTTCTTGTTTCGGCATATTATTTAAATGGTGTAGGTTGCAGTGGATATATTTCGATGTTTGTCGTAGGAAACAACAAATAACTTATTCATGTAAATCTAACAAGTAGGAGAAATATCATCAGTTGCTGCAGTAGGGATTCCCGATTTAAGGAATTTTCACATGGTATCAGAGCAATGCGGGTGAAGCAAGAAGAACAGTGCCAGAGAACCCAACTCTGAGCAGAAAAGGATATCGAAATAGTTGCAGGAGATAGCAGTTCGAATCCCCAAAGGGTTTGCGCAGTCCAAGCCAAGAGGGCTGAATTTTCGAGGAAAGTCTCTCTCTGAGTGAGTCGACAAAGAGGAAGGGCTTCCAGATCAAAATCTTGTCGTGCCAAAGGGAGCAGCACAGAGCCTCGGCGTGAGGAAAGGGCTGGTGGGACGCAGTTTTTTCTGCCGGCAGTTTGTTGGGCAGAAAATCGTCAAAAGAGAGAGGAGAAGCACAGTGAGGGAATTTTCCTGTGTAGACTTCTCGCCAAGAAGTTTGTTTTCTTATTGGCTGAGCAGTAGCAGTAAGAAGCAGAGAGGAGCAATTCGACATTTTCGTGGCAGAGATGGCAACAAGTGGGTTGAGAGATCAAGACAGGTTGGATGGAGCATCCAACTATGTCATCTGGAAGGCAAGGATGTCATTCCTTCTAGATGAGCATTCTCTCAAAACCTATGTCGACAGCGTGTTGGCTGTGCCTGCAGATCCAAATCTGCTAAAGAAGTACAAGGCAGAAATGGCGAAGGCAAAGAGAATGATCATCGACAGAGTGAAGGATCATGTGGTTTGTCACATCGCTAGCAAAGGGACTACTAAGGAGATGTGGGATGAGTTGTCTACGTTATATCAAGGATCTTCCGAGTAGCAGAAGAAGTACTTAGAGAAAAAGTTGAGATCTGCTCAGATGTAGAAGGGGGAGCGTGTAGATCCGTTCCTCACGAAGCTTCAAGAGACCCGAGATGAGTTATCAGTTGTGGGGTCTACACCTCAAGATTCCGAGTTGGTTAGACTAACCCTCAATTCTGTCTCAGATGAGTGGCAAGTCTTTGTCCAGAGTATCCTAGGCAAGGCGACTTTGCCGAATTGGGATGAGATGTGGGCAGCTCTCAAGCAAGAGGAGTTGAGGAGAGACTTGGTCAAGTGTAAACTTGACGGAAGCAGCAACAGTGGGTCGAAGCCCAAGGAGGAGGAGGAGAATGCAGCCCTTGCATCGAAGGGGCAGCAGGAGCAGCGGAGGCGGAAGAAGGACGTCTCGAAGATAAAGTGCTTCAAGTGTGGTGAGATGGGTCACTACGCAACACAGTGTCCTCTCAGGAAGAAGGACAAAGATGAGAAGCACGATCCGAAGGCTGCACCTATGAAGATCGAGGAGGAGTTCGCCATGATAGCCGAGATACCTCCAGGAGGGAGGTGGGCTGATTTGGAGTTGTAGTTTGAAAGAGCTACAGATGGGCAGGATCCTTGAGGAGCCCACCTCTTGGATCAATTCCTTGCTACAGGAGCCCAGTTTTGTGGTAGTAGGATGGACTAGTGTCGAATGGTGTCGAGGAGTGTCGAAGAGACAGTTGCAGTGGCTAGGAGCGCCAGAGACTGAACAGCACAGAGCAAAGTTGGCAGCAGTGCAGATGGCACAGAGCAGAGGTCAGCAGCAGCGTAGTAGATTCAAAGGGTCAACACAGAGACTAGCAGCAGTCAAGCTCCAGCATTCACATGGTATCATACTGAACACAGTTAGTTCAGTAATTTGGGATGTTTTTCCGTTGTTGATGCAGTAGCAGCAACAGTTTGCAGTGCAGGGGCAATTGGCAATGGCAGTGCCAACAGCAGCATGGATGCAGAAATTCAGAGGGAGTTGCAGTACAGATGCAATGTTGACAGTGGCAGGGTCAGCAGCAGTACAAATGCAGCATTTGCGCAGTGATTGATGGACAGCATGTCAGGCATCAACAACGCAGAGGGAGATGTTACAGAACAAAGCGATGCTTCAGCAGGTGGCATTGCTAGATCACATTCCTTGCTAAGAGAGAGTGTTGATTTCTAGTAGCATCGGATGTGCTCTAAGTCTCAAATTTTGCAGGGAGGCTTAGGCACATGTATTCCAAAGAACCCAGAAAGCGTTTTGGGAAATTTCACCCAGAAACAGTTTTATTAAAATAATTAATTATTTTTAATGGGACCCTAAGTCTAAACTTAGGAAAATAAAATAATTAATGGCTATTAATCTAACTATGGGTGTAACTTCTAAAAGAAGACGAGGATCAAGCATAAATGATCTTAGCCATTAATTAGCTTCTAATCTGGGTCGTTGAATGTCAACGAGAAGATTATTTAAGGAGGCTTGAGGGTCATTTGGAAGACACACAAAGAGTTGATCAGTCAGATCGAATTGTTGAAGCTAGAGGCAGCGCAGTGATTTCGTAGTGATCAAGCAGAGAGGGGCAAAGAGAGTTTTCGCTAGAGGATCTTCTCCGAAGCCAAGAATACTCAACAGAGAGGCAAAGAGACACACAGAGGAGGCAGCGCAGTTGGCAGAGAGACACACAGAGGAGGCAGCACAGTTGGCAGAGAGGGTGACACAAAGCCAGGAAGGGCTAATGCAAGGCCCACGCAGAGCACCGCAGAAACCTTCCACGCAGAGGTCTGAATTTGCTGGAGAGCTGGACATCCTGAGCCAAGGGGGCTGGAATCAGCTCCAGAGAGAAAATCGATTCCTAGCAAAGGTGACGCAGTGCCTTAGAGGTTGACGCAGGGGCAGCGCAAAAGTAGCCGGGGAACTCGTTAGTTCAACTGCCAGATCAGTCGGGACTTGCAGTGTAGAGTGAGGTAATCTCACTAATTTCTTATGTCGAGTGATATTCTCTATACTAGATTGCCAGCAAGACATCTAGAGGTTGTATTCAGAAATAACTTATGCTTAATAATAAAAACCCTCAAATTTGTTGCACCGGTTTTCCTGCATTGGGATTTTCCGGGGACGTTTGTCCAAAAACCACTGTATCAATTGTGTTGTATCTTTCTCTATTGTTCAGTTTCTTGTTTCCGCATATTATTTAAATGGTGTAGGCTACAGGTATGTATTTTGATGTTTGTCGTAGGAAACTGCAAATAACTTGTTCATGTAAATCTAACAAATAGGAGAAATATCATTAGTTGTTGCAATAGGGATTCCCAGTTTAAGGAATTTTCACATTTATTAACAAATTAGGAGTTCGAATTAGCCTCCTTGGCCTACATAAGCCCCAAAAATAAAATAATGTTCTAATAATTCAACTTTTGGTGACAAGCCCACCAAACTAGTTCATAAATGAAAGAGTAAGCCTCTCAAGAAGTCAAATAATAATCTATGCATGTCGTAGGGCCCTCTAAGAGGCCTAATGAGGTCCACGAGTACCATAATGACGAATAGGACTCTCAAAAGTGTTGATTTTTGGTAGCATCGAATGTGCTCTTGCTCCGAAATTTTGTGGAGGGGCTAGAACACATGAGATCTCCAAGACCCAGAAATCGTTTGGTGAAATTCCACCCAGATTGTATTTTATTAAAATAATTAATATTTTTAATGAGGTTCCTAAGTTTAAACTTAGGAAAATTAAAATATTAATGGGTATTAATGAAAATATGGGTGACTTCTAAGAGACGAGGATCAAGTCTAATTTAATCTTAGCCGTTGATTAGAGATTAGATCACGGTTGTTGATATCTCAACAGGAAAAGTATAAAGGAAGACTTGAGAGTCATTTGGAGACACATCGGGCAAATACTTAGTAACCCGAGGGAAATCGATTCTCAAGGAGTAAGAGTTCGATTTCAGAGGGAGAGTTGCAGGGTGAAGGAAGAGGAGGGCATCGACATCAGTCAGAGACTGAGGAGGAGGTGACGCAGTGCATCAGAGAGACAGCGCAGCTAGGGACGCAGTCCTCACGCAAAGATGACGCAGAGGTGACGCAATGAAGGCTGGAGGGTCTCTGGGGTGTCAGAATTTCTCCAAAGGGAGGAGGAAAATTATCTTAGGTGTTTTCTCAGAGGTTTCTCTATGTTCTGCAAAATCATTCCTTGTAAAGAGATTGTTGTTGAAGAATAATAAATAAACCCTCATCTGCTGCACCGGTTTTCCCACATTGGGTTTTTCCAGGAACGATTGTCCAAAAATAACTGTGTTGATGTGATTGATTCTTGTGCTTGTATTTCTCTGTTCTTTTCTCTATGCTATTATGTGACAACTGCAGTAGAATTTACTTTGATGTTTACTGAAGGGTTTTGTAAATAACTTATTGTGGAAAATAAGTAGGAGAAATAAATCAGTTACTAAAGTAGAATTTCGTGTTTGGCATTTTCACATGGTATCAAAGTTGAGATTGGGCAACAGGATTAGAGAATTTGGAATGAGTCAGGAGCATGACGCTGGAGCAACAACTCAAAAGGACTCACGCAGTTCTCCCGAGAAAGAGGAAAGCATAAAGAATATGGATCACAACTATTCTATGTTAGCTTCCAAATTGGAAGAAGTCGCCTGCTTGGCAAGTTCTACTTCCTCTAAGGTTTGGTATATTGATAGTGGAGCTTCTGCGCACATGACAAGAATAAGAGAATGTTTCTCGAGCTATCAAGAAGAACAGATGAACTTCCAAATCTCCATGGGAAGTAAGTCAAAATGTACCCCCTTAGGAAGAGGTACTATAGTTTTTCAAACAAAAGCAGGGGATCGGCTTCAAGCTACCAATGTGTTGCATGTGCCTAGATTGGGGATGAACTTACTCTCTGTGTCTTAGTTACAAAACAAGGGCTATGATGTTTTCTTCATTGGGAAGAAAGTGTATGTCAAACATCCAAGTTGGAAGAAGAAGGCCCAAATTGGAGTTAGAAGTAACACACTGTATAAGTTACAACTAGTATCTCCAATGGCACTAATAGGCAATAGTGGAGAAAAAGATTTGAATGAACTATGGCACAGGAGGATGGGGCACTTACACCATGGGGCTCTAAGAATTCTCAAAAGAATCGTCACAAGAGTTCCAGAATTAAGTACCAAACAAGACGATGTATGCAGAGGGTGCGCCCTAGGCAAGTACGCCAAAGCAGCTTATTCCAGAAGTAACAATGGGGCTAAGAGTGTTCTAAGATTGATACACTCAGATATCTACAGACCCATGTCCACAAAAGCTCTTAGTGGTGACGAATTCTTCGTCACCTTCATTGATGACCATTCCAGGAAGACTTGGTTCTACTTTGATCGATTCAAAGAGTTTAAGGCTCTAGTTAAGAATCTGACAAGAAAGAGGATAAAATTGTTGCGCTCAGACAATGGTGGAGAGTATATTGATAAGGACTTCACTAATTTCTGCGCAAGGGAAGGCATCAGAAGAGAATGGACAGCTCCTTATAATCCGGAGCAGAATGGAGTAGCAGAGAGGAAGAATAGGACTATTGTTGAAGCAGCAAGGGCAATGTTGTATGATCAGGATATGCCCAAATTTCTATGGGCAGAAGCATGCAGCACAATAGTATATGTCCAGAACATGACTCCTCACAGGGCATTAGGTAAGATTACTCTGGAGAGTGTCTTCACCGGCAAGAAGCCTGAGGTGAGTCATTTCAAAATATTTGGGAGTTTGGCGTACTGCCATATACCCGAAGAAAAGAGAAAGAAGTTGGATCAAACTATAGAAAAGGATATCTTGTGGGATATAGCGAGAATGCTAAGGCATATAGAATCTATCTTCCGAGAAATAGGAAGATCGTGGTACGAAGGGATGTAAAGTTCATGGAGGACAGAGCTTTTAGGAAATCCCGAGAAATGCCTTCCGAAGAGCAGTCAAAAGATGATCCATTGGTCCAACCACTTTGACCAACAGAAATCAGCACCAGTATTTCTCCAAAAGACAAGAATCCAGAGGTATCACAGCAAGTGGAGTCTCAGGAGGAGGAGCAAATAGATCTACCCACTACTAGTGGAAGAACGAGCCGGGAACTTCGACAGATACTACAGGATGCAGAGGATTTCGTTGGAGCTCCTAGGAACAAGAAAAGGGAGCGTAGACAACCAGATAGATACCAAGCCTTGGTGGCTCAGGTTGGAGAACCCTCTAGTTTTTAGGAGGTTGTTCAACATCAAGTATGGGTAGATGCTATGGTGGAGGAATACAATTCCATAATGGTCAATGATGTCTGGGAAGTGGTGCCTAGACCTCAGGACAAGTCAGTTGTAGGTTCAAGATGGATCTACAAGGTCAAATATGCTGCAAATGGCAGTGTGGAAAAATACAAAGCCAGGTTCGTGGCTGAGGGGTATGCTCAGAAGGAAGGAATAGACTACGAAGAAACATTAGCCCCAGTAGCTAGGCATACTTCTATTAGATCCGTGATATCCCTTGCAGCATAGATGGGGTGGGAGATTCACAAGATGGACGTCAAGACTGCGTTCCTAAACGAGGTGATAGAAGAAGTATACATTGAACAACCAGAGGGTTTTGAGACACATGAGAAGAAATTTCATGTGTGCAGGTTGAAGAAAGCCTTGTATGGGCTTAAACAAGCGCCTAGAGCATGGTAAGATCAAATTGATGGTTACTTGCAGAAGATGGGATTCGTCAAGAGTGACGCAAATCCCAAACTCTACTATCTGATTGTAGAGAATGAGCCTCTAATTCTGGTGTTATATGTGGATGACCTTTTTCTAACTGGTTCATCTAGGCTCATCAAAGATTGCAAGGAAAACCTAGCTACAGAATTTGACATGAAGGATTTGGGACGGATGCATTATTTTCTAGGGTTGGAAGTTTGGCAGTAGAAGGGTGGAATTTTCCTTGGACAAGGAAGATATGCTACAAAGATTTTGAAAAGGTTTAGAATGCAGGACTGTAGACCTATGGCTACTCCAATGATTACCAACTAGAAGAAGATTGATGCGTCTGAAGATAAAGAAGTCGATCCCACCTTGTATAGGCAGCTCATAGGGTCCCTAATGTATCTGGTCAATACCAGGCCAGACATTTGTTACGCTGTCAACACCCTCAGTCAGTTCATGGTGGAACCAAAGAGGACGCACTGGGTAGCAGCCAAGCATGTTCTCAAATATGTACGAGGAACAGTCAAGCATGGATTAATGTACACCCGAGGCAATGACATTAGGCTGAGTGGGTTCACTGATGCAGATTGGGCTGGAAGTTCAGTAGATCGAAAAAGTACCACTGGGTATTGTTTCAACATTGGATCAAGAATGACCTCCTGGTGTAGTAGGAAACAGAAATCCGTAGCTCTGAGCTCAGCTGAAGCTGAATATATGGCAGCTAGCACAACATCGTGTGAAGCCATATGGCTTAGGAAGTTGCTTGTGAATCTACTCAAGAGAAGGATGGAAGCGACCAATATTTTGTGTGATAATCAGAGTTGCATCAAGCTCTCTGAGAATCCAGTTTTTCATGATCGGTCGAAGCACATTGACATCAGGTGTCACTTTATCAAAGACTGTGTCCAGCGAGGGGCAGTATAGTTACGGTACACTCCGACAGGAGAACAGGTGGCAGACATTCTCACCAAGGCTCTAGGAAGAACAAAGTTTGTTTATTTCAGGGAGAAGATGGGGATGATTGAGAATCCGTTTTAGTAGCAGAAGCGGATAGTGCAGGGAGTTGTAGTGCAGCAATTAGCAATGGCAGTGCTATGGGCAACATGATGCAACATATTGAGAGGGAGTTGTAGTACAGATGCAGTAGTGACAGTGGCAGTGTCATGGGCAGCAGTACAGATTGCAGCAGCGTAATGGATGAAGGGCAGCAGGCCGAGCATTAGCAACGCAGAGGACCGATGTTGTGGATTAATGTGATACTTCTACTGGAAGTATTGCTAGAGCACATTCCTCGCTAAGAGGGAGTGTTGATTTTGGGTAGCATCGGATGCGCTCTTGGTCCGAAATTTTGTGGAGGGTCTAGAACACATGAGATCTCCAAGACCCAAAAATCGTTTGGTGAAATTCCACCCGGATTGTATTTTATTAAAATAATTAATATGTTTAATGAGGTTCCTAAGTCTAAACTTACGAAAATTAAAATATTAATGGATATTAATGAAAATATGGGTGAGAAGCTTCTAAGAGACGAGGATCAAGTCTAATTTAATCTTAGCCGTTAAATAGAGATTAGATCACGGTCGTTGATATCTCAACAGGAAAAGTATAAACTTTAAAGGAAGACTTGAGAGTCGTTTGGAGACACACCGGGCAAATACTCAATAACCCGAGGGAAATCGATTCTCAAGGAGTAAGAGTTCGATTTCAGAGGGAGAGTTGCAAGGTGAAGGAAGAGGAGGGCATCAACGTTAGTCAGAGACTGAGGAAGAGGTGACGCAATGCATCCAAGAGACAACGCAGCTAGGGACGCAGTCCTCATGCAGAGATGACGTAGAGGTGACGCAGTGAAGGTTGGAGGATCTCTGGGGTGTCAGAATTTCTCCAAAGGGAAGAGAAAAATTATCTCAATTGTTTTCTCAGAGGTTTCTCTATGTTTTGCAAAATCATTCCTTGTAAAGATATTGTTGCTGAAGAATAATAAATAAACCCTCATCTGCTACACCGGTTTTCCCGCATTGGGTTTTTCCAAGGACAAATGTCCAAAAATAACTTTGTTGATGTGATTGATTCTTGTGCTTGTATTTCTCTGTTCTTTTCCTTATGCTATTATGTGACAATTGCAGTGGAATTTACTTTGATGTTTACTGAAGGGTTTTGTAAATAACTTATTGTGGAAAATAAGGAGGAGAAATAAATCAATTACTACAGTAGAATTTCATGTTTGGAATTTTCACAAAAAACAGTGGACAAGGGGTTGGCCCCTTGTAATAACGTGTGGTGCTCCAAATGACGTGTGGGGGCACACAAGTGTACTCATGGGTCTCCAAACAAATCAAATATGCCTGTAGATCGTCTGCAAGGGCTAGGATGATGGTGATGGTGATGCCACATCATCGTGCAAGTCCTGGATCATCTACCCAGTGTATGGTGCAACTCTGGGACCAGCTAGGCATGATGGATCAGGTGCATCTTCCTCGTCCAATAAGTGAACCAAAAGCAATCTCTGAATGGTTGTGGGGATCCATGGAGTGTTGTCTGTTGCTGTGGAGGCCCATGGCTCTCAACGCACACCCTACATGCGCCAATGTAGCTCTCTGGAGGATTAGGACCCTGTATAGGGAGACCAAACCCAAAACGGAGACCATCTGCAATCCTACATAAAATCTAATGTGTGCCCTAGCCTTCTAGTACAACAAGTCACTAGAGAAATCGAGTAAATGAGCTTACCAATCATGGACCACAGGTGGGGACTTCATAATGGCCTGCCCTTCCATAATGGGCTTCGGGATGTGCCAATGTCTCCTAAACTCCAAATGGGGTTAACCAAGTATCCTATTAGGTGGTTTCTACTTCTAAAGGGGATAATATAGTCAAGGTACATCCTTCAAAAAATGGTGACATCTGGAAGATAGGTGAATGAAATAGGGAATGAGAAGGGGCAGCCCTAGGTCACATGTTGGGGTACAAGGGTAGCTAATAAGAGGGAAGCCCACACTTGGGTTTATAATGTATAGGAGGGAGCAATCGTGGTACATGAGGTTCCCTGACTTTAATTTTTCCACCCTTCTTTATATGCATTTTGCCTTTTTATGATTTTCTTTGATTAATTGCTCGGGGCTCAAGGGGGAAGAGCATGATGTAGAAGATATAGCAGTGAATACCCTGTCTTAAGTTGGGGCGGTTCATTGCCCACCAGGGGTTGGGACAATCATGGGTACCTATATGATGAAGGAGGCTCATAGAACCTATAGGAACTAGGGTGATGGCCATGATGATGGGGTAGAGCTCATGTATTGGCTTTTGTCCACGTGCTAAATGTGTTTGTCTCGGCCATCTTTTGTATTTTGTGATACATTTTCCTGTCGAATGTGGCTGTATATGCTTTTATCTTTCTTTTTAGCTGCATCAACCTTCAGGCTTCATTCCAGGCCATGACCCAAGGTGTGGGCAAGGGGAAAGGGCATGCTAACCCTATGTGCACTCAAAGGAGGAACGTGGACCCGGGTGGGAGAAATGATGAATGGGGTAATAATGAATGGAAAGAGGGTAATATAAGCGAATAAGGGAGCGGGACCACGGAACCAAAATCGGGGTTTCCCATGAAATACCATCCCTAGAGCCAAATGGTCAGTTCCCACGGGATTAGAATCCAAAGTTAATACCTAAAAGGGGTCTAGGGGACAAGAGCACAAACCTAAACCATTCTTTCCACTGAATCCCCCCATTAATCCATGCCCAGAAGTGTCCATGATAAACAAACCATAGTACTCAATTTCTAAATGACAAGGCATACCTTTATGTTCGAGAGGCCCACCTTTAAACATACGATCATGGCAGATGGGCAAGGGACCACATGGTTGGCTCGAGTGGCAGAGAAATGGCATAATGAGCTAGCTGGTGGTTACAAGGAGTTGTTGGCTGCCTGTTGAGGATCATCTTGGAGAAAAAAAATTCTCCTAGGGATATTACCCACAAAATGGTGGGTAACGCGTCCCAAGCCACTAAGGGAAGCCCCTTTGTCCCTCCTTGTTTTCCTTAGAGAAAACTCTCAATGACACACTCTAGGACTTTATAAGTTGATCAAAAAGGAAAGACACATAAGTAATACAATGTCTTATTGTTAATATTTCATCCGCAATTGTAAATCTCCCACCAAGGGGCAAAAATTCACTGGAATGCCGAGATAAGTACAAAATACCTCAAAATTACTCATTGTACCATACGACATTTCATGATTTGGAAACATTATGCTATACAACTCAAGGTGCTTCTAGGGCGTTTCAATGTGAAAACCTTGAATTTAGTGCATTTTTAAAGTTCTCAAGGCCCACAAAGTGTCCATAGAATCCATAGGAAGTCTAATAACCCCTAATTTATGGAAGATGAAAACAAATTAACCTCTAATTCATTTTTAAACCTACCTACAAATTAACCTATCATTCTTATTTTCTTGCAAGATAATTTGCTATTTAAAATACAAACACAACCCCTACATTTCTAGGCATTCCAATTTCTGAAACTCGCACTCGTTTCCAAGTTTTGTACAACTTAGCCCATTATCCACCTCCAATGATTCAAAAGAGAACCTTGTCTGCTAAAGGGGATCCCCAAATATTGAATGATCACCCCCAAGCCTATTCACTTCTACTTCTAATTTAGCCAATGTGGTGATCCTCTTCCCCAATAAGAAAACCTATGTTTTCTCCTCACTAATGACTAACCTAACTAGTTCACCAAAAAGTATCCAAACATAACATAATACTCTTCATGGGTTGTTGTGTCAAATCAGTTGTCAAAATTGGGTCATCTACAATCTAAATATTAAGGAGTTGGTTACCATTTGGTAGGTAGATACCTCCAATTTGCCCTTGCATTCTTGTGCCTCCAACTGTTGATTTCTGGTAGCATCGGATGTGCTCTAATTCTCAAATTTTGCAGGGAGGCTTGGGCACATGTATTCCAAAGAACCCAAAAAGCGTTTTGGGAAATTCCACCTGGACACAGTTTTATTAAAATAATTTATTTTTAATGGATCCCTAAGTCTGAACTTAGGAAATTAAAATAATTAATGGATATTATTCTAATTGTGGGTGTAATTTCTAGAAAAAGACGAGATCAAGCAAATATGATCTTAGCCATTGATTAGCTTCTAATCTGGGCCGTTGAATTTCAACGAGAAGATTATTTAAGGAGGCTTGAGGATCATTTGGAAGACACACAGAGAGTTGATTAGTTAGATCGAATTGTTGAAGCTAGAGGCAACACAGTGATTTGTAGTGATCACACAGAGAGGGGCAGAGAGAGTTTTGGCTAGAGGATCTTCTCCGGAGCCAAGAATACTCAGCAAAGAGGTAGAGAGACACACAAAGGAGGCAGCGCAGAGGCCAGAGAGGGTGACACAGAGCCAGGAAGGGCTCACACAGGCCCCACGCAAAGCAGCGCAGAGCCTCCTATGCAAAAGTCTGAATTTGCTGAGGAGGCTGACGTTTCTGAGTCGAGAGGGTTGGAATTAGCTCTAGAGGGAAAAACAATTCCCAGCAGAGGTGACGCAGTGCCTTAAAGGCTTACGCAAGCCCATGAAGGGGCAGCGCAAAAGTAGTCGGGGACTTGTTGTTTCAGCTGTTGGATCAGCTAGGACTTGTAATGTAGAGTGAGGTAATCTCACTAATTTCTTCTATCGAGTGATATTCTCCGTACTAGATTGCCAGCAAGGCATCCAGAGATTGTATTTAGAAATAACTTCAGCTTAATAATAAAAACCCTCAGATCTGTTGCACCGTTTTCCCGCATTAGGTTTTTCCAGGGACGTTTGTCCAAAAACAATTGTGTCATTTGTGTTGTATCTTTCTCTATTGTTCAGTTTCTTGTTTCGGCATATTATTTAAATGGTGTAAGCTGCAGTGTATGTATTTTGATGTTTGTCGTAGGAAACTGCAAATAACTTGTATGGATTAACAAGTAGGAGAAATATCATCAGTTGTTGCAGTAGGGATTCCCGAGTTTAAGGAATTTTCACATGGTATCAGAGGAGTGCAGGGGAAGCAAGAAGAACAGTGCCAGAGAACCCAACGTTGAGCAGAAAAGGAGATTGAAATAGCTGCAGAAGGCAGCAGTTCGAATCCTCAAAGGGGCTTGCACAATCCAAGCTGGGAGGGCAAAATTTTCAAGGAAATCTCTCTCTGAGTGAGTTGACAGAGAGGAAGGGCTTCCAGATCGAAATCTTGCCATGGCAGAGGCAGCAGCGCTAAGCCTCATCGTGAGGAAGAGCTGGTGGGACGCAGTTTTTTTGCAGGTCGTTTTGTTGGGCAGAAAGACATCAGAAGAGAGAGAAGAAGCACAGTGAGGGAATTTTTTCCTCAGTAGACTTCCCGCCAAGAAGTCTGTTTTCTTATTGGTTGAGCAACAGCAGTAAGAAGCAGAGAGGAGCAGTTCAACATTTTCGTGGCAGAGATGGCAACCAGTGGGCTGAGAGATCAAGACAGGTTGGATAAGGCATCCAACTACGTCATCTGGAAGGCAAGAATTTCATTCCTTCTAGATGAGCATTCTCTCAAGACCTATGTCGACAGCGTGGTGGTTGTGCCTGCAGATCAAGATCCGCTGAAGAAGTACAGAGAAGAAATGGCGAAGGCCAAGAGGATGATCCTGGATGGAGTAAAGGATCACGTGGTTTGTCACATCACTAGCAGAGGGACTGCTAAGGAGATGTGGGATGCCTTGGCAATGTTGTATCAGGGATCTTCCGAGCAGCGGAAGATGTACTTCAGAAAATGATATTTGCACAAACGCAAAAGGGGGAGTGCATAGATTCGTTCCTCACAAAGCTTCAGGAGACCCGGGACGAGTTAGCAGCTGTGGGATCTACACCTCAAGGGTCCTAGTTGGTTAGACTAGCCCTCAATTCAGTCTCAGATGAGTGGCAAGTCTTTGTCCAAAGTATCCTGGGCAAGGCGACTTTGACGAATTGGGATGAGATATGGGCAGCTCTTAAGCAAGAGGAGCTAAGGAGGGACTTGGTCAAGTATAAGCTTGACGGAAGTAGCAGTAGTGGGTCGAAGTCCAAGGAAGAGGATGAGAATGCAGCCCTTGCATCCAAGGGGCAGCAGGAGCAGCAGAGGCGAAAGAAGGACGTCTCGAAGGTCAAACGCTTCAGGTGTGGTGAAAGGGGCCACTACGCAACACAGTGTCCTCTCAGAAAGAAGGACAAAGATGAGAAGCACGATCCAAAGGTTGCACCCGCGAAGATCGAGGAGGAGTTTGCCATGACAGCCGAGATACCTTCAGGAGGGAGGTGGGCTGATTTAGAGCTGTAGTTCGAAAGAGCTACATATGGGCAGGATCCTTGAGGAGCCCACCTCTAGGATCAATTCCTTGCTACAGGAGCCCAGATTAGAAGTAGTAGGATGGACCAGTGTCAGTTGGTGTAGAGGAGTGTTGGAGCGACAGATGCAATGGCTAGAACGCCAAGTCTGAGCAGCATAGTGCAGAGTTGCAGCAGTGCAGGGAGGCACAGTGCAGCAACAACAGTAGCACAGTGGCTTCAGAGGGATAGCGTGGGACTAGCAGTAGTCAGATCTTCAGCATCGAGATGCATCTATGCTGAACACTTGTTCAATAATTTGGGATGTTTTTCCATTGCTGATGCAGTAGCAGCAACAGTTTGCAATGCAGGGGCAGTTGGCAGTGGCAGTGCCAACAACAGCATAGATGCAGAAATTCAAAGGGAGTTGTAGTGCGGATGCAGTGTTGACAGTGGCAGTGTCAGTAACAGTACAGTTGTTGTAGCAGCGCAGTAGTTGGTGGGCAGCATGTCAAACATCAGCAGCGCAGAGGACGATGTTATAAAGTCGAGGTGATGCTTCAGTGGGAGGCATTGCTAGAGCACATTCCTCGCTAAGAGGGGGTGTTAATTTTTGGTAGCATCGGATGTGCTCTAAGTCTCAAATTTTGCAGGGAGGCTTGGGCACATGTATTCCAATGAACCCAGAAAGCGTTTTGGGAAATTCCACCCGGAGACAGTTTTATTAAAATAATTATTTTTTTTAATGGGTCCCTAAGTCTAAACTTAGGAAATTAAAATAGTTAATGGGTATTGATCTAACTATGGGTGTAACTTCTAGAAGAAGACGAGGATCAAGAAGAAATAATCTTAGTCACTGATTAGCTTCTAATCTGGGTTGTTGAATGTCAACGAGAAGATTATTTAAGGAGGCTTGAGGGTCATTTGGAAGACACACAGAGAGTTGATCAGTCAAATCGAAATGCTAAAGCTAGAGGCAGCACAGTGATTTGTAGTGATCACGCAAAGAGGGGCAGAGGTGTTGATTTGGGGTAGCATCGGATGTTCTCTAGCCACGAAAATTGGTGGAGAGGCTAAAGCACATGAGATCTCCAACACCCAGAAATAGTTTGGGCAGATTCTAAACAGTTTGGGAGATATTAAAATAATTAATATTTTTAATGGAGTCTCTAAGTCTAAACTTAGGGAAAATAAAATATTAATGTGAATTAATATAAAACTGTGTTAGAATGGTCCAAAAGTCATGGATCAAGCCAGATCTAATCTTAGTCGTTGATTAGGGACTTAATCTCGGCCATTGATTTTTCAACGAGAAAAGTATAAGAGGAGGCTTGAGGGTCACTTGGAGAACACACCAAGAGATCAAGATTTCGACTTTCTGGGGCTGGGTTTGCTGAGAAAGTTGAGAGAGTGATCAAAGTTGCAGCTGAGGAGCAGTGAATACAAAAGCAGAGAGGCAGAGATAGCACCAGGAGGATCAGTGCAGTAGCCGGAGAGAGGGACGCAGAACCAGCCAAGGGTTCACGCAGAGCCAGCCAAGGCTCACGCAGAGCCAGCTAGGAGCTGCGCAGTGCCTTAGAGGGCCAGTGTGAGTGACGCAAAGGGCCAGAGGACTGACACAGTGCCTCCAGAGGCTAACGCAGGCCAAGCTAGAGTGACGTTGGGCTAACGTTGGGCTAGAGAGAGCTGACGCAGTCCCTAGAGGCTGACGTTGGGGTTTCGTGGGGCAGATTGGAGCTATGGAGCTGCTGGAGTGTTTATCCGGGGTTTCAGCCGGAATATCTGCTTCCGAGTAGAGAGGTGCTACTGCCAAGATTTTTCTCTGCTGGGTGAGCCAGATTTGGCACCCAAATTGTATTCTGAAACTACTTAATAAATCAAACCCTCAGATAGTTGCACTGGTTTTCCGGCATTGGGTTTTTCCGGGGACGTTAGTCCAAAAACAACGGTGTCACTTGTGTGCTTGTTTCTGTTTCCTTCAGTTGATGATCTGTAATGTGTTGAACATGTAATTATATTTATTTCCAGTATTTACATCGTAAATAACTTGTTAATTAACAAAACAAGTAGGTAGGAATAAATCAGAGAAGTACATGAAGGGTTTCTAACAATTAGACTTAGAAATTCCAACAAGAGGGAGTTTTGGCTGGAGGATCTTGTCTGAAGCCAAGAATACTCAGCAAAGAGGCAGAGAGACACGCAGAGGAGGTAGCGCAGAGGCCAAAGAGGGTGACGCAGAGCCAAGAAGGGCTCACGCAGGCCCCACGCAAAGCAACACACGGCCTCCTATGCAGAAGTCTGAATTTGTTGAGGAGGTTGACATTTCTAAGCCGGGAGGGTTAGAATCAACTCCAGAGAGCAAATCGATTCCCAGCAGAGGTGACGCAATGCCTTAGAGGCTGATGCAGGCCCACGCAGGGGCAACGCAGAAGTAGCCAGGGACTCGTTGGTTCAGTTGCCGGATCAGCCGGGACTTGCAGTGTAGAGTGAGGTAATCTCACTAATTTCTTCTGTCGAGTGATATTCTCTGTACTGGATTTCCAACAAGGCATCCAGAGATTGTATTCAGAAATAACTTTAGCTTAATAATAAAAACCCTCTGATCTGTTGCACCAGGTTTCCCGCATTGGGTTTTTCCGAGGATGTTTGTCCAAAAACAACTATGTCATTTGTGTTGTATCTTTCTCTATTGTCTAATCTCTTGTTTCGACATATTATTTAAATGGTGTAGGTTGCAGTGTATGTATTTAGATGTTTGCTGTAGGAAACTGCAAATAAATTGTATGGATTAACAAGTAGGATTAATATCATCAGTTGTTGCAGAAGAGTTTCCCAGGTTTAAGGAATTTTCACACCAACAAGTAACCAAAAGCATCTACTACAATCACAGACATACAATGCCAACAAGTGCCCCTAATGAATGGAACACCACAATGAGATAGACTCTAATAGCACATTGTTCACCTTGACTCTTGTAGAGGTCCACGAGAAGAGTGTGCCTACATATTTATGATACACTGAGCCAAATCCCAATCAATCCAACATGATGAGGACGAAGTATCATTCAATTCTATCGTAAGGTTTACAAAATCAATTTCTAAAAGGAGGGTCTTTTGACCAATCTCATGACCCCACTCAAGCCATTCCTAGGTAGCTATAAAATTATCTAAGATAAATATACCCTTAATAAACCCATTTGCTCCTTGCAAACTATGCAAACCACCAACAATCTGACCCTCCTATCTAATGCTTTTGATAGAATTTTATATGAGACATTCAACAAGGTGATTAGGCACCATCAGCCCACAACTTCCCTTTTAACACCTTCGCAAATAAGTTTTAATGAGCCCACCACTAACAAACTCACCATACCAACTCCTTCAATAGCTTTTTGGCAAACTTCCAAGTAAGGCCCACCACATACCACATATGTTTGTAAAATTCCACTAGAAACCCAATGTCCTTGGGATTTTTCCTTCTTGAGTTCCTTCATGACTTTCTCCAATTCATCCGTCTCAAACTCTCTCAAACGATAGTTCCTCTCAAGGACCTCTACTCCTTAAGGAACAACATGATGGACAAGCTCCATAACAACACCCTACAAAGGGGTCTAATATTATGTAAGTCAAAACACTCTAAAAATGATCTTCAAATATCTATGAGATTCCATCTCATCTTCCATAAGGTTACCACTGGGATCTTTGTAAGGCCAAGGTCCTCTCCATTTTGCGTTTTTGCTTTAAGTGCTAAAAATAGAATTTGGTAGGTGCATCTCCCTCGGCCATCCAATGCATACACCCTCTAATACTAACCCCTTTGGCCTTATGCTTTTCAAACAGTAATAACTTTGATTCCATCTCACTAACCCCGAACTAATGCACCTCATTAAAGAGGTCCACCTCCATTCTTTGCCAAAGAACCAAAAGGCAACTCTGGACTTATGTTTAATTAACCTTCTTAAGTGTCACGACCATCTTAACTCACCTTCACAAGAACTTGATTATGTGGAGGATGGCTTCCCCCAACCATGAGATCTACCAAATCTCCCCTCATAAGGTGGGGAACAAAGACCAAACCCAAGTCATAACTCCATTCTAACATTCATTAGACTCAATTAAAGAAACATTGAGCTTGAAGGAAGATTGAGCCTTAAACTATCAGTCATAACCAATACACAAACAAGTTGAGATGGGGGAGTGATCATATCTGATAATAGACAAGTCAACCTACACTAAATGTTCGCTTGTAGAAGTGAACCTGGCTAGATGAGAATTTGCATAAAAGTTGTCAAGCCTAGCCTGTAATTAGTAAGTACCACCTTGTCTATTAGATCACATATACTACCATGCTTGTGTAACATTATTTTGGCCCCATATAATATTTGACACACCTAGTAATCTTTTACAATCATTCCAAGCTTGCCTTTGATTACCATGGATCCTAGTTTCATGTCCTCCAATACAACTTCAATCCCACTCAACCAAGTTGAAATCTTCGCTAAGGACCCACTAAGTGTTGGGTATCTGTTATATTTTTTGCATGACTATTGCCACGTGTTGTACATTGTGATAAATGCATTGGGGGAGGGGGCATCGCAAGGGGTGGAAGACAAAAAAAATTGGGCAGTTTTTTGTGTCTATTTTTTGGCGGTTTTCGGCACATGGTTTTCGCCTTTAGTGGTTTTGTGGCACATGGTGATTTTTCCCATGGTTTTGTAGTTTCGATTACGGAACTATGATTGATTTAATTCATGATAAATGGATTGGCGATTTATGGATGCCACGGGATATATATTATATTATAATATTGCACAGAAGAATATATTGAGAAAATCTTTCCGATTTTCCTAGTTTAGGTTTCCAGGATAAAATCTTTATGTACTATGCCATTGCATCATTTCTTCATTTCTGTTTTATGAAAAAATTATTTGCAACAATTAATTATACAAGGTTAAAACCTACATTAAGCAACAGGGAATGCTTGGGACAATCAATTTTATGATTGTGTTAACCTAATTGGATCATCGGGGCATAAACTAAACAGAAGCCCTACACCTTTAGAGCTAGCATCAATACACTCCAACAACAATGTCACATGGAGTCCACCCATCTTATGAGAATCTATTGGCTAATCAAGAGGCAACATCATGCATAGCCCCCCTTTACCCTCCTCATGATCTGTAGCAAGTATTCCCCATACCAATTATTAGTAGTTGGAGTTTGAATCCAATCACTTTAATTTCATGAAGAAGGACCACATCAAAATGTAGGTTGGCCATAATGCATTTTATAATGGCACATTGGTCATTCCCCGATGCTTCACTAACAATGTAGGTTAATAATTATTTAATATAACTTCATGTGCAATCCATGTCAAATCCATGTTTGAGGAAAGCAAAAGAGTTTTGAACAAGGAACTCCTTGGCAGGGGAGCCATCCAATGAGCAAGGAACAATTAACAAGGAAATATATTGATCAATAGTAGAACAAGAGGTGGATGTGCAGACCTACCAAGCATCAAGAGACTCTTGTGGATGAGACAGCGTTTCTTGTGTTGAGAAATCTAGGGGTAGCTAGATTAGGTGATTTCTCTTACTTTGATAACTGATGTGATGTAATTTTACTTAACTTGATTAGCTTCTTCTTACACTACATTATTATCAGTGTTCTTTATCATCAAACAACTACCAAACAATAAAATCAATGAGACAATAGGGCATAAGATGTAGGCGATTAGCTAGGGCCAAAACCTTTCCAATTGAGAGGAAAACCCACAAGAATTCTTCTCTTCTTATAGAACTTCAATTAACGAATTCCAAGACCTATGACCCTTGAACAAGACCCTCCAAGACCAAGTCAAACCTTGCTTCCAGCAACTTCTGCAATTTTGACTTACCCAGCAGATTCTTCTAGAACTTTGACCTGCCCAGCAAATTCTTATGCAAGTTTGACCTACCCAACAATTTCTTCTGTACAACAAATTCTTCTGCCCAACAAATGTAGAAACCCTAACACAAGAGAGAGAGAAAGGCCCAAAAACTTCAATCTAGTTATTCTCCTTCTTTTTCGTCCTTTTCCAACTTCTATCTTGAGATGATCGAACTTGCATCAATGGGTCTCCAAATGAGATCGAGTTCCTTCTTATTTATAGGCTTGTGAGGGGTACAAATTGCTATCTTTAGGCCGACTTGTCCCTTCATGTAGGCCGACTTGATCTTTGCATCATGACGAGGTCTTGGAGGGTCTTTTGACTCAAATAAATTCTATTTACAATATGTAACATGCCCAAATGGGTCTTCAATACATGATAATGACTCAATTGACTTGTAGACTAAATAACAAGCCCTAGAAGCACTCAATGGGTGCTTGACCTAAAAATAAATTTCTCTTGAGCATGAAACCCATGCCTCAAGAACAACAATAATAAATTTATTTTTCTCTTCACATTAAATACATAAAATCATGATTACATATGTCATTATGAAGACCGAACCTAGTTACATATTTCAACATCTTGTAATATTTTTCCCTATCACTGTGGAAATGTGATGTGACAAGCCACTTAGAATTTACTTGAGAAGACACACTTCCCTGGAGTTGGAAAATGTAACTAGTTTCAGTCTTCATAATTGTCATTGTACTTATGTCATTATGTATATCTTATGTTAAAAGAAAAAGAAGAAACAAAAATATTATTTTAAGCATGGGTTTCGTGCTCCATTTTGTTGGTCAACTAGGTCAAACGTGTTCTTCATGCTTCTAGGGTTTGTCAAGTCAGAAGAATATTTTTCTTGTGTCAAAAGAGTCTTTATCATTTGTAGAAGACCCTATTGAGCAAGTTGTAACATGTAAAAGATATTATTTTGAATCTAGAAAGTCCTTATGAACCTCCAAGCACAAGTCGACCCAGTTTGAGGCTATTCGACCTCATGAGAAGGCTATATATAAGAACTCGACCTCATTTGAGATACACTTTTGTAGTTTGATCTCAAGCAAGAAAAGGAAGACAAGAAAGAGCAAAGACCTAGAAGAAGGGAGCATCTCAAGAAGAAACTGAAATCTGATTTTTGTGACCATCTTTCTCTCACACGTGCGAAGGATCTAGGGTTTTTGTTGTTGCTGCAAGGCCGAAATTGCAGACCTAATTACAGGTCCGAAACTTTGTTGTAAGAAGGTCAAGACTTGAAGCTAAAAAGGCTAGAAGCAAAGGAGCAAGCCAAAAACGAAGGAAGGAGACCTAAATCCAATTTCCTCTACTCAAACATGTGGTGTTAAGGTTTCTAAGGCTATTTGAAGGGCCAAGAATTGCAAGTCAAGATTGAAGATCCGAGCTAGGGGCCAAAGTTGAGACTTGAAGCAAGTTGAAGGGAATTTGATCCTTGTTGACTTGGTTGATCTTTGACCTATTTGGAGAAGATTCTTGGAGGGTTGACTTGGTGCTTGGAGGAGGACTTGTGTGCAAATTCGATTACCCAAATCACCACTGCAACAACTGATTAAGTTCCTCCTATTTGTTAATTATTGAACAAATTATTTACAGTTTCCTACAGTAAACACCGAAACTAATACATTGTTGTCTTCACCAATTAAATTATAAGTGGAAACAAGAAACTGAGCAATAAAGAAATACACAACACATTACATCGTTGTTTTTGGACAAAAGTCCCCGAAAAATCCCAGTGCGGGAAAACCGGTGCAGCAGCTGACAGTTTTATTATTAAGCAGTAATAACTCTGAGTACAATTCATTGGATGCCCAACTAGCTATTCGATACAGAGAGAAACTGGGCAAAACAAATAGTGAGATGATCTCAACTTGTCATTGGAATAACCGGCTTTGATCTCGCTGGAATTGAGCCTCAACGTCAGCCTCTGCGTTGCCACAACGTAGCTCTGCGTGGCCCAGCGTCAGCCTCTCTAGACGTCATTCTGCCCTCTCTGCCTTGTACTCTCTAGCCCAGGAAAACTTCCCTTTGGATATTATCCCTACCCCTCACTGCAAAAGATCACTTCGAATTCCTCTTCCGGCAACTGTACTGCTTCAAAAATTCGATCTTCAGAATCCTTATCTCCACTCGATGTTATTTTCCAAATTCCCATCAAGCCTCCTCTTATAATCCTTAAGTTGAGAACCAACGGCCAGATTAGATCCTAATCAATGGCTTAGATCATTTTGGCTTGATCCTCGTCTTCTTCTAGAAGTTTCACCCATAGTTAGATTAATACCCTTTAATTATTTTAATTTCCTAAGTTTAGACTAAGGCACCCATTAAAAATAATTAATTATTTTAATAAAACTATCTCCGGGTGGAATTTCCGAAAACGATTTCTAGGTATTATGGAATACATGTGTCCTAGCCTCCTTGCAAATTTTGAGGCTAAGAGCACATCCGATGCTACTAGAAATCAACAACTTGTTCTAGGGTTTTGAGTCTTGGTTTTCTCATTTGATCAAATCCTATAAGAAGAGAAGAAGTTCTTTTGGGTTTTCCCCTTGAAGGGGTTTTTCCCTGGCTTGGAGCCTAATTCTTGTGTCTATTGTCTCTATTGTTTTTGCTCTTGATAATTGTTTGATGAAATGAATCTAACAAAGAACATAAGAAGATAACAAGTTCACAAGTTTTTATCAAGGATAAGGAGAAACCTAGTAGATTCTCCAACACCTGGCCCCCTTACAGAGGACCCATTTTTGCTTCATGTCAGCACATGAGCTACATTTTGTTTTGAACCCTACTTTTCTTCAGCCTCTTGTTTTGAACTTGCTACGATTGGGAGTCATCAGATTGCTTTGAACAGAGGTTGCCAACCGTAGGAGTCTTCGGATTGCTTTGAACCAGGGTTGATAGCATTGTGTTTCAACACCAGGATTTTGAGAGTAAAAAGAATTGGAGGTTTCTCATTCGTGTAAAGTACAATGTTTAACAAAATGCATAGGGGAGAAGCAAGAAAAAACCACAGTTTGTAGGTCGAGATATAGGGCCTTTTGAATATGAACCTTATCATTAAACATCATGCAGATCTCAGAAAAAAAGATCCCTTGAAATGTCCATGAAGGTTGCAATGTGGGAACCATGGTTGTCTCCTACAATCAATCAACCAAAAGGCTGCGGTTCCATGAATATTTGGAAGTGCTTAGGTATACATGGAAACTCCATCCACAATGGTTCTTTATGTTGAAATGCATACTTTTGATTGAAGGTTTCTTACCAAAGTTGCACATAAGCTAAGGCACAAAAAATAATACCTACTCCATTCAAAAACACTGCTTGAGGCACTTCCTCTTTGTATAACACTACACAAAGGAATCCCTTGCCAAGCCCCAAGGAGGATTCCACCTTCCAACCTTTGGGTCCACAAATTTTGGCATACCATTTATAGAGGCAGTCAACGTTTTACTCCTGATAATCTTACTATGGTGCTCATGAAGAATGCTCTGTTCCACTAACAAGAAAAATGTTTTAATATACTCCATATGTGTCTCTATGTTCTTAGTGCATATTATATATTTTTATTATAACACACACAAAAAAAGAGAGACTTAAGCTCCATGGCTTTATTTTATTACCATCTCTTATCAAGTTATCTCACCGTGAAGGCATATCTCTAAGATTGGATTTCATTCTACATTAATACTCTCCTTCTGACAACAATCAAATAACACCAGGAAAGAGAAATATTTCAAGTTTCAACACAAGCAGACAAAGTAAATAGCATTACAAGTGAAGTACAATAAGGTGCAGCGTTCAATGGTAAAATACAGACACAGACAAATGCAGAGAAGGTAAAAATTACTCGTCACTTCCCATAATCTAGAAACAATATCAATAGGAAAGAAAGGGCCCAGAAAAGTGAAGGGTGTAAACATCATACAATCTGATTGTACGTGCCTGAAATCAAGACCAAACACAATGCTTGAGGACTTAAGTACTTCCATCCGTGCAGGAAGAAGACAGTAACAGGAAGTCATCCACGAGAAGCAGAAACTTATCTGTGTTAAAGAGTATGGACTCAAACTCCCTACTGAACAGCACTGTGTGGTAACCTGCAACCATCATTGTCAGAGACACAAAACCTTGTTATGAGTTAGCTCCATCAGATTTGGCACCACCTTTTACAATTCTTTGAAAGTAATACCTAAACATTACTACCAATCAAAGATCTTCAGATTGCAGCAAAAAATGAACTTTTATCCTTGAGCTTTAAATTTATTACAGCTCCATAAGTAGATGTCAATGTTGCCCTTTTGATTCATCCACGCAACATTTAGATCATGCACTAAATTATGTTCATATTGTACATTGCTACAAAAAGAAAGTTATTGGAATTTCAATATCTATTTCGTTGCACTGTAGAAGACTAGCAAATCCCCAAGAATTCAGTCTCACCCTTCCTTAAAATCTGTGTCTTTTCACATGAAAGTTCAATTGTGCTAATAATTACCATCATTCTTGATTATAATTCGGTCTGTTACTAAATCAGCAGAATTGTTTTGCTGATAAAGTCCAGGTATTAGTCACGGAAAGAAAGAACAAAAGCACATTATGATACGAGTGCAAATATACTCTTCACTTTAAAGGCACCAAAGCCTACTTGAAGAGGCATCAGAGAACTATTTATCAGATCATCTAAGGCTTTGTTAACTATTGGCAGATAGGCTCTAGGAGAATGACTGCCAACTACATTTTCCACCCTAGAAGGAACGAAGCATACTTGAGAAATTGATAAGCATCAATTAGTTATATGACCTCTAAGCCTCTCTTTAAGATTTGCTTTGATATGAGAACATAAGTTACAATGGTAAGACTGCAACTCTTTTGGGCTACAAAGCTAAATTGCCAGAAATTTTGACGCTTCTTGGATCCTCTTGAAGATTTGATGGGGTATTGAAAGATAGCTCACTGTGGCATGACTAAACTACAAATTTTCAGTTTAAGAGCAACGGAGACTGCTTAAAAGCCAAATCTGCCTCGCTTTTATGCACTCCTCAAATTATCCAACGATTGGAAAATTGGATTCGATGATGTGCCTGCAATGAAGGGCCTATTTACACCTCCCAAGCCACAGTGAGAATGTGGAAAATTAAATTTGATGATGAGCTTGCAATGAAGAGCCTATTTAGACCTCCAAGGCCACAGTGAAAATGTGGGTGCTTATGAAGAATAGAGTTTCATTGGAAGCCTGAGTTTTGCCAGCTCAAAATTTACCCCAAAAAATCTACAAAAGCTTACATTTTCTGTCACAGTAAGACCCTGTTTTATATAAAATTGCAGGTAAAGCTCCTCAATGAAGGGCAGAGTTTCCACGAATGTAAAAGCTAACACGTTTGGCCCCTGTTGTGAATCTGAGACTAAGCTAATGCTTTCCACGAAGCCATAAATTTTCAAATGGGTGCAGTTTCTAGAATAGTCCATACCGTATCAATAACCATATCTATACAAGATCATAACTAAATGCCTAGTTGCAGAGATTATATATATAGAGAGAGAGAGTGTGTGTTCCATGAGATAACCATTTTGGATTTTATTCCAAATTGTAAAATGTGTAGACAATTTCGAAAGCAGGAAATGCATTCTGTATAATTACCTCTAGCAATGCATAGTTCCCGTTGAAAATCGAATGTGTGAAATTACATTTGAGGTGGGAACTTCAGTCAAAATGTGCAGAGGTTGGAGGTGCCCAGTATTAAGTGAGGAGTTCTGAACATGATAAGGTGTGTACTGTAATAATGTGCAGATGTTAGAGGTGTCCACTATTAATTGAGGAGTTCTGAACATGATAAGGTTTGTACTGTAATGTGAGAAATAATAATTAAAAAAGGCGGGGCTCCTTTCTTTCCGGCGTTAGTGGCGATCGCAATTTAACTTTGTTTTGGAATTTGCCGCTCTTTGGCTCAGCGGCGGTTGCAATGGTATGATATGTTTTTATACTTCAATAGTGCAAAAGAGCGAGGAAAAAAGATAAGTAGTTTGGAACAAATTGCTTTCAAAGGAGGGAGAAAAAAAATAAGAAGTTTGAAACAAATTGCTTTCATGTTAATGTTTTTTTAAAAAAATGTAAAAAGGTAAGGAAAATGTTGAAGTTAAACAAGGATAAGATAAATCTTAAAGTTTATAAGCAGATTTTAAGAAAGAAAAAAAATTGATCTCATGGTTTCAAGGAGGGAAGAACTAGTCTTCTTTGGGAAAAATAACCCCAAATTATTTTGGAAGGGGCTTCAACCAAGAAAGAAGCAAACTGAAAATAGTAATACAGCTTCTCAATAGTTTGATTATGCAAGGCAGCTTTATGAGCAGGATCTCAAGGTTGACCCTCTAATCAACACTACTACTAAGCTTTTCACTGTGGAAGAGATCGAGATGGGTATTAAAAAGTTGGGTGTTGGAAAAGCAAAAGACTTAGAGTATCTGAAGTGGGGTTTGAAAATTCTTGCACCTCATATTACAAAAAAAAATTAGCAACATCGTGCAGTAGGGGTTCCCCACAGATTGGACAACTAGTCTAGCAATACCTATTTTCAAGAGTGGTGACGTCAATAATCCCTTCAATTCTAAGACCATAATGATAAACCCCTTGTTTGCAAAGCTATTTGGAAGCATGCTAGAAAATAAAATTAGCAGGTGGGTAGAAGAAAGAGATAAACGTGCCAAAGGGCAAGCAGGCTTCAGACCTAAACATTCCACAGTTGATCATGGTATAACTTTAAGACAAATCATTGAAAAAGTTTGGGAGAAAAAGGAGGAAGCCTTGTGTTGTTTTGTTGAATCCAAAAAAGTTTTTGACATGGTCCCTAGGGATAAGCTTTGGCACGGAATGGAGGAGATTGGGGTTCCTAGGCATCTTAGAGCAGTTGTTCATAGGTTGTATGAGGAGGTGAAAGTCAAAATTAAAACTTTTGTTGGCATCTCTGGAAGTTTTAGAAGTGATGTCGTGGTCAAGCAAGGGTGTCCATTATCCCCTACCCTTTTTGGTTTATATATTGACATATTTGAAGAGTGGTTAAACTCAAAAGGTGGTGATGGTGTCCATTTGAGCGAGTTTGTTATAAGGCTTCTTTTGTATGCGGATGACTTTATTTTGATTGCTATATTTACTCTTGGCTTGCAAGAACACTTACTTTCCCTTAAGCATTTTGTAGAATGGGTGGAGATGCAAGTCAAAAGTGGTGGCTTTCTCTAACAAAAAAAAACATAGCCAACATAAGTTCCACTTTGAAGGCAACACTCTTGAAGAAGTTGCAGATTACAAATACCTAGGAATTTACTTCAATATGAATCTGATGTAGGAGCATCCATACTTAGCCAGCAATGTGAAAGTTTGGTCACATGTTGTGGCTAAACAAGTTGAAATTCATTGACCTGATGAGTCAAAAGGCAGTTTTACTGAGAGGGTTTGATCTCTCAAGAAATGAGTTGTATTTCATTATTGTAATAAGTTAGGAATTGTCTTATTTAGGCTAAAAGATGATTTGTTAGCATAGGTGTGAGATAGAGCTAGGAATTAGAAGATTTGCTGTTAGATTTATTAAAAATAGGGATTGATTTGTTAGATATAGTTAGAGTGGTATCCGACTTATAAAAAGGAGGAAAATGTAATGAAACAGAGAGAGGATTGAGGAGTGGATTTAGTAGAGCGAGAGCCATATTGTGTGTGGATTTCATAGGAAACAAAGGTCTTTCATTTTGTTGTAATCAGGCCCAAGGCCGAGACCCTGTAAGTAATTTATTATGAATAAATCATATTGTGTGTAAGACTGGTTATCGAACTTGTGGAAACTTTTGTTTGATTGCAAATCCTTTGTATTCGGGACAGAGTGATATTCCTTTGTTATTCTGTGTTTCGTGTCTAAATCGCATGTTTCATAGAAGTCTGAGGCCTTTTCTTTAAATATCATTGTTTGATCTGCTTAAATCATGACCGTCGGATCACCTTTATCGGGTCGGCAGAGTTTATTGTGTTGTTTCAACCCCGCAAGTGTAAAACCCAGTTTACACTAAAAACGAGCGCAAAACATAGTCGGAATTGGAATCCAGACTTGAAACAATTATAGGCGAGGATCTATACCATATCAAGTCCGTAAGACCGATATCGGATCGGCGCTTTGAAGTATAGGAAACCTGGCAATTAGACATTACGACTTGCGATCGAGCGATTAAATCGCAGCCGTTGGATCGCAATTAATCGCGACCGTTGGATCGCCAAGTGGTTTTTGCTACAGTGGATGGTTATCGGGCGCGTTAAAGGTGGTAAGTGGTTTTGAAGGCCTGACCCCTGATTCCATTGAAAGGTTGACATGTAGCAAGGCGGAGAGGGAAAAAAACCATTTATCAGGCAGTTAAACCCTGATCTAGTGTTCCACCTGAAATCTCTGATAATCATCAGATCTCACTGATCCAGATCGACGGTTCTGAAGCATCGACGCGTTGACTTCTGGCATATGGTAAGCGCGCCAATAGTAAAAGGTAAAACTTCAGTGTTTCGGCTTGTTTTTATTGTATTTCAATTCAATTGGAAAACAGTCGGGTTTATAGTCTAAAGGGGATCCGCGGGGTGATTTTGGGTTTATGTGAGTTCTGCTTCCGTGCTACGTCATTTGTGGTATCAAAGTAGAAGAAAGGGTTGTTTGCAACGAAAATTCCGCCAAGGAGAGGCATTGGTCAAGGAAGACCTGAACCAAATGCAATTCTACTGGAAGAGGTACGGAGTCTGTGTACGAGAATGGAGACAATTGAGACTGCCCAGAGAAGAGCACCTGATGAAGGAGATGAAATTTCTTCAGAAGAATCTCCTGCAGAGGAGGTAGTAGACGAAGACAATGAAACTGCCAAAGTCATTAAGATGTTGGCGAAAGTAGGAGGAAAACCTAAGGCGGAAATCCCTATGTATGAAGGGAGTCTAAATGCAGAAGAGCTAACAGATTGGATCAGATCCTTAGACTAGTACTTTGACTATGAAGAGGTTGATGAGGGGAAGAGGGTGAAGTTTGCAGTTACCAGATTGAAGGGTCATGCAACTATCTGGTGGGACGAGTTACAGACATCAAGAACGAGGAAAGGGAAGTCCAAGATCAAGCTATGGGACAAAATGGTAAGTAAAATGAAAGCCAAGTTTTTGCCTAAAGACTATCATTTGAATCTTTTTAAGCAATTGCAAAATTTAAGGCAAAAAGGAATGTTTGTTAAAGAATATACAAAAGAATTTTATAGATTGAATATTAGAGCAGGGCATGTAGAGGATGATGTGGAAAAGGTAGCTAGATATATCAATGGCTTAAGGTATGACATACAAGATGAGATTAGCTTGTTAAGTCTGAAAACTGTTGAGGATGCCTATCAAGCAAGTTTGAAGGCAAAAGAGAAGATATTGAGGAAACAGAGTCAAAGGAATAGAGGAAAAAGCTTAGTAAGAGGTAGGGGAACTACCAGACCAAGGGGACAACAACATCAGCATGAAGCAGGAAGCTCAAGTAGCAGACCACCACAAAGGGGAGAATCTAACAGAGGAATATTTGTGCCCAGAGGAAGAGGGCGAGGAAGAGATGTTCGGTGTTATACATGTGGAGAATGGGGACATATGTCATGGGATTGTCCTCATAATAAACCAACAAGCCAGTGGAATGCGAATGTGGCTGAGGCAAAGCCAGAACCACCTTGACTTATGGAAAAGGAAGAACCCCCTGAGGTAGGTGAATCTATGTTATTGAGAAGGACTTTGCTTAGGGCAGAGCCGAAGATTGGAGAACCAGCACAGAGGAAGAATTTGTTTAGAACTACCTGTAAATCCAAAGGTAAGTGTTGCAAAGTAATAATTGACAGTGGAAGCACTGACAATCTTGTTTCTACAAAGATGGTGGACAAGCTCGAATTAGCAAAGACCATGCACCCTACTCCTTACAAGGTATCATGGTTACAGAAGGGACATCAGATTATTGTGACTGAACAATGCAAGGTGGAGATACAAATTGGTACGTATAAAGATGTGATATTATGTGATGTAATTCCCATGGATGTATGCCATGTATCGCTGGGAAGATCGAGGCAATTTGATCGAAAAGCTATTCATGATGGAAGGAGAAACACTTATACTCTGGAGAAGGATGAAACTAAACACACATTGCTGCCATTGAAGGACGATGCTGACAAAGGAACACCTAGAAGTAGTATTATGTTGATAAGTGGAAAGCAGCTGTTGCAGGAAGTAGTGAAGAATGAGGAGTTGCATTTTGCTATTATGGGAAGACCAAAGGTAATTTTGACTTCCACAAACTTGGATGATTTGCCTGAAGAAGTTAAAATGTTGTTAGATGATTTTGCTGATATTATTGTGGATGAGTTGCCAAATGCATTACCACCGATCAGGAGTATTAGTCATCATATTGACCTAATACCAGGAGCAAGTTTGCCAAATAAAGTAGCATATAGATTAACTCCTCAAGAGAACGCAGAAGTTGGAAGACAAGTGCAGGAGCTGATGGATAAGGGGCTAATCAAAGAAAGTCTTAGTCCATGTGTTGTACCAACAGTACTCAGTCCAAAGAAAGGAGGAGAATGGCGCATGTGCACAAATTCCAGAGCCATCAACAAGATCACTATCAGGTACAGATTTCCTTTACCACACATGGATGATTTAATGGACTGTTTGAGTGGATCAAAATACTTTACTAAAATAGATTTGAAGAGTGGATATCATCAAATAAGAATCTGAGAAGGCGATGAGTGGAAGACTGCATTTAAAACAAATAGTGGATTGTATGAGTGGTTAGTGATGCCTTTTGGACTCACTAATGCACCTAGTACATTCATGAGATTAATGAATGAAGTCTTGAAGGAATATGCAAGCAAGTTTGTTATTGTTTATCTTGATGATATTCTAGTTTTTAGTAAAAGTAAAGAAGAACATTTAGAGCATCTTAAGTTGGTCCTAAGAACTCTGTAGAAAGAGAAACTACTGATAAATCTGAAGAAATGTAGTTTCATGAAGGAAGAACTGGTTTACTTGGGATTTGTAGTTTCTAAAGAAGGCTTGAAGATGGATCCAGAGAAAGTCCAAGCAATTTGGAACTGGCCTACTCCCAGAAATATATTTGAGGTAAGAAGCTTCCATGGTCTTGCAAGTTTTTACAGAAAGTTTATCAAAAGCTTTAGTCAGATTTGTGCACCTATTCTTGAAACAATCAAGGAGATCAATCAGCCATTCAAGTGGACAGAAGCAGCAGACAGAAATTTTAATTTGCTGAAGAAGAAAATCATAGAGGAACCAATTTTGGCTTTACCTGATTTTGAAAAAGTCTTTCAAGTAGAAACAGATGCCAATGGAGTTGCCATTAGAGTAGTTTTGAGTCAGGAGCAAAGACCGATAGCATACTTCAGTGAGAAATTGAATGATGCAAAGAAGAAATATTCTTCTTATGATAAAGAGTTTTATGCTATTGTGTAGGCCTTAAAGAAATGGAGACATTATTTGTTGCCAAAAGAATTCATATTGTATTCAGACAATCATGCCTTACAGTTCATCAATAACCAGCCGAAGCTGAATCAAAAACATGCCAAGTGGGTAGAATTTCTACAAAGCTTTACTTTTGTAATAAAGCACAAGAGTGGTAAGTCAAATAAAGTAGCAGATGCATTGAGCAGGGTAAGTTTTATTGTGCAAGAATTCAAAGTGGGTGTTGTAGGATTTGAGGAAATGATTGAAATGTACAAGGATGATGCAGATTTCAAAGATATCTATACAACAGTTCAAAATCCAATGATTCATAATAGAAGTCAGTGGTTGGACTATCTCATTCAAGGAGGCCTATTGTTTAAAAGCAACAAATTGTGTATTCCCAAATGTTCTATGAGGGAAAACATAATAAAGGAGAAACATAGTGGAGGATTATCTGGTCACTTTGGACAGGATAAAACCTTTGCTCAGGTGAATGTTTTTTATTATTGGCCAAAAATGCAGACTGATGTTAAGAAGTTTGTTGAGAAATGCAGGATATGTCAGCATGCTAAAGGAAGGAGTTAGAATACAGGATTGTATCAGCCATTGCCAATACCAGACCGACCGTGGGATGCAGTTAGCATGGATTTTGTTTTGGGATTACCAAAAACCCAGAGAGGGAATGATTCTATTTATGTTGTAGTAGATAGATTTTCCAAAATGGCACATTTCATTGCTTGTAAGAAGACTAGTGATGCAACACATATAGCTAATTTATTCTTTTCAGAAATTGTAAGATTACATGGATTGCCTGTAAGTATTGTGTCTGATAGAGATACAAAGTTTGTAGGGCATTTTTGGAGAACTCTTTGGAAGAAACTAGGAGCTAACCTCAGTTTTAGTTCAGCATACCATCCTCAAACAGATGGACAGACCGAAGTAGTAAACAGGAGCTTGGGGAATATATTGAGAAGTTTAGTGTATCAAAATCCTAAGCAGTGGGATTTAGCACTAGCTCAAGCTGAGTTTGCTTATAATGATACTCCAAACCGAAGTACTGGAATGAGTCCATTTCAAATTGTTTTTGGAATGAATCCAAGAGGTGTGTATGAGCTCAGAGATTTGGGTAAACAAGAGACCAAAAGTGCAAAAGCTGAAGAGTTTGCAGAATAGATGCAGAGACTACAGGAAGAAGTCAAAGGCAAATTACAGGAAAGCAGTAACAAATACAAACAGAGGGTAGATCTGAAAAGAAGAGAGAAAGAATTCCAAGTGGGAGATTTAGTGATGGTATATTTGAGGAAAGAAAGATTTCCTATTAAAACTTACAATAAACTGAAAATGAAAAAGATAGGACCATGTAAAATTGTAAGAAAATTTTCAGCCAATGCATATGAAATTGAGTTGACATAAGGGATTGGAATATCACCCATATTTAATGTTGCAGCTTTGTATCCATAGAAAGAGGCAGAGACAAGGCTACAGGAGGAAACTACAGGAGATGAAGTTCAAACTGTGAACTATGAAGAACAAATGCCAAAGACAACTAAGAAAGAAGTGGAAGCTGTTTTGGAGAAAAGAGTATCCAAAAGAACCAGAGGACAAACTTATTTCCAATGTCTAGTCAAATGGAAAGGACAGCCAATGGAGGATGCTAGTTGGTTGACAACAGCAGAATTACAGAAGTATGGAGTAAGTCCTGCAAGTTTGAAGGACGATTCTTTTCTTCCCCGAGAATCTGATGCAGGAGCATCCGGACTTAGCCAGCAATGTGAAATTTTGTTCACATGTTGTGGCTAAACAAGTTGAAATTCATTAACCTGATGGGTCAAAAGGCAGTTTTACTGAGAGGGTTTGATCTCTCAAGAAATGAGTTGTATTTCATTATTGTAATAAGTTAGGAATTGTCTTATTTAGGCTAAAAGATGAGTTGTTAACATAGGTGTGAGATAGAGCTAGGAATTAGAAAATTTGTTGTTAGATTTATTAAAAATAGGGATTGATTTGTTAGATATAGTTAGAGTGGTATCCGACTTATAAAAAGGAGGAAAATGTAATGAAATAGAGAGAGGATTGAGGAGTGGATTTAGTAGAGCGAGAGCCAGATTATGTGCGGATTTCATAGGAAACAGAGATCTTTCATTTTGTTGTAATCAGGCCCAAGGCCGAGACTCTGTAAGCAATTTATTATAAATAAATCATATTGTGTGTAAGACTGGTTATCGAACCTATGTAAACCTTTGTTTGATTGCAGATCCTTTGTATTCGGGGCAGAGTGTTATTCCTTTGTTATTATGTGTTTCATGTCTAAATCGCAGGTTTCATAGAAGTTCGAGGCCTTTTCTTTAAATATCATTGTTTGATCCGCTTAAATCCTGACCGTCGGATCACCTTTATTGGGTCGGTGGAGTTTATTGTGTAGTTTCGACCCCGCAAGTGTAAAACCCAGTTTACACTAAAAATAAGTGCAAAACATAGTCGGAATTGGAATCCGGACTTGAAACAATTATAGGTGAGGATCTATACCATATTGGGTCCGTAAGACCGATATCGGATCGACGCTTTGAAGTATAGGAAGCATGACAATTGGACATTGCGACTTGCGATCAAGCGATTAAATTGCAACCATTGGATCGCGATTAATCGCGACCGCTGGATCGCCAAGCGGCTTTTGCTACGGTGGATGGTTATTAGGCACGTTAAAGGTGGTAAGTGGTTTTGAAGGCCCGACCCTCGATTCCATTGAAAGGTTGACACGTAGCAAGGCAGAGAGGGAAAAAAACCATTTATCGGGCGGTTAAACCCCTATCTAGTGTTCCACCTGAAATCTCTGACAACCGTCAGATCTCACCGATCCAGATCGACAGTTCTGAAGCATCAATGCGTTGACTTCTGGCGTACGGTAAGCACGCCAATAGTAAAAGGTAAAACTTCAATGTTTCGGCTTGTTTTTAGTGTATTTCAATTCAAAAGGAAAACAATTGGGTTTATAGTCTAAAGGGGATCCGCGGGGTGATTTTGGGTTTATGTGAGTTCCGCTTCCGTGCTGCGTCAAAATCTAAGTTGGGAAGGTTGTAGAAAGAAAGGACCTTTGGGAGGTTGGAAAGCATTTTATGCTTTTCAAATTAGGTGGAGAGAGGTAGAGCTATGGGATTGGAAGACCGCTCAAACTATTTTTTGACTTTTAGTGATTATGGTGATTCTCTACAGTTGTGAATTGTGGCCCAATCTTACATTTGACTTACAATGGAGGCAAATTGAGAAAATTTGAAAACGTTTGATTACAAACAAGTTCAAAATTAGAAGTTCAATTCCTTATGATATCTTGTTAAGTGAAATGGGGGCTACTCCTATTGAAGCAATTGCTATGGTGCGACTCATAAGATATTTGAAAATTTTGAGCAAATGGCCTAAGGTTGTCTTCAATGACATATTGTGCAAAAGAAAGAAGACTTGTATGCAGCAAAATAGCAAATGGTTTAATAAATGGCGTATTTACTTGAACACATGTCCCACAAATAGTAAAAAAATAAAGGCTTTTGATATGGATAAGTTCCACAAACGTACTTGGGATAAAGAGCTAGGGAGAAAGAGAAAGTACTATATTGAAGAGTTTAAGTCCACTCATAATCATCATTAAAAATCATACATATAGGTCAATATTTCACAGAAAGCCAAAAAAAATTATTTCTCAATTAAGAACTAACTCTCATAAACTCTGTTGTGAAATAGGGCTTTGGAAAAGACCAAAAGAAGTGTGGGAAGAAATAGTGTATTTTTTGCACTTTCAGAAAAGTGGAAACATAAAAGCATTTCATTTTAGAATGTGAGGCCTTCAAAGATAGCAGGGACAATTATGTAAATATCCTAACAACTAGCTCTTTGGATAATTTATTCAACGAGGGGACTGTTGAGAAGTTGGGGCACTCACTGTCACGATGCATAGGAAAATGGCTAAATGTATAAATCAGATGGCGAGGCGGTCTGTCCCATAAAATATCTTTAGCTTCATAGACTTTAAAATAATTTATTCTTTTTTCTATATTGTAATCGGTTAAAAGTTAATTTATTTTTATTTTTATTAAAAAAAATGTTGAATAAAGTTTTTTTTTTTTTTTTACAAGATCGTCTACTCATATATTATAAAACTGCGCTATGCAAAAGCTATTACATCAGATTTAAGGAGAGATAGTAGAGGAGAAGTCCAAAACCGGGACGCAGCCCTTGACTTCTGCAAGTTTAACTTGAGGAGAAAATGTTGAAATAGATATCTACTGTACTGTCTGACGAACAAGCCATCTATAAGACTTACTTTGCTATTCATAAGATTAACACCAGAATTGATTTACTGTGTCTTCCATCTGATCATCCTTCTGCTGGTCCTCTTGGCTTGCCTTTGTAGAGGCCTCCGCCTGCATGCTCTCCGTGAGGTTCTTGATATGGCTGATGGCCTCCTCCAAATGCTGACACTTCTCCTTCAGATCCTCGATTTCCTTCTTTTGTTTTTCAAGCTTTTTTCGTTTGGAACGACTGTCGGCTTGAAAATCTTCTTTGAGAGCATTATGGTGCTTTACAAACCGAGCAATAAGGAAACAGTGTTCCTTGCAGAGGGTGCAGGTGTCATTTCCTAGCACCCTATCCAGAGGATTCCCTTGAGGCGCTGCTCCCTCCTGCGCCGCTGGCTGCTGTCTGTTCTCTGCCATTACTGAGAAGAAACTGGTTAGCGAACAAAGAGTTGAGTGAAAACTTGAGTTATACCTGAGGACTGCTTGGATGGTCTGCTGATCGAGGTAGCTCTGCTTTTCGCCTTGATTGTTGCTGAAGAGGAGAGCAGAGGAAAGGAACCGCAGTGAAATGAGGATGCTCTGATTGCTTCCTCTGTGGTGAACTGTGTTACAACACTCAAGACGCCCGACTTTTCCACTCTGAGACTGAGAATGCAATGCGTTTCTGATGAAGTCGGGGACGGAAGAGGGGATATAAAGGGAAGGGGGGGACCATTCATGATGAGAGGGCGGGATATTTTCTTCAGCAAGAACTGGGATCGTATCCTGTTGCAGATTCGAAGTGCACTCTCCGGTTGGATGGAAGTGATGTTTACCTGAAGAGTCAGTGAGGAGATCACGAGAGGATTGAGGGTGCAGTGCTTTGGGATCGAAGGGAGGGAAGAATGACGGCGGTGAGGAGGGGAAAGGAGGATCAGAGGGTAAGAGACCAATGAAGTGATTGTTGATGTGACTCAGTTCTGAGAGGCTGTTCTGATGAGTTTTCTGCCCATTAGAATCCTTATGGTATCGCCTTTTCATAAATTTCTTCATTCTCACGAACCTGACCATGCTGCCGGTTGACTGCCTTACTTGCTAAGGAATCCGCCTCTATGTTATTTTCTCTAAGCACGTGCCTGAAGGTTACTTCACCCATACTTCTGATGTGATCATTAATCCTTATCCTTATGTTATTGAGGCTTGCTTTACTGAATTCTTTGCCTGTGCTCATAGCTGAGATGATGATAGACGAGTCCCCGATAATGATCGCGTTCCTTAATCCCAGTCTGGAAAGAATTGCGGAGCCGAGAAGTAAGTTGTATGCTTCTGCTGCGTTGTTCGATGCCTTTCCGAGTCCCCATTCATAGCTGCAAATGAGATTCCCCATATGATCTTTAATTATGCCTCCAGCTCCCGCATCCCCGGGATTTTTCTTTGAAGCGCCATCGAAGAAGAGCAGAGGGCGATTTTGATTGGAGATCCATTGACTTATCTCTGCTTTTGTTCCCCTGAGTTTCCAGTTTGGATGCTTCTGAGGTGCTTTGCTCTGGATGGGGGGATTCTGGGAGTGGGTGATGTTGAAGTTGCTGTACCAATCCCTTTCTTCTTGAACCCAGCTCGACTGATCTGGGGAGGCCATGAAATTTGCGCTGACAGCTTCAGAAATGTTAGCAATTGTTTTTGCTATGACATTGTCTAGTTTAGGCATTTTGTTGTTAAAAACGTAATTATTCCTTGCTAGCCAGAGGTTCCAGCAAAGGGATGCAGGGATGCACTTCCACACCCTGATTAAATTATTTTTGCCTTTTCTAGAGTATGGGAAATCTTTCTTCCAATTCTTCTGAAGATTGTGCATCTGATCGTGGGTTCCTCGGGTCTCCAAAGGGCTTGTTAACTGTTTCCAACATCTTTTAGCGAAGGGGCAAAGAAGGAAGGAGTGCTGAATAGACTCCTCCTCTGCTCGACAAAAACAGCAGATCGATGGGCCTTGTATTCCTCTCTTTTTCAGATTCTCAGCTGTGAGAATTTTCCCTTTTAAGAGGGTCCAGTTGAAGTGTTTTACCTTTGGAAGGCATTCTGTCTTCCAGGCAGCTGAGTGAAGGTTCCAGTTTGCTACAGGAGTTGTATTTTGTAATGATTTATATCCTTCTTTTACTGAGAAGAACCCTCCACTAGTGTCCCAGATGTATCTATCCTCGATCTCCTTGTAGGTTGGTGCTGATCCAGATAGTGAACGCTTCAGAGTGAGCCATAGCTCTTCAAGGTCCGGAGGGAGATGCAGATCTTTCCAAGCCAGCCAACGATTTTGGTTCCACTGTGAGATATCATACAGGGTGATTATATTTCGTTCCTCCATCCAATCTTGCAGGGACCTGAGCTCTTGAAGAAGGTTTCTTGGGCTGGAGTTCATTATTCTATCGGACCATACCTTGGTGTTCTTTCCGTTGCCTGGGAGCTTGGAGACATTTTCTCTGAAGTGAGTCAAAACTTTCTTGATGAGGCGCCACATTGGAGTGCAAGGCCTGTCTACTATAGGATCATTGAGGATGTTGGAATTTGGACCCCTGAGGTATTTTCTTTTGATTGTTTCCACCCACCACGAGCCACTTTCTGTGAGAATCCTCCAGATCAGCTTGAGCCCCAGCGCCTGGTTGGAAAGGCTTGGAATTTTTATGGCAAGGCCTCCTTTTTCATATGGGAGAGTGACTTGATCCCAGTTGACGAGGCTGAATTTTTTTGTGTCCTGTTTGCCTCCCTGCCAGAGGAAACTTCTCATCATGATTTCCATGTGTTTGTGGATGCTAGCAGGAGCCATAATAACCGCATATTGATAAATAGGGAGGCCTGAGAGAACAGCCTTTATAAGAATGGTTCTGCCAGCTAGGTTTAACCAGGAGGCGCCCCAGCTTTGGAGTAAACCTCTCATCTTTTCGATGTGGTTTGTCCAGACCTCTGCTTTAATGTGTTCCTTTGCCAGAGGCAGACCCAAGTAAGAGAAGGAGTTCCAATTTTTTTGAAGTGGAATGTCGAGAATTTGGGCTATTCTTTGCTGGGTCTGGTATGGCACATTCCAAGTATACAGTTTACATTTCCTGTTATTTAGTTTACCTCCGGAAGCTTGGAGGAATGCGTCCAGAACTCTTTTGAACCTCCTTGCCATCAAACTAGAAGCTCCCCCAATTAATAAGGTGTCATCCGCGAATAACGAGTGATTTATCTCCTTTACTCCTCTTTCAATGCGGATGCCAGTGATTTCTTTTTTGTTGCGAAGATGTTCGAGATGAATGCTGAGAGTCTCCGCCATGATAATGTAAAGGAAAGGGGAGAGGGGGCAGCCTTGCCTTAGCCCCCTAGAGCTTCTGAAGGAATTGCTGGGGCGGCCATTGATCAGTGGGGCAGTCCATGAGTTGGAGATGCACCCGCTGATAATGTTGATAAAGTTGGAGGCGAAACCGAATTTTTTTAGGACTGCACATAAGAAGGAGTGTTCCACTCGGTCAAATGCGTTGGCCATGTCTAGTTTTATGATCATTCCACGATCTCCTCTGTTGTTGCTGCTATGGATGGCTTCCTGAATTAAGATAACATTATCTGTGATCTGCCTCTTTGGGACAAAGCCGCCCTGATTCTCTGAAATTAGAAGAGGCAGTAATTTCTTCAACCTGTTGGCGATTATTTTGGTTATGATCTTATATGAAACATTGCAGAGCGAGATGGGCCTGAACCTATCAAAAGATTTGGGGTTTGCTTCCTTGGGAATCAAAGCTATGTGTGAAGACTTTGTGTTGTCCCCCAACTTGTGATTTCTAAATGCATTTTTGACCATTCTCACAAAGTCCTTCTTTATGGTTTCCCAATGCTGCCTGTAGAATGCGACTGTGAATCCGTCCGGCCCCGGGGCCTTGTCTTGCTGCATGCTGAAGGTGGCTTCTTTGATTTCTTCTACTGTGGGTTCTTGCTCCAAGTTGTTGTTGTGGTCCTCTGTTATTCTGGTATCTATTACATTTAGAAAGGCATCGCTGTCATATTGTTGGGGGTCTGCCGAGAGCAGTACCTTGAAATGGTTATATGCTGCGTTTTTTATGTCTTCTTGGTCCTTCAGTTCTCTCCCTTCCACTTCGATTTTGACTATCTGATTGTTAGCTCTTCTGATCTTAACATTGTTGTGGAAGAATGAAGTGTTTTTGTCCCCAGCTTTCAACCATAGGCAGCGGGATTTCATTCTTTGCTCCTCTTCCTCCATTCGATTTTGCCGATATAGTTCTTTGTACATATTTTTTTCCTTCTCTAAGTCCTCTGCTGTATATTGCATCTGTTCTTTCTCTTTGTGCCAGCATTCCATCTCAGCTATCAGCTCCGTTTTCTTTTCCCTTTCCAATGTTGCCTTGTCCCTTGCCCATTGCTTTATAACTGTCCTGAGATTTTTTAGCTTTGATTCCCATACGAAGTGTGGAGAGCCTAATACTTCGTTAGCCCACTGTCTTCGAACTAGGTTTCGAAAATCTTCATAGGAGTCCCAGGCTTTGTTATATTTGAAAGGAAGGGGGCCTAAGTTTATTCCTTTGTCCAAGGTGAGGACCACGGCCTTATGATCCGAAGCTGTGCCGTGAATTATATGACTCCTGATTGCTTGGAAGTTACCTGCCACACCTTCCTGGATAAGGAACCTGTCCAGCCTCTCTTTTATATTGTGAGATCCTGTTCTCTTATTAGTCCATGTGTATTTACCATTCGACAAAGGGGTGTCGATCAGATTGAAGAGCTGGATGATGGCTTCTAACTTGTCTCTCGATGGATCAGCATGGTAGTTTCCACCGTATTTTTCTTCCACCTGCCTAATTAGATTCAAATCTCCCCCAAGGATTATCAAACTGCTGTTGATAGTGGTGAGATCCGCTTCTATGGAGTTCCAACAGCTGGCTTTGTCTCTGTAGTGATTTGGTGCATATATATTATAAATGTAATAAACTTCTTGAGTGCTCTTGTTCTTTAGATCTGTTCTGATCCACCAGTTACTTAGCTGTGAGTTGATGATTTCCCACTTATTTTTGCTCCATAATGTTCCTATACCTCCTGAAGCCCCCTCTGAGCCTTTTGATATGCCTGTGTAGTTTTTGAATCTTTGAGTTTGAAGCAGGAAATCCTGCTCAGTGGTTTTGGTCTCCTGGATTAGAAGTATATCTGGTTGTTCCTGATTTATGAGGTCCTTGATTGCTTTCAGCTTTAAGGAAGAGCCGATCCCCCTACAGTTCCAAGAGACCAAGTTCATTATTTACCAGTTGTGGGGTGGAATCCTGATTTCTCCTTGGCTTTTTCGCCACTACCTTTTAGCTTGCCTAGGAATGAGTCCATGGGTTGTTGAGTACCAGTTGCCATCTCCTTTGCTGCTGTTTCGTCCCTTAGCTCTTTGTTCGATTTTCGACCTACTTTTCTCGGGGGGTCGGATGGCTGATTTGCTTCTTTAGCTTTGTTTCTAGTGAGAATTCTTTCAATGGTGGGAGGAGGGGAGGGAGGAGGGTTGGAGCACGGAGAGGCTGGGCGAGGAGATTGAGGAGGGGAGGGCGGAACTTCAGCTGTCAGGGATTCGAAAGGGTTGGGGGAGGAGGGGAAAGCTGAGCCGGGAGGGGGAGGAGGGGGAGGATGACTGGTTGCCGGAGGGGTTGAGGAGCTATTGCCCGGGTTGAGGGAGGGCTTTTTCCTTTTTACTTGTTCCCATGGAACTTCAGCGTTTTCCTCATTGTGTTCCGCTTCATTTACTTTTAACTTGCTACATCTATTGGCAAAATGACCATACTCATGACATACCTTGCATTTGAAGGGCAGTTGTTCGTAGTCCAGCTGCTGAATGTGCATCCATTGATCCACCTTTAACTTAATGGCTTCTGGCAGTCCTTTCCCAAGATCAACTTCAACGCAGATCCTTGCGCATGCGTGCATATTCTCCCTTGGCTCCGATCTGTCTATATATTTTCCAACTGCGTTGCCGATCGCTTTGACCGATTCGTCCCCCCAGCAGTGCAGGGGCAAATGGGGGAGGCGCACCCAAACAGGAACCGCGTTGGGAATGTCCATTTCCGGGTCGAAGTCCGGGGTCCATCTGTTCAGGTAAAGACCTCTTGTATCCATGAAGTAAGGTCCATTGCGAAAGATGAGGTGCTTGTCTTCTTTAGTCTCGAACAGGAAGGTGTAGTATCCTCGCCCGCAAAATCTGATGGCGATCTTCCCTTGGATCATTGTGCTCCAGTTGCGTTCCACCCATTTTTGGACCGTTCTTGGAGATGGCCAGAGGCCCGTGAACTGTCCAACAAGACCTCTTTCTGATAACGCTATTGCCGATTTCCTTGGGAGGGAAGGAGGCAGGTTTACCTCAGGGATCTCATCAAGCTTTTTTATGAACTTTGTTAAAGAGGGCCTAGGTCTGACTTCTGAAGGTTCTGACAGAAGAGAGGCAAAAATTTGTTCTGGACTATCTGAAGCTGGAGGAGGGGAAGCGGATCCTGCCATTGCAGGCCCGCTGAAAACAACAGGGAGGGCAAACCGTCAGGCCGCAAGAGCCCCGTGAGAGGGGTCCGCACTAAACGGCGAGCACGCAGCGGGGGCCCGACCAGGCAGGGCCTGGGGGCGAGGGCAGAGGCGCAGGGCAAACGATCAGGGCACCATCGCAGCGTCGCAGTCCTCCGTGCTCTTCAATCCTCACAAAGAAATTTTACTATATGTTGAATAAAGTTTTTTAATATGGTTAATATAGTTGTATTAAAATAATTTTTCGAAAAAATAAATTTATTTTATTTTATTTATAAAATAAATTTCATTTTTTATTTAATTAGTTATTTTATATGTTCTTCATTTTCTCCTTTGATGTTTGTATTATTCCTTCATTTTAACGATAATGGGTTGTTATATTTTTAATTTATTTATTGGGGTTGATCTTGATTTCCCCCCTTTCTCCTCTTTGATTAGTTGTTAATTCTCACTATTATAGGCCATTTTGTCACATTCGATCAGTGAACCTCCTAATGGGATCAATCAACATCCTATTCCCCATTGTCACCATCCTGCACAAAGCCTTAAGCATATTCCCTTCATCCCCCATAATTTCGGCCCTAAGCTGCTTCATCTAAGCCAGTTTGAGGACCAATGTACCCTGGCCTCTTGTTGGACAACATTCACCAGCAGGTTGCTCCCCTTTGCACCTGCATTGGTTCTAGAAATCTGGGAGAATGATCGGGATTCCGAAAGCTTCCCCTTCTAGGAGTTTCTAGAAGTTGTTTCAACTACTTACCTTAGATAAAACATTCGGATCCTATCCTTCCCTACTTTGGAGTTTTCACCACTTATCCTTTGATCCTATCCCTCCATCAAAGGTGGATCTCTTACCCTAGATTGGTAATTGGATAAGAACTCCCAACTTACCCTACTTCTCTATATATTCCTGTCCTTCTATGTGGTTGGGGGTTGGCTTTTAGAGAGTGATTCTACCCTTATGCTGTTGTAGTGAGTGGTCATCATCTCATGCATTTAGGGTGATTGGAGGTGCATATTGTGACAAGGAAAGGACAAGTCAACAACTTGGAGGAACTATTCTACAAGATCAACTGCTACATATGGTTGTAATATCCTTCCATTTATATTAATGCAAAGAATTCATTGTTTTCCGATATGTGATGTTGTTATTTCATATATTCCAATACCATGTTGATCTATTGAATGAAGTACTTAGATTATATTTCATAGATCTCGTAGTTTCTTGGCTCGTGTTATCTGACTGTGCAGGTTCTAATTTCGGCATTCGGAGTTGGAATTGGAGCTTCCAAGTTAAAGAAGGAGCGAAGTGTGCGAAGGATTCCAGGTAGGCCTCACTCTGTCATCTATTTACTTTAAGAAAAAGCATTGTGTTCCTTGTCTCTCCGTTGTTCTAGGTTAATCACCAACCTAGGGGAGATACATTTGTCCGCAATTGTAAATCCCATATAAAAAGTTGGCGACCATAGTGAGGGAGAATGGACAATTCCCTTGGTGGTATCATTGTCCATTGTCTTTGATTACCTCCTTGACAGACCTTTGTTGTATCATCCAACCAAGAAAATACCTAGGAAGTGATTTTATTGAATCTTTTTTGCATTTTTTGTGTCGGAATTCTCTTTCCCAGGCCCAATGCACCCCCTGTGCCTTTAACAGAGCGTTGCACCTCACCCTGGGCCACTATGTACCAGCATTGCAACTCATTGGTGCCTCTTCTGCACCAGCATCCCTGTTTTTGCATGAATTTTGCCTTGGTTCTTGAACCTATCTTTGGCCGACCTACTTCTAGCTGAACTTCATTGAGCCTTCAATGTCTTGTGGTCTCTCTAAAGCATATGTTTGGTTTGCATTTGTGTTGTTTGCCTTTGGTAAGAATTGGTTTTGATTTTTCTTTATTCTTATCATTTGGTCGCTTGCAAACCGACTTCGTTTGATTGTTAGTCGCTTGGATGAACTGTTGTTATAGTCCTCATTTTGAAAAGTGTAATTGAATCAATAATTGAACATTTGCATCTAAGTTTTCTTCATTTCGAAAATTAAGTGTGGTTAAAAGAAAAATTTTGCATCGGCATTTAGGGTTTTGCATGTGCATTAGCATATGAACAGTTGCATCGAAAAGGAAATTGCATCTTGCATCTTGATTTTTCCTTCCCTCCCTTAGCTAGATTTTCATTGAACGAGAAAGGATTTCTATTTTCTTATGCTAGATTTTCATTTTATGATATTTAGGTGACATTCATAGTGAACCCCAAAATTGAAAAATAATCAAAGATAAATAGTAAAATTTATTGAATCAACCTAAGGAGCATTTGTAACATTAACGCAAACATTAAGAGGTCTAGGCTAGAGATGTGTTCCGACGTCGTTAAACATAGGAGTTATCATTGTTTTCCACCGTTGCATCCCGAGGGTGAAATCCCGTTCCATGTATGTGAATGTATAGGATCATACTCCGCGTACCTTCGGGTATATTAGTGGCGCTCCACACACATAAAGTATATGGGAACGATCTCATCGAATGGTTACGCATTAGACAACACTACCATAGATTACACTCCACGTATTGTCGTGTATATTTTGGGAGTCCCCAATAGGTTTATATCCATCCATAGATAATTGAGTTTGTCGCCTTGTATATCGTGATACACCAAACATAACATTCAAGGAGATTGATTGTCGTATGTTAAGTCCTTGGTTCGCCAAGGTGTATATTGTAGTTCACGGTTGCTTAGTAATCCCTTATGCCTAGATCACCCTCTTTTTGATTTAGTTCTTTTTGCGTTAATAAAATTTATTTCCCAACATGGAAGAATAAAATCCCCCTCCTCGTCGTTCGCATAGAATGCAAAATAAGCCTCCACTTCCTCTAGAGGTTATTCCTAACCATCGTCCAAGGCATAGGCAAATGCAAACTACCGAATCAAGAACATCGGGAGCTACTTCTGGCCCTCCTCGTAATATTGATTAGCCAGAATCATCTGTCCCTTTGAGTTCCGAACCCAAGATTGCATATATTCTTGTTGGTGACACTGCCACAATTGAAACAAAAGTCCCTAAAACTTTGTTACCTGAGGTCATTAAATCTAATCTCCCTGAGTCTGAAACTTTGTTTCCTGAAGTTATTGAACTTGAGGAACCTCATCCATCTTTAGCTGAGTCTTTGGGACCTTCCTCCTCTCTTCCTTTGTCTCGGACATAACCAATATGTCTTGGGCTTGACAGTGAACCACTTCCACACGGACTTCTGAGTATTGAAGGTATCCCTCAAGAAGAGCCTTGTCCTTCTACTCCCGTTCATTGGGAAGGACTTTATTTTTATCAAACCAATTCTTTTTCGTCTCCTCAACCTCAGACACAATCTCCTTTACTTGATTCTTTGGCCTACCTGTAGATCTCTCACAACAATCTTCATTGGGATTGTTAACCATGAATGTAACTTATTCAAACTCTCAGTTTGTGTCCACCACTATGGTTGAGACATCAAGCGTCACATCCTCATCTATGTTTGTAACATCACCATAAGCTCATTTATATGGTGGCCTGTATGTCTCGCCTGGCTATCAGTCATTATCTAGTACCTTTTCTGGTGTGGCTTCCAGTCCTTGGACCTCTCCCATGTCATCTAATTCGGGAATAATGTCTGGTACTTCTCTTATGAATGCCACATAATTTTCTCCTCTTCCTCCATCCACACCTACAATAGAGCAGCAGGCTGGCCCTTATATCAGTGGGAAAAGCTATCCTCAACAGCGCAACCCTCCTTATGTTGGGTACACTCCATCTAGATCGCAATTGCCTCCATCATCCCCACCTCCCATAGCAGGGGTGCAACCTGTTGTTGGTATAACTCAACATGGTAATTCGCCTAGTTATAATCATCCTTATCTTGGAATGGCTTCCAATGTTTGGCAACCTACTTTACCCGTTCAACCTGGTTCATTTTGGGATCGATTGTTGAATCCTCAAACTGTACCGTCTTCATCGCAAATTCCTACCTATCCATCAGCACCTCAACAAGCTCAAATACATGTGAGCCAACCTTTACAACCCATTCCAATGGTGTCTAGTCCCCCAATATCCCGATTCATCAACCTGTACAAGGTCCCTCACCTTCTCAATCACTTGCAAAAGGTACTCCTCAGGTTTCGGTAGGTCAAATTATTCAAAATTTGGCACAGTCTAAGTCGAACCCGTACCAGGGGGCAATGCAAACCCCTATCGGGCAATAGTATGGATCACATCAAGTGCCTTTTCAAGGCCAGCAAATCCAAACCCAACCATTCCAGCAGCTTTATTGCCATCCTGGGGTTGGGAAACAAACTCACTTGTATGTTGGTTATCAAAACCCTCCATATTCTGGTAACCAGGTTCCTTATTATCAGAACCCTCTTATCCAGGAATGCAAGTTCCTATTGCCCAGGCTATCCCTTCTTATCTAGGTCATCTGCCTCCGAACTTTAATCGACAATTGTCTTTTGTGGCTACTCTTAAATTTCCATCTAGATTTAACTTGGCTTACTAATGATCTCAGCTCATTCACCATGGTGGTCAATTATTCCCACTAAGTTGCCTTCTGATATCCCAAAGTTCAATGGGAATCTTGGAGAAGACTCGTCGACGCATGTTATGACATATCATCTATGTTGTTCATCCAATTCACTGAATGATGATTCCATTCGACTCTGTCTTTTCCAACGAACGCTTACAGGTACCACAGCTAAATGATATATTGAGTTACCTAGAGTGTCGTTTCACGACTTTAGCACTTTAGCCACTACCTTCCTCACACATTTCCAGTTGCCCATTAGATATGAAACTAGAACGAAACTATTGACTAACTTTAAACAATCATACTCTACTCACATTTCGGATCACATTCATGAGTGGAGGCGTCGTCACCGGTTGGTTAAGACTTATATTCACGATCAACTGTTAGCATAATGGTTTGTCAAATCTCTGTTAGCTCCCATAACAAAATATGTGGCCAAAGGTGGAGTCGTGACTGGAGAGCAATTTATTGCTCGTGCTCAATATTTAGATCTGGTCTACACCTAATTAGGCATACTCTATGATAAGATACCAAATGCTCCGAGACCTTCAAATATTATTCCTCCTCCACCTGGTAAAAAATCTCATGTGTCAATGGAATTATAGGTTCTACCAGACCGCAGTAGGCGAGTAAACCATCGGGTATTTCTCTTATTACTTCTACACAAAACCCTCCATCCCATCCTCCTGCGGCTTCTACTTCCAAAATAAATGTCGTCTCATCTGATAAAGGAAAGTCTCAACAACAACCTGGAAGTAAGAAGAAATGTAAATGTAAGAAAAATAAAGATTCCTCACCGCAGGATAAACAAACAAATTTGGCTTCCGATGAGAAATGAAAGCCTCAATACCTATGCTTGATTTGTAACAAGGATCACTTTACACGTGATTGTCTGCACCGTGCCAAAGTGAATTAGTTTCTTAAATCATCCACTTCTCCCGCTGTGCTGAACAACCCATTTCCCAATCAGGAGACCCATATGGTTGCCCGAGATGCCTCTTCGTATAACACAGTTTTGATGCTTCCCTCCTCAAAGTTGAAATTCGATCTCATGGTGGCCACTCAAAATAAGGACTATGGTAATGTGAATCCACCAAATGGTCAGGTTACTGATCAACCTACTAGTTCGCCACTGCCTTCATTTGATCATGTTCCACCTCTTGGTTCCTATGGAATTGACTATCAAGCCTCCGAAGGGTGTTATCTATAAGTCTGCTTTCAACCCTCATTTGAGAGCCGCTCAAAATTACAACAAAGTTGAAGACTTGGCTTAGTCTCCAACAGTTATGTCGACTCTTGAGGTGTTCCAAAATTGCCCCAGCCAAAAGAAGGTCATATTTTCAGCTATTGGATGTGTAGATCCATATGATTCCAACATAGTGGTTTTCTCTCATGAAAACTATACCCCTCGACTTCCGGATCAGTTAGCTTTTATGATTCAGGTCATTGTCCATGGCAAGAACATTCATCATCCTATTGTAGATGAGGGAGCCTCGACCCACATCATGTCCTTGTCTTGCTGGAAGGCGATTGGTTCACCCCAACTAATTAAATTGACCACCACATTAAAAGCCTTTGATGGAAGGACATACAAACCTTGTGGGATTTTGAATTCCCTCCAAGTGGAATTAGGGGGAAAATCAGTCTATGTTGAAGTAGAAGTTATCGACGGACCTCTGGATTACAATCTTCTACTAGGACATACATGGGTTTATGCTATGGCTATCATCATAACTTACTTTCACATGATCACCTTTCCTCGTAAAGGCAAGATCATGGCCATAGATCAACTCACCTTTTTCACCTCAGATTCCAATGTTACTGGAAGTGTCCCTTTTGTAGGGGAATCCCTACATTCCTATCAGCATGTTGGAGTTGGTTTGTTGAAGGATTCATCGCTTATTGGAACCTTTTCACTCCCTCCCCCTCTCCTTCCCATCTCCTCCCCTTCAGTTGCTTATATCAACATGATATCATCATTTATGATCCTGGCCGATCCATGGATTGTACCTGATGAAACTGGCACCAAAATTTTTGGTGACCGAATGCCGCTTAGCCCAGTTGAGAAAGATCATGAAGTCTTCTACTTGACTTGTGTGGCTCATACTTTTCTTTGATCAATTGGGTAGATCGATCACTAGATTATGGCACGCCATATGATCCTTTCTCGCGTACATTATCTACCAACGAAAGCATCATGTATATCATGATGTTAGACGATGCGTCGTGGGACGAACATCATCATCGTTCCTCCTTCCTAGATACCATTGAAGATAATCTCAGTGGTGTGTACCTACCTGATTTTGTCGAACCCTTTACGAATTCCATTTCCATTCATGAGATCGACTCTAAAAAGATACTTTCGAATATTGAAGAAACCATTCCTCTTGATATTTCGATTAAACTAGGAATAGTCGAAAAATTATACATCAAAGCATCTTGTTCTTCATCTGAAATCAAGATTTATCAAGCCCTTTTTCGTGAGTTTAGAGATGTCTTTGCCTGGACATATGAAGAAATGCTAGGTATCGACCCAAACATAGTAGTGCATGAAATCAAGATCCTAATGCCAAACCCTTTCGACAGCGCCTCCGTCCAGTCAATCCCAAGAAGGTTGCTGGGATAAAAGTTGAAATTGAAAATCTTCTTCAAACTGGTTTCATATACCTCGTTCCTTTAACTGATTGGGTTTCGAACGTTGTCCATGTCATGAAGAAACAAGGTATCATCTGAGTATGTGTCGATTATCAGGACGTAAATCGAGCTTATCCGAAGGACAACTACCCAACCCTGTTTATTGACCAGATTGTTGATGATTGCGCTAGCTGCGAGATTTATTCATTTATGGATGGATTCTCGGGCTATAATCAAATCAACATTCTCTCGGTAGACCAACCTAAAACCACATTTATTTGTCCCTGGGGTACTTTTTCTTATAGAAATCTCCCTTTCGGTTTAAAGAACACAGGGGCCACATTTCAACGTGTGATGGACTACACTTTCCACGACATCAAGCATATCGTGCAACCTTATCTGGACGATCTCCCTTCTCACTCCAAGCATCGGGTTGATCACCCCATGCATTTACGAGCCATTTTTCTCTGTTGTAGACATTATAACATTCAACTTAACCCACACAAATGTGTGTTTTGTGTTGGTTTTGGTTGACTCCTTGGTTTCATCATTTCGAAACAAGGAATTCGTATCGATCCTTTAAAAGTCCAGGCAATCATTGACTTGCCTGCGCCTTCCTCCCTCGTTTAGTTACAAAGAATCCAAGGGAAAACCAACTTCCTAAGGAGGTTCATCCCTAACTATGCTAAACTGGCTAAAGGATTTACTCGTTTACTCAAGAAATGGATTCCCTTCCATTGGGATGACACTGCACAGAAGGTGTTTGATGCCTTGAAAAATGTACTGGTTCGGGCATCTCTTTTATATCCCCCCAGCTATCAGCATGACTATGTCTTGTACCTTGTTGTTGCCATCTCTACTATAACTATGGCATTGGTCCAAGAAGACGATATGGGTACTGAAAATCCCATTTTTTATCTGGGTCAGAACCTCAATGACACCGAGATCTGGTATACTCATGTGGAAAAGTTAGATTTGGCAGTCATTTAAGTCATCCAGGTATTTCGCCATTACATCTTGCTTCACAAAAGTACAGTTGTTTCGGATTGAAACCCCAAGACATACATATTATCACATCAATTGCTGGGGGGGAAATAATCTAAGTGGATCGTTATTCTCCAATAGTTCGACCTGGAATTCATCAAATCCAAAATGAAGAAATCCTTAGTTTTTACCGAGCTAATGTGAGATCTCCCTTCCCTTTATGTTGAATCTACATCTAAAGATTCCATCCCAGATGAGTCGTTGTTTCTGATCTCATCATATGACCCATGGTATGGAGATTTTCTGATCTATCTCCAAACCCAGACTTTTCGACCTAATACCTCTCACTCAGAGTAGCGATGTATCTAGTACCAATCCCAAAATTATGTGATTATCGAAAACACCCTTTACCGTTGTGGTATCGATACGATTTTACGGAGGTGCCTCACTCTCGAGGAGGTCGATAAAGTCCTGAATGAATGCCACTGAGGGACATGTAGTAGACACTTATCTGGTTACGCCATCGCGCAAAATATCTTACGCGCCAGTTACTTTTGGCCCACCATTTTCCATGGTTGTATCCTCGCAGTCAAGAAATGTCATGCATGCCAGATCTATGATAAAAAATTGTGCACTCCGCCTGCTCCATTGCATCCCGTTGTCATCGTTGGTCCCTTTGCGAAATGGGGTATTGAGTTTATGACATGTATCTCTCATTCGGTCGGGGGGTGTGGCTATATAATTGTCATTATTGACTACTTTACTAACTGGGCCGAAGTGATGCCTACATTCAATAACACCGATGAAACAACTGCTTACTTTTTGCTCAAACACACGATTTCTAGGTTTGGTGTTCCGCAAGCAATAGTAATGGATCACAGGGAGCACTTTTAGAATCATATGATCACCAAATTATCTACCAAATTAGGACTTTCACATGAAAAATCCACGCCCTATTATCCTCGGGCTAACGAATAAGTTGAGGCGATTAACAAAGTTCTTAAGACTATGCTTCAATGTATGATAGGGGTCCACAAATCAGACTGGCACTTGCTTCTCTTTGCTACCTTGTGGGCATATCGAACCTTAGTTAAGACTGCTACTAGATTCACACCCTTCCAGTTGGTGTATGGTCTAGAAGCGATCCTCCCCATTGAATGTGTAATTACATCATTGAAACTAGCTATTGAACTTCTTCCTGCTACTTCTGCGGAGGATGAGTGTCTTTTACATCTAACTGGTTTGGATGAAGCGTGACGTGATGCCGTGTTAGCCAATGAAGCCCATAAAAGACGCATCAACGCGCAATATGAAAAAAGTGTCAAGGCTAGAGTCTTTTGGGAAGGAGATCTGGTTCTCTTATATGACCAAGAGGCCGACAATTTAGGTCGAGGAAAGTTCTAGCCTATGTGGTTGGGCCCATACATTATCAAGTGTGTCCTTATGAAAGGGGCTTATGAGTTAGTTGATCAGGGGCTCAGGACCAAGTGTCGTAAAATGGTCAAAAATGAAAGTGCTCAGAACTGATTGGAACCTGAATTACTAGATAGAGCTCATCTTCCTGATTCTGGCGTCGCAAACGGTTCGAAAAACGGTCACCGTATGAGAAAGTTATGCCAAAAACAAAATTTGCCCAATAACCCTTAGTTTTTGGAATTTAAAAAAAAAAAATTTAAAAAAAAATATTCCACGGAATATTCCTTGGAATATTTTAGAGAATATTCCTTTTGGCCAGCCAATCACAGATTGCCATGTGGCAGGCCCAGAGGGCGCCACGTGGCCCATGATGACGTCAGCAAGGTATGTGCACTTTATTAAAATTTTGGTTGAAGCGTGGTTTGAACCCACAACCTGCTAGAACCCAACGTAATGCCTTACCAACACACCACGGGAGCGGGACTTGAATGTGGTGGCAACCAAAGTTTATTTAAATTTTGAAACAATGGATGGGCGGAAAACGAAGGGGGCCAGCCCCCGCATACCATATGACCTCAGGCCCAGAACTGTGGGCTAAACCCCTAACCACTAGCACGGAATCCTATGCAAACAGCCAGCGCGAATTTTTGGTCACATGCATTTATTAAAACTGCAGTTAAGATGGCGGAGATTCTGGCAGGAGCGCCAAAATTGGCGGGCCCGCCATATTTGGCAGGCCTATCTGGCCGTAACTAAAGTTAACTGAAGTTTTTTTAGGCCAAGCTGGCAGTTGGGAGTAAATGGCCATAACTTTGGCTAGGAAAGTCCGTTTTGGACGAATTTTTATTTTATTTTGGGTCTCTTCGACCTTCTGAAGCCATTGGCACAGGTTTCACAGCCATCTGAGGTCATTTGCAGGTTTTTTTTTCTTCGTGGAAGTTCCAGGAGCCACCAGGGCCAAATCAGTTTGGGAGCTGCATTGGGAATTGTGCAGCCAGTGAATGTGGAACGAAGGTCATTCCTGAAGGTTTTCAGCATTCTGAATCCATTTATACAGCTCGTTTTTCCTTCTGAGGCATTCTTCTCACTGTTTAGCTTCAGGGAAGCTTTCAGGGCCACTAGGGCCATTTCAGTGATTGAGCTGTTTGGGGGCTCTGTTCATCTGTTTTTGGTGATTCAAAAGCCTATGTCTGCTATTTTCGACCTTCTGAGTCTAATGGCAGATGTTTCAGAACCAATTGAGGTCATGTTCACCTCGAAATTCTCCATGCAAGTTTAAAGGGCCACCAGCGCCAATTGGGGAAGGTACTGTAAAAAGGTACAAATTCACTGTTTAGTGTTTGGGAAAGAGCATGTTTGGCTAATTCCTATCTTCTGATTCTGTATTTACAGTCAGATTTTTTCTTTGAGACACCCATATTCTTGTATTAGCCTTTGTAGCAATTTTAATACAAGAGGACAAGCCTAGTTGGAGAGGCTTGGTCCAGCAGATGTAGCCCAGGAGGGGGTGAACTGCTTTATCATTTTGATGTCTTTATTTACTGAAGATGATATGGTAAACAAAACTGATATAAAGTATTAAACAACAAATAAATATAACTTGCATACACACATAATCACCTGTTCAGCTGCAGAAAGTTACTTGTCTTATTCCGCAAGACCTTAAACTTCAAGTATGTGTATGTCAAAGACTTCCAAGTGTTTACTTTGTTATTTCATTAGGAAGAGCCTGTAGAGGGCCAGGTAGCCTCTGGAACTCATCCTCTTTTTAGAGGTGACATGTCCGGTGAATGCCCCTACAGTCTATCTCTGTATAAGAAATAAGAAGTTTATACATTATTAGAGGTCATTTGGAGTGTCTAGCTCACAGTTGAAATTATTGGAAATGGATACCTTGCACCCTTAAACAAGTACATTCCATTTTCAGATCATTAGTAGACCTCGATGGAGTTCACTGGTGCAACCTAGAAATGGGTTATACCTCAAAAAATGCTATACTTGATCCCATGCGTAGTACACTGTGTACATACTATCTATAGGTGTGTTGAGTGTGTTTTTCAAAGTTTCCCATGGCTTATGTTGATTCTTTTTACTTTTGGATTGCAGATGTCGACCTCTCTCGAACTATATATTGGTTATGCTGATGGTGCTAGTCATAGTACTCGAAACCTATCCTCCGCAGTGTGGGCTATATTTGCTCCAAATGGTGAGCTAGTGAGTATGCAAGGGATTTGCATTGGTCACTCTACTAACAACATCGTTGAGTATAGCACAGTGGTTGAGCTACTATCTGATGCTATTTCACATGGTATCTGTCGTATAGTCATTAGGCTTGACTCACAGCTCGTAGTACTACAACTCGCTAATATCTATTCAGTGAGAAATCCCACCACCCTTCGCATGGTTTTGAGAGTGCGTCTTCTGGAAAGACATTTTGATTTCATATGATATGAACATATGTTTAGCCCAAGTATTGATGTATATATGCGAAAAGCAAATAACCCATGAAAAGCATTATACTTTGTGTATTTCCCCTTTCCGCATCATATTTCATATATTTCCCCTTCCCGCTCATATTTTATATATTTCCCCTTTTTCGCTCATATTTTCATATTAACACTAACCTATAGTATTAAACCCCTAAAAAACCCTTTTCCCGTATGTTATTAAGTCCCTTTATTAAATAACCCGAAACCCTTAGTTTTATTATAAAACTATATATTTAATAAAACATCGCATCGGCGGATCGCAAGCCTTTCAACATGAATGCACCCTCCCCACATTGCGATATGCAATTGCGATGGGCCCGGACCCGACGCAATATATATCACAACCCCTTGCCATATCACATCTGCCCCTCATCGTAAGTCCCGACTGAAGCAATAATCCTCCGCCATTGCGATCTCCGATTGTGATGGGAACCCAGACCCGACGCAGTATTAACCATGTTTTATTCCACGTCGCGTCTGGCCCCTATCGCATTTCTTTGCAATGGACCTTTCCTTCGCTAAACTGCGATTGCGATATGCAATGGGAGCCCGGACCCGACGCCATTTATTTGCCCACATTCATATTATTTCAAGTCCGCCATATGTGTTTTGCAAAAGTTTTCTTTGTTAAACTGTTTTTATGTTTTAAACAAAGAATCAACCTAAACCTTTGTTTAAACATAAAACCCCGCTAATCTCAGTCTTTAACCCATAATAAAGCGCCATACCGCCATAATAGCTCCATATTGCTCCTTCGCTCCACCACCGTCCGATCTAATGCTTTCAAATCCAACGGCCCTCGACAATTTTGGGTTGGCTCTCTGTACGAGCGTTAACCACCCGAAATGCGGTATTCCATTGACCTCCCTTTGCTACATGTCAGGCTTAGATTATTTCGGGTGACCCCCTCCCAAAACCGCCCACGCCTTATAAGCGGTGCGATGAAAACCAAAATCGCCTCCCACATAACGACAAAATAGCCACTGTTCATTTTGCGCCATAATTTAAATAGAAGACTGTTCTTCCGTTTAAACGCAAAAATTACCATTTTCCTTTGTTTTGTCTGTTTTCGCAATAAACCCTCCATAAGCCTCTGCGACCAATAAAGCCATTGTTTTACTTTTCGATTCACTCTGGACTCCTTCCAATATCCTCTCAAGCTCAATAAAACCATTGATGTCCTCCTCTGTCACCTAGGTTTTCTTAACAATTTATGTGTTTTGTAGGTAAAGACTTTTGTTCCGGGCTTACAAAGAAAAAACCTGCATACAGTTTGAAGACAAATCTAAAGGGATTTACTGTTGAAAAACACAGTAAAAACTTGAAATGCACAGTAAAGGAAAGAAGGAACACAGTCAAGGTTTTTTTTGTTGAATTAAGCGTCGGACCTTCTATTCAAATAGATAATAAAAACATATTACAAAATGTACAAATGAGCTGTGGGCCACATATAGCCTTGGAAACCGAGCCTAAGGCCCAGGGTCCACAAAACAAGACGTCGAAACTGCAAAAGTTAATCGAACTCCAAGACCATTCGATCTATCATCAGAGATCTAAAGGTCAAGAACAATATCGGAACACTAACAAGCACACCCTTTAATTCTTGAATCGGACCTGATAAGCATTTAAAGACCGCACTATAAAAATTTCGGGTCCGTTTGGGCTGATAACCCTTGCGCATGTAGTCAGCCCAAAATCCACCGGATGCAAGCGATCCACGCCAGGTTGAGTAACTTGTTTGATGTTTAACACTGCTTTCGGACCTGAAGCCTAATAAAGCTACCGTTAAAGTTGATTTTAGGTCCGTTTGGCTTGGTAACCACCTTGCTATTTGCCACACGGAATTGATAAGATTGCTGCTATTTCTCCTATCTGCTCGCACTTTAACCAAGCTCCCTGAATAGCTAATGAAAAGGCGATCTATAGTATAATTCAAATTCATGTAAATACTTGTGTTGTCTATTGAAACCTGCTTGAGAACCTTGGGTTTGTAGAGTTCTGGGCACATATTCCGGCCTAAGGACCGGACATTCTTTTCGTATATATCCCTGAACTGCTGCTTCATGTGGACTAAAATTCAACTGTTTCCAGAAGTCTACAACCTGCTAGTATCCCTTGCTTTGATAGAGCTCCCAGTCCGCATTCGCCTATCTAAGACACTCTTCCCTCAATCTACCCTGGGGGGTCTCTATCCATTTATATTTATTGTTGCTTTTAGCATAAAGTACGCCTTCATTAGCTAAGATGTCCGCTAATTTGTTGGTTGTTCGGCGCACATGAGTGAAACTCAGGGTTCTCATGTTCTGTAGGTGGGATTGAATCCTTTGATAGACTTGCAGAAGCCTCCAATGTCTCAAAACTTTTTTTGGAGCTGAGCCATAGCAAAATTTTCTTGACCGAATTGATAATCAATTCGGAATCAGCTTCAATTATAATATTATGAAGATTTGAGTACCTCAGGATTTCTAATCATTGCTCAAGGGCCATGAGCTCTGCCATATTGTTTGTGGCTTTCCCCAAATTACTATGAAAGATGATTTCTATACAACCCTTTTCATCCCTTATCACTCCTCCATAACCAGCCATGCCCGGGTTTCCTTTTGAGGCCCCATCTATATTGCATTTCATAAAACCTTGAGGGGGAGGTTGCCAAAAATCCTTATCAGCAATTATATGATTTGCATTTTTGTTTTTTCCCTGTGGGATAAGCCCCTGCATACCCAACTGTAGTAGTATCTGCACATCAGTATCTTTAGGGTGATCCTTAGGGGGGTTTTTAATGAGGGTTCCCACAGTCTCATTGAGCTATCTTAAAATCTGTGCCATGATGCTCTAGGAAGAACCTTTCTTGTTTTTGAATATTTTGTTGTTGTGTTCTTTCCAGACATCCCAGATTAGAAAGATTGGAGCTAAAGCCCAAGCTTTGTTGACTGTTTCATTATCAGAGAAATTTTTCCTCCACTTCTTTAAGGTGCTGGTAATGCTACCCATGTCCCTATCTGTTTGTTTGAATATTGGAGCTATCCAATTCCATAATGTGGATGTGAATGGGCAGAGGTTGAGAAGGTGATCCATAGTTTCTTCTTGTAATTCACATAGCTGGCATTTAGATGGACCAGATACCCCTCTTTTTCTAAGGTTTTCCCAGGTCATAATTTTTTTATGCTGCACTAACCACATGAAAAGTTTGATTTTCATCTAGCTTTGGTTCTGCCATAGGTCCTTCCATACCCAATCAAGGTTTGGAAAGTTAAGTGCAAGGGCTATGCGCTTGGCCTCTTTGAGGTTAAAGGTGCCTTCGTTGTTATTTCCCCATCTCAGCTGGTCTGAATCTGCTGATGTCAGAATCTTTCTCTGTTCTAGGATGGTTATTAGAGCTTCTGCCTATGCCTTTAAGGGGGAGTTATCACTGTATACCAGGTTCTTCCATATCCTCCATTTTCCTTCGCTTTTTTCCTGATCCCAGAAGTCATTTACTCTGAGTAACCTTTTGTTGTCAGTATCGTTCTTAAGATTTGCAAATTCTTCTCTTAAAAATTTAGGTTCTTATTTCCACTTATCCTCCCAAAACCAAGCAAGGTTTCCATCTCTAATTTCCCAGAAACTATGTTTCTGAACAATGGCTCTATTCTCCCAAGCTTTGTTCCAAATGTGGGAGCCTTTGATGATCCTAGACATTCTAATGTGATCCCTGTCTTGCCAATTGTTTGCATATTTCTGTTTCCAAATTTGGGCCCAAGGGGAAGCTGAATCTTTTAGCCATCTCCACCATAGTTTTGCCCCCAAAACTTTGTTTAGCACTTCAGGATCATCCAGTCCCAAACCTCCATGTGTCTTAGGTTTATAAATTTTTTCCCAGGCTACCAAGGCCCATTTTTTTTTCTCTTCCCCTTTGCCCAAAGAAAATCTCTTTGGATATTTCTGCATAGTTGCATGACTCCTTTAGGAGCTGGAAGGGTTGAAAACATAAAGATGGGGACAATTTGTAGGACAACTTTTGTGAGCACTAGTCGTCCTGCTAAGTTCAAAGACCTACTTGTCCATTTCCGTATTTTTTCTTGTAGCTTATTAATCACAGGCTCCCAAACTGTCTTGCTCAGAGGTTTGTTTGTTAGCGGTACTCCCAAATATTTAGAGGGTAGCATATCTCTTTGAAAGCCTAGAATTATGGATATATTTCTCTGAATAGCAATGTCAGTGTTAAAAAAGAAAATCTTTGATTTGGTAAGGCTTACCTCTTTTCTCGAAGCCATTGCAAAGTCTTTCAAGATTTGTTTGTAGGCTAGAGCTTCCCTGACCATAGGAGTATCCTGTAGCATAGTGTTGTCCACAAATTGTTGATGGGTCAAAGCATCTCTGTTCATGGTGAGTTTGAGACCCTGGATTTTGCCTTCTGCTTTGGCAGATTTGATAGCTTTGCCTAGCCCTTCCATCATGAGAATAAATAGGAAGGGTGAGAGAGGATCTCCTTGTCTGAGACCTCTCATAGGATTAAAGGGCTTGGATGGTGAACCATTTAACAAGATTGAAAACCTAGAGGTAGTTACAAGGGCCATTACCCATCTTACCCAGTCATGGTCAAAGCCATATGCTATAAGAACTCTCCTTATGTAAGCCCAACTTAGCTTATCATAAGCCTTTTCTAGTTCAAGTTGCATAATCATTCGTGCCTGCCTATTGCTCTTAGGTGAGTGAACCACCTCGTGTGCTTGAATGATATTGTTGAGAATTTGTTTGCCTTCCACATACCCAGTTTGTTCCTTAGATACGAGAGTTGGAAGAAGGGGCTTAAGCTTGTTGGCAATTATTTTGTACACCACATTGCATAATGCTATTGGTCTGAATCTGTCTGGTGTCATAGCATTATCTTGTTTTGGAATTAAGGATATGAAAGAGGTATTGAGCGCCTTCAAAACAATTCTATTTTTCCTAGAGTCCTCCACCACATCGAGGATATCCTGCTTGACTATTCCCCAACATGCTTTAAATAAGTCAACATTAAAACCATTCAGACCTGGCACCTTCCCATTTTGCATTTCTTTGATGACTTCACTGACCTCCTCTTCATTCACAGGCTTGTTTAGATTATAATTGTCTTCTCTTGTCACAAGCTTAGGAATGTGCTTTGTAAAGTCATTGATGAATTGTGATATGTCTAAGAGAGGTTCCTCTGCTATGCCTTGGAAATGTTGAACCAGCACAAATTCTATTTCTTTGTGGGTATTGAGTTGATTTCCTTGAGAATCTTTGATTTTTGAGATCCTGTTATGAGACCTGTGATCCATGGTAGATTTGTGAAAAAACCTTGTGTTCCTTTCTCCTTCTTTTAACCATTGTACCCTTGATTTCTATTTCCAGAATATTTCCTCTTGTTTTCATAATTCTTCCCATTCCTGTTGATGGTAGTCAGCTTATTCCTTTCTTCCCTCGTTGAAGCCATATGTAATGAGGATTTGGTTAATTTCAAGTAGCTTCTGTTCAACAACTTTTTTGGCTTCAAAAATGTCGCCAAACTCATTCTTATTCAAATCTTTAAGCCTGATTTTGATATCTTTCAATATTTTATGTAGGAGGAACATTTTAGTGCCCTGAACTTGCATATCCTCTGTCCACCATTTTTCAATATTGCTGATAAAGTCTAGATCGGTGAGCCAAATTTTTTCAAACCTAAAAGGTTTGTTTCTTGGAGTTCCTATAAAGGATGCTTCAAGTTGAACAGGCCAATGATCCGAGCCACCAAAAGGGAGTATCATCGCTGACAAGTCAAGGCTTGTAAGGATAGGTCCTCCGAGATAATAAATTTGTTTAGTTTTGAGGCCACTTGTGACTCTCCTCCCCTTTTGTTATTCCAGGTAAAGATGCCATTACTTGTCTCTGTGTCTACTAGCCTCATATTGTTTATCAAATTCTGAAATGCTATGGATTCTCTGCCTAGTGATCTGGTTCCACCTTTTCTTTTCTTTTTTCTGACAGAGACCTGATCATGTTAATGTCCCCTCCCAAAATCCAGGGGATGCCCGAATATTTGTCTCTTAGATCCTCCAGTGAAGTAAGAAGCCTAAGTTTGTCTTCAGGCTTCTGTGGACCATAAACATTTGTGATTAAATAAACTTCCTTGTCCCCCAAAGGTTGAATAACCATTGATAAGTAGTTCCTAGATGCTTCAGCATCTAGGATTCCTAGTTTCTGAGGGTTCCAAAGTGTGAGAATTCCTCTTGCTGTTTTGTCTGCTTTAACTTATAGATATTCATATTTAATCAGCCATTTGCTGTGTATTTCTCTTATTTTTTCTACTGAACATTTTGTTTCCTGGATAAAAATTATATCTGGTTTTTCTTCTTTCATTCTATTGCTAAGATTCCTTTGTTTCCTTTTACTCCCTAGACCCCTAATATTCCATGTTGTGAGCTTCATCAAGAAAGATTTGTAAATGAGTAACTAGCTAGGCCTTTCATCTTAACTGAATCGATCATGAGTTTTCCACACTCTATCAGCAACTCATTCTGTTTTTTCCTACCTCTTTTCTTGCCTGGGTTCCTAGGAGCTAGTCCCGATGTTGCCTTCATTGTTTTCACCCCTTCATTGTCCTGACTATTATGGTTTCTTTTGACTCCCGAACCTTTTGCCTGAGTTATCCATAGGAACAACTATTGCACTCTATTGAACTCCTCTTGTGGTAGCAAATCCATTCCTTTGGTGGTTCCCTGCTCCAGGAACTTTTCCAGATCTAGATGCTCCCTATCAAGAATATCCTGCAGTTCATGATCCTCTGTTCCCACCTCGCTCGGGGTCATCTCTTGGTCCCTATCAAGTTCCATAGTGTTCAGCAGATCCTCCTTTTGTTGGTTGTTGTCATGTGTGTCCTCCATACTCTCTTCCTTTTCCTTCTCCACAGGGCTATCCTCCAGAGTCTGATTTGCTTTATTGTGCTCCTCTTCTTCTTCTAGTACCTTGTACCTATTCTGACTTAGCTGCTTTTCCTCGTTGATTTTCTTTTGGTACTTTCTCCCTCCTTTACCTCTGTTTCCCACTTTGTTAAAGCTTTCAGTTTCTTTCCTGAGGTAGCTTTAGTTCTGCTTTCCATTTTGTTTAAGGGGAAATCCCTGAATAGATGCCCATGTTCATGGCATTTGCGGCATATGAAAGGAACATGCTCATAGTCCACCGCTTGTACCCATTCTTCATCAAAAACTTCTAGAATTACTTCATCCGGTAGAGCTCCAGAGAGGTCCATCTCTATGCATATATGAGCAAAGGAGGTATACTTTCCCCGCCTAGTGGCCTCTAGTATTTTTACAGAATTCCCTAGTTTGTTTCCTATTGCTTTTAATGATTCTGGCTGCCAATAATCTAGTGGTAAGGAGTAGAGCCTTACCCAAACTGGGACCGAAGTGAATGTCTCGTGCTTGGGTACAAAATTCATCACCCAAGGCCGCATATAGAGGCCTGCAGCAGCATACAGATAGGGCCCTCCTTCAAACACCATGCCTTTATCCTCAATGTTAGTAAAAACTACAGTGAAGAAACCCTTTGATCCAAGGTGCAGATCTATATCCCCCTTAGGTTTCCAATGATTCTTTATCCATGCCTGTAAATCGTTCTCCATTGGCCATAACCCCATGAATTTACAAATGACTGCGTAAGTCGCCATGTTTTCCGTATGCGCCTGTAGCACTGGATCACTTAACACCACTCTGGGTGTGATGGTTGCCCTAGGCTTACACGGTCTAGTTCAATTTCTGGTGTCCGCATTCTAATTTTCTCCTTCTATTTGCTTTTCTCTTCTGATCTCTTCTTTCGTATTTTCCTGCCCCTGTGTACCTCTGTTGTCCTGTTTCCCTCCTCCTAAAACCCTGGTTTCAACCTCCAGAGGTTTCTTGAATTGATTAGAGACTGCCTGACTATAGGAGGGAGTGGAACTCCCCCCCTCTCGCCTCTCCATGGTGCCCAACACTGAACTTCTGCTGCAAACCCTAGCTCTCTCCACTGGAAATCTCTCAGGAACACAGTAAAGGTTAATCAGCAGGGTCAAATGATTTTTACAGAGTTTAAAGAGTATCAGAGAAAAGATCAAATGAAGAAATCAACCAAGCGTAAAGGATTCAAACAGTCAAGCAGCTTAAAGGGGCAAAATATCAAACAACAAATCCAACACAACTTGAATAAAAGGGACAGCAAGAAGCAGTTCAATAGCTGCCCCTATCTTCTTGTATGAAGATCTTTCCTTTCCTAGAATAAATCTTAATCAGTTTTAGGATATTTTCCTAGTTTCATTATTGTATAAATAACTCTCTTCTCGAGTTGTTATGGGTTCGAAGTTCAAGGTTCATAGTTCATTGCTTGTTAAGTTGTGACTGTTTATTCTATTTTGAACCTGGAAGCCACCTTTGAAGGAAGCTTTTGTAGACACTTGATGTACTCAATCTTTCTAGAACCTTAATACAAAGCAGAGGATTTTGAATTTGGTTTTACACAGTTTGTGTTATCCTGTAAGTTTTTCCAGTTATCAATCATTATGTTTTTCTTCATATGCTTATGACTTATAGAGATATCTAGGTAGGAATAATTGTGTCTCAATTTATTCCTATAAGCTCCTGAAGTGATCATCTATTAAGAGAATGGATTAATGAACTGTCTGTTTAGCTAATCCCCTCTAATCAATAAATCATCAGCATCTTATGTAAGATTAAGTATACTGCCTTGAACCTTTGGAACATAGTTTAGAAGGTTTTCCTACTTATGATTGTTCTGTTTTACAGTATGGAAACTGTGATAATCATATTATTTGCTGTCTTCTTCTCACCACTATTTTTGATCTATATCATTGTGTAAAGCTTTATAGCAGCCCTTTGCTGAGATATTAATATAACCCAAAGGATTAAGTATTTCAATTCTACATCTGTCTTCATTCATTGGTCTTCCAAAACTAAAACCAAAAACCCCAAAACAATTATTTTAGATGCTCTGGCATTGGTAGCTGACCTATTACTATCTCAGAGGTACAACATTAGACTGGCGCCGCTGCTGGGGATTCGAATTTCATTTAAGTTTCCCTTGGGACAACGATATTCATTCATTCTTTTCCTTTAAAGGTGATTAAAGGGTTAGAAAGGTTAAAATCATTCACCTAGGCAACTCCAGACTCCCAAGCTGGCACCTTTTAAACATACCAGATCTCGTTCAGAAGCTGACATAGTTAGTCCTCTGTCAGATCTTGAAAGGCTTCTGAGAAAAGCTAGTTCTAAAAGGGGACACCAACCATCTTCTTCTTCCTCTTCAGTCCTACAGTCTGAAGAATTAGAATCATTTGACCCCTATAGTAATATCACATCTAATCCTGATTACTCCCGTTTATCACCTAGGGTTGTTGAACTTCTAGGTAAAGGAGTTGATTTTAAGTCAGCATACCTTATTCATTCATTAGAATCTCATCCAATACCCACACTACCACCAGGATCACCAAAAACTGAATCTGATTTGGGTGTTAATCTACCAGAATATAAACCCACATATTTCATATCCCCTACCACCTATCATTTTCCTTCCATTTTTTACCGACCTGAAGCTTCTTCTTCTGAAGGTATTAAGACTCCTTTGAAGTCTTTCAGGAGATATCTTCCTTTACCTCCAACTAGTTCATCAACCCCTAATTCACCATCTTCTTCCTCTACTTCTTATTCATCTTCTACATCCACACAAGCACCTCATACACCACCTGTTGTCATGGCTTTTCGACCTATTGTACATGCTAGATATGCTACTTTAGTCTTACCTAATAACCTTGATGCATTCCCAGCTGGATACTTAAAATACCTTCCCAAGTACAATGGAGAAACTGGTCCCTCAGCTGAGGACCATCTTCAAGCTTTCCTAGATTTTGCAGACAACATGAATATTGAACAAGAAAACGTTTATATGAGATTGTTTGTGCAGTCACTTGAAGGAAATGTGAGGATTTGGTTTAGGCAGTTACCAATAGCTACCATTAGAAATTGGGAAGAGCTTACAACCATATTTAAAAATCAATGGGGTGTGAAAAAGGATCCTCTTTACTTCCTCACAGAATTTGAAGAGCTTAAAAGGAACTTCGGTGAACTAGTATCAGATTTTATCAAAAGATTCAACAAACTCTATCACAAAATGCCTGCTAATTGTAAGCCCCCTGTAGCAGCAGCTAAGTCTAGATTTTCTAAAGCTTTTGATGATGACTTTGTTGTTATGCTACGAGAGAGAACTTCAAGAACTCTTGAAGATATGCAAACAAACGCTATAGAAGTAGAAGCAAATAGGGCAGCCTCAACTTCTTTAAAACTTAAGGAAGAAAAGGCCCAAATAAAACTCAAATCTATTCAAGAAGCCTCTAGTTCCTCTAAGACTAAATCAGAAGACTCAAAAATAGATGAAATAACATCTCTTCTTAGAAACCTATCAGATAGGATTTCAAAGATTGAGACCTAACCTAGGACAATACAACAAATAGTTACTAGACCCCAAAACCAAAATCAAGGTCAGCATAAAAGAAATCCACCACTACAAATTCTTCAGAGAGCTAGCAATGATCAACAGATTCCTACTCCTCTGTTGATAGATGATCAACAACCTGATGATAATACTATGACAATTACTAAAGATATTAATAGTCTGGATTCTTCTTCCAATCAAACAGCCATCATTCCTCTCTCACAACAAAATCAGGTTCAAGAAGATTAGGGAGCTTCACAAGTCTCTAAATATCACGCTTTCTGTGGATTTTTAATTGCAGAGTTAAATAAGAGGTATGATCTTAGGCCTAGGCCCGGTCCTGGGAGACATCCAAAGGAAACTCCAATAATTGAATCACGTACCAAAACTGCTGAAGCTCAATTAACTCTTATTCAACCCTTAGATCAGTCAATTGATACTACCCAAACTGGTAAAAACATTTTGACTGCATTTAATGTTGAAAAAGAATTAGAGAGGGTTAAGATCCCAATTCCACTGTCAGAACTTTCTAAAAACCCTGGTTACAAAATCCAAGTCACAAAATGGATACAAAATACCTTGGTTGATGCTGAAGGTGATGTCATAAGTTTGCAAGATGAAAAACCAACAGTAGTTTTTGGCCCTAGTTCAGACATGATAGATGAGATAGTGCCTCCTTTCTATGTAACTCTTAAAACAAATGATTCCATGTTGTATAATTGTATGCTTGATTCAGGAGCATCACACAACCTTATGCCAAAATCTGTCATGGACCATTTGAAACTCGACATAACTAAATCCTACCATGACCTGTACACCTTTGATTCTAAAAGGGTGCCCTGTTTGGGATTGGTCAAGGATCAAGTGGTTACTCTTGCCCAAATTCCAGTGAAAAGTGTAGTACTTGATATTGTTGTTACAGATATCCCTCCCAAGTTTGGAATGTTCCTTTCTAGGTCTTGCTGTGCCAAATTAGGGGGAACTCTACAGATGGATATGTCATATGCTACTATTCCTGTTTATGGAGGAGAGCAATTAAGATTGTATAGAGAGGTAAGGTTTTTACATACTGTTTGTAAGACTGACCAGCCAAGGAACCATCCAATTTATGCAATAGATCAAGACTTTGGTTGTTTTCAACTCACTTCAAACCAACATAAAACTGAAGTCAAAATTGAAGAGGTAGTTGAAAGTCCTGAACCAAACCAAACTGATATTTGGAAACTGTTCTTTGATGGCTCTTGCACGAAAGATGGGGCAGGAGATGGAGTAGTTTTAATTTCACCCAAAAAAGAAAATATAACCCAATCTTGTAAATTAGACTTCGAAGTTACAAATAATGTGGCTGAATATGAAGCTTTCCTTTTAGGATTACAATTAGCCAAAAGCTTAAAAGTTCAAAACTTAAGTGTCTTTACTGATTCAGAACTTATTGTTAAGTAAGTAAGAAATGCTTGCCAGACCAAGCACCCTAGACTTAGGTCCTACCAAAATGAAGTATGGGATTCAGTTGAAAACTTCTTTGATGCTTTTAATTTGACTCATATTCCCAGAGATCAAAATATTCATGCAGATGCCTTAGCTGTCTCTGCTAGCTCTTTTAAAATTCCTGATCATATTGATGTACTCTATCAGATACAAGTCAAATATAGGCCATCTATCCCAGATAATTTAAAACATTAGCAAATATTCGAAGATGATGAACATTTGAAATCATTTATGCAGGTAATAGATGATTTTTCATTTCTACAAATTGATGAAGATAGAACTGAAATAAATGAAAATGCAGATGGAAATGATACTTCAGATTTTAAAACCCAAATTGCTAATCATGACATTATTCAATTATCTAATAATTTCATTCCAAAAGGACTCATTCCTTTAGAGAAATTGTTTGATCAAAATGATGTCCTCCAAAACCCTCAGTCCATTTCTTCAGAAGATGACATAGAAGAGATTAACATTGGAGCTGATGAAGATATCAAAAAAATCAAAATATGTGCATCTCTAGACCTTGAGATCAAAGCTCAATATCTTAAGTTACTACAAAATTATAAGGATGTTTTTTCTTGGACTTATGCTGATCTAAAGACCTATGATACTTCATTAATACAACATAAGATTCCTTTGAAGCCAGAAGCAAAACCTTATCAATAGAAACTTAGAAGGATAAATCTAGCCCTTCTACCAACTGTAGAAAGGGAAATTAAGAAAATGCTAGATGCTCAGATCATCCTCCCTCTTAGATATTCTAATTGGGTTGCAAATCTAGTTCATGTTAGAAAGAAAAATGGAGAAATAAGACTCTGTGTGGATTTTAGAAATTTGAATAAGGCATCATTAAAAGATAATTATCCTTTGCCCAAAATGGATCAGTTACTTCAAATGGTTTCAGGAGCATAAAGACTTTCTATGCTTGATGGTTTTTCAGGTTACAATCAGGTGAATGTTGATACAGTAGACAGAGAAAAGACAACCTTTACTACACCCTGGGGTACATTCATGTATGCTAGGATGCCATTTGGCTTAACCAATGCTGGAGCAACATTTCAGAGAGCTATGGACATAGCTTTTATGGGTCAGGTAAATAAATTTGTGGTTATTTATCTTGATGACATAACTGTTTTTTCTAAATCTGATCAGAAACATCTAAAGCACTTGATGAAGGTTTTTGACAGGTGTAGAAAATTTGGAATATCATTGAACCCTGTTTGCTGTCAAAGAAGGAAAACTGTTGGGCCATATAATTTCAAAGGAGGGAGTAGTAATTGACCCCAAACAAGTATCTGCCATTGAAACATTGACCTTACCTAGAAACAAGAAGGAGATTCAAGCTTTTCTAGGCAAGATTAATTTTCTAAGGAGGTTTATTCCAAATTATGCAGAGATTGTAAAAGATATAACTGAAATGCTCCAAAAGAACCATGAAGTCAGATGGACTCCCTCTTCTAGGCATGCATTTGAACAAATAAAAAAGGCTATCTCTGAAGCTCCCACCTTGGCAGCCCTGATTATACTAAGCCATTTAGTATTTTCTCTTTTTCCTCTGAAATAACCCTTGCTGATGTTCTATCACAGAAAGATGAAGATTCCCATGACCAACCCATAGCCTTTTTCAGCAAGGTTATGAGAGATGCTGAGCTTAAGTATGACATCATTGAGAAGCAAGCCTATGCCCTCATTCAAGCCCTGAAATCATTCAGAATGTATGTCTTACATTCACCTATTACTGCTTATGTCCCTAATAGTGCTGTGAAAATTGTCCTAACCCAACTAGACACTGATGGGAAAAGAGGTAGATGGATCACTCAAATTCTAGAGTTTGATCTAACTATCAAGACTACCAAGCTAGTAAAAGGTCAAGGATTAGCCAAGCTTCTAGCTGAATCCAACTGCAAAGTACTTGGAATCAATTCTATTTTAGAAATACAAGGGAAGAATACACAAGAACCTTCCCTTCATCCTAAAGGGGAGAATCCACAAGAACCTCTACCTTCAGAGTAGATTAGTCCTATACACATTGATGAAAAATTCTTGTTGTCAAACTGGTATCAAGATATTGTAAATTTCTTGATCCATTTTGAGTGTCCAGCATCATTCTCCAAAACCCAGTGTAAAACTCTTAAGTTAAAATCAGTCAAGTACTGCATTATAAATGCAAATTTATACTAGAAAGATCCACTGAATATTTTGTTATTATGTTTAACAGAATTAGAAACTGAAGGAATCATTGATCAGTTTCATACAGGATTTTGTGGGGGACATTATGCTTGGAGAGCAACAGCATACAAGATTCTGAGGGGAGGATTTTATTGGTCCACATTGTTCTTACAAGTAGGGGAAAAGGTCAGAGGTTGTGTTCCTTGTCAAATGTTTGCTGGTAAACAAAAATTAGTAGCTCTTCCACTCGTTCCATCAATAGTTTCAGCACCTTTTTCTCAATGGGGATTAGATTTTGTTGGAGAGATTCACCCCACTTCAAGTAATCAGCATAGATGGATCCTCACTGCAACATACTACTTTATTAAATGAGTGGAAGCAATTCCAATCAGAAATGCTATTGATTCGGTAGTAATTAAGTTTATTGAGGAGAATATTTTATCTAGATTTGGTTGCCCAACTCAAATTGTCACTGATAATGCAACATATTTTTCTAGTGTTAAAATGATTTACTTTTGCCAGAAATATCAGATTCTGTTACATCATTCAACTCCATACTACCCTCAAGGTAATGGCCTTGTAGAATCATCAAACAAAAGTTTGGTAAAGGTAATAAAAAAGACTCTAGCTGATCATAAGAAGAGCTGGGATTCACATTTGATTTATGCAGTATGGGCAAACAGAATTACTCCAAAGAGATCAACTAGCAAATCTCCATTTCAGTTAGTCTATGGGAAAGATGCAATTTTCCCTACCAATTTGGCCTTCCCTGTTTTAAAATTCCTGCAGGATTCAACAGATGAACTTGATGATTTTTCAAGAAGAATAAATCAGATTATTGAACTTAATGAAAACAGAGATGAAGTTCAATACAAATTGAATAAATATCAGAATAAGATGAAGACCCTGTTTGACAGAAGAGCCAGGGAAAGGGACTTTAAGGAAGGTGATCTAGTTCTAAGATGGGATGCCAGGAGAGAAGAGAAAGGAAAGCATGGAAAATTTGACAATCTATGGTTTGGACCTTTAGCAATTGTTGAAGTCAAGGGTAACAACACTTTTGTGCTGCAGAATCTTGAGGGGCTATATTCCACTTATCCTGTAAATGGAAGGTTTCTCAAACATTACATTCAATACTAAGAAGTTGAAATAGTTTTCATTGTAAATACTCTGGTTTTATTTTACCTTTCAAGATGTCAGTGTGATTTTTCTTACAGCAAGGACTCCATAGCTCGAGGAGAAGGCACATGGATCTGCAGGTTCTCTGCATTCTACAGGAGAAAGCAGTCCCCAGATGGAGCCAATGTTGTAGCATTTTTTGGTTTTGATAAGGTCGAATGAAATAGTAAAAAAATAAAAAATATTTTGAAAAAATGCTAAGTTAGGATATGGACATAACAATAGTAAATAAAATGTTTTTGAAAAAAAATCTTGATGATGATGTCCATATCAAAGAAAATGTTAGGTTAGATGTCCTAAAAAATAAAGACAAAAAGAAAATGTTAGGTTAGAAAGAAAAGAAAACAAATAAACTCTAAAAGTGAGCAAGTCTAAATGCCACTACTATTTTTCTGCAAAATAATGGTTGTGTGCAGCTTGTCATAAATGCCACAACCCATGACAGTCAAACTGTTTAATCTTGACTGCTTCATGCTTTAAATTTGATGTTATAGTTAGAGAATAAAGATCTGGCCAAACTGTTTAATCTTGGCAGATCAGTAGTTAGGTAGAGAATAATAAGGTGCTCATTAGTTTAATTTGAGCCCTTGGATGTTATAAGGTTAGAATTAGATAGTTTTCTTTTGTAAAATAAAAAGAAAGGAAAAGGGTTTGCTAGCTTAAATGCACCCATTAAGTGAAGAAAAATGATAGGATAAGCAAAGGGTAAGTAGAAGAAAGGTTGTAGAAGTTTGATTATTGATTGGACAAAATGTACATTTATCATGTTTCTATGTCCATGAGGCAATTATAAAAAGGAAATGAAGGTCTACAAGATCAATTAATTAACTTCCCATTCATCTCCATTCATCCTTATATTCACTAATTTCCCCTTCCCATCTTCATACATTCATATTCATTCATTTTCCATAAAAAACCCTTTTCCTAAGGTCAAAATCTCTTTTGCCTAGAAAAAGTGAAAACCCCATGTAAAATCCCCTTTTACCCAAAAAACCCACAAAGTGATGTTTAGCCTAAGTATTGATGTATATATGCGAAAAGCAAATAACCCATGAAAAGCATTATACTTAGTGTATTTCCCCTTTCCGCATCATATTTCATATATTTCCCCTTTCCTCTCATATTTCATATATTTTCCCTTTTTCGCTCATATTTTCATAGTAACACTAACCTATAGTATTAAACCCCTAAAAAACCCTTTTCCCGTATATTATTAAGTCCCTTTATTAAATAACCCGAAACCCTTAGTTTTATTATAAAACTATATATTTAATAAAACATTGCATCGGCGGATCGCAAGCCTTTCAACATGAATGCACCCTCCCCGCATTGCGATATGCGATTGTGATGGGCCCGGACCCGATGCAATATATATCACAACCCATTGCCATATCACATCTGCCCCTCATCGCAAGTCCCGACTGAAGCAATAATCCTCCGCCATTACGATCTCCGATTGCGATGGGAACGCAGAGCCAACGCAGTATTAACCATGTTTTATTCTACGTGTCCGACCCCTATCACATTTCTTTCCGATGGACCTTTCCTCCGCTAAACTGTGATTACAATATGCGATGGGAGCCCCAACCCGACACCATTTATCTGCCCGCATTCATATTATTTCAAGTCCGCCATATGTGTTTTGCAAAGGTTTTCTTTGTTAAACAGTTTTTATGTTTTAAACAAAGAATCAACCTAAACCTTTGTTTAAACATAAAACCCCGCTAATCTTAGTGTTTAACCCATAATAAAGCGCCATAATAGCTCCATACTGCTCCTTCGCTCCACCACCGTCCGATCTAATGCATTCAAATCCAATGGACCTTGGCAATTTTGGGTTGGCTCTCTGTACGAGCGTTACCCACCCGAAAAGCGGTATTCCATTGACCTCCCTTTGCTACGTGTCAGACTCAGATTATTTCGGGTGACCCCATCCCAAAACTGCCCACGCCTTATAAGTGGTGTGATGAAAACCAAAACCACCTCCCGCATAATGACAAAATAGCCACTGTTCATTTTGTGCCATAATTTAAATAGAAGACTGTTCTTCCATTTAAACGCAAAAATTACCATTTTCCTTTGTTTTGCCTGTTTTCGCAGTAAACCCTCCATAAGCCTCTGTGAGTAATAAAGCCATTGTTTTACCTTCCGATACGCTCTGGACTCCTTCCAATATCCTCTCAAGATCAATAAAACCATTGATGTCCTCCTCTGTCACCTAGGTTTTCTTAACAATTTATGTGTTTTGCAGGTAAAGACTTCTGTTCCAGGCTTACAAAGAAAAAGCCTGCATACAGTTTGAAGACAAATCTAAAGGGATTTACTGTTGAAAAACACAGTAAAAACCTGAAATGCACAGTAAAGGAAAAAAGGAACACAGTAAAGGTTAATCAACAGGGTCAAATGATTTTCACAGAGTTTAAAGAGTATCAGATGAAAGATCAAATGAAGAAATCAACCAAGTGTAAAGGATTCAAATAGTCAAGCAGCTTAAAGGGGCAAAATATCAAACAACAAAGCCAGCACAACTTGAATAAAAGGGACAACAAGAAGCAGTTCAATAGCTGCCCCTATCTTCTTGTATGAAGATCTTTCCTTTCCTAGAATAAATCTTAATCAATTTTAGGATATTTTCCTAGTTTCATTATTGTATAAATAACTCTCTTCTCGAGTTGTTATGGGTTCAAAGTTCAAGGTTCATAGTTCATTGCTTGTTAAGTTGTGACTGTTTATTCTACTTTGAACCTGGAAGCCACCTTTGAAGGAATCTTTTGTAAGACACTTGATGTACTCAGTCTTTCTGGAACCTTAATACAAAGTAGAGGATTCTGAATTTGGTTTTACACAGTTTGTGTTATCCTGTAAGTTTTTCCAGTTATCAATCATTATGTTTTTCTTCATATGCTTATGACTTATAGAGATATCTAGGTAGGAATAATTGTGTCTCAATTTATTCCTATAAGCTCCTGAAGTGATCATCTATTAAGAGAGGGGATTAATGAACTGTCTGTTTAGCTAATCCCCTCTAATCAATAAATCATCAACATCTTATGTAAGCTTAAGTATACTACCTTGAACCTTTGGAACGTAGTTTAGAAGGTTTTCCTACTTATGATTGTTCTGTTTTACAATCTGGAAACTGTGATAATCATATTATTTGTTGTCTTCTTCTCACCACTATTTTTTATCTATATATTTGTGTAAAGCTTTATAGCAGCCCTTTGCTGAGATATTAATATAACGCAAAGGATTAAGTATTTCAATTCTACATCTGTCTTCATTTATTGGTCTTCCAAAACTAAAACCAAAAACCTCAAAACAATTATTTTAGATTCTCTGGCATTGGTAGTTGACCTACTACTATCTCAGAGGTACAACAAGAGGCACATTTGTATGGTGGCCCGCTCGTCCCACCTGGTTATTAGTCTTTATCTTGTACATTCTCTGGTGCAACTTCTAGTCCTTGAACCTCTCCCATGTCATCCATTTCGGGAATTCCATCTGGTACTTCTCTTATGAACACCACTCATCCTGCTCCTTTTCCTCCGCCTACACCTATAGTTGAACAACAGGTTGGCCCTTATGTTAGTGGGCAAAGTTATCTTCAACAACCTAACTCTCCCTATGTTGGGTGCCCTCCTTATGTTGGGTTCCCTCCATCTGGATTTCAGTTTCATCCATCATCCCCTCCTCCTATGACAGGGGGGAAACCGATTGTTGGTATACCTCAAATTGTTTATCAACCTTATTATAATCCTCCTTATCTTGGGATGGATGCTAGTGTTTGGAAACCTACTTTTCCCATCCAACCTTGTTCATTTTGGGGCCGATTGTTGAATCCTCAACCTGTGTCATCTTCATCTCAAATTCCTACCTGTCCAAGCTCATATCATCCCATCCCTAGGCCATGCATTCTAGTTGGTGTTGCCCCGTTCCTCAATGTTGCCGTAGTTGGAAGTGAGTGTAAATCCGTATTTGAAAGGGGTGAAATCCAGCCACTATATATAGCGAGCCATTACGCTATACAGGTGAGTGAGCATCCCGCTCCACAGGCATGTTACTACTCAGGGTTCTGTCATTTCGTTCCATCCCGCCCCTGGCTTACACTCCGAAACAGGAGAGCCGATCCCCTACCTTCTTTTTCTTCAAATAGCTGGTAACATCAGCTCATCTACTCTCGCAAAGGAGCTTACACCCTTCCCCAACAATATGGATTTAGTGAGAATGATTGTTCTCTTTCTTGTGCTAGTTGTTTGGCTGATCATCCCTCCCTCGTACTTATCTTGGTGGACTTATAATCTGTCATCTGTACCTCATGCTTGTTTTTGGGCTTAATCCTACCTTTTCTAAAATGATCTCGATAGATATATATTCTAGCTATCTATAGGAATTACCAGCCCAATAGTTACATATAATGAACCCCGCCCAACCAAGAACTTATAAAATATCTTACCTGTCATCAGAGCCGATCAACCTATTTCATCCTACACAGAGATGGGACCTGGAGTATTTAAAGACTCCTCACTACTAGGGGCATACTAAGGTGCACCACCCCAACTCCCCCCTGCAGGTTCCACTCTCATGTGCACTATCACATCCTCTGATGAGGTACCATCTACATCGTCCACCACGTCTAGTGCATAATCCATGCCTGACAACCCATGCCGCCCATCAGGAATGGCCAACCCATTCCTCCATTTAGGGGCCCCCATCACTCATATTCCCTTCCTCTTTCCACCACCTGGGGCATCATCAGGACTCCTGTGATGGCCACACTAGCTCTCCCTGGACTCACTCTCGAGATACCTATGTAGTACCTGTTCCCCCCCCCACCCTAACATTTCTCTGGCACCATCTACCCACTTAGTCTTAAACACCATCACACTTCTAAGTGTTCCACTTCAAGTGACCCCGGAGCCAACTTATGAAAGAGAGAATCACTTACCTTACTTTTGTTTACCAACCACTCTTTACCCACTTGCAACAAATAGAACTTTAGCCCTATATCGCTTTGATTCATTAATCTCTTAGGAGGTAACACTAGAGACCCAGGATTGGATGGTGCGAAACAACCACACCCTTATTTTATGCCGGAATCCTAGGACGAACGATGGAGGAGGCCCGCCCTTACTTACTTGATGAAATAGCAGCTACTGCACTATACCTTATATTAGCAGGTCGGGATTAGACTGGTCAACCTTACCCTTATCTTTATACCGGAACCCTAGGACGATGGGAGGATGGATGGGTGGAATAAGAGGGATAGTCAAGTAGTCCATAGGGTAGGTGCTTTACCTTTAGCTGATATTGTGGAATTGTCGAATGGCTTGGATGGATATTATGTGTTAGAGAGAGCCTCGTTGGATGGACAGGCTTCAGACCCAGCTAGGATATGCCTCTTATCACATTTACTTAATCAATGCGTCAGTACGACGACACTCTTGAACCCTTTACTTTACCTTTGGGTACCACTTATCAACTTTTGGGTACCACTATTATTACCTATACCACTGAGGAACGAAGTGAGATGAGTCAAGATGCGCAAGCAGGCTCGACCAAAAGGAGAGGAATTTGAACCAAACCTTCTACCTTATTACCCTAGGACAATGGTTTGCTCCTATTACCTTCATCCAGGAATTGTAGGGGATGCACTATCTGAACCTTCTACCTTGGTGGTTCCACTTACCTACCTGAACAAAGAGAACTTTGGAGGTACCACTATCAGACCCTTCCTTAGAAGCAACAACAGATTGGTTGGGTTGATGTGATTAGCTCTTACCTTAGACCTAGTAAGGTTAACACAAGTTGTAGGTCAAGGGCCGTGATCAGAATTTGAAGGAAGTAGTAAAGGTCTTGTCGGAAGGTGGGTAAATAGGTTGTGTGGAAAGGCAGTAATCAAGTAAGGTTCAGTTTGGTTGATCCGGTCCTGCTGAGAAGAGAAGGTGCAAAGCAGTCCCCACTTGAGAATTTCATAAAGTGGTCTAGGACTACAGGTGTAGGTCTTCCGGTGGATATGTAATGATGGTGTGTTGTATGTGATACTGTCTGTAAGCTGGTGAATCCTGTCCCTATAAGAGAAGGTCTAGTGCAGTAGCAAGAAAGCATGTATGATGAAAGTGATATAGGTCTAGTTTATTAATTCAGGTGGGTAAAGTGTGTGGAACCAAGGTAGGGGTTTCATAGCATGCCTACCCAGTTCTTCCTGGCTTAAGCAATGCGTTGTTGGGCATTATTCCATATCCTAGGCTAAAGGCAGTAAGAAAGGGAAAGGATAAGTTTGTGTGATCCGGTTCTGAAAGGGAAAGTAGCCCTCCGCACTAAGGAAATTAATTCCTCAGGTGGTCTAGGGCTAAATAAAGGTCTAGTTCTTGGAGGTGGGTAGCTTAAGGGTTAAGGGTATGGCCTTTATTCATTTCATCCTTCCATTTGTACCTCAACAAGTTCAAATACATGTAAGTCAACCTTTACAGGATATTGTTGCATCTCAACCTATTTCGTCGATATCTGGTACCTGTCAGGTTCCACTTACCCAACCTTTACAAGGTACCTTTCAGTCATAACCGCTTGGGCAAGGTACTCCTCAAATTCCGATAGGAAAGAATGTGTATAGTATGGCACAACCCTAATCGAACCCACCTTATGCCGAGATGATGCAAAATCCCACAGGGAAATAGTATAGACCTTATCAGGGTGTTCCTCAAGTGCCTTTTCAAGGCCAACATATCCAAACCCAACCATTCCAACCTTTGCAAGGTTATCCTAGAGCTGGTCAACAAGGTTACGTGTATGTTGGTTACTAGAATCCTCCTTATTCTGGTGCCTAGGTTCCTCTTTATTAGAACCCTCCTTATCTGGGAACACAAGTACCTATTGCTCAGGCTATTCCTTCTTATCTAGGCTATCCTCCACCAGATTTTAACCGACAGTTACCTTTTGTGGCAAATCTTGAATTTCCAGATTTGACTTGGCTTACCAATGATCCCATCGCTCATTTGACTTGGTGGCCGATAATTCCCACCAAATTGCCTTCTGATATCTCAAAGTTCAATGGGATACTTAGATAATACCCATCAACCCATGTCATGACGTATCATCTGTGGTGTTCTTTGAACTCCCTTAATGATGATTCCATATGATTACGTCTTTTCCAATGTACTCTTACAGGTACCGTAGCTAAATGGTACATTGAGTTACCTAGAGCTTTGTTTCATGATTTCAGTTCCTTGGCTACCACCTTCCTTACGCATTTCCAGTTACCCATCCGGTATGAAACTGGAACGAAACTTTTGACCAACTTCAAACAAACTAAAGGCACTCATATTTCATATCACATTCATGAGGGGCGGTGTCGTTGTCGGTTGGTTAAGACCTATGTTCTGGATCAATTGTTAGCAGAATGGTTCATTAAATCCATGTTTCCATTTATCACAGAGGATGTAGACAAAGGCGGAGTCATGACTGAAGAGCAAGTAATTGCTCGTGCTCAGTATTTGGACCTCATCTATACCCAATCTGGAATGCTCTATCAAAAGATACCGGATGCTTCGAGACCTTTGAACGTTGTTCCTCCCACTGCCGGTAAAGAATCTCATGCTACTGATGGAATAATTGGTTCTGCCAGTTCACAAACAATGAGCAAACCATTTGGTGTTGCTCTCACTGTTTCTGCCCAAAACTCTTCATCCAATCCTCCTGTGGCTTCTTCTTCCAAGATAAATATCATTTCATATGATAAAGGAAAATCTCAACAACAAACAGGAAGCAAGAAGAAAGGAAAAGGTAAAAAGAAGAAAAATTCTTCACCGCAAGATAAACAAACAAATTAATCCTCTGATGAGAAACGAAAGCCTCTCCAACCATGTTTGATTTGCAACGAGGAGACCCATACGGTTTCTTACGACCCATCTTCCTCTAACACAGTTTTAATGCTTTCCTCCATGAAGCATAAATTTGATGTTATGGTGGCTACTCGAAACAAGGATTATGGTAATGTGAATCCTCCTAACAGTCAGACTATTGATCAACCTGCTAGTTTGGTATCACCTCCATCCGATCCTCCTCCACCAACAATTCCTACGGATTTAACTATTAAGCCTCCGAAGGTTGTTATTCATAAATTTTCTTTCAACCCTGGTGCCAGGGCTACTCAAAATTATAACGTAGTTGAGTACTTAGCTCAATCTCCATCAACTATGTTGACCCTCGAGGTGGTTCAAAACTGCCCCACCCAAAAAAAAGGCTTTTCTTTCAGCTATCGGATGTGTGGATCCTTCGAATTGCAACCTAGTTGTTTTCATTCATGAAAATTATACCCCTCGCCTTCCAACCCAATTGCCCTTTATCGATCAGGTCATCATCTGTGGTAAGAACATTCATCGTTTTATTGTGGACGAGGGAGCCTCGACCTGCATCATGTCCATATCTTACTGGAAAGTGATTGGTTCATGTAAACTGATTCAATCACCTACCACATTAAAAGATTTTGACGGGAGAACATACAAGCCTTGTGGTATTTTGAATTCCTTACAAGTAGAATTAGGGGGCAAAATTGTATCCATAGAAGTGGAAGTTATTGACAGACCTCTTGATTATAATCTTCTATTGGGTCACACGTGGGTTTACGCCATGGCCGTAGTCATTTCAACTTATTTCCATATGATCGCCTTTCCGCATAAGGGCAGGATTGTGGCCATTAACGAACTCACCTTTTTCACCTTTGATTCTCAGGTTAATGGAAGTGTCCTACTTGTAGGGGAGAGTCTACATTCTTATCAACATGTTGGGGTTAGATTGTTGAAGGATTCCTCACTCATGGGAACCTTTTCACTTCCTCCTCCTCCTCTTCTTGACAACTCATCTTCAGTTGCTTATATCAATATGATATCATCTTCTACTATCCAGACCGATTCGCGGATTATACCAGATGAAACTAGCATCCATATTTTTGGCGAACGAATGTCGCTTAACCCTATTGAAATCGATTATGAAGCTATCTATTGGCTTGCACAACTCATACCTTCTCTTCAATCAATTGGGTCGATCGATCATTGGATTATGGTACGTCTTCTAATCCATTCTCTCGTGTATTCTCTATTGATGAGAGTATCATGGAGATCATGATGCCAGACGATGCGTCGTGGGATGATCATCACCATCATTCCTCCTTACCAGATTCCATTGAGGATAATCTCAGTGATGTGTATCTACCCAATGTTGTCAAGTCTTTTACGAGTTACGTTTCTATCCACAAAGTCAATTCCGAGAAGAATCTCTCAAATATCAAAGAGACGATAACTCTTGATATCTCTGTTAGACCAGGTATTGTCAAAAATATACACATTAGTGCTTCTTGCTCTCCATCCAAGGTTGAGACCTATAAAGCCCTATTTCAGGAGTTTCATGATGTCTTTTCCTGGACCTATGAGGAAATGCCAAGTATCGACCCAAATATAGTAGTGCATGAGATTAAAATGTATCATGATGGTCAACGAGTCTGACAGTTCCTCCATCTGGTCCATCCAAAGAAGGATGTCGCGATAAAGAGTGAAGTCAACAAACTCCTTCATATTGGTTTCATCTACCCTGTTACTCTCACCGATTGGGTGTCAAATATTGTCCCTGTCATGAAGATACAGGGGACAATCCGTGTATCTGTCGATTATCAGGATGTGAATCACGCTTGTCCAAAGGACAATTACCCGACCCCATTCATCAACTAGATTGTTTATGACTGTGCCAGTTGTGAAATCTATTCGTTCATGGATGGTTTCTTTGAATATAATCAAATCAACATTCTCCCAGTGGATCAACCTAAGACTACATTTATTTGTCCTTGGGGTACATTTTCCTACCAGAAACTCCCATTTGGTCTAAAGAATGTTGGGGCCACGTTTCAACAGGCAATGAATTACGTTTTTCATGACAATAAACACATCGTGCAGCCATATTTGGATGATCTCCCTGCTCATTCTAAGTATTGGGTTGATCACCCAATGCATCTTAGGGCCATTTTCTTACGGTGTAGACACTATAATATTCGACTGAATCCACACAAATGTGTGTTCTGCATTAGTTATAGTTGACTTCTTAGTTTTTTTATTTCAAAACATGGAATTCATATCAATCCTATAAAAGTACAGGCAATCATCGACTTGCATGCACCTTATTTGCTCATTCAACTTCAATGACTTCAAGGGAAAACTAACTTCCTGCGATGTTTCATCCCTAATTACGTTGAGTTGACCAAAGGATTCACTCGCCTGCTTAAGAAAGGGGTTCTCTTCTATTGGGATAACGCAACTCATAAAGCGTTTAATGCCTTGAAAGATGTACTGGTTCAGGCATCTCTATTATACCCCCTAATTACCAGTGCGACTATTTCTTGTATCTTGCTGCTGCCATTTCTAGTATAGCAATGGTATTGGTCCAAGAAGACAATGTAGGGATAGAACACCCCATATATTATCTGAGTCAGAATCTCAATGATACCGAGATTAGGTATACCCATGTAGAAAATTTGGCTTTGGCGGTCGTTCAAGTTATCCAAAGGTTCTGCCATTACATCTTGCTTTGGAAAACTATGGTTGTTTCAGATTGCAACCCTATGACATATATTTTGTCACGTCAATTGTTGGGGGGTGGGGGGGGGGGGGGGGGGGGGGAATACTCTAAATGGATCGTCATCCTGCAAGAGTTTGACCTGGAATTCATCAAATCTAAGTCAAATAAATCCTTGGTTTTTGTTGAGCTTATGTGCGACCTTCCTTCCCCTGATTTTGAATCGACATCTGATGATTCTATCCATGATGAGTCATTGTTTTGATTTCATCATCTGATCCATGGTATGGAGACATTCTATTTTATCTCTAGACCCAAACTTTCTGGTTTGATAAGTCTCTCTCTGATCGACGACGTATTCAATACCAAGCCAAGAATTACATCATCACTAGCGACACTCTTTATCGATGTAGTATTGATATGATTTTAAGAAGGTGCCTCATGCGTGAGGAGGCTGAGAAAGTCCTTTATGAATTCCACTCAAGGGCATGTGGCGATCATTTATTTGGCTATGCTAACATGTAGAAGATCTTATGCACTGGCTACTTTTCACCTACCATTTTTCAAAACTGTATTCTCATTGTCGAGAAGTGTCATGCATGCCAAATTTATGATCATAAGACCCGTGCTCCGCCTGATTTATTGTATCCCGTTATCACCGTCGAATCTTTTACAAAATGGGGTATCGAATTCATGACATTTAACCCTCACTCGACCGTAAGACATGGTTATATCATTGTCGCAATAGATTATTTTACTAAATGGGTCGAGGGGATTCCTACATTTAACAACACTAGCGAACCAAATGCATATTTCTTTTTCAATCACATTATCGCACGGTTTGGTGTTCCGCAAGCCATAGTTATGGATCACGAAAATAATTTCCAGAATCATATGATGACCGAAGTAACTGCTAATATGAGACTCTCCCATGAAATTTCCACTCCCTATTATCCTTAGGCTAATGGACAAGTTGAGGCCATCAATAAAGTTCTCAAAACTATGATTCAACGTATCGGATGGGTCCATAAATCAGACTGGAATTTGATTCTTTATGTTTCCTTATGGGCATACCGAACCTCAGTGATGACTGCTACTGGATTTACACCCTTTCAATTGGTTTATGGTCTGGAAGCAATCCTTCCAATCGAATGTGAGATTCTGTCACTGAAACTAGTTGTTGAACTTCTTCCTGCCACTTATGTAGAAGAGGAACGTATTTTACATCTGACCCGATTAGATGAGACACAACGCGATGCCGCTATAGCTAATGAATCTCATAAAAGACGTATCAAGGTGCAATACGACAAAAGTGTCAAGCCTCATGTCTTCTCAGAAGGAAACCTTTTTCTTTTATATGAACAAGAATCTGATAAGTTAGGATCGTGAAAGTTCCAACCTATGTGGTCAGGTCCATATATTGTCAAGTGTGTCCTTGCAAAAGGGGCCTATGAGTTAGTTGATTTTGATGGAATTCCAGTGGCGCATCATAGGAATGGGTTGTACCTAAATAAGTATTATGTTTGATCTCATGCATAGTAACACTGTGTACATACTCTTTATAGGTGTTGAGTGTGATTGCGGTGTGTCCCTTTAGAGTTTCCTAAGTTTTTTTTTTTATTCCTTTTACATTTGGTTTGCAGATGTCGGTATCCCTTGAACCGTATTTTGGTTATGCTGATGGTGTTAGTCGTAGTACTCAGAACCTATCCTCTGCAACATGGGCTATATTTGCCCCAAATAGCAAGTTAGTGAGTCTACAAGGGATTTGTATTGGTCGCTCTACCAACAACATCGCTGAGTATAATGCAATGTTCGAGCTATTGTTTGATGTTATTTCACATGGTATCCGTCGTTTAGTCATCAAGCTTGACTCACAACTCGTGGTACTACAAATTGCTAATGTTTATTCGGTTATAAGTCCTACCATCTTACATATGTTTTTAAGTGTTCGCCTTCTAAAAAGACATTTTGATTTCATATAATATGAACACATTTATAGAAATCTAAACACCTTGACATATGTGATTGCTAATCATGTTTTGAAATTACATTTGCAACGAATGTAAATAAATTTCAATACACATCACATCATTGAAAGCACAATAAGAACCTGAAAACACTGAAGATATATATATATATATATATATAAAGTTTGGTTTTACAAAATTTGTGCCCGAGACACATATGGCCACACGACCCATATACAAAACTACATGCAAATATCTAAGTAGACTAATAAAAGTGCTCATGATAAAAAGCCACTGCATGAGCTATCTTGCGCAGTAGTTGACCAATACGGCTAGGCACTCCGATGGTGTGTTGCTAAAGTCGCATCTAAATCCGGTCGATCGCGGTCTCATCTATCTTGTGTGTCAACCCCTCCATGTAATGCTCCACCTCTGTTAGGATCTCAGCTACATTTAGATCCCATAGTGCATCTCGTCCTGTTTCAACAACATGTTCTCGTTCTACTGTTGCTTGTGGTTGTTCTCCTGCACGACGGAGATATGAAGCACCTATCGGTTGAACAGGCCCAATATATGCATGAAAAAATCAATAGTTTAAGTCTCAGAAACATAAAAAAACACACAAAATATTGTAAAACTTTCAAAAATTCAAATGGTCGAAATATCTTACCTATAACATCCCATCACTCACCCTCAGGAAGCACGAGCTCAGGGTCGTCATGGAAATCCATCCCTACGTACAGATAATCATTGACCATAATGAACTGTCTGCGTAGCCATCCAAAGAAGGCTAGTGAGAAACTGATCGTTGACGGACCTGCATGTCAAGACATATGATCTATCCACCTCCTCATCCGTGGTACCCTCAGATCAATGGGCTTGAGTGTAATCTGTTGAGGCTGTAGTAATGGAATCCGTTTTAGGGCAAAAGGGACCAAGATGGAATTGTATCCAATGTTTTTAAGATTTCCCTCTCTTTCTTTAGACAATTGTTCTTCCATATTGACCAATAATCCCTTACTCTAGTTGAAGGCTGTTGGCTCCAAACACTCCATATCGTACTGCATGTATGATCTTCTAGCTACATGAAGTGTTGAGATACCCGACAATGTGGAAACAATGAACAAGATCGTTCTTAATGGAAAATGGGTTACATCTTTTATGTTGATTTTTCCATCTCTAGTTGGATTGGATCGAGGTCTATAGTAAGTAGTGATATAATATTTCACCATTTCTCCACCCCTTCTCCCACCTAGGAGAGAGATGGGGGCACCTCTCCTGGATAAATTGGTCAGAAAATATATGTCCTCTATTGTAATCTCGAGCAGATATTCCCTAAATCTGAACGCTTGCACTTGCACAAAGCCCTAAGCATGACTCATTCTAATCCTTTAGTTTCTTCCCGAAAACACCTTGTTTTAGTCATTTTAAGGACCAACACTTCTTGGCCTCCTACTGGACAGTGTTCACTACAAGGTTTCCAAACTTTGCACTTGCGCTGATCACCAATAGGTTGCTCAGTGTTGGGGCAGCGTTGATTCTAGAAATTCAGGAGAAAGAGAGAGAATACCGAATACTCTTCTTCTTCGAGAAGCTTCCAGGATATGTTGTAACCATTTACCTCAAATAAAAGCCTTGAATCCTATCCTACCATACCTTGGAGTTTTCATCCCTTATCCCTTGATCTCATCCTCCCATAAAGAGTGGATCTCAAGCACAGATTGGTAAAATGATAAGAATTCATGAACTACCTCCTTCACCTATATATTTAATGCCATCCATAGGCAAGGGGTTGGCTTTTGGAGAGCGATTCTACCCTTATGTTGCTGATGTGAGAGATATATTTCCATGCATTAGGGTGACTAGAGGTGCACTTTGTGACAAGGAAAGGAGAAGTCAACTTGGAGGAGCTCTTTTATAGTATCAACACATATTTTTGGTTGTAACCCACTCCATTTCTATTAATACAAAGAGTGTTTTTTTTTTCCTATATATGATTTTATGGATTCATATATTTCAATACCACATTGATCTATTGAATAAAGTGATTAGATAATGCTACATAGATTCCATGGATATTTGGCTTGTGTTATTTAACTGTGCAGGTTCTAATAATAGGGATCAGAGCTAGGATTGGAGCATTCAAGCCAAGGAAAGAGCGAAGCATATGATAGATTTTAGGTAGGCTTCATCCCATTATTTATTTACTTTAAGTAAAACATTAGTCCCTTTGTCTTTTTGTTGTTCTAGGTCATTCCACCAGGCCTAGGGAAGATACTTTGTCCGTAATCGTAGATTCTGCATAACAACTCTTGAAGGATCAAAGGAGCCTATTCAGATTACAGTCTCAGATTCGGATCCCTCAGAATAACCTTCCTATATTTATGTTCTCGGTATCTTATTATATTAGTAGCTCAAGGAAATGTATCCCAAGACAAACCTCTTGTTATCTTTTGATTTTTGTAGTCTCTTTTTGTTTTCAGTTATTTATGTCCTCTCTACAGAGAGTCTTCTTCTGGTTATGGTCAAGTCTCCATAGTGAGAGATCGACAAGGCAACTCTTCATCTTGATGTAATCTACTATTTTTTTAGGCAATGAAAGTCCACCTTACAAAAAAAAGGGGTATATAAACTCTAGGCAAGAGACAGCAAACAACATGGAAATTTAGTTTCAAAATTATGTGCATTCTAATTATATAAAATATAGCTTCCTAAAACCAACACTTGTAACAATCCCCTTTCTGGAAAACATAATATCACATATTCTAAAGTACAACTAGATTGGCGACAAACATAAAAACAATTAGCATCAACTCGAAATGCATGGCTCCTTTGCCATTGAATCCATTATCTCTTGCCATTGAATCCATTGAATCAAATGAATGACTTCTTCCTATATAGAAATTGCGAAATTTCATCAAAAAGGTGTGCTAGAAATCCATCTGTAAGATCGATTTTAATTTGCATGTAAGTAATTCTTCCTATTTAATTATTTATAGATAGTAGATAAAATTTTGAGACATCTCTATTGTCCATAATTCTATGACATTAAAAATAAAAATAAATAAAATGGTTAGGTATGTTCTAATAAATAATGTAGTATGTAATGTGATAGATATTATACTACAATAACTTTTTAACAAAATATATTACATTAAAATAGATAGAAGGAGAAAAAGTTTCATTTATAGAGAGTATATGTAACTTGTAATTGTTTATTTATATCATGTTCACAATAAGTCTTATTGGGAAAAAAACACGTTCACAACAAATCTTTAACATGTATAGTTAAGCTTCTATCTAAGTCAGTTTAAACACCAAAATTTGCAAAAACAATATTATTTATTTTTAATGGTGACAATTTAGAATTTATTTGAACTCCAAAATGATAACTAATGCAACACCATTGAAGGCGTGACAACTAAATGTATATACATGATATTAAAGCACAAAGAACTAATATCAAGCTGATATAAGCCTATCGACGTATATCAACCACATTTACTAATGTAATTATGCTAGTAGATAAAATACAATATAGTATAAACAAATCCCTACTATAATAGATGAGTTATAGTAACATGGCATTATAATAAAACATGGTTGTAATTGATCAATTTAGATCTATTTAATACAATGACTACTTAAAATAGCAAGACGTTAAAGTAATGATAGTAAATATAATATTTAAACACGGTTATGTTATATTCAAAACATTGGTAGACTATATCAATAAAAACATTAAAAACATTGTTACAATTTACAATAGTAATGCTATGATAATATCTTATTAAAATTTAGTACGATTATTTTATTATAAAAAAATATTATATATGTTATTATAAAAAATATATATTAGACGTGAAAATACTACCTTGACATATATACAAAGGTAGAGGAAATATATGCATGCTAGGGATATGGAAAAGTGAGATAGAGGATATATATGTGTTAGGGATATGGAAAAGTGACTGTACATTTAAAAAAAAAAAGGACACGCATTCCATATGGAAAAATGATTTGTAAGTGATTAAGAATATTAATTAAAGCATATATGAAATAAAGAAAATAAACAAGTAAAAGAGGTGCATCATTGACATGTTAATGAATATGAAATTGGACTTGTTACAAGAGAAACTATGGCAATAATTTGGACTAGCGCAAAGCCTTTTATTGCTTACTTTGTAGTACATGATAATTATCATTCATTCTTTTGAACTTGTCAAATCTAAATTTCAATGAAATGTGAAGATTCTTCAAAGAAGGGAATCTAGATATTTTAGTGAATGTTACACCTTATCGCTCAATTATAATAGTGTCAATTGTAATTTGTAGTAAATTTCATCCCTTGAGGTTTATGTATTGTTAATGCCCAAGCCATTTTATGTGGGATTTGAGTATGACTACCCATAAGTTAGATGTTAACATCACTTTTAATCTATGCCATAATAGGATTTTAGATCTAATTGTTTACCTTCAAATGTAGAGGGAAGGTGGTTGTTGCATCGTTTCACATTTGATAACGCTATTCAAATGTTTAAGGACTTGATGTTGATTGGCTAGTTTGTTAGTTGCAAGTGAGTGCATTGAAACGTGGAAAGTATAGAGGTCATTTTGGAAAAGGAAGGAGTATGTCCTTGGCATGAGAAAGTACATTGTTATAAGGTTTATGCACACTTTGGTTTCGTGTGTATCACACTTAAGAAAATATTTTCTTTGATGTGTATTGCAGTTATTTTCTCTATGGGTGTGATAAACATTGCATTGCACCCTTCTTCAAATTGTAAAAAAAAAAATTGCTTCATATCACATGGAAAAGATATTGCATGTGACAAAATAAAAAAGATGGTGAGGGGGAGAAAATCTTTGGAGAATGTGATGTGTCACATGGAGAATATACTTCATGTGATATTGGTGCAAGGAAAAGTTTTTCTTCACGTTGTGGTGTATCATGTGGAAAACAATTTTTTTGTGCAACACACCACAAAGGAGAAAGCTTTGTGTCATGCGGGAAAAACCTTTTTGGTTCATGCAAAATGTCACAAAGGAAAGTTTTTTGATAATGTATCACAAAAAAATGATCTTTTCTATGATGTATTGAAGGCTCTAAATGCTTAACCATCACATCAGGAGATCAACAATATCCATTCTCATCATACTTTGATTTGATCTAGCATATGCATATCCATATCTAACTTTATTTCACTAAATGTTGATGTGTTGTTTAAAGGGTGGACAACTAAAGACACATAGAGCATTGGGCAATCATGTCACACTAACAAGTACTTACTACAAACACATAATACCGAATTTATCTAAATGCAAAAAAGAATAGAAGAATAGGTGTACTGGTGCAAGGAAGAGTATAAAAGAAGAATAATATAACAATACATACAACTAAACTCTAAAATTACTTGAATATAAACTCAAATATCCATCATCTAAGGCATCAAGACATTGAAGAAATTGCAATACCTTGCATTGGAGAGCAAGGGAAACTAACGGGCTTTGATGAATATATCTTGTTGTGGAAAGGAGGATAGAAACAATTTAAGAGATTTATAAGAATCATTAGGTATATTGAGTCTGCTTCCTACTTACTATGACTGTAAACTAATGGATGTTACATAAAGTTAGTTATTTAGCTCATACGTCATTTTAATGTGTGATCTTGTTGCATGCTAATAGATGGTTTGAGTAGTTAATATATTTGAATGACCCAAAAATTCGAGCAGATGATCAAACAATTCTCTACTGATTGTACAAATATTTGAAATGAAACATGGAATGGAATTTTGTATCTCATGATTAGAATAAAGATAAAAGTTAGTTTTCAATGGTTGATGATTTAGTTAATTTCCTTTTATAAAGACAAGTAAAACCCTTTTAATGCATAAAAGGTCACATCTCCTTCTAGTAAGAAAGATTATTTTGGACTTCCTTAGAATGTAAAGCATATCAAAAGTCAATAAATAAACTATGGTAAATAAAACCACAATAAATAAGATACAAAATGTTATTATTGGGTTGTTTTGGTGTTAATGAGAATAAAGGATACAACAACATTCACAAATCTCATCATGACATATGATTCACTAATGGAAAACACCTTGCATTTTGTGCAATAATAATCAATAAATAGTACAATGGTTCAAATATTTCTTCAATAAGATATGGAAGAACATTAATTTTTTGTATAGTTTTTGAGTACCAAAGCATAACATGAGAGCATGTAAGTGAGAAATTGATTGTATATTATCGTGAACCAATTAACACAATGATATTCTTTATGGTTTCTCCTGATTATAAAATTCATTTATACTCTTCAAACTCAAAAGAAGTAAATACATAACAAGAAGGGATTGACATTTCTAATAATATTTCATTTATTTGAGGATTAATGTGTAATAAATATAATAATGTAAGATGAGAAAACATAAATGGGGAATTACATAAAATCGAGTGAGGGCGCCAAATTTCAAATCGGGTAAAGACACTACAAAGGGTTGTGCTCATAGTCATAACTCATGTCTCACTTGAAATCCAATGCTGAAATCCCAATTTTGGTCTAGAAGCTACCAAATTTTTGATTTAAGACTGTAAACCATTTAAGATTTTAGGAGCAAGATAGGAAAAAATTGAAAAAAAGTGGCAAAGAATGAAATTGTTAAATGTTGCATTAAGGTCAAGCATGTCTAATTTGAAGCTGGAAAAATGGGAGAAGCATTTCCAAGATGAATGAAAATGTTTGTATTTTTACATCCATTGCCATCATTGTACATAGGCTTGCATTGTCTTGTCTAGGTTAAAGACAATGATGACCAAAGGGATGCTAATGAACTTGATCTTTTTTGCAACCACAATGCTCCCACCCTTACTCTCATTACATTTGCCACCCTTTTGCATAACAAAAAAGACATCCTCTTTTGGCAGTCACTTTGAGGCCTATGAAGGCAAAGATCATTACATTCTAGGGATCAATGATAAAGAACACGCGAATGGTTTCCAAATAGACTTGGATGAGTGAGAGGCTTTTATAAGGCACATCGATACATAAGCTCCAATAAGGAAATTACTTTTTTGGAGGAGACCTTCATCCTTGCATACTTGTATTTAACAAATACCTAGAAAAAAGAAAAGAAAAAGATTAACCTATCAAAACTTCAAGTTGATTTTATTTTTAACTAGATATTTTATTTTTTACATTACCATTTATTTATTAAATTAAAAATTAAAAATAAATAAATAAATAAATAAATAAATAAATATATATCTATATCTATATATATATATATATATATATATATATATATATATAGATATATATAATATATATATATATATATATATATATATATATATATATATATATATATATATATATATATATATATATATATATATATCTAACATTATTTAAAACATTCTTTCTCTTTTTTATTTTTTATTTTTGTAACTAGCTTGAACCTAGGCCACGGGAAACCCACTTATTGGAGGAAAGAACTATCTACCCACATGTTGAGGCCTTGAAAATCATTGCTTCAACACAGGGTAAAAGCACCCAGTCCGGACCTTAAGACAACTCCTTTTCCATTTAGGTATTGTCTCCGACTGGAGATAATGGGACCAGTTTACCAATGGAAGGTTATTGAATGAATGTGTAATGCTTATAGTGAAGTGAAATAGATGGATTTGCAGTAATGACTTAAATGGAAAACATATGCATTAATCTACTCTATAACCCGAGATTGTTTAACATTTATCTCGATGCGATCTATAATGATTTTCCTTAGTAAATGTCAATATAGATTGCTCAAACACCAATGGAAATGAAAATATTTCAAGATGATTACTTTATTTAAATAGTTAATCAAAATAATGTGTATAACTCATATCGCATTCAGAATATCAAAGCAAATTGCTTGACATGTAAAAAATATCAATGGAAAATGATAAAAAATGAATACATGTAACATTGTTCTTTAAATACCATGTAATAAGCAATCTGAAAAGATAAATTCACTATCTACTTATGAACGAAACAAGGGTACAACGATAGAAATACTAGATACACGTTGCTGAGCTCATAAAAGAAATAGCAACAGTTTAGTCCTTCTTACAAAGATGACTTCGGCAGTACAGAAATGCAACTTCTCAAAATTCTTTATGAAAATTCTTAAACAATGTTTCAGTCGTTCTATTGAGAAAAGTATGAAAGTACAGTAGTGTGAGATTTCGTAAGCCTTTTAAATAAAATTCTGGGGCTTAATTTCATACAACAAGTAAGCTTAAATAACAGAAAAACAATTGAATGTATTGTGCACAACATTGAGGGTATTTAAACAGATCCCTTCAATAACGCTTAAAGGAAAATATTTTTTGGTAGAATTTTCTGAGTGTGATTTGCTGTCTTCATTAACTTTGTTTGTTCCATTGGATTGTCTCGATGTTTATCTGTTTGTTTGAACTGAATTGTCGCTTATTAGCACAACTGTCCTCTTCTGTCATGAACTTGAACATGGAAAACAGGAATCAACAAGCTGAAAATAAATGAGACTGATAAGTGAATTTCATTTGAAACAAATCACTTTTTGTAGGAAATCAGGAAAATTGTAGAGCGCAGTAAATTATGATCACAACCATCATGGAGAGGAATGCAGAGTGAGGTTTGTGACAAGACAATTCAGACTTTATGGTCTTATTGCAAAATCACAATCACTTTTAGACTAGACCAGGGGTAGAACTTTGAATAATCGCAATCATTTTAAGACATGGAGTACTCTAAACAAAATCCAAAGGGGGATTTCTTAAAACCTATCGCAATCGGAAAATCAGAAAGGTGGATGGCTTGTTATAGAAAATGTCCCTTTAAAACTTGCAATTGCGAAGTCTTGCATTGACGTGGTAGTGTCGTTGTGAATGATGTCATGATGGTGACATCACTATGATGTGGTAGATTCATGTGGCAGATGACGTGGTGGTGGAAAGGGTCTTATCGCATATCACAATCGGCATGAGCAGGAGTCTTTGGAACAGGCCCCATGACTTAGTGGTTTTTTTCGGAGGGGGTTCGAAGTGGTAAGTGGTTTGTGAAGAGGGGAGTCTGAAAGAACAGAGGAGTGACACATAGATATAGGGCTTGGATGGAAAAACCACTTTTCAGACCCCCCCCTTTGAGAAACTTAAAATTGAGCGCAGGGCGGTGTGAAATCTTATCTGTCGTTGATTTGGGCGGATTAGATCTGAGCCATTTATTTTATAAGACAAGTATGGATTTTTTGTCTTATCGGAATCAACATTTGGAGTGGAGACAAACATGACATATGGTTTAAGTCCCGAAAGACTTGCGATTTGCGATGTGCGGGATGATGTGGAGAATGATGTCACATGTGACGTGGATATGACATCATCAATCGCAATCGCAGTCGGTGGTGTGGAGAAGGGTAGAGCCTTTAGACTCTTGTGATTGCGCGGATGCGTGGTTTTGTTAAATTGAATTGAATAATCCTCGCGGGTCTGGCTATGTCGCATATCGTAATCGGTTAAGGCAGGAGGTAGGAATTTTGGAAACTGCGATAACCGCAGACGCAAGATTTTTTATGAATCATAGTGGATTTTCCCCTCGGGTTCGAGTCTAATCACAATTCACATTTAGTTAAGGCTAAGACTTAAGTTTTTTGGAACTTTTGCGATAGTCACAGATGCGGGGACTTATGGATTTTTTGGAAAAGTCACAATTTTTTAAATTATAACTCATTTTTTAATTGAATTCCAATTTGATGTTTTCATTTTGATAACCCATATTGTTTAATATTTCAGGTTTTTTGAAGCCTAAGTATAGTTTTGGTCTTGGAGGTTATTAAAATTTCGTTTTTTATTTTTATGGAAATAAAATCAAAGGATTTTTTTTAAACTAAAGGGTCCCTATTTTAATATAATAAATTTCATAGGAAATTTATAATACATTAAAATTGGGGTTGTTGAACAGTACAACAATTGGCGATTCAGTGGAAGAACCAATTTTTTTTTTTTCCCATAAGGAAAAAATCGTAACTTCTATTAATGGAGAAATTACATTTTACAGATGCAGTTGCATTCATGATTGTGGGACGGTAACCATCCTGTAGGAGCCTCGTTTATCATGTCTTCTGATAGGGAGTCCTAACAGCTAATGCTGAATATGCCTGAAATAACCTCTCACATTCCGGCTCTGCGCAGAGAGCCCAGCAGTTGCTGGTTCAGCTACATAGATGTTATACATAAAATAAAACAGATGGTCAAGTAAACTACAAAAAAACATTGGTTATATGTGGGACCAAGCCCAGTCCTAAGGTATATCGTGAAATGGTCTGTGGTAGTATTGATGGGATGATCCATCAATCTCCTCTTGGATTAGCCAGCCATCCCTTTGAATTTGTGTTGCTGCTTTGGATAGCTGGTCCGCCACAGTGTTCTGTTCCCTGTATATGTGGCTGCAGTTGAAGGATTCAAGTGATGCAATCAGCCTTTTTGTCTCTTGGAGAATGTGGCTCAGAGAGTAAGAATGGCAGTGTGCTGTATCATTCAACCAATTGCATACAATTTGTGAATCTCCGAATAACTGAAGATGGCTGCAATGTTTCTGTATGGCAAAGTGGATGATATGCTTTGCTGTACATAATTAAGCAAAATTGTTGGTACCATGACCCAGATTAATCTGTATTTTATAGAAATGGGTATCGCTGAGATATAGGAGCGCTCCTCCACCACAACCTATTTCTTGGGCAGAGCCGTCGAAAAAAGCCCAAGGCATCGATTTATCCAGGTTAGTGGAAGAACCAGTTATCTCTGATAATAATGAAAATTATTCAGTAAAAATAATTTAAGAAGTGAAAACTACTTTTCAAAATATTTAGATAAATAAAATTACTCTGACTATAAAACTCTTTAAGGTTAAATTTCTTTAAAAGCCTTTCGTGAATGAAAAACTTCTATTTACTTGTATAAGTCATTAATCAGTTGTAAAAAATAAAGTAGGGGGCCTTTTACGAGTTAGTTTGTAGTGTACTCATTTGTCATAGGTAGAGCCGCTGCTGCCAGCAGGCATTCATAGCCTCAATAGGGTTACCTTTTAACCAACAACAATCCAATATCCCATCCATTTAATAATGCAATAATTAGAGGTAAATTTTATTTTTTTAATGCTAAAAAGCCATTGTCCTGGTTTGGTGTCTAGATAACGACAATGTCATTCATCGGTAATAATTAAAACTGAACAAGATGGCTCGTGATGAGACCCCTTGTCTTACAATTAAAAATCATAAGTCATTACCTTGATTTGGTGTTCAGTGTGGTAATGTCAGTTTAATTGGTTCCCTATGATCATGGTAAGCAGGCTCGTGATGAGACCTCTTATCTTTTCAGATTTATTATATTTTAGAATTACACTCTAAAAAATTCCCTTTTTAATGGATGGGCGAGATCATTGACTCCTTAAGAGTTTTGGATGACAAATCTGAGTTGAAAGTGTTTTAGTCGTAAGAAGGTCTATAATTTTTAAGGATAACCTTTTTTGCCTGAAATTAGAGTAAAAGGATCTGATTTTTGAGGTTTTTGTTTTTTTGCTTTTTTAACATTTTACAACTTAATGGAAAATATTTCAGAGTTCTAATTTTATCTAATTTTCAATTTTGGTAACCACTTCTTAAAAAATTCCTACCTTCAAATTGAAAAATTAAAATAACTTCAAGAGATGTTTGAAAAGTCAATAGAGTACTACTTAACATTTTATTAACAAAATCTGTAAAAGGAAAATAAATTGCAGCGGGATGTACAATGGAAGTGATTATATATATATATATATATATATATATATATGTTGAAAAAAAAATTAAGAAAATAATTTCTTTAAGACGAGCCCATTTACACGGAAAGAATCTCTCTTTCCTGATAAATCTTGAAGTATAAATGTAGATGGGCTTATTTGTTCAACAATTTGAAAATGGACCAAGCCATAATTTCTGAAATTTGGTATGTTTCCCTTTTTCTTCGTGTGCTTTGTCCCACTTGAGAACTAGATCTCCAACTTGGAAGGATATTTGTGTGACTGAACTTGCATTAAAATAAGCTTTCACCATCTGTTGATGTTTGGTGTGTATGAGTTTGGCCTTTTCCCTTTCTTCTTCTAATTTTAGGATTTGTGAATTTCTTAATTGCAAGGAAGAAGAAGGTGTTTCTTCAATAAATTGAACTAGGGCTAATGAAGGAAAAGCTAAATGTGATGGAATGATGGCTTTCTTCCCATAAACTAGGTTAAATGAAGAAGTGCCTGTAGAGACCTTTTGAGTTATCCTATCACGCCAAAGAGCAAATATTAAAGCTTTGTGCCAGTTTCTTTGATTTTGACCAATAGTTCTTTTGATTATTATAAGGAGATTTTTATTAGTGGATTCTGCCAAACTGTTTCCTTGGGGATAGTATTTAGCAGAATATTTGAGTTTAAAACCTCTCCTAATTGCAAATTCAATCATACTGGTACCCAAAAAATAAGATGCATTATCAAATATAAGTGTAGAAGTCAAACTAAATCTTGTAATGATAAATTGATCTAAAAATACAATAATAGATTCATAATTGACTACCTTTAGTGGAATTGCTTCCACCCACTTAGTGAAGTAATCTGTAGTAGTCATAATATATCTATGTTGTTTAGAAGAATGAGGAACGATCTCACCTATGATATCCAGTCCCCATTGTTCGAAAGGTTGTTCGATGTTGACTGGCTGTAGAGGCAAGGTTGGTTTTCGTTGTCTTCCAGAAGCAGTTTGGCATGTTTTGCATTTCCTTACGTATGCATGGGTATATTTGAAGAGAGTGGGCCAGTAGTATCCAACATGTAAGATTTTGTGTGCAGTAGTATCTCCTCCAAAGTGTCCACCTGCTGGTCCATCGTGAAGTTCCTGCAAAACTGTTTGTGCTTCAGACTTTTCAAGGCATCTTAACAATATGGAATCATAGTTTCTCCTAAATAACACATTATCAACAATCTCATAATGAATTGCTTTTAATCGTAAAGCTCTTTTTCTTTTATAATTGAGTTCGGGAGGATCATATCCATTTTTAAATAAAAAATTAAATCAACGTATTGGGATTCAACATCAATTACACTTACCTCAGAAATGTGTTCATTGTTACCTGTGTCCCCTTTGGCTGGTATGTTGGATTCTCCTGTAAGCAGCTTGCAGAAACCTTGCCCTCTGATAATTTTGGCTGGTTTAGTTTCAATATTGTACTCCTACAGAGCTATTACCCAATTTTCTCTCTTTTCTCCTAATTCTTTCTGCATTAGTAATTGCCTCACTGCTGGGAATGAGACTATTACTTTCGTGTGTGTTTTTAAAAGAAAAGGTCTAAAATGCTTTACAGATTTATATATAGCAAATGCTTGTTTTTCTACTTCTAAATAATTTAATTCAACACCTTGAAAATTTGAACTGAAAAAAGAGATGGGTGCTTCAATTTTATGATTATCAATTTGTGTCAAAACAACGACATAAGATGTTGAAGAAGCAAAGGTATATAACATGAAATGATCGGAGAAATTCAGAGTATTTAAAGAAGGAGCATTAATAATTGCTTGTTCGATTAAATCAAATGCTTGCTTTTCATGATGAACCCATTTAAAAACCGTGTCTTTCTTAATCATTTGTTGTAACAGAAAAATAATTTGCGAGGAATCAGGGATAAACCTTTTAACAAAATTGATCTGTCCAAAAAATGATTGCACGTTTTTTTTGTTATATGGTGGAGAAATTTCTTTTATTCTAACAACATTCAAAAATTTGTCTTAAGTCCTGCAAATTATTATTTCTGTTCTTTGAATAAACAGTAATGTCATCCACATAAACAACAACCGTTTTGTTTAACAGACCTTTGAAAGCTATATCCATTGCTCGTTGGAAAGTGGCCCTTGTGTTTACTAAACCAAATCGCACTTTTTGGTAGGCATAATTTCCCCATTTAGCTCTGAAAGTAGTCTTTAGCCTATCATCTCGGTGGACCATGATTTGATTATATCCTGAGAAACCATCAAGGAAAGACATAAGTTCTAAACCAACAACTCATCGTAAAATTTGTTCCATAGTGGGTAGCGGGAAATTATCCTTTTGACTGGCCTTATTGAGATTCCTAAAATCTATACAAATGTGGATATCACCGTTTTTCTTCCTAACCAATACAAAGTTGGAAACCCATCTTGAATGCCTAAAATGAAAAATTATTTTAGCCTTAAGGAGTTTATTCAATTGCATTTTGATTTGATTTTCTAAGTTCACATGAATTTTCCTTAATTTTTGTTGGACAGGTTTATCATTAGATGTCATCGGAATTGTATGTTGAATGATGGAAGTGTCAAATGTTTTGAGATCTTCGTAACTCCAAGCAAATATATCCTTATATTTTTTTAACAAATGAATGAAGGATAATATTTTTTCAAACGAGATACCGAGTCCTAAATTGATGTTCTGAGGTTTAAGATTTGTCCCAAGGTTTATTAATTCAAATCTCAAAGTTGAACTTTGTAGTTTTGAATTAGTAACTCTTTTAAATCTGTCTTGTAAATCATAGAGATTCTCAAGTTTTACTACAGATTTGGGTATGGGATTGTCATCGATTTTTCTGTTTTAATTGATTATCATGTTCATCCTCATCAATTATTTGGTCATTGTATGATTTTTCAGAAGTTAAGAAGCTTAAAATGTCTTCATCATCATTGAATACTTGCCAATTAGTGATATTATTAGGAATGGATGGTCTAAAGATTAACTATACATAAAATCTATCAGGACTGTAATCTTCAGATGGGATCAGTTTTGATGCAACGTTAGCAAGAAGGTCAGCACTGACATTCTGAATTCTAGGAATAACGGAAATGTTAAACGCTAAAAAATGTGAAGTGAGAGACTGAACCAATGACTGATAATGCTTCAAGTGTGTAGAGATACAATGCATCATGTTTCTTACTTGTTTAACTACAATTTCTGAATCTCCAAAAACTTGAAGGTATTTAACGTCAAGGCTAATTGCTTTATACATACCTTGGACCAATGCCTCATATTCTGCAATATTATTTGTGCATTCAAATTCCAATCTGCAAGTCAGCATTGTCTTCACACCTTCAAGATTAATCAATATGCAACCTACTCCTGCACCATCACTTGATTTCGACCCATCAAAATACAATGTCCAGAATAAAGAATTAACTAATGGTTTTTCTAACATATTTACACATATGGAAAAGTTTGTCTGTGAAAAAATTTCAATTTGAGAAGTTACAGAATTACTCAGAAATGGTGACATTTGTGCTTTAAAATTCTCAAAAAATGATTCAGTAGAGTAGTTTCCAAGAATGTTGTTATTAAATGCTACTGCCTCATTTTCACCTTCGAAATCTGTTACCGAATGTTTCATGTGTTTTTCTCGGTTAATTCTAATTTGATTTGGATTTCCATTAAATGGGAGCCATAAGTGAGACCAATCAGTGGAAAAATAACCGTGTAGTTTTTCTGACCAATCTCTAGTAAGAATTAAACCGTAGAAATCTAGGATATCAACAACGAGTATATCAATTATTTGACAAACTTCAGGTTTCGATGATAATCTAATAAGAACTGAATTCGTTTCTCCTATGAATTTGACTTTTGTCCTATCGAGTTGGACAATGTGAACTGCAGTTTTCTAGGGTGACATGTTTAATTTCAGACAAACTGAATACATCATGATATTCGAAAGAAGCCCCTGAATCTACCGAGCAATTATGTACATTTTTATTAGATATTTCAAAAGTCAAAAGAAAAGGAGGGGTATGTGAATTAGACTTGTCACCTATCAGAATAGCATCAGATGAATCAAATAATGAATGACCATGAGGTTTACCCATTCCGTTAGAAGCTTTGGATACCACAGCAGTAGAAAGAGGAGAAGCATGGACTACGTTCAATTCTTTCAGTAAAATTTTCTGTTGTTGTTTGAGTTTAGTGAGTTCATATCCTCAACTATATTGTATTCAATAGTATTTGAAACTACTAAGGTTCTGGGTGAAGATGGAGAATTGGATGAAGACGAAATTACTTGGGGAGAAGTGGAAGTGGATTTTTTAACAACAACTTTATCTTTAGTAGTGGAAGTTGAAGGTTTATGTTTTTGAATTGGTTGTATAGGATCAACTGGACCTTTACTTCTTGTGCTAACAGGTAATGCTTCATATTCATTTTCACTATCAGAAATAGGAAGAATAAAATCCCACATTCCATTTAACTCAGTTATTTGTTCATCTTGGGATTCATCAGCAGAAAATGTTGCTTCCTCCTCATCTTCATCATCAGTTTCTACATTAGAGATCGTGTTTGGAGGTTGTGGATTAGGTGGCTAATTTCTTCTGAATGTTCTAAAAGGTTTTTTGGAAGAAGATTCAACTACTTGTTTTTTGATCTCTACCATCTCGTTAGACAAATTTTTAAGGACTTGTTGCAAGCCTTCAAGATCAAAGGGATCTTTAAGTGCTTTCTTTTTAGATTCATCCTTAAATGTAACTCTTTTTAATTTTTTGTCTTCCTGATCCTTTTTCTTTTCTAGTGCATTTTGTTGGAAATAATACTGAGAGGGGGGGGGGTGAATCAATATTATCAATTCAATAAAACTTTTTCATTTCCAAACTCTGATTCATATATGCTGCTTCAGTTAAGAATACCCAAGTAAATTCAATAAACTTATGATTCAGTTAATTGATCTTCAATGAGTGCATTAGAACATTGTCAACCATATTAACAGAAAACAGGTGCAGTAAAATAGAACAGATCATCACACACAAACCATACACATGAACACCATCATATAAGGTGGAAACCCAATGCGGGAGAAAACCACCTGCTGCAAGTCATCTCAATCTTCTTCTTAATAAGAAAATCCTTTTACAATATTTCTGTACTGGTGCAGTCTTATACCAGTATGCAGGCTTCTACCTGCAGAGAGCTAGAACTCCCATAGATCTTGTACTAGCCGATCCATTTACTAGTACGCAGGCTGCTACCTGCTACAATACTCTTGTACTAGCTAAGATACTAGTATGTAGGCGCCAGCCTACAATCTTCTTTCCTTCGGGTACCACGTTTCATACATTTTCAGACTGGATACACCTGAAGCACAATACATAATCTGAAAGGCCACGTTTCATCCAATTTTCATACTGGACCCTTTAATATCATTGAAGCACATAATCAATCAATCTTTTGAATCACCCAATCACCAGATCAATACACTTTACAAGGATAGTATGTATGACAGCAATCAGATCTAGTTACCCAAGCATCAGATCCATATACATGACAGTTATCACCCGATTTAGTCAACAGAGGCTGATATCAAGACCCAAACAAAGGATTTACATACTACTGCACACCCGGAGGCTAAACAAGAAAAACTTAATATTGCCCACTCAGAACCCTTTAGTAAACAGCAGAGGCGGCTAGAGCATATATAAGAAATGATTGTAGCTTTGTTAAAGGGAACCTGTGGGTGACCGCTCCCACATCACCTCCTGAACAACGATTCTCCACACCCGAAGAGACTTCTGTCTTTTGCGTGTCTGCGGCTGCACAGTTTCCTTAAGATCTTCAATTCATAATCGATGCTTTGCCGCAGGATCCCCTTTTTCTTTATATAATCACGCTTTTGATAAAACCAAGAATCGAAACCAGAGGATCCGAAAACCTGGGGCGCAACTGTTTTGACCGATCTCTTAAGAAAGAGGCTTAAGCGGGAAAATGATGAAAACAGTCCAAACAACAAAAGGCGGACTTTAAACTGAATGAACCCATAATCATACTATATCGGGTCCACTTCTCATTGCTACTAGCGCATGCCCATATCATGGCCTATTCCCGACGTCCGATCCGATGGATTGGATGCGACATGCCCATTAACCAGCCTTTATATATATATATCGGGTCCGCTCTTTTCATCGCTATCGGCAATTTGAAGTGGAAGGCTTTTATAAACTGTGTGATTACCGCGGATGCGATGTTATTATAAAATCCCTTTAAAGCTTCCATCGGGTCCGCCACCACTTATCGCAATCGGAGGATTGGGGTGGACGACCCTATATACATTGCGACATACTGCGGATGCGATATTATTATAAACCAAATATGAAATGCCATCGGGTCCATTGCGATATGCCATCGGGTCACATAGCCGAAACCCCGATGCGCCGATATGGCGAAATATATATATATATATATATATATATATATATATATATATATATATATATATATATATATATATATATGCCATCGGATCCATATGTGCCGAAACATATTTAACTTGTGTTGTTTCCGCCTAAAAGGAAAAAGGCCTTTGATTATTGTAAAAGCATATATATAGGTTTTGGGCACCCAAACACTTCCGATAACGTTAATACATGCATATATGGCCTGATCACTCCCGATAATGATTTAGCATGCATCCAAGGGTTTTAATAAGCCCGATACCTCCCGATAAGCATGAGAATGAGCCTCTATTGCTCCGATAAGCTCCCAATGGCTCAATGGCTCCCGATAACTGCTTCTGTTCTCCCGATGGCTCCCGATGGCTCTCGATAAGCTCCCGATATGCTCTTCTGGCTTGGTAGAGTCTTCCAAAGACCTCCTTGCATATGAGAGTGCCTTTCTTACTCCGATAGGCTCCCGATAGCTGTGTATGCTCCTCTTGGCTCCTCTTTGGCATATATATGTGACATATACATATATATGGCTCCTCTTGTCTCCTCTTGGCTCCTCTTGCTCCATCTGCTCCTCTTTGCTTATGGCTTGGCTTTCCTGATGAATCTGCTCTACATCCCATGTATTATGGCCCATCTGATATCTCTTCTGTAGTTCTTCTATGAGTAGGTTGCCATCAAGTACAACATATGCATCATAATGCCAACACATTTATCCCCTTCTCTACAGACACAACTTCTTTCATGTTTTCTACCAAGGTATTTTTATTAGCTCTATCTACAAAAATTGTTATGTTAGAAGGAAGAGATGAAATATACCATTCAATTTGTACATTGACACCAAGTCTAGAAGTAGTTGGGATTTTATTTAACAATTTATTAAATCTGGAATTGAAATATTTTATCTTTTCCCCTGAATTCGTTTTTAAATTGGAAAGGTCATTGATAAGAGATGCGGTTGAGCGATCATCACCAAATTTAGTCAAAAATTGTTCTTCAAAAATATCCCAACTAGTAATAGAATTGGTTGGTAATGAAAAGTACCAAGACCCTGCTGATCTTGTAAGAGTGTACGGAATAATCGGACAACCACGTCTTCTTCATCTACCTCATTAAGATTGATGGCTAACATATAATTATGAAGGTGCTCTTTAGCAGGTAACCCATCATCAAGATTGAATTTGGGAAGCCATCTTTCAGGATGTTTTGGTAGAGGATGAAGTGGTGTTGGCATTTGAACAGCTCCCAGATTGGACCACGGTCTAGCTTCCATTGTAACAGTTGGGGAGGTGGATGTGATGAAAGAAGAATTGGCAATTGTGATAGTACTGCTTGAGGCAACACTAGGCATTTGTGTAAAGTAAATGGAAATATATGAAGTGATCGGTAGAGAAAAATGAAATGTAAAAGGAATAAATGGAGATGTTTGTGAATGAGAGAATGAGGTAATCTCACTAGTAAATGTTTGGGATTCTGATGTAGCAGTTTTCATTTGACAGGATTGAAGTGGAAATTCAAATGGTGAGATGCCAAGTTTTTCACTTTAGGACCGAGACAAAACACCAGTTCTGTGAAAAATAGAAGTTATACTTCCTTTTAGAAACTTCGGATGATTCAGGCTTTTCTGCTGAAATGGAGACGTCTTGCAATTTGTTTATCAAAGCTGTAATTTCTGGTGATTCTGGAGTATAATCCACATGGATTACCTAAGGAAGTATTCTAGGAGACTTGGGAGGAGATTGTGTAACTCCTGATCTAAAAATAAGAGATTCTAGAGGGGAACTGGAAGTTGTAGGAGATTTGGAAGGGGAGTGACTCTTAGAATGGACTTTTGTTTTTGGATTAGAATTAATTGCCATTCATAGTCTACATGCCCTCCTTATAGATCCAAAAAAGTGTTGAGGCCTCGAAAATTGCTGCTTCAACACAAGGGAAAACCACTCGGTCTGGACCTTAAGACAACTCCTTTTCCATTTAGGTAGTGGCTCCGACTGGGGATAATGGGACCAGTTTCCCAATGAAAGGTTATTAAATGAATGTGTAATGCTTATAGTGAAGTGAAATAGATGGATTTGTTGTAATGAATTAAATGGAAAACATATGCATTAATGTACTCTATAACCCATGATTGTTTAAAATTTATCTGGATGCGATCTACAATTATTTTCCTTAGTAAATGACAATATAGATTACTCAAACACCAATGGAAATGAAAGTATTTCAAGACGATTACTTTAATTAAATAGTTAGTCAAAATACTATGTATAACTCATATCACATTCAAAATATCAAAGCAAATTGCTTAACATGTAAAAAATATCAATGGCAACATGATGAGAAATGAATACATGTAACACTGTTATTTAAATACCATGTAATAAGCAATTTGAAAAGATAAATTCACTATTTACTTATGAACAAAACAGAGGTACAATGATAGAAATACCAGATGCACGTTGCTCAGATCATAAAATAAATAGTAATAGTTTGGTCCTTCTCACAAAGATGACTTCGGGAGTACAGTAATGCAACTTATCAAAATTCTTTATGAAAATTCCTAAACATTGTTCCAGTTGTTTTATTGAGAAAAGTATGAAAGTACAGTAGTGTGAGCTTTCATAAGCCTTTCTTCATAAAATTTTGGGGCTTAATTTCATACAACAAGTAAGCTTAAATAACAGAAAATCAACTGAATGTATTATGCAGAGCGTAGAGGGAATTTAAATAGATCCCTTCAATAATGCTTAAAGGAAAACATTTTTTTGGTAGAAATTTCTAAGTGTGATTTGTTGTCTTCATCAGCTTTATTTGTTCCATCGGATTATCTGGATGTTTGTCTATCAGTTTGAACTGAATTGTTGCTTATCAACACAACTGTCCTCTTCTGTCGTGAACCTGAACATGGAAAACAAGAATCAATAAGCTAAAAATAAATGAGACTGATAAGACAATTTCATTTGAAACAAATCATATTTTGTAGGAAATCAGGAAAATTGTAGAGTGTAATAAATTCCGATCACAACCACCATGGAGAGTGACAAGACAAGTTGAACTTTACGGTCTTATCACAAAATCGCAATCACTTTTAGAATATACCAGGGGTAGAACTTTGAATAATCGCAATCGTTTTAAAACCTGGAGTACTCTAAACAAAATCCAAAGGGGGCTTTCTTAAAACATATTGCAATCGGAACATCAGAAAGGTGGATGGCTTGTTATAAACCGTGTCCCTTTAAAACTTGCGATTGCGAAGTATTTCCGTGACGTGGCAGTGTCATTGCGAATGATGTCATGATGGTGATGTCACTATGACGTGGCAGATCAATGTGGCAGTGGAAAGGGTCTTATCGCATATCGCAATCAGCATGAGCAGGAGTCTTTGGAACATGCGGCATGGCTTAGTGGTTTTTTTCGGAGGGGGTTCGAAGTGGTAAGTGGTTTGTGAAGAGGGGAGTCTGAAAGAACGGAGAAGTGACACATACATATAGGGCTTGGATGGAAAAACCACTTTTCGGACCCCCCTTTGCGAAACTTAAAATTGAGAGCAGGGGGGTCCGAAATCTTATCTGCCATTGATCTGGGCGGATTAGATCTTAGTCGTTTATTTTGTAAGACATGTATGGCTTTTTTGTTTTATCGCAATTGTCGTTCGGATTGGAGAAAAACATGACATATGGTTTAAGTCCCGAAAGACTTGTGATTTACGATGTGCGGGATGACGTGGAGGATGATGTCACATGTGAAGTGGATATGACGTCATTGATCGCAATCGCAATCGGTCGTGTGGAGCAGAGTAGAACCTATAGACTCTTGTGATTGCACGAACACATGGTTTTGTTAAATTGCATTGAATAATCCTCGCGGGTCCAGCTATATCGTATATCGTAATTGGTTAAGGTAGGAGGTAGGAATTTTTGAAATTGAGATAGCCATGTACATGAGATTTTTTTATGAATCATAGTTGATTTTCCTGTCGAGTCCGAGTCTAATCACAATTCACATTTAGTTAAGGCTAAGACTTGATTTTTTTGGAACTTTTACGATAGTCACGGATGCGGGGACTTGTGGATTTTTTGGAAAAGTGAAAGTTTTTAAAATTATAACTCATTTTTTAATTGAATTCCGATTTGATGTTTTTATTTTGATAACCCATATTGTTTAATACTTAAGGTTTTTTGAATCCTAAGTATAGTTTTGGTCTCGCTGGCTATTAAAATTTGGTTTTTTATTTTTATGGAAATAAAATCAAAGGCTTTTTTTTCCCGTGGAAAAGTCGTAATTTTTTAATTGATAAGAAACTACATTTTGCAGATGCATTGCATATACAATATTCAGGTCTGTGCCTTTCAAAAAACCAAAACCGATCAACGTTTGTTCCGCCTCATATGTGAGGCATTACAAAAAAAGTCTATGAAAATATTGTGTTGCTCTTCGCAGAGAGCCCTTTACTGTTCTTGAAAATAATATAAAAATAACAGTGTATAATTACATATGGTCATTCCGAATATGGATCCAAAAGTGCAAAAAATGAGCAAAACACTGTGTGGAGATTGTTCATATTCCAGGTTCTATAAACGGCTTGTGAATCAAAGGCTTTTTTAAAACTAAAGGGTTCCTATTTTAAGATAAAAAAAATCATGGGAAATTTATAATACATTAAAATGGGGGTTGTTGAATAGCACAACACCATAGTGGGATGTTATCACAAGGATTGAGCTTTGAATCCAAATGATTCTATGAATTTTAATCAAACTTTGACCCTCATTGGGATAGTTTAAGTACCCCAAAGTTGTTGTGATCTGGAATCTCTGATTTACTTGCATAATCAAAGATCTTTTCTTCTATGATGTTTTCAGAATTGCATCAAAGAACATGTAAAAACCCTGTTTGCAAACACTTAAATAAGAAGCAACATAAAGGAGACCATAAAGATATTTGCACACAAAATTTTGATAACAAAGATCATCCAGTGTGGATTACGTCTCCGGGCACTACTTCAATTGTGGGGAGGCCGCTTCATTCATCTCATAAAAAAGAAAATAAAGTACATGACAAAATACATATTATACCTCCAATCCTATGAGTGATCTAAAATCAAACTACTCAAATGACAACAATCACAACACCAATAGGTTCATATTGTCCTCATGAGACTTTTGACTATAAACATGACCCATTTATGAAAGGCACATTGTTGTTTCAAACTTCGTGCCATATAATTAATGAATAAGGCAAGTTTATGCCATGATCCCCGAATTTTTTTGCTCAAATGAAAAAATTGATTGTACCATTGTGATCCTTGCAAAGTTCTGGTTAAAATGAGTATAAATTCAGCCACATTCTGCCACTTGCAATTTTGGCCCCACGGGTAATCTTCAAGATTCCTCACAGCATCAAAAAAGAATATTCCAAGAATATTCCTATAGAATATTCCAAGAATATTCCTATAGAATATTCCCTATAGTATTTATTCGTAAATGTGCCTAGTCTTGGTTCCTTCATGCAGGGTTCTGCAGTCAGTGTTTCGCTCGGCCTCTGCGTTGTTCCATTCGGCCTGGATCCACGACTCCTTTGCCCGCCCCCGTCCGAATGAAAATGTTGTCTTTTTATAACATCGCTCCGATAGACTTAACAAAGTCCTTTTGATTGGTGGGTTGGTTATTGGTGCTATTATAAAGTGTTGACCTCGTAGGAATCATGGGTTCAAAACCCCACGCGACCTGTGGCATTTGTTTTTATATAATAAACAATACCACCGCATAAATAAACTGTCGGTCGTTTTTTTAATGTAACGATTACAATATAATTTAGCCATAGGGTCCAACATTAACCACAGTTCATAACTGCTGCCGACTTGGATATCAAAAGGGTTATGTGCTTTGCTGAACCTGCTAGAGAATAGTTGCCCACTGATTAATTTAAACCGCGGTGACAGTTGGTTGAAACCATTGGTTATTTTTAAAAACCATTGGCCATAACCATTAACAAATATAAAAATAGACTGTCTAGTTGATAACACATCATTTAATGTTGGTTGAATGCTTACCATCAAACATATATATATCGCATATAATGTGCCACCAACCCAAACATGGTTTGAAAACATAATCGCCAACATAGAATTTGACTGCTTGAAACTGTTACCTGTTGACCGGGATGACATATAACAATAATGTCGCCAAAACATTAAAACATTTGGCGTTAACTGATGGCATTTAGATGGCTAATCTTGGCAGGGTCACTCGATTTGGCGGGCTCTGCCACCATTCTTTCATTGTATTCAAAACAAATACTCATTAGCCTCATGCTATTTTAAAATCCATGGTGTGCGATGGAACGATGAGTTGTTGAAATAGTTGGCGGGAGGTTCAGTAGTCGATCCCCGTTGGGACCTCTGCCCTTAACAATTTTTAAGTTCAATCTAATTAGGACATGCATCGGCCTTTCATTGGGCCACGTGGTAGCCCCTCATATAGGGCCATGTGGTGCTTTATGATATGCCCATATGTATGTCACCTCGTTAGCCCAGTCAATCTACAATGTAAATGCCAACTCACCCATACAATCAACAGTACATATTCCATGTCAGCAGTACAAATTGCATGCTTGGTTATACGGTGGTGCCATGTGGTGCACTCAGGTGGTGCCATGTGGCACTTCCTCAATTGTCCATTCGAGGGTCTAAAAGTGCAAAAAATAGGTTACACATGGCACACTCTTGGGATGCCAAATCACCCTGCTGATGTCATGCTAACGTTAGTAGTATGGACTGCTGATTCATCCACCCTTGTTTGAATTTGACATTTTGCCACTTTGACCAAAACCTTTGACTGGCCATAGCTCCCTCATACGAATTCGGATTGAGGCGTCGTCTACGCCGTTGGAATCCTAGTGACAATATCTTCGATATGGTACTAGTTTCATTGCAATACAAGGACTTTTATTTTTGGGCCATTAGGGATCTGTTGACGGTGATGGAAATCTATTAACCAAGGGGGTCTCCCCGATGTGAAGTCCTAATTAGACCTCACACCATTTGGAATAGGAGCCCCATTCGGAGTATCGACCCGATTTCCATATATTCTTATAGATTTTCCTTGGATACAAAGTTCAACACAAGAGAGTAATACACAAGTATTTTTAGATCAACAAGTGAGTATGCCTTGTGAAATGTTCAACTATGGAAAGTATCAAGGTCCTTCTACCGAAAGGGAAGAGAAAAGTGGGCCCTTTAAAGACAAGTAATAGTACTAATATAGAAAAGGCACACAAGCATATACATATGAATGAATCGTTGATCAAACAGTGAAATATTTCATAAGGAAGCAACAATTGTTAAAGCAAATACAACACACCTTCAACAAGATAAGTACCAAAGCCACCGAAATAGTTCAATTTCCTTAGTACATATGAAAACAACATACATCACAAACATTCAAAGAATAGTATTACAATATTCACGACATATGCATGAAAGCGTGTTGACTCAATGAGCTTTTGAATTAAGTAAAAGTTCCAAGATACATCAAGATAGTGAACACCACTAGCCCCAATAGTGGAGCATTAGAGCAGTCACTCACTCCTCCAAAACAACTATCTTCCTCTCCAATGCCTGGTAGGAGGAGCCAAGGTGAAAATTCCCTTACATGAGTAATGAGGGTGTATATATAACAAATGAGGTGACCATTCAGACTCTTGGACTACCCTCATGACTGTTTTTATTACATGGATGACTCTTAGACTTCCAATTTACATTACATTTCTCCAATATTGAATTTACATGATCAACAAATGATGTGGAAAATATTGACTCATGACCGGACATTACATGACACCAGTGACATAGACTGCATGATGATGTGGCAGTGCCAAGCTCTCCTTCTTGTTGCTTTATCTTCAATAAAAGATGTATCCAATACTTTTTATTCCTAAGAGATATGATTTGTTCTTCATATATTCCCTCCAAAGGGTTGTGAATTAGATGGAGTCTTCATGCGGTCCTGATATTTGGTATTTTGTTGTAATCCAGTGTTGCTGCGTCTTCTTGCCTGATGATCATATTATCTCATCAGCCCCTTAGGTGTCTTCTAGCATGGTCTCCTTATCCATCTTGTTCATCATCATCCTGTCATGTCATAATAGAATACTTGCGACTAGAATCCACTCGTGACAAGATGAAATCAATTCGATAAACCCCTAGTCTAAGATGCTTCATGCAATCACTTGTCAAGGTTGGAACTAGTGACCGGTTGAGTGTCTAACTCGGGGATTGCATAGTTCCAAAGGCCAAGGTCTGGGACTAAGTATTGAGACTGTTAAATGTAGAGTTTAGGATGGCGAGGGTCAAAGGATTGTGTAGTTGAGGGATTCTAGGCCTCAAGCTTGAGGCTTGAGGCTTGAAGTTTCCCAATGCTTAGTTTTGGAGGGAGAGAGGCTAAGTGATTGCGTAGTCAAGAACTCAAGGTTGAGGCTTGATGCCTTAGACTGCATAGAGCATAGATAAGGCTAGTTAGAGGCAAGGATTGCAAAATTATGGAGCTAAGGGGTTGGGATTGAGCACTGAGGTTGCGTAGTGCGTATTTCTGTGAGGCAGAAACTCTGCATTGTGTAATACCAAGAGGCAAGGCTGTTTCTTGAGGACTAAGACTGCGCAATGCGTAGTTCAGACTAGCTAAAGGAGGCTGAGTGGTTCAGTTAGAGAGTTTTCCGTTTGACTAAGTGTCGGATTAGTGAGAGGAAGATAGGAAAAAACATGACTCTGAACATGACCACACACTTAGATCACTTGATGACACAACATGGAACACATAACACATGAACACCATCCTTTCCTTAATGCAACAAATTTGTGACGACTACACCAAGTGCGATACAAAAGATACACTTTGTGATGACCGTGATGACAATTGTGTGACAATGCTTGAAAATTTGGAAATGAGTGTGATACATGTTTACATGGCAATACCAACTCATTTACACAGAGGTTACCCCTTAAAACCACCAAAACTAGCTTTAGTGCATTGTGATACTCCACATTCTAAAAGATGGCATTTACTATATGAAGAGAAAAGTACGAAAGACACTTGTGATACACGAACGACAGTGAAAGCAACACATGCCAGAGTGAAGATAACATGAAAATGACACTAATTAAAGTGAAATACAGTGAAAGCGACAATCAAAAGCATGAAAATGACACTCCTGAAAGCGAAGGTGCGCAAAAGAAACAATTTGAAAAACTCACAAAAATAGAAGTATAAACGCAGCCAAAAGTGAGGGATTGTCAATGACGGTAACAATGGTTGTCAACATTGGTTGAACATTGCAAAGGCACTATCTTGATGGACTTTGTTATGCTTGTTCAAGCTTGCATAAAAGAATGCGCTCATGAACTTGTTGCGAACTGATCATGTGTGAGAAAGTGACTTCGACCAATCAAGAAGTGACCATGGAACCACTGATCACAAGATCCATAGTAGGCTCCAAAATTCAAGTGTAGGTAAAATTTTGGAGGGTGTTTGTTGCAACGACAACACTTGGCGACACATTGGTAGAACTCCAACTTCTCTGCCTTGGTCAATTCTTTCATGCAAGTTCTAGTTGTTTAGGGAGTATTGATTCATCGTTCAGATTACCATGGCTTCCCCACTTACCCCATGCATAAACATAGTCCTCTTCATTCCTTTACTCGGTTAAATAAAAACACACGATCAACGATCACACAATGTTTTGAGTCAGTAAAGGGTAATGAAGCTCATGAGCTTTAGATTTTCATAGTATAGTTTTTCATCTTTGGTGTTGCTTCGCTGCCAATAGGCATGGACAATACCCCGATGGAGTCACTTCAGGGACACAAACATTGCTCCACTGTCAGCAGGCCTGGAAAATACCCCAACAAAGTTGCTTGCTTCACCTCTTTGCGCAAGAAGCCCTTCTCTTCTTTCACCTTTATTTATTTATTTTATATAGGACTTTGCATTGCCACTTATTTATTTCATGGGTGGAAGATGGATCTCTACTTATTGAGAGAAGAAGAGGTTGTCCCTTCAGAGAAGCATATATAAGATCTATGATATTAGTTTTCTCGTTTATATTTCCCCCCCTTTTCCTTCTCTACTTTATTGGATCAGCTTGAAAACACCGAAACACAAGGACCTAAGTGCAAGCATGAGGTTTCCAGAATAGACATGGAGATCATGGTTCGACACAAGGCTTTCCTTATGCAAGGATCGTATTTTCCGTCAAAACACCATCAACCAAAAGGTTTAACCAAGAGATGGAAGAATGATAGAGAGTTAGCCAAATGTTGCAATGTCACAAAGTCCTTTTCTATTTTGCCACACTGTCTCTTGAGCCCAATCATGATACCCTTCATGCAAAGTATCATTGGACAAAACTCAAAAGACAAAACACAACAAGGAAACAAAGCTAAGGGGACAAAACAAAAGGAGACTAACTGAAAATATGATGGGAAACCAAAGTAAGAAAACACAAGACAAACTAAAGAAAATGAATGCAGGATGAATGTGTAGGTAAACTAATATGCAACTATACCTACTCCTAGCCTAACTAGCTAGAAGGTTGGGGTCACGTATAATGAAATTTCCAATGTAGCCACCGTAGTTGTTCCCGACCTACATACACAAATATACGAACAATTAAAACTTATATACACGACGTGCAACAGAGAAGATAAGAGCTTAAATATGTTATGCTCTTAACTTGCAAAATAATACCCAGATACAGAATATGCGAAGAAAAGATACCCAAAACACAAAATATGCGAAGAAAAGATACCCAGAACACAGAATAGCAATGATTTTATTATTCAAAGAGCAATGTTCACATGCCTCTTCGAGGGGGCAACCTCCAATAGAGCAGAGCTCGATTACAAAATAAGACACGATGCTCCTCGCAGGGAGTCTCTATCCTTTATATATGACTCATACATGCAATACCACGGGCCAATACCGTGGGTTTTATTAATACCATCTATCTAATACTACGGCCCATTTGCAACTAACTGTGGTCCCGTCATTAATTGCGGGTTAACCACTTACAAATATTAATATGGGCTTTATTGACTCTTGACTATGACGTGATCCCATGACATAAATAAGGGGGTTAGGGTGGGACCCTAACATGCCCTCCCCCTTAAGACTAGCCTTGTCCTCAAGGCTGAAGCTGCGGAAACTGCTGAAGAATAGTGGCTGGTTCCCAAGTTGCATCTTCCGGAGAGGTGTCTTTCCATTTGACGAGGACTTCCTTAATCATGCGGCCGCGCAGGTGCTTGTCTCGTGTGTCTAGAACCTGTTCAGGTTGAAGCCAGATTGACCCTTCTTCGTCCAATTCAGGTAGACTGGTTTGAACTCGGCAATTGTTCCCAATCACTTTCTTGAGGCACGATACATGGAAAATTGGATGGATTTTTGCCGTAGGTGGCAAAGCCAACTTGTAAGCCACTTCTCCAATGTGCTGAAGTACTTGGTATGGTCCGTAGAATTTTGGAGAGAGCTTTTGACAACCCTTGTCTTTGAGTGATGTTTGCTTATATGGTTGCAGCCTAAAAAAGACCTGATCCCCTTCTTGAAATTGGCGTTCTGAGCGATGTTGGTCGGCCTATTGCTTCATGCGGTTCTGAGCTTGATGAAGATTCTCGCGAAGATAGGCGAGCATGGTTGCGCGGTGTTGTAGGAGTTGATCCACTGCTTGTACTTTGGAGCACCCCTTGAGATAAGAAGTAGGGGAAGGCGGAAGTTGACCATAGACTGCTTCATAGGGAGTCATTTTGGTGGTGGCATGATAGTTGGTGTTATACCACCATTCAGCCAGAGGTAACCACTGTGCCCAAAGGTGTTGCTTTTCTGAAGTGAAACACCTAAGGTAGGTTTCTAGACATTTGTTGACGGCTTCGGTTTGACCATCTGTTTGTGGATGATATGAAGTACTGAGTTTGTGTTGAGTGCCTTGTATTCTGAAGAGTTCCTGCCAAAAATTGATGGTGAAGATCGGGTCGCGGTCGGACACTATAGAAGTGGGCATGCCATGTAATTTGAAGATCTGATCCATGAAAGATTGAGCAACCAAAGTTGGTGTAAACGGGTGGGGTAGGGCGCAGAAATGAGCATACTTCGACAGTCGGTCCACAACCACCATGATGACTGACTTGTTCCCTGACTTTGGAAGACCTGTAATGAAATCCATAGAAACCTTCGTCCAAATTGATGCCGGAATGGGCAATGGTTGTAATGTGCTTGGTGTGTTGACGGTTTCCCCTTTGTGGCGTTGACAGACATCACATTCTGCTACGAAAGTAAGGATGTCCTTTTTCATGCCTGTCCAAAAGAATGATCTTCTGGTGCGAGCATACGTCTTCTGAAAGCCCGAATGTCCTGCAATGGGAGATGAGTGCAATTATGCCAAAATGCGACTTTTGAGGGTGGATGTTGGTGATATTAATACTCTGTCCTTGTAGCGAAGAATATCATTCTGCCACGAGTAGCCCTTGCTGGAATTAGGATCTACCTGCAATTGAGAAATGAGTTGGGAGAGCCCTGGGTGTGAAACCATTCCCTGCGAGCCTCTTCAATCCAGTCTGGAATGGGAAGGGAAATTGCGAGCAGAGTACTTTCCTCCTCAAATTGGCGCGATAATGCATCTGCTACACTGTTGTCTTTCCCTTTCTTGTAAATGATCTCATAATCATATCCCAGCATTTTGGCTAACCATTTATTTTGTTGTGGGGAGGATAGGCGTTGCTCCAAAAAATATTTAAGACTGTGATGATCTGTGCGGATTTGGAAACATCGCCCCAATAAGTAAGGTCGCTAGGTCTCGACTGCATGTAAGATGGCCATCATTTCCTTCTCATAGGTAGATTGGCCCAAATTCCTCCCACTGAGTTGTTGGCTTGTGAAGGCCAATGGTCGCCCTTCCTGCATTAAGACTGCCCCAATACCTGTACCCGAAGCATCACATTCAATGACAAAGGATTTGGTGAAGTCAGGTAGTGCTAAGACTGGAGTGGAACACATGGCGTTTTTTAGAGCGGTAAATGCCTGTTGTGCTTCCTCGTTCCAGAAGAAGGAATTTTTCTTTAGGAGTTGAGTGAGGGGCTTCGCTATACGGCCATAGTTGCGTACAAATTTACGATAATATCCTGTGAGACCCAAAAATCCTCTCAAGCTCTTCAAGGTCTTAGGTTGAGGCCATTCTTGCATTGCCTGGATCTTTTTGGGGTCCACCTTGACACCTTCACGCCCCACAATGTGGCCCAAATACTTAACTTCTTCCATGCCAAATGAACACTTAGACATCTTGACAAATAATTTATGCTTGCGGAGCAGTTGCAAGAGTAGATCTACATGCTGAAGATGTGCCGCCCAAGTGCCACTATAGATGAGAATGTCATCGAAGAAGACAAGGACAAATTTTCGGAGATATGGTTTGAGGATGTGATTCATAAGACTCTGAAAAGTAGAAGGGGCATTACAGAGACCAAATGGCATGACCAGGAACTCATAATGGCCTTCATGAGTTCTGAAAGTCGTCTTGGGAATGTCGACTTCCTTCATGCGAATTTGGTGGTAGCCGGAGTGAAGATCCAACTTAGTGAAGAATTGAGCCCCATTGAGTTTGTCCAGAAAATCGTCAACCACCGGGATGGGAAATTTATCTTTGACTGTCAACTTGTTGAGGGCCCTGAAGTCGGGACACATCCGCCACTCCCCATCTTTCTTGAGGACCATGACCACTGGGGATGAATAAGGACTAATGCTGGGACGAATGACACCTGCTTCCAACAATTCCTTGATGATTTTTTCTATTTCATTCTTTTGGGTGAACGGATATCTGTATGGCCGCACATTTGGGGGTTGGGCCCCTGGAACCAAGGTGATGCTATGATCATGTTCCCCTCGCGAGGGTGGAAGCTCATGAGGCTTGTCAAAGACCGTCCGATGGTTATTTAAAATCTGCTGCATCTCAGGATGAATTGGCAGAGACATGGTTTCGACTACCTGGATGGCATTAAATTGAGCTACCACTCCATGATGGCCCTTTTTTAACAATTTTTCCATCCTATGCGAGCTGATGACAGAGGGGGCTCCCGCCTGGAGTCCACGGAGGGTATGTGTGGAGTTGTTCTGCTTAAAACTCATATATAACTCTTGGAAATCCATTGTGATTGGCCCAAGAGTGCGGAGCCATTCAGCGCCTAGGACAATGTCGCAACCCCCCATGTGTATGGCAAACATGTGGGTTTTCAACTGATAATCCCCCATTTGAAGTTTGACATTTTCACAGCGGCCTTCACATTTCATTGTGCCCCCATCTGCAATTTGGACTTGGAAGTTAGAAACTGCCCGTACAAAACAATGCGCTGCTTCGGCGATTTTTTGATGGATGAAATTGTGGGTACTTCCACTATCAATCAAGACTACTACTGGGCGATGTTTAAGAAAACCCCTGATTTTGAGAGTTTGAGGGGAAGAAATTCCTGCCAATGCATTTAGCGAAATAACTGGTTCGTCAGATACAATCTCCTTTTGGTTGTCTTCTTCGATCGCCTCCGGTTCCTCAAGTGGTGGATCTTCCTCAGTGGAGCTGTAGTCAGTGGCATCTATTTGAAAAAACTTGGGCTCCTTGCATTTATGACCCGGGGAATATTTTTCATCACAATAGTAACATAGTCCTTGCTTCCTTCTTTCGGCCATTTCCGCGGGTGACACCTTTTGAACCTTAAGTGTCTGAGTCGTGTTGGGAGCCTGTGGGGGACGACCTTTAGCGGGGAAATTGGGGCGGCTGTATTGGGCTGCTAATGCACGTTCCACCTTACGAGCTACCTGGCAAGCCTCTGTCCACGTGGGAGGGTGGTGGAGTAGAACTTGAGCTTTGATGGCTTCTTTAAGTCCGCTGATAAAACATTCCGTGTAGAACTCATCTGTGAGACCCTTAGTGCGGAAGGCTAAGGCTTCAAAAGCGGTAATATATTCATCCACTGTACCCGTCTGTTGGAGCTTAGTGAGACGCCCCAAAAAAGAGTCTTCCTGTTCAAAGCGATTTCGAAGAGCTTTGGTAAATTGGTCCCAATTCTGAAAAGGTCCATTGCAACGCTGAAGCCATTCCCCCCATTGCCATCGTTCATTGTCCAAGTACATGGTCCCCACCATAAGCTTAGTCCAATCATCTAGGATATGATTCAATTTGAAATACTGCTCCATTTGTGCTAGCCATGTTGACGTGTGGGAACCGTCAAATTTATGCATATCCAACTTGGGAGGTCGCTGACTGGTTAGTGGATGGGTGTGCCAGACGTGAGGAGAGTGGCTCGACTCACCCTCATGGTATTCATGGCCCTTGTACGCCTCCTCATGGGCTGGTTCCTTGCCCTTCGAGAGTGCTTCCTGTACTTGGAGACTTAGTCCGCTAATCTCACGTTTGAGGGAGTTCATCGCAGTGTGGATGGTGTTCACAGTGTCTTCAAGTTTGTCCATCCTTTCATTGGCCATTGCTTGAGCTCTAGTTTCTACCATACACCAACCGGATGAAAAATTGGGACCGCCTAAATTTTTTTTTCTAATAATTTGAATGGTACCACCTTGCTCAGCTCGCCGTCCTGATTCTGATGGGCTAGATCACCGATAAGCACCCCGGAAGATCTCAGACTCTTTTTTTTTTTTTTGGAAAACTCCTAACGGAGTTTTACTCCTTCTTTATCAATACTGCAGTCGCCAAATCCTCAAAATGTCAATGCTGCCAAAAGTCCCGCGAAAAATAGACCCCGTTATAGGAACCCTTCACAAAAACTCCGATCTGGTGGATCTGAGAGATCTGAATGGTGGAACAACTGCTACTGTGGATCTGATGGAGCTGCGGGACTGATGTCTGCTGCTGCGGCACGTCTTTGCACACGTGGATCTGGAATAGATGATGTGTGATCCCCCGATAGAAAAGGGAACTATGGTCTAGAGGAGTGTCAGGTGCTACAGATCGCAATATACATAAGGGTCTGACAGTGGTACTCGGCCCAATGTTTTAGGGCTCTAACTAAGGAGGATCGACCGTACCCTTAGCCGTACAACCCGACTACCCTATCGTACGGGTGAGTAATCTCTCCGAGTGCTGTTCTCGGTGTACTGTAGCCACAAGACGGCCGAAGGTTTATCTATGGCGAGGTTTCAAGGGAGCCTAGGGGGCTTCCTATATACCCAGAGGGTACGTGGAAGACAGTCCGTGCGCGGTTCTGTCTAATGCGCTACTACTCGAAGGGGTACCCACAGGGGTTACAAGGGAGTCCAACAGACGTGACCACCTCTTGTATTTCCTGCGTGCATGCCTCCCCAAATCCGCAGGTTTATGCGCTTAACGACAGATCCCGTGGTTTAAAGACGCCGGAACACGTCTCTAGCCAAATTTTTTTTTGCTAAAAATTGGAGATCCCACCGAGCCCTGGAAAGTGCTCTGATACCACTTGTTATGCTCTTAACCTGCAAAATAATACCCAGATACAGAATATGCGAAGAAAAGATACCCAGAACACAAAATATGTGAAGAAAAGATACCCAGAACACAGAATAGCAATGATTTTATTATTCAAAGAGCAATGTTCACATGCCTCTTCGAGGGGGCAACCTCCAATAGAGCAGAGCTCGATTACAAAATAAGACACGATGCTCCTCGCAGGGAGTCTCTATCCTTTATATATGACTCATACATGCAATACCACGGGCCAATACTGTGGGTTTTATTAATACCATCTATCTAATACTACGGCCCATTTGCAACTAACTGTGGTCCCGTCATTAATTGCGGGTTAACCACTTACAAATATTAATATGGGCTTTATTGACTCTTGACTATGACGTGATCCCATGACATAAATAAGGGGGTTAGGGTGGGACCCTAACAAAATAACTTGCACAACAAATAGAAGGTCTTGCTTGTCAGCAAAAGGATATGCCCTAACCACTACTTTTAACCAGTTCACATTCCTACCTTTTCGATAAAAACAATCACTAAACAAACCTCAGAAGTTTCTTGCGGATGTGTCTTCATCTGCATTGTACTCCTTAGCAAGCATGAGGAAAGATCAAAACTTATTATTTCCAATGGAGCTTTCCAATTAAGATTTCTCCAGCCATTCAATGATTAGATCATGAAATTCGAAACAATCCTCTTAAAAACCTTGAAATCTTTAAAAAGATGAGAATATTGCATGAGATCAAGATGAGAAGCTTGTAAGGGAAAATGAATATGATCATATTCAGAAATCTTTTCAAGATAGTGAGGGCCTGACATAACCATCTGCGAAGGCTGAAGTGCCTCAGCTGCTTGATAACTATTTTAATGGTGAGATAGACCATAAAGAGTAATCAATGTGAAACCACTGTCATCTGATAAACTGATGGGAAAATGATATGACGAATGGCAGTTAATATTATGATCAGATGGATTGTTTATGGAATGAGATTCTTGGTTCAAAGATGGATAAATTTGAACATATTTACGAATGCGTTGAACAAATGGATCATATTCATCGCATGATAAATATGACAACCCATTTCCTTTTAACCGGTAACATACTGCACTAGCATCATAATCATCGAAAGAAGTGAAAATGAATGCCAACACATGAAACCAGTCAGGATATAATGAGTGAAGAAGAATTTGATTTGCTAGATAACTTGTGCATTCAGTATCACTCAAGAGGATTTCGGGTGTGATGAAGGGAAATATTTGCAATATAATATCCACAAGAAAAATCAGAAGCTAACTATTACGAAATGAATTTGATAGGCATTATTCCTTTAACTGAAGATAATCTTTGAAATAATCAACTTTGCAATTCCATGACGTTATATGAGAAATAAATTCCAAACTTGAGTTAAGTACAAGAGCTGTTATGAAACCAGCTCACAAAAATATAGAAAAGATAGATCAACACCTTAGAATTCAGCCTCTTCAAGGGGAAACCTCCTTTACATTACACAAATGAACAATTATTGGATGATACAAATGACTAAACCTCCCTTCTATATATAGGAGTCTAAGGGGTCACAATATAATCAATCCTACATAACAGTAATAACATAAGGGCACAACAATAACAATAGTGGGTTTCTATGGGGCACACTAATAACAATATGGGGACAATAATAACAATAAGGGCTACAATGACAATAGTAATGGGGGAATCACTAGTATTATAGGGACCTAACATGTCCCTCTCCTTTTGAAAAGCGTTGTCCTCAAGGCTTGAGTAGTTATGGATGCTTCTGTATAAAATTCACATCCTCCCACATGGAATCTTTAGCAGATAAGTTCTTCCACTTGACGAGATACTCCGAAATTGATCGATTTCGTAGCTGTTGAGTTCTTGTTTCTGTGACTGCTTCCGGTTCCAATATGATTTTTCCTTCCTCGTCAAGTTTTGGCAATATTGTTTGAATTGGGAGCTTATCACCTATAACCTTCTTTAAACATGAAACATGGAAAACTGGGTGCACTCGGGAAGTTGCAGGAAGCTCCAATTTGTATGCCATAATACTAATCTTTTGCAACACCTTGTATGGACCATAATACTTTGGTGATAATTTATTATCCTTATTAGCTTGCTTGAGGGACATTTGTTTATATGGTTGTAGCCGTATAAATACCCAATCACCTACATCAAAACTTCTTTCGCTGCGATGTTGATCTGCCTGTTGTGTCATTCTATTCTGTGCCAATGTGAGGTTATCCTTTAAGAGTTGGAGAACTTGTTGTTGATTCTCAATGTGATGTTCCACTGCTTGAACCTTGGAATTTTCTCTTAAATATGATGTGATGGATGGTGGATGATATCCATAAAGTGCCATAAATGGGGTCATTTTTTCTGCAGCATGGAAGGAAGTGCTATACCACCATTTAGCCAGAGGCAACCATTTGACCCATTGTGTCTGTTTATCAGAGAAAAGGCAACGAATATATCCTTCCAAACATTTGTTTACTATCTTAGTTTGCCCATCAGATTGAGGATGATAAGATGAGCTATGAGCTAACTGAGTACCGAGACAAGAAAATAATTCTATCCAAAAATTTCCAGTGAAAATGGGATCTCTGTCGCTTACAATAATCTTTGGGTTTCCAAGTAGCTTTTGAATTGTTTCTATAAATGCAATAGAAACTGTACTGGCTTTAAATGGATGTGATAATGCACAAAAGTATGCATACTTGGTAAGTCTACCAACTACCACCATGATGACACTCTCTGCTTCGGACTTGGGTAAACCTGTGATAAAACCATTGAAACCTCCTCCCAACATTGGCTTGGATGGATAAAGGTTGTAATAGACCAAGGGTCTTAATTGTTTCAACTTTATTTTGTTGGAAAACCAAACATTCCGCCACAAACTTTTGAATATCTGATTTAAGGCCATCCCAAAAAAATTCCTTCTTAACCCTGTGGTAAGTTTTTAAAAATCCTGAGTGCCCTCCTAAGGGAGAAGTGTGCAATTCCATAAGAATATTTTGTTTGAGTTGGGAATTCTTACATAGGTATAAGCGATCTTTGTACTGTAGCGAATCATTTTTCCAGTTAAATGTATCTGATGTACTGGGATCTTGTTGTAACTTTTGAATGAGTGCCCACACTTCTTCGTCATTCTTCCATTCATCCCTTGCTCGTTTATCCAATCTGGTTGGATAATAGAAATGGCGCACAACAATGCTTCCATATCCTCATCCTTTCTTGAGAGTGCATCTGCCACAACATTTTGCTTCCCTTTTTTGTAGATGATTTCAAAGTAATAACCCAACATCTTTGTGACCCATTTTTGTTTCTCTTCAGAGGATAATCTTTGTTGTAAAAAGTATTTAATACTATCATGATCCGTTTTTACCTTGAAGTGTCTTCCCATTAGGTAGGGTCGCCATTTCTTAAGTGCATGTAGTATTTCCAACATTTCCTTCTCATAAATAGCTTTGTGTAAATACTTTCGTTTGATTGGACGACTTTCGAAAGAAATGGGTCTTTCATCTTGCATTAAAACAACACCAATTTCATTTCCTGAAGCATCACATTCCACAATAAAGGTTTTTGTGAAGTCCGACGTAGCTAAGACTGGTGCTTGGCACATTGCCTCTTTAAGATGTTCGAAGGCCTTTTTTGCTTTTGGAGTCCATGAAAATGCATCTTTCTTCAATAATGTTGTTAGAGGGGCTGCTATTCTCTGATAATTCTTAACAAACTTGCGATAATACCTTGTCAACCTAAGAAATCCTCGTAGATGCTTTATGGATGTGGGGATTTTCAATTCCTTAATGGCTTTAATTTTGCTAGGGTCTACCTTAACACCTTCTGGTGCAGTGGAAACGATGGTTTAATAAAACCCACAAAAGATCTTTAAACCCACAATCATTCCTCCTCTTTATCAGAACCCAAATCCTTTGAAAACAATGGCTTCCCCTTTTCGGGACTGAAACACCCTTTGGAAAAGGCTCAACCGCCTTTTTACACAATTATAAGATTGTTCACCTTAGATCCCGATCAGGCGATCCAACGGCTCAGAACAAATCGCAAAATCGGCGATCGGAAGGCAGAAGTTCCCGACTATCGGCGCTAACCTTCAGCCCGATGCAATATCGCTGATCACTATCGGCAATTCGCAATAGTCGCTTTAATATATATGTACCGCTCCAATATGCCGATGCGATAACACGCCGAACCCGACAACACTCAACACTCCCTTTCATAAACTTTCAAGTCTGCCCTTTTGAATCCGCTAAGTGTTTTAGCGCGATTTCCTTTTGTAATGGCTTTCGGCGATGTGACGAGGACATATACATAGGAAAATACCTCTGTTTACACAAAATACAATCCACACACACTCTTTGAGCTCTCGCTCCACTCCAAGCCTCTCCAATCCTCTCGCTTATTACATTTTTCTTCTTTTATCACTCAAATAATTCCTCTAACAAGATCTAACAACAATCTTCTATTTTTAAGAGATCTAACAGCAATATTCTATTTCTTAGCTCTCCTTCACACCTATGCTAACAACTCTATCTCTAAATCTAAAATAAGATATTCTCTAACTTATTACAATAATGAATTATAACAAATTGTTGAGAGATCCAACCCTCTCAGTAAAAACCGGTTTTGACCCATCAATCAATGAATTTCAACCTGTTTAGCCACAACATGTGAACAAGTTTTCACATTGCTGGCTAATCCCGATGCTCCTGCATCAGACTCATGGGGAAGAAAATACTTTTCCTTCAAACTTTCAGGACTTACTCCATACTTCTGTAGTTCTGCTGCTATCAACCAACTGGAATCTTCCACTGGCTGCTCCTTCCACTTGACTAGATACTGGAAATATGTCTGCCCTCTGGTTTTCTTGGATATTCTTTGATCCAAGATAGCTTCAACTTCTTTCTTGACTGCTTTTGGTACCTGTTCCTCCCAGTTCACGGTTTGAACTTCATCACCTGTATCTTCTTTCTGCAATTTTGTCTTTGCCTCTCTGAATGGATATAAGTCTACAACATTAAAAATGGGGGATATCCCAATCCCTTATGGCAACTCAATCTCATATGCATTGGTTGAAAATTTCCTTATGATTTTACAAGGACCTATCTTTTTCATTTTCAGTTTGTTGTAAGTTTTTGTAGGAAATCTCTCTTTCCTCAAATGCACCATCACTAAGTCTCCCACTTGAAACTCTTTCTCTCTTCTTTTCAGGTCTGCTCTTTGCTTGTATTTGTTGCTGTTCTCCTGCAATTTTCCTTTGACTTCTTCCTATAATCTCTGCATCTGTTCCGCCAAATCTGCAACACTTACACTCTTGGCTTCCTGTTTTCCCAAATCTCTAAGCTCATATACTCCCCTTGGATGCATTGCAAAGACAATTTGAAATGGACTCATTCCAGTGCTTCGGTTTGGTGTATCGTTGTAAGCGAACTCAGCTTGAGCTAATGCCAAATCCCACTGTTTGGGATTCTGATATACTAAACTCCTTGATATATCCCCCAAGCTCCTGTTCACTACTTCAGTTTGTCCATCTGTCTGAGGATGGTATGCTGAACTAAAACTGAGATTAGTTCCCAGTTTCCTGCAAAGTGTCCTCCAGAAATTCCCTACAAACTTGGTATCTCGATTTGATACAATACTTACAGGTAAAGCATGCAATCTCACAATCTCTGAAAAGAATAAATTATCTATGTGGGTTGCATCACTAGTTTTCCTACATGCTATGAAATGTGCCATTTTAGAAAACCTATATACTACAACATAAATATAATCATTTCCTCTATGGGTTTTTGGCAATCCTAGAACAAAGTCCATGCTAACTGCATCCCACGGTCGATCTGGTATGGGCAATGGCTGACACAATCTTGTATTCTGACTCCTTCCTTTGGGATGCTGACATATCCTACATTTCTCAACAAAATTTTTAACATCAGTTTGCATTTGAGGCCAGTAATAAAAAGCATTCACTTGAGCGAAGGTTTTATCTTGTCCAAAATGACCAAATAACCCTCCACTATGTTTCTCCTTGATTATGTTCTCCCTCATGGAACATTTGGGAATACATAACTTGTTGCTTTTAAATAATAGGCCTCCTTGAATGAGGTAGTCCATCCACTGACTTCTGTTATGGCTCACTGGATTCTGAACTATTGTGTAGATATCTCTAAAATATTCATCATCCTTGTACATTTCTATCATTTCCTCAAATCCTACAACACCCACTTTAAACTCTTGCAAAAGAAAACTTACCCTGCTCAATGCATCTGCTACTTTATTAGACTTACCACTCTTATGCTTTATTACAAAAGTAAAACTTTGCATAAATTCTACCCACTTGGCATGTTTCTGATTTAGCTTTGGTTGGTTATTAATAAACTGTAAAGCATGGTTGTCTGAATATAAGATGAATTCCTTAGGCAGTAAGTAATGCCTCCACTTTTTCAAAGCCTGCACAATAGCATAAAACTCCTTGTCATAAGAAGAATATTTCTTCTTTGCATCATTCAGTTTCTCGCTGAAATATGCTATTGGCCTTTGCTCCTGGCTTAGAACTGCACCAACTGCTACTCCACTTGCATCTGTTTCTACTTGAAAGACTTTATAAAAATTAGGCAATGCTAAAATTGGCTCCTCTGTTATCTTCTTCTTCAGCAAATTAAAGTTTCTGTTTGCTGCTTCTGTCCTTCGAAATGGCTGATTGACCTCCTTTATTGTCTTAAGGATTGGTTCACAAACTTGACTAAACCCTCTTATAAACTTTCTGTAAAAACTAGCAAGTCCATGGAAGCTTCTTACCTCAAATATGCTTCTAGGAGTAGGCCAATTCCGGATTGCTTGTACCTTCTTTGGATCCATCTTCAAGCCCTCTTTGGAAACCACAAATACCAAGTACACCAGCTCCTCCCTCATGAAACTACACTTCTTCAAATTGATTAGTAGTTTCTCTCTCTGTAGAGTTCTCAAGACCAACTTAAGATGTTCTAAATGCTCCTCTTTAATTTTGCTAAAAATCAGAATATCATCAAGGTAAACAATGAAAAATTTACCTGCATACTCCTTCAAGACCTCGTTCATTAGTCTCATGAATGTGTTGGGTGCATTAGTGAGCTCAAAAGGCATCACTAATGTTATAGACATTTTTGGGCACTGCAACCCTAATCAAACATGTCCATAAACCAAGGACTCCTAAGTCCCTAAAAGTGTTGTTCCATCCCCTAAAAGAACAAGGTCAGCTGATTACATCATCTCCCAAAAGTTCTCCATGAAAAACTACTCAGAACTGGTCAAAGCTGGACCATCTCACCTGTTCCATGGTCAAAGTGCGATGCATCCCACCTAAATACACACGGGAGGTGTGATGCATACTGAAAAGCCCTTCTATGGGGTGCGATGGGTGAGAATGGACAAATGGCAGAGTCAATTTGCGAGGTGGATGATCATGGAATCTTCCAGAAACTTCTCCTGTGACACTTGCCTCTCTGAATTCGCCCAGGGATGAGTAAGAGATCATCAATCTCCAAGTGGAATCAAGAACTATCAGAGAGAGGACACTAATCAAATCTCAAAATCTGACTCACCTCCCTGCAATCATCTATATATGGATCCCTCATCCCAGAGATCCAGAGGCTGGAATTTTGTATCTTGCAAGGAAGTGCTGCTGGTTTCTTGGTGTAACATCATAGTGTTGGGTGATCTAAGCTTTTCATGAGGTGAAGAAGGGCTTTCTTGCTGAGAGGATGACGCTGGGTTAGAAAAATTGGTTGTAATCCTCTTTGCTATTCTTGATATTAATAAAGCTATTCAAGTTTTCCTCCACATTCTTGTATGATTGATGATATATGCATTTGTGTGGTCAATATATATTTGGTCCTATATTGTTTGTGATAGTAGATCTCAGTTCTTGGATAGTGTTATGCTTCTTTGATTCCACAGGTGCTCTTTGAAGCTGGGTAGACGAGGAAGCGAGTGGCAAAGATCTATCAGAAGGGAGAGGAATCAAGCAAGGAACCAAGCGCAAGACAGAGGTTGGTCTCCTTTGTTCCCCTCTTATCTACTTCTCATAAAGGAAAACGAAAGTAGTTTTAGTTTGTTTGTTTCTAAGATGGCTACCAGTCTTAGTGGGACTAGCAGCTCTGCATAGACACTAGATTTCTCGATAAAAAAATGGCGACTCGGCTGGGGAAAAATTGGGAAGAAAACTTGAAGAAACTTTATTGGTAGCAAGTCGCTCTTGAACATGACACTTTCACTCCGCATCCGAGTCGGGTTGGGTTGTTCCATTCACTGGTCATATCACCATTGGTCCATCACACCATCCACATTTGGGGTTAATGCTACCAATCCATCATGTCAGTGTCGCCGATATGTTCAAGAGAAGTCGCTCAGAGAATTCACCTATGTCTCATCCACTACAATACATTTACGCTGCATTCTTTCATGACCGCCAGCCTGGACCTTATATCATCAGATCATTTTCACCTCCATTAAAATCATTTACTCCGTTCCGTGTCATAGATGTGGGATTCATTAAGGCCCTCCTATGACAGATCGCTTCTTGTCGACATCAGCTCATTATCCAGGAAGTCGATCTAGGAACAACCCTTTCAGTACTTTGAAGCTTGCATGCCTCAATGGCAAGTTTCTCACTTCTGGCGACAGGTTTACATCAATGGCCTTCGACCGAAAGATTTTGCGTGGTGTTCGACACCAAGTCCCTTTTTCACACCACGTGAATTGTACTGTCGTATATTGAGGGTCATGATCATTATCAGTGATTCCTCTCGCGCCTGTTAACAGCTTACATCACTAGCTGGTAATCAGGGGATGTATTTCCATGTTCGACTCCAGAACATCTCTCACATGGATCGACTTGTACTTTGAGTGAAGATCGAACGAGATTGAAGATAGAGGTTGGTCTCCTTTGTTCCCCTCTTATCTACTTCTCATAAAGGAAAATGAAAGTAGTTTTAGTTTGTTTGTTTCTAAGATAGCTACCAGTCTTAGTGGGACTAGTAGCTCTGCATAGACACTAGATTTCCCGATAACAAAATGGCGACTCCACTGGGGAGTGAATAGCTTGTTTGCTTTTCTATACTTGTTTATTTTATAAACTTACAGACGGAGCCTGAAGTCAAGCCAGCTAGCCTTCGAACTGCATTTGCTATGCAAGTGCAAAGTAGATCAATGCTGTTTCAGTCTATCTCCGGGTTTTGTTTATAAATTGAACAATTGATTTGTAAACATCCTAATTGTCCTTGTGGTGGCTCTAGTAACCTCCTTAGATCTACCTCTGTGATTTATTTACTGATTATTACTTGCTCGGCCTAAATCCCTGAACTATGCTGCAAACAGTGATCAAGAACTGGATCAAAAGTCTCGCACTATACCATCGCACCCTCTCTTCAAGGATATCGGTATGCATCGCACTTCCCGAGTGGACTAGGTGGGATGCATACTGGAATCCCTGTGTAACAGGTGCGATGGTCAGAGAAGGCTAATTTTGCCTCCAGACTTTGGTTTTTCTTCACTCTTTTCAGCTCTATTAAGGAGTTTTGCTGTTTATAGTCAGTATACCTCTGTGGAAACCCCCTTCCTTGCCATTATTCCACCTCCATTGTGCAAAGAACTGTAAATGTTTTTTATGTATTGTGAGCCATTTTCAGTTCTCTTTTACAAAGAAGTAGCGTAATTGAACTGTCGTTTCTTGATTTGGAAGTGTCGCAAGTGTCGTTTTCAGTCATAGAAGAGAATCCAATTGTTCTTGATAGTCGATTACACTGTTACTCTTGTATTTGATTTGAATTAGTAGTTTTTTCAAGTGTCGAAAGCAAGTTTTCCATTCCAAATCGCAAAGTGTCATCATTGTCTTCATTTTGTCTTGAAAAGAAGCTTGTTAGTAATGTTGCTTTGAAAAATAATTCAGATTTGCGCTTAGCTTCCTTTTTATCATTCACACATTAAGAAGGATGAAAACAAATACATGCATGTGCATTTGCATTTAGACTGTTTTTTGGTTTGATTTAGGACAGTGCATATAGTGTGTGCTCTCTGCTCTATGTTGAAAGAATATCATCTCTCTTTCTTTAGTAGCTAGGATTTTCATTGCAAAAAGAAGATTAAACGATTGTTTATCATCTTAGATTGCATTTTAGGAATTGTATATCTACATCACGCGGTGAACCTGAAAGGAAAATTTCTTAAACAAGATCAACTGTAAAATAAATTTAATGAATCTAAAAATGCTTTGGAACCTAACGCACAACATTTAGAAGTCTAGGCTAGAGACGTATTCCGGCGTCGTAAAGCCTGGTAACTGTTGTTTTCATTGCTGGTTGGGTGATTCCTCCACTTTGAGACGACAAGTGCCAGTACGGACTTGTGCTCCCATGTACCGTCGAGTATATATTGGGAGACCACAATAGGCTATATCCTTTATCCATAGGAAGTCGTGTCTGTCGCCCTATCGATCGCAATGCACTGAACACAAGATTCGGGAAGATTGACTGCCGTACCGTAAAAAGTATTCTACAGATTTGAGATTAGTTTGGTAATCCCTCTGTCTAGATTTCCAGAGTAGTCTCTTTTGTTCCTTTTCAGACTCCTTAAAGGAAAAGGTCCATTTGAGCACTTGTCACTTCAAGCTCATTAAAAATCGAAGGCGACTAGAGTCATCTTTTGTTTTTTCTCAACTCTTAAAAATTGAAAAAACAAGTTGTGTTAAAGCATCTAAAATTCATTTAATTCGGAAACATATTTCACCTTGATTTTTAGTTGATCGAGTAATCCGCAATCGTGGAAGAAAGTCAATTGAAACCCCATCATTCGCGGAGGCTTACGAGTCAACCGTCTTTGTCTCCAGAATCAAAACTGTTACGGACGAAGCGAACTCGTTTAACCGGTTCAAAATCCCCTGGTAAAGTTGGAACAAGTGTTCCGACACCATCAGAGACTCCGGTTACTCCAAACATTTCTGGTATCCCTGCCTTTACAGAAGAAGTTCCGCAACCACCAAAGGATAGTAGAGCTGATCCTAGTGTGAAGGTAAACACTTGTATTACTGAACCAGCTCCATCTACAGCTGATTCGGAAGGTGTTATTCCCCAAACATCTGTCGCTGCAGAATCTATACCTTCTTCGACACCAGAAATATTTTATGGACCTGACGGTCTACCTCTTCCACCTGGTCTGATTGCTATAGAAGAGATTGTGGAGGATCCTCCATCTAGTACTCCATCGCAATTTGGAGTCGGGATCACCCTATATCCTTCTTCATCATAAATTAGTCTATTGTTATCGGAAGCTCCTGTAGAATTGTTAGGAAATATTTTGGATAGACTAGAGATATCTGAACAACCGTCGACATCTAGGACTGTGTCATCTGACACAGCGACGGCAGAACTTCCTGCTGTCACTCCAACAATGTTCGCTGGCATACCATCTGTCCCAACTAGCTCTCAATCGCTAGATGGGGCCCACTCAGGGGCTATTTCGATAGTATGGTCCATTCCCGTTTGTTCATCTGGAATAATATCCGGGAGCTCTTATGTTGAGTCTCAGCAAATTGATCCTTCACGGTGTCAATTTGGGCAGTCCAGTCCTCAAGGGAAAATCATTCCTTTGAGTACCGGATTACCGCCGTATGGGGGGCAATATACCCTTTCATTGTCTCCTTCGGGAGAACAACCATACGAGAATTCACAACAAAATTCAGGTTATGCTGGAATTACGTCTAGCGGTTGGGTGCCAATACTGCCTCAACAACCAAGAGTTGTATACTCGATGCAACAATGTTTACCTATGTCAAATATATCAACTATGTCGGCTATTGTGATGGTGTCGCAAGTATAAGCGTTTCCTATTGTATGTCAACCTCAGGTTTCTCAGGTCGTAATGCAACAGCCTCTTATCCCTGTGACTCAACCACAATCGCCAACTAGTGGAATGACACAGGCCCAAACGGGTACAATTACCCCTCATCTTGGTCAAACAGCCAGTATTGGACAACAGCACATGGCTTCACAACCATGGCTGGTGCAATATCAACAACCGCAATTCCAACAAGTTTACCAAGGATTTGAGCAACAAATCTTTGCAAATAATGGGCAGCCGTATATTCAAAATGGTCAAAATCAACCATTCTATAATGGTTATGCCCATCAACCTTACCAAAGTTACCAGCATCAAATGCATTATGCTGGTATGCAAAGACCAATTGCTCAGGCAATTCCATCTTATCCTGGGTATGCTTCGCCAAACCTGAATCAACAGTTACCCTTCGTGGTGACTTTAGAGTTACCGGATCTAAATCGGCTAACGAACGATCCAATTGCTTACGCCCCTTGGTGGCCAACGATTCCGCATAAAATTCTGTCAGATATTCCTAAATTTAATGGAAATTCGGGTGAAGACCCATCGAATCATGTGATGACCTTTCATCTGTGGTGTTCAACAAACACCCTAAACGATGATTCGATTAGGCTCCGCCTTTTTCAGAGAACGTTAACTGGTCTGGCAGCAAAATGGTATATCGAATTACCTAGAGCTTCGTTTGATAACTTCAGTACCCTAGCCACAACCTTTTAAACCCATTTTCAGTTACCCATAAGGTACGAAACGGGAACAGAACTTCTTACCAATTTCAAGCAAATGACGGCCACTCACATATCCGATCATATTCATGAGTGGCGACGTCGTCGTAGAATGGTAAAAACGTACGTTCCTGATCAACTTTTAGCTAAATGGTTTATTAAGTCATTATTACCTTCCATTACAGAAGATGTGGCAAAGGGAGGAGTCGTCACTGAAGAGCAAGTTATTGCTCGTGCACAATATTTAGACTTGATTTATACTCAGTCTGGCACGCTCTACGATAAAATCCCTGACGCTCCCAGACCGGAATTTTCCGTTCCTCCTCCTCCTAAATCAAACAATGACTCTCATGCTGGCGATGGTGTGATTGGTACGAAAGACACGAAATCAACAAAGGCTACATCTAAAAAGGCCCGTAATATTTCTAGTCAAAATGCAAATGAGGAACTTCTCGCCTCAGAAGTAAATGCCGTCTCAACTGACAAAGGCAAAGAAACCAAGCAACCAGGAGGCAAGAAGAAAAACAAAGGGAAGAAGAAGAAACAGGAGGAACCATCACCTGAAAAATCTTCTGCAAACCCTTCTGGAAATAAGAAACCAAATTGTCCATGTCTTATATGTGATGAGGATCATTGGATAAGAGATTTTCCATATAAAGCTGAGCTTAAAAAATTCTTCAAGAATTCAAAAAACTCGGCGGTATTAATTGATCCGTTTCCAAATCCAGGAACAAATCTGGTTGCCAATGACAATGCTTACCCGTCCCAAGTGCTGATGTTGTCGGTTTCGAAGCAGCAAAATGATGCTTTGATAACGACAAGGAATAAAGATTATGGGAATCCACAACTATCGAACAACAAGGATAAAGATCAACCTAGTAGTTCGACAACAACTTCGACAGAAGTTGTGCCGCCCATCATTCCAGAGCTAGCAATAAAACCGCCAGAGGGAGTATTACTCAAGTCAACATTTAATCCTCGTGCCAGAGCAGCACAACATTATAATATAGTGGAAGATCTGGCCCAATCGCCATCCGCTATGTCGACACTTGAGGTACTGCAAAATTGCCCCTCCCAAAAGCAGGCTTTATTATCAGCAATAGGTGGGATTGACCCAAAGGATTCTAATCTTGTGTCCTTTAATCACAAAGGATATGATCCTCAGTTACCAGCTCAACTAGCTTTCCTCATTCAAGTGAAAGCCCTCAACAAAACTGTTCATCGAACAATTATTGATGAGGGGGCATCTACATGTATTATGTCGATGAGTTGCTGGAAAACTTTAGGATCTCCAACCTTGTCGCGATCTTCGACAACATTAAAAGCATTTGATGGATGAACATATACCCCATATGGGATTTTAAGTAACTTGCAAGTTGAACTGGGGGGGAAAATAGTAGAAATAGATGTTGAAGTAATCGACGGAAACCTTGATTACAACATCCTACTGGGAAGGCCCTAGATATATGCTATGGCTGCGGTTGTGTCGACCTACTTCAAGAAGATTGCGTTTCCCTTTCAAGGAGGAATTACAATCGTCGACCAAATTTTTTTTCTCCCTAACAGTTCCCAAGTTACGGGAAGCATTCCGATGATCCATGGAAGCCCCCATTCGCTTCAAAATATCGGAGTAGGCTTACTAAAAGACCGTATATTAATGGGGACTTTTACCCTCCCACCTGCGATCAATATGGCGGAAGTGGTGACAGTAGGAACCTGCAATATGATATCTTCTATTCAAAATATCTCAGAAAACGATATTAGCATGGATCATCTGCAGGTATTGCCTCCAAGCCCAATAGAAATATTGTAGCAATAAATGTTTTTGGCATGGGAGGCAAACCCAAATCAACGCTTATCAAGCGTTTGGATAGATAGGTGTAAGGAATATGGCACCCCTTCAGATCCTTGGTCGCAAGTACATTACACAGACGAAGGAATTGTTCAGTCAATGATAATTGACGGGGCGCGATGGGAAGATTACCACCATCGTTCCCATCTTCCCGATTGTCAAGAAGATACTCCTCATGACCTTCATCATCCTTCAGTTTTTGATTTCCTATCAAATACTGTAAACACGGTGGATTCTGAGCGAAACTTGTCCAATATCGAAGAGACTATCGCCATAAATATCTCGACCAAAATAGATGTTATAGAGAATATTTATGTTGGCAAATGTTGTTCTCCTTCAGAACCAGAAATATACGAAGTTCTTTTTCGCGAATTCAGAGATGTCTTTGCTTGGTCATATGATGAAATGCCAGGCATTGACTCGAGTATAGTTGAACACGAAATAAAGATGTATCCAGATGTCAAACCAGTACGACAACGACTATGGCAGGTGTACCCCAAGAAAGCCGCTGCCATCAAGGCAGAAGTTGAAAAACTTCTCCATGCTGGTTTTATTTACCCGGTTCCTCTAACCGATTGGGTATCGAACATTGTTCCTATAATGAAAAAACAAGGAACGATTAGAGTGTGCGTCGATTATAGGGATGTAAATCAAGCTTGTCCAAAAGACAGCTACCCTACACTCTTTATTGACCAGATAATTGATGAATGCACCGGATGTGAAATCTTTTCATTTATGGATGGATTCTCTGGGTATAATCAAATAAATATCCGCCCACAAGACCAGTCAAAGACTGCATTTATTTGTCCGTGGGGCACATTTGCATATCACAAGTTACCCTTTGGTTTAAAGAACGCAGGGGCAACATTTCAGAGGGCAATGAATTATGCCTTCCATGACATCAAAAACATCGTTCAACCATATCTCGACGATCTTCCGGCTCATTCGCAAAAGCGGACCGATCATCCGCAACATTTGAGAGCAATATTTCTACGTTGCCGACACTACAAGATACGACTCAATCCACACAAATGTGTGTTCTGTGTCAGTTCTGGTCGTTTGCTTGGCTTTGTAGTCTCAAAGGACGGGATTCGTCTCGACCCATGTAAGGTTCAGGCAATCATAAATTTGCCTCCACCTTCAAATTTGCTTCAGATTCAAAAACTCCAAGGGAAAGCAAACTTTCTGAGGAGGTTCATTCCAAATTATGCCGAACTTGCTAAAGGTTATACACATCTATTGAAAAAAGAAGTACCCTTCGTCTGGGATCAGGTCGCGCAAGCTTCCTTTGCTGCTTTAAAGGAATCGCTAATAAAAGCATCATTAGTGTACGCTCTTGATTATAAAAAAGACTTTAACCTGTATCTGGCTGCAGCGGATACAACCATCGCAATGGTTTTAGTTCAAGAAGACAAAGGAATTGAACATCCTATCTATTATTTGAGTAGAAACTTAAATGATACAGAAAGCAAATATTCGTACGTTGAAAAGATGGCTCTTGCAGCTGTTCAATCGATACAGAGATTTCGACACTATGTCCTCTTTCGAAAAACTACCATTTTGTTATATTGCAACCCCATGACTTATATCTTGTCGCGACAGTTGCTGGGGGGCAAATATTCAAAATGGATAGCAATTCTTCAAGAGTTTGATCTGGAATTTGTAAAATCCAAATTGAAGAAATCCCTGGTTTTTGTAGAATTACTATGCGACCTCCCATCATTGTCCAACAATGAAACATTCAAAGAAACCATCGTGGATGAATCTTTGTTTCTGATATCTTCAAGCAATACGTGGTATGGGGATATAATCATCTATCTCCAAACCCAAAAATATAGGTCTAATACCTCTCGCTCGGAACAAAGACATATTCGATACCAATCAAAAGACTACATGATCGTCAGTGATACGCTTTACCGTCGTGGTGTTGATACAATTCTGAGGAGGTGCCTCACCCATGAGGAGGCCGAAAAAGTCCTGAATGATTGCCATTCAGGCGCGTGTGGGGGGCATCAATCTGGTTACGCTACGGCGCAATTTTTTTTACGAGCAGGATACTTCTGGCCAACAATGTTCAAAGATTGCATAACCGCAGTCAGAAGTTGCCATGCGTGTCAAATTTTCGATAGCAAAACCAGAAGACCACCCACACCCCTGCAACTAGTAGTTGCTGTTGGGCCATTCGCCAAATGGGGCATAGATTTCATGACATGTAACCCCACCTCGACCGGGGGGCATGGGTATATCATAGTCGCAGTAGACTATTTTACCAAATGGGCCAAGGCGATGCCTACATTAAACAACACCGGCGAAACGACTACCCTTTTCTTTTTCAATCATGTAGTCGCCAGATTCGGCATTCCACAGGCCATAGTCACAGATCATGGATCACATTTTCACAATCACATGATGGTTGAATTGGCTGCCAAATTGGGGTTGTCCCACGACAGCTCTACTCCATATTACCCGCAGGCCAATGGACAAGTTGAAGCAATCAATAAGGTCTTGAAGCGGATGCTGCAAAGGATGATTGGATTCCACAAAAGGAGTTGGCACCTGATCCTGTACTCAGCCTTGTGGGCATACTGTTATGAAACCAGCTCAAGAAAAGATAGAAAAGATAGATCAACGCCTTAGAATTCAGCCTCTTCGAGGGGGCAACCTCCTTTACATTACATAAATGAACAATTCTTGGATGATTCAAATGACAAAACCTCCTTTCTATATATAGGAGTCTAAGGAGTCACAATATAATCCAGCCGACCTAACAATAATAATATAAAGCCACAAAAATAACAATAGAGGGATTCTATGGGGCACAGTAATAACAATATGGGGGCAATAGGGGCACAACAATATTAATAAGGGTTATAACTACAATAGTAATGGGGTAATCACTAGTATTATAGGGACCCAACATGCCCCTCTCCTTCAAAAAAGTGTTGTCCTCAACGCTTGAGTAGTTCTGGATACTTCTGCATAAAATTCTCATCCTCCCATGTGGAATCTTCAGCGGATAAGTTCTTCCACTTGATAAGATACTCTGAAATTGATCGATTTCGTAGCTGTCGAGTTCTTGTTTCTGTGACTGCTTCCGGTTCCAATATAATTTTTCCTTCCTCGTCAAGTTCTGGCAATATTGTTTGAACTGGGAGCTTGTCGCCTATAACCTTCTTTAAACATGAAACATGGAAAACTGGGTGCAATCGAGAAGCTGCAGGAAGCTCCAATTTGTATGCCATAGTACCAATCTTTTGCAACACCTTGTACGGACCATAATACTTTGGTGATAATTTATTATCCTTCTTAGCTTGCTTGAGGGACATTTGCTTATATGGTTGTAGCCGTAGGAATACCCAATCACCTACATCAAAACTTCTTTCACTGCGATGTTGATCTGCCTGTTGTTTCATTCTATTCTGTGCCAACACGAGGTTATCCTTTAAGAGTTGGAGGACTTGTTGTTGATGTTCGATGTGATGTTCCACTGCCTGAACCTTAGAATTTTCTCTTAAATATGATGTGATGGATGGTGGTTGATACCCATAAAGTGCCATAAATGGGGTCATTTTTGTTGCTGTATGGAAGGAAGTGTTATACCACCATTCAGCCAGAGGCAACCATTTGACCCATTGTGTCTGTTTATCAGATACAAAGCAACGAAGATATCCTTCCAAACATTTGTTTACTATCTCAGTTTGCCCATCAGATTGAGGATGATAAGATGAGCTATGAGCTAACTGAGTACCAAGACAAGAAAATAATGTAATTTTCCAGTGAAAAATCTGTCAAAAATTTCCAGTGAAAATGGGATCTCTGTCACTTACAATAATCTTTGGGTTTCCATGTAGCTTTTGAATTGTTTCCATAAATGCAGTAGAAACTGTACTGGCTTTAAATGGATGTGATAATGCACAAAAGTGTGCATACTTGGTAAGTCTGTCAACTACCACCATGATGACACTCTTTCCCTCAGACTTGGGTAAACCTGTGATAAAATCCATTGAAACCTCCTCCCAACGTTGGCTTGGAATGGATAAAGGTTGTAATAGACCCGGTGTCTTAATTGTTTCAACTTTATTTTGTTGGCAAACCAAACATTCCGCCACAAACTTTTGAATATCTGATTTAAGGCCATCCCAAAAAAATTCCTTCTTAACCCTGTGGTAAGTTTTTAAAAATCCTGAGTGCCCTCCTAAGGGAGAAGTGTGCAATTCCATAAGAATCTTTTGTTTTAGCTGGGAATTCTTACAGAGGTATAAGCGATCTTTGTACCATAACGAATCATTTTGCCAGCTAAATGTATCAGATGTACTGGAATCTTGTTGTAACTTTCGAATAAGTGCCCACACTTCTTCGTCATTCTTCCATTCCTCCCTTGCTTCGTTTATCCAATCTGGTTGGATAATAGAAATGGCGCACAACAATGCTTCCACATCCTCATCCTTTCTTGAGAGTGCATCTGCCACCACATTTTGCTTCCCTTTTTTGTAGATGATTTCAAAGTCATAACCCAACATCTTTGTGACCCACTTTTGTTGCTCTTCAGAGGATAATCTTTGTTCTAAAAAGTATTTAAGGCTATCATGATCCGTTTTTACCTTGAAGTGTCTTCCCATTAGGTAGGGTCGCCATTTCTTAAGTGCATGGAGTATTGCCAACATTTCCTTCTCATAAATAGCTTTGCTTAAAAACTTTCCCTTGATTGGACGACTTTCAAAAGCAATGGGTCTTTCATCTTGCATTAGAACAACACCAATTCCATTTCCTGAAGCATCACATTCCACAATAAAGGTTTTTGTGAAGTCCGGTGTAGCTAAGACCGGTGCTTGGCACATTGCCTCTTTAAGATGTTCAAAGGCCTTTGTTGCTTTCGGAGTCCATGAAAATGCATCTTTCTTCAATAATGTTGTTAGAGGTGCTGCTATTCTCCCATAATTCTTAACAAACTTGCGATAATACCCTGTCAACCCAAGAAATCCTCGCAGATGCTTTATGGATGTGGGGATTTTCCATTCCTTAATGGCTTTAATTTTGCTAGGGTCTACCTTAACTCCTTCATGAGATACAATATGACCCAAATATTCCACCTCCTGGACTCCAAAGAAACATTTGGATCTTTTTGCATATAATTGTTTCTCCTCCAATAGTTGTAGCACCCTGTCAACATGTTCAACATGATCCTTCCAAGACTTGCTGTAGATTAGTATATCATCAAAAAATACTAACACAAATTTTCTAAGGAATGGTTTGAAAATTGAATTCATCAAACCTTGAAATGTTGAAGGTGCATTGGTAAGGCCAAAAGGCATGACCAAAAATTCATAATGACCCTCATGAGTTCTAAATGCTGTTTTCGGAATGTCTTCAATCTTCATTCTGATTTGATGATATCCTGAACGAAGATCCAACTTGGTGAAGTAAATTGATCCATGCAATTCATCCAGTAATTCATCAATGACAGGAATGGGGAACTTATCTTTAATAGTGAGCTTGTTGAGCTCCCTATAATCCGGACACATGCGCCATGATCCATCCTTCTTGTGCACCAATACTACTGGAGCAGAGAAAGAACTTTGACTCGGTTGAATTATACCAGCCTCTAGCATTTCTGCAACCATACGTTCAATTTCACTCTTTTGGACATAGGGATATCTGTACGGCCTGATGTTTGGAGGAACACTTCCTGGAATCAGATGAATAGCATGATCATGATCACGCATAGGTGGGAGACCTTTGGGAGTCTCAAATACCTTGGAATGATTGTCCAGGACTTTTTGGAGATCTGGAGAAATAGATGATTCCGATGTGGAAACATCTAGCGAACATAATTGTGCAATTACACCTCTTTGCTCCTTTTTTAGAAGCTTTGTCATACCATTAGAGCTGATTATCTTTCCTGGTTTCCCTGCAATACCCCTTAATTCAACTTCCTTTCCTTCCGTAGAAAATTTGATGAAAAGTTCTTGAAAATTAAAAGCTATTGTACCCAAGGATTGTAGCCATTGGACTCCTAGTACAACATCAACACCTCCCATTGGAATGGAAAGCATTGGGCTAGTCAATACATATTCTCCCATGGATAGCTTGATATTATGGCACTTTCCAGAGCAATTTATTGTTCCTCCATTTGCAATCATCACTTGACACTCTGGTGCTGGATATAGGAAGCAATTCAATTCTTTTGCTACCTTACAATGAATAAAATTGTGGGTGCTTCCTGAATCAATCAACACTATTACCTTTTTCTTCTTGATTTGTCCTTCTATCTTGATGGTTTGAGGAGTGGTAATTTCCGCCAATGCATTACAAGATATGGTCGGATTTATTTTTTCTTCATCTAGGCTTTGTTCCTGGAGTATATCCTCTTCTTTTGACCTTTCTTGCTCCTTTTCTTCTTCCTCTTCACAATCTATGTAGAATAATTTCTTCTCAGCACACTTATGACCTTTAGTGTATTTGCTATCACAACTGTAACAAAGCCCTTTTGCTCTTTTTTCTTCCAATTTTGTGGTGTCAACCTTATAGGTTGTGGAAGACTAGGGGCAACAACACTTCCGTCTTTATAGTTGTGAGTGGTATGCTTCCTGGTTGCCATAATTTTGCTTTCCATTTTTCTTGCTAACCTGAATGCCTTCTCTAATGAATCAGGTTCCCAAAGGCGAACATCATGTTGGATATTATCCTTTAAAGACCCTATGAACACATCAATCCTATGCTCCTCTGGAATATCTTTTACCCTTATGTTCAATTTTTGGAACTCCTCAATGTGCTCCATTATTGAACCCTTTTGTTTGAGACTTATCAATTGGCTAAAAAAAGTGTTGCTTTTTGTATCCTCATAATGTGCTATCAATTCTTCCGTAAAAATTGCCCAAGTGATAAATTGTTTACGAGAGCAAAGCCATTGATACCATACAAACTGATTTGGTTCCAAATATAAAGTTGCCATACGTACCTTTTGTGTGTTTTGCACATTATTGAGATCGAAGAATTGCTCCATCTGTAATATCCATGTGGCGGGATCCTTGCCATCAAACTTCCTCATATCGATTTTTGGAATATGGTGGGTCTTCGATCCAACATTAGAGTCTATGGAATCATGATTAACATTTCTTTTGTTCACATCATGAGTTTCCTTTACAACCTTTTCACCATTAGTAAGTATTTCTTGTAGAAAATTTGTCAAATCTGTCTTCAAATCTGCCATATCTGTCTTCAAATCTGCCATGTCTCTCTTCAAATCTGTCTTTGAATCATCCATCTTAGCTTCCATGCCCTTTATCTTAGATTCCACGCCATTTATCTTAGATTCCACGCCATTTATCTTAGCTTCTGTTAGCTTTTGTGAGCGTGACATTTGTTGCACTTGTTCTTGTAATTTTGATATATCATGTAGCATTTCTTCCTCTTCTTCATGAGTCATGCTAGAGCTTTCAGGTTCCTTACTAGGTGTTTGCATTTTCTTTCCTCGGGGCATCAGTTACCGATAATAATGCTTTACTATGCCCTTTGAATTCCTCCAAACCAAGCTTACGCAAAAATTTAAAAAAAAACTACACACCTTTTTTCACTTTGTAGAAGCCTGATATTGAATCTGATGTATCTCTGTAATTTCAAATCCTCCAATTCTGAAAGTATGACTTGTAGTATCCTTCTGCGTCCTCTTTCCAATGCTGCAAGTCTGTCCCAAATTGGATTCTCTAAGGAAGAGTTATGCAATCTCCCACAGTGACTTGATTATAGACTAGTTTAGTAGAGCGAACTTGTACGACGTGCCACGAGTCACTGTTTCGACCTTTGGATCTGAAAAATGCATACAAGAAACTACAGTCTGTCCTCTTTCTATACCTTCTTACGAAATTTCAATCCGATCCCCAGAGAGAAAGTTATGATGATTTTCCCTAGGTCACCTGTTTGGAATGTAATTCAGGAGTCTGCAAAAAGACCAACTTCCTCAGATCATATCTCCGCAAATATAGCGCGAAAAGCTCTGAAATTCGGACCCGAGGTTCAGCGCGATTTCTTCTCAAATGGGTTTTTTTTTGTAACTTCTGAAATGTCGCAGAAAAATAGTTATAGCGAAAATGCCACGATGACCTGTTTGGAGCAGCGAAACCCTAGAATCCAAAGCTCTGATACCAAATGTTATGAAACCAGCTCAAGAAAAGATAGAAAAGATAGATCAACGCCTTAGAATTCAGCCTCTTCGAGGGGGAAACCTCCTTTACATTACATAAATGAACAATTCTTGGATGATTCAAATGACAAAACCTCCTTTCTATATATAGGAGTCTAAGGAGTCACAATATAATCCAGCCGACCTAACAATAATAATATAAAGCCACAAAAATAACAATAGAGGGATTCTATGGGGCACAGTAATAACAATATGGGGGCAATAGGGGCACAACAATATTAATAAGGGGTATAACTACAATAGTAATGGGGTAATCACTAGTATTATAGGGACCCAACACATACCGAACATCGGTAAGGAATGCAACCGAGTTTACACCCTTTGAATTGGTTATGGCCTAGAAGCAATGTTACCAGTTCAGTGTGAAATCTCGTCCCTCAAACTCGCAGTCGACCTTCTCCCCAGAACTTCAGAAGAGGAGGCTCGTTTCTTGGAACTAATCCAATTGGATGAAACCCGTCGTGATGCCACTTTGGCTAACGAAGCCCATAAGAAACGAGTCAAGGTGCAGTTCGACAAGAATGTCAAACCCCGTGTCTTCTCAGAAGGTGACTTGGTCTTACTTTACAACCAGGAATCCGATAAATTGGGAGAAAGTAAATTCAAGTCTTTGTGGATGGGCCCCTATATTGTTAAACGTGTATTAGCAAAAGGGGCCTACGAGTTAGTGGATTATGATGGGATTCCACTCGTGCAACCCCATAACGGGTTGTATCTTAAGCGTTACTACGCATGATTCAGTGTAGTAACCCCTATGCTTTTGTTAAATTTTTGTTTTCGCTAAGGGTAATTGTTTTGGTCAGGTAATCCATTTTTTACATTTGTTGCAGATGTCGAACCTATTGGAATCATTTGTTGGATATGCCGACGAAGCGAGTCGTAGTTCGCGGAACCTATCTTCTGCGGCCTGGCCATTTTTGATCCAGTCGGCGAGTTAGTAAGTTTCAGAGGGGTATGTATTGGTCGGTCAACAAATAACATCGTTGAATATAGCGTGTTGATAGAACTCCTCTCTGATGCCATCACACATGGCATACGCCGACTTGTCGTTAGGCTAGACTCACAACTTGTCATCCTACAACTCACTGGTATCTACTCCGTCCGAAATCTAGCTATCTATCGCATGTTCCTAAGGGTCAAGATTTTGGAAAGACAGTTTGATTCTATTCAATATCAACATATTTCTAGAAACTTAAACACATTAACAGACTCATTGGCAAATTATGTGTTAGATAGACATTTGCAACATTTATAAAAGAAGCATTTCATCAATATTTGCATCAGGATCATGTAACTTAACCAAAATAAAACTCCGAAAATCAAAAATATATATATAACTGTTTGTGGTTTACACATAATGTTCTGTAACCAAGACAAAATTGGTCAGATGACCCAAAACTCAAAATGCTAGGGGGCACCCTAGTCTAATGGTGCTGATGATAACAAGTCACCGCCTGTGCAATCATGCGTAAAAGCCGAGTCCATCGACTTGGCACGCCAGTAGTATGTCGCTGCAGCCTAAGAGGCAGCTCGTCGGTCCTCACATCTGGAATACCAAGAGTGAGACCCTCGACCTGATCCTGCAATGCTGAAAGAGTCTCGGCCACATCAAGGTCGTGAAGGATAGCCCTCCCCACAGCCTCTCCTGCCGGAGCGGCAGCTGGCGCTCTCGGACGTACTGCTGGTCGGACTGGTCCAATGTCTGCATGAGCGCATGAGTTTTGATTAGTCTTGAGTAAAGAAAATATAAGAACATTATGAAAAGCAATAAACAGGAATTTGGTCAGAGAATTTACCTATGGCACCCCACTGCTCACCAGCCGGCAGTGCCAAATCCGGATCACCCCGGAAATCCATACCAGCATATGGACACTCGGAAAAAACCATCTGCTGACGGTTGAACCACTCAAAGAAGGTATCAAAGAAAGAAATCCGGGACTGACCCGCATGTCGGGCCATGAAGTCAACCCATCTCTGCATCCGTGGCTCAGTTGGTGGAGGTAAGCCAAGTGGAATATATTGTGGCTGCATCAGTGGGATCTTTTCCAAGGCAAAAGCGGTCAAAATAGAACCATAACCAAAGTTCTTCAATCTTCCGTTTTTTTACCTTGATCAGTTTTTCTTTCATCACAGAGAGTACTGCATCACACCAGTTGAACACCTTTGGTTCAAGGCATTCCAAGGCATACTGCATATAAGACCTGTTGGCCACATGAAGAGCCGCACTACCAGCCAGTCTAGAAAAAGTGAACAGAATGGTCCTCAAGGACCTGTCAGTGACATCTCAGATATTGATATTGCCGTCCTTACTCGGCTGAGATCCCTCTCTGCAATACCGGCGAATGTAATCTCTCACAGATTCACCCCCACGGGCCAAACCTGATAATGAGATAGGGGCACCACGCCTCGATAAACCGGTCAAAAAATAGATGTCCACGACAGTCAAGGGGATGGATTTGCCCCTAATCTAGAACACCTGGTCGGTAGGATCCCATGCATCGAGAAAATATTGCAACAAGTTGATTTGTTGCCTCATGCTAGAGATGCAAAAAAACTTTAGTAGGCCACAGTTCCGCAATGCAGTTACCGTACCTGGATCATGTAAAGCAAGCATGTCCTCTTCTTCATGCTCACGTTCTCGCCATGTAATAGGCATTTTTCTCTGATGAATCTCTGAAAACAAACAAGAGAAGAGTCAGGATCCTGATTTGGTGAAAAACAGGCAAAAAATTCCATGAAAAACTGTGCACAAGTTTCCCTCCTTGCGCCCATCGCACCCCCAGCAGTGTACTGGGTGGGATGCATGCTGACTGGCCAATGGCCAGGCTAGTATGCATCACACTTTTCGATATAGGAAAGGTGCGATGGAGCCAGGGCGAATTCTTCAAACCCCAGGGGCTCAGAAAAACCAGGAAACATGCTCAGAATTCAAAAAGGAAAGAATGAAACTGAAGAGCTCAGGTTTAGCTCTTACCTGGTCCAGACGGCACCAAGAATCGTCCACAGAATCTCCCAGAATCAGCTAGTGAAAATCAAGGGGGAAAGCACCTCCAAAGCTCCAACAAACCAAAGTTCAAATGAAATGGTAAAATGAGAGGTAAAAACCACTTTTAAATTACTTTTCACGTAATTCAAGTAAAATATTAGTGTTTTGACTCATTTTTCAAGCATATATTATTCGTTTCTAACTAGTTTGATGAAGCAATTGAGTAGGCAGTACAACCTTTGAAGGAACAAAGTTGTCAATGGTAAAATCAAGGTAATCAATGACCATTGTATCGAGCAGTTTTTATGTGGAGTTCAAGCTCATTAAAAATTAAACATAAGCAATGAGCAAATGTTTCCCCCAGAGTTTAAGCTCATTCATTAAAAAATGAACCAATTTCCGGTAAATAACCATCGTGAATGCATTATCATCAGCCTTTGAGCCTTGGTCGTGTTCTCATCATCACCTCCACTCTGTTTTGGCCGATCATTCACCTCCATTTGATTGTTTACCCTTTTTGAGGAACAACTGCGAAGAGTGATCCTGTTAGCCATCCTTGTGACATTGCCGTGATTGGAAAATTCCAAACCTTACCTGGAATTAGCTGCTACCCGAATTTATCACTCGTTCCTCGAAAAACGAGTCTCCTTTAAGCTCTTTTCATCTGACTCGTAAAATATGAAAAGATTGCCGAGTAATTGGCCTCTCCAGCTCGTTAAAGTGACCGGAAGTGCTATCCCTCCTTTAGATTTTAATCTTTTTGGACCTGATGGATTATTACACAAAAAGATCGAGCACTTGTTTTGTTCGGCTCGTTAAAATTACCGAAAATTCATCCCTTTTGTATTATTTTATACTTTTTCGGACTTAAGGGATTATATGACGAAAAAGGATTGTTGGAGTTTTCTTTATGTCCCTTTTAGACTCTCTAAAATTGAAAAGGACCGAGTTATCTTTGTCGTTAAACTTGTTAAAACCGAATAGCGACAAACTTGTCCATACAGACAAGAACGAGTTTCACTATCGCTAGGCTCGTTAAAACCTAGCGATGGGTTTGCCTGAAGGGAAAATTATAGAACAAGGATATGTTATCCTCCTCAAGCTTGAAAAAAATAAAGAGGTACTGGTCAGCAATGATTGGGGAAAAATTGGGAAGAAAACTTGAAGAAACTTTATTGGTAGCAAGTCGCTCTTGAACATGACACTTTCACTCCGCATCCGAGTCGGGTTGGGTTGTTCCGTTCACTGGTCATATCACCATTGGTCCATCACACCATCCACATTTGGGGTTAACGCTACCAATCCATCATGTCAGTGTCACTGATATGTTCAAGAGAAGTCGCTCAGAGAATTCACCTGTGTCTCATCCACTGCAATACATTTACGCTCCATTCTTTCATGACCGCCACCCTGAACCTTATATCATCAGATCGTTTTCACCTCCATTAAAATCATTTACTCCGTTTCGTGTCGTAGATGTGGGATTCATTAAGGCCCTCCTATGACGGATCGCTTCTTGTCGACATCAGCTCATTATCCAGGAAGTCAATCTAGGAACAACCCTTTCAGTACTTTGAAGCTTGCATGCCTCAATGGCAAGTTTCTCACTTTCGGCGACAGGTTTACATCAATGGCCTTCGACCGAAAGATTTTGCGTGGTGTTCGACACCAAGTCCCTTTTTCACACCACGTGAATTGTACTGTCGTACCTTGAGGGTCATCATCATTATTGGTGATTCCTCTCGCGCCTGTTAACAGCTTACATCACTGGCTGGTAATCAGGCGATGTCTTTCCATGTTCGACTCCAGAACATCTCTCACATGGATCGAATTGTACTTTGAGTGAAGATCGAACGAGATTGAAGACCCCGGATCTAGTTTCATCCATTCGGGCTGCGATATATATTCAGGAAAATAAAGACATCAAATGTACATCATTGCTGCACAGATAATCATCCAATCTAAGGGATGATGGCTCTACCAGAATCATCTGTCTGCACAGACGATTGTCTGTCTTATGTACATGAAAATGAATTTATAAAGCTAAGCATGGGAATGCCCGCCTCAGCTAGATCATGAAAATATTATGAAGATAATGTATTGTATTGTATCTTATTACAGGTCGCCTTCCAGCTCGAAAAAGCTTCAGATCCTCATGATAAAGCATTTCACCCGACATCAAAAGATTAACGACCTAATGCTTTAGGGGGCAACTGTTATAGACATTTTTAGGCACTGCAACCCCAATCAAACATGTCCATAAACCAAGGACTCCTAAGTCCCTAAAAGTGTTGTTCCATCCCCTAAAAGAACAAGGTCAGTTGATTACATCATCTCCCAGAAGTTCTCCATGAAAAACTACTCAGAACTGGTCAAAGTTGGACCATCTCACCTGCTCCATGGTCAAAGTGCGATGCATCCCACCTAAATACACACGGGAGGTGCGATTCATACTGAAAAGCCCTTCTATGGGGTGCGATGGGCGAGAATGGACAAATGGCAGAGTTAATTTGCGAGGTGGATGATCATGGAATCTTCCAGAAACTTCTCCTGTGACACTTGCCTCTCTGAATTCGTCCAGGGATGAGTAAGAGATCATCAATCTCCAAGTGGAATCAAGAACTATCAGAGAGAGGACACTAATCAAATCTCAGAAGCTGACTCACCTCCCTGCAATCATCTATATATGGATCCCTCATCCCAGAGATCCAGAGGCTGGAAATTTGTATCTTGCAAGGAAGTGCTGCTGGTTTCTTGGTGTAACATCATAGTGTTGGGTGATCTAAGCTTTTCATGAGGTGAAGAAGGGCTTTCTTGCTGAGAGGATGATGCTGGTTTAGAACAATTGGTTGTAATCCTCTTTGCTATTCTTGATATTAATAAAGATATTCAAGTTTTCCCCCACATTCTTGTATGATTGATGATATATGCATTTGTGTGGTCAATATATATCTGGTCCTATATTGTTTGTGATAGTAGATCTCTGTTCTTGGATAGTGTTATGCTGCTTTGATTCCACAGGTGCTCTTTGAAGCTGGGTAGACAAGGAAGCGAGTGGCAAAGAACTATCAGAAAGGAGAGGAATCAAGCAAGGAACCAAGTGCAAGACAGAGGTTGGTCTCCTTTGTTCCCCTCTTATCTACTTCTCATAAAGGAAAACGAAAGTAGTTTTAGTTTGTTTGTTTCTAAGATAACTACCAGTCTTAGTGGGACTAGCAGCTCTGCATAGACACTAGATTTCCCGATAACAACTAACCACTCATACAGTCCACTATTCATTTTGAAGGCAGTTTTCCACTCATTGCCTTCTTGAATCCTTATCTGATGATACCCACTCTTCAAATCTATCTTAGTAAAGTATCTGGATCCACTTAAATAGTCCATTAAATCATCCATTCTGGGCAAAGGAAATATGTACCTGATTGTTATCTTGTTGATAGCTCTGGAATCTGTGCACATGCGCCATTCTCCTCCCTTCTTCAGACTAAGTACTATTGGCACAACACATGGGCTCAGACTCTCTCTGATCAGCCCCTTGTCCATCAGTTCCTGTACTTGCCTTCCCACTTCAGCGTTTTCCTGAGGAGTTAGTCTATATGCAACTTTATTGGGTAGACTTGCCCCTGGTATTAAGTCGATATGGTGGCTAACACTTCTAATCGGTGGTAATACATTCGGTAATTCATCCACAATGATATCCATAAAATTATCTAACACAACTTTAATTTCTTTAGGCAAATCATTTAAATTCGTGGATGTTAAGATTACCTTGGGCCTCCCTACAATAGCGAAGTGCAACTCCTCGCTTTTGTCGACCTCCTGTAGCAATTCTTTACCACTTATCAACATGATACTGTTTTCAGGCAATCCTTTATCAACATCATTCTTCACTGGCAATAACGTGTGCTTGTTTCCATCCTTCTCTATGGTATAGGTGTTCCTTCTCCCGTCATGAATCGCCTTCCGGTCAAATTGCCATGGTCTCCCCAATAGTATATGACATACATCCATGGGCATTATGTCACATAGGATTACGTCTTTGTATGTACCGATCTGCATTTCAACATTACATTGCTCTGTCACAATGACTTGATGCCCCTTCTGTAACCAAGACACTTTGTAGGGTGCAAGATGTGCCGTCCTTGCTAACTCAAGCTTATCCACCATCTCTGTGGACACAAGATTGTCAGTGCTCCCACTGTCAATTATGACCTTACAGCACTTACCCTTTGATTTACATGTGGTTTTGAACAAGTTCTTTCTTTGCGCAGGTTCTCCAGCCTCCTTTTCTGCTCTAAGCAAAGTTCTTCTAAATAGTAGTGATTCACCTTCTTCAGGGGGTTCTTCTTTCTCCACAAGTCGAGGTGGTTCTGGCTTTGCCTCAGCCACATTTGCACCCCTCTGGCTTGCTGATTTGTTATGAGGACAGTCCCATGACATGTGTCCCCATTCTCCACAGGTATAACACCTAACATCTCTTCCTCGCCCTCTTCCTCTGGGTGCGAATCTTCCTCTGCTAGATTCACCCCTCTATGGTGATCTACCACTTGAGCTTCTTGCTTCATGCTGATGCTGTGTTCCTCTGGATTTGGAAGCTCCTCTTCCTCTCACTGAGCTCTTTCCTCTGTTTCTTTGACTCTGTTTCCTCAATATTTTCTCCTCTACCTTTAGACTTTCTTGATAGGCATCCTCAATAGTTTTCAAACTTAACAAGCTAATCTCATCTTGTATCTCATACCTTAACCCATTTATATATCTAGCTATCTTTTCCACATCATCTTCTACATGCCTTGCTCTAATACTCAATCTATAGAATTCTTCTGTATACTCCTTAACAAACATTCCTTTTTGTTTTAAATTTTGCAATTGCTTAAAAAGATTCAAATGATAGTCTTTAGGCAAAAACTTGGCTTTCAGTTTACTTACCATTTTATCCCATTGCTTGATCTTGGACTTCCCTTTCCTCGTTCTTGATGTCTGTACCTCGTCCCACCAGATGGTTGCATGACCCCTCAACCTGGTGACTACAAACTAAACCATCTTATTCTCCTCAACCTCTTCATAGTCAAAGTACTGATCTACTGATCCAATCCATAAGTTCCTCTGCATTCAGACTCCCTTCATACATAGGGATCTCCATCTTGGGTTTGCTTCCTACTTTTGCCAGCATCTTCAGAACTTTTTCAGTTTGATCGTCTTCCTCTATTTCTCCCACATTTGTAGCAGATTCTTCTAAAGAGCTCTCAGCTCCATCATCAGGCGCTCTTCTTTGGGCTGTCTCCATTGTCTCCATTCATGCACGCAAACTCCATACCTCTTCCAATAGAATTGCATTTGGTTCTGGTCTTCCTCGACCAATTCCTCTCCTTGGTGGCATCTTCGTTGCAAACAACTCTTGCTTCTGCTCTGATACCAAAAAATGGTGCAGCGGAAATGATGGTTTAATAAAACCCACAACAGATCTTTAAACCCACAATCACTCCTCCTCTCTATTGGAACCCAAATCCTTTGAAAACAATGGCTTTCCCCTTTTCGGGACTGAAACACCCTTTGGAAAAGGCTCAACAACGCTTTTCCGCCCTTTTACACAATTATAAGACTGTTCACCTTAGATCCCGATCAGGCGATCCAACGACTCAGAACAAATCGCAAAATCAGTGATCGGCAAGCGGAAGTTCCCGACTATCAGCGCTAACCTTCAGTCCAATGCAATATCGTTGATCGCTATCTGCGATTCACAATATTCGCTTTAATATATATGTATCGCTCCAATATGCCGATGCGATAACACGCCGGACCCGACAACACTCAACACTCCCTTTCATAAACTTTCAAATCCGCCCTTTTGAATCCGCTAAGTGTTTTAGCGCGATTTCCTTTTGTAATAGCTTTTGGCGATGTGACGAGGACATATACACAGAAAAAGACCTCTGTTTACACAAAATATAATCCACACACACTCTCTGAGCTCTCGCTCCACTCCAAACATCTCCAATCCTCTCGCTTATTACATTTTTCTTCTTTTATCGCTCAAATAATTTCTCTAACAAGATCTAACAACAATCTTCTATTTTTAAGAGATCTAACAACAATCTTCTATTTCTTAGCTCTCCTTCACACCTATGCTAACAACTCTATCTCTAAAACTAAAATAAGATAGTCTCTAACTTATTACAATAATGAATTATAACAAATTGTTGAGAGATCCAACACTCTCAGTAAAAACTGGTTTTGACCCATCAGTCAATGAATTTCAACCTGTTTAGCCACAACATGTGAACAAGTTTTCACATTGCTGGCTAATCCCGATGCTCCTGCATCACCTTCATGAGATACAATATGACCCATATATTCCACCTCTTGTACTCCAAAGAAACATTTGGAGCTTTTTGCATATAATTGTTTCTCCTCCAATAGTTTGAGCACCCTGTCAACATGTTGAACATGATCCTTCCAAGACTTGCTGTAGATTAGTATATCATCAAAAAATACTAACACAAATTTTCTAAGGAAGGGTTTGAAAATGGAATTCATCAAACCTTGAAATGTAGAAGGTGCATTGGTAAGGCCAAAAGGCATGACCAAAAATTCATAATGACCCTCATGAGTTCTAAATGCTGTTTTTAGAATGTCTTCAGTCTTCATTCTAATTTGATGATATCCTGAATGAAGATCCAACTTGGTGAAGTAAATTTATCCATGCAATTCATCCAATAATTCATCAATGACAGGAATGGGAAATTTATCTTTAATAGTGAGCTTGTTGAGCTCCCTATAATCCGGACACATGCACCATGATCCATCCTTCTTGTGCACCAATACTACTGGAGTAGAGAAAGAACTTTGACTAGGTTGAATTATACCAGCCTTTAGCATTTCTGCAACCATACGTTCAATTTCACTCTTTTGGGCATAGGGATATCTGTACGGCCTGATGTTTGGAGGAACACTTCCTGGAATCAAATGAATAGCATGATCATGATCACGAATAGGTGGGAGGCCTTTGGGAGTCTCAAATACCTTGGAATGATTGTCCAAGACTTTTTGGAGATCTGGAGAAATAGATGATTTCGATGTGGGAACCTCTAGCAAACATAATTGTGCAATTACGCCTCGTTGTTCCTTCTTTAGAAGCTTTGTCATACTGTTAGAGCTGATTATCTTTCTCGGTTTCCTTGCAATACCCCTTAATTCAACTTCCTTTCCTTTTGCACAAAATTTCATGAAAAGTTCTTGAGAATTTAAAGCTATTATACCCAAGGATTGTAGCCATTGGACTCCTAGTACAACATCAGCACCACCCATTGGAATGGAAATCATTGGGCTATTCAATACATATTCTCCCATGGATAGCTTGATATTATGGTAGTTTCCAGAGCAATTTATGGTTCCTCCACTTGCAAACATCACTTGACACTCTAGTGCTGGATATAGGAAGCAATTCAATTCCTTGGCTATGTTACAATGAATAAAATTATGGGTACTTCCCGAATCAATCAACACTATTACCCTTTTCTTCTTGATATGCCCTTCTATCTTGATAGTTTGAGGAGTGATAATTCCAGCCAATACATTACAAGATATGGTCAGATTCATTTCTTCTTTATCTAGGGTTTGTTCCTGGAGTATATCCTCTTCTTTTGACATTTCTTGTTCCTTTTCTTCCTCCTCTTCACAATCTATGTAGAATAATTTACTCTCAACACACTTATGACCTTTAGTGTATTTGCTATCACAACCATAACAAAGCCCTCTTGCTCTTTTTTCTTCCAATTGTTGTGGTGTCAGCCTTGTAGGTTGTGGAAGGCTAGGGGCAACAACACTTCCATCTTTATAGTTGTGAGTGGTAGGCTTCCTGGTTGCCATAATTTTGCTTTCCATTTTTCTTGATAACCTAAATGCCTTCTCCAATGAATCAGGTTCCCAAAGGTGAACCTCATGTTGGATATTATCCGTTAAAGTCCCTATGAACACATCAATCCTATGCTCCTCTGGAATATCTTTTACCCTTATGTTCAATTTTTGGAAGTCCTCAATGTGCTCCATCATTGAACCCTTTTGTTTGAGATTTATCAATTGGCTAAAAAAGGTGTTGCTTTTTGTATCCTCATAATGTGCTATCATTTCTTTCGTAAAAATTGTCTAAGTGACAATTTTTTTACGAGAGCAAAGCCATTGATACCATACAAGCTGATTTGGTTCCAAATATAAAGTTGCAATACGTACCTTTTGTGTGTTTTGCACATTATGGAGATCGAAAAATTTCTCCATCTGTAGTATCCATGTTTTGAGATCTTTGCCATCAAACTTTCTCATATCGATTTTTGGAACATGGTGGGTCTTCAATCCAACATTAGAGTCTATGAAATCATGGTTAACATTTCTTTTGTTCTCGTCATGAGTTTCCTTTACTACCATTTCACCATTAGTAACCATTTCTTGTAGCAAATTATTCATATTTATCTTCCATCTTAGCGTCCATGCCATTCATCTTAGCGTCCATGCCATTCATCCTAGCTCCCATGCCATCCATCTTAGCTTCCACGCCATCCATATTAACTTGCACACCATTCATATTAGCTTCCACGCCATTCATCTTGGCTTCAGTTACCTTTTGTGAGAGTGAAATTTGTTGTACTTGGTCTTGTAATTTTGATATATCATGTTGCATTTCTTCCTCTTCTTCACGAGTCATGCTAGAGCTTTCAGGTTGCTTACTAGGTGTTTCCATTTTCTTTCTTCGGGGCATCAATTAATGCTAATAATTCTTCACCACTCCCTTTTAATTTTTTCAAACTAAATTTTCAAACCAATCTTATGCAAAATTAAAAAAAAACTACACACCCTATTTTTTTTACTTTGTAAGAGCTCGGTATTGAATCTGTTGTATCTCTGTAACTGCGGATCTCGAATATCTAAAATCGCGTCCTGCAGTAGCCCTTTGAGTCCTCTTTCTAAGCCCACAATTTTTATCAAGATTGGATTCTCCAAGGAAGAGTTATGCCAAATCTCCCACGGTGACCTGATTATAGACTAGTTTAGTAGAGCGAACTTGTTTGAAGTGCCACGTGTCACTATTTCGACCTTTCTACCTAAAACTGATATACAAAAAACTATAGGCCATCCTCTTTCTGAAACTTCTTAAAATTTCAATCTGATGCTCAGAACAAAAGTTATGACGATTTTCCCCAGGTCACTTGTTTGGAATGTAATTCAGGAGTCTTCAAAAACCCTAACTTCCTCAGATCATATCTCCGAAAATATAGCGAGACAAGCTCTGAAATTTAGACCCAAAGTTTAGAACACTTTCGGCTCAAATGGGTTGTTTTTTAGCTTCTGAAACGTCACAGAAAAAAAGTTATAGCGAAATTTCCACGATGACCTGTTTGGAGCAGCGAAACCCTAGAATCCAAAGCTCTCATACCAAATGTTATGAAACCAACTCACAAAAAGATAGAAAATATAGATCAACGCCTTAAAATTCAACCTCTTCGAGGGGGAAACCTCCTTTACATTACACAAATGAACAATTCTTGGATGATACAAATGACTAAACCTCCCTTCTATATATAGGAGTCTAAGGGGTCACAATATAATCAAGTCAACATAACAGTAATAACATAAGGGCACAACAATAACAATAGTGGGTTTCTATGGGGCACACTAATAACAATATGGGGACAATAGGGGCACAATAATAACAATAAGGGCTACAATGACAATAGTAATGGGGTAATCACTAGTATTATAGGGACCTAACAAGAGCCTTGCATGGAGATGAATCATGTGAAATAGAATTTTGGATCCAATCAGAAACCAAATCTCAAAAGTTTAAAAGATTACATTCGAAATACCAAACATATTTCAAAAATAAATTTACCTCGAGTGAAACCATGCAAAGAGGATGATTATGCGGGAGAAACCAGATCTAACTTAGTTCAGGGGGATTATTAGAGTCGTGAGATCCTGACATAACCGTCAACAGAAGTTGAAGTGCCTCGACTTCTTGACAAATCCCGAAACTTTCAAGGATTGTAAAATCACATTCTTAATATTGAATCAGATCATGCATGGTGTTAAGATAACTTCTTCCTCTGATCTCAATGGGACCACTACTAAATGGATGGCATCCATCTCTGTCATTTATTTGACTGGATTTAACAACTTCAACAACTAGATTGCTCAAATTGAAAGATTCTTCTAATCACAAATATGGAGATGTATGAATCGCAAAAATTTCATGAGCAAGTTGATCTAAAGAGTTGTCTTCATGCAAAATAAGAGATGATGAGGGATGGAAAGAATACCCAATGATTTGATTATTTCCGTTCATGTCATGGATAACCTAGCTACCTCATCTTAATTGGGAAGTTAACTCATCAAATGGAGAACTTGAAAATCATGAAGCATATTCATCGCAAGTAGATGCATTACAAATAGTAGAGCACAAGGGATAGTGAGATGAAGAGGAAGTTTTGATAGGAACATATTCTTTGATCGAATCAGATTCTAGATCTAAATTAAAATCTTCATGAGAAACCAAAAGATCAGCTGATGCACCTGGGCATTCATGATTGCATACATCAACATAGTCATCATCATCAGAATGATTGTTGCCCAAGGCCATAGATTGATTGGGAGAATTTATTGCATTTGATTCACTACTGAGATTAGAAAATTGAAAATCATCCAAGAATGTAAGCGCATCATCTTGACATGGGGGACTTTGAAAAAGGGAAGAGAGATAAAAATTATCTCCACTTACCTCCTCCTATACCAGTGTAATGTGACTGCCTTGTATCTGATCGCAATTTGAACCAACAACTCGAAAATCAAGAGAGCATGAAGAGCTAGCTGGTGGAGAAGAATGATCAAGAAGATCATGATATGCAAAGTCATGAAATGTAGATGATAAAGGATGACACAAAAATTTAAACATGTAAAAATATTGATGTTAAGAGTGTTAATTCCATTTTGAGGAATGAAAGGATTAACCTTCACCCTAAGCTCCATAAGCCATTCCTAGGTTTCTTTCATTATATCTAAATCATGAAAAGTGGAAGGAGGATGAAGAGATGGATTAGGAATTTGATTTTCATATTTCCCAACTTTATTATTATTGTAAGGAGGCACCCACATTGGGACTGGAAAAGGAGTAGGAAAAGGAACAAAATGAGTAGTAGGCTCCTCCTCTAAAATTCGAGGAGTCTGATGATTTATGAGAGTTGGGGAAGTGAAAACATCAGGGGGTTCAGATTCAACATGCAAAGAGATATGAAACAAATGCTTAAACTTTTGTTTAAATAAATTTCAACCCGTGCCTTCTCCCAAAAGTTCATAACAAATTTGAAGGAATTAATTATAAAAATCGTCAATTGGTTCATTAGGCTTTATTCTTACTATACAAATCACTATATAAATGGCTATATGGCGCTAGTCCCGATATATCTATATATATATGTGCATATTGAAACAAGAAAGAAACAAAATAATATATCGGATTCACAAAAGAAACAAGTGTTAAAGGGTTACAGCCGGACCCGAAATACTATAAGTTGTGTTTTATAAAGTTTGGCGGGTCCGCAATGATATGAATGATTGGTTTCGTTGATAGCTCCGATTGCGATTTGCGATTGCGGGTTAGACCCGAAATATATATATTATATTTAAAATCCCGACAGGTCCATAAAGAGTTGAATACATATGTGGGTTCATTCATCGATTACAGATTGCGATTCACGATAGCCGAACCCGAAAGGTATATACATCGTGGTTTTAAGTCTCGTCAGGTCCGCCACACCACTGAGCTATGTACGTTGGGTTCCGCCGATTGCGACTTGCGATGGCAGACCCGAAATATATATGTTTTATTGTAAAGTCCTGGCGGGTCTGCTATATCAAAAGCCCTTCATATATATTTTGTTTACGCAGTTTTATATGTATTTCTATTATAAAGGATTATAATAGAAAGGCCAGACCCAAAGCGTATATATATTATGATTTATAAGCCCCAGCGGGTCCGCGAGGCATACGAAAAGGCAGATTTCAAGCTACAAGCAGGTTTTTGGGCGGAGCAAAAACGGTAAATGGTTTTTATTGGAGCTCACCCGATCCCACTTATCATTCGACACGTAGCAGCCAGGTGGAGAGAGAAAACTGCCCATTTCAGGCGGGTATTCTCCGGGCTTATGTCCCACCCGAAATCTTTGTAGACTGTCTGATCTGCTAAGCACAGATCTACAGTGGGGATTTATCGCGGGAAAGGTATGCCTTGATAGTTGTGCGAAAAGCGGAAAAAGCATGTTTTATGGCATATTTTCATTATAAAAGGTATATAATAGAAAAGCGCAAATATTAAGGATTTATGCATAAGTCCAACACTATCATAGTTATGCGGCTTAAGGGTGCGTAAAGTTAAGTTTGCAGTGATATATCGGGCCGATTGCGATTTGCGATGGAAGTCAACAGAGCGCTAAGCGGGCAGATTTGACAGGTTTATAAAGCAATATTAACTCTTTTGAGTTCCATATTAATCAAAGGTTCGCGTTAATTTCGCTGTGTAAAGTGGAAAATCAGGGTTAGAGCCGAATCTGAAGAGGAAGACAGTCGGGTATGTTTTCTTTGTGTTTTGGCCAATCAAAATGCCAATGTAAGCTTAGGATTACACAAGCTAAACACATTTCATTATAGCTAAATGAATTAAGCATCATTAGGGCATTTACAGAAGTAGATTAACAGAGCAAGCCAGTAGTTATCGTCTCCTTCTGAATTCAATTATGTTCCTGTTATTTCATGTTCTTTGAGGTGTCTTTTACCCTCTGTAAAATTTTGTAATAGTTTTTACTTCATATAGTTAGAGAAGCAGTTAAATAATTTGGGCAGTTTCAGAAATCAACAACTGTTCCACAATGTATAAAAAGAGGAAAATTTACAAAGAAAGGGTTCGAATTTTGGAGAACCCAGAGACTAGGCCACTATATTCTTGATATCATCGTTGATTAATGAAAGAATCAGAAGTTTCCATGAGTTGTTGGGTATAATTTTGTAACCTTCTCTGTCATGTGTCATGTTATGTTTTCTTCTTTCAAGTATAGTAATGAAGCTGCAGGTCTTTATTTGCTTATGTAGATAAAGTTAAAATTCCTTAAAAGAGCGCTCCTATACTTGAAGTTTCCACCTTCCTTTCTAAGTTATAGATAATAGTTTCTGTGAAAGACCAGCATATTATCTTTAACTTCTCCAAGAGTCACATATAGTAGTTTCTGTGTTAAGCAACATATTGTCTATGATTCAGTTCTCATTTTCATAATTCTTCTAAGTTACAGATAGTAGTTTCTGTGAAAAACCAACATATTATCTTTAACTTTTCCTTCAAGCTTTCTTCACTCATCATTTATATATAGCAAAAAATGGCATTCTGAGATGTTCTGGTCATACATGTATTAAGGGTTAAAAGACCAAGTTTGCCAGGTCCTTCATTTGAGAACACAAAAAAAAAAGTGACAGTAAATAATATTTATTAATGTCTTAAGCACAATTTCTATACAGCCAGGAAATTGGTTTCTTAAGGTACAACATTAATTAGCGCCGTTGTCGGGGAGAGAAGACAATAACACTTTTCCCTGGGTTTTCAATATTTTCCTCTGGTTGTTCTGTGAGGAGAAAATATTTGGCTGTTTTGAATCAAAGTAATAATTCTGGCTTCAAGAATCCCCATACAAGATCAGACACTTCACAACAAAAGCTTCAAGCTCTTTCAGATCCTGAAAGGATATTTTCTAAGAGGGTTGGAAGGTCTAAGATTCCAATTACACTAATTCCTATATTGTCTTCATCACGCAACAATTTACCTGAACATTCATCTGATAAACAATCATCTTTTTCATCATCTTCATTTCAGGAACCTAACTGTCAAGAGAAATCTTTAGAATCTGTTACTTTTCATTTATCTGCTATAATCATTCAACCTCAACCAATAGCCACATTACCACCTCTGCACACTCCATTTACTTCTAAGTCAAGTTCCACATCTGTTGGTAATCAAGGTTCAATAAACATGGCAGTACCTGCATTCGTGATGAATAGGTATGCACCCCTTCAACTGCCACAACCGTTTAATCAAATGCCATAGGATTACCTCAAAATTCTTCCTCATTTTACAGGGGAAGATGAACAAACTGCAGAGAATCATGTGTCAGTATTTTGCAATTTTGCAGATAGCCTAAACGTTGAACATTTAGATGTTATTCTAAGACTTTTTGTTCAGTCCTTGGATGGAGAAGCAAGGAAATGGTTTAAAGGACTTCCTAATAATTCTATTCCTTCTTGGGAAGAGATGGAACGTTTATTCATCCAGAAATGGGGAGAAAAAAGAGACCATGGGTATTCATTAACATAGTTTAATGCTATAAAGAAGAAGTTTGATGAATCTGTGGCCAAATTTGTCAGAAGATTTAACAAACTGTACAATAGTCTCCCAACAGAGATTAAACCTCCTCCTGCTGGTGCAAAAATAACTTTTGCAGGGCCTTTTGAATCAAATTTTGGATTCACATTAAGGGAAAGAAGAGCTCCAACCCTTGATCAGATCCAAATAGATGCATTAGAGATAGAAGCAAATCTCGTGGCTGCAGGAAAAGCACCAGAAACACAACCTACCTAAGACAAGGGAAAGGCAAAGAGAGAATCCTCTCAAAGTCAATCATTGGAGGATATGTTTAAAATTTTGTTAGATAAGGTAGATAGGTTAGAGTTAGAAAATAAGAATTTTCAGAAGCAAACACAATATAATAAGAGCTTTAATCCCCAATACAGAAGACAACCTTTGAAAATCTTGCAAAGGGAAAGAAAAGATCAAGATCAAATTCAAGCACCATTATATATAGAGGCAGGTCCTATTGAAAAACAAGAGCATCCTGAAGATCAAATTTTTACATTATATGCAGTGGATGAAGATGAACTTGGTATCGAAGAAGAAGAGTATGAATATGATGAAACATATGCCGTTTAGGATAAAATTGCTAAATATTGCAAGCAATTCTATGATTTTATGCAGGTAGAACTACATAAGAAATATGACTTGAGATTGAGGAAGAGATCAAGAAATCAAGAAAATGAAAGTGAGCAGCAAGTTTCAACTTCCTCACCAAAGGCGACTCCACAAGAATCTCAGTCTGCAAAACAAGTGAATAAAGGAAAGCAGCAACAGAATGCAAATGGCAAGACACAAATACTTCAAGGTGAGTCTTCTCAAGATCAAACTGGAAAAATTCCTTTGGAGAGACTTGTTTCAATTCCTCAAGTAATCCTAGTCATGAAAAAAGGTGAGGAGGAGAACAAAAGGACTGCTAAACAGGGTCACTTGTTTAGTCTTACTAAGGAGTTGGAAAAGGTAAGAATTCAGGTTCCTCTTACAGAATTGACAAAAATACCTATTTATCAAAAGGAGATTGCTGAGTTTGTTAGTTTGAAAGAAAATGAGATTATAAATAACACTGTAAATCTGCAGGAAGACAAACCAGTAGTGGTTTTTGGTCCACATGTAGAGGAAGTAGACCCTTCAATACCTCCTTTTTATATTTCCTTATTGGTCCATGACTTCCTCTTACATAATTGTATGTTTGATTCGGGAGCTTCACACAATCTTATGCCTTTGTCAGTAATGAAGCAACTAGATCTACAAGTTACCAAACCCTATAGGGACTTGTATTCTTTTGATTCGAGCAAAGTCAGGTGTCTAGGGGTTATTAAGGATCTGGTAGTGTCACTAGCCCAAATTCCAGCTAGAAGCTTGGTCATGGATGTAGTAGTAGCAGATATCCCTGCTAGATTTGGAATGCTTCTATCTAGGTCCTAGGGGGCTAAATTGGGTGGTGCTTTGAAACTGGATTTTACATATGCTGTTATACCAATTTTTGGTGGGGAAGAGAGGAGATTGTACAGAGAAACTAGATTTGTAAAAACAATTACAATAAATGGAGCAAGTAATTCACCTGTATATAGCCAAGAGAAGGATGACTTTGCTTGTTTCACACTGTATGATAATGCAAAGCTGGTTGAAGATAATCAGAAGCAGCTTGCTTCAGCCAATGTGATTACGAAGCTGCAAAATGAAGGAGTGTGGAAATGCTTCTTTGATGGAGCTTATTCCAAGGAAGGAACAGGTGATGGTTTTTTCTAATTGCGCATGGAGGTAATATGTTTCCTTTTTGTTTTAAATTAGGGTTCGAGGCAACAAACAATGTGGCGGAATATGAGTCCTTGATTATTTCTCTACAAACAGTTAAACATATCGGAGTTAAGTCAATTTCTGCTTTTGGAGATTCAAAGCTGATTATTAAGCAAATAAAAGATCACTGCCAAAAAAAGCACCCTAGGCTTAGGGTATATAGAAATGAGGTATGGGATTTGATTGAGAACTTTTTTGAAGCTTTTAACATTCAATTTATTCCAAGAAATGAGAATAGATTAGTAGATTCATTGGCTATGGCTGCTAGTACTTTCAAGTCTCCTATTAATCCAAGACTAAGATATGAGGTAGGGATGAGACACAGACCCTCTGTTCTTGATAATGTTAAAAATTGGCAAGATTTTGAAGATGATCAGCAGATTAAAGAATTTTTGACTATAGCTGAGGAGTTTCAGGGCATAGAAATTGATCAGGATAAAGAAGAAACAATAGAAGTTGCAGAAATCAGTGGTTCAAAAGATTCAATAGCTAATCTGAAGATTTTTCAATTGAAGGATAATATTTTGCCAAAGGGACTTATTCCTCTTGAAAGGCTTTCTAACCCCAATGATGTGGCTGTTGACTCAGGGAAGGTTTCACAAGATGAACACATTTAGGATCACAACATTGGAACTCAAGAGAAACTCAGAATGAATTTTTTTTTCAAGATTCACTGGCAGAATGGTTCTAGATTAAGCACCCAAATGCTAACCTGGTACCATTGGAAGATTGACTTCACCTGATGGAGATCAATCAGGTACATATGGAGGAACTTGTACATAAATAAGCTCAGGTGTTGAGCATTTGGTTTTCAGTTGCAGTTCTTCAGTTTATTCATTAGTTGATGAATAAGGATGACTTTCCTAGTTGGAAACTGGTTTGCAGAGGTGTCATACTTCAAGGTTGTCAGGTTTCAGTTGTCAAATTTAAGGGTTTCCATAGTTTTGGACTCCATGCCCAACTAAGGCTACTGATCTATGATTCTCAATATCGTGCTATTAAAGTGCAAGCATCTTATCACTGCAGATATCGGCGCGGGATCACTGTACAAAATTTTCACACAGTTAAGTTTGGCAAAGCAATATATGACTCCATGCCCAATGGATAAGGCACTAATCTATGGTTCTTAGTGCTTCTGTGACAAAAGCACTATCCCCAGGTGGAGCCAGATGTTGTAACATGCATTTTTATTGTTTATAATATTCATTTTTCATTCAAGAATCACTTGAAAATACTTCAAAAAGAAGAGATAAAAGCAAGATGAAGAAGTGATAATGGCATAGCAGAATCACTAAAAGAATTGTAAAAGAATCGGCCCCGGAGTAGCCAAGGTTGCTATACAAATCACTATATAAATGGTTATATGGAGCTAGACCCGATATATATATATATATATATATATATATATGCATATTGAAACAAGAAAGAAACAAAGTAATATATCGGATTCACAAAAGAAACAAGTGTTAAAGGGTTAAAGCCGGACCTGAAATACTATAAGTTGTGTTTTATAAAGTTCGGCGGGTCTGCAATGATATGTATGATTGGTTCCGTTGATAGCACCGATTGCGATTTGCGATCGCGGGCCGGACCCGAAATATATATATTATATTTAAAAGCCCAACGGGTCCGTAAAGTGCTGAATACATATGTTGGTTCATTCACTGATTGCCGATTGTGATTCACGATAGCTGGACCCGAAAGGTATATACATCGTGGTTTTAAGTCCCGTCGGGTCCGCCACACCGCTAAGCTATGTACGTTGGGTTCTGCCGATTGCGACTTGCGATGGCGGACCCGAAATATATATGTTTTATTGTAAAGTCTTGTTATGTCCGCTATATCAAAAGCCCTTCATATATATATTTTTTACGCAGTTTATATGTATTTCTATTATAAAATGATTATAATAGAAACGCCGGACCCGAAGCGTATATATATTATGATTTATAAGCCCCAGCGGGTCCGCGAGGCATACGAAAAGGCAGATTTCAAGCTACAAGCAAGTTTTCAGGCGGAGCAAAAATGATAAATGGTTTTTGTTGGAGCTTACTGGATCCCACTTATCATTCGACACGTAGCAGCTGGGTGGAGAGAGAAAACCGCCCATTTTGGGCGGGTATTCTCCGGGCTTATGTCCCACCCAAAATCTTTGTAGACCGTCTGATCTGCTAAGCGCAGATCTACGGTGGGGATTTATTGTGGGAAAGGTATGCCTCGATAGTTGTGCGAAAAGCAGAAAAAGCATGTTTTATGGCATATTTTCATTATAAAAGGTATATAATAGAAAAGCACAAATATGAAGGATTTATGCATAAGTCCAACACTACCATAGTTATGCGGCTTAAGGGTGCGTAAAGTTAAGTTTGTAGTGATATATCGGGCCGATTGCGATTTGCGATGGAAGTCAACAGAGCGCTGAGCGGGTGGATTTGATAGGTTTATAAAGCAAGATTAACTCTTTTGAGTTCCATATTAATCAAAGGTTCGCGTTAATTTCGCTGTGTAAAGTGGAAAATCAGGGTTAGAGCCGAATCTGAAGAGGAAGACAATCGGGTATGTTTTCTTTGTATTTTGGCCAATCAAAATGCCAATGTAAGCTCAGGATTACACAAGCTAAACGCATTTCATTACGGCTAAACGAATTAAGCATCATTAGGGCATTTACAGAAGCAGATTAACAGAGCAAGCCAGTAGTTATCGTCTCCTTCTGAATTCAGTTATGTTCTTGTTATTTCATGTTCTTTGAGGTGTCTTTTACCCTCTTTAAAATTCTATAATAGGTTTCACTTCATATAGTTAGAGAAGCAGTTAGATAATTTGGGCAGTTTCAGAAATCAACAACTGTTCCACAATGTATAAAAAGAGGAAAATTTACAAAGAAAGGGTTCGAATTTTGGAGAACCTAGAGACTAGGCCACTGTATTCCTGATATCATCGTTGATTAATGAAAGAATCAGAAGTTTCCATGAGTTGTTGGGTATAATTTTGTAACCTTCTCTGTCATGTGTCATGTTATGTTTTCTTCTTTCAAGTATAGTAATGAAGCTGCAGGTCTTTATTTGCTTATGTAGATAAAGTTAAAATTCCTTAAAAGAGCGCTCCTATACTTGAAGTTTCCACCTTCCTTTCTAAGTTATAGATAATAGTTTCTGTGAAAGACCAACATATTATCTTTAACTTCTCCAAGAGTCACAGATAGTAGTTTCTGTGTTAAGCAACATATTGTCTATGATTCAGTTCTCATTTTCATAATTCTTCTAAGTTACAGATAGTAGTTTCTATGAAAACCCAACATATTATCTTTAACTTCTCCTTCAAGCTTTCTTCACTCATCATTTATATCTAGCAACAAATGGCATTCTGAGATGTTCCGGTCATACATGTATTAAGGGTTAAAAGGCCAAGTTTGCTAGGTCCTTCATTTGAGAACACAACAAACAATAAATGACAGTAAATAATATTTATTAATGTCTGAAGCACAATTTCTATACAGCCAGGAAATTGGTTTCTTAAGGTACAACAAATATCAAATGCTTTATTAAGCTCCTTCGTAAGTTGGTCGAATGAATGGATAGAAGCAGTGGGTAATGTATGATACCATATCTTAACACGACCTTCAAATGTGAGGGTGAGCAATCTAGCCATGACATCCTTGTAATGTATTCCATTAGAAAGGAAAAAATGAACAACTTGAAATAGATGTTCACGAAGAGTTAATTCACCCTCGCCATCAAACTTAAATTGGGATAGGTTATGGAAAAATTCCATAGGGATGATAAGATTAATCTATTTAGAAAAAAATCCTGAGATTATGATTTGGGGAAGAGCTATTTTGGATAAGAGATTCAAAGCAGACTCAACGGGCACAACCTGTCATCTGTTCCACCTTATAGCACCATTTTGTTGATGGTGCTAGAAATCCCTCAGCCAAGGGGGTCTCCCTGATGTGAAGTCTCAGTTAGACCTCACACCATTTGGAATAGGAGCCCCATCTGGAGTATCGGCCCGATTGCCATATATTCTTTTAGATTTTCCTTAGCTACAAAGTTTAGCATAAGAGAGTAATACACAGGTAATTTCAGATCAGCAAGTGTGTCTGCCTTGTGAAATGTTCATCTGCAGAAAGTATTAAGGTCCTTCTACCGAAAGGGAAGAGAAAAGTGGGCCCTTTAAAGACAAGTAATAGTACTAATCTAGAAAAGACACACAAGCATATACATATGAATGAATAGTTGATCAACCAATGAAATAATTCACAAGGAAGCAATAATTGTTAAAGCAAATACAACACACCTTTAACAAGATAAGTACCAAATCCACCGAAATAGTTCAATTTCCTTAGTACAAATGAAAACAAAATATATCACAAACATTCAAAGAATAGTCTTACAATATTCATGACATATGCATGAAAGCGTGCTGGCTCAATGAGATTCTGAATTAAGTAAAAGTTCCAAGATACATCAAGACAATGAACACCACTAGCCCCAATAGTGGAGCATTAGAGTAGTCACTTGCTCCTCCAAAACAACTATCTTCCTCTCCAATGCCTGGTAGGAGGAGCCAAGGTGAAAAGTCCCTTACATGAGCAATGAGGGTGTATATATAACAAATGGGGTGACTGTTCACCTCCCTTGTGACTCTTAGACTACCCTCATGACTGTTTGACTTCTCAGTGACCTTTCAACTTCCTACATGACTTTTTGTATTACATGGACGATTCTTGGACTTCCACTTTACATTACATTTCTATAATATTGAGTTTACATAATCCACAAATAATTTGGAAAATAATGACTTGAGACCGGACATGACATGACATCGGTGACATAGACTCCATGATGATGTGGCAGTGCCAAGCTATCCTTCTTGATGCTTTGTCTTCAATAAAAGATGTACCCAATAATTTATCTTCTTGAGATATATGCTTTGTTCTTCATATCTACCCTCTAAAGGGTTGTGAATCAGATGGAGTATTCTTGCGGTCTTGATCTTTGGTTTTTTGTTGTAATCTATGTTGCTTCGTCTTCTTTCCTGATGGTCACCTTATCCCCTCATCTCCTTAGGTGTCTTCTAGCATGGTCTCCTTCTCCATATCCTTCGTCATCATCCAATCATGTCATGATAGAATACCTACGAATCTGATCCACTCATAACAAGACGACATCAGTCCGATAAACCCCTAGTCTAAGATGCTTCATGCAATCACTAGTCAGGGTTGGAATTGGCGACTGATTGAGTATTTGACTCAGGGATTGCGTAGTCCTATAGGCCAAGGTCTGGGACTTGTTAGGGTCCTATATTTCATAGGATGACTTGATTGTAGTTGTAATTTTGTATATTAAATGATTGTAAATAATCTTCCATCCTGCAAATTTATTTCCAAAGAAAAAATATAAAAAAGAAAAGAAAAACAAAAGAGGGTATAAAATATATATATAAAGAATAAAAATAAAAAAATATTAGAAAATAAAAGAAAAAGAATGAATAAACCCCACAAAAAACATGTATGAAACTGAGCAAGTGTAAATGCCACTCAAAAAATAAAAAAATGCATCAATAATACTTTAGTGAATAACCCTCACCCACCTACTGAGAATCTAGGAGTTGGGATGTATTCTTCATTGATGGGTACCTTTGATTTTCCCTCTCCTATCGCTAGAATCAATGTCATTTCATCATCCAAGGAGTCTTCACGGGAAGAGTTCTTCCGAACTCATTATTTTTTAGACCCTTGGACCTTGCCTTCACCTACGACCACATTAGTTGAAGGAAAAGTTGGTGGAATGGCGTTTCCTATATCTGCAACAGAGCTTAGATATCAGTCTATCGTTAACTCTGCAGATAACCATTCTACTCCTTTCTCTGAGGAGGAGTTAGATGGTGATGTGGCCCCAGCTTGGACCCTTGATTCTACCTCTGCTATGGACTGCTTAGATACGGTTTTACCATCCGAAGAAGCAATCCTAGAAGTAATGATGGGTGTAGATCGACCTTGGGAAGACTTACACCATCGTTCATATTTTCTTCCTCCGTTGCAAGAAGTAGAATCTAGGTTCTCTGAGCTGTTTACTAGGGATGTTTGTATGGTATCAAATCCTTTGGCTCCAACACACTTTCGTGCCGAAGGTAATATGTCGGTGATTTCAAAAACGATATCTATAAACATCTCTAGGAACCCTAACGTGATCGAGAATCTCTTCATCGGAGCTGAATGTTCCCATGAAGAAATTCAAATTTACATCGACCTTTTTAAGGAATTTCGAGATGTATTTGCTTGGTCTTATGAAGAAATGCCTGGCATTGATCCATCCATAGTTCAGCATGAGATCAAGATGTATGAAAACGCTAAACCGGTTCGTCAGAGACTTCAACCGGTTAATCCTAGGAAAGCAGCAACCATTAAAGTTGAAGTAGAGAAGCTGCTCAAGGTGGGTTTCATATACCCTGTTCCTCTTACCGATTGGGTTTCTACTCCAGCCCCTATGGATAAAGCAAGGAACAATCTGAGTATGCATCGACTTTAGGGACCTAAACAAAGCTTGTCCCAAAGATAATTACCCCATGCCATTTATTGATCAGATTATTGATGAGTGTGCGGGTAATGAGATTTTCTCCTTCATGGATGGTTTTTCCGGTTATAATCAGATCTCTATCCATCCGAAAGATTAGCATAAGACAACTTTTATATGTCCCTCGGGTAAATTTGCATACAGAAAGATGCCTTTTGGTCTCAAAAATGTTGGAGCTACCTTCCAGTGGGCCATGTCATATGCTTTCCATGACATTAAACATATCATCGAAGCATAATTGGATGATCTAGCTGCTCGTTCTCGAAAGAGAACTGATCACCCTAGTCACCTTCGATTAGTTTTTGAGCGATGTCGATTTTACAAGATTCGGTTGAATCTCAATAAGTCTGTTTTCGCGGTTACATATGGTCGGTTATTAGGGTTTGTTGTGTCAAATGAAGGGATTCGAGTTGATCCCTTCAAGGTAGAGGCAATAATTCAGTTGCCTCCCCCATCCTCAATTCGGCAACTTCAAAGTCTTCAAGGGAAGGCTAATTTCCTAAGAAGGTTTATAGCGAATTATGCCGAGATCACTAAAGGGTTTATACGTTTTCTACGGAGAGGAGTTCCATATGTATGGGATGACTTTGTGCAGTAGTCGCTCGATGCTTTGAAAAAGGCATTAGTCTCTACCCCACTTTTGAGTCCACCGAATTATGGTAGGGATTTCCTTTTATATCTCGCTGCAGCAGAATCAACCATAGGTATGGTTCTCGTTCGGGAAGATGATGCTCTCACAGAGGATGTGATTTATTATTTGAGCCGAGGCTTGATAGGTCCTGAACTTCGCTATTCTCCTGTTGAGAAGTTGGCCTTGGCAGCTGTCCATGCTGTCCAGCGGCTTCACCATTATATCTTGCTACACAAAACTTTTGTCTTAGAAGCGGTCAATCCATTCCAATTTGTCCTCAGTAGGCAAGTGATTGGGGGCAAATATAATCGATGGATAGTCATTTTACAAGATTTCGATCTCGAGTTCTTGTCCGCCATGTCTAAGAAATCTATGGTTTTTGCGGAGTTAATTTCCGAGTTGCCTTGTGGAGAGGATACTGTTTATGAGGAGAGTTTTCCCGACGAACAGTTATTCCTCATCTCTTCAGTCGACCCTTAGTATGGAGATATCATTGTCTATCTCCAGAATTCGAAGTTTCCCTCTACTTTCTATAAGGATGAACGCCGAAAATTACGTCACCTGGCTAGAAACTATGTCATCATTGGCGATACATTATATTGTCGAGGTGTTGATTCAATCCTTCGACGTTGTTTAACCCTAGAGGAAGCAGAGCTAGTGCTCAATGACTGCCACAGTGGAGCTTGTGGTGGTCATCTTTCAGGGCTTGCTACAACCCAACATATCTTGCATGCCGACTATTTTTGGCCTTCGCTCTTCAAAGATTGTGTTGAAGCGGTCAAATGTTGTCACCCCTGTCAAGTTTATACTCAAAAGATGTGCGCACATCTAGCTCCTATTTTTCCCGTTGTCACTGTCGGTCCTTTTAATAAGTGGGGTATTGATTTTACAACTTGTAATTCGCCTTCAGCAACGAATCACAAGTATTTATCGTAGCCGTAGACTACTTCACGAAGTGGGCTGAGGCCATGCCCAATTATAAAAACGATAGTGAAACAACGACATTGTTCCTTTTTAATCAGATTATCTCAAGGTTCGGTATCCCGAGAGAGATTGTCACTGACCATGGCGGTCATTTCCAGAACCAACTAATGTGTGAATTGGCTCTTAAATTGAATTTCTGGCAGGAGCACTCGTCTCCATATTATCCTTAGGCTAATGGGCAGGTCGAGGTAGTGAACAAAACCCTTAAGAAGATCCTGAAAAGGACAATCGACAAAAATCGGTCCAATTGGCATCTTATGTTGTATCCGGCTCTTTGGGCATACCGAACCTCCGTAAAGACTGCTACATGTTTTACACCTTTTTAGTTAGTTTATGGGATGGAATCTATCTTTCCTATTGAATGTGAAATCCCATCTCTTAAGTTAGCTTTTGACCTCCTTCCAGAGACTTCTAGTCTCGAAGAGTGCCTTCTTCATTTGGAACATTTCGATGAGCAGCGTCGAGATGCCGCCACAATCAACGAGGCTCATAAGAAAAGGGTTAAAACTCAGTACGATAAAGCTATCCATCCTCGAGTCTTTTCTGAAGGCGACCTTGTCTTAGTCTATGAACAAGATAAGGACACCTTGGGGGCAGGCAAGTTCAAGCCTATGTGGTATGGTCCCTTCATAATTAAACGAGTTTTAGAAAAAGGGGCGTATGAGTTAATTGATTTTGAAGGAAACAAGTTGGCAAAGCCCCGAAATGGGCTCTACCTCAAGAAATACTTTGCTTAAGTAGCAGCTAGGCAATGGCTTCTTTGTACATGTTGTATGTTTGTACATATATTATCGAGAGTTTTTTGATATCGACACTTTTGGTCTGCTGTGGCAGGTGTTGATGGATGACTTGGTCTATTTTGGATTCGCCGATGGTGCTAGTCGGCACGCTCAGAACCTCGCTTCCGCAACTTGGGTAATCTACTATCCAACTGGTTAGTTGATGGTGTCAAGGGGAGTATGCATTGCTCCCGCTTTAATAATATGGCTGAGTATACTGCCGTCATTAATTTACTATCCGAAGCAATTTCTTATGAAATCGATTCGTTGGTAGTCTATCTTAATTCACAATTGATAGTGTCACAACTGAATAACATTTATCGGGTAAGGGATCCAAGTTTATATCGCCAGTATTTAAGGGTGAGGTTGTTGCAAAGATCATTTACTTACATTAATTATTTTCACATTCCAAGATCTCATAATTGGTTAGCTGATTCTATCGCTAATCAAGCATTAGAAGGGCACATTAATCATTCATCACAATAAAATTAGGCATCAAAAAGTTGAACTGTATATATATATATATCATAAAATATCTCGAGTGTACATAAGTGTGTTCAAAATAATATACAAAAATTGGGACTCAAATGTCCATAATCATGTCCAGTACATCTAATTCCCCGGCTCAGGATGAGCGGCTAAGTAGGCAACTACTGCTTTGGCCACACACCTAAGAGTGCGAACCCAGTCTCGTGGCATGCCAACCACATGACGCTGCATATCTATAGGGAGATCCTCTACGGCCTCCATCGGTACTCGGTGAGTTAGTCTCACCAAGTGCCGCTGAACTGTGTGTAGAAGTTGCTCTGTCTCCGCAGCCGCCTCTTCGGCACCTCGGCCGCGACGTCCATGCCATGGGAACCCATCTGGTCGCACTGGCCCAATATCTGGAACATGATCATCATATTAGTCATTTGAATCCTATCAAAAATATTTTTCAAAGTTTATTTTTATACTTGAAAAATCATAAAAAAATCATAAAATCAAAAAACATTTACCTATATCACCCCATGCTGTGGTTGGTGGTAAAGCTAGATCTGGATCTCCTCGGAAGTCCAACCCAGCATAAGGGTAGTTGTCTATGGCAATGATCTGCTGCTCCCACCAGGAGAAGAAGTCATCGTCGAATGCAGTCCGTGGAACGTCCCCACCTCCTAGTTATTTCATCAAGTTAGCCCACCTACCCATCCGTGGATCTCATGGGGTGCTAATCGAAATTGATAATCTAGGACGGAGTGCCGGGACCCTCTCAAAGAAGAAAGAGCACAAAATGGTTCCATATCCGAAGTTTTTGGTCTGCCATTTCTTGATAGAATTAAGCTGGCTCTTCAGGTTGGTGAGAAGAGGAGTACACCAGTCAAACACGGTGGTGAGACAGTCCACCACCAAGCTCATGGCTAGCCGTGAAGCCTGGTGCAAGGAAGCTGATCCGTTCACTCTGGCTATAGTGAACAGGATGATCCTCAGTGCTAAACTCTCCACATGCTTGATTGGAATTTGACTTCCAACCTTTTCTGGATGCCCCGGGCAATATATATGTACGTAGTCCTCGATAGAGAGACTGCCTCGTGATCTGCCCGTGGAATCTACCACCTCTCCCCTCCGGGAAAGGATTTTGATGAAATAGATATCTTCAACCTCTATCTTGAGTGGCATCTAATCGATCATAAACGAGTCATCCTCGATGCTCCAGTAGTGAATAAGCATTTCGAGCAGTCGAGTGTTTGCTTTCATATTTGGCATTTTAAAGAACTTTAGCAAACCGCATCCTCTTAAGGCATCCAGGGCATTAGGATCGTTCATAACCTCATCATCCACTAAGGCATGCTCTCTTTCTATCCAAGTGACTGGAATCTTGAAGAAAAAACAAATTTTGGCCATTATATTTTTATTTTGGAATTTTCGTGGCATATACTCAGGTCCGTTTCATACACAGTCGCGTCTAGGGCCTGCGTATACGCGGGTTGCTCATAGCCAACCCGCGTATACATCGCGACAATTTTTTTGGCAATAATTCAACGATGAAACTTGAATTAAAAATTTGAAAACCAGTCACAATTGAATGCAAGATAAGTTTAAGGGTTACCAGGTGATTTTGGGAAGATTTGAACGGTCGAATTTGGCGAATGGAAATGCTTGCTCCTTTTGCTTCACTCCTTTGCTCTCAAATCAAAACGATGATAATGGTGAGTCAAAAAACTATTTTATAACCTTTGAAAATGGTAAATTTTTTCAAAACTTGATTTTGTTTTGTTTCATGTAACTTTTAACTTGGGAGCTTGGAATGTTGAGAATGGTCTGATTTTTAGGACATTTTGGACGCTTTTTCGACAGTTTCGAGATGGTTCCATGACTGCTGACCCGTCATGGCAGGTATCGTTTTCTCACTGGCATATAGTTTAGGGAAGCAATTTTTTCGTTGCATTATGCATTCTAGCCTCCATTTGTCGATACACTTGCCATAGGGTCGATCCCATCATGTTATGGTTCATAAGCCATCTTCACTCGCTGAATTTTAAATCATCACATGATGGTAGAGCCATCCTTTTCATGGGCATCGTAGTTAGCACCTCACTGACATTTGTTTCCCATGCTGCTTCGATCTGAGTAGGCTCGGGAGTCCTTTGTAGTCCTGCCATGAATTATGTGATGAAGACTCATTCCTCTTTGTTTCTTCGCTTTGTTCTGGCCTTATACCCTAGAGGCTCCTTTGTGTTGAGTTGTACTACTGCATTGCATTTTGACTATTTGCACCTTTTGGCCTTGAGCCGGCTTCACTTGGACTCGTGTTTAAGCCAACTTTGACCATATCAACTACAAAATCAAACTTGCATGCCCTTGACTTCTGCAGCTTGACACACCTTGACCCATGGAAGGAACACACCTTTGAGTGTCTTTGACCAGTTTTCACCTCCCTGCATTGAGCATAAGATTGTTCTAATCCCAAGAACTAGATCATCTGTTTCACCGACACTCGTTCTTTCCATTGTACTATAGCATTCTTTTATTCTTTTTCCAGCTTAAAGAAAAAGACCAAAAAATTATATATTCCAAAAAAGAGCAGGAACGGGACAATATTTCCACTTATTGTTGGCTGCTAGAGTCAGTCGTGTCGCCCTTGAACAAAGCACTCAAAACAAAGTGTCCTCCGTTTGGGTGGGATTTAGTTTGACTTAGGTACGCCTTAACCTTGTTATTGAGTCAGTTCTCCCCTGATTGGTTATCTCTTCCAATCATATGGAGCGTTCATTCATGCCTCCTGCATGAAGAACTTATACAGAGTCATCATATGCTGCCACATAGTCACATCGAGTCGTGCTTTTGTTCAAGGGAAGTTAGCCTGAGTCGGCTTCTCTGCGGTGTCTCTTGACTAATTTTTTAGTTGGCCATCCCTGGTTGTCAGTGTCTTGTCTATCATCACATCAGCTATATTGGTCCTTTACTCATGCTAGTTTGAGAAGGTCCCCATTGAATTCTTGCTAGCGGGTCTTGTCCTTATCGACGACGACATCTTGCTCTGAGGATGGGCCTAGAGCCGCACCCTGGCCCTATTTTCATTATTGATATGTCACCTTGTGCTCAGCATCGATCAGTATCAGGGGTCTTTGACTGAATGGTTTTCCTTGTGTTCGACATCAGCTTACACTATCACACATTGGGATTCGTGCAGTACCTTGGTTTCCATTTGACCCTATTGGTGGATACCTCGCCTTTGCGTCAGCTTTCATTATTGGTTGGTTTAGAGGGTTTCTGTTGTGCGCTAGCCACATCTTGTGTACGCCAGAAATGTGCTTCGGTTGGGTTACTACATTTTTTTTCGTCCGATTCCTTCCACATTATTGGTCTACAGGTTACACTCGTGCTAGATTGATGAAGGGTGCCTTAATGCCTTCCTTCTAGCAGATCTTTCCCTATCGACTATGACTCATTACTCTGGGGCAAAGATCTAGTCCATTTGGCAGTACCTTGGGATTTGCAGTCATTAGTGGTAGATCCTTCACTATCGACAATGGGAAACCAACATTTTCTCCTGATTGATAGACTCTTATAGGTGTTCGACTCTAGCTCATCTATTCACACTTGTTAGATTGTACTGGGTACCTTGACGCTCATTATCATTATCGGTGAGTAGTCTCGCGTTTGTTAACGGTATACATCAATGACCAGTAATCAAATGATTTCTCACATGGTCGACTTCAGATCATTTATCCCCATGGTGTAGAAATGTACCACGGCGGTCGGTGAAGACCTCAGGTTGCATCAGCATTCATTGGTTCACTTGACAGTTGCTCTTGTTGCTGCTAGTTGATACCACTTCACCTTATACGTTGCAGTCGTTCATGGCGACATTCTATATGCTAGCACCTGAGTTTGCAGTGTAGTACCATCTTACTCCATCATGTTCATTTGGTGCTTTTGGGATTAGTATTTGATATCAGTGATCTGCTTCATCCTTTAGCATCATTGACATTCAGCATCATTGACATTCTTATATGTGATATTCAGACACGTACTTGTTCAATTGTGATCAGATGATCCATTATGTATTTTCCAATCTTTTATACCTATATACTTAGTGGATCCGCTTGTACTTGATATGCGGACATGCTTTACTTTCTCTGAGCATGGGTATGTCCGCCTCAGATAGTGTTTCTTTCTAATCTCCTTTTGTGGCTTGGAAGGTTGAACTCTGGTGAAGTCCTTCTCAGTTTTTGACAGGTTTCCTTTCCATGCACTTACTTAATACATTTCGGCCATCATGTACCCCTTCTGACCTCATATATTAGGGGGCATCTGTTATAGCTCCAAATCTCACTCTTGATGTTTGTGATGCTGCACTCATGGCCTAGGGCAACCCCTCCTTCCAGACCACTTAAAAAACAGTGTTTTACTCCCTATACGTGACATTTCCCTGAGCTAAACGCGTGTGTACGCAGGTCTGTGTATACCCAACCCGCATATATGTCTTAAAACACTTAAAAAAATTAAATATCCTTAATTTCGGGTGGAGATCACGGGTTTTACCTGTTGATTACCTATTAGTGCCCGTGGCCCAACTGTTCCCAACGAATTCCCAACTAAAAAACTACTTTGGGAGAAGTATAAAAAGGCTTCAATGGGAAGGCCTAAGGAGGAGAGGATAGAGAGAAAAATCACTCTGCTGAGATTATCCCTGACCAGGTCTGAAGATCCTTGTGCTTCCAGCACTTCCCCCATTACAGGAAACCCTTGTTTCCTTGAGTTATGATGTCTTTCCACTACTTGAGATATCTTGGAGTAAGTCATGGAAGGAGTTTGTTGAAGGCTTGAGACTGGACGAATCCGGAGGACAGTTCCGCTTGGAGCTTGCGAAAGGAAGACTCAGGTGAAATCATTCCTTTCTATACTTTAGTTATCTATAATAAAAGAAACACTTGTCTTGTTCCTGATATAAATCTTCTTCATGTTTATGATATCAATGTTATGATTCACATATGAATGGTTGTTTTAATTGTATAACTAACTACCTTTCAATATGCTATGAAGATGATTTCTTTATGATGCTTGGTCAATATACTGTTGTGCTTTCTGGAATTGATTGTTTTGCAGGTTGAAGGACCGAAAGGAACTCCAAGAGGGTTTGGACCCTAGCTGGATCTTCCCAAACGAAGGACCCCCAGGTGCACCTCTCTTCATGTAGTTTGTTTATATTAGCATCATGGCTGTGTGGAATGCGTGTTTTTCTTTGTAGATAACCTCCGATCTGCTAGGGTATCAACCCAAGACCCTAGGGGAATTTATCCCTAAACAGAATTGGCGACTCCATTGGGGACAACAGTATTGTTGTTCCTAGTTTGGGTTTGTTCAAGCCAATCAGGGCTCAACTGTTTATTTGCTTGCTGTGACTGTGTAGTCTGTTCCTGTAGGAACTTGAACTGTAAGTTTGATCAGTTTCTTCAGACCTTTTTTGTTTTTTCTTGTGATCTTTTATATACGCTGTTTTTTCAGTTTACAGAAGCGTATATACGCAAGTTTCCTGAAGTTAACCCGCATATACGCATGTTTCCTTCAGCTGAATAGCGTATACACGTAGCTGTGCATTAACACAGTTGCATATACCCTATAGTTTTCAAGATTTTTCAAATATTTTTGTTTCTGAAGATCTGTCTACTGGTCTGAGTCTTTCCTGAACAATTACTTTTCTGTGTCAGTCTTTATTTCTACAGCAAGTTCGTGATTTCAAATTCTCTCCGGTTGTAGAAAGTATTGGTCTTGTTTTGTTTTGTTGCAAGCGTTATCACTTTTTGTTTAAACACACAAGATTTCTTTCTGGGAATCTTGGCTGTTCTGGTCTTCCAGGACAGAAATATTGGTCTCAATCTTTGTGGCAAATCTTGTTTTGGTGATCTTTTTGTTTGCATGTCAAAACTGCATCTTTGTGACCATTTACTTTTCTTGCTTTTTGAAAGTTGTTGTGTGACGGTTTTGAGAGTTGTCTTTCTTGATCTTTTGATCGTTATCACCAAGCTTTTTGGGCTGCTTTCTGATTGTTAAGAGCATCTTGAAACACACTTTTTGTTGAGTTTTCACCTGTTTTGTGTTGTAAACTTGCAAAGTGTTTTGTTGCCTATTCTTCAATCATAAAGTTTCAGTCTTAGTTGGAGCACTTTTGAAAAGTCATTTTTGTTTTTGCTTTTGAAGAAAACTTCTTGAAAACTTGGTTTTTGCTTTCTTTGGCCTTGTTTGGATTTAGTTTCCTTTTCGCGAGTGAAAGTGCATTTTTGTTTGTCTTGAAACTTGCTTTTAATGTTTGGACGAAAATGAGCATTAGCAACTTATATTCTATCTAAACATCTTAAGTGGCAAATTAGAATTGATAAACAAGTTACTTTCATTCTTTGATTTAGAGTAGTCTTAAGTTTTGCATCAGCATGTACTCATTGCATTAGGATAAATTTGTGCATCTTTTAGGGCATCCATAGTTTTGTTAATTTTTGTGAGTGTGAAGCTTGAGTAAAAGAAAAGAAAAGAAGAATTTATTGCTTTCTTAGAAGTTCCTTAGAACCTAGTAGAAATTTCTTTCATCGAAGAACAAAACAAGTGCATTTGCATATAGTTTGGTTTTTATTAATTTCTTTTGTGTCAAAACACCACAAGTTTCACTTCCGCTTATCCCTTGACTTAAAGAACAACCCATTTAAAAACAAGCGCTAACTAAAATACACTAGAACTTTTTCATAATTGTCAATTTAGACACACCAACAAGTTTTAGGATATTTTAGGGCCTTGGATTAGGTGAGTGGAGAGAAAACTCTCCAAGGCCATTTAAACTGTCAAACATAGGAGTCTGAATAGTGAGTGAAAATCCAATAGCGTTAGGAAGACCAGGAAAGCTCTGGATCTGGGAGTTAAGCACAAGGGTTTTTTAAGATAAGGAAGAGAGGTACCCCCTCTCCCAGTTGTCAGATATTACCTCAACACTGTTCCGCCTAGCTTTTTACAGAAGTTGGTAACTTTAGTAGCTTCTCTTAGGGATCTACATAGGTGGCTGCGGAGGGGAATCCCGTGGCACCTAAGGTCGACGTTGTATCACTCTCAACGGTACTACTGGAAGGCACCCTTGCGAAGCTTGGGGGCTTGCACCGACGCAGGCTATTGTTAGGAGGTTAGCATAACTTCCTCTGTTACCTTCGCTGGTAGGACTGGGCCATCATTATCCTAGACTATCTTCAGAAGGCCCGTTACTTCACTTTCTTGTATTTTGGTGTCTGGTCCTCATCACCCGGAGCGGAAATACTTGAAAGTTGTTTGACTGGCTGACTTCTTTTAGGGACTTTTTTAGTGTGTGCTTTGTGCTCTTAGTTGCTCTCTCCTTAAGTGTGCATTGTCTTATTCCCATCGTCTCAGGGCTGTAAGGTTGAAGCATGTCATATTCAGGATGGAAACATAGATATCCTGACATCTTGTTATCTTGTTGGTCTCTACACCTTTTTCTGTGAGTTTTTTTTTTTTTTTTGAATGCCACTGTTTTCACTAATCTAGAACATGAAAATATGTGGGTAGGTTCTATCGCACCATATTTTTTAAAATATGAATAGTAGCAGGTCAAAATATATCATATATGTTAGGAAAACACATTGCCACTCTAGCAATGCCTGTTGAGGCGTATTTGCCAACATTTTGTTTAATTTCTTTCAGTAGACAAATATTTAAGATTTTGGCAACCATGGGTAACACATATATGTGCCCAAATTTCACAGCTTGCAATTCTCACACTTGAGACCGTTGTATATATCAAGTTGTAGCATGGTATATATCAAGTTGTAGCATGGTTGTAAAAGAAGAAAGATTGATGATGTGGTATCTAGGGTTATTATTAGTTGTTTTGGTTGTTAAGATGTTGTAATGTAATGTTTAATAATATTTTAATTACATCAAAATAAAATAATTAATAATTATAATTATTAATAAAATATTTTTACTCATCAAATTACATAAAAATAAAATAAAACAAAGGTTACATAGTAACTAGTACTTGACATTTAGTTTAATTAAATTAAAAAACAATAAACACAAAAATAAAACAACTAATAAAATATTGTATTGTTGAGTGTTATCACTGAAAATTAAGAAATATGATTAACTAATATTGTTTTTTTTTTTTTTTTTCCGAGGAACATAGAGTTCGTAATTTCTATTAAAGAGAAATAATAGAGATTACATGCTGTTGATGCCAAGGCATATGCAGTAGTGTGGTTTTACCACTGTTCAAAAATTTACAAATAATAATATCCTGTATGTCCACTGAGGATACGATGGTTCTGTATCCGACAAAATATGTAACAGTATCTCATAAAAAACCATAAATAAACAGAGTTTTGAGGTATATGAGCCCTCATGCAGTGAAATAAAATATAGAGCCGATCAGTGCTACGCTGTTATATACAAAAATATAAGACATGTAGATCCAAAATTTTAGGTGGGGAGGATGTCCCCTTGTTGCAGGCCGTCAATATATGGACGATGATAGAATCTGTGCATCCCCTCCGGTTTGTATTCTTCAATCTGCCAGTCTCCTAGAGGACGATCCGCCGCTTCTTTCGAGAGCCGATCAACAGTTGCATTTCTTTCCCTGTAGATGTGAGAAACAGTGATCTGGTCAAAATGTGTTTTTAAAAAAACAATTTCTTCCAAGATGTGTTTCAAAGAATAAGCATGACAAATAGTTTTATTATTTGCCCAATCAATCACAATCTTTGAGTCCCCAAAGATTTGAGGTTGTCTACAGTTTTTGGATAGGGCGAAGTATAGAAGATGTCTCAGAGTGATAAGCTCCGCGTGGTTATTGGTGCCCGGGCCGAGTCCCAATCTCAGGTGGAAGAAATGTGTTTCTGTAAGATGAAGTAATATACCCCCTCCACAACCTTGTATTGGCGCTGCCCCGTCGAAATACGCCCACGGCATATCCCTGTTTATGTTCTCAGGCAAAATATTCCTGGGTGTATTAATTTTGTTTTCAAATGGAATTTCCGTGTATGCCGCACAAATGGATGGCGGAAGTAGCTGCCAGTTGACCCTGTAATCCTCAAAAATAATGGCATTGCGTTTGTTCCAAATGAACCAGGACACCACAAGTGGTAGGTTCCTGGCCTTTTCAGTGGCCACCGCAGTCCACCACTGTTCCCAGGCTGTGGGTATATCTGCTGCGTGCCAGTCTGTGGTGATGTTGAGGGCCCGTATGACCTGCTGCCATATATCCTTTGTAACCTCGCAGGTAAGGAATAGGTGAAGTGTTGATTCCTTGTCTTTTCTGCACAGTACGCACCAAGTAGGTCCAGCGAAAGCCCAATTTTTGAGTATAGCGCCCGTAGGTAGCTTGTCTGCTAAAATGTTCCACATTAGAAGTCTGGCCCTTGGCTGAGCTTGAAGTTGCCAGATATCTTTCCACCAGTTTTTTTGTATGTCAGGTTTCTTGGCCTCGATAATCTTTAAGTAGCCGAGCTTTGGTGCATATATACCAGATTTAGCAGGCGCCCATATTAGATCATCTTCCTCCTCATGGAGCTTGATGTGTGATTCGGTAAGTGCTTGAATGTATCTATGCCAATGATCAGTCCATTCATCTGTTAGGTGCCACTGTCGATCCGTGACCCATGCCTGTGTGAAAATGGTTGATCGCTGAGGATCACCAACCTGTGCCAGATATTTAATGCCCCTGTTTTTGAGATGTCGGATCATACCTTCCGGTAGGATGTGTGCGTTCCCTGACCAGGCCAAGGGTCCAAAACTATACGGACTTGTGCTCCATTGCCAATTTTCCATAGAAGATTATCTCGGATGAGTGGCATAGCTTTTAGTGTGGCCCTCCAGATCGCGGAAATGCCCTGATGGTTCCAAGTGGGTCTGCAAAGCCATTCAATGATGTTGGAGGGCCAAATATATTTTTGGTGTATTACTTCCGCCCATAAGCTGTCCATCTTGAGGAGTGACCAGCCCTGCTTCGCTGTTAACGCTTGTGCGAATTCTGAAAGAGATTTTAGACCCCACCCACCCCATCTCTTTGGCATGGAGACAAGGGACCATCTTGTCCAAGCAAAAATCTTTCCCTTTTTATTGCCATTCCACAGGAACCTGTTGTAGATTTGTTGTATTTTTTGTAGGATACCTTTTGGAATCCATGTGAGAGACAACCAGTAGACTGGGGTAGCCTCGAGTACTGACTTGATCAACAGTAATCTACCAACTTTTGACAGTAATCGGTGTTGCTAGCAGATGATCCTTTTTTCAATTTTATTAATGAGCCATGTCCAGTGTTCAGTTTTGTATCCATCCGGCCTTAATCTGAAACCAAGGTATTTGATTCCTTCCAGCAGGTTAGTTTCCAAGAAGGGAAAGTGCTGGATGGCCAGCTGTGTTTCCTGTTGCGTGCATCTCATCATGGATCTGGTGGATTTGTCCCTGTTGATTTCCATGCCCGTGGCTTTACAGAAGAGTAGTAGAATATCATTTAATGCAATGATGTCTCGGACACTACCATTGAGAAAGATTAGTATATCATCAACAAACAGTAGGTGGGTAAGAGAGTACTGATCAGTGATTTTGAGACCACAGAGGTCACCGTTCCTTTTTGCAACCTCAATGAGCCTACTCAGTCCCTCCATAACAATAAGAAAGAGTAGTGGGGAAAGGGGGCAGCCTTGCCTGATACCCCTGTTGATGTAAAAGCGGGCAGAGGCTGCACCATTTATAAGGATGGCAAAGGAAACAGAAGATATGCAACCCATAATCCAGTTTATGAACGAAAAGGGAAAACCCAGATGGGTAAGAATCATCTTAAGATATAGCCAATTAACATTATCAAAAGCCTTTGCAAGATCTATCTTTAGAGAAATACCTTTGAGGTTCTTCAGCTTTATGGAGTGTAAAGCTTCCTGAGCAGTGCCTATGGCCTCTTGTATGTGGCGATGTTGGAGGAAGGCAAATTGTTCTGCAGATATATGAGTGGACATAATAGGTTTAATGCGGTTGGCTATGATTTTGGCAATGATTTTGTAGAGGCAATTACAGAGGGAGATGGGGCGGAAATCATTGAAGGATGAGGGGTCATCGGATTTTGGAATCAAGGCAATGTAGGTCTGGTTCATAGGCGGATGTATGTGCCCTGTGATCCTGCTCTCCTCAACAACTTCCAATAAGTCCTCACCCAGCAGATCATAAAAAGCCAGGTAGAACTCCACTGGCCAGCCATCTGGCCCTGGACTCTTATCTTTCTTAAACCATTTGAGGGTACTTTCCAGCTCTTGTATAGTAACCGGTTGATTGAGGTCTTCAATATCTTCCTGTCCAACAAACCGAGGAAACTTTTCTGCAATTCTGATGATGTCTGGAAGATTGACAACATTCGGCACCATGTATAGTCGCTTGAAATGTGTTACCCCCAAACTAGCAAGTTGCTGGTGTGTGGTAGCCCATCCATCTGGTTCCCTTGGTAGCTTCCAAATGGTATTTGATGCCTTTCTCCCATTGGCAAGGTTGTGGAAGTATTTTGTATTACAGTCCCCAGCTTTGAGCCAAATGGCTCTGCTTTTAAGTCTCCATTGCTCCTCCTTTTCTTGTAATATCTTTGATTTTTGCCCAAGCAATTGGCTAAGCAGTGTTTTGGAATCATCGGATTGATAGCCAGCCCCACGCTCATCAGTCAATAGAGCTATTTGGTCTTCAGTATCCTTCAGTAACTGTTCGTCTCTGTTCCGCTTTGATCTCGCCCAGGTCTCGGTCATAACTTTGAGTGTCTTTAGTCTATCACAAAAATCCATTGCTTTCCTCTGATCCCTCAGCGGGGGCTGTGATGCCCAGAAGTCCGTGACCATCTTGATGTATTCCGGCTCTTGAAGAAATCCAGCAAAAAATTTAAAGGGGGTACGCGGCTTTGATTTATTGTCACTGATCTGGAGAAGTATCGGGTGATGATCTGATAGACCCCCAGTGCTGACCCATTGTCTGTATAAGGGGAACAACTGTATCAGTTCTTCGTGCATCATATACCTGTCCAATCGCCGCCCCAGGGGAGCCTCTCCTGTACGCTGATTGTGCCAAGTGGGAAGCTTTTTGTTCATGGGAATATCCACAAGGTGGTGTGCGTCTAATAACAAGTTCATTTGATCTGCAATAGGATCGCATTGTGCATTATGACCCTAGGATTCTCCGACCCCCAATGAGAAGTTGAAGTCGCCCCCTATCACTGTATTATGAGTAATATGATTGCCATGCAGGAAGTCTTGCCAAAATAGTAGTCTATTCTGATTAGGCCCGTAAATATTGATAATCCTGATTGGAATGCCCAGGTCACCCATGATTATGTCCATACCGAGAAAGCCTCTACCCCCCCAAACAGAGAGTGGCCTGCTTTTCCTGGGGTTTATTCCAATTAGCATCCCGCCAGACCGACCACACGCATCCAATCCATATAAAACCCAGCCAGGGAGCATAGCTTGTAGACTTCGCACCGCCACCTCGGAGGTGCAAAGTGTTTCTTGAAGGAGAATAATATCACATCTAGATTCATACAAGAGTCTTTTCAGAGCCAGTCGTTTCTTGGGGTTGGCTAGTCCCCTGCAGTTGTAGGAGAGCCAGATCATGGATCACCGCAGGTCATGGGCTCAATGGCTCTAAGTGCCCGTTCAATAGTAAACTGTCGCCCCATGGCGACATCCGCAACAACATTTAGCTTTGCAGAAGAGAGATGTGAAGGTCTGCCTCGCTTTTGTTTGCGATGGCGTCCAGGGGATGATCCCAGGCCCAGAATTCTAGTCCGTGCTCGGGGTCTCAGATGATAATGATGAGAACCGGATCCAACCGGAGAGGATGGGGAGTCAGGACAGCCCAATTCCAAATTGTGAGAGGGAGGAGTGGTAGAGAAAGTGGGTGGAGATGGGGCGATAGTGCAAAGGATGGAGGGGAGGGAGACAAACTCTGAGTGAGAGGCTCGCAAAGAAGAGTTCACAAATGATTGCAGATCCTTAGAGAAAGAGTGAGAATAGTTGGGAGTGGAAGCATTACCCGGATGAGTAGGTGCAGCCTCCGCCGGTTTTGGAGCAGCCTCAGCAGTTTTGGAGCGAGTGCGCGGCGGTCCTGGTGTAGCCGATGCCTTCCTTCGAGCGTTCTTTTTAGCGCTATCACCCGTCTTCTTGGATGGAGTCTCCTGTTGAGCCTGCTCGCCTTCCTTTGGTATATTGTCTCCAGCATTTTGTTCCACAGTGGTCTGCTGACGAGGTCCTTTGGTGTCCTCAGAAGTCGCCCCCGAAATCAATGGACAATCCTTATAGAGATGGCCAATTTTGTGGCATCTTCGACAGCGGAAGGGGACGCCTTCATAATCAAGTGGCTGTTTGCGAGAAACATGACTGTGGTGCAGGGTGATTTTTTCCTCTAACCCTGGTTTGGTGTCCAAATGGACTAGAATTCGAGCCATTGTCCTGATGCCCGTTTTCTCATAGGATCTGTCGTGCTCCAGGTAAGTACCGAGAGTGTCCCCAATTCTCTTAAAGGCATACGGGGTCCAAAATTGCCATGGCAGACCAGGCAGGCGAACCCAAATGGGTCCAGCCCCCAATTGTTCTCGTTCTGGGTCGAAGAGGGGATCCCACCGCTTGAGCATGACTGGAGCTAGCTCAATGTGCCAATACTGAGAGAGGACCCACTGTGTATATTCGGGGCGGTGGAAATGTAGGGCGAACCAGCCCCTCGTGAGGACCATAATGTCTGGGAGTTCTTTAAAGAATGAACCCCATATCTCTTCCACCCAGAGCTTGAGTCGCTCCGCAGTGTATGTGCGACCACGGACCCTACCAACCAGGACCTTGCGAGCAGCATCCATCACATCTGGCAACGGTGTTTCGGGCCCAAAATTGATGTTGAAATCCGAATCAATTGCTCGGAGGCATCTACATTTTTTCCCCTTCTCTGAGCGCTTGCCAAAGGGAATCTCCTTTAGAAGTTTACGGCAAGGGTCAGAAGAGCTATGCTGAGCGGAGCCAGCGGAGCGAACCGGTAGCGGCGGGGTAGTGAAGCAGCCCGAGCGAATCGGAGTACGAGGGGTCGAGTTGCTAGTGCCAGGGAGAAGGGATACAGGGGGGCGGAGGGAGGGCTGTTGGGCCTGCGGCATAAAGGAAACAGAGGGTGATTGTGAGCTTGATGGAGGCGGAGGCGGAGGGGGCGGAGGTAATGCAGGGCGGGATTGAAACTGGAGCGGAGCGTCAAGAAAAGGCGAGTTCTGAAAGCATGAACCCAATAACTGTGCCGTCGCAGGTGATAGGGGCGGGCAATCCAGAGGCGAAGAGTCCGCTAGGGTGAAGACTGGAGATTTGTTCTTCCCTGTATTCGACAAGTGCGGCTGCAGAGACGAAGCACCTGTCTCGTAGCCCAGAGTAACACTCCGCGGGATCATATGAGGCCTCTTTGTATGAGCCCATATGTCTTGGTGAGGCGTGGGGTCCGCCTCATAGTCAACCAAATCTTCATCGCCCATACTGACTGTCGGTGTAGAGAAGTCCAAAACAGGAATCGATCGGGGGGCCGACCAGCGGAACGGAAGGAGAGGTCAGTGCGTCAGAGAGACCAGAGGGGGACCGCAGAGTATAAAAATGCTCCGAGAAACCCGAAACCGCGGTCGAGTTATCAATCCAACAGTGCGCCCATAACCCAATAGCCCGAATAGCTAGTCGCCATGGAAAAACGTCTCTGCAACAAACCCTAGGTTAGGGTTCCACCATTTTTGCCGCCTTCGAGAGCTCCTCACTAATATTGTTTATATTAACATATATACACTTTAATATATATGTCTATTATGTGTACGTGTTTTTTTTGTAGTTAAATTTATTAAAATATGTTTTTAATATAATAATACTTTGTCTACAGGGTCTTGGAGCACTCCGTGATGTGAAGTCACTAGTTCAATTCCCCGCCCCATCAGGGTGATATATTGGACATGATGAAGGTGTAGTCCCATGAAGTTTACTATATATATATATATATATATATATATATATATCACCTTAAATTGAAAATATGGAGAAAAAGTTATAAGTCATGAAAATGGAAATAATCGAAAAAAGAAGAAAAATAATAATAATAAGAAAGTTAAATAAAAATGAAAAATTAATAACTAATATAAATGGAAGTTACTAAACAACCTATAATGAGACCTCAACTAATCATCTTACAAATAAATAAATTTAAATAATAATAAAAAATAACAAAAATTGAATTGATAACGTTGAACTATGGATAAACAACATAAAATTTTGATCAAAGACAAACTAATCTGCTGTCAAAGGCAAAATTGAATGAGTAAATAATACTAATAATAATAATTAATAATAAGGCAAAATTGAATGCCACGTATAATAAGTAATAATTAAACTAGCCTAGATTCATCTTAATTTTGGATCTACCAAGCCAAGAGGGATCAAATCTCTTGAGATACAAACTTCTTTTAAAGTGAAAAGAGATTTGATCCCTCTTAGCGCTTGGTAGATCCGAAGTTAAGATGGATCTAGGGTTTATTTATATTTAATTATTTTTTCATATTTCAAAGTTCTTAGTTTGAAATTAACTAAAATATTAAACCATAAGAACCTTGCAAGTTTCCATGATAATTGATTTGAGAGATTGTTCTTCTATGCCTTGTCATAATCATGGACAAATAATAGACTAAATGTTTTCGACTTTGATAAATACAACGAAAATAAACTTACAAACATTATTAGAATTAAATCCAATGGATTCATGTAAAATATATGTTTTATTATCATGAAGCCAATTAATATATCAGGGTAGATCCACCCTTTTATGTCAATGGCTAGGTAGTTTTGCTAATGATCAAATCCAAGTACCTTATTTTATAATATCTAATTGTTATATTAGTTATTTATATGAATATGACTTTATTACATCATTGCAGGTTTATATTCTAACAAATTTTTTACTTTTTCCTTTATTATTTTATATACAAGGGGGAATTGGTAACTAGAGCACATTATCATCCGTGACACTAGAGATCACATTGCATTGCTGCCATTATAACCCCTTGGCCCAATATAATAGTTTGCAAATCAGGTCAAGTGGATTAACCAAGATTTGAACTAAGGATGGTGGAATTATCACCATTAGTCCCAACCACTTGGGTTTGGGGGGTATTTGTGGGCACCTTGTGGTTGGATCCCTAGCTCATTTTCTAGTTGTAGGTGCGATATGTGGATTTGGATTTGAGTTGCGAGCTTGGAAAACCTTTAAACCCTATGAATGAGACAAATATCAAATTGGTGACCTACCTTAGCAATTACTTTTTGACTTGAATCAACCATTAATCACATGGGATTGCAAACATTGCTGGTAGTTATCTTGGAGAGTTTTTAACCCTTGTGTGTATTGTAGTAGTCTGACATTTAGAATTGGTAAGATAATTCTTTATCTTGAACCCTATGACATGAGTTAATCTTTAACCTATAACATAAGTCGACCATTAACCTATAACTAGAGAAAACCATATAACCCATTAACTGAAAAATTATTGTGAATTCTAAAGAAGTGGATAATCAATTCTTCTTACTCATCTTGGGCGAGGTTGGAGATTGGAAGGGGAATTGATTAGCTAAATTTCTTTCTCTCATCTTGGGCGAGGTTGGAGATTGGAAGGGGAATTTATTGGCTAAATATCCTTCTATCATCTTGGGTGAGGTTGGAAGGGAAATTGGTCGAGATGCCTAGTTAATCATATGACCAAGTTCTCCTTAGTCACCTATGGAAATGATGTGAAGAGAGAACTAGTCAAATTGGTATACTAGAGTGAGGCCTCATACCTAAATGGTATTGGACTATGTGTCCATTGGACAACGCGACCAAAGTTAGCTCAATAATGAGCCTTTACCCTTATGGAGTTATGGCCCTAGCTTAGGGGTGACTTGCTTTTGAGAGATAATGAACAACATGGTTTATGGTTGGGAGAAATGTTAAAGGTTTGCATCCAGTTGGTGGGAATTTTAGGAGATAAGTGTACCCATCTTGTATTTAAATGCTTAATGTATACACATAATTTTGTGTTTCCATATTAAAATTCTTTCATGAGTATTTATGTTAGATTTTGTGTGAATTCTGAGTACATATGCTATCATGCATTCTATGTAGTCATGCATGCGTGTAAGGCCTTTTTTAAGCATGTTAGTTGCTGCATACTCGAGTAAATTACATGGAAGATAGGTTAGCTCAAAAAAGGAAAGGGATACCTTAAATATGTTTCCTATGAGTAATGGGTTCAATTGAGGAAGTGGACCCCAGAATCCTAAGAAAAGGATTGAGCTTTAGAGTGAAGACTCAATGGAAGGAGCCTTATTATAACATCTTCCCTTAAGAGTAAATAACCCATTGATAAATGTAAGAAAACTATTATAATACAGGAAGAACTTGATTTGGATGGTACAACCTTTTTAAATGAATGTATATGCCCATTTTTTTTTATCGAACTATGAAACTTAGATTGAAATAATGAAAATTAAGTCATCTCAACTTGGATCTTGGATGCCTTTACAAGATAAGTAGGAGTTGGGACTCCTAAGAGGAAAATGGGAAAGTATACTCCCATTAGGGTCATAATAAATAAATAAATAAAGTTATGAAATCTTTGTTAAAGCTCAAAATTTCTAATATTTTTGGGGATGGGATTTTGCAGCTCCAACCCTTGGTCACATGGGCTAATAGGTCTAGCACTGCACACTTAGTTGGAATAGAGCTAAACAGATGGAGGTCCATAAATATTTTTTTTCTAAAAGGGTGCTGAAGGATTTCTCTAGATCTGTATGTTGGAAGTATTTAACTTAGCACTGAGTCACATGGGTTGGCAAGGCCAAGACCATGGGATTAACTAGAAGAGGGCTAAAGGGGAAGAGGTATCGAAAATGTGGCATTTTCTAAAAAGGTCACTTAAATATTTTCCTAGATCTGGATGTCATCCATTTACAAAGATTTATGTGACACCTGATGGAATATGCATGTTTGTTAGATATAGATTGTGGTAGTTTCCCTTTGTTAGTATGTTCTGTCACCTAACAAAATTTATTGGCATTTGGATATTTTTCTCATTCCTCCCTATGTCTTGGTTAACAAACATCACTTGAAAAAACTGGTTCTATTAGCTATCACCCATCAACTAGATTGACCAAACCTTACGAGGTTAATTTTGAGTTTTTGCAGTGGCCCAGTGGTTTGCTTGCCTGATTAACATATGTCACTTTATAGAATTGGTTCTATTATTTGTTGTTTGTAAACAAGACCGACCAAACCTTGTGAAGTTAATTATGATTTTCCTAATGGCTTAGTGGATCGGTGGCCTGGTTAACTAATATCACTTAACATAATTGGTTTTGTTAGTTTCTATTTATCAACCAGACAGACCAAACCTTGTGAAGTCCATTCTAAATTTCTTGATGGAATATAGGTTAGTTAACAAATATGTGAGTTGACGAGAATCAAGGTTTATGCTAATTAACAATCCAACCACAAAATTGAGATTAAATAAAAGAAAGGAAAGAAACTTAAATCAATGTCTCATATTGCCCGATAACTGATTATTAGCGCTGACATGGCCGAAAATGTGTTATTGATGTCATGTCATGTTGACATGGAAATATCTTAGGGCTAGATGATGTGGCATGTTGACATGGCACAATTGTTAGAAAGTTGTTGATGTGGTAGTTGAGTCAGTGCATGACATGGAATCTAGAGGGACCCAAAAGGTTGATTTGCTGACTCTGGCAGAAATATGGAAATATGAAACTTTTGCTAATAAGCACTTTTGGGAAAATGTGGATGTTGACATAATCCAAATTGAAAATCATTAGTCAAACATACTATCAAATGTTGTATTTTTTCTCGTCATTAGATATATTTTGGATAGTGGGGAATACAAAAGTTGTTAGTTGTTGTCCTTGTTGGTGTTTCTCCTATTTTTGAATAAGATTTAGATTCATAATATATTAATCTAGAATTTCCTGAAAATATATATTAATAGATAAATCTAGATCTAGATGCTAGTACTTGAATAAGATTTTTGTTTTTTTGTTTGTTTTTGTTTTTGTTTTTTATTTTTGTTTTTTTGTTTTTGTTTTTGTTTTTGTTTTGTTTTGTTTTTGTTTTGTTTTTGTTTTTTGTTTTCTTGTTTTTGTTTTTGTTTTTGTTTTGTTTTTGTTTTTGTTTTGTTTTGTTTTGTTTTTGTTTTGTTTTGTTTGTTTGTTTGTTTGTTTGTTTGTTTGTTTTGTTTTTGTTTGTTTGTTTGTTTGTTTGTTTGTTTGTTTGTTTGTTTTTTGTTTTATCAGATCTAGATGTCATAGATATTCATAGGTTTTAGATACATGGATGTTCCAGATATATTGATGAGTAGGATATTTAATGACATTAAGCAAGATGACATGCCAAGATACACGTAAATCAAGGGCATAGTAAAGTTGAGGTGGCTACCATCATGGAGAGGACGCAGATTAACAAATGATCCAAATAGTGGAAATTTGAAGATTCATATTTTTTAGAAAAGGGAAATTTTGGAAAATTTTAGATTTTGATATCCAAAAGGTTTACCTATCGACCACCAGTGGAAATACATAAATTAAAAAGAACAAGAAATGGACGACAAATGATAAACCTAGATTAAGATATGACCCAACATCTGATGTGCCTAACTTGCAGAGCTGGCACAATCTAGTGCCAACATTTGAGTGCAATTCCACCATGTGTTGGCCACATGTCTGGAAAAATTGCATAACATGGTGCTGACACATGAGCACATGACTACCATGTGTCAGTTATATGGATGTTGACATGGATAAAGTGGAAAATCTTCCGAGTTCCATAACTTTGTGCCCGAAGCTTGAAATGAGATGAAATTTTATATCATCAGAAAGATCTTGACAAGCAAAAGATGATGGTGGCCTCAAAAAGGAGTTTGAAGATAGTTAAAATAATTTTTATTTTTATTTTTATTTTATTTTATTTTTTATTTATTTATTTATTTATTTTTTATCCCACCTCCATAAAATGACCATGGGCGTTGGGTATTGTTGAAGCCCCGAAAATCGGGTCGACAACAAGGGGGATACCCGCTCGGTCTGGACCTTGGTTGGCAGCTCCTTATCCGTTTGGTATAGCGGGTCCGATTGGGGATAATGGGACCAGTTTCCCAATCTATGTGTGTGTGTGTAGAATTTGATGTTGCTGATCTAACAGTTCCTAACTAAGATGTTCTAATTCAAACTTTTAATCTAATTCTATGCTATTGTAATCTAATAAACAACACATCTAAATCTATACTAACCTGGGATGTAATTCTTCTATTATGCGATCTAAAGAGATTTCAAATAACAACTGGTAATAAAGATCATTCAACGATTATAAGAAAGGAAATCAATCAAGATGAACCACTTCGCATAAAAAGTTAGACGAAACAGTTGTGAACAACATATCACATAATGAGATATTCATACATTAGACATAAATAAATAGCTATCACCATACAAAAGTGCCAAATGATAACTCAAGCATTCATGCAATAATACATAAACAACTAAAAACTGTATATCACTTTAACATATAAGCAGAAATGGTCAAGAGATAAAAGTACCATTTATGACTAGTCCTACTCATAAGCTTCAAGCAACAATGATTTATCTCTCCTTGCTCTAACATCCACTAAGAGTATAGAAGTGCAACATCAGTAGCAGATATCAAATGCAAACATCAACAAATCTTGATCCAGTCATTCACCAAAACCTCCTCTGAGGGTGCAAAAGTGCATGTTCTGAGGACAAGTTTTTGATAAATTTCTGGACCCTTCTCTAAATGCATGAGAAGGGTTTAAATACTACTAACTAAATAACTTAATTACACAGATTCAGGATACGGTTTAAATGACCGCCCTTTTTCTAAGCAAAACTATTTCTAAAAATTAAATCTAATATCTAACTATTTCTGCATTTGCTCCTTAATGTTGCGAGCATTCAATATTTGCCTGGGTAGAGTCGGCTGACTGTCTTCCACTTTTGGTTGAGCTAAGCAAACATAAATGGTAAGAGCTGGCACCATCTTTTCAGCAAAATTGATGATATACTCGAGAGTCATCCTCTGGCTATGTGGATTTACTGTGTATGCCCAGTAATAATCCAAGTTCCACTTGGTTAATCCTCGAATTGCTTTTGCCTCTTCTTTCAGCTTTATGTTTCCAGTTTGTTCTTTACCATTGCTTTCTTGCGTTTTCCGGGCTTACAAGTGACTGAGCAGTTAGAGGCTTTGCTTTTTGAGCAATTTTCTCAGCGATGCGCGATTAGCACTAGGCGCTAATCGCGCATCGGAAACTGCCTCCGTTCTTTGATCCGGGCCTCTCTGATGCGTTTTTTGCCTTTAGCGCCTTTTCCTTCACTGGGTATAAGCTTCAAAATTTGTAAACATACTGCTTTCATGAGCTTCTGATCTTGAGCGTTAAACCGCCTGTTGATATCAGCATTGTTCAACTACTCATTCAACCATGGCTGTGAATGAAAGATCTGTAACGGATAGCTCAGCAGCGTTCTATGAATCTGCGGCTCTGTTGCATGCGGTATCCGTTTATGATGGCATCTTTTCTCTGTCTCTGAGCATTGGAGCTTTACCCTTTTCCCTCATGGCTTCTTGCACATTGCTTTGTGTTGTTTCTGTTTTTCATTCCTGCAGTTCACACATGAGGAGAGAGTAATGATAATAAAAATTGACAAGAAAGCTTTAAGCTCTACGGATGTACAAAAACATGCCACCTGACGTGAACTGACTCTTCGAAAAACACAAAATTGTCTTTCATTAACAACTGGCGTATCATTCATTAATTATCATTAAAGCGCGTATCCAGTTCTTGGTTTATGGAAAGCTTTTCTTGAATGTTGAGCCGGGGAAAATCTGCGATGGAATGTTTCTGTGATTCGCATCGCAGCATCGCATTATCGCATTATCGGATTATCGCATTACTGCAAATTTCATTAAGATGTGTTATCGCAGGGTTGCTCGATCGCGCTATCGCAAGATCGCGGATCGCAGTATCGTGCTATCGCAAGATCGCGGATCGCAGTATCGCGCTATCGCAAGATCGCGGATCGTTACAATCATTAAATGGTTATGTGTTTTTCATGCGACATTGCGATATGCGATATGCGATATCGCATATCAGATATCGACGATTTTTTAAGGTTTTCCAATGTGAGCGTTTCTTAATGCATGCGATGCGATGGAATTTGCGTCGCACTCTCGCAGTTTATCATTTTTACTCATAAGGAAATGTCCTATCATTCTTTGCGCGATGCGATGTTTTCTTAAGGAGTAACATACATGAGCCTTAATTGAATTTTTTGAATTTTTACTAAGGGTCCCCACTTACCTAGTGTTATTGCTAATACTAAATAAGGAGGGGGGTTGTTGGTGGCCACAACAATTGGCGATTCACTTGGAAGAACCAGTTATCTCTGTTTTTCTATTGAATTTTTTCAAACTTCCAAAATAGAAAATTTTTCAGAAAATTAAACTTTGTTATGGAAAGATAGAGTACATTACGCTCTAAACCGTCAATGATATTTTGTTTCAACCATTTTCTGCTTCCTCAGGCTAGTCCTTGTATTTACATCAGCCATTACTTGGTCTTGTAAAGATAAAACAAAGTCTCCTCTGTAAACCAGTTTTAAATATGCTCATTTGTCGTAGGTAGAGCCTCTGCTACCAGCAGGCGTTTATAGCCTCGACAGGGTTACCTGTTACCCAGCAATGATCCTGTATCCTACTTAAGGTGACCTACAACTTTCAAAGAAAAATCCATATCCACACTTATTGCTTTGATTTTCTTTTTATTCTTTAAAGAACAATGTCTTGGTTTGGTAGCCAAATTATGACACAATCATTCACTTGATTTATAACTTTGCTGAACAAGTTGGCTCGTGATGAGACCCCTTGTATTTTGATTGCAACAATCTTGAGTCATTTCCCTGTTGTGGTGTACAGTATTGGCAAAGTTAGCAAGTTATAATATCTATGATAATGATAAGCCGACTCGTGATGAGACCTCTTATTCTTCAAGATAAAGTGTATCCTTGGGCTATTCCTCTAAAAGTTGCGATTTTCCTTAGCAGGGAGGAAGTCATTGTTTCCTTAAGATAGCTCTGGACGACAATAATAGAGTTTTTGGAAACAACTGTTCTACAGAGAATCTTTATTTTGTTATTGATACCTTTCATTGTACTAAGATAAAACAATTTCTTCACTAAAGGTTGCTTTCATCAAATTTTTTGAAGTTGAAACTAGTATCATATCTAAGCTAAAGTTTTTAACTGTATCTATCAATAACAAAGATAAGTTTTCCAAAAGATTTGCTATTTATACAAGCGAAAAGTTCAAAATCTGAAAGAGAATTGGTGTCTTTTTCGTAAATGCCTAATGTAACCACTCACAACTGGTTTTATTATGAAAAAGAAAAACAACTATTCTACAAAAATAGAAGAATAATCTTCTATGGAAAATATTTCTTGAGAATTTTTCCATTAACAGGCAAAGGATCCCTCTTATCTGCTAAATCCTTTAACACAAACGTTGATGGACCTACGACTTCTACAATCTGAAAAGGACCAAGCCACATCCTTTGAAATTTTGTATGTTTGCCCTTTTCTTCATGAGCCTTGTCCCACTTTAAAACTAAATCTCCCATCTGAAAATATTTTCTGGTCATTATGTTTGAATCAAAAGAGGATTTTACTAGTGCTTGATGATGAGCATGCATTTTGCTAGCTTGTTCTCGTTGTTCTTCTAATTTAATTATTTCCATTTGTCTTAGCTGTAAGGAGGAATTGGGTACTTCATCAATGTATTGTACTAAAGACAAAGAGGGAATTTCTAAGTGAGTCGGAAGAACCACTTCTTTCCCATAGACTAAATTAAAGGGAGAAGTGCCGATAGAAGCTTTTTGCATTATCCGATCTGCCCATAAAGCATATATCAAGGCCTTGTGCCAATTTTTATGATTTTGATCAATTGTTCTTTTAATAATCCTGATTAGGTTTTTATTTGTTGACTCAGCTAACCCATTACCTTGTGGGTAGTAATTGGCTGAATATTTAAGTTTGAATCCTCTTTTAAGTGAAAATTCAGTCATTGCATTTCCAGAAAAGTATGATGCATTATCAAACATTAAAGCGGATGGCAATCCAAACTTGGTGATTATAAATTGATCTATGAACTCAATGATATTTTTAGAATTAGCCGTCTTGAGTGGAACTGCTTCTACCCACTTAGTAAAATAATTTGTTGCTGTAAAGATGTATCTATGCTGCTTAGAAGAGTGAGGAACGATCTCACCTATTATGTCCAAGCCCCACTGACTGAAAGGTTGCTCGATGTTTACCGACTGTAGTGGCAGGGACGGCTTCTTTTGTCTTCCAGCAGTAGTTTGGCAGACTTGACATCTTCTCACGTAACTGTGCGAGTCTTTAAATAGCGTGGGCCAGTAATATCCTGCGCGTAAGATTTTATGTGTAGTAGCATCTCCAGCATAGTGTCCGCCTGCCGGCCCATCGTGGAGTTCCTGCAAAACTTTTTCAGCTTCAGCTTTCTCAAGACACCTAAGAAGAACAGAATCATAATTTTTTCTAAAAAGAATATCATTTATGAGCCGATATTGTTTAGCTTTCAACCTTAGAGCTCTTTTCTTAGTATGATCAAGGTGTGAAGGAGCATACCCATTCTTAATATAATAAATGATATAAGCATATAATGATTCTGCATCGTTTAGGCTTACCTCACACATTTGTACCTCTTCAGATGGAATTTCAGAAATTTGTGATGCTCCAGCCAGCATTTTGCAGAAGCCTTGATCTCTTACAATGTTTGCTGGTTTGATCTCAATATCATATTCCTGTAAGGCAGTAACCCAATTGGCCCTTTTCTCACCCACATCTTTCTGTACTAGAAGATTCCTTACCGCTGAAAACGGTACTATGATCTTAGTATGGGTTTTAAGTAAGAAAGGTCTGAAGTATTTGACCGCTTTGAAAACAGCATAAGCCTATTTCTCCACGTCTGAATAATTTAGTTCAGCACCCTGTAAATTTGAGCTAAAAAATGCAATTGGAGCTTCCGCTTTTTCTTGATTTGCTTGAGTTAGAATTGCAGCATATGACTTATCTGAGGCAAATGTGTATAAAATAAAAGGCTCTGAAAAATTTCGGAGTTGCTAAAGATGGAGCATTAATAATAGCTTGTTTGATCAGGTTGAATGCTTCATGTTCTGTTGGCATTATGAGACAAGTGTTGTCCTTGATGGCAAATCACACTGATGAAAAATCATAGTGCAGAAGGATAGCAGCAAGGAATTGATGATCAGTCTACAAGTATGAAGAAAAATATATACACGCTGGTTCACTATATACCAAGTCGCGTATACAAGCAGGTTCACTATATACCAAGTCGCGTATACGCATGTTCACTATATACCAAGTCGCGTGTACACGCCGGTTGGCTTCAGTAAAAGCGCGTGTATGTGGAAAACTTATCTTTGGTCCATGGCGGTTATTCCTTGGAAGTTGTGCCTATGGTTTTGGACCTTGGTGTCTCGATGGACGTGTTGATCCCTAGTTTTGAAGTTGATGGTATTGGATTTCTATGGTTTTGGCCCTTGGTATTGAACAAGGCCTAAGGCTATATAAGGAGAAGGAAATCATTAGGCAAGTGTATCTAAAAAGGCTTGAATATCTGATGAAGTATTAGATCCAGTAGGCAGGTTATTGGTTGATGATGTATTGCTTGATCTGAGCTAAGGAGAAATCTCATCGGTTGATGGAGAACAAGATCTAAGGAGAGATCGGGATCAAATGGTTTGAAATGAACTATCTTTATATGGTTGATTATGCGTATTTCTAGATCTGCATACTGACGCAATGTTATGTTCTGGGTATAACTGATATCTGGTACAACTGCAAGTTATGAAAAGTTATTTTTAGATCTGTACGCAGGTTGTCTTCGGTAAAACCGCGTGTATACGCGGGTTGCCTTCATTGAAGTAGCGTATATCTTTTGGAGCTTGATTTTTGGGTTGCAACTGGGTCTGACTGTTATTGCAGAGTTCTGTAGTCTGCTCTGTGTTCTGGTGACTGGTTTTGACAGGGTTTCAGTGGTTCAGTGATTCAGAGATTGTTGATGCGAGTATTGGTTGTTTTGTAATCTGCTATGAAAGTTGAATGAATTGTGGTCTTCAGATTGTAATGTTGTGCTTCAGGAATATCCAGTCTGAAAATGTATGAAAAGTGGTACCTGAAGGAAAGAAGATTGTAGGCCTGCACCTACGTACTAGTATCTTAGCTAGTACAAGAGCAAAGGGGGTTGGAGCTCCCTTCCAAGGAAGTTTGGAGAACGAGAGAAGGTTGAAGCCTTCTGCAGGTTGTAGCCTGCGTACTGGTATAAGGCTGCACCAGTACAAAAGATTGTAAACTGAAGTTCTTATTAAAGAAAGATAGAGACGACTTGCAGCAGGTGGTTTTCACCCACATTGGGTTTCCACCTTATATCATGGTGTTCATGTGTGTGGCTTTTGTGTGATGATCTGTTCTGTTATACTGCATCTGTTTACTCTTAATATGGTGAATAATGTCCTAATGCATTTAACTGAAGATAAACTAACTGGATTATAAGATTTATGGTTATACGCTGGTTTCTTTAGACACAGTGGCGTGTACACGCTGGTTCACTTAACTGAAGTAGCGTATATGTTTCTGAGCATTGAAAAAGTTTTATTGATCTGATAATACTGATTCACCCCCCCTCTCAGTATTATTTCCAACATGTTCATCTTGACCCCACTTAAAATTTGAATTCTTTTTAATCATGGTTTGCAAAGGAGACACGATTCGTGAAAAATATGGAACGAATCTCTTTACAAAATTGATCTGACCAAGGAAAGATTGCATGGCTTTTTTGTTATGAGGTAGGGATATTTCAGAAATTTCTTTGATTCTGTCGGGATGAATGTGAATATCGGATTTTGACACTATGAATCCTAGAAGTTTCCCTTCACTTAGCGCGAAAAAAGATTTCTTTGGGTTAAGTGAAATCCCATACCTTAAACATTGTTGAAAGATTTGTTTCAGGTCTTTGAGATGGTCGTTCGCTTCTTCGAGTACACTGTTATATCATCCAAATAAATTACCACAGATTTATTGACTAAACCTTTGAATGCGATGTCCATGGCTCTCTGAAATGTGGCACCAGCATTAATCAAACCAAATGGCATCTTTCGATATGCGTATGTGACCCATTTAGTTCTGAATGTGGTTTTCAATTGATCATCAGGATGTACCAACACTTGATTGTATCTTGAAAATCCATCCAAGAAAGACATTAATTCTGAGCCCGCCATTGCCTGCAGTATCTGTTTCATAGGTGGTAGAGGAAAATTATCTTTTTGACAAGCTTTGTTAAGGTTCCGAAAGTCAATGCAAATCCTAATATCTCCGTTTTTCTTTCTAACAGGTACCATATTGGAGACCCATTTGGAATGTCTGATGAGAAAGATTATTCTGGCTTTCAATAACTTATTGAGCTCAGTTTTTATCTGATTTTCTAAATTGGGGTGGATCTTTCTCAGCTTTTGTTGGACAGGTTTTTCATTATCGATCATGGGAATAGTATGCTGGATGATGGAAGTGTCGTATGTTTTCAGCTCATCATAATTCCAGGCAAAAACAATTTTATGTTGTCTCAAAAGACGAATATACACTAGTTTCTCTTCAGGGGCTAGGCCAAGGCCTAGATTAATGTTTTGTGGTTTAGCATCGGCCCCTAGGTTTACTAATTCGTAGTTCAAGGTTGAACTTTGGAGTTTTGAATTGGTAGACCTCTTAAACCAATCTTTCAAATCGTACAAGTCTTCTAACTTGATCACCGACTTAGGTATAGCATTATTAGTGCTATTTTGTTGCAACTGTCGATCGTGCTGGTCTTCGTCAATTATTTGATTGGAGTAGCATCCTTCAGATGTGAGGAAATTTACGATATCAGGATCATCATTGAATACTCTCCAATTTGTGATGTTGTCAGGAATGGACGGTCTAAAGATTAATTATATTGAGAATCTATCTGGACTAAAATCTTCGGACGGAATAAGCTTAGAAGCTACGTTAGCCAAAAGGTCTGCACTTGTGTTTTGGAGCCTGGGGATTGAAGAAATATTAAACGCTATGAAATGCTCAGTCAGATCTTGTACTAAGGATTGATAATGTTTTAAATGACCTGATAAGCAATGTATAGTGTTACGTACCTGTTTAACCACAATCTCAGAGTCTCCAAAAACTTGAAGATACTTGACGTCTAACCCGATTGCTTTATATAGGCCTTGAACCAAGGCCTCGTATTCTGCTATATTGTTTGTGCAATCGAATTCGAGTCTGCATGTGAGCATGATCTTATCTCCTTCTGGACTAATCAGAACGCATCCTGCTCCTGCTCCTTCGTTAGATCTAGAACCATCAAAAAATAATTTCCAAAACAAAGATTTATTTACAGGTTTATCTAAAAAATTGGTACATTTCGAACTATCAATTCGAGAAAAATTTTCGACTTGGGACAAAACAGAGTGTTCTAAATAGGGTGATGCATGAGCATTGAAATTGCCGAGGAAAGAATCTACTGAGTAATTGCCAATAATGCTGCTGTTATACGCTACTGGTTCATTTTCTCCCTCTAACTCCGTTACTATGTACTTCTGGTGTAGCTCTCATTCAAATTTTATTTGATTCGGTTTACCATTGTAGGGCAGCCACATGTGCGACCAGTCGGTTGCGAAGTATCCATGGAGTTTTTCTGACCAATCCCTGCTAAGAATTAAGCCATAGAATTCTGGGATATCGGCAACTAGAATATCAATAACCTGACATACCTTCGGGTTGGATGACAACCTTATGGTTACTTGATTTAGTTCGCCAATCACTTCGACTTGAGATCGATCTAGCTGAACTATGCGCACTGTGGATTTCTGTGGTTGAACATTTAACTTGGCACATATAGATTTGGGTAAAATATTCGATGAAGCACCGGAGTCTACCAAACAATTGTGCACATTTTTATTGAAGATTTCATAAGTAAGGAGAAACGGGGGAGTGTGAGATCTTGATCTTCCTCCAATTAGGGCGATGTCATTTGGATAAATCTTATTGATCGTGTTAGTTGGAGGTCTTCCCATGTTATGGGAAGCTTGAGAAAGTACAGCAGCAGGCAAAGGTGCAACTGGCACGGCATGTAATTCTTTCATCATTATCTTCTGTTGATGTTTCAACTTGCTCAGTTTGTAAAGGGTGATGTTAGCCCTAGTCTTCTTCATGTCTTCAATAATATTGTACTCCATTTCATCCAACAATATCAGTGTTTTAGATGGAGTCGTTTCATCTATTTGGACTGGGCTGGTTTGAGTCGCTTTAGATATCATTTTCTTTGTCGCGACTATATCCTTTATTGCAGAGCTTGCGCTCTTCGGCTTAGGGATAGTTTGGGGAGGATCAAGCTAATTTTTGCTTCGTTTGCTAACTGGAAATACTTCTTGATCTTCTTCTTGTGGGAGGATGAAATCCCACATTCCTTGTAATTCCACGACTTCTTCGTCATCAGTCTGCCCTTCAGTGGCATTTTCCTCTTCTTCTTCCTCGGATTCAACATTTGAAATGGCATTGGGTGGCTTTGAATCTGTTGAAGGACTTCTTTTAAAAGCTCTGTAGGGATTTTTTGAAGAAGTTTCTGCTACTTGATTTTTTATGTCGACCATTTCATTGGACATGGTCTTTAGAACTTTCTGCAATCCTTCCAAATCAAATGGATCTTTTGCTTGTTTCTTCTTGGAGTCTTCCTTGAAGGTGACTTTTTTGGATTTACGCTCCTCTATCATGAATCTCTTTTCTAGGGATATTATTCGTTTCTCTACTGCTATCGCTTCTTTCATGTTATCAGCTAAGGTTGTTTTATTGGCCCTGTCCACGAAGATTGCTATGTTCGATGGTAGAGCGGTAATATACCATTCACATCGTACTTCTTCGCTGGGCTGGGAAGCAATAGGAATTTTGTTGAAACGTAAATTGAAGTCCTTGATAGGCTCTCTAGTTTCGACTTTAAGATTGGATAGGTCATTGATTAACGTTGCCCTAGACCTGTCATCACCAAACTTGGTTAGGAATTGCTCCTGGAAGATGTCCCAACTTGTGATGGATCTGGAGGGTAATGAAAAGTACCATGACCCGGCTGTTCCTTGCAGTGTATAGGGAAAAAGCCGAACAACAGCATCTTCATTAGTAACCCCATTGAGATTAATGGAAAGCATAAAGTTGTTTATGTGCTCTTCTTCTAGCATGCCTGCCTCGGGATTGAATTTAGGCAGCCATTTCTCAGGATGGGCCGCTATTTGACTCAAGGGTGCAGGCATTAAGACTGCCCCAGGGTTATTCCATGGAGACTGGGCCATTATTGAACTGCTAACAGAGGAAAGTGCAGGAGATGATCCCTGTGGCTGGGAAGATGAGGATACTACGATTGTAGATGATTGAAGAGGGGTTGTGGGGGTTCTGGTGGACGGATGGACGATGATCTGGAGTGGAGGAGTGGATGGTTGACTTCGCGGTGAAGTAGTTGAGATGGACGATGTTGACGAAAGAGTCTCACTGTCAGACTCTTTAGGTGATTTCCTCGCTCTTTTCCTGGTGGGAAGAGGTAATTCGGTTGGCTGAACGCCAAACTTTTCACTCTTTAGCCTGGTCAAGGGATGAGCAGGGTTGTACTGTGAAGTCACGCTGCCTTGAGATTTATCAGACCTCTGAGGAGAAATGGAAAATCGCTGAAGTTTGTGAATCAGGGATTCGACTTCAGGAAGTTCAACGGTAGATTGTTCTAAAATATCAGGGTGTGTAGCAGCGGTTGGTACTCTAGCGACTTCTGACTCTGGATTTAAATGTAATGGAGAAGTCAGGGGAGATGATGAGCGCGATTTACTCTCAGAATGGTATTCAGATTTGGATTTACTTTCCATTCATATTTCAGGCCCTCCTTCTAGTGCCAAATATGTTGAAGCCCCGAAAATCAGGACAACAACAAGGGGGATACCCGCCCGATCTGGACCTTGGTTGGCAGCTCCTTATCCGTTTGGTATAGCGGGTCCGACTGGGGATAATGGGACCAGTTTCCCAATCTATGTGTGTGTGTGTAGAATTTGATGTTGCTGATCTAACAGTGCCTAACTAAGATGTTCTAATTCAAACTTTTAATCTAATTCTATGCTATTGTAATCTAATAAACAACACATCTAAATCTATACTAGCCCTGGATGTAATTCTTCTATTATGCGATCTAAAGAGATTTCAAATAACAACTGATAATAAAGATCATTCAACGATTATAAGAAAGGAAATCAATCAAGATGAACCACTTCGCATAAAAAGTTAGACGAAACAGTTGTGAACGGCATATCGCATAATGAGCTATTCATACATTAGGCATAAATAAATAGCTATCACCGTACAAAAGTGCCAAATGATAACTCAAGAATTCATGCAATAATACATAAACAACTAAAAAATGTATATCACTTTAACATATAAGCAGAAATGGTCAAGAGATAAAAGTACCATTTATGACTAATCCTACTCATAAGCTTCAAGCAACAATTATTTATCTCTACTTGCTCTAACATCCACTAAGAGTACAGAAGTGCAACATCAGTAGCAGATATCAAATGCAAACATCAACAAATCTTGATCCATTCATTCACCAAAACCTCCTCTGAGGGTGAAAAAGTGTATGTTCCGAGGACAAGTTTTTGATAAATTTCTGGACCCTTCTCTAAATGCATGAGAAGGGTTTAAATATTACTAACTAAATAACATAATTACACAGATTCAGGATACGGTTTAAATGACCGCTCTTTTTCTAAGAAAAACTATTTCTAAAAATTAAATCTAATATCTAACTATTTCTGCATTTGCTCCTTAATGTTGCGAGCATTCAATATTTGCCTGGGTAGAGTCGGCTGACTGTCTTCCGCTTTTGGTTGAGCTAAGAAAACATAAATGGTAAGAGCTGGCACCATCTTTTCAGCAAAATTGATGATATACTCGAGAGTCATCCTCTGTCTATGTGGATTTACTGTGTATGCCTAGTAATAATCCAAGTTCCACTTGGTTAATCCTCGAATTGCTTCTGCCTCTTCTTTCAACTTTATGTTTCCAGTTTGTTCTTTACCATTGCTTTCTTGCGTTTTCCAGGCTTACAAGTGACTGAGTAGTTAGAGGCTTTGCTTTTTGAGCAATTTTCTCAGTGATGCGCGATTAGCGCTAGGCGCTAATCGCACATCGGAAACTGCCTCCGTTCTTTGATCCAGGCCTCTCTGATGCATTTTTTGCCTTTAGCGCCTTTTCCTTCACTGGGTATAAGCTTCAAAATTTGTAACCATACTGCTTTCATGAGCTTCTGATCTTGAGCGTTAAACCACCTATTGATATCAGCATTGTTCAACTACTCATTCAACCATGGCTGTGATGAAAGATCTGTAACGGATAGCTTAGCAGCGTTCTGTGAATTTGCGGCTCTGTTGCATGCGGTATCCATTTATGATGGCATCGTTTCTCTGTCTCTGAGCATTGGAGCTTTACCCTTTTCCCTCATGGTTTCCTGCACATTGCTTTGTGTTGTTTTTGTTTTTCGTTCCTGCAGTTCACACATGAGGAGAGAGTAATGATAATAAAAATCGACAAGAAAGCTTTAAGCTCTACGGATGTACAAAAACATGCCACCTGACGTGAACTGACTCTTCGAAAAACACAAAATCGTCTTTCATTAACAACTGGCGTATCATTCATTAATTATCATTAAAGCGCGTATCTAGTTCTTGGTTTATGGAAAGCTTTTCTTGAATGTTGAGCCGGGGAAAATCTGCGATGGAATGTTTCTGCGATTCGCATCGCAGCATCGCATTATCGCATTACCGCAAATTTCATTAAGATGTGTTATCACAGGGTTGCTCGATCGCGCTATCACAAGATCGCAGATCGCAGTATCGTGCTATCGCAAGATCGTGGATCACAGTATCACGCTATCGCAAGATCGCGGATCGTTACAATCATTAAATGGTTATGTGTTTTTCATGCGACATTGCGATATGCGATATCGCATATCGGATATTGGCAATTTTTTAAGGTTTTCCAATGTGAGCGTTTCTTAATGCATGCGATGCGATGGAATTCGCGTCGCACTCTCGCAGTTTATCATTTTTACTCATAAGGAAATGTCCTATCATTCTTTGCGTGATGCGATGTTTTCTTAAGGAGTAACATACATGAGCCTTAATTGAATTTTTTGAATTTTTACTAAGGGTCCCCACTTACCTAGTGTTACTGCTAATACTAAATAAGGAGGGGGGTTGTTGGTGGCCACAACAGGTATGTTACAAAGTGGTATCAGAGTTGTGGTTCAAACACTAGGCCTAGAATGCTAGAGACACATCACATAAATGAATTGGAGTAAGATAAAACTTCTTGGTTATATGTTGCAGTAGCAGTAGAGCCTATATTAGTATTGAGTGGAAGGTTATGTTTTCTAAAATGATGCAATTATGTATAGTGAAGGGTGATTTCTTAACATGTGAGGCATGCTTGGAAATTGTATGTTGTGAAGAATTTTTAAAGGGTCTGACTCTTATGATGGGTGCTAATAATAAAATTAGATAGGAATAATAAAATATGAAAAGTGTGATTCTTATGCTTGCATACACGACAAACACATATGAATATGTGCATATGCAGGAATTAGGATGTTGTTAAAGCAATGTTGGAAATGCGTTGATGAAAGGTATAGTGCCATGAAATGAAGCAATGTTTAAAGCCAATGATGAAATGCATTATTGATATATGGTTGTGGGTAAGTGGGTTCCAATTGGGGATGTTTATGAGCTCAGAAGGAGAAATGTATATGAATTGAAACAATCTTGGGCAACAAGTATATTTATTAACAACCTTGTTTTGCAGTGTGTGAATGCCTTAAAATGTTTAAGGATAGTTCAAAATGAGAAGGTAGTATGGTATTGGCCAAACTTGGATACCCTTCGAAGGATGATGAGGTTGTGATTAATATTCCCTTAAGAATGGGATATTTGATCAATGGTACAAAATCCTAAATGATTGAAGTTGGTATGTTGATGATGAGGAAAAAGGGAATCACTGAGTTAGAGGACCTTAGTTCTAATTCTAGGATAAGTGACTTGGATGGCTAAGACATGGTTCTTTGTATAGAAAATATAAGAAATTTTGTAGAGCTTGGAGCCAAAAGAGAGCTAAGGAACAAGGATTATGCTTGTTTACAATAGCTGAATTTTTCATAGGGATATATGCATAGATTAGTTAAGTTAATAAGCAAGCATAAGTCTTGCTTGTTATGTTTTGGGTAGACTAAATATTGCTTGGTTACTTTACTGGGAGGCTATGTGGCACATGGTGCTCAGAAGGAAAAGTGCATGAAAGAAGACTCCCTTGGTAAAAGAGAGGCATTTTGTTGAAAAGTATGGTCGAGAATTGTTGAGTAAACGAGAAAAAAAGTAATGTCTTGCAAATCAAGTTAGCATTGAATCTCTGTAAAGGATCATGTGTAAGTGATGCACATGGATAAATGTGTATGTGCTTGTGAAGGTATGTAGGGCATATATGATAACACATCATAGTGCATTGTATGATGCATTACATAAATGCATGTGAATGGCATGAATGTAGGTATGAGAGTGAAGAAGGGAGTAGAGCCTACTGCTAGCAAGGTATGATTGTTGAATGTTGACTTTGATTTAAGATCTATGCCAAATGGAGATGATAATATCCTTTGATAAGTTAGAGTATGTTCTCACTTAAAAATGATTAATATTTTTATATGTATATGAATTCTCCACATGGAAGAGGAAGATTTCTTGGGAGAGTACTTATGTGGACTGCCACTAAGGCAATAACAAGGCCACGAGGATTCTTGAAATTAAAAAGGAAGGCCATGGCAGGGCTATAATGGTAATTCTTGTTAGCTATTGGAAGGACATGATAATTTTGTCCTTGATATGAGAAATAACCTAAGGTATTAATATGGAATGAGCTCTTTCACATAAATTTGCATGGAAACCAACAAAATAAAAGTTGGTAAGGCTAAGAATTGAATACCCTGATGTTGTGTCAGAAAGCAAGAGAAAATATCTTAGCAGGAGAGATAAATTTTATAAATCTTTTATAAGGCTATAAAGACTAAGTCCAACTATTCAAAGAAATAAATGGATATGTTATTGTCATGTTTGAGGAAAAAGGAGATGACTTAATATTTTTAGGTTGATTGAATCCCCTATTGAGTGAAAATTTTGGCTAGGGTTGGTTGTGGCATCCAACTAAGTAAGGTTAGTTCATATATAGAAACTAAATTGGATTGATAAAATTAGGTTGAATGCAATAGGAAATGTTGCATGGAAAGTTTGTCCCTTGGGGTGGACTATAAGAGGAAACTTCTAGGAATACAAAGTTATGCAAATAATAAAAGCAATAGGTGCTTATTTGAAGGAAATTATGGCTTAAAATCACATGAGATGAATAAAGAATAATGGTATAATATACATTAACAAAACTAGTATGCGCAAGAGTGAACTGGGAGTATTCCATATTACGTTAAGAGATATTTTGGGTTGGCAAGACTACTAAGAAATTAAAATATATTTTAATAACAAATGATGCATATTGTTACGCGAGATTTATGACTGTGCACAGAAATATCTGCCCTAGATTTGGTGGCTAACTTAGAACAACATAATGAAAAAGGGCCAAATTTTATCCTTAAAGTAAGTAGATGAGAGGAAGAAACCTACTTGGAATCTATCATATGTTTCGCTCCTTCTTTGGATTGAATTCTCCAATCCTAGCTCCAGCTGCCAAAATTAGAACCTACATAACCAGACAACACAATCCAATAAACTATGAGATATATGTATCATCATCTATCTACTTCATTCAACAGATCAACATGGTATTGAAATATATGAAATAATGACATCACATATATCAAAACAAAAGAACTCTTTGTATTGATATAAATGGAGCAAGTTACAACCATAAATAGGTGATGATATTGTAGAAGAGTTCCTCCAAGTTGTTTATTTGTCCTTCCTTTGTCACAAAGTGTACCTACAATCATCCTAAATGCATGAAAGGATAACTCTCACAACAACAACATAAGGGTAGAATCACTCTTCGAAAGCCAACCCTTGCATTGGAAGGTTGTAAATATATAAAGGAGTGAGGTAAGTTGGGAGTTATTATCCTTTTACCAATATTGGGATTGAGATCCACTCTTGATGGGAGGATCTAAGGATAAGGGATGGAAACTCCAAGGTAGGATAGGATAGGATTCAAAACTTTTATTTGAGGTAAATGGTTACAACAGATCCTGGAAGCTTCTGGAAATGGAGGCTTCGGTGTTCTTTCTATTTTTCCCGAATTTCTAGAAACAACGCAGGTGCAAGGAGAGAAACCTGTAGGTGATCAACGTAGGACACACTGGAGAAAACTATGGGTTAACACTATGCAACAAGAGGTCAGGGTACGTTGGTCCTAAAACTAGTTAAGATGATTCAGTTTAGGGCAGGAACTGTTATGTTCCTATACCAATAGGAGTCATAATTTTTGAATGGTTGAGGTCAAATCTGTAATATGTACATACCTTTGCTTTCTGCAAATGTTTTCCATATTAAAAAAATAAAATAAAAATTAAAAAATGTAAAGAGGGTATGTCCTAAAAGAAAAATCAAAGGAGAAAAAGATTAAAAAAGGTCAAAAAAGATGAAAAATGAACCCCAAGAAAAAAGAAAAAGACCATGAAAGTGTGCAAGTACAAATGCCACTACTATTTAATTTTCTGCACACTAATGATTATGGTCAAACAGTTTAAACTTGGCTATTTCATACTTTCAATGTCATGTTTATAGATAGAGAATAAAATCTGACCAAAACTGTTTAATCTTGGCAGATAAAGTAGATAGGTAAGGTAAATAAAAGGAGCTCAACAGTTTAATATGAGCCCTTGGATGTAATAAGGATAGACTTAGATAGATTTCTATTGTAAAAGAAAAGGAAAATGTTTTGATAAGGGTTTGCCAGCTTAAGTGCACCCTAATAAAGAGTAGAAAAAATGGTAGGATGAGTAGATGGGTAAGTAGTTGAATGGTTGCAGAATTATGATGAATGATTAGTTAAGATCATATCATTTACTTTCATCAACAAGTTAGTAAAGTATGGATGATAATTGAGCATCTACACAAAGTCAAGTGATTAATTTCCCCATTCATTTTACCCCTAATTTTACTAATTTCCCACGAGAAAAGTCTTAAGTACCTAAACTCTTAAGTCAAAGGGGCTCAGAGCATTTCTCTGACTTCTGGAGGGACCGGGCCCTCAACCCAATGATTTATAGGTCTTAAGTACTAAAATACCCCTCACAAACATTACCCTTCTTCACTTCACCTCATTTTCCCTTAAAAATCCCTTTTCCTAAAGTAAACGCACCATTTGCTTAGGAAAAGTAATCACCCCCATGTAAAACCCCTCTTTTTCACAAAAACCCACAAATGCGCATTTAGCCTAAGTTATAATGTTTAATGTGAAAAGCAAATAAACTCAATATACATTATACTTAGCGCACTTCGTTTTCCGCTCTCATTTCATATTTACTTCTAACATTATTTATTAAATCCCAAAGAATCAACCCTTTCCCGTATATTTTATTTAAAACCCATATGTTAATATCCCGCCCCAAAGTTTGAAACATAAACTTATTAATAAATTGATTAATGGGATTAATTAAGTCGATCAACGACTAATTAATAACCATGACCCACCACCGAAATAAAAAGATTAATTAGTCAATCAGTGATTAATTAAATCTGTCCCCGCCAATGAAATCATTCCCGACGTCATTAAACCTTCGTAATCCTTCATTAATTAATCCCTCCGCACATTAAAACCCCGCCGGGCCCCTCCATTAAACCTCACATCAAATCATCGCCCCGATCACCATGTGATCTGACCCCGATTGATCCAATGGTTGACACTCATATCGGGCGGCCTCCGAAGGCCGACCTTTACCTGCCCGATATGAGTGGTTTTACTATTCACCCCACCGCTACGTGGCACTCGATGAATGGCATCGGGCATCCTCCGCCCAAAACCACTTTATCCCAAAAGCGGTGCGATACGATCCCGCTTACTGCCTCCCACTAAATGACAAAATGTCACATCCCCTGCATAACTCCAAGTGTCCTTTTCCCCGTGTACCTGCCAAAATCATTAACTTTATGAATAAAACTAAAAAACTCATGGTTTTTGTTTTATTATGAAAAAAGAACACTTTGACCTCCATGCAAGCACCAGAGTACGTGCAACCGTCAACCTACATCCAACTGCCAATTTACCAAAGTTGTTGAAACTCCAGACCACCTTGCAGTCCCGTGCGCTTCCAGCAGACAGTGCATAGTCACCATTACTCCGTCCAAAAGCCGAAACTAGGTATTTATCCCAATTCGCTGAGAAACCCTATTTTGTTCCACAACCTGGACTAAATTGCTTCCAATTCCTAAGTAATTTAGTAAGAAAAATTGCCTGGTGACTCCAAAACACCTGAATTAGGCCAATTTTTCCCAAAATTCACTAAAAACCCTTCACCCCCATCCTTGAATCCACAAGAACCAAGGATTTCTGCCCCAATTGCATTGAATATCATGCCCATTACTACTCCTCATAGGGATTTAGATCATCTCCCACTGGCTGATAAAGATTTCCAGATTAAAGATACCTCTGTCTTAGAATCCCCTTTGAAACTATTTTGCAGGTACAGAGACCAGTACCTGAACCATGCAGACAATATAGGGCTTTGGGAATCAAGATTACCCAAATACCAATTCCCCAGAGTTCACATCTTCCCAGATATTGTACATTACTACCACATGAACTGTGATCCCAAAAAAAGGGCAGTGAGAACCCCTGACTAATCTGTAAAATTTACTATCATTGCTGAGTCCATAAATGAAATGCTGCAATTACAACCAAGCCAAAGCCTGACTCCTCTTTCTATTGGGGATTTGCTGAATAGATACCCTACACTCACTTCAATCCAACTTGCTCGGTTATACCAGAACTTCATCGGGGAAGAACAATACAATCCAAAGTACTCTCCTCCTTACCTATGGACTATATTCTCTGACCTTGGCTGAGACACCATAGAAATGATATCCAATGTGTTAGGTTATACTACAAGTGAATTTGTTTATGAAATCATTATAGCGTTTATGTCCATCTACTCTCCTGGGCAACCACCAGCCATCATGTTTGATTATGCTAAGTTCATTGCTGATAAAATGCATGATAAATTCATGAGGATGGAAAATGAAAGAGTATTTAAATATTCTTTTGTTCTATATCATTTGTTCTTGTATTATCAAGCTGATAAATTTCCAATCACCCTCCAAAAGCTTGATACTAGAGGCAACCCCAGATCAGTGGTCTTCTGGACTTCATTGATCCACCAATTGGACTCTCAATATTCTTATATCTTGCAGAATCCTCTAAATGAGGAGAGGAATCTAAAAATAGATAGAGAGGAGGCCACCCTCTCTAGTAGACCTGTTGCCCAGACCTATGTCAAGAGGCAAAGGTTGAACCCATTTTCAGAATAGGAGTTTACTAAGGAGACAACAGGAACTGTAGGAGCAGAAAGCAGGCATACCACTCCTTCAGGAGGTACACAAGAACCTTCCACCTCACAGACTCAAATGCTAGAAAGGCAACAGAGTGTGGAAGTATCCTCCTTCAGGGCTCCTACTAGCCAGAGCCAAGATATCAAAGAAAAATACAAAGAAATCAAGGCAAGAAATGAAAGATTAAAAGCTCAAAGTTATGCACACTACCTGAAAATGGCTCCAACAAATCAAACAAGGCTAATGTCAACCTTTGACATAAAGGAAGGTAAAATGCAAATGATTTTTTTGAAACCAACTACACAGCAACCCAGATCAATGGCAGATTATCTGAAAACAGATTTTGAAGTATTGGCAAAGGATATCCATCCTATTGACCAAATTGAGTTACATAAGCAGATTGGTGAAATGGTTTACTCCACCTTGACCAGCAAGGCAATTGCAGCCCACCAGCTCCAGAATTTGCTGAATAATATATCAACACAATTCCAGTTGGAGAAGGCCTCTTCACAGGCCAAGGACACCAGAATAAAGTCCTTAGAGGACTTGGTCATAGAGCTGTGATATGATCCCAAGGATGTGAAAGCTGTAGAAAAGCTTATCAAGAAGAAAAACGATGATATAACTGCACTGAAGAAGCAACTCAAAATTCCTCCTCTACATCATCCTCAGACAGCTGAAGTGTTGGAAACACAGAAGGAGGAAGAGCTTATGGACTTAGTCCTTAAGCTCAATGAACAATTAAAAGAGACAAAAAAGGAGCTAGATAACTTGATACAGTCTAAGCAGAGTGAGTTGGCCACCACTCCTTAGACTGTAATTCCTATAGTCTCCACTGCAGTACCCTCCACATTGGCTATTGCCTTAGGACCCAAACTTCCACCAGCCACAACTTTGCCAGTAATAGGTACATCAGCAGGCACAGGGGCATCTACAAGCATAGGTACTTCCACAGAACAAACTACTAAATTGGTAAGGGCCATGGAGGAAATGAGCATCTAGGCCACTGAACTTAATAAACTCAGAGAAAAAGTGTCAAATTTGGAGACTGACTATAAACTTGCCGAGATACAGCAAAAGGAAGAAGTTCAGAAGAACCAAAGAATGGTAGAAAGAATAAAAGTCCTTGAAAAGGACTTGACATTGCAAGAGCCACTGGGAGACATGAAATAAATTCTTTGGGCCAACATCATTGATTCCATCAATGAGGTTTGGCCTTCTATTCAAGTTATTTTTGAACAGATTGAACTAGTAAAAGTGGCTACAGAAGCAGTCTACAAGACAAGAGAAGAGTTGGGAGATAAAAATGAAGAGGCCAACTTATTGATCACATTTTTGAACAGTAGAAATAGGTACCAGCTGAATGAACTAGAAATATAGGATAGAATGACAACCATCATAGAAATAAACAAGGTTCTCACCAAAAGGAACCTAATGCTCAATCTAGAGAAAGGGTGTCAAAGAATTCAAGCAGACATTGACAATTTTATGACAAAGTATGGCATTTTGAGAGACAAAGGAGTTCCCAGTCCTATGGTAATAAATGACAAGCTAATGAATCAAGATGATTATGTTAAAAGGCTAAACAAGTTGGCCAGAAGCCAAGCTAGTACCTTAGGAGTAAAATCTTTGTCCACAGGAAAGGTACTATATGATAGTATGGAAAATCTGTTTTATATAGAGCATGAGGTAAGGAATTTGTTTACCAGTAGACCAAATTTTGCTAAGTATACAGAAGCTGACGAGATATACAGGAAAATGATAAGGATAAAATTACCTGACAGTGAATGGTGGACAAATCTAATTGATTTACTATAAAGTTATTGCAGTAAATCTATATGGTAAAACATTACTGCTAGGTGAAATAGGTAAGATAGAGTCAAAGCAGAACAGGTAAAGAGTATCAGTAGGTAGAAGATAGAAAGTGATTCCAGCACACAACTACAAAGCAACTGAAAGAGCCAAATCCGAGTTACAACAGCCAGCACAGTCACAATAAAAGGGACAACAAGAAGACAGTTCTCCATCTATCTCTATCTTCATGTTGAAGATATTTTCTGTTTCCTAGAATAATTCTCATATTGTTATGAGATATTTTGTAGCATATTTTGTATAAATACTTCATATTTTGAAGTAATTAGGGTGGATTAAAATACATTTCTATAGACATTTTATTTTTGAGCCAATGAGCTATTATACTCAAGACTGGACTGGTTTTGCTGGATATGAAATAAGCTGAGGACATTTCACTGGATTCTTGTGTACAGTTGGAACAAATAAGTATTATCTCTTCCTGTTTAAATATTGTTTTCTCTTCATGTTATGAATATTCTATGTGTCTCTTATAAAATTTGTAAAGTAAACAAGGAATAATATCTCAGAATTAGCTTAAATGCTCTTTGTTTTAACTGTTTACTTTTTATGTGTTTTCTACTAAACTGTCTTGGTCTGGGAATTCTTAATTGCTCCCTTACTTCCGTAGTTAACCCCCCCTTTGGACCATAGTAAAGGATTCTTCATTTCCCTTTGATACTGATCATCCTTCCTTTCTTCATCTTAATCCCGGTTAAGGATTATTCATTGCCCTTTGCCCTCGTTAGGACTACTTCACCCATTTGAACCTGTAGATTTGATTTTTGCTGTGCTAGCCTGCCCAGTGGACTCTTACCTCAGTGATAGATCAAATCCAGTTAAGCCCTTCTTGATTGACTCCATAGCCCAATGGCTTGAATACTTGCTCAGCCCATCTGTTTTCTTAATTCCACCACCTAATCAAAACAAAACACCTTGAGCACTAATAACTAGCCTGAAATCTACCTAAAACAAAGTTAAATTATAAAGAGAGAGCCCTCTCTGGACTTAGGTTGGCTAGAACATGAGTCTAAAAGATTAGGTTTGTGTTTACCTTAGATTATTCCTTCTTTGATAACTTCTAGGGAAAAAATCTAAGTGATAACATAGTGGCGACAATACTGGGGACTCAAAGCCCTAGTCTTAATAAACCTTTGAGAAATTCAATTTTTTTTTAAGCATCTTAAAGAGTTTATTAGAAGTTATTTCAAAATTTCATAAAAGAAAAGAAGTAGAAAAAGCTCGAAATCTGGCTTCAGGGAGAACTCACTATACCAGGGCCAATCCTGATCCAAATCCTCCCCTTGTATTTGACAATCCCAACCTTATTCCGAGAATAATCAGAAGACAAGAAAGTTCAGTAAGCCCAAGACCTTTATTCAGATCCAATTCATGCCCTGTTGAGTGGTTGTTCCTAGAAGACCTCCCTTTTGATGAGTATTTTGATAATTCCCTATTTAGAACTAAGTCTGAAAGTGAACTTGAGGACACAGTTCTAGATCCAGAATTCACAGCTGAACTTGAAGTCCAAAGAGAAAACTTGTCAATTGATCAGTACCTTCTGAATTCCCCTCAGTCATCCCTGACTTCTGATAGAATCCCTGAACTTTCTGAAACTGCTTCGACTTCTTTTAGCTCACCATCATTTCCCCACATTTCTGAAGATCATCCCTCATCTCCATTCATACCTTCACTCCCCCATCAGCCTATCACTACCCTTCAAATACCCATTACCCTTGTTACCCCAACTCCCCTTGTTGTCCCGAATCCCCCTGTTACCTCAACTCCTATTCTCAATCCTGTCCAACTTAGAGCTATGGCACTCAGATATGCCCCTCTTATCATGCCTGCACCTCAGGGTGTCTTACCAGCTGATTATCAGAGTAAAATTACCTTATTTGATGGCACTGGAACTTACACTGCACAACAGCACACAAAGAAAATGACAGATTATTTCGAACTGCATGAAATTGACATAGGAGATGTCCAAATGAGAATTTTTGCCCAAACTCTAGCTGGAGAAGTGAGAACATGGTTTAGATCTTTGCCTCCTAATAGTATAGATAGTTTAGAACTTTTTTACCAACAATTTTTACATAGGTGGGAGAAGAAAAAGAACCCTCTTCAAATTCTTTCTGAATATGAAAACCTTAAGAGGGGACCAAACGAAACCGTTCAGGACTACTGCACTAGGTTTAACAATGTATATAATGCAATACCACTTGACCTTAGACCTCCACCTAGCTTAGCCCTGATTAAGTTTCCAGACGGATTTGACACAGATATGGCTTTTCAACTTAGAGAAAGGAATCCCCCTACACTAGAAGATATGCAAAGTGTTGCAGTTAGTGTAGAAGCTAATCTACTATCTAAAAGAGCTAGGGTTAGAAACGAGAGAAGAACACCCCTGAAAGATGAGACTTCACCCTTTGATAAAAAAATGGATGCTTTAGCTAAAGGAATGGAAAAATTGATGGACAGAATAGAAGTCATTGAAAGAAAACCTCACTGGGATAGCCAATAGGCACCTCCAGTAAGGAATCCGAACTTTAGGAAGAACCAGAACCAAAACACTGGTAAAAATGGGCCTGATCAGAACATTAGACCACCTTTCCAAGAGAATTATGCTGAAACCTCCCATCAAGAAGACCCTAAGCTAGACACCCAAATCAACTTAATGGGGTTAGATGAAGAAGAAACTATTTTTCTAACTCAGGATGACCAAGAACTATACATGCTTCAACAGTTACAGACCCAAACTGGAGAATCTTTCGATTACAAGCAAGGGTATGACTCTGCTATTTTCGAAGTGCATAAACAATACAATTTGAGGAGCAAAAAGAACACTGATGTTCCAGACCAAAACAAAAAAGCAGTACCTAATCAGCCTAAGAAAGTAAAAGCTGCAAATCAGAATCCTCCAGTTACAAAAACCCTGCAAATCCTTTCTAGACCAAGTCAAAATCCTCCCAGTCCTATCATTGAAGATGTAACCAACGACCAACCTTCTAAGGAGCAACCTTCCACTTCAGTTCCCCTCAAGGAAACAGTGGAACAATCTCCAGAAATTGCATTAGAAAATCCAATTAAAAAGACTCCAAATAATGAAAAAGAAGAACAAACCACTCAGAACCCAGGTGCTAAGATTTCAAATGTTCAAACAGACAAATCCCCTCTACCTTTCAATTTGGGAGCAGAGGTGGCCAAACTTAAAATCTCAGTTCCTTTAACAGAACTGGTTAAACATGAAACTTACAGATCTCAAATAAGCAAATCTTTAAACTTCATTGAAAATGAAGACTCTGTTAACCTATTTGATGATCAACCTGAGTTAATTTTCGGACCTGATGTTAATGGAAAACCAGTGGAAGGAGGGATACCACCCTTCTACATTAGCCTTAACATCCATGATAAAATCCTACATAATGCCATGCTAGACTCTGGGGCTTCACACAACCTTATGCCTAAATCCGTTATGGAGAAGCTAAACTTGGATATCACTAGACCCTACAAAGACCTCTTTTCCTTTGATTCAAGCCAAGTTAAGTGCCTAGGACTTATAAAAGACCTATGTGTTTCCCTAGTCCAGTACCCTGCCAAAACTATTCTAATGGACATAGTTGTTGCTGATATACCACCTAAGTATGGTATGTTGTTGTCTAGATCTTGTGGCGCCAAACTCCAGGGATCTCTAGAACTTGACATGTCATATGCTTCCATTTCAGTCTTTGGACATCCTAAGAAACTGTATAGAGAAACTTTGATGAAGTATGTAGTGAGTACATAGGAGAGGCCTCAAAACTTTCCTATATATTCAATGCATTCTGATATTGATTCTTTCATTCTTTATAATGCTGAATCTAACCAAGAAAATACTTCAGACAACACTATAGCAGAACCAAAAGAAATTACAGTAACAGAAGAAAATCAAAGTGTCCAAATTCATGAAATTTCGGATAATAAAGATGACCTAGATACTTTAGTCAAAAAAGATTTCATTCCCCCAGACAGTGAAAATTATGAGCATGAAATCCTATGGCATCTTGAATTTGATGGGTCAATAAACAAACTAGGTGCAGGAGCAAGAGTATGGATTTACAACTTAGAAAATGATCATTCAGAGGGTCATGCCTACAGATTGAACTTTAAATGTACAAACAATATGGCAGAATATGAAGCACTCCTGTTAGGTCTGAAATTGGTCAAAAGGTTAGGAGCCATAAGAGTCTCTATTATGGGAGATTCTGAGTTGGTAATAAAACAAATTAACACTGTTTATATGACTAGAGATCCTAGATTAGGATTTTACAGAGGAACAGTTGTAGAAATACTAAATACTTTTTTAGAAACCAAGCTTGTTGTTATTCCAAGAAAACACAATATGCAAGCTCACAGTTTAGCGATGTTTGCTAGTACTTGCAAGTTGCCATTTCAGCCCAACCATTAGTACACTGCTGAGGTTAGGCATAGACCTGCTATTCCTGACAACTTAAAGAACTAGCAAGTGTTCGATAATGATCAGCAAATTAACAATTTTCTAACTTTAGATGAGGAATTTGTAAATAGCAACATAGACACAGACATGACATTAGATTTTGATTGCACTAATGAAGTAGAAATTAACAAAGTAGAAGATGAAAAGATAGATAATTTCTATCCCACAAAGTTTACAAAATCTGATATTCGAAACCTAAAACAAATGGAAATTGATGAAGCAATCGATGAAGAATCTGAAGTCATCAATCTGAAAGATAATTTTTTGCCCAAAGGATTAACTCCTTTGGAGGACTTATTTGATTCAAACGATGTTCCTAAAAAGCCTAAAATGGAACCCTTGAAATCAGACATTGAAGAATGTAACATAGGCTCTGAAGAAGATCCCAAAATGATAAAACTTTCAAAATCTTTGCCTCCCAATGAAAAAGTGAAATACATAGAACTGCTAAAGGAATTCCAAGATGTTTTTGCCTGGAATTATGAGGACCTTAAGTCCTATGATACCAGCATAATACAACACACCATCCCATTAAAAGAAAATCAAAAGCCTTTTAGACAAAAGCTTAGAAGGATTAACCCCGTTCTATTGCCTTCCATTGAAAAAGAGATCAAAAGAATGTATGAAGCCAAGATTATTGCACCAATTAGATTCTCAGATTGGGTTTCTAATTTGGTACCTACAAGAAAGAAAACTGGCGAAATTAGACTATGTGTTGACCTTAGGAATTTAAATAAAGTTTCATTGAAGGATAACTACCCCCTCCCTAAAATGGACCACATATTACAAAGGGTAGTAGGTTCCACTAGAATCTCACTGCTAGATGGGTTCTCTGGTTATAACCAAATCCTAGTCCACCCAGATGATCAGGCAAAGACTGCATTCACTACACCATGGGGCACTTTCATGTATGTGAAAATGCCTTTTGGGTTAAAAAACGTAGGGGCCACCTTTCAAAGAGCAATGGACATAGCCTTTGCAAAAGAAATCCACGACTTCCTGGTAATATACCTAGATGATATCACAGTATTCTCTAAATCAGATCAACAACACCTGGATCATCTTAGGCAGGTTTTTACCAAGTGTAGGAAGTATGGAATTTCCCTGAATCCTAAAAAATATTTATTTGGACTGGAAGAGGGAAAACTACTAGGCCACATAATCTCCAAAGATGGTATTCGGATTGACCCAACCAGAATTGAAGCCATTTTGCAGATACCACATCCTAGGAACATCAAAGAACTACAAGCATTTTTAGGTAAAATAAACTTTTTGAGAAGATTTATCTCTAACTTAGCTGAACTAATTAGATTACTAAACAACATGTTAAAGAAAGATTTGACTATTAAATGGACTCTAGAGGCTAAAAAGTCATTTGAAGATATAAAGCTAGCCTTAACACAAACACTAGTCCTCATCAGTCCAATGTTTGATAGGGATTTTATCATTTTTTCTTTCGCCTCAGAACATACAATTGCTGCAGTCCTACTGCAGAAGAATGATCAGGGTTTTGAACAACCAATAGCTTTCTTTAGTAAAGCCCTGAGAGATGCACCTTTAAAGTATAATATAATGGAAAAGCAAGCTTTTGCTCTAGTTAAAGCTATTAAAGATTTCAGAGTTTATATCTTGTACTCTCATATAGTAGCTTATGTTCCCAATGCTGTAGTCAAAGACATTCTAACACAGGATGGACCAGATGGAAAGAGAGGGAAGTGGATAGCTACCATATTAGAGTATGATTTAGAAATTAAACCTACAAAATTGATTAAGGGCCAAGGTTTAGCCAAGCTCATGGCTGAATCAAACTGTCAGGCCCTAGACATAAATTTCATTGCAGAATTGGATAACGAAGAGGAGATGGAAACTCCACAGATCAGCCAGGCCTTTATAGAATCACCATGGTATGCTGATATAATATATGTTCTACAAAATCTTCAAGCTCCTCTTGAGTTGTCCAAAACTAAAAGTAGGTTCTTAAAAATGAAATCTTTGAAGTTTTGCATAATTGACAATGCTTTATTTTGGAAAAATCATGAAGGCATCCTTCTTAATTGTTTGTTAAAGGAAGAATCTGACAAAATATTGCAAGAATTTCATGCAGGTGACTGTGGGGGACATCTTTACTGGAAGACCACAGCTGATAAAATCTTAAGAGCTGGTTTTTACTGGCCCACTCTGTTTTCTGATGTGAAAAAAATTGTAACTTCATGCCACAAATGTCAGATTTTTGAAGGAAAAAGAAAACTATTTCCATTACCTTTGAAACCTATATCTACCGAAACACCATTTCAACAGTGGGGCCTTGACTTCATTGGTGAAATTCATCCCCCCTCCTCTGCCCAACATAGATGGATCTTGACTGCCACAGACTACTTTACAAAATGGATAGAAGCCATACCCTTGAGACAAGCTACTGATATTGTCATAATAGGTTTCCTTGAGGCCAACATTCTATCCAGATTTGGTTTCCCTACCAAGATCATCACAGACAATGCAGCAGCCTTTAAATCAAAGAGGATGATTGATTTCTGCAACAAATATCACATAACCCTTGGTCACTCCACTGCCTACTATCCCCAAGGAAATGGACTAGTAGAGTCTTCCAACAAAAGCCTAGTGAATATCATCAAAAAATTGTTGGAAGATAACAAGAAAACCTGGAATAAGAAGCTAGTAAATGCCTTGTGGGTAGATAGGCTGACCACTAAGAAATCCATTGGTACCAGTCCCTATCAGCTAGTCTATGGAATGGAGGCTGTCTTCCCATCTTCTTTGGGAACACCAGTAATGAAACTGCTTCAAGAAGCACAGGTTGAGCCAAATGACATTCAAAGGAGGATCAACCAGACAATACATTTGCAACAGACCAGGGAAGAAGTCTATATCTGATCCCAAATTGTGCAGGAGAAAATAAAAAAGGCTTTTGACAAAAGAACCAAGGCAGAAGATTTCTACCTAGGAGATAAAGTTTTGAAATGGGACTCAAGAAGGGAAGAAAAAGGTAAACATGGGAAGTTTGACTTCTTGTGGAAAGGCCCTTACATTATTTATGCTTTCAGAGGTAACAATGCTTATTTTCTCAAAGAATTGGATGGTGCAGAAGTAGAAGGAGGACCAGTTAATGGTCGAATGCTAAAGCACTATATAGATCCCAGTCACTAATTCCACTAATCACTTGTACATATTATATCCTTTACAAAAGTTTAGTGTGGATTGGATGGTAAAATTTTGGAGTTGAAGCCCGAAGAGAAGGCCCTAAGCTTCAAAAGTTTCACTATCATAAATATCAATAAGGCAGCAAAGTAAAAAGGGAAAGTTGCAGAGTAAAATCACAGTAATTCAGAAGGCCATTGATCTACTAGTTCTTGACATTTCACCAGGAAATGCCATCCCCAAGTGGAGCCACTGTTATGTTCCTATACCAATAGGAGTCATAATTTTTGAATGGCTGAGGTCAAATCTGTAATATGTACATACCTTTGCTTTCTGCAAATGTTTTCCATATTAAAAAATAAAAAAAATTAAAAAATGTAAAGAGGGTATGTCCTAAAAGAAAAATCAAAGGACAAAAAGAATAAAAAAGGTCAAAAAAGATGAAAAATGAACCCAAGAAAACAGAAAAAGACCATGAAAGTGTGCAAGTACAAATGCCACTACTATTTACTTTTCTGCACAATAATGATTGTGTGCAACTTGTTGCCTTTGCCACGATCCATGGATGGTCAAACAAAAACTTGGCTATTTCATACTTTTAATTTCATGTTTATAGATAGAGAATAAAATCTAACCAAAACTGTTTAATCTTGGCAGATAAAGTAGATAGGTAGAGTAAATAAAAGGAGCTCAATAGTTTAATCTGAGCCCTTTGGATGTAATAAGGATAGACTTAGATAGATTTCTATTGTAAAAGAAAAGGAAAATGTTTTGATAAGGGTTTGCCAGCTTAAGTGCACCCTAATAAAGAGTGGAAAAAATGGTAGGATGAGTAGATGGGTAAGTAGTTGAATGGTTGCAGAATTATGATGAATGATTAGTTAAGATCATATCATTTACTTTCATCAACAAGTTCCTAAAGTATGGATGATAATTGAGCATCTACACAAAGTCATGTGATTAATTTCCCCATTCATTTTACCCCTAATTTTACTAATTTCCCACAAGAAAAGTCTTAAGTGACTAAACTCTTTAGTCAAAGGGGCTCAGAGCATTTCTCTGACTTCTGGAGGGACCGGACCCTCGACCCAATGAGTTATAGGTCTTAAGTACTAAAATACCCCTCACAAACATTACCCTTCTTCACTTCACCTCATTTTCCCGTAAAAATCCCTTTTCCTAAAGTAAAAGCACCATTTGCTTATGAAAAGTAATCACCCCCATGTAAAATCCCTTTTTTCACAAAAACCCACAAATGCGCATTTAGCCTAAGTTATAATGTTTAATTTGAAAAGCAAATAAACTCAATATACATTATACTTAGGGCACTTCGTTTTCCGCTCTCATTTCATATTTACTTCTAACATTATTTATTAAATCCCAAAGAATCAACCCTTTCCCGTATATTTTATTTAAAACCCATATGTTAATATCCCGCCCCAAAGTTTGAAACATAAACTTATTAATAAACTGATTAATGGGATTAATTAAGTCGATCAACGACAAATTAATAACCATGACCTAATGCCGAAATAAAAAGATTAATTAGTCAATCAGTGATTAATTAAATCTGTCCCCGAAAATGAAATCATTTCCGACACCATTAAACCTTCGTAATCCTTCATTATTTAATCCCTCTGCACATTAAAACCCTGTCGGGCCCCTCCATTAAACTGCACATCAAATCATCACCCCGATCATCGTGCGATCTGACCCCGATTGATCCAACGGTTGACACTCATATTGGGCAGTCTCCGAAGGCCAACCTTTACCCGCCCGATATGAGTGGTTTTACTATTCACCCCGCCACTACGTGGCGCTCGATGAATGGCATCGAGCGTCCTCTGGTCAAAACCACTTTATCCCAAAAGCGGTGCGATACGATCCCGCTTACCACCTCCCGCTACGTGACAAAATGTCACGTCCCCCATGTAACTCCAAGTGTCCTTTTCCCCGTGTACCCACCAAAATCATTAACTTTACGAATAAAACTAAAAAAACTCATGGTTTTTGTTTTATTGTGAAAAAAGAACACTCTGACCTCCATGCAAGCACTAGAGTACGTGCAACCATCAACCTACGTCCAACTGCCAATTTGCCGAAGTTGCTGAAACTCTAGACCACCTTGCAGTCTCGTGCGCTTCTAGTAGACAGTGCATAGTCACCATTACTCCGTCCAAAAGCCGAAACCAGGTATTTATCCCAATTCACTGAGAAACCCTATTTTTTTCCACAACCTGGACTAAATTGCTTCCAATTCCTAAGTAATTTAGTAAGAAAAATTGCCTGGTGACTCCAAAACACCTGAATTAGGTCAGTTTTTCCCAAAAAATCCAAAAGAACCAAGGATGTCTGCCCCAATTGCATTGAATATCATGCCCATTACTACTCCTCATAGGGATTTAGATCATCTCCCACTGGCTGATAAAGATTTCCAGATTAAAGATACCTCTGTCTTAGAATCCCCTTTGAAACTATTCTGCAGGTATAGAGATCAGTACTTGAACCATGCAGACAATATAGGGCTTTGGGAATCAGGATTACCCAAATACCAATTCCCCAGAGTTCACATCTTCCCAGAGATTGTACATTACTGTCACATGAAACATGATCCCAACTAAAGGGCAGTGAGAACCCCTGACCAGTCTGTATTATTTACTATCACTGCTGAGTCCATAAATGAAATGCTACAATTACAACCAAGACAAAGCCCAAATCCTCTTTCTATTGGGGATTTGCTAAACAGATACCCTACACTCACTTCAATCCAACTTGCTCGGTTATACCATACCTTCATCAGGGAAGAACAATACACGCCAAAGGACTCTCCTCCTTACCTATGGATTATATTCTATGACCTTGGCCGAGACATCATAGACATGATATCCAATGTGTTAGGTTATACTACAAGTGAATTTGTTGATGAAATCATTATAGCCTTTATGTCCATCTACTCTCTTAGGCAACCACCAGCCATCATGTTTGACTATGCTAAGTTCATTGTTGATAAAATGCATGATCAATTCATGAGGTTGGAAAACGAAAGAGTATTTAAATATTCTTCAGTTCTATATCATTTTTTCTTGTATTATCAAGTTGATAAATTTCCAATCACCCTCCAAAAGCTTGATACTAGAGGCAACCCTAGATCAGTGGTCTTCTAGACTTCATTGATCCACCAATTTGACTCTCAATATTCTTATATCTTGTAGACTCCTCTAAGTGAGGAGAGGAATCTAAAAAGAGATAGAGAGGAGGCCACCCTCTCTAGTAGACATGTTTCCCAGACCTATGTCAAGAGGCAAAGGTTGAACTCATTTTCAGAACAGGAGTTGACCGAGGAGACAACAGGAAACGTAGGAGCAGAAAGTAGGCATACCACTCCTTCAGGAGGTACACAAGAACCTTCCACCTCATAGACTCAAATGCTAGAAAGGCAACAGAGTGTGGAAGTATCCTCCTTCAGGGCTCCTACTGGCCAAAGCCAAGATATCAAAGAAAAATACAAAGAAATCAAGGCAAGAAATGAAAGATTAAAAGCCAAAAGTTATGCACACTACCTGAAAATGGCTCTAACAAATCAAACAAGGCTAATGTCAGCCTTTGACATAAAGGAAGGTAAAATGCAAATGAGTTTTTTGGAACCATCTACACAGCAACCCGGATCAATGGCAGATTATCAGAAAATAGATTTTGAAGTATTGGCAAAGGATATCCATCATATTGACCAAATTGAGTTACATAACCAGACTGGTGAAATGGTTTACTCCACCTTGACCAGCAAGGCAATTGCAGCCCACCAGTTCCAGAAGTTGCTCAATAATATATCAGCACAATTCCAGTTGGAGAAGGCCTCTTCATAGGCCAAGGACACCAGAATAAAGTCCTTAGAGGACTTGGTCATAGAGCTGGGACATGATCCCAAGGATGTGAAAGCTGCAGAAAAGCTTATCAAGAAGAAAAACGATGATATAGCTGCACTGAAGAAGCAGCTCAAAATTCCTCCTCTACATCATCCTCAGACAGCTGAAGTGTTGGAAACACAGAAGGAGGAAGAGCTTATGGACTTAGTCCTTAAGCTCAATGAACAATTAAAAGAGACAGAAAAGGAGCTAGATAACTTGATACAGTCTAAGCAGAGTGAGTTGGCCACCACTCCTCAGACTGTAATTCCTATAGTCTCCACTGCAGTACCCTCCACATTGGCTGCTGCCTTAGCACCCACACTTCCACCAGCTATAGCTTTGCCAGTAACAGGTACATCAGCAAGCACAAGGGCATCTACAAGCACAGGTACTTCCACAGAACAAACAGCTGAATTGGTAAGGGCCATGGAGGAAATGAGCATCTAGGCCACTGAACTTAAGAAACTCAGAGAAAAAGTGTCAAATCTGGAGACTGACTGTAAACTTGCCCAGATACAGCAAAAGGAAGAAGTTTAGAAGAACCAAAGAATGGTAGAAAGAATAAAAGTCCTTGAAAAGGACTTGACATTGCAAGAGCCATTGGGAGACATGAAAGAAATTCTTTGGGCTGAAATCATTGATTCCATCAATGAGGTTTGGCCTTCTATTCAAGTTATTTTTGAATAGACTGAACTAGTAAAAGTGGCTACAGAAGCAGTCCACAAGACAAGAGAAGAGTTGGGAGATAAACCTGAAGAGGCCAACTTATTGATCACATTTTTGAATAGTAGAAACAGGTACCAGCTGGATGAACTAGAAATAGAGGATAGAATGGCAACCATCATAGAAATAAAGAAGGTTCTCACCAAAAGGAACCTAATGCTCAATCTAGAGAAAAGGTGTCAAAGCATTCAAGCAGACATTGATAGTTTTATGACAAAGTATGGAATTTTGAGAGACAAAGGACTTCCCAGTCCTATGGTAATAAATGACAAGCTGATGACTCAAGATGATTATATTGAAAGGCTAAACAAGCTGGCCAGAAGCCAAGCTAGTACCTCAGGAGTAAAATCTCTGCCCACTGGAAAGGTACTATATGATAGTCTAGAAAATCTGTTTTATATAGAGCATGAGGTAAAGCATTTGTTTACCAGTAGACCAAATTTTGCTAAGTATACAGAAGCTGACAAGATATATAGGAAAATGATAAGAATAAAATTACCTGACAGTGAATGGTGGACAAATCTAACTGATTTACTATAAAGTTACTGTAGTAAATCTATATGGTAAAACATTGCTGCCAGGTGAAATAGGTAAGACAGAGTCAAAGCAGAACAGGTAAAGAGTATCAGTAGGTAGAAGATAGAAAGTGATTCCAGCACACAACTACAAAGCAACTGAAAGAGCCAAATTTGAGTTACAATAGCCAGCACAGTCACAATAAAAGGGACAACAAGAAGACAATTCTCCATCTGTCTCTATCTTTGTGTTGAAGATATTTTCTGTTTCCTAGAATAATTCTCATATTGTTATGAGATATTTTGTAGCATATTTTGTATAAATACTTCATATTTCGAAGTAATTAGGGTGGATTAAAATACATTTCTGTAGACATTTTATTTTTGAGCCAAGGAGCTATTGTACTCAAGACTGGACTGGTTTTGCTGGATATGAAATAAAGCTGAGGACATTTCACTGGATTCTTGTGCATAGTTGGAACAAATAAGTATTATCTCTTCGTGTTTAAATATTGTTTTCTCTTCATGTTATGAATATTCATATGTGTCTCTTATAAAATCTGTAAAGTAAACAAGGAATAATATCTCAAAATTAGCTTAAATGCTCTCTGTTTTAACTGTTTACTTTTTATATGTTTTCTACTAAACTATCTTGGTCTGGGAATTCTTAATTGCTCCCTTACTTCCATAGTTTACCCCCCCTTTGGTCCATAGTAAAGGATTCTTCATTGCCCTTTGCTACTGATCATCCTTCCTTTCTTCATCTTAATCCCGGTTAAGGATTCTTCATTGCCCTTTGCCCTGGTTAGGACTACTTCATCCATTTGAACCTGCAGATTTGCTTTTTGTTGTGCTAGCCTACCCAGTGGACTCTTACCTTAGTGATAGATCAGATCCAGTTAAACCTTTCTTGATTGACTCCATAGCCCAATGGCCTGAATACTTGCTCTGCCCATCTGTTTTCTTAATTCCACCACCCAATCAAAACAAAACACCTTGAGCACTAATAACTAGCCTGAAATCTACCCAAAACAAAGTTAAATTATAAAGAGAGAGCCCTCTCTAGACTTAGGTTGGCTAGAACCTAAGTCTAAAAGATTAGGTTTGTGGTTACCTTAGACTATTCCTTCTTTGATAACTTCTAGGGAAAAAATCTGAGTGATAACAAGAACTATGGGGAATGAGAGAGTCATGCACAAGGATTTGTGCAATGATGATGTAAAGGGGGAATATGATGTTGATTGATCCCATTAGGAGGCTAATTGATCAGGTGTGACAAAATAACCTATAATAGAGTGCCCCCTAAAGCATAAATTTAGACATGATGACTGATGACTGAAGTGATTTACCTTGTGACAAGTCAGGATCAAGAACAACCAATGAGTTTTATCTTATGCTACAATACATTTACATCATGACATTATTTTGTTGAAGGAGGCATACCCATACTCAGCAAATAAGCTAACATAACATGTATACTGATCAAAATACATGTCCATTGACGACTGGCAGTAGACCCATGTCTAAATGACTATCAATATGATCATAACCATCATACATATTAATGTCTGTATAATCCTGAAATCACAACCCAGATGGCAAAAACTAGATCTAGGGTCTTCTATCTCGTCCACATGACCAACACATGTACAAGTCTAACCATGTGAATTAATGAGCTGAAGTTGAACATGGTAAAAACCATCTGATTACTGGCCAATGATGTAAGCTGTTAACAGACGTGAGAGAAACCACTGATGATGTTAACGGCTCTCAAGGTACTCAAGTACAAAATGAGTTGATGTCGAACACCACATAGAATCTTTCGATCGAAGGCCATTGATGTAAACTTGTCACTGAGAGCGAGGAAACTTGCCATTGATGTATGCAAGCACCAAGGTACCAAGGGGTGTTTCTAAGTCAACTTCTTGGATAATGTGCTGATGTCGATAGGAAGCAACCCGTTGCAGGAGGGCCTTGATGTATCCCCCATCAACGACATGAAACATGTATGATGATTGAGACAAAATGATGCTGATATGGAACTGGATCAGGAAAGACAAACATGGAATGAAGGCTTAAGAGTATTGTAATGGATATCAACTGAATGACTTCTCTTGAACACAACGACGACACTGAAATGGAGTTGGCAACATTGACCCAAAACCGAAATGGAGGTTCTGTAAAGGTATGATGAACCGAAAGACAAGTAGATTACCCAACCCAACAACCACAAAGATGAAGTGGAAGAGTGTCGTGTTCAAGAGCGACTCGCTGCCATTAACAAATGGAGTACCTTGTTTTCCCAATTTCCCAACCATACTGGTCAATACCTCTTTATTTTTTAACAAGCTTGAGTAGGATAACATATGATGGATCTGTAAGTCCATCCTTCAGATGAATCCATCTGCGTATATTTAACGAACCCTGAGAAGGAGTGGTTTAGCCTTGTCATTTTCGACAATTCCATCACTGTTTGATGTTTTAACGAGTCCAACGAAGGTAAAACTCAACTTTTTCGTTTTTAGAGAGTTTGAAAACGAGGCGAAAAAAAACTCTAGATGTCCCTTTTCGTAGGTAGTCCCTTAGGTCTGAAAAGGTAGAAAACAATACCCAAGAGAATGTCTTCGCCATGTTCGACTAAGGTGTTCCTTTTTTATAGTTAGTCTATCTCAGTCTAGAAAAGGGTTAAACTTATACTTAGTATACGTCTTTTCATTTACTTTTACGAGTTCGAAAAGACAAGTGCTAAACACGTTTTGGGAGTTTGAAAAGAGATGAAAGAGGACTCCAAGGGGTTCCTTTTTCATATATTTAAAGAGTTTGAAAAAGAGATAAAAGTGTACTCTTCGGTCAAAATTAGCAGTGTAAAGGACAAAAAAATCTGTTAATAGCTGTCGACCTACTCAAAACAACATAGAAAGGATTAAACGTACATGTTTCATAGTAAAAATGAATCATTACTAGGTCAAAACATTATATATGAATAAAATAATGAGAAATATGACAATGTATACTTCAAAAATCACTGTTCATTTTTACCATTTCACATTTACCTCCAACAGTGAGAGTTATGAGTAATTTTTTCCTCGATCTTCTGTAACTGATGCAACAAATCCAATGGGCGATTTCGAGTACCGTCGCTTCCAGGTAGGAGCTAAAACCTTTCTATTTATTTCAGTGGTTTCATTCTATGATTTCAAGCAAAATTTCTAAGTTTTTGAGGGCCCTGGGGTTCCAAAATTTCACCCTAGGACCAACAAAATCCCAGAGGGTCGAAATGTGCATTGCACCTAGGCAATCATGCACTGCAGGTAGAGGTGCAACACTCTAGTTTTCTCTTTTGGGGTGCGTTGGGTGCAAATATAAAGCTTGTTTATTAGTTTTCCCTCAAAATTTGACAAGTTTTTTGCATGAAAAGGATCCTAATGAATATCTTGTTGATGTTTCAGGGGTTCATCAACACAAAATGAATTTCATATGGAGAGAAATAGAACATGAGGAACATGATTTAAATGCAGCAAATGACCCTGCTACCATCCAGGCATTAAAGAACTATGGATTGCCAATATTTTTTTGGCTTATTGGTATGAGGCAACAAATAGAGTTATTGAAATAACTTGTTCGTTCATGGGATGTTTAGGCACAAGTGTTAAGGTTTGGGGAACATCTTCTCGAGATAAAGGTAGAGGATATCTAATTTTTGACAGGACTATCCATGAGGGGTTCCCCCATATCTATCATAGGTGGGAAAAGTGGTGGTGAGACAGTGAAAGATTATATCGCCACCTATTGTAGACCTCAAGCCCAACCAACAAAGGATGGAAATATCAATATAAAAGATGTGACCCAGTTACCTTTGAGAACGATCCTATTCATTATCGCAAGATTGGCAGGTAGCTCCACATTACATGTGGAAAGCATATCATATATGCAATATGGATTGGAGTGTTTAGAGCCAACACTCTTCAACTAGAGCGAGGGAGTTCTGGTCAACATGAAAGAACAACTGACTAAGGAAAAAGAGGGAAAACTAAAGAACTTTGGATACGGTGCGATCTTAGTTTCCTTTGCATTAGAATGAGTTCCATTACTTCAACCTCAACATGTCATACTTGAGCCTATCGATCTGAGGGTGCCACGGATGAGGAGGTGGATAGATCACATGTCTCGACATGCAGGGCCATCGATGATCAACTTCTCACCAACCTTCTTTGGATGGCTACGCAGACAATTTATCATGATCAACGATTATCCTTATGTAGGCATGGATTTTTGTGATGACCCTAAGATTGTGCTTCCTAAGGGTGAGGAATGGGGTGCTACGTGTTAGAAATTTTGACCTCTTAAGTTTTGAAAGTTTTACAATTTTTTTGTGTTTTTCTATGTTTATAAGACTAAACTATTGATGTTTCATGCAGATGTGGGACCATTTCGACCTATTGGTGCTTCATATCTCCATCATGTAGAGGAACGACAACAAGAGGAGGCAGTAGAACCAACACGGGTCACTGTGGTGGGATGGGATATGCTACAGGATCCAAATGTAGTAGAGGTCCTATCAGAGGTAGAGCACCACATGGAAGGGTTGACACATGGAATTGATGATACCGTGGTCGACCAACTTCCACTACGACTTCAACGATACACCATAGGAGTGCCTAGTCGTATCGGTTGACTACTGTGCAAGATGGCTCGTGCAGTGTCATTCTATCATGAGCGCCTTTGATTATGTCTACTTAGATCCTTGCATGTAGTTTTTTATATGGGTGATGTATGCCATATGTGTCTCGAGCACAAATTTTGTAAAACAAACTTATATATATATATATATTATTTATTTATTATTATTATTATTTATTTCACTGTTTTTGGGTTTCTATTGTATTTTCAATATGCTATGATGTGAATTGAAAATTAATTACATTCGTTGCAAATGTCTATCTAAAACATGATTAGCTAGGGAACCTGTCAATGTATTTATATTTCTAGAAATGTGTTCATATTTTATGAAATCGAAACAGAAACCGTTTAAAACTTAGAAAAGACACACTGCAAACACACTCAACACACCTATAGACAATATGTACATAATGAAAACTACACTTGAGATCAAGCATAGTATTTTTTAAGGTACAACCCATTTCTAGGCTATGCCAAGGCAACTCCATCAAGGTCTACTAACTCATAGGCCCATTTTGCAAGGACTCACTTAACAATGTATGGACCTAACCACATGGGTTGAAACTTCCTCAAACCTAACTTATCAAACTCCTGGTCATATAACAGGACAACATCTTATTCCGAGAAGACACGAGGCTTGAAACTCTTGTCATACTATGCCTCGATGTGTCTTTTATGAGCTTCATTAGCTATAGTAGCATCGCAATGGGTTTCATCTAAATGAGTCAGATGTAAAATATGCTCCTCCTCTACGAAAGTGGTAGGAAGAAGTTCGATAGCTAGTTTCAATGATGGAATTTCACATTCAATTGGGAGGATAGCTTCCAAACCATATACCAACTGAAAGGGTGTGAATCTGGTAGCCATTGTGACTGAGGTTCGGTATGCCTGTAAAGCAACATAAATGAGCAACTGCCAGTCCAATTTGTGGACCCCTACCATGCATTGAAGCATTGTCTTAAGAAATTTGTTGATGGCCTCAACTTGAGGATAGTAGGGAGTGGAAATTTCATGGGAAAGTCCCAGCTTAGCAGTTAGTTCGGTCATCATATGATTCCATAAATGTTTTCCATGATCCGTAACTATTTCTTGTGGAACACCAAACCATGTGATGACATGGTTGAAAAATAAGTATGCAGCCATTTCGCCAGTGTTGTTAAATGTAGGCATCACCTCGGCCCACTTAGTAAAGTAGTCAACAACGACAATAATATAACCATGCCCCCTGGCCGAGTGAGGGTTATGTGTCATGAATCTGATACCCCATTTCACAAAGGGACCAATAGTGACAACATGATGCAAACATAGTTCGACAAAATTGGGCGAGTATACATCACTGAGACTATCCTCCATGGAATTAGGTAAGGAGGAACTATGGTGATGTTCGTCCCATGATGCATCATTTGACATTATGACTTCCATGATGCTTTGGTCAGTATGGAATACACGCGAGAAAGGATTAGAATACGTACCATAATCCAACGATCTATCTACCCAATCAAGCAAATCAAAAGAGGAAACCACACAAGCATAATAAATGGTTTCGTAATCTGGCTCAATGGGGCTTAACAACATTCAGTCACAAAAAATTTGGATGTCAGTTTCATCTGGTACAATCTATGGATCAGCCAGGATAGTAGAAGAGGATATCATGTTGATATAGGCCACCGAAGATGAGCTGTCAATGCTAGCAGGAGAAACTTCCCTTAGGTAAGGGTTGACAACCTTAACAGATCGAAGGCAGACTATCAACAAGAAGCACTCATTCAAGAAAGAAAACTATGAAAACTACTAAAGTTGGGTTTGTGAAGAATACCTAGAGGTCCTACGTTTGATGTCGATCCTATAGGGTCCAAATCCTATGCTTCCTCCAAAGTGTTCAGACCTGCAACACAAACTAGAGAAGCATATAGATAGCAAGTAGTTAAAAAAATGTGCATATTAAACATGTTAGATCATCAAGTATAGATATATAAAGCATGATATATTAGACATTAATAATACAAAAAAAGTGATCACAACGTTTCAAGAACAAGACAAAGCTTCTTTATTGATATCAGAAAATAGGAGTGGAATAATACAACCTGATCCGACCACGGCACCAACGAACCTTCCTCTGGATCCGTCCAGCCCAAGCCTCAAATATCACCTCTCAATATGTGCAAAACAATGTCATATAATGGAAGATGAACATCTCTGCAAGGAAATAAGGGTTTCCTATGACTGGGAGTGCAGGAGGCACATGGAAAATCAGACTTGATATGGGGAAAAAAGGATTATAATTTCGATATCCTATCTCCTTCTATGTTTTAGGCCTTCCCATGAGGTGTATAAATACCACCAAAAATCAGTTTATTCAGTTAGGCCACGGGCTCCTATAGGTGGGCTTTCGGTAAAACTCGTAAACCCCACCCGAGAAATAGGAAATATTTGATTTATTTTCATATTTTGAATTATGTACATGGGTTTGGTATTATAGTACCCACGTGTACACACGATTTTATAAGGGCAAATTCATGTATAGACTTTAAAAAATGTTTTTTAATAAATGACCAATTTTGAATGGGAAAGGGTTGCCAAAGGCCATATAAGAGCATCATAACTACAGGAGTGTTGAATAATGCTATAACATATGCCCCCTAATATATGAGGCCAAAAGGAGTACATGATGGCTGAAATTTATTAAGTACAAAGAGAGATCATTTGAGAACATGAGAGGATATCACCATATTCTTGCCTGCTAAATACCTGTAGAAGGAATCAGAAAGAAGACTCATGTCTGAGGTGGGAATACCCATGCTCAAAGATAATAAAGCATGTCTGCTGATCAAGTACAAAGTGGATCCATCATGTATACATAAGTGTACAAAGAAGACTGGATAATACATAGTGGATCATCTGATCATAGCCGCAAAGGAACACAACAAAGCTATGTCTCAATATCACATATATAAGAATTGATCAATGATGCTTGAAGAATGTCTAATCATTGATACTGCATAACTGATCCTCATAATAGTACCATATCATATAGGTGGAATAGTGGTACTGCATAAAACTCAGGTGTCAACATATAAAATGTTGCTGAAATGAACTGCAACATATAAGGGTGACTGGCTGCACTGGCAAAAAACTGAAAGGACTGACAAGCGAACCAGGATGCTGACACAACCCGAGGTCTTCACCGACCGCAAATGGTACATTTCTACACGATGGGAATAAATGAGTTGAAGTCGACCATGTGAGAAATCGTTTGATTACTGGTCATTGATGTATACCATTAACAAACACGAGACAACTCACCGATAATGATGATGAGAGTCAAGGTACCCCAGTACAATCTAACAAGTGCGAATAAATGTGTTGAAGTCGAACACTTGAGAGAATCTATCAATCAGGATACATTGATGTATTCTCATTGTCGATAGCAAAGGAGTCTGCCACTGATGACTGCAAACCCTAAGGTACTGAAAAAAGGACTCTAGATCTTATTCCTAGAGCAATGAGTTGGAGTCAATGGGAAAAGATCTACTGGAAGGAAGGCATTAAGGCATCCCACATCAACTAGTGTAAGTGTAACCCACAAGCCAATAATTTGGAAGAACTTAGACGAAAAGAGATGAAGTAACCATTCTGAAGTACATTTCCAGCGTACACAAGATGTGGTTAGCGCACAATAGAAACCCTCTGAACCAACCAATAATGAAAGATGACACAGAGGCAAGGAATCCACCAATAGGGTCAAATAGAAACCAAGGTACTACACGAATCCAAATGTGTGATAATGTAAGATGACCACGAACACAAGGGAAACCACTCAAAGACCCATGATATTGATCGATGCTGAGCACAAGGTCACCTATCAATGATGTAAATAGGGATAGGGTATGGCTCTAGGCCTACTCTTAGAGCAATTTTTCGAAGTCGATAAGAGAAGACCCGTTAGCAAGAAGTCAATGGTGACCTTCTTAACCAACACGAGAAAATGACCAAATAACTAATGTGATACATAAGATAACTATGCCAAACCAGGTATGGCCGACTGAAAATGAGTCAAGAGACACTGCAAAATGATCGACACAGGTTGACTTCCCTTGAAAAAAAGCACGACTCATATGTGACTATATGACAGCATAAAATAACTTTGTATAAGTTTGCAATGCAAGAGGCATTAAAAAAATCTCCATATGATTAGAAGAGATAACCAACCGGAGGATGAATAACTCGATAACAAGGTTATGGCTCTCCTAAAGTCAAACTAAGTCCCATCCTAAATGGAGGAAAGACTTGTTTTGAGTGATTTTTTCAAGGGCGACATAAATGACTCTTGTTGCCATCAAGTATGGAAGTAAATGTCCCGTTCCCACTCTTTTTGGAATATTTTTTTGTTCATTTGTATTTTTCATATTTAAGGCCTAAAAAAGAATAAAAGAATTCCTATAGTACATTGGAAAGAACGAGTGTCCAAAAACATATGCTCTTGTTCCTAGGGCTGGAACATTCCTATGCTCAATGCAAGGTGGCAAAACTGGTCATCAACACTCAAAGGAATGTTCTTTCCACGGATGAAAGGTGTCAAGTCATAGAGGCAAATGAATGCATGGTTTTGAACTTGCAGAAAGGTCATGGTCAAAAGTGGCTTATACACGAGTCCAAATGAAGCTAGCTTAAGGCCAAAAGGATACAAGTAGTCAATATGCAATGCAACAATACAACTTAACACATGGGAGCCTCTAGGGTATAAAGCCAGAAAAATAACGAAGAAGAAGAGAAATGAGGCTTCATCGCAAAGTCATGGTAGGACTAAAGAGGACTCTCGAGCCTAAGCACTTCTTGCAGCATGGGAAACATATGCTAGCGAGGATCTAACTAGGAATCCCATGTAAGGAATGGCTCTACCATTATGTTATGATTTTATAAGATGACGTCTGGAAGTGGCTAAAAACCACAATATAATGGGGTTGACCTTATGGAAAAATATCACAATATGAGGTTAAAGTTGATAAGGCAATGGAAAGTGATATATCCTAACCTATATGCCAGTAATGAAAACGATACCTGCCATGACAGGTCTATGATCGTGGAGTCGAAGTGTTGAAAAAACATCTCAAAGTCTTCACTTACCCTGAAAAAACAACCTTCCCCAACATTTCAAGCCAAAAATTAAAAGTTCATGAAATAATAAAAATTAAAAATATGAACTTTCAAAAAGTGGGTTTTTAAAATTTCATTATAAAAAGACAATTTCAACTCACCACAATTCATTTTGACTTGCAAGTGTTGAGAGTTTGAGAGCTTGGGAGAAATATTTGGGCAACCACATTCCATGATTTCCTCAACCCATTTGTCAACCAACAACTTCCAGGTAATTCTAAACTCAATTTGTCATCATTTCATGCAGTTTGAATCAATTCAAATGATTTTTCACCGTAGGGGTTTTGAATTAAAATTTTACTTCTGCATGTATTCAGGTTGAGCTTTTGAAAGCTGCGTGTAGAAATTCCTACACGCAAGTTTTCACAAGAGAAGCCACAGCTGCATGCGGTTGTCTTTTAGAAAAGTCGCGTACATGCAAATAGATTTGAAAAACTCAAAATCTAATGGATGAAAATTCCTCAAATTGCAGGATGTCAATTGTTTGGAAGGAAAGAGAGCATAGTGATGTTGATAATGAGGTTTTAGGAGATCCAGTGGCATTATATGCATTGATAAATTATGGATTGCTCAAATTTTATATGCTATCAAACATGAAAACCCAAAATCGGTTGCTAGAAATGTTTGTCCATTATTGGGACCCTGACCAAGAGGTATTTATGATAGATCAAATGCCTTTGGCAATAGATGTAGAAGATATTTACTTCATTACATGGCTTTCCCGAAAAGGGGATGCAGTTGATCTAAAAGAGAGGGCCCGGGGAGGCCTAAATGTTTATGATTATATAGACCTCTACTACACAAAGTGATGCAGGTGCATCTAACCTAGGTCAAATGTTTACTAGAGGAGTTAGTTTACAAAGTTAGGATTTAATTAATTAATGTATTTTTCCTATAGTTTTAAGAGAAAAATGAGAATTATTGTAAATAGAAGAAGCTTCGAGAGTATTTTGGAAGGTTTGAGAGATTTTTAGGGTTAGTTAACTCTTATCAAGCTATAAGGGATTGAGTGAGATATTTTATGGATCATGAGAGATATTGTGGGAGTTTGTTGATGATCTAGAACCCATTTTGGGTTCAGATCCATTTGTATAAATCTAGGTGAGCCCAAGAGGCATGTAAGTATGTAGAAGTGTGTGAGTGAGTATGAGGAGTGAGAGGCCAAGCATGAGGCCAATAGTTATCCTATAAATATTTTATTTATTAATGGATTAATTCTAAATATTTTATGTGCATACTTGGTGTATGGATTTTAGTTCAATTTTGTATGTATTTGTGTGTAAGACCCTATGGTTAGACCTGCGTCACAAAGGGAACAAACAAGGTTAGATCTCAAATTCCGATCAAGAATGTGAGAAAATTACCAATCAAAATAATTATCTTTACCATTGTCAGAGTGGCAGGCTTGACATGTCTATGCCAGGCCTCTTGAATAGCCATGTTCTTGGCAGTAGAGTGCCTTCGACCCAAAGTATTTGATTGGTGCACATGCCTCCTGACTTGTATGAAAAAGAAACTAAATTTAGTGAGACGAGGGAAAACAAATCATTTTGGCTATGGTAGCATACTTTTCTCCTTATTCTTTGAGAGAGTACCAACACTTTGACCCAGAGTGTCTACCATCATCAATATTCCTAAAGATCCAAGGACAACTAGATGGTCAGATCTGATTAGGTGACTAGGCGGGGGAAAGGTCACTCGAGCATCATTTGATGATGAGTTCTTCCTTTGGTGGGAGGAACATATCATAGATATAAATGACTATCCCTATGAGGGAATAGGCTATCGAGAGGACCCAGATTTGACCCTTCCTAAGGGCGCTGCATGGGGCGAGATTGGTAATTTTTTTAAAATTTTATGTTATTTGATTTTTTATTATTTTGAATATGATATTTAAGAAGTTAAAAAATCTATTTTCATGAAACAAAAATCTTACTAAATTATTTGATCATGATGTAGATGTTGGACCAGTAAGACCTGAGGGTTTGCCTAGGCACAAACATCGTGGGAGAGACACAGAGAGAGCAACAGCTGAGACTGAGAGAGTCTTACATATAGTGCAAAGGAACTTGGAGGGTCTAATTCACTAGGTTCCAATGGCATCCATAAAGGACCTCCCTGAGGGTCTTCAAAGGTGGGTGGTAGGAGTACCACGAGAGTGGGTGCGGCTCTTTCGACGGGTGGCAAATGCCATCTTCTTCTTCCATGACGCACATCCATGCCAGGGTCCATAGACTTAGGTTTTAGATGATTGATCTTTTATGGACACGATTGGGCGTAAGCCCTAATTTTGTAGGATATTTGTCCACAATTCGTAATATTTTGAACATATTATTCCTATCTATATATAGAAAGTTTCTCGATGGTTTGACCGTATATACAAATTATTTCATGGTATTTTGATTTTAATGTGATGAATGATTAAAATGCTAATATAATGCTTGATTAGCTATAGAATCAACCAATGAATTTTTCGATCGTGGAATATGAATGAAACTAATAAAAATAAATTATATTTGTAACATTCTCACTCTTAGAAATTGGTGATGTAATGAAGGATCTCTCACACGATATATATTATTTAGTTGAGACACCACCAGCTGTGAAGCCAAATAAACCATGATTCAATACCAAAAGATTTTTCTTCAGATAGTAAATTAATGACAACACTGTATTCAACCATATTATTGGATGCAGGACTGATACATGTACCTGTTGCAATTAACAACTGACCATATGGATAATATATTACCCAAGCCGCATAAGATAAGTTCAGAGTATGTCTACTAGCACCATCGACGAATCCTAGATATATTAGATCACCCATTGACACCTGCCAAAGCAGACCAAAATAACACCATCACCATGAGACCCATAGGCAAAAATAAACAACTATGCACAATATTTACAAAACAAAAAAAATGCTAGGAATAGCCTAGGCATAATATTTCTTAAGATAGAGCCCATTTCTGGGCTCTAACACCACGTTTCTGTCAAAGTCAACCAACTCATAGGCAAATTTCTTCAAGACCTTGCTAATGATGAATGAACCGTACCACATAGGTTTGAACTTGCCTGCCCCCAAGGTGTCTTTATCTTGGTCATAGACCAAGACAAGGTCACCTTAAGAGAAAACCCTAGGACGCACAGTCTTGTCATATTGGGTTTTTACTCTCTTTTTATGAGCCTCATTTATTATGGCTGCATATCGATGCTGCTCATCAAGATGTTCGAAATGAATAAGGAATTATTCAACACTAGATGTGTCTGGAAAAAGTTAGACTATTAATTTAAGGGATGGAATCTCACATTCTACAGGGAATATTGATTCCAAACCGTAAACTAACTAAAAAGGAGTAAAACCTGTGGCGGTCTTAATCGACATCTAGTATGCCCAAAGTGCAAGATATAGCATGATGTACCAGTTGGATCTAGCTTTATTGATCATCCTTTGCAGGATAATTTTGAGGGATTTGTTCATGACTTCAACCTGACCATTAGCTTGAGGATAATACAAAGATGAATTCTCCTGTTGGAATCCCAATTTTAAAGCCAACTCAGACATCATCTTATTCTAGAAGTGACTGCCATGGTCAATGACAATCTCCTTTGGAATACCGAAATGAGAAATGACTTGGTTGAAAAGGAAAAGAGTTGATGTCTCACCATCGTTGGAAAAAGTAGGCATAGCTTCGGCCCACTTTGTAAAATAGTCCACTGCTACGATAATGTACTTGTGAACTTTCACCGAAGCCAGGTTACAAGTCGTAAAATCAATACCCCACTTTGTGAATAGACCAACAATGATGACAGGGAAAAGCAAAGTTGGATGAGCACACATTTTCCAAGTATATATTTGATAAGGATGGCACTTTTTGACCGCTTCCATGTAATCTTTAAAAATCGAGGGCCAAAAATAGCTTGCATGCAAGATTTTTTGGGCTGTAGCAAGCCCAGATAGATGACCTCCAAAAGCTCCACTGTGGCAGTCATTTAAAATGGACTCAACTTCTTCTAAGGTTAAACAATGTCTAAGGATTGAATCAATCCCGCGACAATACAAAGTGTCATCAATAATAACATAATTTTTGGCTAGGTGATGCAATTTTCTACGTTCATCCTTTGAAAAAGCTAGAGGAAACTTCAAAGTCTGGAGATATACTATGATGTCTCCATACCAAGGATCTTGTGAAGAAATGAGGAAGAGATGTTCATCAGGAAATGACTCTTCATAAACAACATCTTCTTCACAAGGAAAATCTGAGATCAATTTTGCGAATACTAAAGATTTTCTAGATTTGGCTGACATAAATTCAAGATTGAATTCATGTAAGATAACAATCCATTTGTTATATTTGCTCCCAATCACTTGCTTACTGAGGACAAATTGAAATGGGTTGACATCAACCAACACAAAAGTTTTTCTAAGCAGAATATAATGACGAAGTCACTAGACAACGTGAACTGCTGCCAAAGCTAATTTCTCTATATGAGAATATTGAAGTTCATGACCAACTAAGCCTCAACTCAGATAGTAAATCACATGCTCTCTAAGAGCATGGTCTTTTTGAACCAGAACCATCCCAATGGTTGATTCTATCATAGCGATATATAAGAGGAAATCTTTGCTATAATTGGGTGGAATCAAAAGGGAAGCAGAGGTCAATTCCTTTTTCAAAGCATCGAAGGAGCCCTGAGAGAAATTGTACTAAATAAACAAGACTCCTTTCTTTAGTAATACCATAAATCCTTTTGTAATCTCGGTGTAATTTACGATAAATATCCATAAGAAATTGGCTTTACCTTGGAGACTCCGAAGTTGACGAACTGTTGACGGGGGAGGAAACTAAAGTATTACTTCAAACTTGAAGGGATCAACATGAATCCCTTAATTGGATACTATGAACCCTAATAACCGACCGTATGTGACAACGCAAATTCATTTATTAGGATTCAACTAGATTTTATAGTAACAACATCGTTCAAAAACCAGGTGAAGGTGATGTGGATGATCAATTCTCTTTCGAAAACGAGCAACTAAGTCATCCATATATGCTTATATAATGTGTTTGATGTCGTGGAAAGCATAAGACATGGCCCGCTAAAAAGTGGCTCCAACATTTTTAAGGCCAAAAGGCATCTTTTTGTATGGAAAAGCACCCCAAGGGTAAATAAATGTTGTCTTGTGTTGATCTTTAGGACAAATAATTATTTGATTATATATTGAAAAACCATCCATGAAGGAGAACACCTCATTTCTAGGATAGTCATCAATGATCTGATCGATAAACTAAGTGGGGAAATTATCTATAGGACAAGACTTATTCAAATCCCTAAAGTCAATGCATACACAAATCGTTCCTTTCTTTTTATCAACAGGGATTGGGTTCGAGACCCTTTCAGTTAACAGAACAGGGTATATAAAACCCACCTTAAGCAGCTTTTCAACCTCAGCTTTAATAGTTGGTTCTTTCCTAGGATTTACCGGTCGAAGCTTCTGCCATACAAGCTTATCGTTTTCATAATTCTTGATCTCATGTTGAACTATCAATGGATCGATTCCAGGAATCTCCTCATAAGACCATGAAAACACATCTTGAAATTCTTTAAAGAGGTCGGTATAAATCTTAATTTATTTAGGGGAACATGCAACTTCGATGAAGGAATTTTCAATAATATTGGCCTTCCTTGAGATGTTCACTGGGATAGTTTCTGATATATTGGGCATATTACCTTCAGCAAAAATCTGTGCTGGGGCCAAAGGATTTAAGATTTTGTGAACACTTCCTATTAAAAAAGGACTGGAAAAATTTGACTCAAGTTGACGTAAGTTAGGGAGAAAATATGACCGATGATTTAAGTCATCCCACCGTCTTTCTACACCAGTCATTGATTCTAGGATTGCCTCTTCAAATGGTAAGGCTATATCAAGGCAGTCCATATCTGAAGTAGAGTCAAGAGTCTAGATCGAAGCGCATCTCCATCCACATCCTTTGATGAGAGAGGAATAGGATTAGAACCTGCACAAGTGACTATAGATTGGTACTCAATTTATATCGCAAATATAGTGTATGCCATTCCACCTACTTTCCCTTCCTCTAATGTGGCAGTAGAGGGGGTAAGGGCCAAGGATCAGAAAAATAATGGGTTCTGAAAGAACCTCTTCGAGGAGTGACCTTGGAGGATGAAATAACATTAATATGAGCAATAGGAGAAGGAATATCAAAAGTACCCATCAATGAGGAATACATTCCAACTCCCAAATTCTCCACAGGCTGCTTGGTATTCTTCACCAAGGGGACGGTAGAATCAGAAGATGCATTGGGATCATTAGGAGAATAAGCCATTTGATCAATCATAACAATTCTCCCTTCATGGGGGAAGCATAGGATGCAAAACAATGATGAAACAATAGCATCCATTGCATAAACCCAATTTTGACCCAACAACATATTATAATCCAAATTGGCATCAACTATTTCTACCTCAACATTGACAACCTTGCCCCCAACACAGACGGGAAAGGCTGGAAGAATTCCATGAGGCCTATGAGAATGACCATCGAATGTGGTAAGGAGAGTAGGGGAAGGAACAACTTCTGGAGATTCGATATCCTTCCAACATGACATCGACATGACACATGTGGAAGCCCCTTCATCAACTACAGTTTGAAAGATATTAATTTTCCGATATGTAGATTTAATATGGAAATCCATGTGATGAGGGGGTTTCTTCTTAGAATTTGACATATCAAATGTTATAATAATAGAGTTTATCGGATCCACTGCTCCAATCGCAGTAAGAAATGCACTCCTTTGCACAAGACACGATTAGAGTTCCTCTAACGCTAACATTCCACAAGGGCTTTGAGCAAGATCTTCAACAATAGAGTAGTTTTGGGCAGCCCTAACATTAGGATTAACAGTCAAACGTTTTGTAAAGCCTTTTGGAATCCGAGGTATAGGCTCAACTATGGGCCTCTCAATATGGAGTGGCTCTGGAATATTAGAAGAAATCTTAGCCTTAGAAGGTTCTGGTTCACCATAATCATGTGATCTTGTAGCAACATCAACATGGGACCTTACCATATAGACATTTGATGTAGATTCCCCTTCCTGGTTTCCCCTTGTGGGGGTTCTAGTATCAACATTATCGGAAAAAAAACATTTGCTGCCGTTAGGGAAAAGGGTTAGTTAACATAGTATGGGAACTCGAAGAACCTTTTGTTAGCATTGAGCATCCTAAATCTTAGGGAAAATATGGGTAAGATGATCCCCACTGCATAACTTGCATGGGAACTTTACTTTATTTTTCGATTCCTTCTTGCCCTCTCCAATATCATTACTAGATCTATTCACATTCCCTTTCCTAGCCTTATCTTTCTTCTTACCATGTCCCTTCTTCTTCCCATCATATTGTTGGTCTCCTTTGGGGTTCGAAGATTGGACAACATTAACTGCTAAAGGTTGGGAAGGCATAGGCATTGATGACAATGCCTACGCTGGAGAAGCAGATTGTAAAGACAACTACTGCAATTGATTTAGTAGGTTATCTGTGTGTTAAAGCCACGAAAATTGTTGCTTCAACATGGGGGAAAACCACCTGGTCCAGACCTTGGTTGGCAGCTCCTTTTCCATTTGGAGTAGTGGCTCCGACTGGGGATAATGGGACCAGTTTCCCAATCTATTTAATGATTGTGCTAATGGGGTGATATGTGATGTTTTGAAGTAATGTCTGAGCTAGAAGTAATCTAATCTAAACTAACAATCACATGCATTTTATCCTAATTTAAACACTATCTAATTATAACTATACCCGGGATTAAATTGATGTATGCGATCTACAATAATGTCTGAAAGCAATTGATAATAAAGATCATTCAATTGTGATGAGAAATGAATTCGTTTTAACAATAATCATTTCGTATAAAAAGTTAGCCAAAACGATTGTGAAAGATATATCGCATAAGGAATTATTCATGTATTTAGCATAAAATATAGATCATTATCATACAAAAGTGCAATAATGGCAATCAAGATTCAGACTTTCATACATAAACAATTCAAAAAGAAATCATTGCTTAATACATAAGTAAAAAGGATTACAAGATAAAAGTACCATTTATAATACGTCCTACTCATGTGCTTCAACAATATTGATCTATCTTCAGTCCATTCAACACCATCTAAGAGTACAAAAGTGCAATTTCAGTAGAAGATGCTAAATCACATAAAAATAAATCCTGTTCCATTAATTTCACTAGAACTTCCTCAAAGGGATAGAAGTGCATGTTTTGAAGACTATTTTTGATAAAATTTCTAGACCCCTCTCTAAATGCATGAGAGGGGTTTAAATACTTAAACTATAAAACTAAAAATAGATTATTACAAAAATAGTTGAGGAGGTTTAAACGACCTGCCTCAAATTATGCAAAAATAAAATCAAAATAGAAATAAACATGGTGACTAGCTATCCTGCATTTGATCCTTCAGATCGCAAATGTCCATCATGGGCTTGAGCTGTGTTGGTTGGACGACTTCAACTTTCAACTGTCCAATGAATACGACATTGGTCAGTGCTGGTGCCATTTTCTCTGTAGAAGTGGTTAGGCATCATAGGGTCATCCATTGGCTGTGAGGTTTTACCAAATGTTTCCAATATGCTTCCCAGTTTAACCTAGTCATTTGCCTTATTACTTCTGCTTTTTCTTCTGTTGCCTGTTTCCACTGTAGTTCAAGCTGTTTCGCATTAGGAAGAAAACCTGGAATGGATTCTGCCACAAGGTTGGCACTATGTAAATTTTCATTGACATTTTCTATGACACTGTTTGCTACTGTTGCCGCGTTTGTTGTTGCCTTTTCTGCTTCTTTAAGTCGAGAATCCCAACTCACAAATAAGATTTCTTTATGCAACTCTTCTAGTTTAGGCAAGTCGAATTTTCTCCCATCTTCTGTATTCTGCTAGGTGATGAAATCAAAGACATTTTTAAAGATCTCATCATATTCAAGTCTCATTTCCATGACTTGACTTGTCAATTTGTTGCTTGTTTTGCAATAAGAGTTCCATTGTAAAATCTTCTGGCACAATAATTCTTTCTGGTGCATCAGCTGGGAGTTAAGACCGAGTGCTTCAGTAACAAACTGATCAATTTTTGGATCATCTTTGTGTAGATTAGTTATTTCCTATATTTGTGCTTCCTTCTCGACTAAGCTGGTTTGACGTTCTATTTGCATTTTCTCGAATTCCAGTTGTAGCTTAGCTAACTGTATCTATGCCTGCTGGTCAGATTTTTCTATCTGTAATTGTTGCTTAAGCGACATAATTTTATCTTCTTTTTCTCTAAGCAAAAATTTTACTTCTATTGCTTTGTCCATGGTCGTTGTAGCGTAGGCACCTGCAAACTGTGAGAGTCTAGTAAGATTGGTGGAAGGGTCAACAGGTGAGTCTTTCCAAAGAACATCCATTGGTTCATTTTTAGGTGTAGTAGCAACTGTAGAGTCCAAATTCCTTTTCTTTCTTTGTCTTTTCACCATGGCATTATGTTGTGGGCTATAAAACACATCTAGAGGGGGAATATCTTCTATTCTCAAAACTATTTCAGAGATGGGGGTAATAGGGATGTGTTCTACCTCTTGTGTATTTACAGTCTCTTCTGCTGTAATTTCCTGAGTTGTTTTCTGTTGTGGAGTTTGCAACTTTGGCATTTGTTCATCTGTGTTGAGCCTTTTATTAAAATTGTCCCATTCTTCCTCTAAATCAGTTACCAAGGGTTTAATTGGCTATGTGGAGGTGGCATGGATTTCAGCTTGCTTGCTGACTGAATTTTCTTCAACTAACTTCTGTGTAGATTGGGTTGTATCCTTTACCGACTCCATGCTTCTGCTTTTCCCATTTTGTGATGACTTATCTGATTCCATGGTGGATTTCTCTTGGGATTCTGCTCCAGAATTAGTTTTAGGATTTTATTTGGAGTCACCTTCTCTACTTACACTAGGAGTAGGCTCCCTTATTGGTTCAATCTATAATTGGTCCAATGGGACCTTTGATAACCTCCTTTCTCTGTAGTTGTAAAAGTTTTCTAGATCTTCATGGTCAAAAAGTAATTGTGCCATATGATTCACCTATGTGAAGGTGTTTTTTTGTAGAAATATGTCATCAAAGGCATCTTCCTCATAACTGAATACTTTTATTTTCACCAAAGTGGTGAAATTTTCGATAGTGCAGAACGGGTCATATTGCCTTCCACAGAATTTAGGTAATTGCAGAGATAAGATGTTCTCTGCTTCTTTAAATGCATGCCCTAGGTCGTGTAATGCAAATGCTCCACACTATAAAGGGAATGTAGGCCAAATGGCCTTTTTTGATTCCTTTAATGTCTTGCTCATCCCTCCCTCACTAGCTGTTTGATAGGCTATCTCTCTAGCCATCAATTTTTCTAGAACATAGTATGGGAGGACATGGGGGGAGGTGATGCTGCCAAAAACCCTGATATACGTAAATGTTTCCTCCCCAAACCATTTGGCCACCGGGAGGATATCTACTTCAGCTTCTTGGGAAAACCTGGGGGCATCTCGATTATAAATCCGCTTGTGAATAGGGAGCATAACTCCATGACAAATCTTGAAAAAATGTGGTTGAAAGTTGGATTCCCACATGTCCTTATGGTATATGTGAATGGGAAGTGGATTTTGAACAATCCATTTCCATCCCATGATAGGGAATTTCGAACTAAAACAAATTGCATCCATTACATAGGCGCTCATAAAAAATGGAGGGTAAACCCTCAAAGAAACACTTATTTTCCTTCTATACTCGATAATTGTTTTTGCTAAATTGTCAGACAAAATTTGTGCCCAATTCATTACAGTTGTGTTAACGGCTGCATCTATTAACGACAACCACTCTGGGGAGAATTTAGTACTATCAGGTTTGCCAAATAGTCTACATAGCATGGCTACTGCAAAACTATGAGGGGGACAAATAGACGAAGTAGTGTACATATTGTTTTTGTCTTTCTTGATTTTGTCCTCATTATTTGACCAGGCCCAGGTGCAGTCTACTGGGTCGTCATTCTCTTTGGCAAACTTCTCAACGAACTGCCTGTTGTAGATGACTTGTGGCTCTGGTAGGTGGTACATAAGCTGTAGGTTGTCTAGGGTAAAAGATCCCATAACCTCTTGGCTTCTTGTCTTGAATTCTTTGTCTGAGATGTCAGCTTCATCAATAACCCATTTAACCATGTTGGTATAAGGGATTATCTTCGGGCGCGCGGCTATGCGGTGCAAAAATGAGCATGTCGTCTCTAACATGGAAGCGTTTGAGGAATCACGTCCATCAACTGTAATCTTTGTTTCCAGAATCCTTGGTTGTTCTTCCTCCAGTATATTATACATGGCCTCCCATTCCTCCCTCTCTGTTGCATGTAGTATCCGTAAACAGAGGAGTCATTTCTAACTTCTCAGAGATGTCTGCCTTGCCTTTCTTCAGCATTGTTTTCAATGATTTTCTTTGCAGATTGTTCCTGAAATTGAAGAACAACAACTATCAGATACACAAAGATGATAATGAACGTAAAATGAAATAATGTAGATAACTTGTAAAGGTGATAAAAGGAATTTTATTCGAACGCACGTAAGAAGATATCATATCATGCTAAATGGATTTTCACACATAAATGAAGTTATCTCTTACTAAATGCCCACTAATGCTTCATTATCCCTTAGCTTTAATGCTCATAAATGTCTGCATCGTAAAACGGGAAGAAATCTTCTAGGGTGGCGAGCCTTTGAACTGCGATGATGGCAATTGTGCGATTTGTGAAGCAATATCACAGATCACAATATCGCATTATTCATTTTCGCCTTTCTTATCTCTTGCTGTGTTTCTGCGAGATGCGATATGCGAGCCACTCATTAATAGTTTCAATACGTAGCTACTTGCCAATTTTTTTCTGTAAAAGACCCTTTTTAATGAGTGACGGAACTAAAACATTTGTCTGTGATATATTTAAGAAGTGGGTCCAGGTCTTGATCGCGTTTCGCAATATCGCTGGTGGTAAGTTTGCGGTGTTCGTTTTGTTAGAGTCGGTCTTGAGCCCTCCATCAGCGATCAAAACTCTTTGCATTTGCATATGTAGGTGTCTCATCAGTGTCAATGTTTGCATCCCATTAGGCATGCCATAACCCTGATGGAGGAGCTGGTATATTTTTCCCCTCTTGGCATTGCTGGCTCAGGTCATTTCAGTCATTAAGCTCTTTCAAGCTTGTCTTGTCTTGTCTTGAGGTCAGATTCCTAGGTCTAGGGTTTTGGTCAAGTCTGTTTACAAGGTCATATCTCTGAAGGTCAATAAGTGCCCAGCAAGCCAGAGGGATGGTTTTGATGGTGTTTCTTCGCAAGTTTCTATTTTGTACAGTTAATCTTCACCTTGGATTTAAAAACTCTGTTTTTAAAGCCAAGGTCATTTTTCAAATTTTTGTAAAAGTGGTGAAATTTCAAAAGGCTTCTAAGGACAGCATGTAACCCTGGCTCCCTTGCCAAGATCCCTCAGATGCTATCCCTGCAAAAAGCATCAAAGAAAAGCATCAAATCAGTCAATTTCAGGACAAAGGAAACCAAGAAAAAGTTAAGTTTATAAAGTGTCAAGGAAAAACATTATAAAGTGGGTTTGGGCATGAAATTAATTCAAATAAGGTTATAAAAGCCCCAATCTCCCTCCATCGAGCCTCATTGTGCATCTAAGTCATTGAGCAAGTGCCTGCAAGAGAGATTGGGAGAAATTTGTGAGCTTGACAGGCGCGCGACCCGTCAGACCAGGCGCGCGACCCGTCAGCAGCCTTCCAGCAGTGCAAAATTATAACGGGCGCGACCCGTCAGTGGCGCGCGACCCGTTGGGTGAGGCGCGCGACCCATCAACGACCTCTTTGTAAAACCGCCTGCAAATTCACCAAGGAGCCACAAATCGCCAAATTTCGTAAGGTAGGCCCTCAATCTTAAACAATTCTTGCTTGCCATGGTTAAAGGAAATCATGATTGCATTCTCAAAGGCCTTCATTTGCAAATGAAAAGCTCCACTTTGCTTTGGTTTAAAGTTGTCCAAATGGCAGTCCATGTCATCATTCATCTGAGTGTATCATGATTCAGAGAGTTGTCATCATCATATTAGGTTCCATTGGGTCATGTTACACCTTGTTCATGATTCAGTTGTGCCTAGGCAAGGCCAAGATGAAAATGTTTCAAAGGCGGTTGTCCGAGGCCCTTAAACGGAAAAAGAAGACCAATCCACTCTGTATCTTGGCTGAGGCTTCCCTCAAAGATCAAGGCACTAATTAGCTCAACCACAGCACAAATCCCAAATTTTTTTGAGAATTTTGGGTGAATTTTGGCAATTTTTGGCGATTTGCAGGTTTTTCCCATTAACGGGTCTCACCCCGCGCGCGACCCTACATCATGGCAACTTAGTTTGGCAAAAACTCAGCATTTCTAGATTTTTCATGCAAAGTTACACATGCCTGTGAATGGACTTGAGATTTTGTGCAGTTTTTGTCCCCCAAAAGGTCAAAAAACTACCAAAAAATGACTTTCTGGCCCTTTTTTGAGTTGCAGAAACCAGTCTTGGGAGAATTAAGTTTTGATAGGGCAAATGACCTCCAAATTCAAAAATTCTAGTTGGGTTGGAAAGTAGACTCATAGACCTTTCCAACAAGCCCACTTTTGCTCAATTTGGCCACCTGCAAGTGCCCCAAACATGGCTCCAAAGGCGCGCGACCCGTCAGGCAGGGGCGCGCGACCTGTCAGGCAGTTTTGTCCAGAAATGCACTGTACAGCCCAGAAAACGCAGATTTGACTCAGTTTGACTTTTTGGGATGAAATGTGATTCTCTTTGATGTAATATTGTACTTTTAAGTCACTTTTACTCTTATGTAACACTTCTAGAAGATTCATTCATGAAGAGGGTAAATATTAAATGAATGAATTGGTTTCCAAGTTTATAGAGGCAAGTTGTTTTGACTGCCTAGTTTGTAGTGCTTAGTTTAGAAGTGGTTGAAACAGCTCCTAGGATAGTGAGCTTGACCCATGGAGGCAGGGAAAGAGGTTAGATCATCTATATTATGTACTTTCTTGCTCATTTTCATGGTTGGACTTTTGAGGGAGAAGCTATCATTGTATTATTCACTGTATCTCTGCAATTTTTGGCTAAGGAAGACCAGGGTTTTGCAGTCCTCTTTGGGATTCTTGTGGACTCATGTGTTGATGGTGTGTTTCTCAATGTACTTGTAAGCTTGTTATGTGATTCATTTCCTTTCTTTTACTTTTGCACATTAAACAAATGAAGTGTTAAAGTAAGAATTCATGCTTGCCATGCTCTGCTTTTAAGTTTGTTTAATTTCAATGTTTTCTTCTGTCTAAAGAGAATTCAAAGTTATTATTTGCTCTCTTTAGCTCTTCATCTTTCATTCCTGACCATCCACCTCAGTTAAAGGCATCAACACTGTCTCCTACCTCGCCCCAAGGAACCCCCTGCAGAAACTGTGTCCAATCCCTGCACCCAAAATTGCCACTCCTCAATTTGCCACCAAAAACCCAAAAAACCCCAAATCAAACTCTTTGATCAGTTTACTAGCCTAATATCAGTGTTACCTTATTGGTCATCTCATATATTGAATATTTTACGAGACAGACCGGAGAGAGCCTTCTCCTGCCCCGTAGGGCTAGCTACGAGGCTAAATGGTTTGATGTTGCCTTGAGGTTTACCTTTCTCAGCCTGAGGTGAAATTTCAAGCGCTAACATACTGGCAACCATACTGGGGAGAACAACTAATCGTTTGCTCATTGACGTGTTATTTCATAAGTCTTAGACGGAGCCTGAAGTTACGCCAGGTAGCCTTCGAAAACGCTCTTGTTTTACATCAGCGCTAGTAGATAAACGCTGCTTCAGTCAATCTCTGTGAGCTTGTGAATACAACACTTCATTTGCATTTTACCCCAGTACATATATCAAGTTCAGATCTGATTGTTGATAGTGGACAACGATCAGACACTTGAAAGGCTGAAATCATTTACTGGCGACTCCTTCACTGAAAAATCCAGAGGTCAATGCTTTATGGTGACTTCACTGCAGAGAGATTAGTAGCTTTGAGATTTTCAAGATGGATCGGATCACAAGAAGATATGCTCCCTTGAGCCGAGATCACATCCCTGGTTTTCCAAATAAAATTCCGAAGGTAGATTGGTCAAGGAATCTGCCTACATTTAATGATGATGGTAAGAAGGATGCTGCTTTACATCTAGTTAGATTTCATATGCATATTCGCAAGTTGAAGGTGGATTTTCCTGAAGATTGCTCGATGAAGATATTCTTGGCCACTCTGGAAGGTAAAGCCCAATCATGGTATGAAAGTTTGCCGCCTGCTTGTATTTACTGTTTAAAGGATTTTCATGCTATGTTCATCGAAAGATATAAGGACTCTTATCCATCATTAAATCTAGTTCAAGACTGTTGCAAGCATGCTTATAGTTTTATCGAAAGCCTTGAGAAATATTATGAAGATGATAATTTCATGGATGAAGAGATCATGGAAGCCCTGTATGAAAAGCCGTTTCAGCAGCACATAGAAATCTTAGAGGATACTTGTCAAGCTCAGCAGGTTGAAGCTGGCCATATGGCTGTAATTGATGAAAGGGAAGAGCTTGTTTCAGATCTGCCTACAGAAGAAGACAGCGTGCAAGATAGCCAAGATTCAATTTTAGAATGTAATGCAGTCAACTCAGCTATTTCAGATCAAAATTCAGATCATGGTGACCAAGAATACCTTGTGCCGAATCCTGAAAAGGAGAGTTTTGTTGTTGAGATCATGGACAAAGTTCTTGATCCAAATGTCCTTATGCCATCAGAACAGAGCCTGCATGAGGAGGTAATTCAGCCAGCTCATGAACATCAAGATGAGATCTTTGTTCAAGTAAGTGAAAACTCTTCTTTCAATCATAATTTGGATAGTTTGATTGCCATGTCATATGAAGATGATCAACAATGTTTCCAAGTTTCAGAAGATCAGGACTGTCATTCAGATTTTTCATGTTTTGAAATGTTATTTCAAGAAGACAAGACTTGTTTGAGCAAAGGGAAACATAAAGTCTTATCTCCTTTGTCTGAAGAGGAGATAGATCATCTTTTGAAAGGTCATGCTACAACTCAAGCTAAAGCAAAGCGGCAGTGTGCACATGGTCACGAAAGTGTTGGTGAAACTTCTTCCTCTTTTGAAAATGATGACAGTGTTGTAATTAGTTTTATAGATCAGCAAACAGATAATATTTTCTTTCATGAAGATGATGAGGCTGTCATGTTTGATGATCTTGAGGATTGTTTTCTGTTTAAGAATGATTTAGACCATGAAATTGAGGAATATAAGCTTGAGAGAGACAATATGTCAAAATTTCTCACGGCCAAGGAATTTACAGCCAACACTCATATGGCAGAAGCTTATACTTCTCTGTGCCTTCCTATCAATCAGCAACCCATTGTTCTTTCAGATCAGAATGAAGCGAGTACTTATATTTTTGCAGCTGGATCTCCAAACAAGGTAGTGCTTCAGGATTATCAAGATCCCTTTGGCATTCTTCTGCAAGCATTAGAAAAGATAAATGTTGCCTGGTTCATTATCATAAGCTTTGGTTTCAGTGGTTATTTTGAGTTGCCTACAGGTTCATCGTTTCGCCTGCTCGAGATAAGCGAGAGCAGAAATTTGGTATGTAGCCATCTGCTGGATTGGTTACATTGGAAAGCTCATTATACATGATTGTACATATTTCATTAGTATGCAGGTGGTTGTCATCATGATTCCAAATCTTGATGGATTGTTGCCGTTTTTCCAAAAGCTTTGTAAAGTTTTGTTTTAAGTCGGTCATGAGTCATTTGTGTTTGGTCTGTTGAGTGAGTTTTTTCAAGTTATTTCAGTTTGCCATCGAGTCGGTTTGAGTCAAGTTTAAGTTAGTTTGTGTCAGTTTTCAGTCATGCATTTCAGCTTGAGTTTTTGACTCCATTGCCCAATGATTGAAAAGCACTGGTCTGCTCTCCCAGAGGTCTAAGGTTCTTGGCACCTCCAAGGAGCTACCATCCCCATTGGAGCCAATGTTAGAGTCGGTCTTGAGCCCTCCATCAGCGATCAAAACTCTTTGCATTTGCATATGTAGGTGTCTCATCAGTGTCAATGTTTGCATCCCATTAGGCATGCCATAACCCTGATGGAGGAGCTGGTATATTTTTCCCGTCTTGGCATTGCTGGCTCAGGTCATTTCAGTCATTAAGCTCTTTCAAGCTTGTCTTGTCTTGTCTTGAGGTCAGATTCCTAGGTCTAGGGTTTTGGTCAAGTCTGTTTACAAGGTCATATCTCTGAAGGTCAATAAGTGCCCAGCAAGCCAGAGGGATGGTTTTGATGGTGTTTCTTCGCAAGTTTCTATTTTGTACAATTAATCTTCACCTTGGATTTAAAAACTCTGTTTTTAAAGCCAAGGTCATTTTTCAAAATTTTGTAAAAGTGGTGAAATTTCAAAAGGCTTCTAAGGACAGCATGTAACCCTGGCTCCCTTGCCAAGATCCCTCAGATGCTATCCCTGCAAAAAGCATCAAAGAAAAGCATCAAATCAGTCAATTTCAGGACAAAGGAAACCAAGAAAAAGTTAAGTTTATAAAGTGTCAAGGAAAAACATTATAAAGTGGGTTTGGGCATGAAATTAATTCAAATAAGGTTATAAAAGCCCCAATCTCCCTCCATCGAGCCTCATTGTGCATCTAAGTCATTGAGCAAGTGCCTGCAAGAGAGATTGGGAGAAATTTGTGAGCTTGACAGGCGCGCGACCCGTCAGACCAGGCGCGCGACCCGTCAGAGGCGCGCGACCCGTCAGCAGCCTTCCAGCAGTGCAAAATTATAACGGGCGCGACCCGTCAGTGGCGCGCGACCCGTTGGGTGAGGCGCGCGACCCGTCAGCGACCTCTTTGTAAAACCGCCTGCAAATTCACCAAGGAGCCACAAATCGCCAAATTTCGTAAGGTAGGCCCTCAATCTTAAACAATTCTTGCTTGCCATGGTTAAAGGAAATCATGATTGCATTCTCAAAGGCCTTCATTTGCAAATGAAAAGCTCCACTTTGCTTTGGTTTAAAGTTGTCCAAATGGCAGTCCATGTCATCATTCATCTGAGTGTATCATGATTCAGAGGGTTGTCATCATCATATTAGGTTCCATTGGGTCATGTTACACCTTGTTCATGATTCAGTTGTGCCTAGGCAAGGCCAAGATGAAAATGTTTCAAAGGCAGTTGTCCGAGGCCCTTAAACGGAAAAAGAAGACCAATCCACTCCGTATCTTGGCTGAGGCTTCCCTCAAAGATCAAGGCACTAATTAGCTCAACCACAGCACAAATCCCAAAATTTTTTGAGAATTTTGGGTGAATTTTGGCAATTTTTGGCGATTTGCAGGTTTTTCCCATTAACGGGTCTCGCCCCGCGCGCGACCCTACATCATGGCAACTCAGTTTGGCAAAAACTCAGCATTTCTAGATTTTTCATGCAAAGTTACACATGCCTGTGAATGGACTTGAGATTTTGTGCAGTTTTGGTCCCCCAAAAGGTCAAAAAACTACCAAAAAATGACTTTCTGGCCCTTTTTTGAGTTGCAGAAACTAGTCTTGGGAGAATTAAGTTTTGACAGGGCAAATGACCTCCAAATTCAAAAATTCCAGTTGGGTTGGAAAGTAGACTCACAGACCTTTCTAACAAGCCCACGTTTTCTCAATTTGGCCACCTGCAAGTGCCCCAAACATGGCTCCAAAGGCGCGCGACCCGTCAGGTAGGGGCGCGCGACCTGTCAGGCAGTTTTGTCCAGAAATGCACTGTACAGCCCAGAAAACGCAGATTTGACTCAGTTTGACTTTTTGGGATGAAATGTGATTCTCTTTGATGTAATTATTGTAATTTTAAGACACTTTTACTCTTATGTAACACTTCTAGAAGATTCATTCATGAAGAGGGTAAATATTAAATGAATGAATTGGTTTCCAAGTTTATAGAGGCAAGTTGTTTTGACTGCCTAGTTTGTAGTGCTTAGTTTAGAAGTGGTTGAAACAGCTCCTAGGATAGTGAGCTCGACCCATGGAGGCAGGGAAAGAGGTTAGATCATCTATATTATGTACTTTCTTGCTCATTTTCATGGTTGGACTTTTGAGGGAGAAGCTATCATTGTATTATTCACTGTATCTTTGCAATTTTTGGCTAAGGAAGACCAGGGTTTTGCAGTCCTCTTTGGGATTCTTGTGGACTCATGTGTTGATGGTGTGTTTCTCAATGTACTTGTAAGCTTGTTATGTGATTCATTTCCTTTCTTTTACTTCTGCACATTAAACAAATGAAGTGTTAAAGTAAGAATTCATGCTTGCCATGCTCTGCTTTTAAGTTTGTTTAATTTCAATGTTTTCTTCTGTCTAAAGAGAATTCAAAGTTATTGTTTGCTCTCTTTAGCTCTTCATCTTTCATTCCTGACCATCCACCTCAGTTAAAGGCATCAAAACTGTCTCCTACCTCGCCCCAAGGAACCCCCTGCAGAAACTATGTCCAATCCCCGCACCCAAAATTGCCACTCCTCAATTTGCCACCAAAAACCCAAAAAACCCCAAATCAAACTCTTTGATCAGTTTACTAGCCTAATATTAGTGTTACCTTATTGGTCATCTCATCTATTGAAGATTTTACGAGACAGACCGGAGAGAGCCTTCTCCTGCCCCGTAGGGCTAGCTACGAGGCTAAATGGTTTGATGTTGCCTTGAGGTTTACCTTTCTCAGCCTGAGGTGAAATTTCAAGCGCTAACACGTTTGAAAGCCCGAAATGCGATGTGATAAAGGTTATAACTCCATCTCAATTTCGCATATCGCATGTTTCGAAATAACCTTTTTGAGGCAGGTCCTTTATGAATGGTGATATGTGATGCGAGACTAAGCTTTTGAAGGAAAAGCTTAAGGACCTAGTTTATGTCAGAATTATGATAGTTTCGAGCATAGAGTCCTTTTTCAATCCTTTTACTTGATATTGAGGGTTAGAAGGGTCTTTTGATGGTGCTTAATCATGCTGTATGTGGGAAGGTAAGCGTTTAGTAGTTCTCTAAAAAAAGGGGGGTTTGATTGATATCTTTGCTTTATTCCGAAAACAAAAGAAATGCCTAAATGCTAAGTTTTGTTTTTTGGATGGATTTTTTAAAGGGTCCCCATTTATTAATGTAATATTAACTACCATCATTAATAAATGGGGGGTTGTTGAACAACACAACAATTGGTGATTCACTTGGAAGAACCAGTTATCTCTGCATTAGTCTTTACTTGGTTTTTTAAAGATAAAAGCAAGGAGTCTCTCCTCAGATTAGTTTTTGGTATACTCAGTTTTCGTAGGTAGAGCCTCTGCTTCCAGCAGGCGTTCATAGCCTCGATAGGGTTACCTATTAACCAGCAATGATTCAGTATCCCACTTAAATCAGAATGCAATCTTAAAGGTAAGCTTGTAATTATACTTATTTCTTAAAGGTAAGCTTGGTATGGTGACCAACATTGACAATGCCATTCACTTGATTTGTAACTTAACTGAACAAGTTGGCTCATGATGAGACCCCTTGCCTTTTGATCAATAAAATCTTAAGCCATTACCCTGCTTTGATATGCAGTATGGGTAATGTCAATTGGTTATAATCTTATGATCATGGTAAGTCGGCTCTTGATGAGACCTATTATCCTTTAAGTTTAAGTATATTTTAGAATTACACTCTAAAAATGAAAGTTGATTAAGTGGGGAGAATCATTGGCCCCTTAAGAGCTTCTGGACGAAAATTGTAGACTTTTAAAGATGTTTTTTTGGAGAGGGACTTTGCTTTGTTATTGATACTTTTCTAGACTGATGTAAAGGAAACATTTCTTTCTTAATGCTAAGTTTCCTCAAAATTCAGTTAATTTAGGCAAAAAACAGGCAATTTAAGAGCGATAGAACTTAACTATATAATCTTCTACGGAAAGTATTTCTTTAGAACCTTCCCATTAATAGGTAGAGTTTCTCTCTTACCTGATAAATCTTGTAACATAAAAGTTGATGGGCCTATTTGTTCCACAATCTGAAATGGGCCAAGCCACATTTGTTGGAACTTGGTATGCTTACCTTTCTCTTCGTGGGCTTTATCCCATTTTAATACTAGGTCTCTGAGTTGAAAAGACTTTGAAGTTACAGAATTTGAATCAAAGGAGGATTTGACTAACTGCTAATGATGTGCATGTGTGGTCCTGGATTTTTCTCTTTCCTCTTCGAGCTTAAGAATTTGTAATTGTCTAACCTGCATAGATGAGGAAGGAGTTTCTTCAATGAATTGAACTAAGGCTAAGGAGGGAATAGCTATGTTTGTTGGCAAGACTTCTTCTTTCCCATAGACCAAATTAAAAGGAGAAGTTCCAATGGAGGCTTTCTGAGTTATTCGATTTGCCCATAGAGCAAACACTAAAGACTTATGCCAGTTCTTTTGGCTTTTATCGACAGTTCATTTAATAATCCTAATGAGATTTTTGTTTGTGGATTCGGCTAACCCATTTCCTTGCGGATAGTAATTGGCATAATACTTAAGCTTAAAACCTCTTTTAAGAGCAAACTCTGTCATAGCATTGCCTGAAAAATAAGATGCATTATCAAACATCAAAGTAGATGGTAGGCCAAACCTGATGATGATAAATTGATCTATAAATTCAATAATGTTTTCTAAATTGGCTACCTTTAGTGGAATTGCTTCTACCCATTTGGTGAAATAATCAGTGGCTGTAAGGATATACCTATGCTATTTAGAAGAATGAGGAAAGATCTCACCTATTACGTCCAATCCCCATTGTTCGAATGGTTGGTCAATGTTGACTGGCTATAATGGTAACGCGGGTTTCCTCTGTCTTCCAGCAGCTGTTTGACAAATCTTACATTTCCTTACATAATTGTGTGCATCTTTGAACAATGTTGGCCAGTAATAGTCGACATGTAGGATTTTATGTGCTGTAGTATCTCCTCCAATGTGACCACTAGCTGGTCCATCATGAAGTTCTTGCAACACCTTCTCTGCCTCAGATTTTTCAAGACATCTAAGTAAAATAGAATCATAATTTATTCTAAACAACACATCATTGACAATTTGATATTTCCTAGCTTTTAATCTCAAGGCTCTTTTCTTTGTGTAATTTAATTGGGTTGGGGCATATCCATTTTTCAAGTAAAATATGATATCAACATACCTTGATTTTGTGTCATTAAGGCTTACCTCATAGATTTGTACATCATCACCTGAATGTTGCAATTCTGATAGATTCGATGCTCCTGCCAACATCTTGCAAAAACCTTGACCTTTTACAATTTTCGCTAGTTTAATTTCTATGTCATATTCTTGCAGGGTTGTCACCCAATTCACTCTCTTTTCACCTACATCCCTTTGTATTAAAATATTTCTCACTGCTGAGAATGGTACTATTACTTTAGTGTGGGTTTTGAGGAGAAAAGGTCTGAAGTGTTTTATTGACTTGAAAACAACAAAAGCTTGTTTTTCAACATCTGAGTAATTTAATTCAGCTCCCTGCAAATTGGAGCTAAAGAAAGAGATTGGGGCTTTAGCTTTTTCTTGATTTACTTGTGTCAATATGGCTACATATGATTTCTCAGAAGTGAAAGTATATAGAATGAAATGATTCAAAAAATTCAGCATTGCTAAAGATGGGGCATTTATGATTGCTTGTTTTATCAAGCTAAAAGCTTCATGTTCTGAATGTCCCCATTTAAATAAAGAATTTTTCTTTATCATGGATTGAAGAGGTAAAACAATTCTTGAGAAGTTAGGGACAAATCTTTTAACAAAATTTATTTGACCTAGGAAAGATTGCATTGATTTTTTGTTATGCGGTAAAGGTATTTCAGAAATTTCTCTAATTCTGTCAGGGTCAATATGAATTCCTACTTTGGACACAATGAATCCAAGGAGCTTTCCTTCACTTAATGCAAAAAAAGACTTCTTGGGGTTAAGAGAAATTCCATACCTTTGGCAACATTCAAAGATCTGCTTTAAATCTCTTAGATGATTACTGCATTTTTTGGAGTATACTGTTATATCATCCAAGTAGATTACTACTGATTTGTTTACTAAACCTTTGAAGGCTATATCCATAGCTCTCTGGAAAGTGGCATTGCATTGATCAGTCCAAATGGAATCTTCTGATAAGCGTAAGTGCCCCATTTTGTTTTGAATGTAGTTTTCAGCTGGTCATCTGGATGTACTAAGATTTGATTATAACCTGAGAATCCATCCAGGAAAGACATTAGCTCTGAGCCTGCTACTGATTGCAAAATCTGTTCCATAGGGGGTAATGGGAAATTGTCCTTTTGGCAAGCTTTATTGAGGTTGCAGAAATCTATACATATCCGAATATCGTCGTTCTTTTTTTTGACTGGGACAAGATTGGAAACCCACCGGGAATGTCTGACAGGAAAAATAATTTTGGCTTTCAGCAGTTTATTCAACTCAGATTTAATTTGACTTTCTAAATTAGGATGGATCTTCCTCAATTTCTGTTGAATAGGTCTTTCATCAGATATCATGGGAATAGTATGTTGAATAATAGAGGTTTCATATGTCTTAAGATCTTCATAGTTCCATGCGAAGACATTCTTGTATCTTTTCAACAAACCTATAAAAGCTGCTTTTTTGTCTGACGTAAGTCTGAGACCTAAATTAATATTTTGAGGTTTTAGATCAGTCCCAAGATTGATCAATTCAAACCTTAGAGTTGAACTCTGAAGTTTTGAATTGGTGGATCATTTAAATCTGTCTTTGAGGTCATATAAATCTTCTAACTTAACTACAAATTTTGGTATAGCATTAATGGCTGTTTCTTATTTAAGTTGGTTATCATGCTGGTTTTCATCAACTATTTGGTCATCATAGGAGCCTTCTAAGGTCAGGAAGATTATGATATCCGGATCGTTATTAAAGACTCTCCAGTTGGTGATATTATCAAGAATAGAAGGCCTAAAAATTAATTCAATGGAAAATCGATTTGGGCTATAATCCTCTGGTGGGATAAGCTTGGAAGCGACATTGGCTAGAAGATCGACACTAGCATTCTGGAGTCTTGGAATAGGGGAAATATTAAACGCTGTAAAGTGAAAAGTCAGGTCTTGGACTAATGACTGATAGTGTTTCAAATGTCCTGACAAATAGTGTATAGTATTTCTCACTTGTTTTATGACAATATTTGAATCTTTGAATACTTTGAGGTATTTAACGTTAAGGCCAATTGCCTTATACAAACCTTGAACTAGTGCTTCATATTCAACGGTGTTGTTTGTGCAATCAAATTCAAGTCTGCATGCTAACATAGTCTTTTCCCCCTCTAGGCTGACTAAGATGCAACTTGCTCCTGCTCCATCATTGGATTTAGATCCATCAAAAAATAATTTCCAAAATAAATATCTAACTACAGGTTTATCTACAAAATTTACACATTTAGAAGTGTCTGTTTGGGAAAAATTTTCAACTTGAGATACAACAGAGTTTTCTAAGAAAGGTGAAGTGTGAGCATTGAAATTCCCTAGAAATGATTCTACAGAATAGTTTCTGATGATATTGTTTCTATATGCAACTGGTTCATTTTCTCCTTCTAATTCTGTTACTATGTACTTTTGATGTTTCTCATGATCAACCCTTATTTGATTTGGCTTGCCATTATAGGGAAGCCACATGTGAGACCAGTCAGTTGCAAAATAACCATGAAGTTTTTTTGACTAGTCTCTACTAAGGATTAAGCCATAGAACTCGGGAATGTCAACTACAAGTATGTCAATGACTTGGAAAACTTTAGGGTTTGATGAAATTCTGATGGTTACTTGGTTAAGTTCCCCAACAACTTCAACTTGAGAGCGATCTAACTGAACTATTCATACAACATATTTATGAGGCTAAACATTCAACTTTGCACAAACTGTTCTGGGTAAGATGTTAGATGAAGCTCCAGAATCAACTAGACAGTTGTGTAAGTTTTTATTAAAGACTTCAAAATTAAGGAGAAATGGCGGAGTGTGGATTTTTATCTTCCCCCAATTAGAGTGATGTCGGTTGGATCAATCTTGTTCAAAGAAGTGCTAGGGGGTCTTCCCATTTCTTGGGCAGCTTGTGAGATCACGACAGTAGGAAGCGGCGCAGTAGGTACTACTTTAAGTTCTTTAAGAAGTAACTTCTGTTGATGCTTCAATTTACTAAGCTCATGAAAGGTGATGTTTTCCCTAGTTTTCTTCATATCATCAATAATATTATATTCCATTTCATCAGAAACTATCAAAGTTTTAGATGAAGGAGAAGGATCCAATTGAGTAGGTGTAGTTTGAGTGGATTTTGGTACAAATTTCTTACCTGTTGCTTTGTCCCTAGGAGGTGGCATTGAAGCCTTCTGTTTTGGATTTGTTTGTGACAATTCAACAGGGTTTTTACTTTGGGTAGCGACAGGTAATGCTTCTTGAGTTTCTTCATTGGGAAGTATAAAATCCCACATTCCTTGTAATTTTGCCACTTCTTCATCGTCCGTTTGTTCTTCGTTTGTTGAAACTTCGTCCTCCTCTCCATCTGATTCAACATTTGATATAGCATTTGGAGGTTTAGGATCAACAGGGGAATTCCTTTTAAATGGTCTAAAATGTTTCTTAGAGGAAGTCTCTGCTACCTATTTTTTAATATCAACCATTTCATTAGACATGGTTTTGAGCACTTTCTGTAACCCTTCAAGATTGTGGTTTCTTCTTATAGTCATCCCTAAAGGTTACTTTCTTAGACTTCCATTCTTCTAATGCATTTTTATTTTCCACAGCTAGAATGCATTTCTCCACAGCTATTGCCTCTTTCATATTTTCAGCCAAAGTTGGTTTGGAAGCTCTATCAACGAAGATAGCTGTGTTTGATGGTAGAGCAGAAATATACCACTCATTTTGGACCTCATCGCTAGGCTTAGATTCCATTGGTATCTTATTCAACAATTTATTGAAGTGAGGGTTGAAGTCCTTAATGGGTTATTTTGGTTTAGCTTTCAAATTGGAGAGATCATTGATTAGGGTAGCTGTAGATCTATCATCTCCAAATTTAGTTAAAAATTGCTCTTGAAAAGCATCCCAACTATTAATAGAACCTGATGGTAACGAAAAGTACCATGATCCTGCTGCTCCCTGTAAAGTATATGGGAATAATCTTACAACTACATCTTCTTCCACTACTTCATTCAAGTTAATGGACAACATGAAATTATTTATATGTTCCTCAACTAATAGGCCATTATCAGGATTGAATTTGGGCAACCATTTCTCTGGGTGTGCTGGTAATTGATGTAAAGGCCCAGCCATCCTAACAGCCCCTGGGTTTTTCCATGGCCTTGGAGGATTTTGTGCCATTGCTGGTATGTGGGTAGGGGAAGGTGTAGCAGTGGTTGAAGGTGATTGGGTAGAGGAAGATGTAGCTCCTGTACCTGTGTGAATCACGATCTGGAGTGGCAAGGTGGATGATTGATCTTGTGAGGGTATAGATGGAATGAATGAAGATGATGATAGAACCTCATTGTGAGATTCAGATGGTATTTTCTTAGCTTTACAAGTAAACACATAATGATAAAAATATACATTATGAAGACAAACCATAGTTATGAAATTCAACACTCCCTCTTAACTAGGGAGGCATTCATAATGATTATCAAGATGTTCTCAAGTTGACAATTCTATAAGGAAGGATCACCAAGATTAAGATAAGCATCATCAACCACATTTCCATAACCTATTCAATACCCCTGATGTATGGCACACGCATCGTTCAGTATCCACCAAGAGGCCTCAAAAAACAAGCTCACTGTAGACAAATATTAGAGCATGATACCAAAATGAGCTCACTCTAGAAAGAGGTTAGGGCACAATGCCAAAACAAGCACAATCTAGAAAGATATTAGAGCACGATTCTGGGTGGTTGTAGCCTCTAGGACTATTCTCCCTAATCCAAGTTAAAGTGACACATGGAAAACATCCCTAATCAGGTCACTATACAATGACATGGGGAGAATGACTATTCTCTACTAGACCATTTTCCTATATAAGACAAAGTGACACAAGGACTATAACCCTAATAATATTACTATACAATGACATAGAAAAATGTTTTTCGACCATACCATTCTTCCTAATTCATGTCAAAGTGACACATGGACTACAACACTAATCAAGTCATTATACAATGACACAAGATTCATGTATGTCCATGATGCTATCTAATTTATCAAACCGTTCTCCCTAATTCCGATTAATGTACTTTACACAAGGATAACATCCCTAATTCTAGTCAAATTACATGACATAGGGAGAAACTGTATCCATGATGCAATTATCAACCTTGTTCCCTCACAACTAGGGAGGCAATCTCTAGAAGTCCAAACTTGTCTTAAAGGTGCACAAACTTTCCTCTAGAAAAAGGTTTTGACAAAATATCAACTATTTTCTCATCAATGTATATATACTCAATCTTCAATGTACTTTTCATCACATGTATGCCATCATACAATACTACAAGTAGCCTCTGAAACCATATTGCTTCCAGCTATGATATACTCGGCCTCTACTATATGGGGTGACTTGATCATTCATTATAACGAGGCTCAAACTGCAGCAATAAACTCAAACTAAATTTGGGAATCCTTGTAGGATTCATCATCATAGATACCTTTAGGTCACCTTGACTGAGTAATCCCTCTTACACTAACAATCCATCATCCAACAATCTAAGGTTAATATCTCTAAGGTCATAACATGGATTTCTAATTGCTCTCTCTGGAGGCAATAATCTCTCCATAGTTGATCTCTCTGACACATGAGCCCTTAAGGTTCCGTCAGAGATAAATCATACAAGATCATCCTTGATCCATTCAACCAAGCCCAAAGTACAAAGTCTTCTTCAATCACGAGGCTTCTTTTCATGTTCTTTAAAAACTCGAGGCAACTCTTACAATTGAGAAAAAAATCTTGACATGATCCATTCCCTCTTTCTAGGATAACCTTCTCAAATATTTCTTTTTTATGTTGTCATCTGCTGCATGCTAGATCTTGACTTCTCTTTGGCACAATCAAGGCATACTTCAAACAACAAACTCCTTTTGTGTCTTATCTGGTACATAATCCTTCAAGTAGAAATTCTGGAAAATCCTCTTTCTTTATTTCATTCTTCCACTTCTTCCATTTGTTTTCAATATCTAGGACATCATGGAAGAATGATTACAACCAAGCAAAGGATATAAAGACTAATCGAATAGTAATGACCATAACAATAGTAATAATCAAAGAGGAAATATATAGAATAATTATCTTTTGAGAATTATAAGAGTATGCCAACTCCCTCTTAATCTTAGACTTCTTGCATTCATCTTACATCTTCATTATCATTGTCTTCAATATCAGCGTGATGCCATACCTTCCATCCATGAACTAGGGTTTCTACTTTCAGTGGAAACGATTAATCCTAGGGTTTTTTCCACAAACCATAGGGATTTCTTATTCAAGCCCTTGTTAGTGTTTACAAACCCTATATCTTCCAATATCCAAATCCCTAGAATATGGCCAATACTCTCAACATTATAAACCCGATATCTTCTTGTAATTCCAAATTTTTTTGACATACATTATGTCTCAATCCTTCAACAAGATGTCTTCATCAGAATTCTGTGATTTATCAAGTTTAGTCTTCAACTTTGAGGGGCTCGACCTCTTCTTTCTAGAAAAACCCAATGTAGCATTTTATCATTTGTAGCAAACTATAAACTTCCCATCTCCTTGATTACTTCAAATCAAACCTCTCTACCTTTCTTTGAGTATACATATAGGATGCATTATGTCAGATAATTTCCTCATCTTTTCATGGCTCAAGAGAACTTAGTTATGCAATACATTTCTTGCATACTTGCAATATATCTTTTAGGAATGATCTTCATAAGTTGTTAGGTTCCATTTTCCTCAAAATTTATTCGACCATTAATAATTTTTTCTTTTAGACGAATATCCTTTTGTGTTATCTTACGTCCTTCAGCTCATCTCTTAACAATATGTTATGACTTACATACTTCTAGCTTTGCTGGTTCACTATAGTCTTAAGGCATCAATATTATATAGTGTATTTGCTCAACATATATAGATGTCTTCAAACTCCTTCAGACTGCTACTTTCATGCTCAAATTCTCACAAGACTCCTTTTAAGAACAAAATCAACACCTATATCATATTTTAGATGTTAAGAGCTTTAGGCCTTTGTAACCTTAGACCTTGAGGCATTGATCCTTTTCTTAAACTTGTCATTTCTTCTTTGGTGTGTTGGGTGTGGAGCCTGATTATCTTCTGTATTCAAAGGTTTCAGCCAGATGTATACCCCAAGAATACTGTACACCCCTCCACACGGGGGGGCTAATCCCCCTCGGCTGGGGGTTCGGGGGCAGCGCCCCTGAAGCCAAAAATAGATGTAAAATTTCCTTGTAAAAGTCTAGTAGTTTCTAGTCAATTTGGGCCGTTCATTAGGCGGATGATCTGACAGTAGAAGTTATGTTTAATTTAGGGTTTTTTTCCCTAACCCCTCACTATATATATGAGGAAATTGTACTGCATCTATGTAGATCTGTATTCTGAGTGAGAAAGAGAGAGGAGATTGAGAGCGAAGAGGGTGTTACAGCGGATCTGTTGTAGGTTGTATCTCTTCAGTTTGCTGGATAATATAATAAATAAGGACTAGTTGTTTCTCCATGGATGTAGCCCAAACTGGGTGAACCACATATATTTGTGTCTCTCTTGTTTTATGCGTTTTCTGTGTTTATATTTCTGCAATATTTTATGTGTTCCATTGCTCTGTAATATATAATTTTCTAACAACTGGTATCAGAGCCAAAGGTCTATTTGGCTAATAAACTCGCAGGAGAGAAGGGTTCCTAGTTCAATGGTGGAAGATGGTAGGTTTAGGGTCGAAAAATTCAATGGCCAAAACTACCAACTGTGGAAGATGCAGATGGAAGATTATCTATATCAAAGAGATCTGTACCTACCATTGAGCAGAAAGACAAAGAAGTCGACGAGTATGACAGACACAGAATGGGATATTCTGGACAGAAAGGCACTTGGGACAATACTGTTGTGCCTAGCGGCGTCAGTAGCGTTTAATATTTCAAAGGAAACGACAACACAGGGTTTAATGTTAGCATTGGCCAAACTATATGAAAAACCCTCGGCCTCAAATAAGGTATTTCTTATGAAGCGTTTATTTAATATCAAGATTTCATAAGGTGGATTTGTTGCAGATCATTTAAATGATTTTAACACAGTTATATGTCAGTGATGTTCTGTAGGGGTAAATTTTGACGATGAAGTTAGGGCTTTGTTATTTCTGTGCTCATTGCCAGAAAGTTGGAATGGTTTAGTTATGGCCGTTAGTAACTCTGTCTCTGGATCTAGTACTTTAAAGTTTGATGATGTTGTTGGTGCAATCCTTAGTGAGGAAATGCAACGGAAAAGCTCCGGTGAGACATCAAGTAATGCTTTGACTGCAGAGACTAGGGGAAGAAAAATGGAAAGAGGAAAGAGCCCAGGATATCGCAGTAAGTCAAGAAAAGGCAGATCCAAGTCCAGATCGGGGATAGTGTGCTGGAAATGCAGGAAGAAAGGACACCTGAAGAAAGACTGCAAGTCTCGGAAGGGAAAAGAAGGAGATGCGCAGCAAGAAACTAATCATGAAGCGAATGTAACAGGTGATGTGTTGCAAGATGCTTTGATTCTTTCATTAGAAAATATTATTGATTCCTGGGTGATAGATTCAGGGGCCTCATTCCATGCCACACTTGATAAGAAACATTTTCATGATTATGTTCAAGGAGATTTTGGACAAGTTCGATTGGGTGATGATAAACCCTGTAAAATCATTGGAATGGGTATAGTTTTCATAAAACAACAAAATGGAAATCAGTGGCTATTGAAGAAGGTAAGGCATGTTCCAGATCTGAAGAAAAATCTGATTTCAACAGGGCAGTTTGGAGGTGAAGGTTGCGTAACTACTTTCATAGATAAAACCTGGAAGGTCACTAAAGGATCCCTGGTAATAGCGAAAGGAGAAAAGGTTGGTACATTGTATTTATGCAATGGTATTTCTAATTCTGTTAATGCTTTAACCTCTACAGGAGAAGATACAGCATTGTGGCATCATAGACTCGGGCACATGAGTGAGAAGGGGATGCAGATTCTTCACTCAAGAAATTTGTTGCCAGGTTTGAAGCATGCTGATTTAAAATTCTGTGAGAATTATGTTTACGGAAAACAGAAGAGAGTCAGATTCCTTATAGTTGGGAAAGAAAAGAAGATCGAAAAATTAGAGCTTGTGCATATAGATGTATGGGGACCTGCTCAGGTATCATCTCTTGGTGGCTCTCATTATTATGTTACTTAAACCAGAAAAACCTGGATTTATTGTATTCGAAATAAATCTGATGTATTTGATACTTTCAAGAAATGGAAAGCTTTGGTTGAAAATGAGACAGGGAAAAGGTTGAAGTGTCTCAGATCAGATAATGGAGGTGAATATTGCAGCAAAGAGTTTGATAGGTACTATTTAGAGAATGGAATTCGCAGAGAGAAGACAGTTCCAGGAACACCACAAGAAAATGGTGTGTCAGAAAGGATGAACATGACAATCATGGAGCGTGCAAGGTGCATGAGATTGCATGCAGGATTGCCTTTACAATTTTGGGCAGATGCTGTAGATACTGCTATTTATCTAATAAATAGAGGGCCTTCAAGTTCCTTGGATGGTGGTATTCCAGAGGAGGCATGGATAGGTAAAAAGGCAAATTACTCATTTTTAAAGACTTTTGGTTGTGAGGCTTTTGTCCACATTAACAAGGAAAATAGAACAAAGTTTGAGGCAAAATCAAAGAAATGTACCTTTATTGGATATGGTGTTAATGATTTTGGTTATTGCTTATATGATTATGAAAATCGCAAAATCATTAGGAGCAAAGATGTAATATTCAATAAAAAGGTCTTGTATAAGAATCAGTTGCAGGAAAAGAAACAAGAAAAAGAAAACAGAGAATACATAGTGCTTGATGATATCACAGGAAAAGTGATGGTGCCTGAAAATCATAATGATCAATAGCTAGAACAACAACCACAACAGCAACAAGCACCTCAAACACCGGAAAGTGGTGTTAGAAAATTTATCAGGATAAGTAGACCCCTTGAACAATACTCTCTTTCATTATATTATGTATTGTTGACTGATTCTAGTGAACCAGAATGTTATGAAGAAGCAGTGCAAGTGGAAACCAGGAAGAGGTGGGAGCAAGCCATGAAAGAAGAGATGGAATCCTTAGCACATAACCAGACTTGGGACTTAGTCAGGTTTCCTGTAGGTAAAACAACATTGTAGAATAAATGGGTTTATAGGCTGAAGGAAGAAGATGGAGGAAAACAGAGGTATAAAGCTAGACTTGTGGTGAAAGGGTTTGCACAGAAAAAAGGTATAGACTTTGATGAGATATTTTCTCCTGTTGTTAAAATGACTTCAATCAGAACTATTTTAAGTCTAGTAGTAGCTGAAGATTTGCATCTTGAGCAGTTAGATGTAAAGACAACCTTTCTCCATGGGGATTTGGAGGAAGAGATATATATGCAGCAGCCACAAGGATATGAGGTAAAAGGGAAGGAGAAACTAGTGTGCAGGTTGAAGAAGAGCTTGTATGGCTTAAAACAGGCTCCAAGGCAATGGTATCTAAAATTTGACAGGTTTATGTCTGAACAAGGTTATACTAGATGTTACTCTGATCATTATGTTTATCTCAAAAGGCAAAATGATGGCAGCTATATTATATTGTTATTGTATGTAGATGACATGCTTGTTGCAGGTTCTAACATGCAGGAAATAAATGTGCTCAAAAGGAAATTGGCAAACTCATTTGCAATGAAGGATTTGGGTGCTGCAAAACAAATCCTTGGTATGAGAATAACTAGAGACAGGAAGAATCGCAAATTAACATTGTCTCAAAGTGAGTACATAGAAAAGGTGTTGAAAAGGTTTAATATGCAAAATGAAAAACCAGTTAGTATACCTTTGGCTAGCCATTTCAAATTAAGTAAGGAGGCGTGTCCCAAGACTCAGGAAGAAATGGCTCATATGTCTAAAGTTCCATATGCATCAGCAGTTGGAAGCTTAATGTATGCAATGGTTTGCACAAGGCCTGATATTGCACATGCAATGGGAGTTGTAAGCAGGTACATGAACAATCCAGGAAAAGAACATTGGATGGCAGTGAAGTGGATTCTCAGGTATTTGAGAGGTACCAAAAATCAAACATTATGCTTTGGTGGTTCAAACATTGCTCTACAGGGATATGTTGATGTAGATATGGCAGGTGATAGAGATAACAGGAGGAGCACTACAGGATATGTATTTGCTGTAGGTGGAACGACTGTCAGTTGGGTTTCAAAAATCGAAAGTGTTGTTGCACTTTCAACAACAGAAGCAGAGTATGTTGCTACTACAGAGGCTAGTAAAGAAATGATTTGGTTACAAAGGTTTCTGGATGAATTGGGCAAGAAGCAAGAGTTGGGCAGGTTATATAGTGACAGCCAGAGTGCCATACATCTTGTAAAGAACTTTGCATTTCATTCCAAGACTAAACATATACAGAACAAGTACCATTTCATATAGTTAGCATTGGAAGATGGACAGTTGAAGCTGGAAAAGATACACACTAGCTAGAATCCTACAGATATGTTAACAAAAGTTGTAACCAGGGAGAAACTGAGAATCTGCTCAATTTCAATTGGTCTTCAAGTATGATGAGGAAGATGAGAAACAACCAGGTCCAAAGTGGAGTTATTGTCTAGCAAATGAAGCAGCGGTGGAGTTGCTATAATCAGTCTCCAAGTGGGAGATTGTTGGGTGTGGAGCCTGATTATCTTCTGTATGCAAAGGTTTCAGCCGGATGTATACCCCAGGAAGATTTTACACCCCTCCACGTGGGGGTGTGCGGGGGGGCTAATCCCCCCCGGCTGGGGGGTCCGGGGGCAGCACCCCTGAAGCCAAAAATAGATGTAAAATTGCCTTGTAAAAGTCTAGTAATTTCTAGTCAATCTGGGCAGTTTATTAGGCGGATGATCTGACGGTAGAAGTTATGTTTAATTTAGGGCTTGTTTCCCTAGAAGGCAACCCCTCACTATAATATGAGGAAATTGTACTGCGTCTATGTAGATCTGTATTCTGAGTGAGAAAGAGAGAGGAGATTGAGAGCGAAGAGGGTGTTACAGCGGATCTGCTGTAGGTTGTATCTCTTCAATTTGCTGGATAATATAATAAAGAAGGACTGGCTGTTTCTCCGTGGATGTAGCCCAAACTGGGTGAACCACGTATATCTGTGTCTCTCTTGTTTTATGCATTTTCTGTGTTTATATTTCTGCAATATTTTATGTGTTCCATTGCTCCGTAATATATAATTTTCTAACATGGTGTACGTAATCTCTTGATTTTGACAATGAATGACTTCATTGATCTCACTATAATGTCACACATATCTCATGTAATTGTATGGAAACAATATTTCAAATTGCTACAAGATTGACTTCTCAGGAACTCACCTCCTTCATTCTCAAGATGACTTAGCCAATTAAAAGCTTATAGAATAGAGATTAGATTTTGATCTTCTGAGATTCATCTACCTTATCCACTAAGGTCATTTGATGAAGCCATATGACCTTCATAATAGAAGTTCATGATGACATATTTTGTATTCTGATATTGGCTTATCTTTAAACATAGATGCTTTTAAATTCATTTTGGACTGCTTCCTCTACAGTGACACACTAGCTTGACTTTTTATAGTCTATATAAAGAACACTTTGATACATACGTCAAACCTTGAATTACAGTGGTCATCATGCTGAACTCCGAGATTTATTGCTACAACTTCGATCTTTGGTGCTCTCCATTAAACTTGTCATTTAACACAAGCTCAGACTTGACCTTTAGAATTATGATAACACTTTTTTGTTCTTCTTATAAGTGTGACATTGATCCCTAGTTCTTCGATCTACAAAGACAACGTAACCTCGATCTTTAATGTTTTGAGACAACTTGGATGACATATTGAGGTTCTCAAACTTTTGAAATGACTTAGATATGAGATTCAACCTTATGAAATATGCTCCGAGGCCTTAAGATTTTCGATGCTTCTATTTGATCTTTCTTATAAGAATATAATGAAACTTGATCTTCCTAAAAAAAGAAAAAGGTACATATATTTATATCTTCTGAAATTTGATTAGGTTTTAAACCTTTTACCATAATACTTTGAATTTAGATTTGTCCTTTACCTTCTTGAATTCAAACTAGTCCATCCTATTAGGGTTAAGGCACAAACAAATTTTAAATCTGCTCCTTCTCCTCTAGAAATTCAATGGTCACATAAAGACTTCTCTCAAATCCCAAGCTATGATACCATGTTGAAAAATTAGGGAATCCTCTATACAGATAATTACTTAATATGATTTTTTTTAGTTTAGTCTTTTTCATGTGATTCTTTTTAATCATAAAGAAATTACGCATAGGATCTCAACAGTAAAAAAAAAAAATGCCATAAGGATCATAAAGAGACATCCATACAATAACACAAGAGTTTACCTTGGGAAAACCTAAATGGGGGAAAACCCAACAATACTTTCCTTATAGAATCAATTCAACAAGAGAGACATTAAAGTCAAGAATATGGACAAATTAACCAGTAAGGTCGACCACCAAGTGTCCCAATCAACCCTCCTTAATATGATTGCAACAGACTTGATCATAGACAAAATTTAGTCCTCTGTTCATAGAGTATATGCCTCAAATTATCAACCTCTTTCCACATAACTCAACCACAAAACCTCGACCCATTTCCATAGTGATGAACCTCAGGATCCTCAACCCCTTATCTCATAGATATACCATAGGGTCTTGCCCCCTTTCACATAGATTTCTCAACCTCCCTACACATATATAAGTCACAGATGTTCGACCTCCTTATTCCATAGAAATTTGGCTTCTTTACAAATAGATATGTTAGAGAGAAACTCAACCCTTCCAAGAGATATGCCATAGAGAAATAAAACCCTTTGACTTGCCTTTTATATCCTTGTTCTTCTCATTGACTTGGTTCGAATAGCTAGAAGATATTATGATTGTTGCTTAGTACGAATTGTTCTTAGAGGAGGATGAATGAATTCAACATATAGTGAACCATGGATTGAATGGGTGCCATGAGCAGCTAAGTCAACTTGAAGAAACAGGGTCGAATTGGATAACCTCGGGCGCCAAAATAAAATATAACTGTCTTTTGATAAATACAAAAATACCTTGATTTTGAAATAAGCATGAAGATCATGCTTTACAAGTAAACACATAATGATGAAAATATACATTATGAAGACCGACCATAGTTACAAAATTCAATAACATCTACAAAACAAAACCATTATGTAGCAAATATCTGATTTTGTAGTTGAGTTGTAGGTTTACGTAGTTGTGGGAATGATATTATGAGAGAATAAGTTGGAGAACGTGGAAAATAATAATCCCAAGCCCCTCCACCTGTCAAAACTAACCCAATTCTATCCACATCACCACATTAGCGAAGTGAAAGGTATAGTCAAGCCGTGTTAGAGTAAGTCAACGTGATTGTAGAGCACATGATTTGGAACATAATTCTCAACGCAGGACTGTGGATTAAATCCATGAGAACTAGATCAGAAGACCTTGAGATTACATATGAGAAATTCATGAGTACAACCATGAATTTCTTATAATTGTTGACAAATTTAATTTATGGATCCATAATATTTGAATTAAGGTTAACTATTCTAAAATCTTGCATTAAAGATCTCAAAAATCATTGTTTCAAGGTTGTATAAATGTTCATCATTTCAATGATGGGGACAATCTTGTTTATGGAAAACATTTTGATATCTTTAATTTAAACTCCATTGTTGGCTTATTAATTCCTTGTGCAAGCATTGTTGTTGTTTCATAAATGATTTTATAGTATAGTGCTATAACATTTCCAAGGTTTATATGACTTCCTTAGCATCACACAGCCAAGCCAGGAAGGGCCCTTTGCACGAGAGAAGGCATTGTTATTTTCCTTTTCAATTTTGTATAGTTACTGCTAGCTTTTATGCTTGGTTAATGTTTTCAATTCTTGATTAATTGTAGTATATTTCCATTGCTTCAATTTCTAGTGCTTTGAATTTCTTGTTAATATACAACTTTAATTTCCATTGCTTAAAGTTTGGTGTTGTGTGTGACGCAGTGTAGGCTACTCCATTCTTGTTCATACTTATATAGATATGTGATCAACGGTATTACACCACTTCTCTTCTCTCTCTTGGATCTTGTTTTGTACTTAAAACTCTCTCTCTTTTGGAGTCAATAGTGTTTAATGAATTTTTTTAAGCATCTTGAAGATTAGGGTTAGGGTTTCATCCCTTGGAGACAGATATTAGGGTTTTGATATGAAATCCTAGGCTACACTTGTTGAAGTGAAAAAGAAGATGATATGCATTGAATTGGTAGATATGCTTGTCTGATGCATAATTGTTGGATCTCATTAATTGAGTTAGGGTTTTCACTTTTTCACTAGTTAGTGTTCTAGAGATCTAGAGGGTTGTGTTATCGTTGTGATAAGGCTATGGTCTGTACCTAAAATTCATATTTATGCATATTAATAATATTTTGATCTATGCATTACTTGTGTAAATTGCAAATTTGATTTTAATAATCTGTCTTTTTCATGATTTGTAATTTCTAGCACTATATGTTTTGCTCTATTTCCATAAGTTAAGGATGATCCCCCCCCCCCCCCCCCAACACAAACACACACTTTTTGTTGTTTTTATAGTTTTGTAAGTGTTTTTTGATCTATTATATGTGTGATAAGATTTCCCTAGAAGGCTGGAACTTATTGGGACATAGTGGAATATTTTATCTTGAATTGTGTAGTGGATTGTACTTTCTGCGTGTTGAAATATAATCTACTAGTATTATTGTTTTTCTGTTTTATTTTTTACTTTAAATGTTTAATAACATTGCTAAGGTTGAAAATTAATAGAGTCAATATTAAGGAAATCTATTGTTAATAGGTGAAATTTATGTTTTTCATTCAAGCTCTGCAAGTAAGAAAATTCTAAAGAGATGAGTTTAGTCATTTGAAACATACATGTTTCTTCAATCCATTAGTATATTTTCCAAGCATATCCTATTATTTTACTATTCTTTGGACACCTTTGTCCACCTTATTCACCTCAATTGTAGTATCCACAATGTTGTGATAATGTACATACATCAACAATTTATATGTTACTTATGATATTTCATGTCTATGGTGGCCTTCTCCTTAGAGATTTTTTTTTAACTAAAGGATGGGATTAGGTTCTTTGTCAACAAAATAGGTTTTTTTTTTTTTAACATGGCCTTAGGTTCTTTCTCAAAAAATTAAGAGTTTTTTCTCATAAGTATTGGATTAAGTCTAATCATTATTGTTTAGGACCATAAGGTCTCTACATTAAGGCCTTGTCAATCATTCATTATTAGTTTATTACTTATGGTTGGACGAACTTAGTGTTAAGTTACATCATGTATCTCCTATTTATAATAAAGGACATTCATTTGTATAGACATATTTTCTTGTGCATTGGATTCATTGAAAAAAGAGGTTCCCCCCTCAAAATCGATTTTTTTTCTTTGATTTACCATTTTAAATTCATGTAGTTACTTTTTCTTACTATTCTTATACTATTTGTAGAGTTTGGTTCATTACATTTTGGAATCAAAAGCATACAATCCTAGGGTTTTTTCTCCTTCAAACAAGATATTTGGCATTTTTTCTATGACTTTTTTTCTTTAGATTGGTGTGAAATAGCAAATTATAACTGGTAAATATTTTAGGTTTTGTGTTTTTATACTTTGAGATATAGCCTATGGAAGTTAGGATTTGTGACTTATCTTAAGATTGGTAACAAATGAGCCATATATATATTTTTTCGTTATAATTGTTTTGTGGGGGGGGAGTTTCAGGGTGTAAAGTTTTCATCATACTAAGAATAAATATCAAAATACATGTGGTAAAAATTCCATATTTTGGTTCATTGTACTTTCTAATATATAGTCTATGGAAGCTAGGGCTTCTGACTAATCTTGGAATCAATTTTAAAGGAGTTTGTCTTAGAGTTTTTTCTATAACTTTATTTAGCAATTTTTTAGAATTTGAATATTCAAAATCATGAGGAGAAATGGTGATTTACATTAAAAAATTTAGATTTTGAGTCATTATAGCTTATGAGATATAACTCGTGGATTTTTACTAGCCCCAAAATTAGTCTCAATTGTGGCATTCATGAATTGTTTCTGTAACTTATTTTTTAGTGAGGAATTAGAATATGAATTTTTTAGGAGTTTAACTACATTTATGAGGTATTATAGGAAAATAATTTAGACTCAAAAGATCTCAAATTTTAGAGATATAATAGGACAAATTTTGACCTTCTAGACTATCTCAAAATTAGGGCTTGAAAGGTACATAACTTATAATTTCCATAAATTTTGATTGGAATATTTATTTTTGGTGATTCAAAAACTGTTATAAAATGAAAAAAGAGGAATATTATTATTGTTGTCCCGCATGGATAAGAACATTCCAAAAAATATTACATCGATTAAACCTCTGGAAATCCCATCCTTGACTCGTGAAGAAAATGAAGAAATGCATAACTAGATATGCATATTGAAGAAAAAATTTAAGGAAATGGAGGATGTTATGCGAAAAGTTTCATTTGTGACATGTTTAAGAGGTAAATGAAGGAGATACAATTCAAAAGATGGAAAAATTATAAAATTCCATGGAACATAATATAGATGGAAATAAGGAACAAGCGGAAAAGAACATGGATGGAAATAAGGAGTAGGTGGAAAAGAATATAGAACAATTGAAATAGAAGATTATAGAAACCCTAAATGAGAGGCTTCCTAAAATTGATAATGTGACTAAAGGGACTCATGGAAATAAAGGCTTTAGATTGAACAAATTTCCAACAATAAGAATTTATTGTGTGGATTTAACTCCAATGGTGGAGTTACTTATGGATGGTTTCATAAGGGTATAACTTTCCCAATGTTGAATTAAAGAAGTTTAATGGAATAGAGTTCTTTACACGGATGAACCAAATTGGACAATACTTTTCATTACATAATGTTATGGATGACAAAAAAGGATTGCCTTAGTAACTTTGTACTTTGACACAAGACTTATCAATCATATCCATGGGATGATAGGATATCTTAGTGATGGAAAATGTAAGAGGTAGAGTATAAGGTTCATTTCACTTTCAAGTGCTTAATTTATTTCTAGTCCCATGAGAGATATCATTGTTTGTATCATGATTATTTGATCCTATCCCACCTTATTTCATTATCTAATATAGGTACTTTCCTATCTTCATGCATGAGGTGGTTACTCTCAAATATACCTCATAAGATTCTTCCAAACCCACACTATTATATTAATTGCCTAATTATTTTAGCCTATACTCTAGCATTTTGAGGTGTTCAACATTGTACAAACTCTTTGGATTTGAGAATATGTGTTGGACCAATGCAATTATGTGCATCTTCGTAATTAAGGATCGAGAGACCCATCATCACATGGATACATAGAAGTACCATTCTTATTGCAAGCTTGATCAAAGTGTAATTTGGATACACATGCCTATATTACTAGATCTTCTCATTCACCTCAAACATCAGAAGAACTTATCTTGATCATTTACAAGATCTTTCCAAGGTCATCCAATCAACCCTTCTTAGCTTTGGACACTCCCTAAATAACATCATCAAACAATGTATTAGTACTTTCATAATGATTGATGCAAGGAAACACACTTCTTCTTCACCCTTTTGTTTTTTCATCTCTTCCAATGATATATAATCATTTAATGTTTTCATTTCTTTGTTATATTACTTAATTTTATTTTTTTGTCGATAAAAAAGACTTTCATTAGATTTTCAGGAAGGCATAACTTACAAAATTAGTCTCAACAATCACCGCTCTCTCATTCTGACCATACTTGTTGAGATTAGAGACTAGAGAATATCATAGAAGACATTTTACAACCATTATTTCCGAAAGGCAATGTAGCCTTATCATACTAGAAGTAAACAAAAAAGAAACTAGAACTGACATCAACATATCAAAGAGGGGGTGGGGGGGGGGGGGGGGGGGGGTAGTATAGGGGGATCTACAAAGTAACCAACATGATCATGCAGATGGAAATCAATATATTTCACTCACACTTCCAAGCTACGAAGGTGGTCATTGGTGCGACGAAGGCTGCGTCAGAGGTTGTCCAACTGTTTTAGAATTTCATGATGGATGTATTGTATATCATTGAAATAGGCCACAATTTCGTTTCGGTCTTCATACATGTGGTCCCTAAGAATGTCCATATTTATTTATATGTTCCAAAGTTGTTCAATAATGGATTCCATAGTATCAGGCGCCACTACATGACCAGGTGAGCGTGCAGGAGAAATAACTACGACGTCCTCGGTTTCCCGACTGACTGAGTTGGTGGAGGACGAACTATGGCCTGGCTCGGGATGCCCTGCCTGGGCATGCTTCCCCCCCCCCCGCGGTGAGGGCGACCTTGTTGGCAGGGTATAATGAAATTGGCAGAGCCTGATTGTGGGTTGTGAAGAGCTATCGAGGGTGAACCTTCAAAAAACCTGTACTAAACAATAAAATCACCTTGACCAAGATATTGCTGCATTGAGTGAGAGTACACCAGAGCTCCAACCCCACAAGATCTGAGATAGGAAGGGCAAGAGACCGTCGAGATAGAAGAGTAGTATTGAGCAGAACCCGCCCACCACCCTATAAACCCACAAAAACAGATTGCACAACCCCAATTTCCCAAAAAGGAAAATTCAATGATGCCAACCCAGAAAGGGTATGTAGACCACCAACAAGCCTAATCAGAGACCGAGGTGTCACCCCCACACCAGTAAAAACCAGATAGTAGTTTCGACGAGGAGCCAACGACTATGCGACCACAAAAAATCAGAGAGGCAGCCCTAAAACCCCAATGACATGTAGAAGAGTTTCAAAACACAAAGACCTTACCCCACATAGAAGACTGAAGATCTTGGAATTTTGATTTTTTGAGTGAGAGCCTGTAATGGTATGAGGCATGGAATCAACTCGATTCCCTGTCCGTTTGGGTTCCTGGATCCCAGGGACAAACAAGATGGCAAAACCCAACCTACGCTTAGGTGCCACTGTCCTCCACTGCGCCTTTCAACCAAGGACAAAACCCCAGGGAGCCGCCATGGAACTAGAACCACGCACGTCTATGCTCCTCCCGAACAAAATTCATCGCCCAAGCTTCCAAACTGACTCGATACAGAAGTCGACCCTCAAATTTAACAACAAAATATGTGGGATCAAATATCACATAAGGGAATTGAATGCCAAGATCGCACATGAGCGGGGATTTAATGAGCGTGTGGAGAGACGGCAGGCCCCAATGGCCATGTATGTGACAGATGGACATTTGTTTGATCACCACCATTGGGGGTTGTTATATTACTTAATTACTTGTATGTTTATTTCCTATTTTTCCATACCAACCTCTCCATTTTTTATAATTAGTATTGCATGGTTTTATTAACCGTATCTCAAAATTTATACCAATGTCAATTTGCTTTCTCCTTCTTCTTCCTTCTTTCTTTTCCCAAAAAAAATGTCACAATATTATAATAAAAGTGAAATTACATTCTTCACATGCTTAGTAATAGTGAAATTACATTCATCATCTCTTGATTCCAGCAAATTTTTTTATATTCCCAAGTATCTCTAGGAAAAAAGTTATATTTCCCAAAAAAATAAGTAAACATTTTATTATCATATACAATCCTTATGTATAGATATTCTCTAAAGAAAAATTATTGAAAAAAAATCCCAATTCTTCAAGTCAATTATTCTTATAACAAAATACAAAGATAATTCCATTTATACATTAAAAATTAGCAGCAAAGTCTTAAAGTATCATATCACCAGTATATATCAATATATGATTTAAAATAACTTTCAATATATTTTAATTAAAAAAAAAACTTAAATATCAACTTTCTTGCCATTGACTTGGATCCAACAAAAACTAATTTTTAATAAAATAAATTCCTTTTCATAAAAATGATATGTTAATATATATTTAAATTTTTATATTTGATTAAAATTAATCTCCAATATAAAAAATCCATCCACACATACATACATACATATATATATATATATATATTAATATTATAAATTCAACAATATTATTATTAATTTTTAACATTAATGTCAAAACGTTGCTTGAAAAAGATGTTTTTCATATCATATTCTGGCAATGGATAAACTCTTGAAAAATTCCTTTGAACTTAAATACCAATAGGGGAAGAATATAACATACAAAACTAAGAATCTAAACAAAAAATGGGAATAACTAATCCCACTAGTTGAAAAAGAGCATAAAGAGTATTTATAAAATTGTTTATTCCATACAATATATCTTCATATCCATGTTGGTTTCAACTTTCCATTCAATCATTTCACAATTTCAGAATGGGGAGATGAACAACTTGGGAAAAAGCAAAGGGGCAGGTGAGGCAATAGCGTCTTTTTAGGTACATTAGTCAACTTTCAAAATCACGGTTCAAAAAGGTGTTATGACTTTCAATATGTGAAACATTTATTTATATTCATTAAAGCAATATTTTAAAAATTATAATTATTGTTATGTTATAATTATGTTATAAAATAATACAATTAAATATGGGTGATATTAGAAAAATTTTCAAAAAATCACACTAAAAACAATTTGTTAAATATGTAATAAAATAATATAATTAAGTATATAATAAATTTTTAAATTAAAATATAACGAAAATGATTATTATATTTTAATATTAATTAATTTTGAGAATATAGTCAATAAAATATTATTGTGATGGAAAAGTTATACATTCAATTTTTTAAAAGTAATCTTTAAATAAATTTACCTATACAAATATTGCATGAATATAACTCTCACCAATCTTTGAAATTAACAAATAAATTTAATTTATTAAATAAAAATTAAATAGATAAATCAATAATCACAAAAGTTTTATTTTAATTTTAATTTTTATTATTAAAATTGTTTTTTGTTGTTGTGTATTTTAATATTACGAAAACACATTATAAAAATAATAATTTAATTTGCTCTTAATCTATGAAATCCTATCCCTACAATTAAGAAAATATGACCAATGAAATTTTAAAACATATATTATTAAAAAATATGTCAAATATCTAAAATACTTAATAATAATAATTTTTTTTTATTTAAAATTTATAAAAAAATTTAAATTACAATAATTAATTTTTATTTTAATAATATTAATATTTTTAAAATTTTAAATTAATTTATAATTCTTATATATATATATATATATATATATATAATTAAATTAAAATAATTTTATTATTTATTATTTTATATATAATATATTAATTTTATTTAATTAATATTTTAATAAATAAACTTTCAACTAAAATATTCAGAATATTTATCAGGAGGACACTTCTAAATTTCTTTGATATGAAAACTGAACATGTTAGATCTAATTTTTTTTTTCTTTTGGAACTGAAGCATTTATATTAATTAGACTAAGGCGTTTATAATAATTAAAAAAACATGAATGTGAGAAATACATTTCAATGTACATCACCACTTTTATTAAATTGGTCAATACAACTTGAATTTTGACGAGACCTTTATGTGAAACCAATATCAATTTAATATGTGTAGCTTTATCCAAAGCCTACAAGAATAATTAATAATTATTTAATATCTGTTTCTTCTGCGGCCTTCTGGTGGGATCTTCGGCTAGTGGATTGCATATTCCAGATACGTTGGTTCGAATTCATGCAACTTCTAGTGATCGCGAGCAACAGAACCGTCAGCAGGACTTGAAACATCGGCAATATGTAAGTTCAGATTTTGCGTGTTATAGACATCTCTCGTAGATAACTGCTTATTAGATCTATAACAAAGAGCCTTGTTTATGGGATTTATATGATTCGACACAATTATCTTCATTTTTTCTCGTAATTCCAATTAATTTTGGACATTTTGTATGATGATACTAGGTCTAATCTTCTATGGGCAAGTAAAATATTACAGATCTGAGACACAGATTTGAACGGCCTGTGTGGCTCCCTTTTGTAAAATTCTTCAGAAACATTTTTATACTCAGCAGGAGAGCATTCTCCAGATGGCTCCCAGCTTCGCGAAAATAGCTGCTGGCTCAGATCCGTCCGCCTCTGGGGGGCAAGCTCCTACCCATATCGTTAGTGAAGCCCCAGCTCCCACTGTCCAGGTGGTCCAAGCCTCACTCGATGAGGCTTTGAAGTTTTCTAAAAGTGCCCTAATTTGCCGATTCAATGGTTTTTGGCCGCAACTGACAGCTCTCCACAGTTGGATCTCAGAGGTATGGAAGCCTATCATTTCTGATGCAATTAATATCTACCCCTGTGACAGGGGTTTCTTTATAGTAGATTTTGAAAACTCTGAAAGCAAACAATGTATTCTAGATTCCGGCCCTTGGTTTTGGGAAAACTCAGGCTTATTCATGAAGCCATGGAACCCATCATTCGATCCCTCAACAACAGTCATAACCTCAGCACCAGTTTGGGTGAGATTGCCAAACCTACCCTTGCATCTCTGGAATTCCTCCTCGCTAAAAGCCATTGGAAATGCAATTGGGAAATTTTACTGCAGGTGCCTAGAAACAGAGGAATATGTCAGAACCACCTATGCACGCATCTGTGTGGAAATGGACTTCAGCACCGGATTCCCAGCTGAAATACACCTAACAAGTAAAGACTATGTGTGGAACCAAAAACTCGATTACGAAAATGTCCTCTTCAGATGTCGATCCTGCTTTGAGATAGGCCATCTAGCCAAAAATTTCCCAAAAGCCTCCCAGAAAAATTCTGCTAGAAAAAATCACCACAGATCTACATGGTGGGAAGGAGCACAAAAAGAACACTACACTGTCATCAAAGAAGAATACTCTCGAGAAAACTTTGAATCACAAGAAATCGGGCAAGAAAGAAACAACTCTCAAGACAAGCAGGGGGAAAGCCTCACCCAATAACAAAAAGGTGAATTTGACAACACCTCAATCAACAGTTATGAGGATTCAAATACCGCACAAAATAAATCTTCATTTAACAGCAAAGCAGATCTCCTAGACCAAACTTCTTCTCCGATTATCTTCAAAAGGACGAACACAATAGATCGCGAAGCTAAAACACCAATATCCCAAGAACCAGAAGAGATGAAGGAGATGCAAGATAAAGGAAGTTGGAAGACCGTAGAGAAAAAAAAGAAGGCTACAACACCAATCTTGCCAAGAAAGACGAGGAGCCAGACAATTAAAAACTAAGAAAATTATAGGTCTGATAGACCAATTTGGTCTCAGTGGACATCATCATCATCATCATCATCATCATCATCATCATCATCATCATCATCATCATCATCATCATCATCATCATCATCATCATCATCATCTCAGTGGACATCATCATCATCATCATCATCATCATCATCATCATCATCATCATCATCATCATCATCATCATCATCATCATCATCATCATCATCATCATCATCATCATCATCATCATCATCATCATCATCATCATCATCATCATCATCATCATCATCATCATCATCATCATCATCATCATCATCATCATCATCAAAAAATTTATTCATCATCAAATTTATTCAAATATATTATTAAATTGTTTTGTGTTTTTTAATATCTTTGTTAAAATGAAATTAAAATGTAATTATATTGTAACAAATTTTTAATTATATTTGAATTTAAAATTATGTTTTAATTAAAAGTAAATTTGCGTATGAAAATTATTAGAAATATTAAATATAAATATAATTTATTTTTAAATTTTATAGAAAATATATATATTTTTTAATTATATATATATATAACCAACTTGGTGATGATCATAATTAATGGAATTGAACGAAACTAATGTACCAAAGATTCTAAAGTATAAATTAATTAGAAGATGGGTTTTTGTTTTGTAAATGACAACTTTTTAAGGCGAAAATATTTTATTAAGTAATAAGAAAAGTATATTGCGAGGAGTTTAATTTCAAAACACCACCGACCTCATTTCTATTAGATTTGTTGGTCAAATGGTAATGACAAAAAGACATTGACAATAATAAATGGAAACTTAAAGACCATAAACAAATTGCCCAAAGTAACCAAAAAATCCCAAGGATCAAAATACAACCTACAGTCATCTTTAGTTAGCTACATTGCCCAAAGCCAAGTCATTCGGACCATTGCCCTATGGTAGACAAAAGGCTTTGTAGACGTGTGCTTCCATATGAGCCATCCCACCTTCAAGATGGTCCAACCTCTCTTGTATCCTCTTCTGACCTCGACAAAGGGAGGCCAATTGATCCATCATATATCATTGGTTGTGCTGGAGGCTGTTCATAAAGTCAATAACCTCATTACGGTCTTCATGCCAGCCACGAGCCAACTACTCCACCAATGTTGTAACCTGATGTATTTGTGCTTCTAGAGAATCAAAGGGAGGAGGTAAATCTACTCGCTTAGGCTAGTTGGCAGGTTGTTGCTTGACCTCTTCCCCATAGTCTTATTGTTCGGCTCGGTGCGTTATACCTTGGCCCTGAGGACATGCGCCTCTATGGGCACGTCCTCATTGTCGTTGCATGTTGCTCCAAATGGCCACCACACACTGTGCACATGAAATGTTTGACCTAATGACCCAACTGTCTAGAGAGGTGGATTTTCAGAAGTCTTAGGGCACCTCACTAGTTGACAAGCCAAATCCAAAAGCGAACTGCTAAACTCCAAAGTACACACTGGTGCGATGACAATCTGCTTTCGCCCACCAAATTGGGTCGTGCCAATGACCCATCCATTTAATCACATACCACCTCTAGAAATGCCACAAACATGAATTCCTACTGGCCCCCCTTACCTGTAGGTGACTTTCGCTCTCCACACTAGAAAATAAAATCCCTTGTGCTACAGACTCTCCAAAGGAAAAATAATACCAAAACAAAGAACACTTTTGTTATAGTTGACAACCACCCCAACAAACCCCTAAATACACCAGTAAGCTCTACAGAGACCCTACCAAACTCTCCTAATAACAATTGTTGCACATGATGGAAAATTAAATAGGATGTTGAAAATGGCAACAAGAAATGCTAAAAATAACATCTCAAGTACCAGTGTTGGATACAGCAACAAGGAATGAAAAATGGAAATGTTAAAAATAACATTGCTATAAATAGTATTTCGGGATAGATTCCAATTTTAGTTAGTCCCTGAACTAAAATTGAGAATTAAAATTCGAATTTGATCTTAGCAGTTGTTTGAAAAATAATTAATTAATTCATCTTGAGTTAATTAGTTGGAGAACATTAAACATGAAGTCTATGTGAAGACATGCAACAGTTTCTCCATTGATTGAGGAAGTTATTCCTTGATTAAAGGAGATCAGGATGAGTTGTACTTTGAGTTGTAATTAGTTAGCTCAATTAACTAAGTTAAGTCCATTTAGATTAGTTCCAACAATTTGTGGAATTAATTATGAGTTCAATTAGTTAATGCATGCATGCATGTAACTGCTGCACTTCAGATAACTGAATATTCTCTCATAAATAACTCATGCATGTCAGTTCAGTCAGAGACCTAGTTGAGATTAGAGGAAGGGACATTGTACTATCAGTTGGAGGATTTTTCCTATATAGGAAACACAACCATGCAAAAGGAATTATCTCCTTCAGGATTTGGCAGTTAGATCAGAGGTTAGTGAGTGTGTGAAGAGGCCAATTCACACAGGTGGCAACACTGGACCCCAAGGAAAACTGCACAAGGAAATAAGAGGCTTGGAGGGCAGAGGAGAAGGTTTGGAGAAGCCTTTGATTGTCTATGAGCAGCATTGTTTGATTGCAGAGAGAGCAAGATAGCTTGAGAGCTGATTCTTTTTGTAACTTGAACATATTTCCACTTGTATGATAATACAGAGATTGGGGTTTTAGGTTGAGGCTTTCCCCTGGTTATTTTTTTAGTGTTATGTGTGATTGATTTCTCATTCTCGGTTATATGTGTTCTCATTGATCTTGCTCATATTCGATTAAGCTTCCGCAAAGTTTGTTGTAGAAGTAGATCTTATATTTTGCTTTAGTATATTGCATAATCTGTTGATCTACAGTGGAAATTTTTACATGGTATCAGAGCGAAGGTGATCAAAGCGAAGAATAGTATACAAGAAGGGAGAAGTTTGAAGGTTGAAGTTCCTGAATATAGAAATCAAGTTCTTATCACATCTCAATTTCACCAATGGCATTCAACGGTTTAAGACTCGAGTATGCCCTTGATGGCAACTCGAATTATATAGTCTTGAAGGATCACATGGAAGCAGTATTAGAGGATAATGGTCTAAAGGACTTCATTGATCAAGAAGTCCCCAAGCCGACTGATGCTATAGAATTGGCGGAATGGAAGAAATGTGTGGCTAGAGCAAGGAGAATCCTTCTGGAGGGAGTTCGAAACCACATAGTCTCGAGTCTCCATGGGAAGGAGACACCATTTTCGATGTGGAAAACATTGAAAGATCTATATCAGAACAACAACGATCAGAGGAAACTGGCGCTGAAAGACAAGCTTCGGAAAATCAAGTGTGAAAAGGGCAACACGATCTCTACATATCTGAACAAGCTCACCACCTACAGGGATGAGCTTGGAAGTGTAGGGATCACGACTGCTGATGATGACATGGTGAGTCTTGCACTCCTCAATCTTCCTAAGAGTTGGCATAGTATTAAGACTTGGTTAATGGAAGAGAAAAACTGCTAGATTGGGAACGACTTTGGTTGGATCTGATGCAAGAGGAGATAAGAAGAAGCACTAGAGATGGATCCTCATCAAAGCAAGATGATGAGGAAAATCTAGCCTTAACAAGTAGGGCGAGGAAAGGGAAAGGGAAGGCGTCCCATCCCAAATCCAGTTCTTCCCGTGGTGGGAAGAAGTTTGACAAATTGAAAGTGTGATGCTTTCATTGTCATGAGGTGGGCCATTTTACTACAAATTGTCCACTAAAGAAATCCAAGATGGGATCCAAGGTAGGATCAGAAGGTGAGGCACTAGCCTCACAGTTCGAGTTGGATTTCACCCTCTTTGCATGCATGGTTTTGTCCATGGTGGGATGTGATTGGTTTCTTGACATTGGAGCTTCATTCCACATGACTGGCGATAAGAGTTTGTTCAGTACCTTGGAGGAGAAAGATATCCAGATACTCATAGCAATGGGTAATGATGAAAAGTATAGTGTCTCAAGAGTAGGCACAGTTGTTTTCTAGAGGGAGCATGGAGCTCGCATTACCTTAACAGATGTGAAGTATGTGCCAGGACTAAAGAAAAACTTGGTATCGATCGCAGTGCTGGAAGACAAAGGCTATGATGTAGTCTGCAACTGTAAGGGAAAGGTTTTCCTTAGACACATCACCATGTGATAGGTGAAGCAGATCGGTTCACGAGTCAAGAACCTGTATGCTCTTGAGGTTCAAGATGCATGCAAAGCCTTGAGGAGGAAGGAAACTGATGGAGACTTGGTGGTTGAGAGGGAGAGTAAATTACCTCTCAACATGCAGTGCTAGAAGAAGTCTCAGACAATTGTGGAGGAGCCACATTTGGTGAAGCAGCTTCTGGAGGTTGTGGAGCAGCCACAACTGGAGAAGCCGAGAGGAGACCGAGTGGAGGCATCCACTCATGCAAAGAACTCCAGTAGGGGGAAATTTCGAGCCAAGTGGGCAGAGGGATCACATGCATCCATAACTTCAGGTGGGAGGTGGGGTGATGTGGAGTGACAGTCCAAAGAAGGTTGGAATAGGGGCAGGATCATTGAGGTACCCAACCTCTTTGATTAGACCTTGCTACGGGAGCCCTAATGAGGAGTAGCAGGATTGGCTGAATGGGTAGAGGCAGATGTGGATGGAGCGGCAGAGAGAGCTACAGTGCAGGAATCCCAAGACAGTGCAGAGCTAGAAGGCTGCAACAATGCGAGAGGCACAGGAGTGTTGCACCAGTGCAGGATGACATAGAGAGGTGTGCAATAGTGCGAGATGCATGGAGTGTTGCAGCAGCTCAGAGGTCACAGAGGGAGAACTTGTCAGCCGCAGAGGAAGCTTCAACATCAGAAGATGTTTCTAGCCTAACATGGAGGTCAGTTGGGAGATTTTTTTGTTTCTAGAGTTGTTGGAGCAACAACACTTGGGAGAAGTTTTGCATGCAGAACATTCCAAAGGTTCAGGATCGGGTTCGAGTTGAATGCTTTTCTTGTTGAGAGGGAGTGTTGAAAATGGCAACAAGAAATGCTAAAAATAGAAATTATATAAGTAGCATCTCAGGTACCAGCGTTGGATATAGAAACAAGGAATGAAAAATGAAAATGCTAAAAATAGCATTGCTATAAATAGTATTTTGGGATATATTCCAATTTTAGTTAGTCCCTGAACTAAAATTGAGAATTCAAATTCAAATTTGATCTTAGCAGCTATTTGAAAACTAATTAATTAATTTATCTTGAGTTAATTAGTTGGAGAAAATCAAACATGAAGTCTATGTGAAGACATACAACAGTTTCTCCATTGACTGAGGAAGTTATCCCTTGATTAAAGGAGATCAGGATGAGTTGTACTTTGAGTTGTAATTAGTTAGCTCAATTAACTGAGTTAAGTCCAGTTAGATTAGTTCTAATAGTTTGTGGAATTAATTGTCAGTTCAGTTAGTTAATGCATGCATGCATGTAACTGCTGCACTTCAGATAACTGAATATTCTCTCATAAATAACTCATGCATGTCAGTTCAGTCAGAGACCCAGTTGAGATCAGAGGAAGGGACAATGTACTATCAGTTGGAGGATTTTTCCTATATAGGAAACTCATCCATGCAGAAGGAATTATCTCCTCTAGGATTGCACAGTTAGATCAAAGGTTAGCGAGCATGTGAAGAGGCCAATTCACACAGGTGGCAGCACTGGACCCCAAGGAAAACTGCACAAGGAAATAGGAGGCTTGGAGGGCAGAGGAGAAGGTTTGGAGAAGCCTTTTATTGTCTATGAGTAGCATTGTTTGATTATAGAGAGAGCAGGATAGCTTGAGAGCTGATTCTTTTTGTAACTTGAACATATTTCCACTTGTATGATAATACAGAGATTGGGGTTTTAGGCTGAGGCTTTCCCCGAGTTATTTCTTCTGTGTTATGTGTGATTGAGTTCTCATTCTTAGTTATATTTGTTCTCATTGATCTTGCTCATATTTGATTAAGCTTCCGCAAAGTTTGTTGTAGAAGTAGATCTTATATATTGCTTTAGTATATTGCATAATCTGTTGATCTACAATGGTAATTTCTACATAGGAAACCTTTACTCGCTCAATGGAAAGAGGGGAAACCTCAATAGTCGCTGCTATGGCTACTTTACCAACTTGGAGACCAATGTGCCCCAACTCCAATAACTCTCCTGCATCCATAACCACCTAAAGTGAACTAGGGTCCCAGATGATTATGCCTAAAACCACCTCCTTAGCATAATTGAAAGTAATCACACTTGAACTACTGCTCAACTTTGAACTTGCAGAGCAGAGGGCAGGGGATAGTTGTGACATATAGTCACCTTGTGCTCCAAGGAAGATAATCCCCATTGACGTCTCACAACCCATTCCCTGAAACCAACAGTCGAGGCCCACAACACACCAAATAACACAAATACTCATCTCTCTTTCTCGAGACTCTTTATCCTGCTCATTAGCATTGGCTTCCCTGACACGCTCCACATTTCATTTGCCGCATGGGAGGGTATTAAATGCCCCCTCTTCAACCCTTTTATCTTCGTTAATTTCGCCCCCATGAGGGAAACCTTTAAATTAAAAATAAAATAGATCTTTTTTTTGGTTTATTATACCAGAGATCAATATGGAAACCCTCTCATATTTAGATGAGTTAGTTATCTTTCATATAGAATTGCTCCCAAAGAGAGAGCATGTTAATATTGGTAGGATTGAAACTTAGGTGAGAAAAATAATAGCAACTTCTTCCTACGACTTGAATACCCACTTAACATAATATTAAAAAAAAAAACAACAACATGGTTATGGAATTATAATTGGAAATAAAGTAACAACTAATGAAGGAAGATGTAAGTTTTCGAAGTTTGATGGTATCCCTAGGGAGATGTAAGTTTTCGAAGTATGATGGTATCCCTATGGAGTTTTAATATTTAATGCATTGATTTGAGAGGAAATAAAGTTTGATATTGTGTATTTTTAATTTTCATGACGTATTTGGTTACTTATAGAATGTGGTTTAATTGGAGTTTAAATATTTGGTGATTTAATTATTAAATATACAAAATTATGAAGTTGAGAATTATGTTTTTTAAATTTTATGGTTTAATTGGAGTTTAAATATTTGGTGATTTAATTATTAAATATACAAAATTATGAAGTTGAGAATTATGTTTTTTAAATTTTACGTTTATAACGTATTTTGCATTTTTTAATAATAAATTTGAGTATATGTAAATGTGATTTAGTAGAGAAATATGTTTTTAAAATTTTTAGTATATGTAAATGTGATTCAGTAGAGAAATATGTTTTTACAATTTTAAGTTTAGTATATGTAAATGTGATTGAGTAGTAAGTGTAAAGTGTAAATGTGATCGGGTAACCAGTACGGAGGTGAATAAGTTGAATAAGTTTGGGAGGTGAATAAGTTGAATAAGTTTGTTTTAGTGTAAATATTTGGGTTTAAATTTTTTAATTAATAAGTGTAAATGTGATAAGTAATAAGTAATGAGGTGAATAAGTTTGTTCTAGTGTAAAGATTTGAGTTAAATTTTTTCTATTAATAAGTGTAAATGTGGTTAAGTAACGAGGTGGATAAGTTTGTTTTAGTATAAAGATTTGAGTTAAAATTCTTTCAATAGATATGAACGAGGTTAGGTTTAAGCCTTGAATGACTTTAAGGACATACACTCCTCATAGCTCCACAACTTAGCCAAAGATGTAGTTCCATATTTTGATTTGTATTTCCATATTTTGATTTAACTATTCAAAGAGATTAGATATTATTATTTGAAGACATTTGTATACAAATGTCCTCGTTAATTGAATGATATTTGTGATAATGAAACTTAAAATTTTAAATTGTTTTACTCATTTTTAAATAATGATTATTGAATGGGTTTATTTAGAAGTTGAAAGGATAACTTAGATGAGTTATATGTACATTGATGTGATCTAATTGATTTATATGATTTAAGTAAATTGAAATGAAACTGTTAGATCAGATGTTACTAATGGTTTACCTAGTGTGATAGGAAACCTGTCGTGAGATTGTGTGAACATTATGTTGGACTTTGAATTGAGTCAAGGAAGCATAAAAATTATTTGATTATGCTATATTGATTTTGATTATAAAACTTATTGACACATTGATTGTAATGAGTGTAGGCACATGAAACATGGTTGTTGAGGATAATGGGGTTGTGTGGAAGCATACTGAGTATCATCATGAGAGGAAGAGCAACGTCCTTGTTTCTACTTGCTGATACTCTTTTTCGTGGCCTAATATGAAAAGCTAGGGATGTTTTCACTAACATAGGCTATGGACTTGGTAACTCACAAGGATTAGCTAAGTGGCATGCAATAAGGTGACAAACTTATTCCTTAATGATTATAAGTCTCTCAACAAAGTGCAACAAAGATGAGTTTATAGGATTTTTAATTATTGTGCCATTTCCCCACTGAAAAATGTTGGATATATTTGAAAGGTATGTACATCATGATATCCTTGGAAATACCATAAGATAACTCTTAAAAGACCATGAGATACATGGAACCTTTGATATCATTTATAAATTGTCAAATTACGGTGAAGAAAAATTAAATTGAAAATATAAAAGTGAATTAACTTAGTGTACATTTATTATTTAAACAAGAAAACAATTATATAGCTAATGTAATTTATTTAGAGAAAAAGGTTTAATTACATGAAAGTATCATAACTAAATATATGATTCCCTAAAAAAATTCCCAAAGGTGGGTTACTTGGTGAGTGGGGGATGGATGCAAAGTTCAATTGGGTTTGGACTCTTGGTTTGACGCTAATGAATATATACTTTTAATTCCTTTGCTATATGAACTTGGTCGATTAAATATACAATACTTAGTAGATGCTAAAGAACAAGAACCTCAACTCAAAGGTAGTATTGGGTGGAAGTCAGCTAGGGAATTGGGGCTATCTAGTGAAGTGATTGTTGAATGAGAGAGATTCATCGATTTACTCTTAGAAAATCATGTGACTCTTAGAGATTCGAGGCTAGATTTGATATGCTGGACAAAGAACGCCCATATTGGTTCATTTAATGCCAAACTTGGATATAAGGCTTAGTTCAAAGATAGGTCCTCTGTGAAAAGGGTTTGGTGGAAGAAGGTTCTTTAGGGAATCTTCACTTGAAAAGCCAAGCTAACGACATGGTTGTCTCTCAGTTCTAAATTTCTTATGTGAGGTAGGCTCTCTTGGCGGGATGGTATGGGATGAATCAATGCCCTCTTTACAGGTCCTATGAAGAATCCCACAATCATGTTTTTTACAATGCAACTATGTTATTAAGGTATGTGAAATTTTATGGCAAGTCTTCAATCCAAAATTGAAGTGGTATGGTGCCTCTTTAAATGACGCTTCCAAGTTCTTGTGGTTGGATAAGTAAGTTTTCCCTTTCAATGCCCTTCCATGTTTATTGGTAGCAGACATTTGGTGGTTTCAAAATATTTACATGTTTTAGTATAAGGTCGTCCCATCAAAGGTTTGTGAAGTGAATGTGTCAGCTTTGGCTAAGGAATAGAGATTGGATCTGAATCTGAGCATACCTAAGGTTTTGATCATGCCTAAAATTGATTTTGGTATTCCCTGGGGTTACTTTGATGGGGCTAGTGAGGCCATCGCCCACCCTGATGTGGCATGGGGCAGTATTGTATATTAGCCACTCACACTTCATTTATTATCAACACTCCTTGGGTAGAGGCTCAATAATCAAGCATAATTTGTGGCATTATGGTTTCTGCTATAGTTGGACAGAAAGAAAGGCCTTTCAACATTACAAGTTATGGGAGACTCAAAACTTGTAATTGATTGGGCCAACAGGAGATTTGAAGTAAACATTCTTGGCTTGGGAACATTATTATGATGCTACAAGGTCATTAGAACTCATAACCTTCTACCAGATTCTTTGTGAACTTAACATGAAAGCTAACAAAATGTCTAAAGAAGCCCTTGCCTTGCCCATTGATATTGTCAGGTACTATGAGTTTCTTGATGCTGTTGAGACTGGGTCGATAGAGACAAATGTCTCCTTCTATCCCCTTTATTGACTCTTTTATCTTGCTATCTAGACATACAATGTGCAACCAAATTTTTATTTTTCTTTTTTTGAAGATGTGATGAGAGTTCTGGATTATTAGTTTTTTTTTATGATAATGATGTGCTATAACACTCATAACAAACTAACAATATTTGTGTATATTCTTCTTAATATATAAGATTTTTTTCATTGGAATATATATATATATATATATATATATAATTATAATTAAAAATATTAAAAAATATATATAATAACAAAAATAAATATGGAATTAAAATAAATAAATTATTAATTAATAAAATCTAATTACTAATGTTACACATTTTTTAAAGAGAAAAATAAGAATACAAATTTAAATTCAAATAAAATTATAAGAAAAGGAAAGTACTTTAAGGAGCATTAAAGCAAACTAATAAAATAATCAAAGTTGGTGAAAATAGAAAATGTGAAACCTTAATTATATAGATGGGTGAAATTCATTTCCATTTATTTAAATCAAATAAATAATCTTGGAATTTGTTAAAGATGAGATGGGAAACGATGGCTTCTCTCTTATGAATTCCTATAGTTTGAAATTTATCAGGCTTACGGCCTCTATGTTATAAGAAATTCGCGCAGTTATATCATTATAACTTTTGATTTAGTTGGTACATCTTACACTCAAGATTTTTTATCAAGGAACATTGAGAAGATCTCCATGTTCTTACGTGGGTATTTATAGAAGTATTGGTATATCTGTGCATTATGACCATCCATAATAATTCAGAATAATAATCCGGAATTGGTTTGATAGAAAATGAAAATTTATTTGTAGAAAAATATAAATATAAATGTTTATGGATAATATAGTATAATATATAACATAGGTTTGGAGTATGTTTTAAAATTGTTGTCGTTGTTTAAACGAATCGATCTCAAGCCGTAATATGATCATGTAAATTTAGAGAAATTTTATGTTAATATATGAAATTCTCGAATATAAAGAATTCATGCAAGTCCTCGGTTAAGTTTTGATGAGAGGTGGAGATCGACCCGAGCATGCAAGTCCTCGGTTAAGTTTTGATGAGAGGTGGAGATCGACCCGAGTGATTTATAGAATACCGGTGGGATTATTGTAAATTGATTTTAAATATTAAAATTTTAGAGGATAAAGAGTTTAATGGTTTGACATTTAGAGAAATGGTGGTGTTTAAAATATTTTTGTTTAATTTTATTAATTATAAATATAATTTAATATAAATTTGATTAATTTTTAAATAAATTAAATAAAAAATAAATATCATGAACATAATCATAGTTACTCATAAACTGGGACCTAAAACTATAAATAATTTGGAAGAATCACAGTTTAGTAAAAATTTGCACAAATATCATCTCATCATATTATACATGTAGATCTATTGCACCTTACTCACATTTTGCTAGTTTACATAATACACATATTATAATTTCAAAAAAATTTGTAGAGGTAGTGTTTGAATCATGTTTTTGATGGTGTAAATAAATTCAGCACTATCAAAAACTTTGGGCACCTAAAATTATGAATTTTGACAATTTTTCTTTAGATTTACAAAAATGCCTGCCTAATTTTTTCAAAATATGACGAAAATTTCCATAACTTTAAGGCAAAAAAACATAATGGTTAGACTGCGGCTTTTAGTGTGGGGAACTAGGCGTAGAGCAACGTAACTCACAGTTAAAGGGCCATCCTTAAGTTGATTGCAGATTCCTGGAATATTCGGGAATCCAACCCATGTCCCTCGGATTCCCGAATATTCTGGGAATCTGCAATCGACTTAAGCTCACCACAGTTAAAGAGGAGAAATACATAGTAATTTCAAACGATAAATAAATGGGCAACGACTCAAATTACTGAGGCATCAATGGAGCTGTTGATGATTCTAGTTCTTTGAATTTGAAGTTGAATGACTAGGATTTCTGGTAATTGTAGCACAAGAAGTAGAGCATGCTCCAAGAGGCGTGAAAATTAATGGTTCACTCAGTGACCAAAGGCAACAGGCGAGCAACGCTAAGGCAGAGGCAAAATAGGCATAATTAGATTTGGAGCAAGCATAAGTGAGAAGTACAGGGTTGCAACTAATAGGGCAGATGCAAAATGTTGTGTGTAGAGGGGAAGGTGAGGAATGGTTCCTAGCCATAGATATTATGGCTGGACTGTGGTTGTTGGAGCCTTTAGTAAAGGCGTATTTGAGCACACGAAAGGCCCGGATTAGAGGAAGAAGGCATGCATGTATTATTTGTGGCCTACTCCGTATAAGAAAACAAAATGTCTGCAGAACAACCATGCATGATGATGTAGGAATCCAGGCGGTTTTGACATGATGGAATAAATATTTGTACTACTTAATATCAAAGTTGTGATAATGGAGAATGATGCTCATGAAAGAATATTTGAATTTGGTGAGTGCAAATGAGGTTGAAAGGATATATTAAATTTTCGTCCATCCAGATATAGGAGCTGAGAGAGTGGTTATATGGGTGAAAATAGTAGAGATAGAGTAAATGGTGTTGATATTTAGTGAATGAGCTAGAGTGTAATGAGTGAACACTCCAAAGGTTTTGGTTTAAAGCATTTTTTTATGGAGTTGTAAGACTTGATGTTGAGGTAAACATGTTGTGCTAGAAAATATATAGTTGTAAGGCTTTAAGAGCTTGCTCATGCATACATATGCATAGTTGTAAGGCCTTAAGAGCTTGCTCATGCATACATGTAGTGAAGTGGCTCATGAAGTCATCAAGTTGTGGAATGAACCATTTGGAGAGGTACCAGGGTGGCATGTGTACTAATATCCTAGCATGAGGTCTGGCGAACATGAGATCTCACTTAATGATTGGGACCAAGTCAATCTTCCAAAGTCAAGTTTAAGGGGGCGATTGTGAGGGTTGTTCCAGTAAGCTTGACTCAGTCAAGTTACTGTGGTTTTGGGCTTGAGGGATACTAACACATGGTTTTTCCCATGGTATTTATCTATGACGTAGCCTATTTATAGGACAAAATATTTCATGATTATTAGTCTATGATTTAGCCTATTTATAAGTTAAAAAAATTCATGATTACTCATCTCTCTCCCGAGTGAGATCAAGCAACGATATCTTTACACACTACCATCACTCAATACTATATTATCCTAACATGATCTAGATACTAAATGTACCAAAATTCATTTACACTCACCATCACTTGTTTCAAAAATCACACATTTTAATTCATTATGAAAATGATAGATACAATCTGCAATCAATGATATTGCTCTTATATCACCAACTTAATCCAGAATCACAAGCTCTTTGGCCATGTCACCCTCTTGACTAAGCTCTAAAGGTCAATTGCAACATCCGAAGGATATCCCAAAAAATTAGGCACATATCAATAAATTTCGACCATGTACACACAAAAAGCTTCCATCACTGTCAAGATCCATTCTAGATTCTGGAGTTGTTCGTAACCATCATTTGCAGCAATAGGATTAACTTAGTGAAAATTTGTATCTTTATGACAGGAGAGTTTGTTGGTATAATTCCTCAACGTCGTTACCTTACAGGCAGTCAGCCTCTGAGCAAATAACTAGAATCTTACCGAGATGTCAAGAACACATAATATATTTTACAGAAGACTTGGATACCCAATGGAACATGGCAGGCCATTCATGGCCGTACAGATAAACAAAGCCAGATGTCATGTCGGATAATTCATTCTTGCTACATCGAGAATCGAACTACAGCTTTATATGTAAAAGAGAATTCTATTCTTCGTACCTGTTACTGTGCCTTTTTTACTTTGTCACTGTCATTTCCACTGTCAACTTATTACCAATCCTTCCTTGCTCTCCCCACCCTGTTGTAATGAGTGACAAACTAAGTAAAATTTTGAAGCCCTTATTACCAATCCTTCCTTGCTCTCCCCACCCTGTTGTAATGAGTGACAAACTAAGTAAAATTTTGAAGCCCGGGACAATTTCTGCTTTTATATTTTTGCTTTTACTGTGATATGAGAAGCCATTTCCATATTTAGATATTATTATTATTTATTATACTTGTTCTTATTAAATATTTAATTCTGTTTTTACGGTGTATTAATTTGTTTTTATCAAATTTTTTTTGCTATTTATCTATAATTTAACTTTTAGAATTCATTTATTGTTATTTAAATTTATTTATTTGTAAGGAGATTGGTTGAATTTTTATTATGGCTTTTTTGGTAACTTACATTTCTTTTTTTTTTTTTCCGAAGGTGGCAAAACCTATCAAACTCAGGTGTCAAACCAACAGTGAGGACAACCATCTCTGGCTGCTATCCGCGAATGTCGATTTGACTCATCACCCTTATCAAGGAAAACCACGCCACCTGTAATAACCCGCTGGTGGTCCGTAAGGGAGCAGGCTTTCACTCCTGCCAGATGCCTCTGGGTCTTGGGCCGTTAACCTGTTTCCTTACGTCCGAGGAAGACGAGCTCTTAGCCAAGCAGAAGCAGTTTTACGGCATACTCCAGGCCGATGGTAACTTACATTTCTATTAGTTACTAATTTTTTGTTTTTTGTTTTATTTTCTTTTTATTTAACTCTTTTTTATTATTATTTCCATTTGCATGAATTATAATTTTTCTTCATATTTTCAATTTAAGATCCTTTATTATTGTATTAAAAACATATTTTAATAAATTCAATTATATATACATGAAAAGACACATAAATATATAAAAATAAAAATAAAAATATATTTTAAAGTGTATATATGTCAATATAAACAATATTAGTTGATGGCATTTAAGATACAATATTTTATTATTATTTATTTTATTTTTGTTATAAAGTTTTTGTCTTTATTATTTTTTAGTTTAATTAAGCTATATTTAAGCTAAGCCACAAGTACTAGCTACTATGTAGTGCTTATTTGTTATAGGAAAGAGAAAAAATATAAAACATACACAAAACAAATCTTACTTTAACGAATCTAGTAATATTACATATTAAATAAAACTATGCTTAAAATAAATTCACTATTTTAACTAATTAATTTAATTAGTTGAAAAAATATCTCAACTATATACAAAATTAAAAGTTAATTACAATTTTTAACAAATATATTTTACGATGAAAAATATCACATATTTAACCTAAAACAAATAAGAATCACCATCATTAATACAATTTATATTGAATTATAGGTTTTAGAATAGTTTCCATATATTTTCAAGCGGTTTTTATTTTCATTTATTTTCCATAATATTTAAATAATTTAATGAAAACTAAATTTCATATAAATTAATTATTTTATATAAAAAATAATTATAAAAATAAAAATATAGATTACTTCAATTATAAAATAATTTCAATAATTTATTTATATAAAAAATACAAAAATAATAAAAATTATTTCAATTATAAAATAACTTTAATAATTTATTTATCAATATATTATTATTATTATTATTCATGTTCATTTTTCAGTGATCACTACTTCTATGAAATATTTGTGTCACAGCTCAATCACAAAGCCTAATCAAGAGGGTGTGAAGATATTTGAACCTCTCACCTGTCAATATCAAAGGTGCTTTAACCAAATGAGCTAACCATCCGGACTATTCATATTCAATTTATTATTTAAATTTAGCAAAATTCATGAATTTTCTCCATCTTTATTGACACTATAATATGCATTATTTTATTTATATAATTAATTTTTTGTTCATAATAGTATTTTGTAAAATGTTTTAATGTACTATATGTATACACATATAATTCATGAATATTGTTTTCTCTTTATTATTTTTTAAGTATTAAAATATATAGTTTTAATTATTAAAAATAAAATTTATTATATTTTTAATTATTAAAATTAAGATTTAATGTTTGAGGAAGACAAACTCTTAACCAATAAAAAATAGTGTTAAGTCATGCTCTAGGACCAAAAATGGTGGTTTTAACTCCTCTTCATATCTATAAGATAGCTAGTATCCTATGTTGGTCATGAGACTACCAACAAAAGGATGTGTGCTATTAAGAAACGCCTTTCCTTTACCCTAATCATGGAACTATCCAAAGATCCAATTGAAGTCTAAAATTTGAATTTGTAATAAATGGGTCTTCATGATGATGCTAATTGAAACACCATTTTTCGAATCGAGCGGTAATTTAAGGTTTTTCTAGCAATAGTATGAGTTGTTAAGGCCATAGTTTCAAAGAAGTATTAGTTTTGACCTCAAAACAAAGTCGGGTGCTACCATTGGCATCAATTTTTAATTTAGGGATTGATTTTACGATTTTTTATACAAATATCATGAGAATGTTAAGACCATGTTTATAAAAAATGCAAATTTTAACCATGAAAAAAAAGGGTGCTATTGGGAACACCATTTTATTGAAAGAAGGTTGATTTTGATGTTTTTAACCCAAATAGACGATTTTTTATTCCTAGAGTTCTCATTTTGAGGTCATAGTTCTCGTTGAATTGCTAACTATGTTTACTCTAAAAGTATTTATACCGTTTTCCTAGATGCTTCATGAGATTTGGAGTACATGTTGTATGTTTAACCTCTAAATGGTCTTTGATTGATTTTCACAATGGAGATGGCTCATTGAGAGGTTTTTTTACCGTAATTGAGTGCATGCATGATATTCTTCATTAGGGTGTGAGATATATCCTAACACTTGTAATGATATTCTACATGATGTCCAAATGAAAATGGTTTCTTGCTTAGAGGATGAACTACTCAGGAGGAGAAACATTTTACATTCTAGAGGAGGGCATTAGGCCCTAGATAACATAGGTTAGGTTAGATGCTTGCATGGAGACTTGTATTTGGCTTTAGGATGTTTTGGTTGCAACAATGTTCATGTAGAAGCAAACAAAGTGGAGCACGTTAGGAGGATTGTTGGGGTCTTTGGAGGCTTGTAGGTAGAGTGTTTGACACACCTAATGGAGAACCCTTGCATTTGGAACCTTATTTGTGGATGGAATCGCCTTGGAACTTCATATATATTCACTTGGTGTGTAGTGCTCCACATGTGTGATCTTACTTGTGTTATTGTAGGCTACTTATAAGGGATTGGCCCACATATATATTGTTGGCCTCCCTTATTTCTCATATATAGAGAGGAGGGAGGCATTCCTTTCATCATAATCATCATTGTACTATTCTCTTTGTATTTATCTTCCTCGATTTAGTCGCTGAGGTTCATGAGGAAATCCCAGGAGAATTTATGAAAGGAAAAGAGGATGTCTTTGTAGGGAGCATGCTCTTGTAAGCTACTAGGGTTTACTCTCATGAAGAAGATGTTGGAGATTATGGTTTTGATATGAAATCAAAGGTTGTACTTGTTGAAGTGTAAAAGGAGAGGATATGTATTTCCTTGGTGGATATGCTTATGTAGTTCATGTTTATTGGATCTCCTTGGTTGAGCTATGGCTTTCATATTTTCCCCTACATACTATTTTGGATAGCTAGAGAATTATGATAGCCTTGGGATATATATATGAACTTCATTTCTATACATATTAATGAATACTCTAGCCATCTAATGTTCATGAAATTTTATATTTATTTTTCAACCATCTATGTTCTTCATGGTTTGTAATTTTCAATATTATATGGCTTTCCAATTTGACATAAGTTAAGGGTGAGTATATTAAGTGATTTAATATTATAACTAAAGAATATAATGATATAGTTGGTTTTGTTATTATAATTGTTATAAGTGTTTTCAAATCTATTATATGCATGATAAGGTATCCCTAGAGCGATGAAGCCTATTAGAGCACATTGGTATGCTTTCTATTGAATTGTCCAGTGCATTGTGGTTGCTAAATTGAAATGTAATGGTTAAGAACAAGGAAACCTCTTGTTAGGAAGTGAATGAACTTTCATAATTAAGAAAAATATGAAGAAATGAAGCTAGTTATTTGAAGTATCTATGTTTCTTCAATTCATTGGTATCTTTGTGAAACACCTCCATTTTTTTCTATTCTCTGTATGTTCCTTTCTACCTTCTTCACCTCAAGTGCAAGATCGACATGGTTTTCATAAAGTACATAGATTAATACACACACACACACACACACTATATCTATATATATATATATATATATATATATATATATATATATATATATATATATATATATATATATATATATATATATATATATATAACTTGAATCTCACATGTTTTAAGATGGCCTTCGAGCAATATTTGCAATTAAAGGATGGGCTTATCTTTCTTCCCAAGCACACTCAATACCATTGGCCACATGGCATCAAGTTCTCTCTCAACAAATTAAGGGTTTGTTCACATTAGCTTTAGATCAAATCTAATCACCATATCACTTGAGGTGAGAGGATATCTTAGTTAATGAAAATGTAAGAGGTAGATTCTAAATATCATTTCATTTTCAAGTGGCCAAATTTATTACTAAACCTATGAGAGATATTACTGTTTTGTTTTGTGACTAAGGGGTCCATTCATACCTTCTTTTGGTATCTTAATATAGGTACTTGTATCTCTTCATGCATGAGGAAGTGAATCTCAAATAATATACCTTGCAATATTCTTCTAGACCCACCCCATGGATTTAATTATTTGTTTCTTTTATCTTACTCTAGCATTTGAAGGCATTTAGTGTAGTACAACTTGTTTATATTTCAACACTTGCTTATATAGGCTAACTAATATATCACTTGGATTTACTGAAGAGTTGTTGTAATCCAACAATGGAGTTATGATTCATGAGATGACACTATTTATGATGGTCAACCAAAGTTCTTGCAAACAATATGTGTGCATTTTCTTTATTGTAAGTAGCACGGGGACCCATTCATGTTACAGAGGCATAAATCCAGTTGTTGTAGGCTCCTCTAACCACTAACATTATGCTAGGGACTATTTCATAGGATTGGATGACCTGGTTTCTGTTCCTGGATTTATCCTAACTTTTCATCCCTATTGAGTCCGTGAAAAGCTCATATCTCTCATAGGTAAACACTAAATGATTTCAATCAATGACCCATACTAACAACACCAATGATGTTGATTGATTCCCATGAAGCATGTTATGATTATATCGTAGTTTTGAAGGCAACGACGTGCCATGAATTTGAAGTCCTTCTGATGTGAGGAAGCCTTGCCAAGGAATGGGTCACTTGAAGGACTGAGAAACAGAGAAGGGGATGCCTAAAATTGGAAGGTAAGTGATTACACAGAGAGGGGATAACCAAATTTTCTGAGGGACTGAGAAGCATAGAAGGGAAGGTCGAAAAATGAATTGGGTTTCTCGGTCATGATCATAGCTGATTGGAATCAGAAGCACATTGGGGTTGTATCAGGAAGCAATGAGTCGGGAATTTTTCGTTGATGGAAAAAGAGTGCAAAGAAAGGCAATGTTGGATATTGGAAGCATACTATGCTCTAGAAAAAAGGAAAGAATCCAAGCTGAATTTGGTGCAACAAAAGCACCAGGAAATTGCAAAGAGCCACATAAAGTGGCTAATCTGATTTAAATTTTCCGTTATAATTTATTTAGTAGTTGGGCATGCAACTGTGAGTATGTGACATGTAAATATATGAAAATATTGTAAAGAGCTATAAATATGAAGCTCTAAAGATAGTATGTGATTGTTTCTTTATTTGGTATGTTTCCTTTGCATATGTGGACAAAGAACACCAATGACGGTGTTCCCCTAAGGGGGAGGGGACTGTAACATCTCGACCATAAATGCCTCGATTTGTCCATGTAATCTCAACATGTAATTGAATTTTAAAAATTAAATGGGCTGAGTAAGGGACATAGATTCCAAGAGGTCTGGAAAGGTCAAATTATTTGGGGAATTCAACTTGTTAAACGAAGGAAAAATTTGAAGTATATGACAAGCATTAAAGGTTGGCTGTTGAGCTTTAAATGCACAGGGATGGTCTATGGAATGCGATTAGTGTTGGAAATTTATTGGGCTGCAACACTAGGGACAAGCCCATGCTATTTTGGAGACCACAACAAGGAAAATAGACAACAAAGAGGATAGGAAAATTAATGAGAGAAAGATTACTAGTAGGAAACTGTGTAGTAGCAAAAGACAGAGGAGGGAATACTCATTATCATTCATGGATGGTGAGAGGGATCTCGACCTCGAGGGAGAGAGGGAAATGAGATGAAAAAAGAGAGAGAATTAGATCTCAGATAGGTGTTGGGAAAAAACCCGAATTCTGTAAGAGGGGGGATCGCGCTCTAGGAGGGATTCACTGAGGAGAAGTGGGTAGTAGCCTCAAAGAGTTCAAATTATGTATAGCATACAAAATGAGAAGGAAGTTGCAAGAGGTAGCACGGAAGAAGGGAGATGCAACAAGCCTCTGGTTTTCTCTTAGTAATGTTTTTCCTTCACTGGATAGCTGGAGGGTGGAGGCAGTTGGCCTTTGGAGCTCCCTATGCATTGGTGAACTGTTGAGTAGATGGTGGATGGAGGAAGAATAATTTCTAGAGTCCCTATTTCAGCTAGTATATTGGTGTTTATTCCCTTTACTAAGACCACCTCAAACCCTTGGAATCTGGCTCCGAGGTGACAAGTGCAAATAGCTTGGCTGCAACTTGTCTATGGTTGGGTGGAGAGTTGAAGTCTCAAACTTAGTTGCCCATCTTCATTATAAATCCAAGATAAGTTCTCTTGTGTGTAACCTTGTATGGTTTTCATGTTGAAATGTGAATGGTTGATATGCTGATGATTTGCATGACAGTCTACTCACTTGTATTTACATGTTGAATGACTAGTTATGACCCATGTAAGGATGTGTGAACAAATATGAGTGTGTCTTGTTCTTAGTGGCCAATGAAGAGTATTCATATTATGATGTGAGCAAATGTTCTTCCTGTTTGAAACTTGGGTTGAGTTTCATTACTTATATAGGCTAACTGATATATCGCTTGGATCTACTGAAGAGTTGTTGTAATCCAAGAATGTAGTTATGATTCATGAGATGACATTATTTATGATTTTAGATATCATTTTGGGATTCAACTGCGTTAAGTAAGTCATTAACGTATGACCATTTCCATGAGAGGTAGTTGTAACTGACTAATTTCTCATGATTTTTGAATTGTTCGTTTAGCACTCATTGCATCGGGTGATGCTCACAGGGGTGAAGAAGTGGGATTGAAACTAGTGAAATGAATCACATAGCGTCAATCATCACTTCCGGGGCTTGCACCCGGTAACCAAGACTTCTCGGGAGGTCACCCATCCCAGATCTCCTCTGGCTCAAGCGCGCTTAACTATGGAGTTTTCCCCACAATCAAGCCCACTTAGCTTGCTACCCCATTTGCAAAACCTTAGCAAGTATTGTGCCTCATGAACCATTCAAGTAGAGATCCCTTCACTCTTTTTGAAAATTTGGTTATCCCCTAATACTTAAATTATTTATGATTCTCAACCAAAGTTCTTGAAAATAATATATGTGCATTTTCTTGACAATAAGTAGCACATGGACCCATTCATGTTACAAAGGCATAATTTCTATTGTTGTAGGCTCCTCTAACCACTAACATTTTTGTAGGGACTATTTCATAGGCTTGAATGGCCTGGATTCTATTCTTGGATTTATCTTAACTTTGCATCCCTATTGAGTGCATGAAAAACACATATTTCTCACAGGTAAATGCTAACTAGATTTAGTTCTTAAGAATCGAAATGGTCTATAAGATGCAATGTCTACACTTAATAAGCAGGATTAGGTTACATTTTTGAGTTGAAATTGTGTGGTTAAGAAATATTTGAATGTGCTCTATTGTAACTGAATAAATAACATATACAATGAAGCCTTGAAAGCATAAAAAACATTTACAAATATCTGAACCAAGAATGTGACAAAGACATGCAATATATATATATATATATATATATATATATATGCAAACCCTGCCAATACAGGCATAGTCCGTATAACCATCAATGATTGATAAAAGAGGTCCTTATGCATGTCTTTGTCACATTCTTGGTTCATATATATATATATATCTTACTGGCTATAAGCCTATGAATCCATTCAGAAAGTGTTGTGCTAACACTAAGAGATTTGTTCCTCTCTTAAGTATAGTCAAGCCCTATTCCCTTTACTTAAGTAGCATCTTAGCCATGCATTACCCACAACCTACAATCCTCCCCTAGGGGCACCATCATTGATGGTTGAAAGTCATTGCTAGTAGCTTAATGCCCTAGAAACCTTTGAGAGATGACATAGAGTCGTTTGCAGGTCTGGTCTGAAACATGAACCCCCTGATGATCTGAAATGGAGCAGATTAGTAATGTTGTGCTAATTCCCCATTTAGAATAAAACCCAAGATGCTTATCATTTTTGTATCAAGTGCTTAAGGATTCACTATTTTTGCTTGATTAATTGATTCCCATGAGAGTTTCTTATGTAAATGTTATAAACAATTTAACATAAAACATATGTTGAACAATAGAAAAATAACAGCAAAGAACATCAAAATACAACACACAACACAAAGAGTTGATGAGGAGTTCACCCCTCCTGGTCTAAGTCTCCTTGGTCCAACTTCCAATAATTGGACCTCTCTATTATGCTCAAAATTACAACAAAAGTGTATTTACAATACTCAAAATGCCTCTGAAACTTGTCTCAATGAGTTCATAATACTAAAAAATGGCTATCTAGCCTCTTTTTGCATCCAATTTGGATAAGAACTGAAGAAGTTATGACTTCTCCTAGTTCTCCCACTATTTGTTCCACAAATTGCTCCAAAACTTACATAATCCCACAAATTCGCTCCAAAATTCGCTAACTGAGCGAATATTTCATCGCGCAATGGACTATATTGTGTTGGCCATATCGCAAGTCGCAATCGACAAAGTTTGGCAGGCTAAAGGTCTTTTTAACACAGTGGTGATGTTGTGATATCAATATCGCGGATCCGATAAGAGTATTAACTGGAATATATAAAATATTGTGTCCAGGAAGTCCATCGCAAATCGTAATTCGGCGATTACCATCAGAACCATTGTAAACAAAGCCCTTTTCTGTGATTGCGATATGCGATAAATCGCATCACAACTGGGCTTTGCTTGCAGCTGATTCCGTAATACTCATCCACCTGCGATATGTGATTGTGATTAGATCACATCGCAACCTGTTTGCGTCGGGGCCAATTTCAAACACCTTTCTACTTGCAATTGTGATTTGTGAAATGTGGGGGCCAATGGTGGCCTGCCACTTGGCACCTCCTCATTCTCTAAAGGGATTTGCGACTTCATCTAATCCTACCATATGGACAAGTCAAACTTGAACTTTGACTTGATCTAACTTCTGCATACGAGCTTAGATTTGAGTGTCGTTCACACCGTTGGAATCAGAATGATGAGTTCTTCGATCTGAAGTTGAGTTTAACATAATTCTGACACTTTTATTTTTGAGCATAATTTTGAGCACCTGATCACTCCTCCCCACTAGAAGCCTTTTGGACCCCAAAATATTATATTCAGTTACTGAACAGATGAGGGTACTATTCCCTCACCTTCCCCTCTTCAATCCATTTGGACTTTGATGGATTTGTACCTTTGAGACCCACTCGAAGATAATCAAAATTTCCCCTCTTTGATGATCTCATTCTTCTGTCAAGTATGGTGTCTTACTGAAGCTCATCAAGAAATTCTGGAGAAAAATCTTCAATTGATAGAATCTGTACACTTTCTCCTTGATCTTCAATCAAAGGAGGCTTATACAATCTCAAATTTTCAACATTAACAACAAAATAAATTTTCATATATGAAGGAAAATCAATCTTGAAAGCATTATTACCAATATTTTCCAGAATTTTAAATGGACCATAACAGATTGGTTTCAAATTTTTACCTTCACCTTGAAGCCTTTCCTTGCTAATTTAAAGCCAAACTTCATCACCTACTTGAAACTGATGATCCACATGATGCTTATCATGCCTTGCCTTATACTTGCCTTGACTCTTTTGTAGTTGTTCTTGAACTGTTTAGTGAATCAACTGAATTTGCTCCATGAATTTCTTTGCTCTGTCTATGTCGCTATGTCCATCTACAACTACATCTTTCTCACAGATGAAATCCAAAGGCGATTTAGGCAAATAACCAATACATGCCTCAAAAGGCGAAGTTAGAGTAGAAGAGTGTTTTGCTCGGTTGTAATCATGCTAAATATAATACAACTATTCATCCCACAACTTAGGATGTTTGCTGTAATATCCTCTTAGCAAATGAATAACTTTCATGTTAACCATTTCAGTTTCACCATCTGTTTGCGGATGGAAGGCTGTACTTTTCTTCAACTTGGTGTCCATCGTGTTCCATAAGCTTGACCAAAAATTCCCAACAAATCGGGAATCACGATCACTTACAATAGAAGTAGGTAATCCAAAATGAACCCATACATTTTGAAAGAAAAGTTGAGTTATTTGTTTAACTGTAATTTGTTTTTAACAAGGCATTAATATGCACATCTTGCTGAACCTATCCATAACTACGTACAAATAATCATGACCTTTTCTTGATAAAGGAAGACCTCCTACAAAATCCTTAGAAACACTCTCCCATGGATGTGAAGGCACTAGAAGTGGTGTGTAGAATCCTAGTTTCCTATTACTAGGCTTACTAACTTCACACAATGAACAACCTCTAATAAAACATGACACACTTTCAAGCATACGAGGCCAGTAAAAATACCTCTAAAGATTTGCCACTGTTTTACTTACACTGAAATGTCCAGCAATAAGAGAAGTGTGTGCTTCCCTTGTAACATTTACTCTCTCTCCCTATGGAACACAGTTTTCCCAAATGATACAATAGATTATCATGTACATGGTAGTCTAATTCCTCAACTTGGTGGCCTTGACTCAAGTTTGAATATACCTCTTGAAATCCATCATCATGTGCGTATTGTTCAACATAACTTTCATGCAAAACATAATTATTCTTGAGTAAAATGGCTACACTAACAACCAGTCTAAAAATCATATCAACAACTCAGTTATAAATACCTTTCTTGTACCTGATTACCAAGTGGAATTGTTGTAAGAATCCCATCCAACGAAAGTGCCTTGATTGCTATAATTTTGTTTGAGATTGCAGATATTGCAAAGGTTTATGATCGGTGTGAAGAATGGTTTATTTTCCCATTAAGTAGTGCTTCCATTTCTTCACACTTTGTACAAATGCGTAAATATCTTTGTCACATGTCGGATAGTTAATAACAACACCATTAAAAATATCAAAATGAAATGAAATGGGCTTAGCATGCTATAAAAGAATTGCACCCATGGCGTAGTACTTTCATTTGTTTGTATTTCAAATGGTTGTTTCAAATTGGCAATACTAAAACTAGGGCTGAACTGATATTTTGTTTTAAAGCATCAAATTCTTTTTGTTGTTTACCTCCCCATTGGAAGACAACCTTAACGCTAGTCAAAGCATGTAGTGGATTTTTTATGGAAGAGAAATTGGAAATGAACTTCCTCTAGTACTGCGCTACTCCCAGAAAACTCCTTACTTCTATGACTGATTTGGGTATTGGCCAATTCACAATGACTGAAACTTTAGAGGGTTCAATATTCAGCTCACCTCCTCCAACTATGTGGCCCAAATACACTAAGGAAGTTTTCCCGAATTCACATTTAGACATCTTCAGAAATAACTATTCTTTTTTCAAGACATCCAACACTTTCCTCACATGCTTGACATGCTCTTCTCATGATTTGTTGAATATCAAAATATCATCTAAATAGAAAATTACAAAGTCATCAAGAAAGGATCTTAAAACATCGTTCATAACTCTCATGAATGTAGCTAGAGCGTTGCAAAGACCAAAAGGCATAACCAGCCACTCAAACAATCCTTGTTTGGTTTTAAAAGCCGTCTTCCAAATATCATCCTCAGCTATTCTAATTTGATGATATCCACTTCTCAATTCTAATTTAGTGAAATATTTTTCATTCTTCAACTGATCTAGAAAATCATCTATTCTGGGTAGTGGGTATCGATTATTTATGGTAATTTTTTTCAAAGCTCAATAATCTACACACATGCACCAGGTTCCATGTTTCTTGGGTACCAAAACAATTGGTGAACCACATGGTGAAGTAGAGGGATGAATTTCACCTTTATCTAACAATTCCTGGACTTGTTTCTTAATTTCTAGGATTTCCATAATTGACATTCGATACATACCGATGTTTGGGAGTGGAAAATATTGTTGTAGCTGAATTTTGTGCTGAATTCCCCTTTTTGGTGGCAATCCCTTTGGTTCTTGAAACATGTCCCCATATTGATTGACCACATCAACCAATTCAGCTTTCAGCTTCACATCACAGCCTACAAAGGATTCATGCTCCGCATCATTCTTCTGCTTGATCATAAGGAGCATAAGGCTCTTGCTGGAATTGACCAGTCGCTTCATTTGCCTTGTGTTTGCCAATGACAGATTAAGCTTCCTACAATGGGCTCTCATAATATACTCCACTCTGTCTTTGAACAAATGATATTTGTTCTTAAATCTATGGAAAACGACTTTCCTGTCATACAGATACGAGATTCCCAGCACAAATCCAGAAATATCCAGTGGCACTACGTATAATTCGACTTCATCAATGAAATTGGCAGTAATTGCAAACCTGAAAACGCATTTCTATGTAACCTAAAGATTTGCATCCTTGGTTATCCAACCCAATGGATACATTTTATGATGAGGTACGGCTTCCAGATTCAACTTCTTGATCAAGTCAATAGAAATTAAATTTGCTTGGGAGCCACTGTCAAACATCATATCAATCTCGGTGTGTTTGTAAATAACTCTGATATGGAACAAATCAATTCTGTTTTCTTCATTTGAGGCATTGTTGGAGTTATTTGTTGCGCTGGTGTTTGCCACGACTTCCTCTTTGCTTGTTTTTGCCACAACTTTTCCTTTAGTGACTATGGCTGCAATATTTGTTTCATCACCTGAGTCGAAACCCAAGTCTTGTTGTACAACAACATTTGTCTTCTATTTCCCTTTATTGTTAAGTTTCTTCGGTCGTAATTTAGGATGAAGCTTCTAGCAATGTGCTTCATCATGGCCCTCTTTGGAATAATTCTTGCACACGGGTTTCTCCCCTTATTTCTTAACAAAATCATTTTTCTTCTGTTTTTCTTTAAATTTCTTTCCTTTCTCACCACTCTGGAATGGCTTCTTCTTACCTTTTTCTTGTAAAATTTTCCCTCTTTCTTTGAGGTGTGTAGCTTGAACATAGACCTCATCAAGATTCATGGGATTAAACATAAGAATGGTGTGTCGAAGATAGCTATGCAAGCCTCCTATATATTTCAATAAAGTATCTAGTGACTGCAAGTCTACTCCTAGCATAAGAGTTGTTCTCCTAAAATCTTGAGTATACTCTTGCACATTTTGACCTTTTAACTGTATGAAATTTTTCCAATTCATGATAGCTTTTTGCATATGGACTAAAGGGTAGGATTTACTTTTTATAGTATTAATGAAATCAGATCAAGTAATGAATATCTTACCATGTTTTTTGATCTCATTTTGAGTCCTTTCTTCTCACCAAATGAGTGTTTCACCCTCCATTCTCAATGAAGCCAACTGAATTTTTATATCATCCGCTTGAAGGTTTTGAATTATACAATACACCTCCAACTTACGAATCCAATTATCAAGCTTCTTTGCATTCACTTCACCATTATACACAGGCAACTCGAATTTAACATCAAGTTTAAGTATACGTGATTTTCCAGCTCCTTTTGAAGAATAATGATGAGTATGAGTAAGGGTTGTATTAGTGGAAGAGTGTGAAGATACTTGTGAAGAAGAAGATGAAGAAGATTGTGTAGAAGGTGGAGGCTTGTCTCCATTCCCATTACCTCCTTTTCCATTACCTCCTTCTGAAGAGCCTTCTCCTTTGGGAGGTTTGGAAATTTCTCCTTGCAATCTACTATTCCTCTCTTCATAGAGGACCTTCACCATCTCTGTCATATCAAAGAAATCCTTTCTGAAGGTCTTCTCATCTTCTGTCATGATAGGTTCTCCTTCATGAGACATAGTCTCTGAAGACTCAACTACAACTTCTGCAACTTGAGGATGTACTGGTGTAGAGGATTTTGGAAACCTTTCTCTTCTTCCCCTTGAGCCAACTATAGGGCTTTCAACCATCTTCCCTTCTCCTCTTTTGAGTTTTAACCTTGTTAGCATGACATAAACTTGCAAACAATTAAATCCTTCTTTCACAAAGAAAAACCTAGTAAGCAAAAACCAGTGGTCTGATACCAACTTGATCTGAAATGGAGCAGATTAGTAATGCTGTGCTAATTCCCCATTCATAATAAAACCCAATATGCTTATCATTTTCTTATCAAGTGCTTAAGGATTCACTATTTTTGCTTAATTCACTGATTCCCATGAGAGTTTCTTATGTAATGCTATAAAAAATTTAACATAAAACATATGCTAAACATCAACAAAATAACAACAAAGAACATCAAAATACAACACTCAACATAGATATTTGATGAGGAGTTCACCCCTCCTAGGCTATGTCTTCTTGGTCTAGCTTCCAATGCTTGGGCCTCTCTATTATGCTCAAAATTACAACAAAAGTATGTTTATAGTGCTTAAAATTCCTCTGAAACTTGTCTCAATGAGTTCAGAATACTCAAAAATGGCTATCTAGCCTCTTTTTGCATCCAATTTGGATAAGAATTGAAGAAGTTATGACTTCTCCTTGTTCTCCCACTATTTGTTCCACAAATTTCTCTGGAACCGACATAATCCTACAAAGTCACTCCAAAATCCACTAACTGAGCGAATATTTTGCCGCATAGTGGGCTATATTGTGTCGGCCGTATCGAAAATCGAAATTGACAAAGTTTGGCGGGCTGAAGGTCTTGTTAACACGGTGACAATGTTGTGATAGCGCTATTGTAGATCCGATAGGAATATTAACTGGAATATATAAAATATCGCGTCCAGGCAGTCCATCGCAAATCGCAACTCAGCGATTACTTCCGGAACCATCATAAACATAACCCTTTTCTGCAATTGCGATATGCAATAAATCGCATCACAACTAGGCTTTGTCGGGGGCTGATTCTATAATACTCGTCCACCTATGATATTTGGTTGTGATTAGATTGCATCGCAACCTGTTTGCATAGAGGTCGATTCCAAACACCTTTCTACCTATGACTGCAATTTGCAAAATGCAGGGGTCAATGGTGGCCTGCCACTTGGCGCCTCCTCATTCGCTGAAGGGCTTTTCCATGTCATCTAATCCTGCCATGTAGAAAAGTCAAACTTGAACTTTGACTTGCTCTAACTTATGCATACGAGCTCGAATTTGAGTTTCATTTTCACCGTTGGAATCAGAATGATGAGTTCTTCAATGTGAAGTTGAGTTTAACAGAATTTTGACACTTTGATGTTTGAGAATAATTTTGAGCACCTGATCACGTGGTGTGTGGTTTACTGCAAGCCCATAATAGAGAGTGGCTATAGGATCACCTATGTTGGTATGTCAGGGAATCCACTATTTCAGTGTGGGAAATGTCTGATGGCCAAAAACTCATTGGAGTGGCCTTCACTCAAGCTTAGGAGGGCTAGCACCTTCGTGTGCTTTAGTAAGCAACCAATGCTAGTACCACTAGTATTGAACGTTGGTGCTAATCATAATGCTTACAATGCATTTGTGGTAGATTCATGACCGAAATAACCAACGAAATGTGTTCAACGTGGAGCTAGAACAAGCTCTCATGATGCTTATCGAAATCCAAATTAGGCGCAACACTAAAGGCTTGGTAAGGTTTCCCTGGTTAGGCCATGACAAAGGTTGAGTCTATGCAATGTTGCGGTAGAAGAGGGCCAAAAATTAGCCTTATAACATATTCAGCTAATCCTTATCCCTCATCAGGAAAAACCTTAGTCGTGGGATGTTTTTATTGACGCACCCATATTTCCCTTCACGGGATTGGGGAAATGAGGATGAGGTGGCCTGAAGCCTGCAACCTAGAAGAACTAGCATCGTATCATATGTGCATTGGCGGGATGATGTTGACTAGGATGATTTGGTTGACATGCCAACCCGACGGTCCTGTTATTGGGCAATGGTGGACCCCTTGACATGTCACCCCACTGCAATGAAACTAGAGGCATAAGGGAGGATGCAACGGAAAATGCCAAGATAGAACGAGTGAGAGATGTAGTAGAGTTATCACATGTACCAATCGGGAGAAAGGAGCATGTGCAGAAGTGACCCCACCCAGGTTATTTGAAAGGAGTAGTAAACAAAAGAATTTTGGGGTAGAAGAATTAAACGCGCCAGGAAAGGCCTTGCATGATGATGTAAGATGGGTGCATGGGAGGGCCCACACTATTGTAGTGGTGTTATTGGTTAAGAATCGACCCACTTTCTAAGTCAACCCAACAGAATCATGCCAAAACATCTACAAGCAGTAGCATAATGGAACAGGAGGGATGACAGAGCGCCACGATAGCGGAGGAGTGTTTCCATTGGCAGGGAGTGGAACCACTTGTCCAATTAAAAAAATGGTAATATTGTGGAGGTGATACCCACCAGACCACGTAGGCATAAAGGTATCACCCTAGAAGATTAAAGTAAGGAGTCAATTGTAAGTTCCAGGAGGAGACTTGCGGGATGACATAATTTATACCATGTTGGTGGAGTGTGTATATAATTGGTGGAGAAAGGGTCTCGCTAGCCAGTTCAGACCAATGTTATGACCCCAAAGAAACAAAGAGGTGCACCAAAGGAGGTACCATAGTGAAGGAAGTGAGATGGCATTTGATAGATTGCGGTGGTAGTTAAGAGTGGAAAGGCAGATTAATAGGGAGAGAAGGCCATACGACCCCACTTCACACGTAAGCCTGGTAATAAGGACTCGATAGTTATTAAGAAGCACGATTAGGAATTGTCAGCATGGAAGAACAAGATGGTGTGTCCATAGACATCATTTTAGAGGTATAAGTAGAGTTATGATGAAGGCCTCAGGATGATATAGCTAATCCATGACCAATGGATTCGGTTAGATGCAATGAAGAGCTTCGGGTAGGTGAGTAGAGAAAGTTGATGCTGATTTGTCCAAGAGCCTACCAAAGCTCTACCAAACAACCTTTGATCCATAAGACCCCATCCCCCGAGCTTTTTTGGCATCGAGATGCTATCCATTTTGGACAGATGAAATTTTCCCTGTTCAGCCCTTGCACCCCAGATAAAGTTAGCCGAGATCCTGTTCATGGTATGAATTATGCTAGCCGGGAGGATAAACAGATGAGCCCAGAAGACCGCCAGTTGCATCAAGACAGATTGGGTGAGAATGACTCTGCCTGCCAGAGATAAGGATCTATGTTCCCATACTGATATCTTCTTAAAAAATCTGTCAGTCAGCCATTGCCAATCGGCCCTTGAGTAAGCTTTCGCTTTGAGATGAAAGCCCAAGTATTTGATTCCGTCTTTTAATGATCTTGATTCTATACCAAAAAGCTGAGAGATCCATATAATCATATCCCTGTTGGTATCATTATGGTAAAGAAAGGATTTTGCCTTGTTTATAAAAAGCCCAGACGCTCTTTGGAATCGCTCAAGGATATCTTTTAGACAAATCCAGGATGCTCTGGATAACATTGCAAATAAAAGGACATCATCAACAAACAGGTTATGCGAGATGAAAATATGCTTGCAGATTTTAATCGGATTGCACAAGTTTTCTTCAACCGCTTTGTTGATATGTGTACTCATGGAGTTCATGGCCAAGATGAAAAGGAGTGGCGAGAGAGGGCATCCCTGTCGCAAGCCCCTTTCCGCTCGAAAGAAAGGAGAGGGGAAGCCATTTATAATAACCGCATAGTTAACATTTTCAATGCATGCCATGATCCATCGAATAGAGCTAGATTTCAGACCAATCTTCGCCAGGAGACTTTGCATAAACCCCCAGTCCAAACAATCATAAGCTTTCTGCAGATCAATTTTCATAATAGCAGCCTCTGTATTATGGGAGAACATAGAGTGTAGGCATTCCTGTGTGTTGGCCACAGCATCCAATATATTGCGCCCTTTCAGAAAAGCATGTTGATTTGGAGTTAGACAGGATGCCAGCGTATCTTTGATTCTTTCAGCTATAATCTTAGTGATGATCTTGAAGGAGATGTTGCATAGAGAAATCGGTCTGAAGTCTTGGAAAGAATCTGGCTCTCCCTTTTTTGGGATAAGAGCGATCAAAGTAGAAGTAGTATGTTGGTGAATGCTACCCGACATCCTAGATGCCTCCACCATTCTCAGAAGATCTAGTTTGAAAAGATCAAAGAAATGGATAAGGAACTCAATTGTCCAGCCGTCCGGGCCGGGGCATTTGTCTTTCTTGAAAGTCTTCATGATTCCAAGAAGCTCGTTTTTAGTGATTGGCTGGAACAGAGCTTCATTCTTCTCGTCATCGAACATTTCCGGGATCAGATCAATGCCCCATAGGATGTCCCGGAATGCAATATCTTTCCCTCTGCTATACTGTTTCTTGAAGAAGTTTACCGCCTGTTTTGTAATGTCGTCCTGAGAGACAGCATACCCGCCCTTATCGTCCTTTATTTTCCAGATGGAGTTTTTGACTCTCCTAGCATTTGCATAGTTATGAAAAAACTTAGTATTTTTATCACCTGCCTGGAGCCATAAAGCTCTGCTCTTGAGCCTCCAAAAAGATTCCTCCTGCTGCAGCAATTTAAATTTTTTCCTTTCCAGCTCCCTTAGGCGACATTTCATCTCAAAAGAGCAGGAAGCATAATCTGTTAATCCCAAAAGAGAGTCCAATTCTTGTTGTAACATCTGTAAGTCCCTTTTGTCTTTCTGTCTTTTTTGAATTTGCCATTTTTTGACGAGCTTTTTGATCTCTTCCATTTTTTCTCTGAAGGTTGAGAAATGGGGCAGCTTATCCCTTGCTTTTAGCTCTTTCCATGCATTGGTGATGTATTCATTGAAAGCTGTGTCCTGTAGGAGAGTTCTGTCAAACTTAAATGAATATCCCTTTCTGAATTGCTTTTCAGGCCATGATAATAGAATAGGTCTATGATCCGAAACCAATATATTTTCCACTGTTGAGCAGGGCATGCCCATTTTGTCTAGGATACTGATATGTGCAAGAAAGCGATCAATTCTTTTAGCAACATAGGCCTTATCAACTCTACCATTTGTCCATGTCGGTTTCATCTCCGAAGGCAAAATATCCACCAAGTTTCTGTTTAGCAGCTCGAGCTTAATGAAATCAGCAAGCATATTATTTTTCTTCCCATGACCCCAACACTCTTCTGAGCTCAGAGTTATGTTTAAATCACCAGCAATTAGGAGATGATCAATATCAAACAAGTCTGAAGAATTTCTTTTTTTCCAGAAAGGAGCTCTGTTTTTGTAAGGCGCATATATATTTAGTATATTGATAGGAGAATCATTTCCCCTAATGGAAGCCGCTATAATAATCCCAGCAAAACACTTGTAAGCCTTTGCTCTTACTCGCAAGGGATCCCAAAGAGTTGCAAGACCCCCTGATAGACCACGAGCCTCTGTTGCAACCATATACCAAGATGGAAGCATTTTCCTGAAATAAGCAATAGTGTCCTCTCGATTGTGCATGGTTTCCTGGATGAGGATTACTCCGGCCCTGGAAGAGAAGAAGAAATTCTTTAGCGTTAAAAATTTGGGATCAACGCCAAGACCCCTTATATTCAGAGAAACAATAGGGATCATTTGGATGATTCGCCAGCCATGCTTGCTCTAAGAGGCTGGGAGTCTGGCAAATCATAGATGGGCACATCAACCAAGGATAGATTTCTGATCCCTCTATCCGTAACTGTGGTTCTTCCTCTAAAATGCCTGCTGCCACCACGACTCTTTTTCCTGACAGTAATATTTTTTGCAGAGTCCGGGCTAATGAAAGGCGAGGCTGGGTTCCTGGGCTTGTGAATCGTTAAAGGCTCCAATTCTAGAGACTTTCGATTGAGCAGGAGGTCCAAATCACTGTCATAAGGGTTGACAGGGGATGAAGCCGGGGAGTTTAAAGGTGTGACCGACACGCACGGTTCCTTTCCTTTTATGTGGGCCAGGAGGGATTGATCAGGTGGAGGAGATGAGGACGAGATAGGAATGGGGATAGAACCAACGGAGAACTCCTTCCCCTTCATTGGACTCAAAGGACTAGAAACAACAGAGAAGTCCTTCTTCTTCATAGGACTCGGCGATGGGATTGGCTGATCGTCTCTTGGCTCCAGAATAGGAGATCTTTGGATCCCAATAGGACTAAAGTTCACAGGGTTATTTGGATTATTCTGGTAATCAGGATTGGATCCGGGATACAAAGGAGGATCCTTAGATGGTACTCGAGGGAACGCGACAGATTTAGAAAAGTGGTCTTCCGAGATCCCCAGGGACGAGGGACCAGATGATAAAGCTTGTCTACTCATCTTTTGCCGGCGCTGCCTGTATTCATACAATTTGAAACTGGGGCAGTTTTTTATTAAGTGGCCCGTTTTATGACAACCCGAACACTTGAAAGGAATGCCCCAAAAGTCCAGTCTCTGCTTAATGATCTGATTTTTCCATGCAATCTCTATATGGTCGGGATATCCCCCCCTGTACGACTTTTGTATGAGAATCCATGAGATTCTTTTATCCCTTTCACCTAGACACCATGGATCGACGTAGATAAATCTCCCTATAGCATTGCCAATCTCCTCCACGATATGAATATGAAAATAAAATATAGGCAAAATTAAATTTATCAAAAACCGTTATGATAAATTCAATATTTTAATAATTAAATTTGAGTATGGTGAATTTTTATTTAAAATTTAAATAAATGAAATTGTATATAAAATTTTCAAAAACAAGAGTTATGTGAGAGAAGAAACTTATATTTACTAAAATGATTCATAATCATAACTAATAGGGACTAACCAATACTAAAATCCAAACTACTAACCAATACTAAAATCCAAACTACAAAACTTTCTTAAGTGTAAATTGACTAGAACTCATTTTTTTTCTTTTTAAAGTGTAAGTATAAATACAAACAATAAGGAATTTACAATTTAAGAAATTCTTATTTTGTACAGAAAGACAAGTGCGAGTGTCAAAAACTACATAAATAGAGGAGTTAACTAAGAGAGAATATTTTATGCACCCTAATGATGTACAATTGTCCTAATGCAACATTTTCTATTTAGTAATTAGTTGAACATTGTTGAGAGTTTGGTGAGTAGAGAATTGTGCAAGAGTGGGAACCTCTTGTGCTTGTTCTCTCTAATTTGCTAATTTTCTTCCAAATCCTTACACAACCTCATTGCAACTTTGGGGACAACTTTGGTGGTTCACCCATGAATAACTACATTCAAACAATAAAATGATTTCAATAATTACACTATGAAAAAGAAATGAAAACTACATCAATAAAATATTTGAAATTTCTATCATTTTGTGCCTGGCATTATTAAATTATTTGAACTATAAATTATTATTCTAAATTTATTTTTATTATAATTCTATTTAACTAATTAAAAAAATTTCTTATTGTTTGAATATATATAATTATGTCAGTGATATATTTATATTATTTTGATGTTGTTTATCTAATTTGAAAATAAATTTGTATCAAAACATTTTTACTTATTATTCTTTATAATTATTTATTAAATATTAAAAATAAAAATAAAAACACTTAAAAATGTAAGGTTAAAAAAAAATATAATTCTTAAATTGATATTTTATTTATTTTAATACTTCAAAAATTAGAACTCTATTGTAACAATAAAATAAATTTAACTCAATTCAATAAAGATCAATAACCTAATTGATGGTTTCTTTTACTTTTATCTAGGAATAAATAGTATTCATATAATTGTTACCCCATACAACCAAATTGATAGTTTTCTTTACGTAGCAACAAAATATATATATATATATATATAAATATAAATAATTGTTAACTCTCATGCAAACCTGATTCAATCAAACCAGAGTACTAATATTATCATATTGTTACGCATTATTGAAAACAATATAACTGTAAATTTTACGTAATAGGTTAACCTTGATGGGTATACCATGTAATAATTGTAAAATATTATAACATTGATAATATTCCTAATATCGATTAAAAACTCGATCAAACATTATTGCGTGAAATTCATTTCTTTAATCATCCATGGCATTATAGTGGAAACTGTGCATATATATATATATACACTAATTTTTATGGAGAGGGATAAATGTAATTACAATACTTAATTTTTATGTTCAAATGTTATGTTCGGATATTGACAGGAAATAGTGATCGGTATCAGTCATGACCATAACACATCATAATCAATTATATTGACTTTTTCATAAATAAATGGATTTGTTTAAGGAGGCCAAGGAATTGTTTGCACGGTGGTCGGAATCCGGTTAAAAATATTTCAAAAAATCTTATAGAGACAGTGTTTGAATCATATTTTTGATGGTGGAAATGGATTCAGCACCATCAAAAACAACTAGAATACCTAAAATTTTGAAGTTTAACAACTATAACTTGGATTTACAAAAATCCTTACAAGATTTTCTCTAAATATAACCTAAATTTCCATAACTTTCGAAACAACTCAGTTTGGTTAAACTACACATATACATATAACTATCCCGCTCCTATTATATTTGTTTTTAGGGTGAGTCATATATATAGATACCAACCAGTGCAATTAATAGTGTCGTGTCACACCCAAAATCTAGATTATCATCTGATTCGATTACTCGCTGCCATGCATTTGCAGCTCAACGATGAGTTGCCATCTTACAATTAATCTAACTCTCAATTTGTATTACATGTGCTAATCATATTTATATATTACAAATAGCTAATAGCTTTTCCTCTATGCAGAACATATTATTTTTATAACTGAGTATGATGTGGCACTTTTATGAATAACTGAGTATGATGTGGCACTTTTATGAATGATACTAAGCGTAGTTTAACGAGGCGGAAGAGTTGCTCGGAAAGTTATGGAAATTCTGGTTATATTTAGAGAAAATCCAGCCGTGATTTTTGTAAATCCAAGTTATAGTTGTTAAACTTCAAAATTTTAGGTGTCCTAGACGTTTTTGATGGTGCTAATCCATTTCCACCATCAAAAACACAATTCAAACACTACATCTACAAGATTTTTTAAATTTTTTTTCCCGAATTCAAGCCACTTTTAGCCATCTGAACAATTCCTCCGCCTTATTAGAAGACTCCGTATAATATATGTCACCCTAGTTCAACAAGTGTTAGAAATCTAATATATATATATAACTAACTATAACTCGGTATTTAGTTAATTATATAGATATATTTGTAACAAATATATTAACATAAATCTAAATAGAATATGTTATATAAAATTAAGTGGTGTGTAGGTTATATGTGAATTAATTAAAGTATAAGTTTCATATATACATTGTAATTCAAATTTGAACATATAATGGGTTATATTCCTATAAAAATAAGTAATGGATATGATTATAGATAATAATTATATTTGTGAGAGAGTTGAATTTAAATTATTGATATAGTAATCATTTTTCCATTAAGGAAAATTAATATTAACTAGGTGGAAATTGATTTTATTGTGTAGATTGCAACATATCTTTGTTATAGCAAGTCAATAAATTATAATACTACATTGAAATCACAAGTAAGTTTTAATTTATTCGTGACAAATAACTTTGGAAGTATAAAGTTGTTTTAAATTAAGTATATTGGAATTTGAAACTAAGAAGTTTATATATATATATATATATATATGCAAAAATTGTATACCATGTTTTTCATAAAGTTAAATTACATATAATTATTAGAGGGTGATACAAACACATCACATCTCATTAAATTTTCTATCTCCGCAATAACATTTTCTTTAGTGTACTGCATCAAAGTTTATTTTTGTATGATATGTTGCATTTTCTCAAACTTTTTATCTCTACAACATTTGTTTATCGCATCACACCAAAGTTTGTCCAAGTGAAATACACTCCAAATCATGTCACACCGTAACAAAGTTTGTTTGGGTGTGATACACAAGGCTTAAAAAGCATGTCTCACACACACACCCCAGAAAAAGGGTTTGCTACATATCAGATAAACTTTGGCCATTAGACCCGTGTATTAGGTGATTCAGAAAGAAAGTGAGGTGAGGAAAGAGAGCAATCGATTGCACCTTCATGAAAAAACTAGTGATAATGTGTCAATGGCATCCCTCTCCAATATATACACCGAGGATGGAATTCAATCCACCTTGTGTTTGAATGATTTGGCTGTGATTGCAAGACGACAATGTTAATTGTGTGGTGATATCTTCCGGAGTCATCGCATTCATGTTTTTTTGGAATCAACATTTTGAACCAACCTCTGTGGTTCATCATTAGGATCAGATGAGTGAATAAGTCAAGACTTAATAGGATTAATAAATAAAGGAGAGGGTTGGGATGGGAAGGAATAGAGCCAACAGGTAAAATTAATTATTTTTTGTTAATTTCAAGATTTAAATGAATTTAATGATTAAATTTTAATATTGACAATTGTGTTTAATGTTGCATGATTAAAGTTAATAAATAATAATTAAAACCTAATTTTTAATAATGATTATAAACTAACTTAATCTTATATGCATCACTAATTAATTTTTATTAGTTTCAAAAAATGATTAAATTGAATAAATTTTTTAATCTTTAATTATGTTATAATCAAATTGAGAGTTATGAAAATATATAATGTACCTTATTAATAATTATTAAAATATTTTGTTAATGATGTTCCAAAGTGTTAATGCTTATAAACTATTCTTATATCTTTATTAATTATTAATTTATAAAGTTTTTTTTTTTAATATTTTAGAATGTTAATTGTGTTATGTGTAAGAAACTGGAAATGGGGGTCATCATAGATGGTTTTTTCATCCCAAGATACCCAAACAAATAAAGAGTAGTGACATGATCCAATCTCAGCATTAAGAAATTGCAGATAAGAAAACTGCTCCAAGATTTCATTGCAATTGAGAAATTTCTTGTTTCTCTGTCTATGCTAGTATGAAGGAAGGATCAGGCCCTTCTGACATGGTTCCGTCTTTCCACTCTAGACAAACTAAATTGAATTGGAGCAACATCTTACTCAAAGAGGAGTTGGTTCATATTTTTATTGGGCTATGGGTCACTAGTATCCTTGGCTCTGAGTCATTATGAGTGGTAGCTGATCTTCAAAGGATTCTAATGCCATGTTGGGCCTCTTAGGAAAAGCTAATCCTTTTCATCTCCAAAATTGCATGCATTAGTACAATATAACTACTCTATTGTTCTAGCACTCTGCTTTGTATTAAGCTCCTTTGAAAACTTTTTTATCAACCTAGGTGTGAGTTTCTCGGTCAGCTTGGCATTAGTCTCTTCTAGCTTGTTCCTTGCATTGGTTCTCATCATTCCAGCCACCTTTGGATTGTTAAGGACTCTCTCTCAACTCTCCCTCTGTTAGTCAGCTCTTCACCTCTCCCCTCGCCTCAGCCCATCAACAATCAATTTCTCCATGTCATCCTTTATATTTTCATTTGTTTCTTGCCATACCCTGCTAAAGAGCTACATCTAGAAGAGGCACAAGGAGACATGGTGATCTCAGTGTCTCTTATTATCATTATAGATCTCACACTTCCTCTAGAATATAACACCAAAAAGAATCCATTGGGAGTACAATATGAAATTCAAGATATTGAGCAAGAGGTTATAAATGTTGATGATTGAGAGAATCACTCATTTTCATATGTCATGGAAACATTTTTAGATCGAATACCAAGCCCAAGTAATGCTCATGCCCATCAAAACTGATAATCACACACCATTGAACTCTATTGGCACATTAAGCACCTCTTGGAAAAAGTACGATTTGAACGTGATGAAAAAAGGGACGAGTTACTCCTCATCATGAACTACTCTATCAATATATGGATGAAATAATGTAATGAATGGAGACCACAATAATTTAGTGTAATTTTCCACCTCCCCCTTGCAATTTTGAGTGACCAATACTTGCAAACTTACCTTAAAGCTACTATGTGTATGGATGCATCTTGCAACAATGTCTTATGCTTTAGTTAATTTGTTCATGCCTAATAAGCCAAGTTTTTGTATACATGTCATATGCTATGTTAAGGATGTTATGCTAGTTTTGAGACCGTTAAACAAAAATATTCAATTTTTTCTTTGGTCTAGTTTCTAGATTGGAAAACCAAGGAAAATTGGGAATTCCAACATATGTTGGTGATGTAAATGTTTTTTCTTTTATTATGAAGATTTTGAGATTAGAAAAAAATCACCATTAATGATGCAAATGATTTACGGGGTCTATCGTTTTCAATCCTTTTACTGGTTTGATCTTGTGACCTGTGGGTTATGATTCCACAAACACAACTCATCCTCGCTTCCACTGTAAAAAAATAACAACCTTGTGGTCTAAATGTAACGTTAATTCATCAGATAAAGTCAACAGATCTATGCATGAAGCCATCAATGCATTAAATCACCATGCACAAAAACAAAATTACATAAACTAGGCCTTAAAATTGATTTAATTGCTATGCTATTACATGACGCCTCGGAGGGTTTAATATTCATTCAATTGATAACATATTTTCAATGCCCAAAGGCTACAATTTATAGAGGAAATTACAATATTGTAAATCATTTCAAGATCCATGATCTTCTCCATAAAGCTCTCAACATGGGTTTTTTTTCATAAAGTTCTCCATAAATTTCTAAGTTCCCTCATGTATCTAATTTTGCAAGGTTTTTAACAAATCCCTTGCCTTTTGATGTGCTTATTCTCATTTTTTCCTTCTAGATGTAGTTCTTGCTAATTTTTCATAGGATGGGTCGATGCTCCTGCATAAGACTCCAAAGGTACAAAAATTTATGACCTCCTGGTCATATGCTTTATAGTCTTCTCGTAATAGATTCAACCCGTGAGCTACAACACACCTCTACAGTAACAAGTCTCCACCTTGCTACATGATACCTCACCAAAATTTCTCTTGAGTTTTTTCTCTTGGCATCTCCCTGGTTCTTTCCTCTAGAACCAATTGAGCACTCCTTTCTCTACGCTGTTGCAAATATTCTCACCTTCCTTTGTTGTCACATGCACAGAGAAAGAAAATCCCTTACCAAATCTTCGATCAATTTTACCCTATTTTGTTGCTTATCCCGCGGACTACACACATAAAACTTCTACACTCTAATACCACTTGATGAAAATGATTTATGGGGGTCTATCATTTTCAATCTTTTTACTAGTTCAATCTTGCAACCTTTTGGTTATGATTCCACAAAATCAACTCATCCTTGCTTCCACTACAAAAACTGAACAATCCTGTGGTATACATGTAACATTAATTCATCAAATAAATTAAACGGATCTATGCATCAAGCAATTAATTCATTATTTCACCATGCACACAAACAAAATTACATAAAATAGGCCTTAAAATTAATTTAATTTCTATGCTATTACAAGGTGCCTCATCGGGTCTAATATTCATTCAATTGACCACATCTTTTCAATGCCCAAAGGCTACAATTTATAGAGGAAACTACAATATTGTGGATCATTTCAAGATCCATGATCTTCTCCATAAAGCTATCAACATGGATTTTTTTCACAAAGCTCTCCACAAATTTTTAAGGTCCCTCATGGGTATGATTTTCTAATCTTTTAATCCTTTACAAAATAGATAATATCCTTTATACTTGATGAAAATTATTTTTTGGGTCTCTTCATTTCCAATCTTTTTACTAATCTCGATCCTAGGACTTGTGGATTATGAGCCTGCAAACTTAACTCATCCTCACTTCCACTACAAAAACTGAACAACCCTGTGGTCTACATGTAATGTTAATTCATCAAATAAAGTCAACCAATCTATGCATCAAACCATCAATGCATTAAATTACCATGCACATAAATAAAATTACATAAACTAGGCCTTAAATTTAAGAGCCCTGGTTAAAAATCCATGTAAAAATATATAAGACCACAGTGATGGGACACATATTCCAAGATGAATCGTGGGAAAAACATCCTAGTGGGTGTTCATTCGGGTTATTATGGCTAAGAAAATTGGCAAAGGCAATGGAAAAGGCTTTGGAAAGGCAAGAGGCATTATTTGACATTTTTTTATATGAAAATAATGGAAATAGGAGAAAATGAAGGTGAAGAGTCATAGGTTGCATGTGAGGAGGAAAATGAAGGAAAATAATGGAAATTGAAGAAAATGGAGGTCTCATTGATAAAAAAGACTTATGAGGATTAATGGGTAGGCTTGGTCAGTGTAAGTTCTTTGTCAGTTCATTTTTGGAGCTCTCATTCTATTCTCTCTCTCTCATACTCTTGGACACTTAGAGTTTTCTTGGAGCACTCTTGGAGAGTGTGTCATACTTGGATGCTTGGAGCATGAAGACAAAGGAAGGGAAAGAAAGCACAAGAGGACATCGAGATTAGAAGCTACAACGGGTTTTGCTTGTAGGTACTGAGTTGCATGTATGTTTTCCTCACTAGTTTTGGCATGCATGGCATATGCATGTGGTTTATTGGTTATGATCTGTCATTGGCATGGAGGATTGCCTAGATTAATAGTGGATTTTCCTAAGCTTACCATTTTCGGGATAGCCATGGTGTTTTGGGTTCATTTATTTGTTTTTATGGTTGGTTCTCATGTTTCCTTTAGCTTGGGTTGAGTTACTAGTTTTTAAAAGCCTTGCTTGGACAAATGCTCTGGAAGCCTTGTAACAACTTGAGTTAAGTTACTAGTCGTAGAAGCCTTGGTTGGACTAATGCTCTGGAAGCCCTTAGTGGGTTGAGTTACTAGTCCTGGAAGCCCTAGTTGGACAAACGCTCTGGAATCCCGACGACAACTATGGGTTGAGTTACTAGTCCTGGAAGCCTTGGTTGGAACATCAATTAACGCCACTATCCCCTAGTTAATAGCCCACAAGTCACTTTAGCCCTAACATGGTGCATGTAATCCAGATGGGCCATACTACATGTGTGTTCCATGTCAAATGTTGAAGTGTCCCATGGGCTATCAGCTAGGGGAGAGGGGAGTCGAGCGTGATTCTTGACATCACCCTCCCATCGTTAGATGTGTGTGTATATATATATATATATATATATATATATATATATATATATATATATATATATATTTATTTATTTTAGTTTTTTTTTTAATATATAAGTATTGTTATATTTATTTTGACTATAATTATATTTTTTTATATCTAAAGGAACTGGCAATTGGTTCAGGATTGTACTTACATGACATGAAGTCGATTCTGACCGCTACCACTATAACCTCTAGGTGAAACCATCCATACATGCCCCATGCACGACCCACATGAGAAATAAGGGGGATTTGAACATCGAACCAAATACTTCACAAAGCTTTTATATCATGAGCAATGCCACTCAAGCTGCCCTCAAGTGCATATTTTAAATTCTTTAAATTTAAATGGTTAAATTTCATATGTATAAGCCCCAAGGATTAACTCAACTAGTCTAGAGCCAAACGTGAAGTTCTTTGATATTGTTGCTAGTTGTTGTTGATCATGGGTTCAACTCTCTTCGATTCCCTTGGGGCGAGGTCATTGATTTACTTAGTTACCATCCACAAATTGTGGGAAAGAACTCTAAATTTTCCTATACTCTCATTCCAAGTATTAATTATATAATATATACAATTATGTTTAATTTTTTTTTTTAATTGCTTTAAATTTTTCTTTAAATTTTTTTAATTTATTATTTTTTTAAAGATGTCTTTTTTTACATGTTTATTTATTTATTTATTCTTTTTTTATTTTTATTTTTATTTATTTATATTTATTTATTTATTTTTTTTTTTTTTAATTTAAAATTTATTTTATTTTTCAATAAAATATTTAAAAATTCTATGTTATGTTGTGATTTCTTTTGAAAAGTGTGCTTTTTATGGTTTTATTTACACTAGTGATGATTTTCTAGACCATAGTTCAAAAATGTTGCAATTTTAATACCACTTTGAAAGGGAGTGTTACTTGTAGTAGATAGCATGTAGCAGAATGTTTTAATTTCATGATTGATTTTTAATTTTTGGTTATAATGGTACAATTTATGTTAGATTAATATTTCAAATGAACTATAATTTTAATCTTAAAAAAAAAAAAAAAAAATTTGTTAGAATCAGTCTCTTATTTAGGTGTTAATTTATAAGGTTTTTCATAGTCATGATATTTGGTATTCAATGCCATGATTGAAAAATGTTGGAATTTTAACCCTATAAAAAAAATGGTGATCATCTGCATCACCAATTTTGCATTTCAGAGTGTTTTTTTCATGTATTTTGTAGTCATGATATTTGGTTTTTAGTGTCTTGGTTGAAAAATGTTGAAGTTTTAACATTAAAAATGAAAAAAGGTGATGTCACATCACCACTTGTGCATTTTGGGCTATATTTTCATGTTTTTTATACAAAAATATGTATTTTTAGTGCTAGATTGATTGCTTAGAGGTTACAATTTTTGTTAAGTTGGTAACTTTGTTGTAGCTTTTCCACCAATCACGTATCTCAATATTTTTCAATAATCCTATAATAAAAAATTATTTATTACAACTTCCCATTTTTTGTGTAGAACATTGTAATAACTTATCTCCATGTTGATACTTAAAATTGACCCAATCAACTTGAATTTGGTTAGCCATGTATTCAGTAACACTTTTATTCATTTCAAACTAGAAATATTATTTTCTTAATATTCAATAAAGGATTTTCTATGCTATTCAATTACCATGAAAATCAACTATTTTACTTCATTTTTCTCAAAATACCACTTTCACTAGAGAAATTTTGAGGTCTAAAATGGGCCTCCTAAGGAACATTATAAACTAATAGTGGAAATAATAAAAGAAGATTAGATTATCTCATCAAATTTTGGAGGGAAAAAAGAAGAACAACTTTTTCAACTTATCTCCCTATGATTTTACTCAAATTTCGAGCAAGAGTAGTCATTGGATGTAGAATTTAATTTTGCATCCAAGGAGTACACATGTTGCATACTTTTGATGGGCCCTACTACACAAAAAATGTGATTTACATGAAAAAACATGATTGTAATCACATTTTTTCATGTATTTCATATTTTTTATGTAGTATGGTTCATCGAAAGTGTGCAACATAGGTACTCCTTGGATGAAAAAATAAATTTTGCATCTGATGACTGCTCCCGCTCAAAATTTGAGTAATGAAGTTTCCTTCCCTTGTGATATATCATACATTTTTTTTTGTTGCAATATTTTTCATTTCCTTAATATTTTTATACCTAAAATATTATTTTCCCTATCACACTACATGGAAAAAATATTTTTGTGTAATGTGTCACACTTCCACAAACTTTCTATCTCTGCAACAAATTTTATCACATCACACCAAATTTTGTTTAGGTGTGATGCACTTCAAACAATGTTTCATCACACTGAAGTTTGTTTAGGTGAAATATAAAAGGTTTAAAAAACATGTCGCACTCAAAATCCTTTTGGGTTTCTTACACAAAATTTCCAAACTTGTTGCACTAAAAGTATTTTTGTGTGTAATACATAAGATTTAAAAACCATGTCACATGCAAAAAATAAGATAAGGCATGATACGCAAGAGATAAATTTTCTTAACAGAATATTTAGTGGAGTGTGCACATGAGACAAAGTTTCCACTTGTAAGACACATCACATCTTCTCAAACCTTCTATCCCTATGATAGCCTTTTCCATATCTCATTACACTAACATTTATTTTCATGCAATATGTCATATTTCTTTAATCTTTATATCTCTGCAACACATTTCTATCACGTTGCACCAAAATGTGTTTAGGTGTGATAAACACCAAAACATGTTGCATTGCACCAAAGGTTTTTCTAGTTTGATTCATATAGTTTATAAAAGATCTCATGGTCAAAATATTTTTAGTGTAATAAATAATGTTTCCAAACATGTCATAATAAAAGTATTTTTATGTGAGATACACAAGTTTTAAAAAACATGCCACCTGCAAAAATATCATTTATGAGCATATGAGATTTGGGTTTATTAGTCTTGTTGAAGAGTGTGCCTCGTCGTACACCTGTCTTACCATGGATTTCACACAATCTTGTTATTTAACTCAACTGCTCTGTCCTCTCAAGTCCAAGCCCTGTTATATATGTATGGGTAAGATCTTTGGGTGTTGGCATTTCTATGTTCTTGGTTTTGTTGATGAAGGGTTCCGATCATCACGTTACTCCTGGATTAGAAGGGTAGTCTCTTTTGGCCCTACAAGAGGTTTGTTTTCTTGTCACTTTCCCTCATTTTCTTGTTGTTTTTCACTAGCTAATCACTCGGTGGCTTGGTACCTTCTCTTTGTTATGTGAGTTTACGCATGGGTCATTTTTTTGTTGTTCTCTTTCTCTATAATTTAGGGTTCGTTCCTTCTTTCGAACTGATGGTTGTGTTTCCCCCCTCGTCGCCTCTAGTCTATGATTCTATCAGAATTTCTTTTAGTTATCCATTCTTGGTATGTGGAGTTTGGTACCTTGGTATCTTTTCCATTTGGTTTTGATATTGGTAATTGTTCATTTAATTCTATAGTAGCCCTAAAGTCTCTGGCCTCACTTTCTCTCTGTCCCTCAAAAATTTTGGTTTTATGGGAGTTAGGGCCAACCTTTGTTTTCAAATTTCGTGGCTTTATTTTTCCCCTGCCACATAGTTCAATCAAACCTTTTCCATTGTGGATGATGTTTTCCTTGCTCAGAGTTCCTATTCACCCTTGACATTGTGTGTCCCTATCCATCTACTATCGACCGTTGTCTTTTTCTTCCACTTCCTTAGTTTATATGTAACCATGGCCCCTCGGCATAGATTGCCTAGCCATCGTGGTGGTGCACCAAGTTCATCTTCTTCTTGTCGTCAACACTTGTTTTGATGGGATTTAGTGGCCAACCACTTCGACTCAGATCCTCCTAAAGTGAGGAAGAATATTCATCACCTAGAGGCAAAGGAGTTTGGGGACCATACGTTGGCATTATGATACATCTATGACACAAGTGTTTTCCTTGATGGAAACTCACTCAGATGACAAATCATAGTTCAGGCTCTCAGAATGAAGGAAAAAGAGATATACGCAGGTTCCCTTTTGACCCAGCCATGTATATACGCAGGTTCGCCGACCAAAAGACGTGTATGCGTCTACATGCACTTTCACGCAAGGAAAGGCGCGTACATGTTGGAGAACTTGGTTTTGGTCTGTGGTATTTGGTCCATGGTATTGTGATCTATGGTGTTGGTCCAAGGTATCTTGTTCGACGTGTTGACCCCAGGTATTTGGTCCAAGGTATTGGTTCTAAGTGGTTTTGGACCATGGTATTGAGTAAGGCCTAAGACTATAAAAGGAGGAGGAGATCATTAGGCCAAAGGGCAAGTGTACAAGTGATGAATATCTGATGAAGTGAGAGATCTAGTATGCTGGTTATATCTGAACCAAGGGTGCACCTATGCGGTTGATGAAGGTTGATGGATCAGGATCATGAAGACTAAAATGCATTATCATTATATGGTATGATCATGAATAGATTTGAATACTGATGCATGTCTTATCCTTTATATCTTATGTTCTGGGTATATCTGAAGTTGAAAATTGCAGCGAAGGTATAAGTAATTATTTTCAGATATGTACGTGGGTTACCTTTGGTGAAACAACGTATACATGCTGGTTTGACATAGCCAAGTAGCGTATATATTATGAGATTTGATATTTGAGGTTGCTGTGCTTCTAGTGGTTGTTGCAAGGTTCTGTGCTCTGCTCTGTGTTCTGGTGACTGTGTTTTGATGACAAGGTTTCAGTGATTCAGTTGTAGGGTGACTCAGAGTTGATGGTTATATTGCAGTAGTGAGTGTTGTGTATTGATGGATCAAGTTTGAAAATTTATGAAACGTGGTCCCTAGAAGAAAAGAGAAAGTTGTAGCCTTCTATAGGTCAGCACCTACTTACTAGTACATCAACTAGTACAAAATCTAGGGGGTTGTAGCTCCCTTCTAGCAAAAGCTGGAGAACGAGAGAAGGTTGTAGCCTTCTACAGGTAGAAGCCTGCGTACTGGTATAAGATTGCACTAGTACAGAAATATTGTAAAAAGAAGTTTCTTATTAAAAGAAGATAGAGACGAATTACAGTAGGTGGTTTTCACCCACATTGGGTTTCCACCTTATATCTTGGTGTTCATGTGTGCTTCTTATGTGTGATGATCTGTTCTATTTTACTGCACCGGTTTACTGTTTATATGGTTAATAATGTTCTGATGCACTCATTAAAGATCAACTAACTGAATCATAAGTTTACTGGATATACATTGGTTGCATTAAACACAGTTGTGTATACACGCGGGTTGCCTTAATTGAAGTAGCGTATATGAATCTGATAACGGAAATCAAAAGATTATTGATTCACCCCCCCCCCCCCTCCCCCTCTCAGTATTATTTCCAATAGTTGGTATCAGAGCAGGTCCTTCAGAAGAAGCTTGATCGCTTGAAGGAAGATCCATCAGGATGAGTAATCAAGAAAGAGAGGGATCCATTAGACCACCAATCTTCGATGGGAGCAATTTTATGTACTGGAAGATAAGAACCACAACCTATCTACAATCGCTTGGAACAGATATTTGGGAAATCGTGGAAGGAGGATATAACTATCCATCAGCAATTCCTACAGATACGGCAGGTAGAAAGAAATATGAACTCAATGCCAAAGTTATTACTGTATTATTAGGAAGTTTGTCAAGGTCATGCAGCTCAAATCAACGAAAGAAATATGGGACAAAATCATTCTACACAATGAAGGAGATGATCAGGTAAAACTTGCTAAGCTTCAAACTCTCAGAATTTGGTATGAAACTCTTAAGATGCATGGTAATGAAAGCATAGCTAATTACTTCCTACATATAGATGAGATTGTCAATTGTATGAAGAATATGGGTGAAGAAATTAAGGAAGTTGTCTTAGTTGAGAAAGTTTTGAGATCCTTGTCTGCTAAATTTGAATCCAAAGTGTCTGCCATAGAAGAAAAGGAGGATCTGCAGAAAATCACTATGACACAGCTTCACGGAATCTTAACTGCTTTTGAGATGAGAAAAGGAGGACCATCAGATATGAGAGAAGTTGCATTTAAAGTATCAGCAAATGGAAAAGAAAAACTCAGTGAATCAGGATACATTTCAGAAGAAGAATATGAGGTAAATTTTGTCAAGAATCTTGAATGGGGATTTGGAAGGTTCAAAGGTAAGCTACCTTTCAAATGCTTTTCTTGTGGTAGAGTTGGTCACTACGCTGCTAGATGCCCTCATAACAAAGGAAAGATGTTTGAAGAAGGTAATAGAAGTTATTATACTCATGATAAAAGTAATGAATCATCCAATAGTGATGAAGACATTAGACTTCTCATGGCATATGAAAATAAGGACGTAGAAACAGAAGAAGTTACCAGATTAAAAGAACAGCTGGAGATAGTAACCAGAGTAAGGGAGCAGCTGCAAGATGTAGTAAAATATTAGAGCATAACAATTCAGAGACTTGAATATAAGATCCTCTCTCTAAAAGAAGATCTTAAAGAATCAAAGAAGCAGACTAAAGAAGCTCTTGAAGAACAAGAACATGAAGTTCTCGAATTAAGGCAACAAGTGGAAGAAGGAAGAAAAGCTGAAGGAAACATAAGGAAGCAATATCTGGAAAAGGAAGAACAACATTAGGTTGAGGTAAATATCTTGAAAGTTAAATTAGAAGAAAAAGATAAACTATTACAATTTCAAGACAGTACTAAGATTTTGGATGATATTCTTAGTAGTCAAAAATCACCTGCTATCAAAACTGGTCTTGGTTTTTATGAAACTGTTGAAGGTGAATCTAGCTCACAAGGTAAGGGAAGGAATTCTAATGCAAAATCTGAAATGATCAACAAGGAGATAAGTGGTCAACCCCAATAGCAACCAAGGAAAGAAATTCTTCAAAGAAAATCTTTTGCTCCTAACTATCGAAGTGATAGACGATTATTTCTTCCGATGAATATTATGTATGTCATAATTTTGGACATGTTGCAGCCAGATGCAGAAGTAGAATGGTTCAAGACCATCACATAGAAAGATCATCACGTTCCAGGTACTTTAAGGGATATTTTTTTTCTTGCAATATGTTTGGTCACAAAGCTATTGATTGCAATAAAAGGAATATGAAACATGTAAGATGTTATGCATGTAACAAGTTTGGACATAAAGTAAAGGAATGCAGGAGCAAAATTCAGACACCAAAGCAAAAGGATCATACATCATCACAATTCCAGGTATTGAAGAAGACAAAATTAGAGTCAGAAAGATGTGGCATAACTCAGTTAGTAAACATAACAGACACAAGGGAAACTGAAAGTGTAGACCTTCAGTATTCCAATTTGCATACGCAGATATTATGAATAGAAGTCGCGTATATATGCAAGTTGGAGGCTGCAGAGTTGTGTATATGGAGCTCTGAAGAAAAAGCAGCAGAATAGGAAAAGAAGTCTGATATGGTTCGGTCATGCTGGTTGGCACAGGTTCAGGGGGAGCATATGCTTTGAATAATGCATTGTTGGCATTATGGTTAGAAGTCTTTGGTGATAATGCTTATGATACATCTTGCTACTTATTGTTGGTTGGCCAAGAGAATGGTATTGCAGGTTACAGGTCTGGATGATGGTGACGGATGCTTATGATGCAGATCATATGGTGTATGATAGTTGCTGATGACTATCATGGTCTTGTTTAGGTCGTTGGTCTTTGTTAAAAATGTCATGTATTTCTGTTGAAGACCCATGAGTCATATGATGTAATTTGTAACCCCACTTTGCATGGGAAGAATGATGTAATAATGTCTATTTCAGTCATGTATAAACAGTTGGTATATCCCCACTTGATTGGGTGAATGAGTCAAAATGGTGTATCCCCACTTGGTTGGGAGATTGATGTATGTATGAGTCATTGGAAGGTCATACTCACTTAGTTGAGTTGTAGAGTCATGTTATCTTTGCTCAGGGGGAGCATGGACGGATTGGTACATCTTGGCATCTACAAAGGGGGAGCTCAATCAGAGATTTCAGCATGTACTCAGGGGGAGTATGGACAACAGAATGTATGTCAAGGGAGAGAATATCTTGATCCGCCCTTTGCCCTTGATGTCAAAGGGGGAGAGTGACTTGGTGTGGTTGTTGCCATCAAGTCCAAAGGGGGAGATTGTTGGCATTATGATACAGGTATGACACAAGTGTTGTCCTTGATGGCAACTCACTCAGATGACAGATCACAGTTCAGGCTCTCAGAATGAAGGAAAAAGAGATATACGCAGGTTCCCTTTTGACCCAGCCGCGTATATACGCGGGTTCGCCGACCAAAAGACGCGTATGCATATACACGCACTTTCACGCAAGGAAAGGCGCGTACATGTTGGAGAACTTGGTTTTGGTCTGTGGTATTTGGTCCATGGTATTGTGATCCATGGTATTGGTCCAAGGTATCTTGTCCAACGTGTTGACCCCAGGTATTTGGTCCAAGGTATTGGTTCTAAGTGGTTTTGGACCATGGTATTGAGTAAGGCCTAAGACTATAAAAGGAGGAGGAGATCATTAGGCCAAAAGGCAAGTGTACAAGTGATGAATATTTGATGAAGTGAGAGATCTAGTATGTTGGTTATATCTAAACCAAGGGTGCACCTATGTGGTTGATGAAGGTTGGTGGATCGGGATCATGAAGACTAAAATGCATTATCATTATATGGTATGATCATGAATAGATCTAAATACTGACGCATGTCTTATCCTTTATATCTTATGTTCTGGGTATATCTGAAGTGAAAATTGTAGCGAAGGTATAAGTAATTATTTTCAGATTTGTACGCGAGTTACCTTTGGTGAAACAACGTATACACTCTGGTTCAACATAGCCAAGTAGCGTATATATTATGAGATTTGATATTTGAGGTTGCTGTGCTTCTAGTGGTTGTTGCATAGTTCTATGCTCTGCTCTGTGTTTTGGTGATCGTGTTTTGATGACAGGGTTTCAGTGATTCAGTTGTAGGGTGACTCAGAGTTGATGGTTATATTGCAATAGTGATTGTTGTGTATTGATGGATCAAGTCTGAAAATTTATGAAACGTGGTTCTTGGAAGAAAAGAGAAGGTTGTAGCCTTCTGTAGGTCAGCACCTACGTACTAGTACATCAGCTAGTACAAAAGCTAGGGGGTTGTAGCTCCCTTCCAGGAGAAGTTGGAGAACAAGAGAAGGTTGTAGCCTTCTGTAGGTAGAAGCCTGCATGCTGGTATAAGACTGCACTAGTACAGAAATATTTTAAAAAGAAGTTGCTTATTAAAAGAAGATAGAGATGAATTGCAGTAGGTGGTTTTCACCCACATTGGGTTTCCACCTTCTATCATGGTGTTCATGTGTGCTTCTTATGTGTGATGATCTGTTCTGTTTTACTGCACCAGTTTATTGTTTATATGGTTAATAATGTTCTGATGCACTCATTAAATATCAACTAACTGAATCATAAGTTTACTGGACATACGCTGGTTGCAATAAACATAGTTGCATATACACGTTGGTTTCCTTAACTGAAGTAGCATATATGAATTTGATAATGGAAATCAAAAGATTATTGATTTGTTAATACTGATTCACCCCCTCCCCTCTCAGTATTATTTCCAACATCGTATTTATTTTTCTGATTCCGAGATTAGAGGTAACAACCTCAAGTGGGTTCCTGATCTAGGGAAATTCTAGAAGCGAAGGCTTCATTTCCTTCATTCTATTTCTTTGCATCGTCAGTTGGAAACACTGCTAAGTATGGTCATTCATGACAAGCAGGTTGACAATTACAAATTGTTTGCAAGTCAAGAGGAAATCAAGAGAATTCTACGGGATATTCACTACAATTTGGATGACATCGTGGCCAGACTAACTAGGGTGGAGCGGTTTGTGGTATTTGAATCAGATATTGACTCGAATGAGTAGCATGAGATTCTCGCGGTTATTAATGCTCCTGTCGAGATATCTCCTCAAGAAAACTCCTCTCCCCTCTCTTCGGTCATCATTTTGGACTAGTAGTCCACCAAGGGTATCACACTAGTCTCTACAGTTGGTTATCATCTATTTTTGTACTAAATTTTTACAGTGGGTTGACAATATGCTATTGTGGAACACATTTTTTGTCCTTTTGTCTGGGTCTGTTTAGAGTAGAATGGAGGCAACTTGATTGTAAACATTTTTGCTATAATTACCATGTTTTGCATAGCTCCATCATATCAATGTTCTTTTCCTTATACTGTAAAAACCTCAGGGTAGTCTCAACATGGTATTTTTGGACCTCTAGTAGTAATGGTGTTTATGTGGTCACCTTTGGTTGAAGAAATGACATCCCAAATTATTTTTTTATATATGAAGAGCTATCATTATAATATCTTTTATCATTAATAGAAATCTATTAACACAACTTACAAAAAAAAATATTTTCTTATTATTAAAAATTTGTTTAAAATATTCATTAATCATAATCATAAAATGATATATATATATATATATATTTTACTTCATTCATTTTGCAAAGCCAATATGTCCAGATATTGAAAAGGCATTAGCAATTACAAATGGAAGAGTCAAAACGAGCATTACTCCACACAAATTTAAAAATAAAGTATAAAATTGACCATATAGACTTCATTCCTTATGGATTTAGATTTATCTCACGATTCTTCATTTTCACTTAAATGCAAATTCATTCACTTTCAAGTTTCTTAAATTTTTACCGAACAGACTTTTTATTTATTTATAAATTTTATTTATATTCATTTTAATTTAAATGCAATTTTGATGGTTATATCAATTTAAGTTATTAGAATATCATATACTTAACCAAACATAATTTTGTATATTCTTCTATTTCTTAATTTTAATTCAATTAGAATAATTTTATTATTATATTAATTAAATTTATATCACTAATTAAATTTATGAAAATGATATATAAATATTAAATTAAACTTTTAATTTTAAGTTATATAAAATTACCATATTAATTTTTTTCAAAAACTTAATAAAAATATTACTATTTTCACTTATTTAATATTAGTTTCAAATAATCATTTAATAAAAATCCGATAGTTAAATAGCATACTTTACCTATATGGGAAACAAAAGCATACTTTATCTATACACAAAAACAAATTTCTTTTAAAATGATGCATTCTTCTTATTTTCATGTTAACCTAACCATAGTACAATGGAAACAAGGAGGAATTTAACATATAAAATTAAAGATGTATACAAAACTAAGAATAATTAATCCCAAATCTTGAAGAAATCAAAAGGAATATTTATAACTTTGTTTACGTCACACATATCCTTGTTGGTTTCAACCCTCCATACAATCATTTCTTCATGATGGCTTCCATTTTCCAAGTAATTGTTGTATAGAAAAGGTGAGTTATGAAAAAATAGAACATGTGAGGCAATCTTTTCAGTGACACTATTACACGTGGTCAACTTTCAACAAAGCGTTGGAGAAAGAAAAAAAATATATTATAAATATAAGTATAATTAATATAATAAAATTTTAAATTAAAATATTTTCATAGTGGTTTATTTTTATGTTAATATTATATAAAATTTTGCAATCATAATGATTTGAGGCTTGCCCGAATGTAAATTAGATGTTATACAATTTTTTAAAATGAATAAAAAATGTTTATGATTGTTATATAAATTAGTGATGGGTGTGTAAGTTTAAGAATTATTATTATTATTTTATTATGGGGAATCGATAATTTATTGGAGTAATTTAAGTGAGGCTAAAATTTAAACCTAATAGTTGTTGCTATAACCAAGAGTATATCCAATAATCTGTGAGCGAGATATACCAAGAATTTATGACTTAGCAAGAGCCAAGACTCCACGAGTGTGGGGGAACTTACTCCTTGAGCCTTATCACAACAAGCCAAAGATGTCTCCCTATGGAATTTGTGATCGAGTGGAGGGGATAACATCCCATATTACCAACCACTTTGTCATCCCACAAGAAGACTAGAACTTACATGTAGCAAAATTACTTTGAAGAAACATAAAGGTAGATAGAGAGAATGACAAGTTTTTCGTTGTTGGACAATGTTAAACTCCTATGACGACCTAGCCCTAAAGCCATGTGAACACCTTGAGGTAGTGGTAAAACATGTGGTTGCACCCAGAGAGAGTATATTTAAATGGTCTCATGACTTGTGCACACATATGGGGATCAAAGTCCACCCCCATGTCCTTCTTTTTAAAGAACCCCACTAGGATAGGTTGAATGGTGGATGTCCTGCACTGGAAAGAATTTGTCGACCAATACTAGGGCCTTGCCTAGGTTTGAAACCTGGTTATCCCACTTATCATGTTTTTGGGTAATTGCATTTAGCTCAGGAGTACAAGAGTAGTCTCTCTAACTCAACCTTGGGCCTCCTCGGTGGCAGACATGAGGTCTATTGATTCTCTTGATTAAAAAATAAAGAAAGAGAAAGTAAACTAAAAAATAACATGACTAACTTGGAGGTGGTTTGGATGGACTTGGTTGGCTAGAGGTTTCTAGCTCCTTGAATTTTCCATTTGTCTCATTCTCATGTTGAATCTTCTTCTATAAGAATTAGATTGGAGCTAGTTTATGGAGAACTTGGTGTGCTTGCAACCTCCATTGTTTCTTCTTCATCGCCTAGTTTCTAATCTATCACATTGAAACTAAGCTCAAACATCACTTTGAATAAGAAAATCAATTTTGCTTCAAATCATTCGAGTTGGTTTGAATATTTAGCTTGATTGTCTTCCTTTTTTTTAATTGATAAGGTGATGAGAATTTTGGAAAGCTAATACAACTCAATCTCCCTACAAATCTTGGTATTCCTTTATTTTAAGAAGTTAATTTAGACTCAATCTTCAAATTATTTCCTAATTTGATGTTTTTGAATCTAGAATCCTTTCTACCAATCTAGGTTCACTAAATCCTTCATATTTTACTAAGTATTAGGAGGAGCGTGTCAAGGTTAAAGAGTTTCCTTGCATGGTTATCTACCTTATCCATCCCTATGTGGTAAGACTAAAGATTAGCTCTCCTAGAGGGAGGAGGCTTGGGTGTGTCGCTCCACCTTGATTACTGAATTCTAGGGTATCCTTCATTGACGATATTTACCATGGTGAGAAAAATATGAAGGTAGGGGAAAGGTAAACACAAAGGGGAGAGCAAGTTCCTACCTCGCATTGATGACCACTTGAAACAACCAATTATTTATTTTAGGCCATGAAAAAAGAAGGATACTTTCCTACACGATTGATGATAGAAAATGAATGAGCAAAAGGAATGTTGAGGGTAGCCAGCACACCCCATCACAAAGTTCTAGTGACACGACCTAAAATATTTCCAACAATCGAGAATATTTTCAACTATGTGCAAGAGAACTAACATCAAATACCTAATTGCTAGAGATCACCCCAAATGTGCCAAGAATAAAGAATAGAGAACTAACATGAGATCAAGAAGGAAAACCTATAAAGGAGCATGCATCAAGCTTACCTTGTATGTTTAAGTTAATGGTGAAGGTTTTAGCTCCAAACCGTAAGGAAATGTAGCTGGAAAACCAATCCCTCAATGTTTCAAAACAATGTATCCACTTGAAATTATGATCTCCCATGCCCCCTTCATAACAATTTTCTTACAATAAACCAAAATCTCATATGCTTTAGGCATCATTTGAATTGAAGGAACAAAATTCATCTCCACCTTGGTCATCAATTATCATAGAGCCACGTCTTAAACTTTCGGGCTTGTCATTACCATCATTTGTATTGCACTCATATGCTTGAACAAGCAATTATTCCTCAGACAATGACTATCATGCCTCTACCTTCGATGTGATAGAGGATTTATTACCTCAGTAAATCACTTAATCCATGTATGATAATGGTTACATTAATTTTTTTTTTTTGTAAGCTTGGCAAGAACGTTTTCATTAATTTTCTTCAAAAGGCAGGTTACATGCAGAAATCAAATTATTAGGTGGCCTCAACCTGCCCGGTGGGAAAAAAGATATGTTGGCCACCTAAGATTGTCAAGCAAAGATATATATGTCTGAATATCATGTATCCTTCTATATACTAGATAGCTAAGATCATAAACTAGAAATTGTAAGTACTACATATGAAAAAATTTAAGCAAAAATTGAGACAACCATGCTACTAATCTTCAGAAGAATCCACTGGATTAAGATCCTTAACACTGGAGCCTGGAAGTTCGGATTGAGGGATGCACAGAATGTGTCGCTCAATGCGGCTAAGGTGACCATTTTGTTGTTGCAGTTGAAACTAAACCAACTAGAGGTCTTTTTGAATTTCAGTAGGTGCATATTTTGTCTGAGAGGATTCACCTGGTGGGGAAGCCAAAGCTTTGGCTACAAGGTTCTACATTATCCAGTAAAGATAGATTGTTTGCTTGTATTAGGAGGACCTTCCTCTTGAGTGTCCTGGGTCGGGCACCAGATCTTGTCAATCACCCAAATCCACATCTGATTTTGTGGTCTAATGGTTTAATTCAGCGTCCCAACCAAAGATAAGTTGGCGGACCTGATCTAGAGTTCTAGTTTGAAAAGCATGAGCTGCATCATGAATAAGGTAGGAGGTAGTTTTTCGGCCTTGGCTTCTCAGAGTCTGAGGTTGGGAATAACTGGAACTACCATGCAGCCCTTGATTTCTGCCACGACTTCGACCACCTGATTGAAGAGCTAGTGACAAATGAAGGGTGTGCCATAAACACATTAAAGTTAATTTTAATTCATTAAATTTTTAAAAAATTAAATAAGTAAATTAATGTATTTTAACATTTTATTTGTATAATTTAATAATAATATCAATTATATTTGTTTATTTTAAATGGAATAATAAGTTATAAAGTTTAATAATCTAATATATTTTTTGAAATTAAAATTTAATATAAATAAAACATGAAAAAAAATCTTCTTAAAATTTATACATGTATTAAATCTTCTTATAAGAGTTTATTCTTATTTTAATAATATTAATATATTTTTTAAACTATATAAGAGAGATAGGTTTAATTTTCTTAATCATTTAAATTAATTAAATGTTCCTTTTATAATATTTTGAAACTTTTATTTGATATTTCTTTATTAAGCTATAATAGTTTAAAATTTGATTAAATAATTTTTTATTAATTAAAATATATATTTAAAAAATAAATAAATGTTTTTATATAAATTTTAATTTTAATTTAATAAATAATTGGATGGGCTCGACTCTGCTCTACTATGCTTTTGTAAATTCTTGGTTTCTCTTACATAGTCATCCATGCTTGACTCTGCAATAGGGGCCTATGCGCTCTCCTTTAGCTAGAATATTTCAGGAGTTCATAATGATTATGGATCTACTGATATTCCCCTTCAATCCCATCATCTTCAACATCCTTTTCACAACGCAGTTGGACGAAGTGGGGTTTTTGGTTTCTTAGCAAACCATATCTTGAGTGCATTGTGGAAGTTAGAAATCTAGGGCATTTCCCGCCAAAATCAATGCAAGATGCAAAATACAAGGTTAAATTGATATGAAAATGAAGGAGGAGGTCAATTTCCTCTTCCTAAAAACAAGGTTCATTCTTCGACGCTTTGCAAGGAAAAATGGGTCTTAACACAAAACAGGTTTTCCAAAAGGTCTCTTTAAGTTATGAGTTAGTTTTCACATGTAAACATAAGCATAAGAAACACAACATCTCATAACCCATATAGGCATTCACGAAGAGTAGGAAAAAGGACTTGGTGATGGAATTCACCCCTCCTGTGCTACATCTCCGAGCCTACCAACATAGCTAGATCGCTCCTTATATTCACTGGAAAAGGAGTACATAAAAGTTTGTTGATAAAACATGTGGCTATTTCCCCATCAAGGAAATATTCTCTTGCAAAGAACTCTCACATAAACATCATAACAACCTATAGTCAATCATGAAAACATCAATAACACAAGGTGTCTCCTACAAAGACCCTGTACTCCATCTGAAAATGAGCATACATGAGCATATAAGCACTTCAATTCCACATTGAAGGACAAATAGAAAACTTTCCTCCACAAGACATAGTGAGAAAAGTATAGATGATCTGAACCCTGCAAGTAACAGCTGCTGCAGTAAACTTCTAAAGGTAAGAAAACCCATACAAGGCCTTCTCCATGCTTAAACACCTTCAAGAACTACTCCAAAACATTGATTGATCTATACACCCATGGACTTGAACCTACAAAAAAATTCTTTTAGATGTGCTCAAATCAGCAAATGAAGGTCACCATTGGATCAAAAATGTCAAAAAACCCCTAACTAGACTCTTCTTAAGCTCCAAAAGGCCAAAAACTCACAAAGATATGGCTCCACAAGCTCTCCATGTAGTTTTGTTGTTATTCGTCCTACAAATCAGACTAACAGTCTAACTATCCTATAAATCCACCCAGTTTTCCGCTACGAAGGCGAAAAATTCGCCTACCAAAGGTGAAATTTGTTGGATACTTAAATTGCCCAATAACCCTTATGTGTAATAATCTAGCCACATGGGTCATGCGGCTGAGGGCTGGGTCTAATCGCCTGCTCCCACTAGCATTGGCCCCTTAACTCTCGAGTCGTGGTCATATTAACCTCCACGGGGCCGAGGACTGGGCCAACGGCCCACCCTCACTGCTGAAGCCCTCTCACCAGACTGCCAAGGTCTTGTGAGTACCCATATGTCCAGGGTTGGGGCTTGTCTCCATTCCCTGCCTGATTGGCACTTTGTCGAGGTCATGTATAGGTTAACAAGACCAGGGGTTGGGCCCCAAAATTTCCCCCTCTACGTTGAGCCCTTCTTCCTTGTGTTGCAGTCGTGTGAGGGTCTTGTGACCAGGGGTCAGGCTAGTCCCCTAGCCCCATACCTTTGTGCCAAGGATGTATGGTAAGCAGGTGACCGGGGGTTGGGGCTGACCGCCTGACCCCTCCTCCAAAAACATGCGCCATTTAAACTTCAATTAGTGTCAGAGACATATGGTGTTAAGAAACATCGTGAGGGCATAGTGGTAAGGCACATGTCTTGGTCGATGGAGGTCCTATGTTTGAATCCTACCTAGCCTGTCTGACCATTAACCAAATTTTGGCCAATTGTGGGGTGCCACGTGGTAGCCTTTGGTTGGGCCATGTGGCACACCCTAATTGGTCCACCACATAAAAAATGAGCTAATTCGACCAATACAAGGCTACCACTTGGTAGAACCTCATTGGTTTGTACCTTCACAATGGCCTAATGATGTCAACAGTACGGTAGCCCAGTTAGCAACCCTGCTCATTTTTTAGTTGTTGGGCCAAATGATCAGAACACAATAACTTGAACATACGGTGTCGAATTGAGTTGAATGGACATCATTGGATTCAGAACGATGAACACTTCAACTTGACATCAGTTTCAAGACTTTCTGGCCACTTTCATTTTTGAGCTAAAATTTGATCACCTGATCATAAATCTAGTAAGCTCAGTGAATATATCCAATATATGAAGGATCATGCTTTAATCTACAAATTTATTGGATTGTGGTTGTATGAAAAGGCTTTGATTGGGTGGATCTGAAATAAGTGGAACCCCTAGGGTCAAATATAATTGGAATTAGGGACCAAGGGTTTCTTTATAATCATTTTCTCTATCTTGGAAGATAGATAGAGGGTTTTTGAAGGAGGACTATATTTTTTCAACAATGCAAGGCTCTTCATGTGATTCCAGAAGGATCAATATAATCTAGAGAAGGAAGATTTCCTTGTTGGCATAGTGTGGGTCCATTTCTTTTCTCTTCCCAAGGAATATTGAGAGTATTAAAACCTTGAAGGCATCAACAATGCCATCAAAAACTTTTTCCAAGTATTGGAGGCTACCAAGAGAGGGAGGTACACTTCATAAGCATGAACCTATGTTTACATGAATATCTCCTGGCCTCTTCCAACCTCCATAGGTATTTACTATCAGGAGAGTGTTTAGAAGCAATCTCTAGATTATGAACATTTCCCTTTTAGATGCAGATGTTGTCATGAATACGTGCATCTTATTAGGGATTTTTTTATGAATACCAAGAAATCATTTGAAAATAGGTTCGAGTCTCTCTCCTCTCAGAAGGATTTTCTAGAGCAATAAAACATTCAATAAATCATGCAATCAACATAAGGGAAATCCCATAACCTTATATCAAATCCTATATAGGTTGTGCAAAAGTCTGTTGAAGAGCACCAACAAAATCCATCACCATAGGAAATTATTAGCCCCTCTTTGAAAGAAGCTGAAGCTAAAGCCCTACTAAAAGATATGGATATGGATATGTATGACCCACGGTTGATTTCTCTTGCAGAAGTATAGCATGAAAAAAATGTGAAGGACATGCCAACTCATCATGCCAGGATTATGTATCTTAAAAGCAAGCAATTGGGATCAAGTTCCTCACAATTCGGTCTTGGGGTTCAAACGATGGATTTCAAGGTGGTCTCCAGGGAAGATAAAGAAGCAAAAAAATGAGGCCACAAGAGTAATAAAAAACGAATCCAAAAAACAATAAACAATTAGTCAACTTAAAGAAAATCATTCAAATGTTAGAGTCATTTCCCCCTTAAAATTTGAATCTTCAAAAATTTTTCTATGTTGTCATGATTATCATAATTATTTTCTAATTTCTCTATTATTAATAAATAGTTTATTAGTCTCCAATATCATTTGGATTTTAGTCTTTTAAAAATTCAAAATATATATAACTTTATATGATTAATAAAAAATTCTCCTACCAAAAAAATCATTTATTAATATTTCAATTAATAATTTAAATTTTTTTTATTGATATGATAACATTCTAACTTTCCTTTTCCATTTTTTTTCTCCCTTTCTTTATTATTATTATAAGCAGCTAAACAAATCAATACTTTAATGAAAATCGCCACTTTCATTTACCGAACCAATACAACTTTCATTAACGAATAAAACAAAATAATATGCTGTCACATTTTTGAAACAACTCTCAATGCTATTCACCCATTTGAAATTCTGATAAAAGCATGCATTTAAGCCAAACACTTGTCTGCTTGATTTTAAATAAGTCTTAAAGTTTTGGACTTTGAATGTAAAACTACAAAAAGTTCTAAAATATCTTAGATCATCATTTTAATATAATTTTATTATACCATTCTCATATATTATAAAATGTCCCCTCTCATCATTAAACCATTTTCACCTATTCTAAAATATATTTCTTCTCGTCATTTCAATGAAATTTTAATATACACCATTTTCATATTGTTTTATCATATGGTGGACTTATATTCTATTCATGCTTTTCAAAGATGAAGAATGCTTCCACATTGTTCTTTCATTAAAAAGAAGACTTTAGCTTCAACTTTTAGTTTTGATCAAGAAGTGAAAGCACTTCTAAACAAAAATAGATTCTCACATGTTTATTAAAAAACTCCAAACATGTTTTAATATTATTTATAAGTTGTACATTCCTAGATCTATAAGAATAGATGTCTATGAGGAAAATCAATAATTGTGAAAACATGTTCTATTAATATAATATTAAGTGTGTGTTTTTTAGTTGGATAGTAAAGTATGAACAGTTTTTTAGGACCAACCAAATTAGAAACTAAACAAGATGCATGAACCTGGGTTGTAATTTAAAAAACTAGACTTGACTTTATTTAGGTTTTTGTTTTTAAATTACTTCCAAGAATGATGACATTTTCGTGAGCTTATTTCAAAGAATGAGAGATGGAATGTCCAGAAATAAAAATAAATTATGTAATTAATGAAAATATATAAATTATTTAGATAGGTTTTTATAGTTTTAATATAAATAAGAGAATTTTATTTATTTATAAAAGTTGTCGTTTAGGCATATAGTGAATTTGTATAGTAAAAAGAGACTACAACTGCCTAACTAGACAAATGATATGTGAAGATATGATTATAAGAAAATTTTAATCTAAAAGAGTTAAAACTGATAAGTTTAATTGGTCGTTTAAGGACTAAAAGGCCTTGATAGCCATGCGAAACGAAGTATGAATCCCTTATCATATATATTAATAACAAAAAGTATGCATGCCAAAACTGATTACTTGGATTCAAGGGTTTGAGGAGCTAGCAAATTAGGGTAGATGTAGATCAGTCCCCAAGTGGTTAAGCCAATCCTGAAGTAATCGGAGGACCAGAGAGGGGAGCAATTGCAGAATGAGCTTTCTAGACTGAAGAGAAGCCATCAACCTTTGAATCAAGCAGGAGCACCTTTCTAGCAATTACAAGTTTAAGCACAACTACTTCCAATAAATTAGCGCGTTGCTTCAGATGGAGATGTATAGAGAACCACATTTCTCCACTAAGGTTTCACACACCACCTATCGCCTTTAGAGCCTCGATCCATTGAGAAATTAATGTAAGTTCGAAATGGATTTCTTGCAGGATGTCACCATGTTGCCAAAGTTGAGAATGAGTGTGTTGGAGCTCATTGAAATCTATTGATTCCAACTAATGTTGTTGAGATAGTAATGAGAACAAATAGGGTGGAAACAAAGCAATCAGAACCAACTTGAGAAAGGGTTTGAGCGAATAAACATCAACCTATGTGTCAATTAAATGTTGTCAAGGGACAACGCTGAGAGAAATATCACTTAAAATCTGCATGTGATAGGATGGGGGAGTTTATTTCCCATGAAAATATGTGAGAACTTCATGGGTCCTAAGGGAGTGGGGTTGTGTTGTGAGGTGTGGCTCTTGTGCAAACTTAATACAACTTGTCGCCTTTCAATCGAACCTTTATCGGTGACACTTGTGATTCTAATTATGTCATGGAATTGGAATGACACTATGTTGGGCATTAGAAAGGAATTTCCCCTTTGTTCTAAAGTGAATGGCCAAATTGGCTTGAGAGTCCATTGGAATGTTGTTTCTTTGAATAGGAAACCAATCTATATGACACTCAATTAAAGTGGATAATCTCTACTTCAACAAAGGACAGATTCCATTCAGAGGTCCTTAGCATGGGTCTTCTTTTGAATAATGAGGATTGGGGAATCTCTAAAGACAATGAGATGGCAAGGATGAAGAGAGCAAGATATGGGTATACTTTGATAGAGAGCATAGGCTTCAACAAGATTGTCGGACATGACCCCTAACTTTCAAAAAAACTTGCCTTCTAGAATTACTCTAGGTGAAAGGCTAATTGTCACACTACTTGCACTTGTCTCCCCTAATTATGTTATTTTTTATTGATAAGATTTATTAAATCAATTTTTAAATATGAACTATGAATATTTTACCCAATACAAATTTGTATTTGTAAATAAAATTATAAGACATTTTTTTGGAAAAAGAAATGATATTATTATTTTTTTTATTACTTCAAAAATAACAAAATTCATTGTTGTATTAAAAGAGTTAAGATAAATATCACTTTTTCATAGAATATTTTGTTAGTACATGTAGATTAACTTACAATTTCAAAATGTTTAATACATTATCAAACTTCTTAACCCTTAACTCATCAAAACTATAATTATTTTAGACCATAAGTTTAAGTTTTTGAATCCATAAATAAAATTTTAAAGTAATTTGAGTAATTCTTTAATTGGATAAATTAAATTTAATCTTAATAGATATTAACCACCATCATCTATATCATTAAGCTAAAATCTAAAAAAAAATTAAAATATATCTATACTAATAAATAAATTGAAAATATAATTATAATATAGCCAATTTATTATGATTATTATTGTTTGAGAAGTTGTTTGAGTTCTCTGGAGATTACTTCAGGTTTAACCCATGGCTTGAGAAACCGCTTCCTAGGGGCATTTAAGCCACCAAAACCACTTGGGGTCGCATCTAACCTGGGCCACACCAACCCTTAACATGGTTGGCTTTTTTGCCCACAAAATTTCGAATTGATGACCTTCACATCAGGGAGTGACCTAATAGTACACCCCATCACCATATATTCTACTCCTCAGAGGTATATTTAAATTAATATTAAATATGAAAGTTAAAATTAAAATTAAATTTGATTAAATTTTATAAAATATAGCATAATGATAAATTCTATATTTATTGTGAGTAATTATAGTTAATAGATAAATATAAATATCATCGATTTTTAAATAAATAATGATATTTTTTTTTATATTATTAAAGAAAAACCATTGAAGATTAAATGGTTAAAAATCATATATAAAATTTAAAGATAGAGAGAGGAAAAAATGTCATTGTGTTTACACAATGACATCTATGATCGATTCCAAGCTATTAGTTTGTTCGTACTGGTGCAATTTTTCAATTTTCTATAGTTAACATTAGGCTTTTGGTTGAAATTTTTGGGTGACATCAGCCCGCCGCCGCATCCTCGGCTTTAGATTTCGAGGTTTGACATCACCTTGCCATGGACGGTATACGAGGTTGATATGATTATACAGTGTAGGTACAGGAAAGGGTGATCCTTCATACAATTGGGAGTTAACTTGGGCTGCTTTGAGCTCTGGTGGTGTAAATTTCGTTTTAAGAGTGTTGGTGGAGAATTTATTATTATGGTTAATGGATTATCGATAAACGAATTTAGTTGTTTTCGATGTTCAAAGTGGTTGTTTTATTTTTTTCTTGGTTTTGTGGTGCTCATTGAGGTTGGATTTCCTATTTATGTGCCTTTGTTTTATGTGCATCATAACTCCTTGTTGTTAGGTTTTCGTTGTTACCAAGTGATTTTATATTTTACTTCGACGGATGTGAGAAATAAACTTTTTGTGCGGAACGCGGAAGGTGTTTGGTTATGTGGCAGGACACAGGTTTTCTAACCTCCTCAATGACGACTCGACAGGTAAATGTATGAACATTATTTTCCGGTTTAATCATCATGGTGCATAATTTGGAGTTCTAATGGTTCACTATTTCGCATAATTTTTAGGTGAGACTTTAGAATTTAGAGCATAACAATTGTTCGGGTAAGTCAATTTTCGGATTTTGTCGATGGAAACCTGGTAAGTTTTTGAGTTATCTATGCGAGAAAACTTTGGTTTAATGGGTCATAAATGTTAAATACATTATCGACTTGAGTTTTGATGGTTTGGATGCAATGTTGTAGGTGTTAGGTTCCCATTTTGTCTATTTTTGACTATATATTTTGCCATTGTATTACCCTCTTCAACCCTTAAGTGAATGCCTTTGCTAGGTGTTTTGGCTTAATCACTCCAAAAGGTACAGAATAACTTTCCTCATTACTACATGTTTAATTATTTAACACGTAATCATGCTATCTTTATAATTATTTCCTGGAGATGATTAAAGTGTTGACTAATTGCTGAAACTGCCTAACTGGCAGGATCACATTCTGTCGTTGCTGAAACAGCGTAAACAATGCAAACAGTGAAGCTGAAATAGCAAGAACAGCTTGAACCTCGACACTGAAACACCACGAACAGCATGCACATTTTGAGGAACAGTTGGGATTTGTGTAACAAATCTGCATCAGCAAAAGAGTCTGACCGATTACTATATTGGTCATGATCTTCATGGCTATAACAATATTTTGTTATCGAAAACTGGCTTCCTTATTTTTGGTACAAAAGGGTTGAAACTGAATGTATGAAAATCTGTTGTAATAGATGTCTCCTCTATAAAGAGGAGACATCTACATTAGAAGGGGGGGGGGGGTAACAACTGGTAATACAGAACTTGTAGTGAAGTGATGAGACTGAATCTCTCTGTAATATGGTTTATTGACAGATGAATACAATTCTGTTCTGAGTATTTTATTTTAATTCCTGTGGTCTGGGGAATCTTGTGAGATGGACAGGGCCCACCTTCATCACAAGATTCACCCATCTTCTTTCTGTTGCGTGGTGTGTGTGTGTGTGAATTCTATTTACATTACAGTTACTGCTTCTAATGATCTTTACTTTTGCTGAAACTCTGTTTTCCTTTTAGCTGATTACTGTGATATATGAAGACCTCATCGGTGAGTAGGATTCACAGAGTGTATGCGTGAAATGGCCAACAGAGGCAGGTGCTGAAAGTCCTTACTTTGAGGATAGGGTCCTGATCCTTTGTTGCAGGACAACCATCACTTCCTTTTGCAGACTTGTTTCTTTTAAGATATTTGTTCTTACTTCATTTTCTGCAATAGGCTGTAACTACTATAACTGCTGTAACACAGAGTATGGATTTCATAAGATAGTAGACTGTTTATACTACAGCTTTTAATACCATTAAGATTGAGTACATACAGTACGTAGTCACCTTTGGAATAATCAGACTTTCCCGGATTGATAATTAATGTGGCACTCGACTGTTTTATCATTAAACAATTAAAGTGACCAACATTTTGGCGCCATTGTCGGGGAAGGCGACTAAAGATTTTAAGGGTATTAACATTTTTTCTTTAGGAATGCAGGATGCATGAGAGGACGCAAGAAGGTTAACCATTCAGGCGGCAAAGGCAAGGGAGGAGGAAGAAAAACTTTTATTGATGAGATTATTTCAAAAGCTGAGACATCCCAGAGGTTAAGCTCTCGGAGGCCACAGATCCAACACTCTTCCCAGACAGATTTTCAGACAGAGGAAGTAGTGGGGCCAGAGAGGGTCATATGATTATCAGAGTATACTGAGGAATCGGTGGAAGAAGACGAACGATCAGTGGAAGAACCAATAGAGGAAGTTAAGGTGGAGGAACCGGTGCAAGCGCATCAGGAAAACAAAAGAAAATTCTGAAGACCAGGCAAGCGCATAAGGAAAACAAACAATGGAGGATAACAATGAAGGACTTTTCGGTGGAGGCTGTAGAATAGAGGGAAGGGGAGAAAATTCTCTCTCCACCCTGGAATTCCCCATTGGAGATCTCCCCAGAGGAGCAACTCCTATGAAGAATATCCCACTTTCGGCATTACCCAATTTCCATGGGTTATCCACAGAAGATCCTGATGAATTTCTTTTTGAATTTGATATATTGTGTAGAAGTTATGACTATGTTAATTCTGCTTAGAAATTAAAATTGTTTCCAGCCACATTAAAAGGGAACGCATTAAGATGGTTCATGAGCTTGGGAGCTCATGTGATTACAACATGGGACCAGATGAAGGAAATTTTTTTGGCTAAATACCAAGATTATTGTCAAACAAGAGAAAGGAAGGAGGAATTATTCAAGATGACTCAGAAGGAGGATGAGAGTCTGGAAGATTTCGTGGAAAGGCTACAATATAACTTACAGCGATCTAATCATCCTGATATGAGTAAGGACATTCTCAAGTCAATACTGCTAAGAGGGGTATGAGATGATTGTTTAGATATGTTAAATATGCTTGGAAAAGGAGACATATCTAAGGAATCCTATGATGAGATTATCAATCTCTGTAAAAGATGTTCGAGAGGAGCAGCAAGCAGACCAAAAAGCAAAGACAGTACATACTCAAGGGTCCAGAAATCAGCAAGTGGAGGAGCAACACGGGCCGAAATAGGTAACTTACTTGAAGAATTTAAAACTGAAATGTTAAGCTCTTTTGCTTCACAAATTGATACCTTGCAGGTTAGAAAGAAGCAGGCAGAAGCAGAAGCTGCTCTGGCTATTTTCTGTTCCAAATGCAGGGAGAAACACCCACTAAGGGAATGCCCCCTGGACAAGGTACCGATCTGCACTATTTGTGAAAAGGGCCATGAGACTCAACAATGCCCTTCTTTGCCAGGAATAAAAGCAGCACTACAGCCAACTGAAGAAGAGGTTGAAGCAGTGTACCTCCTCACACAGAGAAGACAATGGCAGCCACGAGGACTAGGTACGAATTCTAACATGTCGTTTAATCGTTGGAATAATCATCCTCCTTTTCAAACAAATTACCCACCCTTCAACCAAATGCAGTACCCACACCTTAATCAAATGAATTTTCCATCCATGCAGCAACCAAGCCCTCCTTTTGTTGATCCTATGATGTGGAACCCCTAGCCTTTACAGCAACCCTATCAATGGAACCCGAATTGGACAGCTCCATAGATCCCATTTCCAAACCAATTACCTCAGTATCAACAATCTCTCTCCTTACCATCAAATGCCCCACCTAATAATCAGACAATAAGACCTCAGTTGCCTGTACAACCTAACCCCAACCCGAATAATAATAAAGCTCTGCAAGTAATTGATGTTCAAAACCAACTAGTCTCCCCTCTGCAATGCAATGATATTCATTTATGCTCAGGAAGAATACTTGAACCCATTATTGATGACATCACTTCTGATTCTGATAAAGAAGAAATCGGAAAAGAAAAGTCATCTAATGCTGAAACAGTTGGATCATCTTCTAATGACAATGCTGAAACAGTTGAAACATCCTCTAAAAAGACTGTTGAAGCAGCAGAGCCACCATTCCCTGAACGTTTGGCTCTTACCAAAACACTTGAGCCACCTACTTTTAATTTGTTAGGAGAACTGCAGAATTTATATGTCAAAATTCCACTCTTACATGCACTTAGAGATGTACTGATTTACGCTAGAACTGTTAGAGATATTTGTATTAAGAAACCTGGGATAAAAGCTAAAGACCCCCTCACAGTTCATGTAATGGGTGATCTAGCTGCTCTAATGTCAGAATCCCCCTGTGAAATATGGTGACCCTGGTCACCCTACAGTCACAGTTCAGGTTGGTAAAACCTTTGTTTCTAAAGTTTTGGTAGATCTGGGTGCTGCAATAAACATCATGACACTTGAAACAACACAGTTATTGCAGTTAAAATTTTTTATTAGGGAAACCCCAACCATTTTAGAGCTGGCTGACTGCTCCACAATCAAACCTGAAGGAGTCATTGAAGACCTGATAATTTCAGTCGAATCTTGGAACTACCTAGCTGATTTTGTGGTGTTACAAACCAAAAATAAGTTGGGGGGTCATCCATTGATTTTAGGGAGACCTTGGCTGGCTACAACAAATGCCTTTATTAGCTGTAGGTCAGGTTCAATGACAATTTCTAATGGATGTGAAACCAAGCAGCTTACTCTGTACCCTCATGCCACACCTATGATTAATAATGATAATTCAGTATGGTTAGATTATGAGGATGATGAGACTCAACCCATTTTGACTGTCGGACAAGCCCTAACTTTTAAAGATTCAACCGAAGACGAATTAATTAGTAGTTTTATTTCTGAACCTTCTTCGGTTAACCCTGAAATACATGATCACTTGACTTCAATCTTGGAATCTGAATCACAGCAGAATCTTAAAACTGAAGACCTATCTCAGACATCAGCTGGCACCCCCTCCAAAAGTATAGCAGTTGAAATCGAGCCTGGCAAAACATTAAATATAAACCCTAACTTAACAGATGCTGAAACACAACAGTTAATGAAGTTACTCCACGAAAATAAACAAGCATTTGCATGGGATTACACAGATATGAAGGGAATTTCTTCTGAATTATGTACTCATCGAATTTATATTAAAGAAGGATCTTACCCAGTCTACCAACCCCAATGACGAATGAATCCCAATTTAAGGGAAATTGTGAAAGAAGAACTTCAAAAACTGTTGAATGCAGGATTCATATATCCTATATTTGATAGTGAATGGGTTTCACCATTAGTGATAGTACCTAAGAAAAATGGAAAATGGAGAGTGTGTGTGGACTATAGAGCTCTGAATAAGGCCACTCAGAAAGATCATTTTCCCTTACCATTTATTGATCAGGTGCTAGATAATTTCGCAGGTAAGAGATTCTTTTCCTTTTTGGACGGGTTTAGTGGTTATAATCAGATCAAGATTACGCCCCAAGATCAAGACAAGACCACTTTTACTAGTCCTTGGGGAACTTTTGCCTATAAAGTTCTTCCATTTGGACTATGTAATGCCCCAGCAACATTTCAAAGGGCGGTGATAGGAATTTTTTCTGATATGCTTAATGATTCCTTAGAAATATTTATCGATGACTTTACTCCTTATGGTGTGACTTTTGAAGATGCCTTACAAAATCTTGAAAAAGTACTTAAATGGTGTATAGAAGCACATCTTGCCTTAAGTACTGAAAAATGTCATATGATGATGAATCAAGGTATTGTTTTGGGACACTTCATTTCATTCCTAGGAATTCAAGTTGATCCAGCTAAGGTACAAGTAATTCAGACTCTGCCTATCCCAAAAACATAGACTGATGTAAGAAGTTTTTTAGGACATGCTAGATATTATAGAAGATTTATCAAGGATTTTTCTAACATAGCTTCTCCTTTGTTTGTATTACTTATGAAAAATGCTGAATTTAAGTGGACTGATGGTTGTCAAAAAGCATTTAATGAACTTAAACATCAATTGTCTACAACTCCTATTTTAAGAGGACCTGATTGGGCACTTCCCTTTCATATATCCTCTGATGCTTCAGACACTGCAATAGGAGCTGTCTTGGGTCAAGAAGAAAACAATCTTCCCTATGCTAACTATTTTATTAGTAAAAATATGACCCCTGCTGAACTTAATTATACAATCACCGAGAAAGAATTCCTAGCAGTTATTTATGCTATTAACAAGTTTCGACATTATATTACTAGTTACACTACTTTTGTCCATACTGATCACTCGGCCATTAAATATTTAATGAACAAATCAGTTACAAATGCTCGAGTTACCAGATGGTTATTATTATTACAAGAATTTGATATCACAATTGTAGATCGACCAGGTAAAGAAAATGTAGTTGCTGATTTTCTTTCTCGGTTAAAGACTGATGAAAATATTCCAGTAGATGATTCTTTTCCTGATGAATATTTATTTGCAGTATCTGCTCACTCACCTTGGTATGCAGACATTGCCAATTACTTAGTTGCAGGAAAACTACCATCACACCTACCACACAGAGAGAAAAGAAAGATCGTTCAACAGAGTGCTAGGTACAGCTGGATAAGTGGGTGTCTCTTTCACACAAGACTCGATCAAGAAATTCGAAGATGCATCAAAGAAGATGAAGCTTATGATATATTGAAGGCTTGCCATGATGGCCCTTGTGGAGGGCATTTTGCAGATAAAAGAACAGCACACAAAGTTCTCAGAATGGGTTACTATTGGCCCTCACTTTTTAAGGATGCAAAGAAATATGTTAGGGCCTGTGATAGCTGTCAGAGAATGGGCCAGCCTAATCACAGGGATGAAATGCCACTTAATCCCCAGGTAATACTTGAACCTTTTGAAAGATGGGCATTAGATTTTATAGGTCCCATCAATCCTCCATCCAATCAGAGAGTCTATATACTGGTTTGCAAAGATTATATGACTAAGTGGGTAGAAGCTAAGGCACTTATCAAAGCTAATGAAGAATCAATATTAACTTTTCTATTTGAAGAAATCTTTGTTAGATTTGGTTTGCCTAGAGAACTAGTCACAGATGGAGGACCTCCTTTTAATTCTCATGGCTTCAAAGATATACTCCAGAAATATCATATTAAGCATAAGATGACTACACCTTATCACCCCCAAGAAAATGGGCAAGTGGAAAGTACAAATAAAGTCATAGAAGCCATTTTAACAGAGACAGTCAAGGAGAATAGAAGGGACTGGTTTCAAAGGTTGCCTGAAGCATTATGGGATTACAGAACTACTTGGAGGAACACTACGGGTTTTTCACCTTATGAATTAGTCTATGGTAAAAATGCTATTTTTCCTGTGGAATTTGAGATCAAAACCTTGAGGACTGCTTTAGTTGTTAACCTTGATTTGACTGATGCACAGACAGCTAGGTTGCAGCAGCTTCAGGAATTGGACGAAAAAAGGTTGGATGCCATCCATCAACCAACCATGATACAACACCAAAGAACCAGGTGGCATGATAAAACTATTAAGCACAAGCAGTTCCAAAAAGGTAATTGGGCTTTACTGTATGACTCCCGTTTTGAGAATTTTCAGGGGAAATTAAGAACAAGGTGGCTAGGACCTTATGAAGTAGATACTGTTTTTCCAAATGGAACAGTCAAACTCCTAAAGATTGATGATAGTAGAACACCATTATTAGTGAATGGGTATCGACTCCGTTTGTATCAACGGCCTATTTCTAAAGAGGATTTCAAAGCTACTTGCATGACAGATGTACACTATACCTTTTTGAGGGAATATGCTATCCCTCAATGCACTTAATTTCCTGTTTATGTATTTATTTTTAGATTAGATTTCTTAACTAATAATCCTTGTCAAGGGTTGCCATGTTACAATTAATTATTTTGCAGATCTTAGCTTTGGATGGTGGCTGAAAAAGAAAAATTCCAGTATAGGAGGAACTAATCTGCAGATTGGAAAAGCATTGTCATAATCCATTTCCCGTTGTTGATACACCATTTCCCATTGCTGATACACCATTTCCCGTTGCTGATACACCATTTCCCGTTGCTGATACACCATTTCCCGTTGCTGATACACCATTTCCCGTTGCTGATACACCATTTCCTGTTGCTGATACACTATTTTCCGTTGCTGATACACCATCTCCCGTTGTTGATACACCATTTTCCTGTTACTGATATACTATTTTCCTATTACTGATACACCAAATCCCACCGCTTAAACACCGATCTTTTCTATTTCTCCTAAATATCCCCATTCTTATTCCCGAGAATGAACTATTATTTCAAAAACAAATATATCATTCTTGATTCAAAGGAATCAGCCATTTATCCTGTTAATAATACCTCTTCACTACTGCTTCTTGTAAATAATAAAAACCCCGTGGATAAAAACCCTCACACCTTACAAATCCTTTTTGATCATTAACCTATTAAGGACGAGGTAACACTTTTTCGGCGCAGCAACCAAAGGTAATTGTAAAGGTATGCATGTTATGTGTGAATATTAAATTGTAGATAATGAGGAGATAGTTGACATGACCGCTAAAAGCGTCGTACTGCCAACCATATCATTTAGCCACAGTTGGGGGGGGGGGGGGGGATTACCGAAATATTGCAATCATTATAGGACACGCCTATCGCCGCCATCCCTATTCCTCCCGGTTGTGTCTAATCCACCCCGCTTATGCCTGACCACGTCATAATTCTATTTTTGCAACGTTCTGCTCTGTTTCGACTTCAGCAACTCGGCTCTGCACTCTGTAGTTTGCCTAAAACAGTAACCATGGGTGGAGATGTTGTTAGACATGAACTGGGCTCGACGGCATTACTAGAATTTTACCCAGACGCATACCAAATCTTCCTTCAGGCAGGATGGGTGGACTATTTTAGAAGACTTCCGGAATTTGATTTGCAGCAAGTTCTCGAATTTGCATGCAACTTGAGGGAGGGGTATTCTACTGTCCAAGGGGTCAGGATCCCAGTGACAGAAGAAGACATAGCACAAGTTTCGGGGCTTCCAACCAACGACATTCGCTGGTTCAGCAGGAAGCATCTTATCCTCAATGCGCAGCAAGATTTCCTGCAACCCGGGGAGCAGGTGGAAGCAAAAGGCAGGGGAGTTGCGCTTCGGTCATTACCACCACCTTGGCCAAAAGTTGCAGAATTCGTCAAGCACTACTTCACTTGCGAGGGCCGCTACCAGGTAGTCTACCAACATGACTTTGTCTTATTGAATCATTTGCGGCATGGTCGTCTAGTAAATATGCCTTATTATCTCCTTGGATGTCTGAAAAATATGGCACATTACACTGCGAACGCTAGGCATCAACTCCTCTGTCTCACACACCATCGCTTGGTCCAACTCCTGATAAATAGAGGCTTCGCTCTGCATAATCCGCCTCCCCCCATTAACCCTCCCCAGCAAGCTGAGGAAATTCCTCAGCAAAATGAAGGAAATTCCCAGCAGGAAGCTGAAACTCAGCAACCTGCAGCAGGAACACCCCAATTAAGCACTGAGAATCCGCTGCACTCCTCATCCCATGATGAAGCCGAACCATCCACTCCTATAGTTCACATCCCTACCGATGATTCAGACGAGGATACCCTCATCACTTTCCTAAAAAGAAAAAAACAACAGAAAACTGCATCCCCGTCAAAAAGAAGAACCAGGGCTTCAGTAAAAGTAGCCACTAGTCTTGATGAGTCCCTGAGTAAAAGTCCTCGCAAGAGAAAGACTACTGTCTCTCCTGGTTTCCTACCTCGGCAATGAACGAGGTTGTTTGCAGCAACCAAGGCCGTTCCTCCTATTATCTTAAAACCTCGTATTTCCCATAGCCCTGAACCTTCATCCCCTTCACCTTCAGATGCCGAAATCCAAAGTGTTCACGAATTTGTAACATCATTTCTCTCAACAGAGGCAGCTGTTCCACAAGAACCAGCTGCCAACAAATTCAAACCAGACATCCAAGCTGATATAGGACATGTGGCTGTTACACAAGAACCAGCCACAGACCCAATAGGTGAAACACAAGAACCACCTGTTGGGGAGCAAAAAGAAGATGACCTGCATGTGGCTGTTACACAAGAACCAGCCACAGACCCAATAGGTGAAACACAAGAACCACCTGTTGGGGAGCAAAAAGAAGATGACCTGCATGCGGCTGTTACACAAAAACCAGCTACAGACCCAATGGGTGAAACACAAGAACCACCTGTTGGGGAGCAAGAAGAAGATGCCTTAGATGAAACTGATATACAAATAGAACCAATGGGTGAAACACAAGAACCACCTGTTGGGGAGCAAGAAGAAGATGCCTTAGATGAAACTGATATACAAACAGACCCAATAGGTGAAACACAAGAACCACCTGTTGGGGACACATATGAGGAAGATAATGTTGAACAACAATTTTCTTTTCCTTTGGAATCTGTAACTGTAGAAGCCCCAGTCACTCTAGCCTCCCTACAAGAAGAGAATGAGTTCTTAAAATCAGAAATTGAGGCCTATCAGAAAGAATTAGCAATGGCTAGGGAAGCCTATAAAGAAGAACTCAACCTGTACATGTTAGCTCAAGTAGCATCTCAAGCTGAAAAGAGTATAGAGAAAGAACAATACAGTGAATACATGTGCAGTGAATGTGGGGATATCTATACTCAGGCAGGATATAAAATAATTGCAGTCCCATTGACTGGAGCCAGTCCTGTTATATTTAAAAAGGAACACCCTGCTGTTCCACAAGAACCAGCAGGGTCTTCAAGGATTTCAGAGGAGGAAGCAGAACCACTCCGGCCTACCCAAATTATTGAGGAGCAGAAACCTGAAGAAGAAGCAGAACCACTCCGGCCTACCCAAGTTATTGATGAGCAGAAACCTGAAGAAGAAACAGAACCACTCTGGCCTACCCAAGTTATTGATGAGCAGGAACCAGAATCTAAATCTTTCACAACTGTGCATATACAAACTGAACCTCCCTGTGTTAGTGATGCTCATGCACAGACTTCTACTTTTCAAGAATTAAGCTACACATGGAAAGCAGAATATGAGCTTTCCCAAGGAAAGGCATTTCAACAACAGAAATCATTATGGTTTAACTATGCCTATAGGAATTGGGAAGCAATGGAACAGTCTCGTGCACAGCACAAAGAAAATAAGCAATTAAAAGCCAGACTGTCCCTTATCCTTGATTTGGTCCAGCGCTTACTGGCTTCAAGAAAGCCTTCTTTTAATTACTCTGTATTCTTGAGAGAACGCTTGGCGTTCCTTCAATTGAAAGCAATAAAGGATGGCAGACCACACCAGGTCTCTACACCACAGCAATTCATTGAAACTTTTTCAGAAGCACCAAACAATGATCAGAATTTGCTGTGCGAACTCTATCTTCATAACGAGGCTATGCCTGAAGATAGAAAGATTAATTTACTTCCTATTTGTGGTGATATTCAAATAAGAGCTTTTATTTCCTTTTTGGCCAATCAATTCACTTGGCAGAATGCTTTCATGTCTGCACAACACAATGAGGAGAACTGTCTTCTCTGGATTCGCCCGGAACCACAGAATGCAGCCATCTTCCTCATGGACTATCAACGGAATCTAAAAGAGACATGCATGACTGATCACATTAGGAATCTGCAAGGAGCAGTCTTGGAAGACTGCCAGCACTATGTCAAAGCTAAAGGACCTTTGGCCATAAAAGCAAATGAATTTTTCTTGGAACAGTGTCCCAAGGAAAGAAGGGAATACCATCCCTACAATCTCCTCAATCTGCAGGCAGCAATCTCAAGGATACTTGCTTATGTAAAATGCGTGAGACAATGTGCTGAACGGTGGATTGGGTACCGTTTTCATTTCCCTCTCTTATGGCTTCCTAGAGAACAATACAAGGCTCAATTTTCATTGACTAAAAAGGAAGAATTGGTAGCATGGAAAAGTATTCAGAATGCCCAAGGGTTCAGAGACATGGCTGACACCACTTTCTACACTTATTATATAAGCAGCCTACACTGTTCAGCTCAGTATTCTGATTCCGATTCAGATTAGGCGTTGCATGTGGACATGCAACATGTTCAGTTGGGGGGGATGTTAGGTTCCCATTTTGTCTATTTTTGACTGTATATTTTGCCATTGTATTACCCTCTTCAACCCTTAAGTGAATGCCTTTGCTAGGTGTTTTGGCTTAATCACTCCAAAAGGTACAGAATAACTTTCCTCATTACTACATGTTTAATTATTTAACACGTAATCATGCTATCTTTATAATTATTTCCTGGAGATGATTAAAGTGTTGACTAATTGCTGAAACTGCCTAACTGGCAGGATCACATTCTGTCGTTGCTGAAACAGCAGAAACAGTGCAAACAGTGAAGCTGAAACAGCAAGAACAGCATGAACCTCGACGCTGAAACACCACGAACAGCATGCGCATTTTGAGGAACAGTTGGGATTTGTGTAACGAATCTGCATCGACAAAAGAGTCTGACCGATTACTATATTGGTCATGATCTTCATGGCTGTAACAATATTTTGTTATCGAAAACTGGCTTCCTTATTTTTGGTACAAAAGGGTTGAAACTGAATGTATGAAAATCTGTTGTAATAGATGTCTCCTCTATAAAGAGGAGACATCTACATTAGAGGGGGGGGGGGGGTAACAACTGGTAATACAGAACTTGTAGTGAAGTGATGAGACTGAATCTCTTTCTGTAATATGGTTTATTGGCAGATGAATACAATTATGTTCTGAGTATTTTATTTTAATTCCTGTGTTCTGGGGAATCTTGTGAGAGGGACAGGGCCCACCTTCATCACAAGATTCACCCATCTTCTTTCTGTTGCGTGGTGTGTGTGTGTGATTTCTATTTACATTACAGTTACTGCTTCTAATGATCTTTACTTTTGCTGAAACTCTGTTTTCCTTTTAGCTGATTACTGTTGTATATGAAGACCTCACCGGTGAGTAGGATTCACAGAGTGTATGCGTGAAATGGCCAACAGAGGCAGGTGCTGAAAGTCCTTACTTTGAGGATAGGGTCCTGATCCTTTGTTGCAGGACAACCATCACTTCCTTTTGCAGACTTGTTTCTTTTAAGATATTTGTTCTTACTTAATTTTCTATAATAGGCTGTAACTACTATAACTGCTGTAACACAGAGTATGGATTTCATAAGATAGTAGACTGTTTATACTACAGCTTTTAATACCATTAAGATTGAGTACATACAATACGTAGTCACCTTTGGAATAATCAGACTTTCCCGGATTGATAATTAATGTGGCACTCGACTGTTTTATCATTAAACAATTAAAGTGACCAACAGTAGGAATGAACCAATAGTGACTAACAACAATGATCCAAAATGGATCTTGGATAGACTTCTAAGTCTAAAGTGTTCCTCACAGAGGAAAATGAAAGTCCAAGGATGCTCTTGGAAATAGCCCCATTGCGTAGATCTTTTCATTCTGAATCTATTGTAACTTGAATGGGCTAAAATGAACTTCGTATGATGAAGTTCTCACAGAAAGAAGATTGCCTTTGTCCTTGGGAAAAGGAGGTATTTCTTCAAAAAATGGCATAAAAGGCCTTATATGAAAAATTGCGTGTGAAAGGTTAAAAGGGTGGACCCAAAATATTATGTTCCATAGCCTAAACCCTTATCGGATCAGGTGCCATTAGAGCTTGAGATTGATTAACCCCACCTTCAAAGAAGGTTATATCAGAATGCTTGATTGATAGAGCAAAGATTACTTGTCTAAAAAGTGTTTAAACAGTTAGAGGTTGATTGTATGCTTGTTTGCAAACTGACTATTGTTTGAGTTTGCAAAGGTGAAGGGAAAGCTATTGATAGCTCAGTCTAGGAAGGACAAGAAGGAAGAAGGGTTGAAGGCATTCTTCTATCCCAAAGGACCTCAAGGCAATCCTTGAAGCATAAGAGGTTTGTTGCAAAAGGTTGTTGAATAAGCTCTTTATTAATATTGTTTTAATTTCTTTTGTTCATTGGCATAATGACAACTTCTACAAGTGAGTCCTCTAATTCCTCCTTCATCACAAGATTCTTTGATGGAGACATGTTCATCATGATGGACAAGGTGAGGGAAATTTACGAGGATGGAAGGAAGAGCAACATACTTAGAGAGTAGTTGAATTCTGTCGAGGAAGAGAAGAAGTTGCTTTCTGACAAATTGCAGGAGATGGAGAGGCAACTTCATATTGCAAATATGAACCTGAAAAGGATGCATGAGTTGGAATCACAACCCTTTGTTGCCAAAGAAGCCTTGGTCAAGTATCAGCTTGAAGAAGAGGTAAACCATTCCAGTTTGTCTTCAAATTCTCCTAAGAATTCTTGTATTGGTTCTTTTGAAAAACATACTAGAGGCATAGGTTCGAAGCTAATGTCCAGGATGGGCTATGAAGTAAAAGTCTTGGGTAAACATGCACAAGGTATTGTTGAGCCAATAATAGTTGAGGAAAGGCCTAAGTATTTGGGTCTTGGCTATGGACAATCTTATGGAGAAAGTTCTAAAGCTGTCGTGAAGACAATTCAAACAGTTCCAAGAAGGAGTTGCATTGTAGGACTTCTACCTCAAGAGTGTGAAGATTGTATTTAGGAGGAATGCAATAGCTTGAAACATCATTTGCAGGATGCAGGTGTTCAGAAGCACACACTTGAACCAGAGAGTTGTGGAAACTCTAACAACCTTGAAGAGATTGATGGTGTTCCAAAGGGAGCTACTTCTTCATTCAATTCACCTCCTCATGAAGGCAATAAAGGTGAAAGAGAAAGGTATAAATCTGGTTCTAACCATATTCCTTTTGATTTTGCAAAGCATGATAAATTTCCACATAGACATGGGAAAAGAATTGCATGTTCCTTTTGTGGTTTGGATAACCATCATGTTTCTAGATGTTGGAGGAGAATGGCCACATACAAGAAACGTTTGAAGGAAAAGAAGCAAGAAGCCAAAGGTCCATTGGACAAGGCAGATCATGATATGAAGAGGATGCACGTGTTGCACTTACTACCATAAGCAAGGACATGTTGCTACAAAATGTTGGACTCTGAACCCAACAATGCTTCCAGAAAAGTTGAAGAAGGTGGAAAGAGAAGATGGCAGGAATAGAAAGGAAGATTCCATGGATGATGTGTTTCAGGATGATTCACATGTTGATGTTGATGTGCAGACAAAGGTAGTACCTTTGAAAGGGATTGGTGAGAAATGGCTAGAATTATTATCCAATTAAGATTGCATGTCTATTGATATAAGGCATCTATTTGAATTTCTTTGTTAATGGAATGCAAGTTGTAGGAATTTACTAAGAAGGTGAATGGAGAAGTTGAGTAGGAGACTCATTTTGTTGCTGCAACATTATATTTCATTTCAGCTTCGAAAGTACAGTGTGCTTAAGTGAAAGTTGAAGGATGGAATGGATGCATGAGCTTGATGTGCATGAACACAAGGATGCTGATGATTTCCTTGTATTTGAACATGTATGTGTAATTTACTTGAAGGGTCGATTTCTTTGACATGCATGTGATGCAATGTTGACTGGGGAGAAGTTAACTTGGTCTCCAAGAGGGAGATAATGATGAAGTGTTTCATCTTTTGAAAAAGAGTCCTAAAGGTATTTTTCTACATGCTTGACTTGAAGGGTCATTTGTTTTAAAGGCATGTTTTGTGGGATTGTTATCTAGTCCATCATTTGTATGTAGATGTAAGACATGGAGGTGTTCACAAGATGTGAAATCTGTTTCTTTTGTTGAAGCAGGAGTTTAAGCCATCCAGTTGTTATCTGTATTTCTGTTGTTGTTAACAGTTGTTGTTGACATCTTTTCAAACAAGTACAAATGAAAGTTTTGTGGAGCAGATGTATTTCACATTTGTTTGCGCCACCTTGGACCAATGATCAAGGCAGAAAAGTTCAAAGTACCTTCTGTGACCATCTCAAAAAGAGTTCTGCAGGAATGCAAGGAGGAAGACAGTTCTTCCAAGGAAGACCAACAAATCCAGGAAGGAAAGTGGTCAAAGGCTTTGGTTCAGAGGCACTATGCAAGGCAAGTGTGTGGAGGCCAAAAGAAGAGGGTGTTGTTACTCTCATTTACTATTCAGATCAGTATATCAATCTTTTGGAGACCAAAATTTCTTTAGTGGGAAGACGTGATCCAAAATGGATCTTAGATAGACTTCTAAGTCTAAAGTGTTCCTCACAGAGGAAAATGAAAGTCCAAGGATGCTCTTGGAAATAGACCCATTATGTAGATCTTTTCATTCTGAATCTACTGCAACTTGAATGGGCTAAAATGGACTTCGGATGATGAAGTTATCGCAAAAAGAAGATTGCCTTTGTCCTTGGAAAAAGGAGGCATTTCTTCAAAAAATGGCATAAAAGGCCTTATATAAAAAATCGCATGTGAAAGGTTAAAAGGGCGGACCCAAAATATTATGTTCCGCAGCCTAAACCCTTATAGGATCCGTGAGATGTATCGGATCGAAGCAATGAAGGGACAAAGGCCCGAAGGGAGGACGACGATTATGATCATGCGATATGTTGATTGCCGATGATCGGATCAACAGATCGGCATCAACGATGTATAGAACTCCTGGGCCGTAGCAAATGCGACATGCGATAGTGATCCGCGACATGCAATCTCAGCAGGCGGATCGGAAATGAGATCAATGGCTAAGATTAAATCGGCAGTCAGGGGATTGGTGATCCCCGACACAAAGGGCCAATGCGATAGCGATATGTGATGCGATATGGATCGTCTAATCGGGGCTCAGATCAATATCCAGATTAAATCGACGATCGGCGATCGGCGATCCCTGATAGTAGGGTCGTTGACACAGCGCGATTGTGATTAGCAATTAGGACTGGAACCGATGGGAATTATAAACCCGATTGCATAAAATTTGAAATCTGGGATTTTCAAATTTTTTGTGTATTAGCGCATTTTCACTATAAAACCGAAATACAAATGAAATGCGCCCGGAGTGATAAAACGGACCCGAAAGGTTTATACATGCTGCTCTATATTATTTGAGTTCTGTAATGAGCAGGATTCTGGGTAGGCCTCGAGCGATAAGTGGTATTGGATGGGCTTTGCCCGATCCCATACACTAGCCGACACGTGGCTTGGCGCCAGAGAGAGAAAACTGCCTTTTCGGGCGGGTAATCTCCATACGCATAAGCCGCCCGAAATGAATATCAACCGTTGGATCAAAGATCACACAGATCAACGGTGGACTTGTAATTGCGACCAAAGGCGGACCCGATAGGGATTCTAGGGTGGATTTAATATTATTTGAAGTCCGATATAAAGCCATTTGTCGGGTTTTTCTATGTATTTGGGGTTTTCCATTATAAACCCAAATACAAAGGAAACCGTGACTTGCGACTTGCGATAGCGATATAAAAGCGGACCCGATGGAATTGTAGGGTGGATTCAATAATATTTGAAGTCCGATAGAAAGCATTTTGGCGGATTTTTCAGTGTTTCTGTGTAAATAGAGAAACGACTTTTTGGGGATTTCAAACGTGCCAATGGTCCTTTCCGTTTAAAAAATAGGTGGCCACCATACCTGAAGGCATTCCACAATGATTGTTTAATGCTCAGAGGAGATTTGAATGGACAGAGGCCGGGATCCAGAGAGCCTGAAAAGGGAAATGAACAGACAAGTGCCGATAAGCTTTAAAGCCACTCAATGTCAGAGACAGAGGAGGAGTTGCTGAGATAGAGAAAAAGCAGAAGGCAGAGCCACGAGACAAAGCCGAGAGCCAGAGCCAGAGTCGAGAGCTAGAGTGAGAGTGCAGAGCCAGAAAGCTGAGAGCTTCAGAGCCAGGGATGAGATGGTGTTCTAAGCCCATTGTTTCTGTGTAAAACATTGGAGTTGAGTGTGGAGCTTGTAAAAGAACTATTGCCATAATCCCAGAGAGCCTAGTTGAGTTGACTAGAGCTCAAGGAGATGTAGCCCAAGAGTTTTGGGTGAACTCCATATTAAACTTGTTGTCTTATATGTGATGCTCATTTGCTACATTGTTTCACTGTTATATGTTTTATATCAGTTTAAGCAAATCAATTTACAACACATAAACAGTTTTAAAACAAACATAAGCATATACCTATATTTTCAAGAACTTATTAATTCCGCAATTGGTTAATCATAAAGACTTGGGAATATTTAAGCTTTGGAAGTGGGAGAGGTTCTTGTAAGCTTTACAAGAAGCTTTTAGCACCCAATTTTTAGATCACACAACTAGGTCGAAGTTCGGCCCATCTTTGCATTTGCGGAAGTCCTATGGGAAAGGTGTCAAACCTGATTCCATATGTTCTGGTTTTAAATTGTTTGTCAACCTTGTTTCCGTGGTTTTCTGTAGCGGTTATAGTGAAGATTTCTCGAAATTTACTCTGAAACTTGTGAATTTAGGAGTATAGGGATCTTTTCATTTTCATAAGACTCGTGAGCAAGGTGGTGGCTCAATGTGCATATCGTGTTGTTTTAGATAGTCAGGGGGTCGGAGTTCTATTGATATAAACATCTAGTTCGAGAAGAAAGTAACTTTGACCTCATTAGAGTTTGGAGACCTCAGTTGGGCATGACTTATAGACACAAGGGTGTGTTAATTATTAAGTTTCTAAAATTTGTGATGTCAGAAGTTGACGCATGTTTTCGTTTTAGCAGACTCGTGTATTCGAGTTTTCTCATTCCTTTTATGTTCAGTCCATTGTCATAGGACACATTTATTCTATTAGTTTTTTTTTCAAAACACTAAATTTATTGGAATAAAAGTTATAGTTTAACTAACGGGAGATTATAGTCTCATATAGTTTTCAACTAGAAAAACAAAAATATAAAAGAATTGATAGCAAAATTCAAGTTTCAACGATATTGGAGAACTTTTGAGACTAATGTTACTAGTATTTTGAGTTTCCAACAATGGGTTTTTTAATGTACATTCTTCCTAAATGTTATGCATAGAGGAACATGCTTGAGCCACGGTTGTGAGAGTACATTTAAAAAAAATCAAATTTAGAATATGGGCATCCCTCTCCATTTCAATTTTTTGGGTTTCTTTAGAGTCAAAGGAAACCAATAGTTGAGGTTAGGACCAACTTCATGGTCAGGCAATCGATGTGTCTGTGGATAAGAATCATAAGGAAAAGGTCGAGCTTCGTCCCATCTTGGCAAAGGTTGAGCTTCGAGCGATCTTGAAGTTGCAACTGATGTTAAAGTTAGTTGTTTTCGACTTTTGTAATCTATGAACAATATTCACATTATTTTTTTCTTTGGAAGAGGGATAAGAGGTTCATATATTGTAAACATTTTAATCCTATTTTTTTTTTTTTAATTTGTACGTAGTTTTTTGATTTGTTATCTAAAATTTTTAGATAGAAAGAATAATAATCTTTCAGTAAAATTGTTTTAAATAAATGTCTTATAAAAATAATTTGTTGAATTTATTTCTTTAATGATAAAAAAATAAAGTATTCTAAATTACATTTTTTAAATAATATGTTTTGTGAAAAAACAAAATAATAAACTAAAAACACATATGTTTGTTTTGTGGACCTTCGTAGAAGCAAGTCGAACATCGAGTTGACTATGAGGTTAGAGGTGGTCGTTGTTCATTGTCTTTTTGGATTCGTGCCTTATCTTCATCTTTAGGTTTAGATTCTTGGCCTGAAGTTATTCTATCAAGACCTTTACTTCTAAGTAAATCCACAATGTAGGATAACCAATAGAAGTAGTTGGTGTTGTCAAGAATAACTAGGCATGGACTTTCCATTTTAACATAAAATAAATCCATTGAGTTGAAATTAGGTGTTCCAATGGAAAGATCTCGAAAAATTAGGCCGATTAAAAAAAAACGGTTCTGAAAACGGCTTCTGGATGAATAAGTTATGGTTTTTTGAAGAAAAGTTGTTGAAGATGTCGACGAAGTACGTGAATGTGTGGAAGTGAATGATAATGTTATGTTTAAAAAAATACCCCCCTCTTTCCAAACTTAATATAATTAGCTTGCTTTAAAAAAAAATTATATGACCCACTTTTATAAATAAGTGAAAGTCACTTTTACAATGGTACTTTATGAGCTACCCACTAAATTGTAACTTAAATAAAAGATAAAGAGACTTTATAATTATAAGTGACTCACTTTTTATAATGGGTGAGAACACTTTTACATTAAGTAACTTTAAAACATAAGTTACATGTGTTTTTTGAAAAAGTAACTCAACAAAAAGAAAGACTTGAACCCAAGACCTCTATTCTCATAAAGTAACTTTGGACCAAGTGAGCTAGTTTAAAAGGTTAGTAATTTTATGAAAAGAGGAAGGATTTTTTTTTTTAGTCACTGAAACTTTGGAGTGTGTGCTTATTTGAAAAAGTCCTTTTTGCCTATGAAACAAAAATAAACACAACCCAACACGAACATGCAAAAAAACAAACACTATGGCTTGAAGTTAGCTTTCGTCGGAAACTAGATATTTTACTCAATATTTCTGATTTTCCGAGATCACACTATGGCACGGCGGAAAAGAGCATACACATGAGAAAAATCCTTCCTTTATGTTTCTTATTTGCCTAGATCGCACAAAGTCATGGGGCAAAGAGCATACATAGAAATGAAAGGTATAGATCTGGTAATAAAAGACGAAGAGCTAGATAAACCAAAATAAACAGAGAGATGAATAACTAAAACTGCAAATAAAGACTATATACCTCTACATCTTAAAAATGATGTAGCTAGGGCTACCAGAAACCTTTTCGCGTGAAACGAAATGGGTTCCTCACTGGAACAGATGCTTCTAACACAATAGAGAAGTCCTCTTGGCCTGAAAGCAGACAGAAACAATAGATCTAGGAAATGACAATCGGATGCAGTTGTACCGGCTTCAGATTTGGATCACCAATGGATGTAGCGCTCAAATAACTCCGATACCATGTAAGAATTTATAGGGTAAGCTCCTCAAATAGAAAACCAAAGGACACCGCTCACAAACAGATCACAGATCAATACACCAGTATTCTTGACGTGGTTAAAACCCTCAAAGAGGGAAATAGTCCACGGCTTGAGCCAACGCAGCGACTTCAGGAAATTTATTAATAAAAGAAAGAAAATTACATAAGCTTCTCTCATGAACGGTCACCTTGAAAATGACCCTCCATGCTCTTTAAATATAGGTCATGGACCAATCGGGTGTTAAGCCATGGATTAAATGTTTGTAATACCGAGGAGAAAATGAACCGTCAGATCACTTCATGTCTAGAACATATTGTGATCGTCGGATTGTAAGTTAAAAAAGTACATAGTAAAGAAACACAATTTACCTAACTCTACACTAGACCAAGTTATACTTAACTATTTCCTACATGGTGTCGAAATATCCTAACAGTTGTAAACACGCATAACTATACGCACATATTTCTTTTTTGGCTCCTACTGAAAGCAAGTCGGAGTTCGCCCCCCACTATGAGATCAGAGGTCGACATTGTCGTTTGAATGGTATCTCTAGACACTCCCAACTACTGACACTCCCCAACCAATTCATCTCCAGCTTCAATACTTCACACGAGCTAGTGTAAGGTCAGAAAAATTCAATGAAGGTTGCGATATCTATTTTATTTAAATATTATTTTAATCAAAATTATTGTCGTATACATTAATGTTGATATTAGGTAATATTAAAGTATTCTTTTGGTAATTTTTTTTTTATTCAATATAAATTGAAAATATAAATTAAATCTTAAATATTTAATGAAAATAGTTGTTATTATACATTACTTGTATGACATTTTTCGAAGAAAAAAATGTTAATTTAAATTTAAGTTTTTTATAAATATAAATAAGCAAGGAAATAGTTTTTATAATAATATATATTGTTTATTGTTGATTAATTTGTATCATTAGTTTTTGAAAAAAGAAAATAAAAATAAACATATTTACATTATTTTTTTCTTTAAAGAAGGGATAATAGGTTCCCATGTTTTAAACATTTTATCTTATAATAATAATTTATTTAATTTATTTTTTTATTGATTAGAAAAATAAAATATTTTAAATTAATTTAAAAAAATAATATGTTATATGAAAAAACAAAATAATAAATTATAAAGAAGCTAATTTGCATATATGTTTATTTTTTGGGCCCTGCCAGAAGGAAGTCGATGGTCAGGTTGGCTATGAGGTTGGAGGTTGGAATTGTCTTTTGGACAGTGCTATGACATTTTGCAACCAATTGGGCTCCTTGTAAATAAGCCCAACTATATGCACACATTTTTTTTGTGGTCGCTACTGAAAGAAAGTCGAAAGACAGGCCCGACTAGGAGGTTGGAACATGACCTTGTCGTTTGAATGGTCTCTCTAGACACTCCCGACTATTAATGGTCCTCGACCAAATCAGTTCCAGTTACAACACTGTATGGAAGCTGGTGTGAGCATTGACAAATTGAATGGAGGTTGTGATATGCATTATATTTAAATATTATTTTAATAAAAATTATTCACATATACGTTAATGTTGATATTAGGTGAGATTAAAGTGCTCGGATGTTTTACAAGGAAATGAGCACTAATGGTCAAATTACCTTGCTTCATGGTTTTTATCATTTGTGTTGAGATTTCAGAGTAATAATACCATTTATTACTTGCAAATTGTAACTTATTCCATCGTGCATGTTTTATTTATGTTTTGATAGATATTTGGCCTGTAATGTACTTTTTTATTCAATATAGATTGAAAATATAATTTTTGAGTTTTTCTTTCTAGAATCCATGTTCACTATTATTATTATTATTATATTTTATAAACGACTTAAATGAGGTCTATGATTAGGTAGTTATTATTATTATTATTATTATTTATAAACAACTTAAATGAGGTTTATGATCAGGTAATTATTATTATTATTATTTTTTATAAACGACTTAAATGAGGTCTATGATTTGTTGGTATATTATGAATTGAAAGTTAAATATCTAGAAAAATTAGTTGTTATTATACATTTAATGCCTGACATTTAGCAGAAAAAAATGGTTAATTTTAATTTTTTTAAGTATAAATAGGAAAGCAAATAGATTTTATGTTTAATTTTTTTTTTTCCTAAATCAATTTTGTTTTAAATTTGAAAATTATTTAATTAAATTACAATTTTAGACAATGTATTCTAAAATATTAAGTTATATATATATATATATATATATATATATATATATATATATATACAATCAAATTAGTTTAATATTATATCAAATAATTAAACTTTTTTATATTTTTTAGTTATTTTATCAATTTATATTTAAAATATAGCAGTGTATTTATATTTATATTACATTTTATATGAAGATTTTTTTACTCTATTTGTTTACCATGTTCTTCTTTCATTCTTTTATATTTTTTTTATATTTTTTGTTTTTTGGGTCCTAATTATTGTAAATTGTGGCAAGTGACTAAATTGTTAAGTTTTATTGGTTTTACTTAAAATTGTGGATGATTGCAAAATGAATTAAAGTTTCAATGAGTGTTTTAATTATTTTGACTAAACTTTATAAAAGGAAAATGGACTTATTTTAAAACCATGTGAATGTGAATTTAAATTTTATTTTACTTTAAATTTATTTTTTATTCATATATTTTGTAAATTAAATATTTGGAATATTAAATAATTAATTAAAAATAAAAATAATTATATTTATGATAGTTTTCATATTCATATATACATAAATATTTTTCATATTAAAAAAACATATATTAAAATTTCAATATTGTCGTATTGTTCACTCGTAGGGCACATGCGGTAACAACGAAACCCTACGGATGCCTGCGCGCCTGCAGCCATTTCTGAACCCTGCACCCTACTCGTACCTGACGGATCAAGCTAAGCCGCCAGTTCACTGCTGAAGGCCTTCCATGGCACAGCCAGCAGGAGGGGCGGGCTCTGCCCCCCCTCCTTCGAATACCCATTCAGCCGGCGAGAAGACGAATAAAACCCCGCTGACTACTCCTGACACAAACCGCGAAACAGAGCACGAAGGCCAGAGGACCAACGACAAGGAGATCCATGCAGATCAGCCTGCAGCCACAAACTCAGAAATTGAAAAGTGCCAAAACACCTCTTCATCACAGCCAAAGGCGACCTCGGCTACATGCATTCCAAAGTCGACAGAACGCATCAGGATAGAACTGCCCAGTCATCGAATCAATGGAGAAATACAGTACATGCAGGACCATGCCCTGATCGGAAAATTCTTGGGCTTCTGGCCGATAGAAAGAGCCCTGAATGGCTGGATCGAATCAAAGTGGAAACCTAAGGGACAAGTTACACTGCAACTGGGTCCAAAAGGCTTCTTCACAGCCATATTTAACTGTCTGGAGGACAAAACTAAGGTATTCGAGGGTGGCCCATACTTCTTCAACTCATCCGGACTGTACCTCACAGAATGGAAGCCACGATTTAACCCTGACAAAGAAGATTTCAATTGGGCTCCCGTATGGATAAGAATGTACGGGCTCCCTGTGGAATACTGGAAGGAAGAAACGCTTGCAGACATTGGCAACAGACTGGGGACCTTCATCAAAGTCGTCGAGGAAACAAAGAAGCGCAAATACACATCCTATGCTCGGATCTGTGTTAAGATGCACCTCGCCAAGACTCTGGCAGACACGGTAAGTCTCTTTCACGAAGATTTTGAATGGGAGCAAACTCTTGATTATGAACACATCCCTTTCCGTTGCCGTAAATGCCATGCGCATGGGCATCTGTTTAGGGATTGCCCTCTTAATCAACAATCCAAAGCCTTTCCCTCTGAAACCCGGACAGATTCAGAAGGCTTTACCATAATCCCCAACCGCCGCAGGCACACCAAGAAAAATCAGGCAGCCCCAGAAATCTCTTCCAGATTAGACTCTCGGAACAAGTTTTCCCCTCTAGCCAACCAAGATCCTCCCAGTGAAGAGCCTATGGACTCTGTCTCTCAGCCATCTTCATCCTTCAATCCCCAGACCCTCAAGCATTCAGGCAATCTTAGCTCTTTCCAATCTCCCCTCCCACCTTTTGAAGACATCCCAAAGGCAGCCTCAGATCCGAGTGACCCATCCGCCGACAAAGGGAAATCAATATTAAACTCCAAGCAACCAGACTCTGACATGGATATGGATGCAGCATTAGCGCTAAGCTTACAGAACACCACAGAGGAAGATGAACAAAATGCCCCTAGCAACATGGAACAAGATCCGGAGAACATTATCCTAGAAGGAATTGATATCCTAAAACTTGAAACAGCCTGTAAGCAAAAAGAATACAATACCATTCCTCCCTGGCAAATAGATCGGCTAGAAGGAGTCCTAGCCAAGGTACAGCACAACAAAAATCTCGGCATACAGGGAGGAAGTCCATGGGATGTAAAAAAGAATCTTAAAGAAACCAAGAAGAGGGGACGCAAAACGGATCTGCAGAGAACCATTGCAGTGGGAGAATTGCTTATGGAATCAGGGAGATTCCCTAAGCTGACCAAGTACTACAAACCTACAACTCAATTACTATGAAGCTTATCTCCTGGAATGTGAGAGGACTCAACAGCCCCTCAAAAATCAGAATGATCAAGAACTTGATTCAACAAGAAAAACCTTCTATAGTTTTTCTTCAAGAAACCAAAAGCAGCACAATTGCCATGGACAAAGCACGAAACAAGATTTGGGCTGGTAGCAGCTCAATGTCAGTAGACGCCTCAAGGGCTTCGGGTGGATTAGCCATTCTATGGAATTCACAGATCCTTACTCTTTACGACTTCCACGCCACCCATTTCCTCATTCAAGTATCTTTTCATCTTATAGGAACAAATATCCATGGGCACCTTTCAAATGTTTACTTTCCGCAAAGCATTCAACAGAAATTAGATCTGTTGAACACGATCTCCAGTTTAAATGAGCACAGACAGTTCCCGCTCTGGATTAGTGGAGGAGATTACAACATCATACAATCGCTGGAGGAGAAGACAGGGGGACGAACAAGATTAGAAAATGACAGCAAAGGACACAGAGATTTTATACAGGACAACCACTTAATGGACATTCCAACCACCAATGGGATCTTTACATGGACTAACAAGCACAGTGGCACCAATCATATTGCCTCCAGGCTTGACAGGTTCCTCCTCTCAGACAATGTAATCCATCTAGGAGGAGACTTCAATGCATCAATTTTGCCCCGCGGAGGTTCGGACCACTGGCCCATAATGCTTCAATGGTCTCGGCCTGGTACACGATGCAATAGGCCTTTCCGCTTTGAAGCCTTTTGGCTTACAAACCCAAAATTCAGGCAAATAGTAGAAGAGGCATGGAAGTCCTACAGGCCACCAGAAGGAGCCAAAATGTATCAATTCCAGCAAAAATTAAAAAACTTAAAGAAAGTCCTCAAGAACTGGAATAGAACACAATTTGGCAACATACAGGAGAATCGACAAAGGTTGGAAAAGCAAATGGAAGCACTATAACAAGACATCATCAAAGAAGGCCGAACGGAGGAACAGTCCCAACAAGAGCAAATCCTCTGGCATCAATTAGAAGAACGGAGGAAACAAGAAGAAATACTCTGGCGACAAAAATCACGAATCAGCTGGCTAAAAGAGGGAGAAAAGAACACAAATTTTTTTCACAAAACAGCTATCCAAAGGCGCATGCACAATAACATAACCTTCATCAACAACCAACAAGGAGAGCGAGTCGAAGCCCACGAAGACATGGAAAAGGAATTAACAAACTACTTTCAAGACATCCTTAAAGAGCCGGAAGGAAACAGGGACGCAGAAATTCGAGCCATCACTCAGCATATTCCTCGAATAATTACTGATGAGCACAACAACAAACTGCTTCAGCCCACATCTCTAAAAGAAATTGAAGAAGCGATGAACCAGCTCAAGGATGGCAAAGCCCCTGGGCCAGACGGTTTCACCGCCAATTTCTACCATGAATTCTGGGAGTTAATCAAAGAAGAGGTCTGGGAGCTGGTGGAAGAATCAAGAAGCATGCATTGGATTCTTCTAGCTCTCAATACTACTTTTATAGCATTAGTCCCCAAATGTGCTGAACCAAGTAAGCCGGAAAGCTACAGACCCATTGCTTTATGCAATGTCATATACAAGCTCATCACCAAGGTCATAGCAAATCGGCTCAAACCTCTCCTACCCTTACTCATTTCGCTGGAACAAACAGGTTATGTTGAAGGGCGGCAGATCATGGATGGCATCATCTTATCAAATGAGGTGATTCACTCTCTCAAGATTCTAAAAAATCCAGGTATGCTTCTAAAACTAGATTTATCCAAAGCATTTGACAAGCTCAGTTGGAACTATATACAAAAAATGCTTATAGCTTTTGGCTTCAGTCACACTTGGACAAGATGGATCACCAATTTAATCTCCTCTCCAAACTTTTCGGTTTTGTTAAATGGTTCTCCTTCTCATCCCTTTCGGCCATCTAGGGGCATAAGACAAGGGGACCCTCTGTCGCCTTTCCTCTTTGTCCTTATGGCAGAAGAGCGGGGTAGACTGCTAAAGGCCGCTGTCTCATCTCAATTGCTCAAAGGCATCTCTGTGCATGGCCTTCCACCTCAATCCCACCAGCAATTTGTTGACGATACCATGCTATTTGGGCACCCATCTTCACAAGAAGCCTCTGTCTTTAAATCCCTGCTCTCCATTTTCTCCAAAGCTTCAGGTACCTCCATCAATGCATCGAAATCCCAGCTCTATTTCTTCAACACCCCCCCCCTCCACTCAAAGGAACATAGCCCGAATATTGCAATTCACTATTTCCAAGCTTCCATCGTCCTACTTAGGGGCTCCCCTAGCCGCTGCAGCTATCAAGCATTCCTCCTGGCAAACTCTTCTAGATAAGCTAGAATTCAAACTCTCCCTGTGGACTTACCGGGCTCTCAACATCGCCAGCAGGCTTGTCCTAATCAAATTGGTCCTTCAGGCCATGCCATTATACCTCTTTTCTCTTTTGGCCACCCCAAAATGGATTCTAAAATCTATTCGCAATCTTCAGCGTAACTTCCTCTGGGGGTCATCGGGCCTTAACAGAAAATGGGCGCTTGTAAATTGGCAGGACGTCTGCAAACCCAAGTCAGAGGGGGGCCTGGGCTTACGAGACCCTATCCAGAGCAACAATACTATGGGAGCTCGATTGTGGTGGAATTGGATCACCAAGCCCAACTCACCTTGGGCCAAAATATGGCAGGCCAAATATGCACCAGGCAGTCAATGGTCTGATTTAATCCGAATCAATTCCACTACTCAAGGATCACCCATTTGGAACGCAGCCAAACCACACAGCAAGTTCATTCAAGAACATAGCTTCTGGGAAATTCACTCCGGCACTACTTCAAGATTTTGGGAGGACTCATGGCAGTAGCTCCCCAGGCTCGCCACAGTTTTTCACAAGCCCCTCTGGCAAGAGCAGATGCAGCAAGCACACCTTACTCATGTTAATCAATTCTGGCAACACTCCGCAAGCACCGACTTCAGAACCTGGAAGAAAGCCAGTCTCTGGAAGAGAGATTGGCTAGGAGAATCATATGAGGACATAGATCAAGAATTATCATTCAGAAGAATTCGATACTCTACTCTACAAGATCACCTCAGATGGGGACATAAGCCTAAAGGTACATTCACCACCAAAGAGGCCCACTAGCTCAGATATTCCGAAAATCAGCTCAATAAGGACCCCATCTGGGAAAAGATCTGGCAACCAGGAATATGGCCCAAAATCTCTACCTTCCTATGGCTGCTCAGCAAAAGAAGAATACTCACATGGGACAACCTGGTAAAGCGTGGATTCGTAGGGCCATCAAGATGCCTGAATTGCAACATTCACTCTGAGACAATAGGCCACCTCATGGAAACTTGTCCGTTAGCAGCACAAATATGGAGGAAAGTTGAAAGTTGCAACATGAGATCAGTAGCCAGGACAGAAGATATAACCGAGAATTTAAGGAATTGGGTCAAATCCCCCTTCAAGAGTCAGCTTCTCAACTCTCTGTGGAGCCTCTTACTAGGATTCATATATTGGACTCTTTGGAAGGAAAGAAACCATAGAATTTTCAACAATTCTTCCAGGTCCATCGAGGCCTTATGGCTAATCTTAAACAAACATCTGCAAGAAACACTTGCCATCAAATCTTGGTCGGATACAGATATGCCAGACTCCCCATTGGAATGCAGGATTCTGAAGGCATGGAACATAAACCTCTCAGCAATACCGAAGGAAAATACCCGAACCTCTAACAGCAGCGCCTCTCCTTCCAGCTGGTCCCCTCCAGCTCATGCTACCTACAAGTTAAACTTCGATGGTGCAGCCAAAGGCAATCCAGGGCTCGCGGGCTATCGAGGACTCTTCCGAAATCACTCAGGAGAAATAACGCAGATTTTCTATGGCTCGATGGGCAAAGACACCAACAATGTAGCTGAATTAGAAGGATTATGGAGGGGCTTATGCCTTGCAGAACAGAACAGATACTTCCCTTTCGAAGTGGAGGGAGACTCCTTAATCCTTATCAATGCTGCCCAAAGAATACAGGAAGGTATGCCAGCTGTCAAGGTAGCCACGAGTTGGAGGCTACTAAGCAGGCTGGAATCTTTGGAGGAAAAGCTACAAACTCCCCAAAGTTTAACCTTCAAGCACATAAGAAGAACAACGAACAACGTGGCTGATAGACTCGCCAACCAAGGTGCTTCTCAGGGCATTTTATACTTTGCAGGATCCCTGGATACCTCCGAAGATGACAAGCTTAACAATGACTGCATCTCTCTGGCGCAGAAGGACCTCATCCTCCCGGATGCGGGTGCAGTGGCAACGTGGTAATGGCGTGAGCCATCACGTGGGCAGGGGGCAGGCCCGCGGCGTTGAAGAGTACCACGCTAAGCGGAATATTAATCTGCATGATCTTCGACAGCGGAAGGCATTAATGCTTGTCTTCTCGGCTCGAGGGAGGGGGATGGAGATCGATGCAGCGGAGCGTTTAAAGGAGAGAATGTGCAGTGTACAGAGGAATATGGGTAAGCAATGTGCAGAGGCCCTGCTCCGCTCAGAAGGCAATGAGCGTAAGGATTTGAGGTGCGTCACGCTGGTTTCTGAGCCAGGAAAGAGCACACCCTGCAACTGTGCTGAGATTGTGTTGGTTTTCATAGCGGGAGGAGCTCGGGGTGCTTGTGTAAGGCCGCATTCAGAAATGCCGAGGGAGAGGCCGCGGATGGGCAGCAGACGAGGGGGAACCAGAGGCAGGGCCCTCACGCAGCAGCAAAACTACAATTCGCCCTCCTCCTCCATCGAAGTAACATCAATGCCGCAGAGGTACCAAGGCAGCAATGAGGAGGATGGTGGTTCAGAGGAGGGTCAGCAGGAGCTCCCAATGCTCAGGTATCGGCTCCCCTGCCCTCAAGCTAATTCCACTCTGGTTGTTTCTATTTCGATTGAGCCGGGCGTTTCTCAGAACATAGAGGCAGAGCCTTTACCGGAGGGGCCTCGCTCTAGCAGAGAGGAATCTCCTGTAGCTTGCCTTCCGGTTGGGGTAGGAACCAGTTGGTTGGCCCCTGGACGTGTGCTCGGTTCTGACCTTGTGCGCCCAGCTTCAAACTGTGAACATGCTGCCGGCCCTTCAACGCTTGCTGGTCCAAGCAAGCCAGCACCAGAAGGGAGCCCTGACGCGGTCATCCAGCTCTCAGACTCCGAAGATACTCTCCGTTTCGGATGCCGAATTGAAGAGGCGCCCCAGACCACCGATGATGAATAAACTCGCCCCGGTAACCTCTGCTGTTTTTCTTGGGTTCTCAATGTATGACTCTGCCAAGCGATATCTACACCTCTGTCAATGTGTCGGCTTTAACTGTTCAAGTGTCGAATGTAATTATTCTTGTGTCGGCTGTAATAGTCCAGGTGTCTATCGGTCTTTGTATGGGTCAGTCCATGGCCCTGGTGTCTGTTCTGTTACTATGTGTTTTGTTAATGTGTCTTCAGTGGTCAAGCAACAAATTCCAACTTTGAATCTGCTCAATTTTGGAACTGGAAGTAGGGCAAGGAAAGCGCTGAAAGGCAAAACTTCATAGCCTTGCCCACTGTAATCTTTATGTATCTCTGTTTTGTATAATAATAGAATTAGTCGCATTCAGAAAAAAAAAAATATTGTCGTATTGTTTTAAATATTACATAATGCTAAATGCTTTATTATCAAATTTTATTGTTTTTATATATAACTAAATAGAGTATTAAATTATTATATTAAGTTGTTTTATATTTTCTTATTTTAAATTCCATGGATGTTAAAATTACTTATTCAACCATTGTTCTTGGACATCATTGTGACGTTGTCTCATTTATAATGGATTTAAGGAAATGTAAATAAACATGAAAATTACAAGAATTTAATAGTTTATATATATATATATATATATATATAGAGAGAGAGAGAGAGAGAGAGAGATATCTGTTATTATTTTCATTAGTGGTTTTTGTAAATCATGATGCATTGCTTGATATTCAATGAACATATATTATCGAAAAAGACAAAAAAAAAATTGAGCAATAAAAATATAGTCATGGATACAATTTCTAATATAAATTATTCTATTTAGGTGTTTATGTAAATAGATCATAAATTGATTTAACACATTCATAATATTTATGATGAACTTTTGAAATATATATTTTTAGGATTCGATAAAGTAATTGCCATATTAGCTAAGAAATATTTGATTCTGCATGTGCTTTTATTTTATAGGCATGAGATCGTAATGATTAGGATGTTGTAGACATTTGTGCAAGTTTGAATTTGCTCCAAATTTTAAAGTGCTAAATACTTTTATCTAGAGAGGACAATATCCAAAACTTGACAAAAATTTCAAAAATTTTAAATGAACTGTATTGTTGTCTATTAATTTGAGGTTAAATTACACGTTATTTATGTCTAGGTGGCAAGCTAAACTTTTAAAGAATTTTTTATTTATAGAATAATGTTAATGTTTTTATGTAGCAATTATGTGTTTTTGTTTTCAAAACGAGTGAAAAGCAATAAAAAGACAAATGGGAACTAGAAGAAATTAAAGAACCTTACAACCTTTGCTATTTGAAATTGTGGTGTTTAATAGAATTTAATGTCTAAACACTTCAAGACAATTATAAGGGTTTCAAATACTTTTAACTGCTTAGATTTGGTTTTTTTGGTCGATTGGCGTTTGGTATGATTTGAAGTACAATATCTAATATGTTTACTGTTGAACATCTTTGACTAACAAAATTAGTTTTTAGAACACTTTTTCCTAGTATTATTTATTGTAGTTGATACTAAAAATCCTTTAAAGAGTAGTATTATTTACATTGTTAAATCATTATTTGACTTGATGATATACTGGATTCAAGTGATGTCTGCTAGTTTGGGTGGAATCTATTATAGAACAATGTTATGCAATTGTGAATGATTTTGAGTCATGGAATGTGTAGTTGTGGAATTTTCAAAGTCATTGCAAGAAATTATAAAAGAGGAGGAGATTGATAATCAGAAATTGCATTCTGCAAATAAAACAAACAAGAGGAAAAACAATGAGTGGTTTGAGTGCAATTTTCGTGGCAGGTGGATTAATTGCAATTTTAATTGGTGCATGCAATATCTTTGTTCAAATCCAGAGAATAGTGAGTGATTGTCAATGGCCAACATGCAACAATTTTTTTTAATGTTATTTAAATGATAATTTGTTGATTCACTATGTCTCAAGTGAGAAAGAATTTCACTAATTATAATGCTAAAATAAGCAGATATTAAATGCACCCCTAAATCTCATAGTCATTTCTGTTGTGTATGTCTACTTGGAATATTTATTCCAAGATGAGTGGCTATGGAAGCTTAAATTATTGCATTTCTAGACAATTTTGGTGCAATATGTTTTGCTCAAATTGACACATTTACTAAAGTACATATGCAATTTAATGTAGTTATAGAACTATGATTAATATTGAGCGATGGTTTTTATTTGCAATTTCTGTAGTCATGTGTGGCTAGAATGTTATTTGTTATTTATGGCATAGTAGATAATGCTTTCAATGGCTAGCAAACAATATGATACAAAATCACATTACCCATTTTTTGTCATTGTTATTTGCAGAAAATAGATTATATATATATATATATATATATATATATATATATATATATATATATATATATATATATATATATATATATATATATATATATATATATATATATTATATATATATATATATTCTCTAGTAGCATTGAATGCAATGTTAATTTGTCTTTGTACACAAGTGTTGTGTAGCTTGCATAAATTCATGGCTATGATGCTATAAATACTCTTGTACCTTGCATACATTGTTGATGATTCTCATGTAGTCTCATTCTAAGTATGTCAATCTCTTAATGATCAGTGTGTGATCACGAATACATTTGAACTATGTATAGGCTATGCATGAACACAAAGTATATAGGACTAATGTAATTAATTTTATTATGTCATAAATCATAAAGAGACAATTTAGATAGAAGAATTCTAAAATCATATATATAGAAGAAAAAACTAGAATTTTTATGGGCAAAAAAAGTTGCATGGCTATTTGTCCAAAAAACAACAATCTGTGGTGTGTTTTATTGATCAAAATGCTTACAATTTTTCCTTGGTGCTTCTTGCTACATAGAAATATCAATTATTAGTTTTTCTAGTTTTCACTTTTTCCATTAACTCCATGCATTGTTTTCTGTCCACCAGTTATGTATGGGTTTTGTTCCTACATATGCACACACTAGCCATGAGACTTTCTCCAACTGCTATGATGTGGATACGTCAAAAGACTACGATGTTCATGTGTTAACCATAGGTATACTCAAACAATTGGAGCTATATCCATTTGCAACAACTCTTAGAAAGCAAATATTACATTATGCCATGAACCTAAATACTTTACATTTTATTTTATAGCATAATGTATTTATAATGCAACAATAGGTTAGTAACTTATACATGGTGCAATTGATAGCTTTATAATAATAAGCATTTGAATATGTTTATTATTTCAACAAGCTTATGAATATGATAATTGTTTTAAGTATTTTTATGCTTGTTATCTTAAAGTAGAGTTGTTTATTATAGAAAGCTATATTGTAACTTGTTTTTGAAGCTAATATTTGGATTCTATTTGATTTATACATTTTGAAAAGAATTTACTATAAATGTAAAAAAAAATGGAATTTTGCAAATTAAATATTGTGTTTTTAAATTTGTTAAAATAATAGTAATGCTTTTGTTGCTATTATTTTAAATTGCATAAATGTATTTAGTTTTAAATTATGTTTAAATTGCAAAAAATGCATTCTTCGAGGTTCCTTATGGCCATTTCGTCTACTCCTTTGTCACAGTGCTAGGTGTTGGTGTTCATATATGAACCATGCAATTCACCCAATTCCACATTAATTGTCAACCCATGGCTCTACGAGAATTTCAAGGGTATCATGCAAAGTATATGCAGGGCACAATTTCTCTACCCAGTATTGAACATTCAACTATAATCTTAACAATGTGTAACAACAAACGATAACTGTAACAACAAATAAGAGTAACAACAAGTAATGATTGTAATATAAATAAGAGTAAAAACAAAGTAGATTGACAACAACACACTGATAAGCATTCACAGTGATAAATAAATTAACTGAAATAAACCTGTGCACACATCTATCCAACAACACCCGGTCAAGAGAGTGGGCCCAACTCCCTGATCAGGGCTATGGCAAGATCAAGAAGTCACAAAATGCTCAGAAGATTAGAATTTCATTAATCAAAAGAGGTAATACATGTATGTTGTTACAGACTCAAAGATAACGTAATTCCTTGCGATCTTAACTGTTGGCTTTCATATCCCTGTAACTCTACTTATACAATTTGTTATACTAGTGACTCCTAGAATTACAGTGTCTGCCTACAATTACATAGTGGCTTCTTAAGCGAAACATAATATAAAGATAATAGTGTGTTGATTCAAAGATTGATCCATCGTTGCAGCTGATGTCTTGAGATAACGCTGCTAGCTAGATGGTCACCATTGTAGAACCACAATCTTGATCATACTTCCTCCAAATCTGCAAGAATATTCGAATTAGTAAGCCACTTAGGAAAAAATCCCCTATGACTATGCTTCATTGATTAATGATTCATAACGACATGACAAGAGGTATATCTGTGTGGTTTAGAATGTAAATTGATCAACAATGGTGTAAAATGGATACAACATCTCCCCAACTAGTGTTTCTGCATGTCTTCATGCAGCCTGTCGCCTGTGTAGATCGGGGTTGGAAGTACAATGATCAACATGAATTTATGCGAGATCATATTTTGCATCCATTTCTATCCTCGGAGGCTTATATCCATTTGTATGGATGACTTCCTTCTACTAGTCCTCGCCTACCTTGTAAGCTAGAGTATATTGATCATCTGGCAGCCAGATAATGGGGAATCAGAACCTAAAACCCATCCATCAGAACCCACGAAGCCACACGCATGCAATATACCAAGGTACCCTGTTCAAATCCCGAGCAAAATTGGGGGCCCCAAAAGGTTCACATGTCCTTAAGGCTGATGACAATAACATCCATAGTTTTTGGTAGCTGTCCTAGGCCTCCTCTTGACAAGTAAAAATTTGTTTTGTGCATATGTCAACACACCATTTCTGGGTTTCCAGCATCTGTTCTTTCTGTCCCTCAATCCCTAAGAGGGTTTCGTGTCTGTTATAAATGTTCACAGACTGAAAATTCTCCATCTGAAGGACAAGTGGCCTGTTTGCTTGATTCTCTTCGAACGTGTCGAAGGCCTTCTTCCATTTAACCTGATTAACTGTGTAGGAGGTAAAGGCTCTCAATTGAATGTCTCCCACGTATGGCACTGGGTTAAATGATTGATCATTTCCCAAAAAGTAATCATGCATATAGAGTTCACACATCAAGTGTTGATCCAGAATATTGTGGCATCTCAAGATGCACAGAAACTGCATTGAGTCTTCTATCTCATGGTTGAGTTCCTGGCAGACACTTTCTAAACAAAAGAATAGATATTTTTCATGGAGGAACAGAGCATAGCTATGGGCAAGGGCTCAGAAAGCCATTTCCTGTTGTGCTAGAGCAAACATTTCTTTCTTATCAACCTTCAGTAGTTGCACCTGCCCTTCCAGTTCCTTGATTTTCTTCTACTGCTTTTGCTGATTCTGTTTCTCTTTCTCCAATTGCTCCATGTAATCAATAACTAATTTCATGGCTTGCTCCCGAAATCCCTTCACTCCTTACCAGTGGGCTTCTAAAGGAATGGTCCCATGTTGAAGGTGAGTTGCAGTAACTTGCCACTTTTGAATTTCTGCAGTCATGAAAAACTCATGTGCCTCGATCACATGAAAAAACGACTTGTTCTGTGTAGCCGCGGAGGTTGTGGGCCTGTCCTCGGTCTGCACTACTGCTGAGATGGTCTCAGTGCCAAGTTTCATATCATTCTTCTTATGCCTCCTCACTTTCCTTCGTAAGTGCTGTACCTGCTTCCTTAACTTGATAATTTCCATTTTTAGCTGCATGTTTTCCCTAAACTATGACTGGTACCTCTCTTTAAGAGGAGGTCTTCTTTTCACACATTTCTCAATGAATTCTTGTTTGACAGTAACCTCCTTGACCGATGGGGTTTGGTGGATTGGCATTGACAAATTCGTCAACCAACCCTTGCTTTACCCTATCCCCCTTTATTTGTTCCTTAACCCAGGGAATGGTCCCAACAACTTCTTCTTCAGGTCTTGGAATCTCCATATCTTCCCTTGGTGGTTCTGGAGTCACTTTAGGCCCTTGTGGGGTAGTCTCTTCGACAGTATTTGCTTGTGACGTCTCTGCTTCCCAACTGTTTTCTCTTTCGGGCCTCGAACCCTCCACACCTTCCTTTGGTGGCTTTGTAGCCACTATAGGTCCTTGTGGGGTAGCATCAACAAAAATTTCCTCCTCTAATGGCCCTGTGGAGACAATATCGGCCATAGTCTCTCAGTTTGTTCTCTGGTCAACATTGGTTCTTGTGTGATAGTGTCGATCACCAATCCTTTAATATGTGCAATTTATTCACCTGTGGACATTGGTTCTTGTGTAATTGTGTCAACAATGGTTCTTGTGTAATAGTGTGGACAATGGTTCCTTTAACTGCCCCAATTAATTTTAAGATCGGGGGAGAGGCTTCTTCCTTCACAAGGTGCCTAGGGGAATGAAACTTCCTTGCCCCTCTTGGTAAGGATGCAAGAAGCGGAGAATGAAAAATAATTTCTTCAGTGTCCATTCTCTCAGTGCTTGATGCCTCAGGTCCTCCTTCCCATGTGCTCACTGGCTCGTTTGTGCCCTCTTTTTTCCTGTGCTTCTTCTAGTTTGTCCTCCTGCTCGACAAGTGACACAGGTTCTTGTGGAGCAGTGTCGACTGCGGCCCCAGATTCTTTCAAGGGTTCCATAATCGCTTGAGCAGATGATGATGGTCTTTGTGTATCAACACCACTTGCAGCCTCGTCCAAAGGTTCCTCAATTTCTTGAACAGGTGATGTTGGTTCTTGTGTGTCAGCACCAATTACAGCCTCATCCAATGGTGGCAATTCTCTCCTCAAAGTGGCATTCACTGTTGGTTCTTCTATCTCCATTCCTTCTGCTCCCATTGGGCCAAAAAGAGACGTTGGTTCTTATGGAGCAACATCGATTGTGGCTTCTTCTATCTCCATTCCTGTTGAGCCAATAGGCAACATTGGTTCTTGTGGAGCAGCGTCGGCTATGGCCTCTCCTGTTTCCATTGATTCTACTCCCATTGAGCCAACAAGCGACGCTGGTTCTTGTGGAACAGTGACAGTTTTGGCCACTCCTGTTTCAATTTCTTCTACTCCCATTGAGCCAGCAGGAAACACTAGTTCTTGTGGAGCAGCGTCATTTGTGGCTTCTTCTTCTTTTTCCATCAATTGTTCCTCGTCCTCCCTTGCAGGCACCATAGTCACAAGTTCTTCCTCGGCTAGATCATTGAATTGTGGCCAAGCCATAGAATTTTGGGATAGAGCATGCACCACCAATAATCTGACCAACTTGTGATTTGTAAGGATTGTTAATGCTTGTTGAGACCGACGAGCAGATTGCGCCATCAACTAAATACTATTCCATAGAAAATATGGCATGTCTAGAGAATGAATCCATGCATGCTGAATCTAAATGCATGCAAGAAGATTAAAATGATACTTGAACAAAGTAGCAAACCAGCCTTCACAAGTAATGTACCTCATGAAAAAATATGCAATCTCGACCCATGGTTGCGGTAAAGACTTTTGATCATACCCCCTACCCTTCTGGACTATTGCTTCACCAGCCTGTAAGAACAATTGCTAGAACTTCGGCAAAGGCGATTTCCGTGAAAACCATTTCTACCCTCCTTGCAGAAATCTGCTGATAGTCAGAATCACTTCCTCTGTGATAGGAATATCTAATCCACGCACTCTAGAATTATTTCCATCCAAATTCAACGTGAAACTGTGATGGCTGCATCAAATCCTTGCAGCCTTTCAAAATACACCTACCATCCTTCATCTAAAATACCTACCATATGTCTGGATTTCTCTAGACCTGCATTGTATTCTTTGGTTCGTGCCTAACGGCTTGCCCACCCATTCTGTAGTTGCTTTGTAGCATCAATTAGAGTAACAATAAGACCATTGAGGAGGAGTGTCGACAGGTAAAATTGCAGTGACAGGGTTGTGGTAGTGACGGGGTGCAGTGATAGTGAAAATTGGAAAGATAATGGTAAAATATGGAAAAATCCATGGGAGATTATGGTAATGATGAGTGATGATTATGGTAATCATTTCATAGCATTGGAAAGGACTATCCATTAACACAATCATACTTATTCAAGTCCCAATGCATATGGATAATCATGCGAGGTATGGTGGGGATCGTGGAGTGTATGCACTTGGCACATGGTTCAATAGTGATACAACAAGTCATTACTTCGTTTAATTATGGCATCTTCATATTTATTATAATATCCCCCCCCCCAACTAAGGGGATGACCGTCTGCGGTCATATCGAGTCATGTCAAATGAATTATCAATCAAATCCACAAAGTCAATCAGGGACGTACTTGGAAACTTATCTTGATAGAGTAACAACAACGGAGGAGTAATAGTATCGGAGGGAGTAACAACACCCGAGGAGTAACAACATTGAGGGAGTAACAACGCCCGAGGAGTAACAACACCGCTTGAACACTTAGTCGACATTGCAACAGAGTAACAACATTGGAGGAGTAACAACATCGGAGGACTAACATCACTGGAGTACCTAGACGAAATCACAACAGAGTAACAACACCGAAGGAGTAAAAACATTGGAGGTGTAATAGCATCGGAGGAGTAACAACACCAAGATACTTAGACAAAATCGCGATGAAGTAACAGAACCAGAGGAGTAATAGCACCAGTGAAGTACTTAGACAAAATCACCACGATCAGAGTAGCAACACCAGTGAAGTACTTAGACAAAATTGCCATGATCAGAGTAATAACACTGGTGAGATACCTGCAGGAAAAATAATGATAGATTAGTAACAACATTTTATTATATTATATTATATATATTATTGCCTTTTTATTTATTTATTTTAGATCAGAGGTGCAGAGGAAGAGTTCTCTGCACTAATAATTTCAAAACCAGAATTATTAGAGAAATGTTTGATAAAGGAGTCTTTAGAAGTTGGACAGTGGTATAGTCTAAGGCAATGTCCATTTACAAGCAAAGGAGTATGTGCCTCATCAATTTTTATAAGTCTAACAATCTCGTTATCAAACACCGTGTCAACTTCATATGGTCCCATCCATCTGGAGCAAAGTTTCCCTTTAAAATCTTTGAACCAAGAGTCATAGAGAAATGCCCAATCTCCCCTTTGAAACACCTTTTTCTTGATAAATCTATTGTGCCATTTAGTTCATTGTTGTTGAATTGTAGTAGTATTATGGACAACTACCAAACGAATTTCATCCAACTCATTTAATTGTTCCAGTCGGTGTTTCTGGGCTTCTGAAAGATTCAAACCTACTTCAAGGGCTGTCCTGAGCATCTTAATTTTGAATTCCATTGGAAACAAAGGGGATTTCCCATAGACAAGATCATATGGTGAAAATCCTGTTGTGTTTTTACATGTTGTTCTATACGCCCACAGTGCCTCAGGAAGTTTTTCAACCCAATTTTGGTGATGGTTTGCTACAGTCTTGTAAGAATATTTTCCAATACCTTGTTGTGCTCTCGACTCAGCCATTTTCTTAAGGCTGATATGGAGATGTTACCCTATGCTTGATCCCATATTTATTCATAAGTCTTGTTATCAAATGTGATGTAAACTGCGCCCCTCCATCTGAAACTATCTCTCTAGGAGCTCCATACCAAGCAAAAATTTCCTTAAATAAAAACTCTGAGACAATTTGCTTTCACAACATCCTTTGCCTCTACCCACTTTGTCACATAGGTCGTGCAAACCAGAATGTGAACTTTCTAATGTGAAGGCGGATTGAATGGCCCAACAAAATCAATATCCCATTTCTCGAAGGGCTCAAGAATTAGTTGGGTTTGTAGTGGCATCTCATCTTCTCTATGAGGATGACCCATCCATTGGAAACTATCACACCCTCGAACATATTTCCTTGCATCACAAAAAATAGAGGGCCAATAGTACCCCATTTGCAACACCTTATGACCTGTCCGCTTATCTGCAAAATGTCTCCTGTAGGGGCCATCATGAGCAGCTTTCAGGACACCATAGATGTCATCCTCACTTATGCAGCGCCAGATTTGTTGGTCAGGTCCTGTGTAAAAGAGATATCCTTCTATCCATGAATAACGGGCACTATGATGGATAATCCTTCTTTGTTCTCTATAAGGTAAGTGTTGAGGCACTTTTCCTATAGCAATATATGCATACCATAGAGTGTGAGTCGAAATTGAAAAAATATGTTCATCCGAAAAATTATCCTCTACAAGGGTACCTTCATCACTAATATCGATTCTAGACAGGAAATTTGCAACCACATTATATTTCACTGGCTTTTATATAATGGTAATATCAAATTCTTGAATTAACAACAACCATCTTGTAATACGACCAGGGGTTATTAGTTTATTCATCAGATACCTGATCCCTGTATGATCAATGTGCACGAAAGTAAGATACCCTATAATATAATGTTGAAACTTATTAATAGCATAAATAACAGCTAAGAACTCTTTTTCAATTACCGTATAGTTCAGTTCAGCAGGAGTCAAGTTCTTACTAACATAATAGATCACATACGATTTCCTATCCTCCTATTGCCCTAATACTGCCCCTACTATTGTTTGAGAAGAATACGTAGAGATGTTAAATGGGAGCTTCCAGTCAGGACCTCGTAATATCGGAGCTTTACAAACTAGTTCTTTTATTACTTTAAAGGTTGCTTCACATTCATCTGTCAACACAAACTCTACATCTTTAGGTAAAAATTGAAAAAGTGGGAATGTTGTCTTAGAAAAATTCTCTATAAATTGCCTGTAATAGCCAGCATAACCAATAAATCTATGTACATGTGTCGGTCTCTTAGGTGTAGGAAAATTCAATATCACTTCTACCTTAGCATGATCAACATGAATTCCTGCAGGTGAAGCAGGTGTCCCACACTATTCCTTCCTCCACCATCATATGAAATTTGACTGTACTAACAAAAACATGTGCATGTATGCATCTTTTAAGTACTTTCTCTAAGTTTTATAGACCTTCTTCAAAAGAATCCCCATATGGGGTGAAGTCATCCATGTAAATTTCAACACTATCATTGATTAGATCAGAAAAAATTCCTACTATTTCCCTTTGAAAGGTAGTGGGTGTGTTATAAAGACCAAATCGGAGGACTCGGTAGGCAAAGGTCCCCCAAGGACATGTGAAGGTGGTTTTATCCTGATCCTCAGGAGCTATTTGTATTTGGTTGTATCCGTTGAATCCATCTAGAAAGGAGAAAAACTTCTTTCCAGCTAATGTATCAAGGACTTGGTCAATAAAGGGTAGGGGAAAAGGATATTTTAAAGTTTCTTTATTTAATTCCCTATAATCCACACAAATACGCCTTTTTCTATTCTTCTTAGGAATAATGACTAGCGGGGACACCCATTGACTGTCCGATATCAGATAAATGAAACCCACATCTAATAACTTCTGTAATTCATATTTGACAATGTTTTTAAGGCAGGGTTCATTCTTCTCTGTGGCTTCCTAACAGGTCGAAATTCGTCTTTAATTTATATGTGATGAGTGCATAAATCAACAGGGATGCCTTTCATATCTGTATACTCCCAAGAAAAGGCTCCTTTATGTTCCTGAAAGTTCCTTCAGTAACTGTTCAGTTTGTGTGGGAGAAAGGCCAAGATTAATATTCAATGTTTTCCCTGGTTCAATTTGTATATAAATGTTGTCACGAGGTACAATTACAAGAATATTATCAACTTTTGTTTCTCGTCCAATATTTTCTTGAACGCTACAACTCATGACGGATTCAAATAGCTGGCGGGTTGGATCAGAAATAGAGTTGGGATTGCTAAGAAAGGCGTTAATGGCATCATCCTCTATTTCATCCTTAAAACAAAGAGCCTCACTGATGGTAAGGATCGGTCTAACTTCTTCATTCTTAGATTCAGGCTCTTTCATAGGTAGATATTTTTGCATCAAGGTAAATCCTGGTTTATCTGATGAACTTGGTTTGGCAAGGGGGTAAAGGATAAGATTCTTTGTAACTTCCCCATTGGATATTACCATATTCCCAAACCGACACCCAATGTAAGCATCTGCGGTTGCAAGCCAAGGTCTTCCTAAAATCAAAGGATGTCCACCGGCTGGGGATTGAGTATGTAAAACCAAGAGATCGATAGGGTATTCCCATGAGTCTACTTAAATATTTATATCTTCTAGCTTCCCTATCGGTCTTATAATAGACTGATCTGGAAATTCTAAGATGGTGGGAGTTGGTTTAAGGTTCTGCAGACCCAAGGTAATCATAGTTGTAGAGGTTATAACATTAATGGCTGCCCCTAAATCTACCAGTGCATTTGGGATATCAACCCCATTAATTTGTACCGTCAGAATTGGGTTCCCTGGATCTCAATATTTAATAGGTATAGGCTTCCCTAGCATTATGTCTGATAATTTTCCCATAATGTGAATAGTGAGTGGATCCTTTGGTTTTCTGCCAAGTTTCTTAGAGCAATATTCTTTAATTTTTTTGGCATAAATAGATACATCCTTCATAGCTTGAAGTAACGAGATATTGACAAATAAATTCTGCATCTCCCCTAAAAAGTCGAATTCAGGGTGAGGAATTGGTTTTCTCAATGATAATTTCTCAGGATAAGGTGAACTAGTCTGACATCCTCTAGTAACAATTTTTTGTGAAGGGGTTTGTTTTTTCATAGTAATTTGTATTGACTCATCCCCAGTGATTCTAGTAGAATCTCTAAGTTTTGGTTTTAAGACTTCATCATTGGTATGTTCAACAATTATTGGTGAAGTCTGAGTATTCACCACCCGACCGGACCAGAGATTCAATTTGTTACATTTTGCAGTGGCAATACTATATGTAGGGAGGTTGAGTGTCTCAACCTGTTGAGCCCCCCGATTGTTTGGATTTGGATTGGATTGAACAGGCAGTTGCAGACAAAGAGGAGGATTACTAGTGGATGCATTAGAAGGTAGTTGTAGTTGTTGTTGTGGCATAGGTTGGGAGAATTGTCCTGAAGGAGGAGGAGGAGGTCCACACCAATTCTGGGACCATGAAGGGTTTGGACTAGATTGAGGGTACCATGGTTGCCAAGGCATTGGATATTGATAAGACTGTGACCATGAAGGTGAAAAAGGTACATATTGAGGCCCGAAATTTAGATTATTAAAATAATGAGAAGGGTCTTGAGGCATACCTTGATTCATGTTTTGTGGTCGTGGTTGCCATGGTTTCTTTGATCCCATAAAATACAGTTGATCCATTTCTTCATTCGTTCCTTGAAATATTTCCTTCAGCCCAGGAAGAGATGGACAGGTGCTAGTAGAATGACTCTATTCACATATCACACAAGTCTCGATGGAATTCAATGGGAATTCCTTCAGCGGATGCTTCTTCTTGCATTGAGGATAGAAAATGGACATAGCCTTCTCTGCTTCTATCTACTTATCTTTTTCCTATAACACGTCCAATTGTGATGACAGTGTGCTCGGGATATTGGTTCTCAAATTATCTAGCAAGTTCCCAATCTTTGCTTTTGTAACTCCACTGTTGGATTCCTTGAGAGTTCGGATCCCCTGCTTATGCCTTACAACCCCTCATGAACACTTGATGCATAATTCGCAGATGGCATCAAATTTCTCCTGTGATAAATCTCATTTCCATACCAAATTCAATAGTTCCAAAGATTCCTCCCTCAGTGCCTGGAGAAAGATTATTTTCATAATATTCTTATCCAGATCATGACAGCCTAAACTATGTAAACTATATCGAAAATGCTCCACAAAGTTCTCCATGTTCACATCCTCTTTCTGCATAATCTTAAATATTTCTTCCTTCACATCTCGGGATTTGCAGTAGTCATGATATTTCTCAAGGAAAATCGTCTTCATATCATCCCATGTAGCAATAGATTTTCCCCCTAAACCCATAAACCATCTCAAAGTTGTGCCCTTCAAAGTAGTGGGGAATATCTTCAATTTCTAAGCATCAGAAATATAATCATACCCCCGACAAAAAACGTTGAATTCAAGAAGGAATGTGTTTGAATCCTCAAAAGAAAGACCATGGAAATTAGGTAATGCTTTTAAAGGAATAGGCTTCACAAGTGCATCACCATTGATATCTCCAATTGGAAATTCGATCAAAGAGGTTGCAAGATCGATGAATATCTACCAATACCCACTTGGAATATCAACAGGTTTTGGCTCTGGCTGTTCTATAATAGGTTATTGAGGTTATTTAACATCGCACCCTTGATCAAATGGTGCAAGGAATTCCCTCAAATCTTCTTCCTCTGACTTACAATATGCAATTCCTTAGATCCTCTACTTGTTACTTCTTCTTCCCTAAATTGCACTTTTGTTATTGGGGAAGGTTCTGATTTTGAAACCAATTGCCCTCCAGATATCGTGTGAGATCTCATCCTAACAGTAGCTTGTGATGATGCTCCTGACTTAGCTCTTGAAATGATCTCTTGGATGTAGGTATTTCTGCCTAGATCTCTCCCTCTTCTTTTCGGGGGTCTTCCTCTGCCCCTTTTATTTGTATCTATGTTCATAAAATCAGGAAATAAAAGGAAAACATTCAAGAAAATTGAAATCTCAAGACCTAGAGCAGGGTATGAAATTCCCTCCCCAGGACAAGAGAGTGGCCCTTAAAAAGAAAACAAAGAAAGAAAATAAATCAATCACAAAATTAAGCTCAGGACATGAAACAGGGTGACATAAAAACTTCCCTTCCTAGGACGAGAGAGTGGTTCCTATGAAAAAGAAAACAAGACAATCAAAGCAACAAAAATGATCTAATGCTCAAGACCTGGAGCATGGTGAAAAATTCCCTCCTCAGGATGAGAGACCAGTCCTATGATCAATACTAGTCGTACTTTTGTGCCCTTAATAGCCTCCCCAGCAACGGCGCCAAAATGTTGGTGTTCAGATATGAATCATGCAATTCACCCAATTCCACATTAATTGTCAACCCAGGGCTCTACGATTATTTCAAGGCTATCATGTAAAGTATATGCAGGCCACAGTTTCCCTACCTAGTATTGAACATTCAACTACAGTCTTCATTGTTTCCCTATGACTATACTTCATTGATTAATGATTCATAACGACATGACAAGAGGTATACCTGTGCGGTTTAGAATGTAAATTTATCAACAATGGTGTAAAATGGATGCAATAAACAAGGTGAAAAGGTGGGTAAAAACATGCAATTTCAGCCACCAACACTAGGTACTCATTTTCAGAGTATTTTGAAACAAAAAATAGGCAAAGAAGATAGTCACAAAGACAATGTAGACTAGATAATATATGAGGTCTAAAAAAATTCTAGTATCATATGTGTTGATTGAACATTCAATGCAATCCATACTCTTAATGTTATAAATCATTATCACTGGACAATTTTCCAGTTTGTCTCAATATACTTTATGGTAATGAAAAATAGTTTTGCATTGAAGGATCAAAATTGCAAGAAATTGATCACAAGTTATAAAGATTCAATCTACATAGATTAGAGAATTTATTCTATTATCCCGGTGACTGTTTATTTGACTCACTTGTTTTTCTTCTTCACTTTCACTATAGTTCAACTAAAATATGACATGGAATTGTAAACCACTTTTGACATTGCTTATCTCATGGACGTGATGTTGCTTTACATTCATTGCATACAGAATTGACTCTTGAATACCTTCAGTATCTTCATCATGTTAATGATCTTGATATGTGCTTGAAAGGATTATCTACACCTTCTTCTGTTTGTGCTCCATCTACAATTAGCTTATGGGGGGTGAATTTTTTATCAAATGGTTCTCCAAGTGGTTGTCAATTCTAGTCAATGTTTGTCTATTTACAAATGGCCAAGCATATATACGGTTCAATTCAGACATTCATGGATATCAATATAATATTTTGCCACATAACCAAAATCCTGCACGTGGACATTTTGAACCACTCTTGTTACATAGCACAGTAGATAGTGTAGCTTCAATAAATAGAATGATTGGGCCATGCATTTCCCATAGCAATTCTCACATGGACAGTTTGACATATTGTTAATTGAGCAAATCTTATTTGAACAAGCCTTCATGATTTATCGACAAAATTTCAATGGTTGTCATGACCCTTTGTTTGAGTCTATTTGCATGCTTGCACCATGGTTTGATATGTCTAATATGAGAAAAACAATTGCACAAACTTTTTACAATTGTTTCATTTGCAATGATGATAGAGCTATCAATTTCTTACAACAACACCTAAGTGCTAAAAACATTGAACAAGAGAAATGTATCAATGATTGGCAAGCTTATATTATAAATTTATCAATGCCATATGCACATGGACATATAGAGGGAAAAGGTTTTGCAATACAATGGATATGTGAACTCCTTGACGTTAACATATATATATATATATATATAGAGAGAGAGAGAGAGAGAGAGAGAGAGAGAAACAAAATATATTTCCTTGAGATTCTATTCATAAAAAACTTGCTACAAACTATTGTACCTTATCCATGTACCAATATCTACATCACATGCACATTTCCATGCAATTTTGGAAATTCAGATTGTTGAGAATATTAATGATAATGACACTTCACCACAAACGCTCCAAGGAATCTCGGAAAGAGATATATGTAAGTTGATATCAAGGGTACCTTGTAGATATCTTGTTAGCAAAGAGTCTAATTTTACTATATGTTCTACTCAATTAAAGCATTTGTCAACTGAAAACACAATATCAAAAATAAAAAATAAAAAAATCTTGTAGTGTCAAAGGATTCTAGATCATCAAATGAGGACAATAATTCATTTTCGATGGAGACACAAAATAACAAAGAACTCTCTACTTCTTTTTCCAATGCTTATAGTAAGTATTACACTCACTTACATCAATTGAAATCTGCAATGCAAGCACAAGGTGCTATTATACAAGTAGAAAAAAAGAAACATGTAAAGTCAAATAAAGAAATTGAGGCATATTTGCAATCAATCCAAGACATGCCTACATATTCATGTTGCATTTGTAATAGATTTTCCTTTGGAAAAGACATGCAATATATTAACAAAGACATATTATCTACTATTTTCTATATGATGCCTCCTTCAAACTTCAAAGCCATTAAACTAAATGAACAAATATGAAAATATTGTAATAATGCAATACTCAATGAAAAAGTCCCTACATTTGCATCGTCTCTTTAATGATTCGACGAAGTGAAAAATTAATCTTCATTGCACAATTGACATATTTGGAATAGAGGTTAGCTGCACCAAGGATGGATTTTGAACAAATAAAACAACTTGGCTACAAAAGATCATAAATTGGATTAACAAGAACAATCATAAATGTGCCTTTCAGTCTAGATAGAATTCAGAGAGAATTCCCTAGAGATATTGATGACAATATGACAATGGGAATTATGCTAAAAAGAAAATTGGAATATAAGAATGCCTATTTGTCTGAAATATTCGACCCAAGAAAGTGATGTGTGCATTACATTACTTTTGCAACACATCTCTATACAAGAGTGAAAAAATAGTAATCAACTATGATTGGAAAAAACATTTTGATCAAAGTAGACAAGATCATCAGAACGATAGTCCAAAAATGAAGGAACTAGACTCACCAAATGCAGATAATGATCTAGAGCGAGAAACTGATACACTTGTACATGGTTATTCAAAGGCCCACCTTATCCATGATCTTGATTCAAGAATAATATAGATTGCGCCTTCTGAAGGGTTTCGTCCCCTAGAATTTTTTCAAGTCAAATTCTTTGAAGAACCAAATTTCCCAACATTGTTCTTTGGATTAATTCGCACTATTGATGATATCAATCGCTTTTTGTATAAAAAGATTGCACAATGGGAATTATTGCACATGTCTGGTTACTTTTCAACGCATATTAGAAACATTTTTTTAAAGAAATTCATATTTTGATAAACCAGGTTTCTAACTCAGTGTGGATTTCCATTTGTAAAGGACAACTAAAAGGATAAAAACTAGTTGCTAAAGACGTTAAAAATAAAAGCAATCTTCATAAATTATTAAAGTCACCAATTGCATATCAATGTTTAAGAAGCATTTGCACATCTCCTGACTATTTTGAACATTTATGAAAAGATATATTTGCAATGATACGACAGCTTGGTCCACTGACTTTCTTTGTGACATTCACTTTCTTTCTGGTAATGACTCCATAACAAATTAGGAAAAGAACTTCAATGATGAATGCGTTGATACATTGACCAAAAGTCAACTGGTCATATGTAGTCGATATTATAGGCATAGAATCTTGTCACTATGTTCCTTTATAATTAAAAAAAATGAATTATTTGGTCAAGTGCAAGATAATTTTTTAATTATAAAATTCCAAAGTAGAGGAACAAAGCATGACCATGGATTACTTTGGATTCAAAATGCGTCAATATATCAACAATCCCTTGATGTTGATGTCATAGGTTTCATTAATCGGTATTTGACTTGTGATTCAACAATTTTATCTAATCAAATGATTCAATTTCAAACTCATCACCACATAAAAACTTACAAAAAAACATAAAATTCTAGTTGTAGATTTGGTTTCCCTATCCCACCAATTGATGAAACTTGTATATTACATCCTTTGTGCGATGAAAACAATGATATGCAAAATGATCTTTCATTTATTCTACGGGACAAATCCTATTAAAAAAACATAACTTTGCCATGTTTTTAGCCAATCTTGGAATTACAAAACAAGAATACATCATGCTCTTACGATATTGTATTATTCAGCCAATTGTACTGTTCAAAAATATCCTTGTGATGTGTGGATAAATGCATTTGCAAAAAAAATCCCTTCATTGTGGCAAGCAAACACGGATTCTCAATTTATTTTAGATGCCTATGTTGCAGCAGCATATTTCAGCTCTTATATGACAAAAATGGATCGCTCCATGACAATTGCATTCAAATAAATTCGAGAAAATTGCATATCTTGTAGAGACAAAAAAATTGAAACTATTTGTAAGCTTGGAAACACATTTCTAAATATGCAACAAATGTCAAGTCGACAAGCAGTCCACATTTCTCTATCATTGCCTTTGTATTCAGCTTCTAGAAAAACAATTTTCTTAACACTGCTCCCGCTAAAAAACAAACATATGTTCTAAAAATACCTATTTTGTAAGAAAAAGAATGTGATAATTCTGTAGATATTGTTTGCATGACGATTGTTGATAGATATGTTGCATGTCTTGTTTCCCTTGAGAAATTTTTCTTGGCAGAATATGTTTCCTCTTATTCAATCATGAAAACAACATAAAAAACCAAAAAACGTCCATGTGCCATAAGATTCATTCGATACAATGAACACAAGGACCTAAAAAACCATTATAGAGAAAAAATGGTGTTTTACATCCCATACTGAGATTTTGAATACACACTAAAGAAAATTAAGAAACATGCGTTGAAGCATACTTTTCACATAAACACATTATCGATGTCATAGAAAAATAATTTTCTCATTTATTCGCACCATGGGGTGATATTGAAACTACTTCCACTACAATTGCATCCCAAAGTGACGAGATATTTATGCTTCAATTGCCATTAGAAACTGATAATAAGGCTTCTTCTAATGAAAAATATTACATTCAACAAGATTCGCAAGAGAAAATGCAATTCAAAAACACTCAAACTAAATATACGAAAAACAATGATTCATTAAGCATCCCTTTGTTTTGGACACATTGCATACCATGAAATTATGAGACAATTAAATCTAGAGAAACAATCAATAATCAAACAAATAATTCGATGGAAAAATAATAATAATGGTAAGCGTTTTCATTTGTTCATCATTGGAAGTGTCGGTACAAGAAAGTCATTCATTGCACAAGCACTTTACCATGCACTGGTATGTCTTCATAACAAAGACTTACAAAGTGACCCTTTTAAAAAAAAAGTATAATACATGCATTTACTGGAAAAGTTTCATGTATTGCACATGGTGTTGCAGGCCATTCATATTTGCATTTTCCACTTTCACCATGTCACAAAGTTTCATTGGTTTCTAACGCACTCGATGTATTGAGCAAAGAATATGAACAACTTATTTTTTATTGATAAATAAGGCTTCATTAATTGGGTCTCGATTGCTTTATAGCATTGACAAACAACTCCGTGAAATTATGCATACTCCAGCTTCCCTGTTTGGGAACCTTGACATGATATTCTATGTTGATGTATGTCAAGTACAACATGTACGTGATTATTGGATATTTGAACAACCGCATCTTAAAGGAACTAGTGCTCCTTACAACTTTTGGAAAGAAAATGTGAAAACTTATGAACTAAAACAAGTAATGTGACAAGACAATAAAGAATTTGTATCCATCTTAAGTAGAATTGGGACATGTTCACATACTAATGATGATCTTGCATTCTTGAATATTTTTTTTTTTATAGATCGGCACCAAATGATCCAACGTTTCCATACCTATTTTATTTAAACAAGAATGTACATGAACATAATGAAAGAATGTTGTCTCTCGTCAACAAAGAACCAATTATATTAAATGCATATGATAGGACAATTGAATTAACAAATATAAATCGCAATGAACAGATCAAAATGCAGTTTCCATTTTCTATTATGCTCAAATAAAACATGCTTATTGAAATAATTGGCAGAAATTGCAATATTCAGGATGGCTTGGTGAATGGTGTTGAAGGAATTTTTAGAGCATCAATGACATTTCAAAATGGTGTAATTTGGATCGAATTTGATGATCCAGCTGTTAGCACTATTCAATAAGAAAAAATGGCACATATGTACAAAGATAAAATAATGTATACATGGACACTTGTTACTAGAGTTTGTAGGAATAATGAATCAAACAACAAAATTAGTTTTACAAGAGAACAATTTCCTGTTCAAATGGCATGTGCACAAACTATACATCGATCATAAGTGTTAACAATGGACAAATTGGATTTTGACCCAAAAGGAGTTAGGCAACATGGACTTGTTTATACTGCACTTTCTCATGTCAAAGATATTAAGTCCTTGTCTTTATTAAACAAATTGGAACATAATAACTTTTCCCTCAACGAAAAGTTTCTATTGAGTTAAATAGACTTAGACAAAATGCCTCCTACGAGCTTGAATATAGCATATATAAAAACAAAAAAATTGACAATTTGACAATATGTTCATTGAACACTCGTAGTTTGTCCTTGCATTTCGAAGATATCATTGTTGACCATGATCTAATGAGAGGTGGCATTATTTTTTTCCAAGAAACAAAAACAAAATCACCTCCATGGAATCCATTATTTTCAAGCAAATATGACTACATACATTTATACCATTTACATGGAATTCTCATATAATACATAAAAAATATTGTGGTTGAGAATCATTTCACTTATACAAAAGACCAAATTGAATCAACAATTTCAACATTCCATGTTGGAAAAAAAAAAAACATTATAGTTGCAAATGTATATATTGCACCAAATGAAAACATTGAAGAAATAATTAATTTCATCAAATTCATTTTAGAGCACACATGCAACAACTACCCAATTGTGCTTGTTGGTGATTTCAATTTGGACATGTTGCAAACTAGGCATAAAATTAAAAAATTTAAAAAATTAATATATCTATATATATATATATATAACTACTACTTTCATTTATGAAAAATAATGGCTTCAATTTTCATACAAAAAAACCAACAACTGACTATAGCTCAATGCTAGATCACTTTTGGACAAACCTTTCAACTAGTACTGTTTCTTTCCATGTCTTCGATGCTTATTGGACAAATCATCATACAATTTGTCTTACCATATCTTTGTTTTCACCTTGAATCGTTTTTCCAATGTTCATATTCTACAATTTCATTGTTGACTTGTCACAATATTTGTCACATTTGCAAATTTGCACCTTTGACATATGCCTTGATTTGCAAACATTGAAAAACAAATAAATTCTACATAACAAAAAACAGGAAAAAAAAAAAATGCAAATATCAAATTCCAATAAGTCTTCAATCCATGAACATAAATTTGTTCAGTTTGTCTTATATAACTATAAATTTTTATGTCATGCTTGGCATGCAATTTGCTCCATATACTGAATAGTATTATTTGCTTTAGCTTCTAGTTCATATTTCATTATTTCTTATGCAACTACTTTTTATTAAAAAAAAATGTTGTGGCCATAGTAATTCTTAATAACATGTTTCCATAAATGAACTATATGTATATTTTTCAATGAAAAAAAAAATAAAAAATAAAAAATCTTTATTATAACTTATGCACATTTACTACATAGCCACCAACAATGGCTAATAGTAATATAAAAATAGAATACATGTATATATAATGTATCATTGTAGAGCATACATTGTTTTAAATGTTCTTTATACACTTGTCTCGGACTTGATGACTTGCATTTTCATTTTCTGGCAATGATTGGTCTAGTCATTTGGAACAATATCATGGAAACATCTAGTTCTAGCAAACAATTATTGGAAGAACAAATGGTGGAAGATGAGAATCCAAAAAGGTTAGATTTGTGTTCCATTGAATGTTTGTATAGTCAAATGACATGTTTGCATTAAATCAATGTCAATGTTTTTTGAAGCATATTATTTTGACTTTGCATATAAACAGAGAAAAAACAATGGAAGCAGCATCCTCGTCAATCATTGAAATATACTCAAGAGCATATGCAAAGACTTTTGAAGGCGATATATTGGTTATTTATGGACCAGCACAAACTAAAAGTCCTAACTCTCCTATAAAGGTATGGCTGCTCCATGTTGATTTGGTTGATAGCCACAGTCAACTAACTATCGCAATGAACATGAGAAACAATATTATAGAGTGTTTCAAAAACATGTTTACTATTGGAAATAGTGTTCGAGTTACAGATTTTATGATAAGAAACAAGAGTATTTATCAAGGAGGAGATGCAAAATTTTGCGTAGTGTTATAGGACAAGACAACAGTTGAATCAATTGCATGAGTTTGCAAAAAACATAGACTGACTCCAGATACAACAATACACAGTCTTCTTGTCTCAAGTGATACATATGCAGTTGGTTCAATAGGAGCAATAGTAATAGGTTGCCACCAAAATAACAAGAAAATTGAAATCAATATAAAATATGGTGAAGTTGCAAATGATAATGCAATTGTAAGTCTGTTTCTAGAATAAATATACTTTCATTTTGAACAAAAAGCTAATAGCTTCTTTGAAACAGTGTTGTTGTATCTTTGTTTTCCATTGTTATCATGGTAGAAATTATCTCAATATATTTTACACACACTACTTAACCAAAAATATGTTTCCTCATTCACTGCAACTGCTATTGAATGATAGTCATAGAGAGAATTTTTTCATAATACAATATGCATTGGCATCAAAGACGACTCTTCTCTATTTGTTCAAAAACATTATTAGAAACAATGTGAAAGGGAGTCAACAGTTACGCTTTGGATCATCATCTTTTCTTGAGTTTTTGAATGATGAATTTGCAAGAGCGCATTTATTGTCTTTTGTAATGTCAAGAACATAAGTATATTTAATAACAACTTCTTTGTTCAAGTAACATTAGTTTTAGTTTGATGTACATAATCATGGATTTTGATGATGGATATTGGACCTAACAATTAAATTTTCCTAGAAAAAAAAAAAAAACAAATCATGGGAGTGTTGAAAGCCAAAAATGTTTTCTCTCCTCCTTTTCAGCGAATTTGCAGTAAATGAAAATAACTTTTTCATCCAACCACAGATAAATTCACAATCTATAAATATGGAACAACATTTAACTATGAGCACAATGTTGAAGGCACACTAGAAATAGAGAATTGCAAAATTGATTGTATGTTGCCGATGCCACAGCTAAAATAACATTTCCCAGTATTGTTGAGACAGGGTTTCAGGAATACATGCAAAGCATATCATCTACAATTTCCAATATTAAGAAAACTTTGTATTCGAGGTCTTCTTACTTTAACGGTTAACAACATTATTGCTGAGATAAAAGAGTTGTGACCAGCAGACAAAAATATTCTTTCATACATCAAGTTCATACATTTTGATAGTTAAGTTATTCTTGCTCTTTCCATTTTTTATTTTTTGTATTGCATCAATTCATAATTCAAAAATACTTGCAAAAATATTAATATATAGTTTTTCTTTTATTGTAGGTTGCAGAATTACAAAACACAAAAAGCATTTAGTCGAGTGCTTTCTGGATATTTGCTACAATACCTCAATCAAGAATACTTTCTTTTCCTTTTTTTTTTGATAACTAGTTCTTGTTTCTCTTTTTCTTGTAAGTTTTCCTGCTCCAGATGAAAACAGAGAGAAATATACACATTATGCAATATGATATTTCAATTATATCAAAATTTCTAGGAGACTATGGTCTCGTTTTTTCTTAATAATAACATTAGACCTTAGTTCCACAGTAACATAATGTAACTCCAGAATAGTTAGTATGTCATATTATATATATGTCGATCTTTTGCTCTCCATTGTTGAAATATTAGCTTGGATTCTCATTTGTTGTAAATTCTAGAATTGTGTTCTATTAGGGGGGGAGGAAAGAAAACAATTGGATGTGTATCAATGTGTTCATTTTTGTATATGCACAATTAAATTCCCTATGTTAAAAGAAGGCACTACAGGAGGATTGAGATAGTTTTGTTTTCTTTTTCTTTTTCCATAGATGAAATCGGCTTTATTTTCCTATTTGCATAATTGTTTATCATGTAGTGTTCATTTTATAATTACCTTTTCTTGTTCCTATTTTTTGAGCTATATAGTGTTGCGATGCAATTATATACAATTGCAAATTTATTGTGCAATGAATTAAGAGATTTTGTATCTAGTTTCTATTTTCTAGTTTTTTTTTCCTCTTCTTAAAATGCACTTCAACTTAGGAATAAAAATTGGAGATTTAAATATAATCTAGGAATATTGTGGTTTCATCGATACTATTGACTTGGACTATGCCACTCAATTATTTTTTACCTATTTTTCCTAACACATAAATGGAAACCAATGTGTATATTTACTAGAGCAACTTCATCTTTCGAAAATTTCTGCCAACCCAGTGCATCATTTTGTTAATAGGACCATAATATCTCAGTTGCACAACAACATTGTATAATTAAAAAAAAATCATTATGCCATATTATATACATAGCATATTTTTTTTTCCACTGTTACAATATTAACTTGAATTCTCATTTTCTGTAAATTGTGAAATTGTTTTGCTTTAAGGAAAAAAAAACTACAAGTATCTCAGTTGCTTGATTTTTGTATATGTTCAATGAAACGTTTTGTGTCAAAAAAAAAAAAAAAAAAAAAAACCTCTACAGGGGCATCCAAGCATTTGTGTTCTCCTTTTTTTTTGCATATATCAAATCTTCTAGAATTTTTTTTTCTATTTGCACGTGTGTTTTTCGCAGGCTGTGTGCTTTTCTTAATTGGCTTTCTTGCATAAATCTTTTTATTTCCTAATTTATATAGTGTTGGATTGCAGTTATATATAATTATGAATTTATTATCTAATGAATTAACAAAATGTGTATCTTATTTCTGTTTTCTAATTTTCTTTGTTTCCTCTTGTAATGCATATCAACTTGCAAAAAATTGTAAATTTAGCTATACTATAGGGAAACCGTGGTTATTCTAATCCTAAGTGCTATAAAAATGGTGTCGAATAATTTTTTGGCTCTTTATCACTAGTGATACATGGTGACGAGCATGCATCATTTTTGTAGCCACTTATTTTTCCATTTCAAGCTAATAGTTTATTATTTACCATAGTACATGTTAATAGTTCCCAATATTTGGTCCATGATAATGATTCTTTGATGAATGGTGAACGATATATTTACTATTTGAAATTAGTGGTCCATTTTTTGTAGCACATTGTCATTCCTATGAATAATAAATATATTAGTTATTTTGAACTATGAACTCTTACGATAATTTTTCATTAACCTATGTAGTCAATCTTATTCGGAGATTATGACATATTTTAGTCTTTCACTACCATAATGTTTTTTGTAACTATATTGTCTTAGGTATTTTGTGTATTTATTATTTAACATATGCAATTTAGTATTCTAGATATATTGTAAACAAGAGATTGAGAAATTTGTAAAATAATCTCTGAATAATTGGTAACTTGATTTCTTATTTTCGATATCTCATGTCACTCAGGATCTATGCTTTCATTGTAATAGTGTGGAAGTTAGTATGATTTATAAAAATATCACTAAATTTGTATGTTTGGACGCACCTACTTCTGAAATGTTGAAAGTTGTTCAATCGTTGAATCAAGTGCTTTTATCCCTTTATTCATTAAGCATAGTAGAACTATGTTCAATGTTAATTCAGTTTCATTTAGCCCTGAATTCAAGGCAGAAACTGTTATTTCCATCAATACACTAATAAAAAACATATGTAAAATGAACATTTTAAAACAGAGTTACAGAGTATAACTGAAAATGTGTATAATTTCTCTCTAGCCACCTGTTTTTATTTTTCCAATATTATCAATGAACTGAGGTCAATGACGATCCAAAACATGTGCCACACACTTCAAACAGTGGAGTGACTGAGGGAGCATAAAAGCATAAATTTATGGATAAAGAGGTATGTGTTTTTAGGCACTTATAACCTATTTTTTAATATTGTTGGGAATTTTTATGAAATACTTAGAGTACAATCATCTTCCACTTGATGTACTCAGTGTAGCAGTATTATGCATCCACATAATCATGATATAGTTAATAATTCACTCATTTCTGAAGCTAAAACTAATCTGCATGTATTGTACATTTTAATATTTTGATGCTAATATGATAGTTAATCTCATAATGGATAAATTTTCCTATAATATTATGATTTTCAATCTTAGTATTTATTTTATTATGTTCTTTTGCAAATAATTGATGTTGATGCCTTTCTTATGGGTTTCATATTATATTGTTCTTCTTCTTGCAGAATGTTACAAGTTGCTACACTATCTCACTGAATCCAGAAACTACAAAAACAATAATAATGTGAGACTCATTTCTACGTAAACCAAGAATTCATAAATAACATGTTTTTCTCTTGTCCTTTTTGAACTTGTTTGCTTTACATTCATACTAAGGTCTTTTTTTCACAAGACAAATTATGATATATTGATTTTTGTACTAGGCCCCTTCAAGGTCTCCCTATGTGCTTAAGCTCTATATTGATATCTAGTGAAATCTAACTATTGTTGTTGTAATACAACAAAAAAAAAAAAAAAAAAAAAAAAAAAAAAAAAAAAAAAAACATGCTTTCATGTATAAAGGAAAAAATGATCTTTGTCACATATTAAGCAACCTATACATGGTTATGTTTGATATGTTAAAGATTATATTGTCTCAGTTGCCAACCTTGCAAGAAATTTTATGGTTTTCAAACACTAGAACCACCATGTGGTCTAGATACTCTTCTATTGCCCTCGTTGTTAGCATAATAAAATTTGCAGGTTTTCCTTCTTTTTCATATCTCTCTTTGTATTTTCTCATCCAATTTAACTAGACCTATATAAATGGTATTTTGTGAGTGAGCTATGAATAAGATAAACATTGATTAACATTAAGTCAATCTAAGGACCCTTGGAAATAGAAATCATCTCTATGCAACCCTAATCAAAGTGCTTATTAATATATTTTTGTTAACAAAGGACACAACATATATCTTCCAATATTTGAGCAATATTCCATTTTCCTACTCCTTTTCTAGGGTTCTAATTGAAATAAAGACAAATGTTATCAATGCTATTTTCTTTCGTGTACCTGTTCAATGTTCATAGATTTCATCTTGCTGAATCTGCAGTTATGCATTGTGTAGGATAATAAGAAATTTGTGCCACCGAAAGGAAACTAGTGAAAAACACGATAACTATGATATATGTGGCGATCTTAGGTATACTCTCCTTTGTTCATAGATTCAAAATTCAAAAATTTTGTTACTCATTTATACCTTCTATTTTGATATGGTTCTTATTCATTGATTTCACTGCAATATTGCTACTCATGATACAAATGTCTTCAAAGTTTTTTGTCCCAAAAATATCTTTGATTGCTTTGGGAAAAAATCAAAACAACCTTGCATTTTACTTGGGGGAATAGCTCTATGTATAGCACATATATAATATGCTTCCAACTACTAACAATTTGCTTGGTGATTATCAAACACAATCTACATTACTAACTTTAACTATGACACATGTAAACAATTATTTAGAAATTACCGAATCTAGCCTTGATTACTAGTTTCAAGTAACTAGAATCCAAAAATTTATTTAGACATTGATAAATCGAGTATTTATTGCTAATATTAAGTAAGTAGCACACAAGAGTTAAAGGTAGAATTGCATATGTCAGTCATTTTTCATTCTCATATGTAGTTAAGACATGAGCATAAATTAATTGAACACAAGAGGAATAGAAAGCCTTTGTGTTACTGTTAATGTTATTTCTGATTCGAAAAACCAATACTCACTCATTCCATGACCCATGTTCTGTAATTTTTTGATATGAAGTTATAATTTAAAAATTCAAGCAATAATTTGCATTCCTATTATCAGGTTTACAAGAAGCCTTTTTTCTTTTGTGCATCACAAAATAAAAAATAAAATAAAAAACCAAGTGTTAAATAATTTTTTAATTTTTTGAAGACTTAAGTTGTAGGATGGATCGAGAAACATTTTGTAAAAAAAATTAACCTCTGGACTAATCGACCTTCCAACCAAACGACTAACAAGTCAGGATGACTAGGAATTTTATTATAAATAATTTGGGCAACCTCCCAACCTCAACATTCACAACCTTCAAACTACTTGGCCTAATGAAACCACTCAGCTATGGTATAGTAGGGATTGCGATACAATAAGTGAATCACAAAACAAACAAAAAATGACTGATTTTCCAACCTCCTGACTGTACGATCAGCACAAAAATGAAAACAAAACCGCCTTGATTTGTGTGCAATGTGCATTTTTATATATAAATTGAAAATTTCACATTCAATTGATTCTTTGTTAAAACAATAACAAATTTCCTCGTGCTTTCTCGATTCAAGAAAAGAAAAATAGTCGAGATGGTCACGAGAATTCAATGAACATGTTTAGTTGTGATATTTTCTTATTTTAAACAAAATTTTAAGAGTTTAGAGTGCTTTTTTTGCATGTTGTTTTCTTAAACCTAGTTCGAAGAAACGTTGAATTAAGAAAATATAGTACGAGTTTGAAAAAAATTTGTGTAACCAGAATATCATTTTACGAATTCTTGCATTCAATTTCAAAATTTAAATAAGGAAAACATATATATATATATATATATATATATATATATATATATATATATATATTATATATATATATATATATATATATATATATATATATATATATATATATATATATATATATATATATATATATATATATTGTGTTACCATTCACAGCTGATCAAATGTGGAAAAGCCACTCCACCGCTCGACTTCCCAACCAGCCGATTGTCTGACTACTTGAACTAAAGACAAAAGTCGAATATAGTATAGTCGAGATATAGCAAATTAATCATAGAATAAGAAAACGCTTGACTGGTCGACCTCCCGACCTCTGAACCGTGCGATCATCCGAATAAAATACTTTTTTTGTTGATTTGTGTGCAGTGCGCTTTTTAATAAAGATTTTCAAAATTTCTCGTTTCACGTTCAATTGATTATTTTTTAAATCAATAATAAATTTTTTAATGCTTTCTCGATTCTCGAAAACAAAAACAGTTGGCCTGTTTACAGGAAATTAATGCACACGTTCATTTGCGATTTTCACATTTTTCTAAACAAGATTTTAATATTTTAGGCTATTCTGCCTACATGCTCTTTTCTTAAGTGTTGTTCGAAGAAAATTTGAATTAAGTAAACCTAGTACCAGTTTCAAAAAACTCTCTGTAAGCATAACACCATTTTTTTTTGGAGATTCCTAAGTTCAATTTCAAATTTTAAATTAGAAAAACTTATGTATGTTGTATTGGCATTTATAGGTCATAAAATGCCAAAAAAAGGAAACTCTCTAGTGGAAAATTTAAGATTTTACGGTATTTTGCCTGCATGTTGTTCTCTTAAATCTTATTTGAAGAAGAAATTAATTAAGGCAAAACAGTACCAGTTTCAAAAAATTATGTGTAAGCATAATGTTATTTCTTTTACAAATTGTTGAATTTAATTCCAAATTTTGAATAATCAAAACTTATATATGCTTTGTTTGTGTTTGCAGCTCATAAAATTCCAAAAAACACAAAATCTCCATTGGAAATTTTAAGATTTTAAGGTGTTCTGGTTGCATGCTCTTTTCTTAAGTCTTGTTGTAAGAAGCACTGAATTAAAGAAACAAGATACTAGTTTCAAAAAAATATGTGTAAGAAAATTGTTATTTTTTTTTAGAAATTCTTGAATTCAATTAAATAAGAAAAATTTATATATCATTTGTTACTGTTTATATGTTATATAATCGGAAAAAGGGGAAATATGCAGTGGGAAAGCAACAAATAGAGCAAATTAAAGAAAATATTAAGGATGTTGCACCAGCACAACAAGTGAACTTCAACACATTACTCATGTCATATTCAACCTACAAGACATAAAAAAGGTACAATGAGCTGGGAGGAGATATTTGATTTCTTTGAGCAAATAGAATGGTTAGAAAACATAAGAGCTACTCAAACAAAGAACAATCAGTTTGAAGCAATCAGAGCAACAAATTACGTAAAGCAACAACTAGGGCTAGAATTTTTCCCTGTTATGACATGATTTTGTGGATTCTCTCTCATGTTAATATTAAAGCCAAACAATATCAGACCATCAAGAAATTGTTATAGCTTCCTAGAAATCTGAATTCTTATCGACCATATATAAGCTCAGTCCCCTGGAAATCCCACTTAATTTTTACTTCCTTCATAAGTTTCGAAGTACTACCTTGAAGAAATGTCAAGAGAATTATGATATATCTGGTTGAGAGAATAAGCAGAAGGTTTCAAGCTCAAAGGAAAAAAAGAGTATCCAATAGCTATTTTTAAGAAGTCTGTTAGATTTTTTATTAAAATGCTAAGTAGATTATATGGGGAATGAGATCCTGAGCATTCAAAGTTAAATGGATCCCAATAATCCATGGAATTTTGAATGAGGGGAAATGCCTAAACTAGGCCAACCTCTTGTCACAAAATATCACAGATTTAGTAAAATTGTTAGTGTCATCTACGCCTGAGTTCAATTATATTTTTTTGTATGTCTTCATACTTGATAGATGGTGTTATTTACTCAATCCCATTTTCCTTCATGAAATGGAATAACCCATCTTACTAGCAACTACCAATTCAAAATTATGCTCCTATTATATGGGAGTCTAATTTTAAATATCATTTTTATGATATTTGCCACTATGTTTTGATTCCTTTGCATGAATTCATGTTGGCTTAGTGGGCCTTGACCCAGGTTCAGAATTAGTTGTGCCAAAAAAATCCCTACACAACTGGCCCTTTTGGCATCAATCCGCGGAGCGCGCACTGAAGTCTCACCCAAGGAAGTATGGGGGGATGCTGGAACCAATATTTTGCACCCAGAGATTAGTGTGATTTCATGTGTGCCCTAAATCTGCCTTCACGTAGATCGATAAGCCTTTATGGCTTATCGATATCACTCCTTTAGTCTGCCTCTAGACCTCCACGAAGGTCTACAACTGTCTTTCGTGGACCCTGAATAGACGAGTCAACTACTTACATGCATCAAAGATTACTCTTATCCTAGTAATTACTTAGATCGGCTTAAGTGTTCGATAACTTTAACATACGACAAGATAATCTTCGCGTAAACAATTAATATTAATTGCGTTCAAGTAACAACATAAATCATGTAAATTTGTGCATCAATACATTATTATTTCATAAACCCATCATTCATCATAGCATAAGTGCATTCATATAAAAGAGAAGTAAAGAGATAAACACGGGAATTTCTGCAATAATCTTCTTTATTAATACTCAGTTCAGCTTACAGAATCAAGACTTCCTTGTGCACTCAGCTATAGGGGTCTGTGCACTCAGTTGTGGACTCTACTCTAGGCCTCTACGCACATAGCTATAGAGCCTTTGTTCCTACTCTTCTGCACTAACTCTCTAGACTTCTCCCATAGGAAAACTTCATTTCTCTGCCTTAGACACCATAAGACACACTTATTTATACAATCCCATGATCCCCAAACCATGGGCATATCCTCAAAAATCCGACTTAACTTTCATAAATAAGGGTAAAACCCTTTATGACTCTTTAACTATCTACACATTCCATGACCACAATTTGCAGAGACTTTACATTTTTATACCACAAAACTTGGGCTTTTGCCCCAACACTTGGGCTTTTTCCCCAAAATTGACCCTAAGGGACCCCATCATCCCAACAGGCCCCCAACACAAAGATCGTGACTCACCCTCGAGTCACTCTGCTAGCGCAGAGATCTTACTGCGAAGATCCCCCAGCTCCACTTTTGCAACTGCTACTTTAGTCGCGCTCTACATGGTTGCTTGCTTGATCTGCTCTACTAGCTGCTCTATGGCTAGTCCTGCACTATCCTGCTTGATTTTCTGTTGTGTACTCTGTAAGTTCGCCAATTTTTCTTGAATTTTGGCAGAGACGATGTAGGCCTCATCCAACCAAGGCCCCAATCTAGCCTTGAGGACTGCCTCTTTCTTCTGCGCTACTTCAACCTATGTAAGCAATTGCTTCACCTCCTGCAGCTTAGTGAGGCGTTGTGTTGTAGCAAAGGTACACGTCGTTTCCCTTACTTCATCATACTATTTCTGGAGCTCGTGCACTTATGTTTTCAAGAGCTACAGGGTGGGATCCTCCTACATGACCATGACTACCTCCATAGCCTGCTCAAAAGGCGCAGTGCAGTCTACCACCATGGCATCCATCGTCACGAATCCATCCTTCACAACAGCTTCGCATTGTTCCCTTACCTCTAGCGGAGTTGAGGGTTGTGACTTCAACTCCAATTCTCTTATCTTCAGGTTCAGCTCGAACTGAACTCTGTCCATTTCCGTCTTGGCGTCGCGCACACCTGTAGCCATCTTTCTGATCTTTGCCTCAAACAGTGCTTCCTCCAGTATATGTAGTTCAGGTGTTGTGCTACAAGCTTCTGCCACCACGGCTACAAGCTGGGCATTCTACGCCTGAATTTTCTTCTGTGCCTCCAATGCCTCCGACTTCTCAGCGAACATCTGTTCATTGTTTACTCGATACTCACTTATGAGGCTTAGTGCACGCTGCTCCCATGCTTGGAACTCTGTTGTCACACCTGCCTGCAGCATGTGAAGATACTCATTTGGGAGCATAGCCAGGTTGAGGCCAATGTTCTTCAAAGAAATCACTATGGCCTTGTCAACGATTTCCTCTGTGCTCAAGGAGCCATCTGGCAGAGCGACTGCCAAGAGATCCAGCGATCAAACCATCTTTGCTGCCTAAGTGGTCCCCGATGCCAAACTTGTTGGTGTAGCATTGATCTGCCCTGCTCCTACCTGGATCCTATTTGTCTGAATCTGTAAATCACGTAGATCCTTCTGAATGGTGCTCAGTGCTTATTGTTGTTGCTACTCAAATTGTTGTAGCAATTCTGCCATGGTATCCCGCACCTTGTCACCTATCTTGTCCAGGTCACCGTCTATCAGAGTAATTGGATCTAGCAACGGTTTGGTCGCCTTTGATTTCTTCCACGACTCTTCCTTTCCTTGTTTCATGTACCTTTTAACCCAGAAGGGAGTGCTCTCCTGCTCCTCTTGACCACCGTCGCCCGGCTCTGACTGCTCCTCCTCCTATGTTTGGGGAGACAGAGACTTCTCACTACACTCGGAGCCGCGCTCTTCCTGTTTGGCCTGCTGCTTCACGGCACGCTTCGCTTCCACCCAGGCCTTCTCCTCAACCTCTTTTTCTTGCTTCTCAGCCAATTGCTGGACCTTTTTCTTGGTCGATTCCTTCTTCTTCTTCTCCACGGACTTGCTAGTATCTGCAGCTAGATCGGATGGAGATTGCCAATCTATCGGCTAACGCTTGATGACCTCCTCAAGTGTAATTTGTAGTGAGGTAAGGTAGGTCAAACCATTTTTGTTGCAGATCCTTCCGTGCCCGGATGTATACATGATGGAAGTCAACTTTGAACTCTGTGTACCCTGAAAGTTATTCAAATACGGTAGGTGACAACCATGACTTCTGGTTGATGGCCATGCAAATGCTTGCCTCCATCAGCACCCAGAAGACTTTGGTCTTCGTGATGCATGTGATGTCCTTTGTTGTCCAAAGGGAGGAAAATTGCGCAGCCTCTGGAAAATCCTCATCCACAGGAGGAAACCGACTGTCCTCCGGTAGATCCCACACGATGATCACAATGGAGAGCAACAAACATGAATAGTGGAATCTTTTAATCTCGTCCTACGCCTCTTGACAGTTCGTGAGGAACTCGCTACAAAGGTAGCGTGCCCAATTGAACTGTACACCCTCTGCGCACTAGGTAGCCAAAGAAATCATTGGTGCAGAAACATCATCCGTGCGACATTTTCTCATAACTTTTCCCACAAGGATCTGTGTGGTAATCTTTACCATGAGGTCAGTGATTGAGGTAATAGAGTACCCGCGTGACTTCTTCTCGAGCTTGAATTTGTCCTTCATTTTCCCTACGAGGTCTCGCTAGCTCATCTTTCCACCAAAATCCTTGGCCGGATTCAACCTTGAGTGCGGCAACATTGTGATCTGATGGATCAGCATGTTGGTGATAGGGATCAACATGCTCAACCATAAACATCCATCATGCACCAGGGTTAGCAACTGCTTGCCACAATTAATTTGATGTTGGAGCGGTGGTAGTGGGGCACCCATAACAGGTTCAGTAACCTTGATTGATTTACTCCGCGAATCCACTCCACTGGCTCCAATGCAATGACACTTGATTCTTTGTAGAACATCCTCTTCATGTAGTTTTCTATTTCCAAGTGGGGTAACCTCTCGTGGTCCACCAGAACCCAGTCTTCGAGCTTGATGTGGGGAATCTGCGCCAAGTGCGGACCTTCAAAAGTGATGTTCTCAAGTAGCAGGGGTGTATTGAGGAGGAATTTTCCAGCATCTAGGTCCTTAGGGACCTTCATTTTTCCTTTGCACAGATGGATATAATCTGGAAACTTTGATATAGGATCCACCCCCTTGGTGTTTATATCCTCCGCGCCTTCTTCATCCTCCAAGTCCACCACTTTACCCTTATCCTTAATGCTCGATTTTTCCTTCTTCTGAGCCTGGGTGGTTGCATGCTTCCTCGGTGACTTGTGCACTGGCATGGGCTTCTTCTGCTTGTCCTTATTAGGTTTGGGGACTTCCCTCACCGACGTAGGCTTCAGCCTAGGTGACCTTGGCACCATAGGCACTACAGCTGGAATCTCCATTCTCGGCACCTCTGGAGCAGCTCCCTCAGAGGTGACAGCTCCTCCAGTACTAGCAGTCTCTCCTAGTCCAGACATCGTGTTGAGAATAAACTTCTGGGTTTCCTCGAGTAACTTATCAATACAAAACTAGTGACCAAATCAACTTAAACCTAAGGATCCATAAACAACCGATAGCTGAACACTGAAATTATAAGGATGCAAAGTGTTTTTCGCTAAACATCCACACGTAATTTATAAACAAATTCAAATTCAAATTCAACCATTCCCCCCAGAATCCGTCCATAAATGCTGAATTGGCGACAAATTTCCAAATATTTCACTCTTAAATTCAGCCTTAAATATCGCCTCCTACTCCTCTTAACCGTCTCGTCACTGTCAAATCATGACCAGTGACTGTAATGGTCACTTTCTGGTTGTGTTGCACGGTCTCTCCCCCTATAGCATAGCTCCCTTCGCGCTTCTTCTGATACTGTGACAACATCCCATTTCGCACAGCCCCCTTGTCACATAGCTCTACAACCTGGGTACTGTATTTTATAGTCCCACGCCCCCTTGCAGCTGCCTAGAGTGCTAAGGTTGTGCTACCGTCATGTAGTCATTGGGTCGGATCCTGGTGTATGAATTCAATCGGCTTCCATTTACCCTTCCAAGAAATCGGTCTCCATTCAACTTCGCGAGCTAAACTGCTCCTCCATCTGTAATCTCTTAGATAACATATGGCTCGAGCCATTGCATATGAAATTTTCCTGGAAACTTATCAAACTTACTGTCATATAATAAATCCAAATCATTTACCTTGAAGGTGCGTAGTTTGATGTTCCGATCGTGCCAAGATTTTTCATGTTCCTTCTGAACCTGCTCATGGAATCCAGCCAAAAACATATCTTTCTTGAGCTCTGTTAGCTGCGCAAGCCTTTCTTCTAAGGCTCCGTGGTCTGCGATTCCTGTGAAAGCCACTATGCGTAGACCAGGCACAATGTATTCCATATGCATTACAACTTCTATGCCATAGACCAACCTAAAAGGTGTCTGACCAGTAATCTTTTTACAAGTAGTTCTTTAGGCCCATAACACTACTGGTACGTGCATGTTCCAATCATTCCATTGCACGTTGCAAATCTTCGTTAGTAAATTCTCCAATATCTTATTAAAAGCCTCAACCGTTCCATTGGCCTAAGGATGGTATGGCGTACTCTTCTAATGGTAAACCTGGAACTCCTCCGTTAGTGCGTTGATCATTTTGAGAAAATGTGTATCATGATCACTCATCAAAAATTTGGGCAACCAAACCTGGTCAACACATATTCGAATAGAAATTTTGTTTTTGTTGCCCCTGTACAGTCCTTCATAGGTTGTGCCGCTACCCATCTGTTCAAATCTTCGGTTGCGGTGATGGTATACCGCGCACCTATTTTCTTTCTTGGAGGCTGAATCAGTCCTAAAAAATCAATTGCCCATTTCTCAAATGGCTGCAATGACACCTGCAGATTCAAATATTGCTCATCCCTTCGCTACGACCTGCTCGTCCTCTAACATGCATCACATGCCCTACAATATGCTTTAGAATCCTTTTGCAGCATTGACCACCACAACCCAGTGCGCGAAATCTTCTACATTTGTCACTTTTCCTACATAATGTCCTCCTGCAGCTCCTCGATGAGCTTCAGCGAGGACACTGTTTCTTTCAAATTCAGGCACATAGCGTTGAAGTATTTCGTCCGACCCCATCTTATACAAATGGCCTGCAATAACTGAAAAGTTTGTCACGCGCACCACCAATTCTTTCTACTGTTGACTGGGGTATCCCTCTGGATCCGTCTCTGTGGTTAGAAAGTGGATAATGTCTGCAAAGTGATTATCTGCTACGTGCACTGCAAAGAGTTGCATGTCAAGCAACCCTTCCTCCAAATTAGTAGGCTCCTCCCCTGTTTCAATGTGTGACATATGGTCTAGCCCTGCACTCAACCTTCCTAGTTTCACAATCACCTTGAAATCATACTCCTAAAACAACAACAACCATCTGCATACCCCCCCCAACACAGGCTTATTAACCAGATATTTCAATGCATAATGGTCTGTGTACTTATTTAAATGTCCTTCTAACACATAATGTCTGAACTTCTGGAGCACACACACCATAGCCAAACCTTCATGCTTTGTCGTTGAATAATTCTTTTAAGCCTTAGACAACTTCTTGCTCGCAAAAGCTATAGGGTGATCTAGTTCTCCTTCGGCAACCTGTGTCAGAACTAGTCCTAGTGGAATACATGAGGCATCTACATGCACATGGAACTCCTTCCTCCAATCTAGGAAGACTAGGATCGATGCGGTGACCATTTTCTCCTTTAGTACATCCAGGTTGCGCTGACATTCTTCATCCCAACAGAATGTAGCGTCCTTCTTTAGTAGCTTTTCCACAGGCATGGTAATCTAAGCATAACTTTTGATGAACTTCTGATAGTATCCAGTATGGCCCAGCGTTGCGCGCAGCTATTTAACACTTCTTGGCACCTCCAAATTAGTTATTACCGCGATCTTAGCAGGGTCCACCATAAGCCCTTGCCTGCATACCACATGACCCAGCAAGATCCCAAAAGGGACACAAAACAAATATTTCATTAGGTTCAGCGCAATTAGATACCTTCGTCACATATCCAAAATTAAGCACAGACTATCTACATGGCACTTGACTAGCCCGAATATTGTCCAGTTGTCAAAATAGACCTCCAAGAATTTGTGAATAAACTATTTGAATGTCGCGATGACTATGCACGAGAATATTTTCAGTGCATTCTTAAGTCCAAAAGGAATCCCTGTATATTGGAAACATCCCCACTCTTTCGTGAAGTTGGTCTTACTCCTGTCTTCTGGCATGATCTTTATCTAATGGTACCCAGAGAACCCATCAGTGAATGAATAGGCCTCCTGCCCGCTAACATTATCCAATACTTCATCTTTGAACGAAGTTGGAAAAGGATCGTGAATGAAAGCATCACTAAGCTTCTTGAGATCTACACAAATCCTTATTTCATACTTCTGCTTCTTTTCCTGAACGACCATGGGACTCACCCAATCAGATTCCTCCACCGATTCAATAATACCCGCTGCAAGCATCTTGTCCAACTCCAAGTGGACCTTTTTCTTGTATTTGGGATTAAGGTGATATGATCTCTCCTTAACAGGCTTCACGTCCGGTTTCAAAGTTATTTTCATCACTCCCAAATCACCTATGATTCCTTTCAAGTTCAAAAATTTGGTAGGGAATAAATCCTAATATTCGCAGAGAAACTCAGTGAATTTTTCCACTATAGCCTTATCCTAGTAATCCTCTATCTTCACAAACTTCGGTTCCGACTATGTACCAATGTTTACTTGCTTAGCTTTCAGTGGCGCAGTGATGTGAGGGTTCTCTATCTGTGGTCCCTCTACTTCACAGTGGCCTTCCGCTTCGGGGATGTTAATACTCCTTGGATCCTCATCCTCTCCTTCAATAGTCATATTATAGCATTCCAACGCATGACACAGCTAGGTGCTCCAATCCGGCTGAACGAATTCCAAGCAATGTTGTGGAATTCTAAAGAGTGTTGCCTTAACCTCCTGCAGCGCTTCATCAATACTTTCGAATCTGTCTTCAAAGTTGAATGTCCTCATGAACCCCTCTCTTAAGATATCCCATTTTGCGGTGACGTGGCAGAGCTCTGTTTCCAAATACTAGTTCATAGGGATTACATCCAAAGTGTGACAGAAAATATTCACCCACTCTAGCTGCGGCTCCGTTCCATAAACCTTAATCCCCTTTGCGAAATGATCCTGCGGATCATTTCTCCCATCATGCTTCTTAGTCAACCATACCTTGGGGCGACCAAATTTCATCCTCATCATCCTCCTATACTCGCGCTATTCTTAAAAATTGTCTTTATACATACCCCACCACCGTGTGGGCGTAGCACGCAATGCCAAATCTAGTGCTTGGAAGTGATGATTCTCAGGAACTTCCCTTTCAAATGCATCGAGAAATTTATCTACATTAGTTAGACCATCATTATAAGGAAAAATTCTTACCTCGGATGATACATAGCACAACGATTTAGTCATCATATTACAGCGCAACGTAGATACTTCATGCAACCTATTTTTCCAGTGCTCCAATTCTTCGTCTGAATCTGATGTACAGGAGCTTTCGTAGTCCCATGTGATTCGTCCATCAGCGATCGGATTAACCCAATCTTGGTATCATGCTATTATTTTATAGATCTAGTCCAAATCATCATCACTCTCCTCATAGTCGCGGACCGGTTCAATATAGCATGGTCCTTCTGCAGGGTCCAATGGTACTACCATGCAGAGCGTTTTCCTTTCAAACAACATTGTCCACTTCTTCAAATTGATGAACCCATTCATGTTGATAGCCCAATAAATTCCAAGGAATGCGAGATATGGATTGTTGTCATCAAAAATTCTATTACTTCAAAGTCAGCCCAATCAATTCCAAGGAGCAGGGGATATGGATTGTTATCATCAACAATCTCTATTACTAGCAGTCTTTCCTAATCCAGACATTTTGCTGAGAATAAACCATTGGGTTTCCTCAGGTAACTTATCAAATATAGAACTAGCGACAAAATCAACGTAAACCTGAGGATTCATAAACAACCAACAGCTAAACACTGAAATTATAAGGATGAAAAGTTTTTTTCACTAGACAGCCACGTGTAATTTATAGGAGAATTCAAATTCAAATTCAACCGTTCCCCCCAGAATCCGTCCATAAATGCTGAATTGGAAGCAGATTTCCAAATATTTCACTCTTAAATTCAGCCTTAAATGTCGCCCCCTCGCTCCTCCTAACTGTCTCCTCACTATCAAGTCATGAAGAATGACTATAATGGTCACTTTTTGGTTGTGTTGTGTGGTCTCTCTCCCTATAACGCAACTCCCTTCATGCTTCTTCTGGTATTATAACATCATCCCATTTCGCACAACCCCCCTGTTGCGTAGCCCTACAACCCGGGCAGTGTAGTTTATAGTCCTGTGCCCCCTTGCATCTGCCTAGAGCACTAAGACTGTGCTACTATCATGTAGTCATTGGGCCAGGTCCCTGACATATGGCTTCAATCAGCTTCCATTTACCCTTCCAAGAAATGGGTCTCCATTCAACTTTGCAAGCTGAACTACTCCACCATCTATAATATCTTTGATAACATATGTCCCGAGCCAGTGCATATGAAATTTTCCTGGAAACTTATCAAACTTACTATCATATAATAAAACCAAATCATTTACCTTGAATTTGTGTAGTTTGATGTGCCGATCGTGCCAAGTTTTTTCACATTCCTTTTGAACCTGCTGATGGAATCCAACAAAAAACCTATCTTCGTCAAGCTATGTTAGCTGCATAAGCCTTTCTTCTAATGCTCCGTGGTCCACCACTCATGTGAAATCTGCTATGCGTAGACTAGGCATAATGTATTCCATACGCATTACAACTTCTACGCCACAGAGAAACCTAAAAGGTGTTTCATCTGTAATCTTTTTATAAGTAGTTCTGTAGGCCCACAACACTACTCGTATGTGCACATCCCAATCATTCTGCTGCGCATTGCAAACCTTCGTCGGCACATTCTCCAATATCTTATTAAAAGCCTCAATCATTCCATTAGCCTGAGGATGGTATGGCGTACTCTTATGATGGTAATCCTGGAACTCTTACGTCAGTGCACTGATCGTTTCATTGAGAAAATGCGTACCATGATCACTCATCAAAACTTTTGGGCAACCAAACCTGGTCAACACATATTCAAATAGAAATTTTGCTGTTGTTTCCCCTATACAGTGCTTCACAGGTTGTGCCTCCACCCATCTGGTCAAATATTCGGTTACGGTGATGATATACCACGCACCTATTTTCTTTCCTGGAGGCTAAATGATGTGAAATGATCATAAGTTAAAACTAATGTAGAATTGATTATCCATTATTGAATTGATTGTTAACTGAAAGTGAAAAAATCAAGGAAACTGCTTGAGAATAAAGACTGTACGACAACTGATTAAACATAAGTAAGATGCATAATGTAGAAATTTTGAATAATATAACACTTATTCATAGAGATTATCCTGATTATACACTATTTGTGGAATGCATGAATAATACATAACCTCCTCTACTATTTATCATCAATTTGCAGTATTCAAAAACAATCGCATGCGCACATTGAAGCATCAATCACACATATCAACATAGTATATCACGGGAAAGCATACAGCTGAAAACCCCCAACTATCTGTATATTATATTGATTGAGAACATGTAACAATACATAGTACAATACTCCTCACAAGTACTCAGTACTATCTCCACCTACTACACACAAACTAGCTCAGACCTGAATCAATCACAGGTTCAAATCTCCTCCGCTACTTGCCTGCCTCCACTACGCAATCCTGCATGAAAATGGATGAGAATGGCTGATCCAAACTCGTATTTCCCTTGGCTGAACCACGCAATCCTCATTGGCAATACTCAATCCATTGATTGTGCAAATCTCATGCACAACTATAGTCACAACTGACAGCTGTCTTGCCCTTTCACTCACCTCTAACGCTTGTCTCCACTGAATTGTCCATGCACTGAGTTAACTGATGTATTCTTTAGTTGCTTTATGAGTTAATAATTAGTGAATTAATTAATAATTAATTCACACCACTCATCACTAGTGTATTCTGCAGTTAGACTAAATACAACTAGTTCAACTAAGTCAAACTGAACACAACTCCATCAACTACTCAATCAACTCCACCAAACTCAACCACTTGAGTTCTAACTGAAGTCCATCATGCAATAGCTCAACTGACCCATAAGAAAAGTGTATTTCCTTCTAACAGTTGCATGTTCCACATCCGTAGCTCGAACTGAAGTGCTCCAAGAGGATAAGATAATGTTTATAGTCCAAAAATTATTAAGAGCTAATAATATTCGATTGTTCTATTTTTAGCCTGGCAGTCTAAAAATAGAAGTCCATCTATTTTTACCAACATGACCAATCATCCACAAATAGCATCCTGCAACTCATAGACCATGATCCATATGTCTAAAAATAGACTTTGCGCCAAAAATAGCCGGCGGGACCACTTAGTGAAGGCGACTCCTTTCCACTAAGCTCCATCATTTTGTTGCATTTTCAACACTCCCTCTCAACAAAATATGGATTATCTGCAACCCCTATCCTGCAACTTTGGAATGTTCTACTTGCAACACATTTGCCCGGTCCACTTGCTCCAACAACACTTGGAACAAAAACACTCCCAACTGACCACTCTGTTGGGCTAGGAACATACTCTGATGCTGAAGCTCTACCTGCTGCTGACAAGTGCTCCCTCTCTAACATCTGCACTACTGCAACATCTCCATGCATCTCGCACCATTGCACACCTCTCTGTGCCACCTAACACTGTGCAAAACACTTGTGCCTCTCGCATTGCTGCAGCCTGCTAGCTATGCGTTGTCCTGGGATTCCCTACACTGTCACTCTCTCTGCCGCTCCATCTGCATCTGTCTCTACCCAATCAGTTAGTTCCTGCTACTCCACATCGGGGCTCCCATAGCAAGGTCTCATCCAAGAGGTTGGGTACCTCAAGGATCCTGCCCCTCCTCCTTGGGACGATCACTCTATATTGCCCCACCTCCTACCTGGAGGTATGGCTGCATGTGATCCCTCAGCCCACCTAGCTCGAAGTTTCCCCCTACTGGAGGTCTCTGCATGAGTAGATGTCTCTACTCGATCTCCTCTTAGCTTCGCTTGTTGTGGCTGCTCCACAACCTCCTGAAGCTACTGCATCAATCGTGGCTCCTCCACAATCGTCTGAGAGTTCTTCTGGCTCTGTATGTTGAGAGGTAATAGACGCTCCCTCTCCACCAAGTCTCCATCGGTTGCCTCGCTGCTCAAGGCTTTGCATGCATCTTGAACCTCAAAAGCATACAGGTTCTTGACCCGTGAACCAATCTGCTTCACCTGTCTAGTGATGATGTGTCCAAGGAAAACCTTTCCCTTACTGAAGACTACATCATAGCCTCTGTCTTCCAGCATCGCGATCAACACCAAGTTTCTCTTCAGTCCTGATACATACTTGACATCGGTCAAGGTAAGGCGAGCTCCATGCTCCCTCTGAAAAATAACCATGCCTACACCTGAGACACTATACTTATCATCATTACCCATTGCTATGAGTATCTGGAGATCTTTCTCCTCCAAAGTACTGAACAAACTCTTGTCATCGGTCATGTGGAAAGAAGCTCCACTGTCAAGAAACCAACCACTTCCCACCATGGATGAAACCATGCATGTGAAGAGTGTGAAATCCAACTCAAACTGTGAAGCAAGTGCCTCACCTTCAGATCCTTCCCTAGATCCCTTCTTGGATTTCCTCCGTGGACAATTTGAAGCATGATGGCCCACCTCATGACAACAAAAGCATCGTACTTTCGATTTTTCAACCTTCTTCCCATCATTGGAAGAACTGGATTCAGAAAGAGAACCCTTCTCCTTCCCCTTCTTCACCTTACTCACTAAGGCACAATTCTCCTCATCATGCATGGATGAAGAACGGTCTATGGTGCTCCGTCTGATCTCCTCCTACACAAGATCCGACCAAAGTCTCTCCCATCCTGGCAATTTCTCCCAACCATTGACAGAGTCCTGATAGGAATGCCAACTCTTCGGAAGACCAAGGAGAGCCAAGCTCACCAAGTCCTCATCATCGACAGTTACCCCCACTCTTCCCAGCTCATCCCGGCATTGGGTAAACTTCGTGAGGTACCTAGGCATATTGTCTCCATTCTCACACTTAATGTTTCTGAGTTCATCCTTGAGCGCTAACTTCCTCTAGTCGCTCTTGCTTTGGAATAGATATGTCAACACTTTCCACATCAATTATGGAGAAGCATTTCCATGCAGGCTGGATACAATGTGATCCTTCACGCCCTCCAATAGAATCCTTCAACACTTTGCTGTCTTCTTTTGCCAAGCCATAGCTTTAGCAGCATCAGTAGGTTTTGGGACTTCAGCATCTATGAAATCCTTCAACCCATTGTCATCTAACACCACCTCCATCTTGTCTTTCCATGCAATATAATTTGAGCTGCCTTCAAGAGCATACTCCAATCGCAATCCGTTGAAAGACATTTCAACTTTGACACCAAGAAAACACTGCTGCAAATTCGAATTCCACCAGCTCAAAACTCAACTGCTTCTGATCTAAAATTCGTGAGAACAAAGTATTTCTCGTACAAAGATTGACTGTATGGGATTTTACCGGATATCTCACCTTCCAAAAGAAGGATGAATCCAGAGGCTACCTGGCCCGATTACAGACTCTGCCTGAAGAAATAAAATGTAATCACTTTCTGAATAATAGATCTGATGATCAACTCTGCTCCAATACCATGTAGAAATTTTGAATAATATAACACTTATTCACAGAGATTATCCTGATTATACACTATTTGCAGAATGCATGCATAATACATAAACTCCTCTACTATTGATCATCAATTTGCAGTATTCAGAAACAATCGCATGTGCACATTGAAGCATCAGTCACACATATCAACACAGTATATCACGGGGAAAGCATACAGCTGAAAACCCCCAACTATTTGTATATTATATTGATTGAGAACATGTAACAATACATAGTACAATACTCCTCACAAGTACTCAGTACTATCTCCACCTGCTACACACAAACTAGCTCAGATCTGAATCAATCACAGGTTCAAATCTCCTCCGCTGCTTCCCTGCCTCCACTGTGCAATCCTACATGAGAATGGATGAGAATGGCTGATCCAAACTCATATTTCCCTTGGCTGAACCACGCAATCCTCATTGGCAATACCCAATCCATTGATTGTGCAAATCTCATGCACAACTATAGTCACAACTGACAGTTGTCTTGCCCTTTCACTCACCTATAACACTTGTCTCCACTGAACTTTCCATGCACTGAGTTAACTGATGTATTATTTAGTTGCTTTATGAGTTAATAATTAGTGAATTAATTAATAATTAATTCACACCACTCATCACTAGTGTATTCTGCAGTTAGACTAAATACAACTAGTTCAACTAATTCAAACTGAACACAACTCCATCAACTCCACCAAACTCAACCACTTGAGTTCTAACTAAATTCCATCATGCAATAGCTCAACTGACCCATAAGAAAATTGTATTTCCTTCTGACAGTTGCATGTGCCACATCCGTAGCTCGAAGTGAAGTGCTCCAAGAGGATAATATAATGTTTATAGTCCAAATATTATTAAGAGCTAATAATATTCGACTGTTCTATTTTTATCCTGGCAGTCTAAAAATAGACTCCGCCCATATGTCTAAAAATATAAGTCCATCTATTTTTACCAACATGACCAATCATCCACAAATAGGGTCCTACAACTCATAGACCATGATCCATATGTCTAAAAATAGACATAGTCTAAAAATAGACTTTGCGCCAAAAATAGCCTACGGGACCACTTAGTGAAGGTGACTCCTTTCCACTAAGCTCCATCATCTTGTTGAATTTTCAACACATAACAGAAGTGAAAATAGTAAAAACACATCGATACTAGACAGCAAAGTTTATTACGGAGTTCGTCCCTGATGAACTACGTCTCCAGGTCCGCTTTCAAGATGGGAAACCACTTTATTAGGATTGAAACATAAGAGGTCGATTACATATAGAATTGACCAAACTGAATGTGCACGCAAGCACTTCTAGTCACTGTCAAAGGATATCTCTCTAAACTAGCTTTCCAATGCCTATCACGGTTCCCAATTCCGAGTCCAAATGCTCCTGCTACACTGAAAACAAAAATTGCCTATAACCTCCAGAATCTGCATACAAAAACAAAAATCACTCTCTAATGTCTCTTCAATGGACAAAACTGCCTTTTTAACATCCACCAAGTGAATTCAATCTCCTTAGGTTGAGTTTGGGATGAACATGCTGCAATTTGGTGTGGTTTGGTCTCGATCTAGTCATGCAATGACACTTAGGATAGGTTGCATGGTCATTGAATTAATTTGTTTAACAAAACTCTAACAAAAAACCCATAAATAACATTATATTAAACCATAATGCGCTAGCGGTTCAGTTGACTACGTGGAGGTCGAATGGATCATGTGAATGGTGTTATTATCCCATAGTTATAGCCAGGCGGTTCTGCTGACTGTTTACCGTGACGGTTGGCGGTTGCGGCTAACTCGACACTCACATAACACTGCCACCCTCCTAACCATAACTGTCCACCAAAATAGCGGAGATAACCCTGACTGCACGGTGAATGATTCATTGTTCACATTCTAAGTTTCTTCCCGACACAATTACAGTTAAGAGCTATTCCGATGGTTTACAATCCCCACGCGATTTCCAAGCCGATGGTTAACTTAACCTCTGCTCACATGAGCTAGTATATCCGCTGCGGTTTGATGCTGCAGTGAGCCCTAACCTCCATCTGTTGACTTCGCTCACATGAACCACGGTCCCGCTGTAGTTTAGAAGGCAGTTAGGGACTATCAAATGTTTTTATATTGTTTTAACATGGATGAGAGTGGGTTTTAGAGTTAGCCTTAGGTGTTTAACACATTGTTTGCAATGCAATAGGTTTGATAGGTTTAGAACTTAGGGTTCTAGGTCTAGAAGTTAGGTTTTGACACATGGTTTTAGCATTAGGTTTTAATGTCATTTTGATGCATGAATTTGATAGTTTAGGGTTTTAGGATTAGGTTTTGGATTAGATGTAGTTTTAGGGTTTAATACACAGTGTTCATCAAAACCTGATTACAACCATTTGTCACAAAGTGACATTCACCCAAACACACATCTTTGTCAAAAAACTACTTTTGCAATGACATCACATGATGACAAACCATATCGAACCCATGCAATGGATGACACACCCATGTCGATGATCAACCTGTGAGTGGACGACAAAACCCAAATCTTGTGAGGCGAACGAAAAACACATGTCATCAACCAAATCTTGGCGGAACTAACGACAAACACATGTTGACAGCCATGTACAAAACCATCACCATGAAAACCATTAACATCACCTGAACAACCTGAACCATAATCAATTCTGTCGAAACTGAATGTCACCAGACTGAATTGCTGATGACGACACTACACACTGACGATGAACCTGTGCAACTGATCTGATGAGATCCTCCTGGATTAATCCTCTCCACTTGAATGCTTTTGGACCACAAAAGTTTGACTAAACAAATAATCGATGAGGGTAGAACTCCCTCACTTTCCACCTTGTTCTGATGATGTACCAATACATTCGATCAATCACCTACAAGTGATGACCCTGATGATGCTGACCATGGCACATTTTGAGTCAGTGACCTATTCCATCCGTCTGCAATATGAACAACTTGTGACGATGTTCAAACAACCTGTTATGAACATGGCAATTTATTTATTTCCATGAAGAACCATGAGTTAGTGATTCATAATCATCTTTGAAACAGTCTCTACAGGATATTGTTCAATACCATCAACATGTATTAACAATCTATTTTGCGGAATAACAAAAACAATCAAAGATATTCTTGAAATCAAACTAGCTACTTGATGTTGGTTGATAAAAAGTGTCTTTTAAAACTCCTAATTACCCCACTTTAATCATCAAACTGGGAAAGTCCTTTTATTCCAAGAGTGTACACAATATGTGCATGCTATGAATCCAGAGAGTAATGTTTCTTAAAATGAAGTATAACCTTTGATACAAGAGTAAACGGATGCATTTATAAAACTCAAATTGAAATTATTAAAGGAAATATGACATTTAAGCTTCAAGACTCAATCGTCCACTGAAATCGTAATCAAATCTCACACAAGCAATTCAATTACCAATAGCATCAGCCGAGAGCATAGTAGCAATAACCAATCTCTTCTTAGTTGATTCAATATAAATCATACTCAATCTCTACAAAGCAATCCAAATGGAAATGATGTCAATCTGAGAGTTCAATAGCGATAACCAAACTCTTACAGCTGATTAAATCAATACGATTCACTGTCTAAATAATTTAATCTGCAATGAGCATAAATCGAATCAAATGACAGTGTTGTAAAACATGTAAAGAAATTGTACTACTTCAATACAGGAAAGCAGTAAATAGTGAATAAGATAAACTCACAGAAAATGGGAAAATTAACAAACCAATCAAACTTGCGAGAATCAGAAATATATAACACAAGGAAGCAGTTTAATCCACCAGAGGCCGGGCCCTTAGCCACCAACGAACACTGTTGAGCTACTTCAGAGAATATGAATGAACAACAACGTCAATTATATATTAATCATTGAACTTAAGTAGAATTACAATACAGTTGTGTTCTCCAATAGCACGAGTCTATAAATTAAAATTACAATTTGAAATAACAGAGATTGATCCCCTTTCCTCCTACAATATTTTGCTTTTATAGTCAGAAAGAGGTAAAAGATAAATGTGATCCCTCAGGATCTCTCGATCCTGAGGGATTCACAACTAAATGCTATCTTCAGACACCCTTCCTATTTAGCGCTAATCCTCCTAATTCATCCTCCGACCTGTCCGCAATCGACGCATTCCATTCTTCCTTTGTTGGTTTATGTTGTTCTGTCGCTAGGGAACAACAACTGTTCCTTTCGTCATTTTTCTGCATAAAGAGGAGTAAAAGTTAGTTACGATGGCTAAATCTTAACTGAGAATAGTTCATCTGTTTCTTATCATAATCCATCAATATGTTAGTGTATTAAGATATGAAAGAGATAAGAAAAGAGGAAAAAGGTGATGGAATTAAGAGTAAATACATACCCATTTCGTAACTCAACATACTCCCCTGCTTACCCTGTTTCATGTCCTCATGAAAAGTAAGTAGTTCTTATGCAGTGCAGTTAAAGAGTAGGCTGGAGAGGGAGCATCAAAAATTGGTCTAAAACCATGATGTTGAGCCAGGAGCACAAAGGCGGGCCCTTCCTTTCCTTCAGTCAATTCGTAGATAACCTGATAACCTTCAGGGGGATACCAAATAATGGGGCTTTGAAACTGACATCCTAACCAATAAGGTCCTTCTCTCAAAATAAGATTGCTATAGGTGACCAAACGGGCCGCAGCTGCTTTAAAATTTCTGTAATTAAATGGTTCCCTATCTTGCACACTACTAGTGGAGACTGTCCACCTGATCTTAGATGTAGCCAGAGATCTTTCTTGAATGGAGAGGAAATATGATACTCCTTTCTATACAATCTCCTTATGAATGGGCCCTAAAATTTTAATCACCCCTTCTCGTGTCATCAGACTCTTATGGTTGGCAAACATTTGTAAAGGGTGCTTAGGTTCACTTCTTACCCAAAGATCCAATCCATGTTCCTGTCTTTGGAATGCATTATAAGCTTTAAACCATTTGAGTTGGTTAACTGCAAACAAAATAAAGGCTTGGAATTGAACATCTCCTACAAAAGGGTTAGGGTTCTTTTCCACCTTGTTCTCTAATACAAAATTGTGCAGGTAAAACTCACAAAGAAGCCTTTGGACCTTTACACCATGTTGCTTGCAGCAATTTATAAAATCTTCAATTGTTCTTAATTCAATTGGTTTACCAGCTCTCACGGCTTTAATTTTCAACAACAGGTACCATTCTAACAAAAACAAGGCATAATTGGTGGCAGGAGACCTGCATGCTAGGACATCCGTATACAGTGAGCAAATGGTGTTTGTCTGACCTATGACTCTATCTAGTTTGAGCTTGATCTTCTCTATTTTTTCTTCTACCTTTCTGCATCTGTTGAAATTCTCACTCTCTGTTGCATTCATTTCCCGAAGCTGTTTCTGCAGCTCTTGATAGTTCAAGTCGTTCCAATGCGAGCCGAGCTTGTGCCAATTCTTCTTGAAGATTTAGTATAATGGGGTCATGGTGTGTCATGATGTCTTTGGCTTGTATGCTCGTCTGAGTGCTTATGCTATGAGAAGGGATATCTTCTGTCTGTATTTCTTTATTATGGGAGGTCCAAACCTCTATCTGAGTAGCTACATCTACTAAATCTGCATGTTGTTCCTCTTGAGTGATGACTATTTGAGTAGGTATGGGCTCAGTTTGAGTTCCTGTAGCCCTATCTTCATATAATTTTGTTTGCACGACCACATTTACTATCTCTGGGGTATTGTTCGGAACCTTTCCCATTGTGATTTCTTTTATTTTTCTTCGGAGCCTCTTGACCATCTTGCGAAGCTTTTGGTGTTCTTTTCTTAGCTTCTTCAATTTGGCTCTATACCTTTTCGGAGGAGTAACTGGTCTGTTGATAGTCTCGTTAATAGCTTCTATCTGTAAAGAGCCTGGTTTTTCACCCTGGCTTTGTTCCAATAAGATCGTGTCTCTAGATTGATTATCAGCTTCTCGAATAATCTCTATCTCTGCTTCTTCTTCTTGGCCTATGTTTTCTGGGTCTAGACCTTCATGGTTGTTTTCCACTGGGAGCATGTCACCAGATTGGTTCTCTAATTCCTGAATGGCCTCTGTATCTGTTTCCGCTTCGTGGCTTGTATCTTTTGAGGGAGATAGAATTCTGGTATAGCCAGAATTCCCAGGAGATTGGGTTTCTCCTAAGTTAATATTGAGCAGTCCTTTAGGCTACATGTAGACATTCATGTTGGCCAGGACCTGGGCCATCCCTGTCTCGAAATCGTGCAACAGATCGTCTTGGGAACTCATATTTGGTGTTGGAGGAGGTCCCAATTCGTTTCTTTGTTCATCTTTAGAATGCCCTATTCCTTCCTCAGGTTCTGGTTCAGGGTTATCTTGTCCTTCTAACTCTAGTTGCAAGTATTGTTCACTTACTGGGCTGGATAATTCTATGGGTTGACTAGCACTGCCTTGAGGATTTTCAGATGCTCCCTGTTTTGACTTCAACCTTGTGGATCGTCTGCATTTGTGAGGTATGCTTCCTGAAAGGGCAGTCCTCTTCCTTTTTGGAACAAGGTTAGGTGTTGGCAGGGCTTCACTTCTTTTGAGGGCCAATATTAGATCATCCCAGGTTGATTGTTGTTGGGCAAGGTGATGACTAACTATTAACCTAATTAGACAATGGTGGCTAACTATTGTTTCTGTGTGTTGGGATTGTCTCAGCCTCTTAGCAGTGTCATGTAGTAATGAATTCAATAGTGTAGGCAAATTAACAGAGCATTTTTGTTTTAAAACTGCTAAAAGTTTGAGTTGTCGCGGCCTTACCACGTCTTTATGCCCATCGCAGGTAATATAGTTCTGGACAATTCGTGCCAATTCTCCCCATGGCTCTCCAAGAGAAGATGGTTGAATGCCTTTTCCCTTCTTGATTAGCTCCTGTCCTTCATCCCTAAAAGCCTCCATAGTGTCATGCAGCTTTAATCGCTTGCCAGCCCATACTGGTCCTTCTACCAGCAACCCAAACACTTCTGCTATCACAGCGTCTGTTACAGTGATTTGTCTGCCTCTTACCACAGATTGTCCATTTTGTAGATGCCATAAAAATTCGATGGCGATTTCCTCATTGGGGGGTTGAAATCTTGTAAAATATGTTGTCCATCTTGCGCGAGCTAGAATTTCCTTGGCTTCATCAGAGACAGCTAGTGTTAAAGGTTCTCGGCGCACTATTCTTCCTCCCATGATGCTTGAATTTTGCAACCTATTAGTGTAGCAGGAAAAGCACAGCAATGAACAGAGCCAAGAGATGGAACAACAAATGGTTGTAATGGCTCTATCAGGTGATGCTTTATAAACATAAATACCGTTATTGAGGACTGTTATAATGCTACACGCTCTGTGATCATGGGATGCCGTAATTGTTCTTCAAAATCAAATGAAAAGATGACAGCACATGCATAAGTATACTGGAGGTCCTCGCACCCTCTCGAAATAATAGGTCGCCTACGACCGAATGAATGAAAGGATAATGGGCTAGCGGTGAAGTACAGGTGTAATGGATTAGGTAATGAAAGTGGCAAGGTATGCATATTAATGAAAAGATTGTAAAGGATATTGGAGTGATGAAAACAAGGTGTGTAGCGAGAATAATCAATAAGTGATAAGATGTCGTGAGGTGATGCAATAAAGAAAAAGGATAGCATACGTAGGAAATAATACTTTACCGTCTTTATTCCACTTAAAACTGCTGTGGTTGATTTTAAAAGATTAACTCATGCATAAAGGTTCAAGGTAAGTTAGGAACATAATCTCTCCGTAGAAAAGATAGAAGCATAAGAAGAGAGCATTATAACAATTATTGATGTAGAAAATAAAACTTCAATACCATCAGCAGAGCTTCTGTTGTTGCAGGCGTCTATAGCCTCGACAGAGTTGATTTCTAACCCTTGGGAACCATGGTCCTCTATGTATAATTGGGGAAGTGCATTATGATATCCATAGTAGAGACCAATGTGCTGGCATGGTAACTAGATGAACACATTGCCATTCACTGGGAAGTAGCGAAAGTGGTTAGGCCGGCTCGTGATGAGACCTCCTGTTCCAAGGACTTTGTTTCTTGATGCATCCATTGGATCATATCCCTAGTGTGGTGGCCATAGTGGGAATGCCACTTCACTCCTTCCTTATGATCATGGTAGGCTGGCTCGTAATGAGACCCCCTATCCTCCATCTGTGGAAAAAAATCATAAAATTGTTAGTGAATATATATATATATATATATATATATATATATATATATATATTAAACACTCCCCATTTTATATATAGAGGGTGGCTCAGTACTCCTTAAGAGTAGGGATGGTGGAAGAAGTTTGAACATATCAATAGAAAAAAATATACCCATAATCTTATTGATAATAAACAGAGAGAGTTATACGGGATAGGGGAGAACCAACATGGTACAGATAATCAATCAGTTTGATTTATAGTGGAAATGAGGACAGTGAAGTGATATAGATAATTGTCCCCTTTATTTTTCGAACATCACAAAGCAATCTTGTTAAAGATGATAATGTTCAAGATATTTGCCTGTTCTAATAGACTCCATACTTGTTGTCCTTAAATATGTATTGTACTTTTATGCCATAAAGAGGATCATAAAGAGTGAACTGGGATGGTCTAGGGATGATCATGCAAGGAGGAGAAAGGGTGTTCTAAAAAATATTCACAAGGTGATGTTCCCTGAAGGGAACAACAAAAGAAAACCCACACAAAAAGTGTTGTTCCCTATAGGGAACAATAGTTGTTCCCTGTAGGGAACAACAAAGAAAAACACGCAAAAAAGGTGTTGTTCCTTATAGGGAACAACAGTTGTTCCCTGTAGGGAACAACAGTTGTTCCCTGTAGGGAACAACAAAGGGAAAATACACGCAAAAAGTGTTGTTCCCTATAGGGAACAGTAGTTGTTCCTTGTAGGGAACAACAACTATTCCCTCTAGGGAACAGTAGTTGTTCCTTGTAGGGAACAACAACTGTTCCCTGTAGGGAACAAAAAAGAAAAATACACGCAAAAAAAGTGTTGTTCCCTATAGGGAACAACAGTTGTTCCTTGTAGGGAACAACAAAGAAAAACACGCAGAAAAAAGTGTTGTTCCCTATAGGGAACAATAGTTGTTCCCTGTAGAGAACAACAAAGAGAATACACACAAAAATTGTTGTTCCCTATAGGGAACAGGAAGGGAAATACACACAAAAATTGTTGTTCCCTATAGGGAACAAGAAGGGAAATACACACAAAAATTGTTGTTCCCTATAGGGAACAACAAGGGAAATACACATGAAAATTGTTGTTCCCTATAGGGAATAACAAAGAAAAATGCAAGCAAAGAGTGTTGTTCCCTATAGGGAACAACAATTGTTCCCTGTAGGGAACAACAAAGAAAAATACACACAAAAAGTGTTGTTCCCTGTAGGGAACAACAGTTGTTCCCTGTAGGGAACAACAAAGAAAAATACACACAAAAAGTGTTGTTCCCTATAGGGAACAACAGCTGTTCCTTGTAGGGAACAACAAAGAGAATAATAGGAAAAAAAACTTAATAAACAATCATCTCTACTGTTCTAAGAAAATCCAATCAAATAGAAAGAAAACAGAAAAGAAATTTTATGTACAGGTTTCAAAAAATAAATTCTTCACTGGACTGGTGTTGTTGAAGAGTTGCCCTCTTCAGCAAGAATTTGTATTGTAGAATCTTCACGTATCTGTTGGAAAAAGGATTCCCTTGTAAGTGGTTTGTGGTAGAGGCGTACTCGATGTCCATTTGCTTTAAAAGAGTAGCCAAACCCATCAATGGTGGCTAATGTAAGGGTGCCATTATCATGCACCTCTTGTATCTCATAGGGACCTAACCATCTAGTCTGGAGTTTGCCTGAGAAATCATGGAACCTAGAATCGTACAGAAGTGCCCAGTCACCTTCATGGAATATATTTTTCTTGATGAGGGCATCATGCCATTTTTCTCTTTGTTGTTGAATCAGTGCAGTATGCTGAAGAGTTGATAGCCGGATTTCATCCAATTCATTGATTTGATGTAGTCTGTTAACTTATGCTTCATTCAAATCCAACCCTACTTCTTAGGCTATCCTCAATGTCTTAATTTCAAATTCTATGGGGAAGATAGGTTCTTTGCCAAACACTAGCTGATATGGGGAGTATCCTGTGGTATTCCTCCAAGTCGTGCGATATGCCCATAGGGCTTCTGGTAAGCGTAGCCCAGTCACGTCTATGCGAGGCAACTGTCTTTGTTATAATGGCCTCAATTACTTTGTTGGTACTTTATACCTGGTCGTTTGCCTGCGGGTGGTATGGAGATGTTATTCTATGCAAAATGTGATGATTTTTTAGTGTAGTAGCAATCTTATGCCCTACAAATTGTGGCCCTCCATCCATAATTATTTCTCTGGGCAAGCCATACCGCACGAAAATTTGGAAAAGAAAGTGGATTATTGTGTCCTCTGTTGCCCTTGGTAATGCTTCTGCCTCCACCCATTTAGTCACATATTCCATTGCAACCAGTATATATGTCTTTTGATTAGATGATGGGTTTATTGGGCCAATGAAATCTAATGCCCAGCATTCAAAAGGTTCGATGACTAACTGTGGATGTAGGGGCATCTCGTCAGACTGGCCAAGGTGGCCCATTCTTTAGCAGCTATTGCATCCCTAGACAAATTTCTTGGCGTCCTTAAAAATGGTGGGCCAATAATAGCCCATCTGTAAGACTTTATGTCCAGTCCTACAGTCTGCAAAGTGTCCACCGCAAGGTCCATCGTGGTAGGCTTTTAGGATATCGTAGATTTCGTCTTCCCTGACACACTTGTGGATATGCATATCGGCTCCTGTGTGAAAGAGGTATCCTCTGATCTAGGAGAACCGAGTGCTACTTTGCACTATAATTTTCTTTCTCTGGGCATTAGGTGCTTGGGTAATTTTCCCACTGTTAGGTAATTCGTGACATTTGCATACCACGGTGTTTTCACGGTCACAGCAAATAGGTGCTCATCGGGGAACTGGTCTTCTACTGCCACTGCGTCGTCTGTTCTTGGCACACATGAGAGGAAGTCTGCCACCAGATTTTCCTTTCCTGGTCGATCCTTGATTGTTATGTCAAATTCCTGCAAAAGGATTAACCATCGTGTCACTCTTCCATTCATAATAGGTTTATTAGCTAAATATTTGATAGCAGAGTGATCAGTATACAAAACCACAGGGTATCCTATTATATAGTGTCTGAATTTGTTAATAGCATAGATTACAGCTAGAAACTATTTCTCAGTCACAGTGTAATTCAACTCAACAGGAGTTAAATTTTTGCTGATGTAGTATATCGCATAGGGTTTCCTGTCTTCCTCTTGGCCGAGAACTGCTCCAATGGCCATATCTGATGCATTGGATGAAATCTGGAATGGTAAATCCCAGTTCAGGCCCCATAGTACTGGGGCCATTGATACTAGCCATTTTAATTCTTCAAAGGCAATGTCACATTTGTCAGTCCATATAAAATCGATATTTCCTATCAAAGCATATAATGGTATAGCAATTTGGGAGTTTTTTTTTATAAATCTTCGATAATACCCAGAAAACCCCAAAAAACTATGTACCTCAGTTTGAGTGCAGGGGGTAGGTAGTAAGAGGATTATTTGAATTTTTGCCGGATCTACCTAAATTCCAGCTGTTGAGATGTAATTACCCAGGATCAGGCCTTCGGTCATCATCATGTGGCATTTCTTGTGGCTTAAGCAGAGCCTAGTAGCAATGCATCTTTCCAGGACTTTCTCTAGTGTCTGTAATGCCAGCTCGAAGTCATCTCCATAGGGTGTAAAATTGTCCATGTACACCTCTAATCCTTCATTTATCAAGTCTGCAAAAATGCTAAGTATGGCTCTCTAGAATGTGGCAGGTGCATTGCACAGTCCGAAAGGTAATACCCTATAAGCAAACATCCCCCAGGGGCAGGTGAAGGTAGTCTTATCTTGGTCTTCAGGGGCAATTTGGATTTGGTTGTAGCCACTGAAGTCGTCTAGGAAAGAGAAGAATTTTTTACCTGCCAATGTGTCTAGAACCTAGTCGATGAACGGAAGGGGAAAATGATCTTTTTGCATTGCTTTATTAAGCTCTCTGTAATCGACACATATACGCCACTTCCCATTCTTTTTAGGAACCACAACTAATGGAGAAACCCATTTGCTATCAGATATAGGATAGATGAAATTTACATCTAACAGTTTCTGTAGTTCGTCTTTAACAACATCCTTTAGGTGAGGGTTTAATCTTCGTTGCGGTTGTCGAATGGGTCTCACATATTTCTTAGTGTAGATGTGGTGCATACATAATTAGGGGTCAATCCCTTTCATATCTGGGTAATCCCAAGCGAAAGCCCCTTTATATTTTCTAAGGAGTTGGATAAGCCTCTGCTGCTGGTCATCAGTCAGGTTTTTGTTAATGTTTAGGACTTTCCCTGGCTCAATTTCAATGGGTTTGCTGTTATAAACAGTTTTTGTTGGTATTTTTTGGTCATTGATATATTTTAAGGGATCTTCTTCAATTTCGTTATCCAGGGCTGCTTCAATCATGTGACATTTTAGATTAGATATGACAGCTGGGTGGTTAATGTAAGTGTTAATAATGTCATCTTCTGTTTGATTCTTAAATTCAAGAGCATCTGCTATAGTTAGTGGTGATTGAATATTTTTGGTTAAATATGTTACAGGTTGTTTCCTAGTTTTTATTATAGTTAGGCTTGGCTAAGCTGGAGGATATAAAGCTAGGTTCTTCACATTACTTCCTCTTGCTATAGTCATATTGCCTGTTCGACAGCTTATATAAGCATCTGCGGTCGCTAGCCAAGGCCTTCCTAATATTAGAGGATATCCATCTAGCCAGTTTCTAGGATTAATAATCAAGAAGTCTGTTGGGTATTCCCAAGAATCTACAAACACCATTACATCCTGTAGTGTCCCTTCTGGTTGGACAACTGATTGGTCAGCAAGTTCCAGCAGCATCGTAGTTGGATCTAAGGCTATGATGCCAAGTCTTTGACAGGTTGTTGTTGTGAGAATATTAATGGCTGCCCTAGATTGACTAACGCATTGGGAAAGGAACATCCATTTATTTGTATTGTGACTATAGGGTTCCAAGGTCCTCATATTTCACTGGTATCTATTTGCCTAATAATAAATCAGACAAAGTTCCGACTACATGGACGGTTTGTGTTACTTTTATTTTCCTCGTAGGCTTTTTGGTACACAATTCCTTAATGGTTTTTGCATAGATTGGAATGTCCTGAATAGCCTGGAGGGGGGGTATTTTTACACAAAGATTTTTTAATTCTCCCAGGAGATCGAAATCGGGATATTCGATTGGGTGAGGTATAATCAATCTTTCTGGGAATGGTGGAGAAGAGGTAATAGTTTGTTCATGGCTCTTCTATTTGACTGGATTCTCCCTTTGAGATGTTTGTTTTACAGGTAGTGGTTCTTCTAAGTGTATATTTTTATACTCCTCTTACTCGATTATTCGTCCAGACCCCAATTTAAGTTCATTACACTCTCTCAACTTAGTTTCCAGATCTAGCCCTTCAATAATTTGTACCGATTGGACTGATCTGTTGTTGGGATTCGGGTTTGGCTGGGCTGGGAGTTGTGGTCGTAGATTGGGTTGAGGATTCTGCTGCAATGTGTAAGGTGCTGGTAACATAGGTTGAGGCAGGGGGATTATTCCTATTGGCTGGTTTGTAGGTCTTTGCCAGCTTGATTGCCAATTTTTGTTTTGTGAAGTGGAGGGGGACCATCGAGTTGGATATGGATTGTTCTACCAGAATGGTGGAAAGTAATAGGAATTTGGCCAACTATTGTTTGGATTTGATTGATTTGACCAAGGTGGCATAGAAAATTCTTGTGGTGACCAATTAGGAAAAGGTGGCTGGTTCTGCCATGCAACTCCTGTGTGTTGCTGAGAATTATATTGTGAGGACTGAAAGAATGAAGATGGGTCGGTAGGCATACCTGTTTGTCGTGCTGGCCATTGGCAACATTGATTTAACAGGTAGACTGGTTCCATTTCTTCCTCTACCTCTTTGAAGAACGCTTTTAATCCTGGGAGCGATGGGCAATTTTCTGTGGCATGTTCTTTAGTGCATATCGCATAGATCTGTACCATATCTAGTGGACATTCTTTATGACTATGTTTCTTCCTGCATCAAGGGAAAAAATAACCAGGTTCTGTTTTGCTTCGACCTGCTTCTGATTGGCTTGCATGATGTCTAATTGTTTCATCAAGGTTCCCAGGATGTCCATTTTGAAATCTTCCAACACGTTGCCGATTTCAGTACGAGTAATGCTTCCACCAAAGATTTTTTTGTCCCTAGTGATCATATCATGTTTAGCTGGTTTCAGTCTTGTACTACCCCTCGAGCACCTGATACACAAATCAATAATGTTAGCATATTCTTCTTGATAGATATCACCTTTACCCATAATATTTAATGTCTCTATCCACTGGTCTTTCATCCCCTTAATCATCGTGGTTTTTAGCACATTATCAGGCAGATTTGCGTAGGGAGACCTTTGGAGGTTATATTGGAAATGCTCCACATACTCTTCCAAAGTTTCACTAGGTCTTGCTACCATTTGGAATATCTCATCTTTTAGTTCTCTAGATCTGCAATAATCCTGATATTTTTTAAGGAAAGAAGTTTTCATTTGGTCCCAATCATTTATGGTGCCCCCACCCAGTCCCATAAACCAATGCAGGGCTGCTCCCTTTAAAGTGGAGGGAAACAGCTTCAGTTTCTGGGGATCGGTGGTGTAATCATAACCCCGACATAGGACGTCGAATTCAAACAGGAACGCATCCGGATCTTTTGAAGTGAGTCCATGAAAGGTGGGAATATTTTGTAGAGGGATAGCTTTCATGGGGGCGTTGACAGTTGTGTCAACAATAGGATATTGTAATGTAGAGGTTTGGGGTGTTTGTGGATTATTGGCCATTTGATCAAAGATATGCCAGTACCCTTCCAAGATTTCTGGAGCTAGAGAGTTATCCCTGGGATGTCTAGAAGAGGTGGGAATGATCCTAATAGCACTCCCTTGATCTAGGACACTGGGTGTCCTCTACTCAATTACTACCTGAGGAGATTTTGGTTCTTCTATTTCCCCTATTTCTCCTCCTCCTTCACAAATGTTGCAAGAATTCCCTTCTTGTGAGGAAATTGGTCGTGAATTTTCAATGTCTTGAAAACTCTACTCAGTCCCTTCAATTTTACTATGGACCTCAACGTAGGCTACAGATGGTGAGCCTATGGCATGAAGGGAGACAGTAGGTTGTCTGGAAGAAATGGTTCGTGGACCTACTGATGGCTGAGATTCAACTTTTCTTAAGATGTCGTCAATAAAAGTTGATCATCCAAGGGTCACCGATCCCTTAGATTTTTCAGGTTTGAGATGTGGAATTGTATTGTTTTCTGGTCTTTTCTTCTTAGTCATTCATGCAAAAATTCAAATGTTTATTTCTACCTTAAATTCCTAGAAATTTTGCTCAAAAGCAGGTGGGGGAGCAGGCATTTTACTTGCTTTATACGCAGGTTCTTACCTTCCGTTTTTAATACCCAGTTCTCTCTCAACAGATAAACATCAAACACCTACTTCACTTTTCTGTAATTGTGCTAAAAAGCAGGCAGAGGAGCAAGCACTTTACTTGCTCGTTACATAGGTTCTTACCTTCTGCATTCAATACCCAATTCTTTCCCAACAGCAATTATCATATATACATTACTCTCTGTAAAATGGTGACACTCTCCCCGGCAATGGCACCAAAATGTTGGCTGATAAAAGGTGTCTTTTAAAACTCCTAATTACCCCACATTAATCATCAACCCAGGCAAGTCCTTTTATTCCAAGAGTGTACACAATTTGTGCATACTATGAATCCAGAGAGTAATTTTTCTTAAAATGAAGTATAAACCTTTGATGCAAGAGTAAACGGATGCATTTATAAAACTCAAATTGCAATTATTAAAGGAAATATGACATCTAAGCTTCAAGACTCAATCCTCCACTGAAATCGTAATGAAATCTCACACAAACAATTCAATTAATAATAGCATCAGCTGAAAGCATAGTATAAATAACCAATCTCTTCTTAGCTGATTCAATCTAAATCATACTCAATCTCTACAAAGCAATCCAAATGGAAATGATGTCAATCTGAGAGTTCAATAGCGATAACCAAACTCTTACAGCTGATTAAATCAATACGATTCACTGTCTAAATAATTTAATCTGCAATGAGCGTAAATCAAATCAAATGACAGTGTTGTAAAACATGTAAAGAAATTGTACTACTTCAATACAGGAAAGCGGTAAATAGCGAATAAGATAAACTCACAGAAAATGGGAAAATTAACAAACCAATCAAACTTGCGAGAATAAAAAATATATAACACAAGGAAGCAGTTTAATCCACCAGAGGTCGAGCCCTTAGCCACCAGTGAACACTGCTGAGCTACTTCAGAGAATACGAATGAATAGCAACGTCAATTATATATTAATCATTGAACTTAAGTAGCATTACAATACGGTCGTGTTCTCCAACAACACAAGTCTGTAAATTAAAATTACAATTTGAAATAACAGAGATTGATCCCCTTTCCTCCTACAATATTTTTCTTTTATAGTTAGAAAGAGGTAAAAGATAAATGCGATCCCTCAGGATCTCCCAATCCTGAGGGATTCACAACTGAATGTTATCTTCAGACACCCTTCCTATTTAGCATTGATCCTCCTAATTCGTCCTCCGACCTATCCACAACCGACGCGTTCCATTCTTCCTTTGTTGGTTTATGTTGTTTCATCGCTAGGGAACAACAACTGTTCCTTTCATCGTTTTTCTGCATAAAGAGGAGTAAAAGTTAGTTACGATGGCTAAATCTTAACTGAGAATAGTTCATCCATTTCTTATCATAATCCATCAATATGTTAGCATATTAAGATATGAAAGAGATAAGAAAAGAGGAAAAAGGTGATGGAATTAAGAGTAAATACATACCCATTTCATAACTCAACACTTGACTTGACATACTTTCCTGCTTCCTGATTACTAAGTGAACTTGCTGCAATGAACCCATCAACTGTAATATGGAAATTGTTGCAACTTAGTTTGTCTTTGAAAGTATTGAATTAGTTGTTGATTTGTTTGAATCACTTTTTCTTCATTTATTAAATGATGTTTCCATTGATTATCACTTTCCCCTGATGCATAAGTTTCCCTTAGATACTTTGACACTGCTTTAGAAAAGGCTTTGATATGAAAACAAATAGGTTTCCTCTCCACTTGAAAAGAGGTTTCCAAACTGTTTGAAACATGAATTGGTGACACAATATAAGAGAAATTGAACACTGACTTTCCCCAATATTGACCTGTATCTATGTGACTTTTAATTTCGAAACTTGGACTGAATTGATTCATCCTGACATTAGGAAGAGGAGCTTTAAGCACAAAATATAATTCATGTTGTATTCCCTGCTTATGAGTAAGATTTTTGGTTTTACATAGAACTGGAATAGTTTCTATCTCTTTAATCAAACCATCTTTAAGCTGAGTCTCATAATTTGAACAAAAATCATGTTGTTTCTGTTAGCGCTTGAAATTTCACCTCAGGCTGAGAAAGGTAAACCTCAAGGCAACATCAAACCACTTAGCCTCGTAGCTAGCCCTACGGGGCTGGAGAGGGCTCTCTCCGATCTATCTCGGTAAAGATCTTCAATTGGTGAGATGACCAATAGGGTAACACTGATTTTAGGCTAGTAAACTGATCAAAAAGGTTGCTTTGGGGTTTTTAGGGTTTTTGGTGGCAAATTGAGGGGATGGCAATTTTGGGTGCGGGGATTGGACACAGTTTCTGCAAGGGGTTCTTTGGGGCGAGGTAGGAGACAGTATTGATGCTTTTGATTGAGGTGGATGGTTTGGAATGACAGGTGAGGAGCTAAGGAGAGCAAACAATAACTTTGAATTCTCCTTAAACAGTAGAAAACATTGAAATTAAACAAACTTAAAAGCAGAGCATGACAGTCATGAATCCTTACTTTAACACTTCGTTTGTTTAATGTGTAGAAGGAAAAGAAAGGAAATGATTCACATAACACACTTACAGGTACATAGAGAAACACACCATCAATACATGTAACCACAAGAATCCCAAAAAGGACTGCAAAACCCTGGTCTTCCTTAGCCAAAAATTGCAGAGATACAGTGAGTAATACAATGATAGCTTATCCCTCAAGAGTCCAACCATGAAAATGAGCAAGAAAGTACATAATATAGATCATCTAACCTCTTTCCCTGCCTCCATGGGTCGAGCTCACTATCCTAGGAGCTGTTTCAACCACTTCTAAACTAAGCACTACAAACTAGGCAGTCAAAACAACTTGTCTCTATAAACTTGGAAACCAATTCATTCATTTAATTTTCACCCTTTTCATGAATGAATCTTCTAGAAGAGGTACATAAGAGTAAAAGTATCATAAAAGTACAATAATTACATCCAAGAGCCTAATAATCCACCCCAAAAAGTCAAACAGGGTCAAACTGCGTTTTTCTGAGCTGTACACTAAAATTTGGAGAAGTTTGCCTGACGGGTCGCGCGCCTCTGCCTGACGGGTCACGCGCCTTTGAGGGCACTTTTGGGACACTTCCAGGTGTCCAAATTGAGCAAGAGTAGGCTTGTTGGAAAGGTCTGTGAGTCTACTTTCCAACCCAACTGGAATTTCTGAATTTGGTGGTCATTTGCCCCTCCAAAATTGAAATCTCCCAAGACGGCTTTCTGTGTCTCAAAAATGTGGCAGAAAGTCATTTTTTGCTTGTTTTTTGACTTTCTGGAGGCCCAAAACTTCATAAAATCTCAAGTCCATTGATGAGCATATGTAACTTCTCATGAAAAATCTGGAAATGCTGAGTTTTTGCAAAATGGAGTTGCCATGATGTAGGGTCGCGCGGGGGGTGAGACCCGTTAATGGAGAAAACCTGTAAATTGCCTGAAAAATCAAAATTGACCCAAAATTTTCAAAATTTCTTGGGATTTGTGCTGTGGCTGCGCTATTTAGTGCCTTGGTCCTTCAGTGAGGCCTCAACCAAGATATGGAGGGGATCGGGCCTCTTTCTCCCTTTTTGTGCCTTGGCCAACCGCCTTTGGAACATTTTCATCTTTGCCTTGCACACATGCATTCTTGCCCAGTAATGGTTCTTCATGTTCCTCAGCAATTTCTTCTCTTGGTTGGCCTTAGCCAACAGCCTCTCCAAGTGTGCATTTACCCGGATGAGCATGGACTCTCGGTCAGCGGGCAATGGATCACCGGGTCTTCTCCGGTTCAAAATGCGGTCACTACGAATCCTCCACAGCTCATCAAGTGCTTGCTCATCTTCCAACTGTTTGTTGCACTGCTCGAGGTATGTGATGGTCCATTGTGCCCCCTCTAATCTCCTCTGCAAGGCATCATTTTCAGCTCTGAGATGCTGAATGATCTCCTTTGCCTCTCGGCTAGGAGAACTGACATCAAGATCAATAAGCTCTATATCCGGAACACCTGACGGTCCCTCATCAATCTTGGGTTGTTTCCCCCTCCCTGATACCTGTGCTGGTGAAGAAAGCGAGGCCCCTTCCACCTGATGTGGAGATAACACTCGTTGAGCTGATGAAGAAGGCGAGACCCCTTCCACCTGGTGTGGAGATAATACTCGCCTGGCTGCTGCAAATAAGGCCCTCTGGCCTCTCTAATAAGTAACCAAAGGTGAGGAGCTGACATGTCTAGTGACAGGGATGTCATGCTGCTGTGATGGTCCTCCCTCCTCATGAATAACCTCAGGATGTGGCGGTGATGGTGCTGTGAAAAGCTCACGAGAGATGAAATCCTCCCATGAGATGCCCTGCTGAGCCAACTGATGTAATACCACTAGCTGAATCAAACCATAATGATAAAGGCTCCTGTACTGTTGTGTCGGGCTCTTCCTCTGCATCATGGACACCATCTTCTCAATGTTCTGATAGAAGAAAACAGGGATGTTCATCATCCTCACTCGGGTGAAGTGCATCAAGAGGCGAATATGGTATGAATATACCTGTGAAAATCTGCCCTCACAAGTAAAATAGAGCATGATGAGCCTCATGATGGGAGCATACTCGCTCCTGAGAAATCTGAAGGGAAACACTCATGTCAAGTGTCTCATGAGTGCTGGTCTAACAAAAGGCTCAAAATGAACACTGTCCAGCACCTTGCGCTTATTCCATACCTCTCCAACATTAGGTATCCCTGTAGCCTGTGCAATCACCTCAGGTGTCAATGTGAAGTCCACCCCGGCAAGGTTGACATGTCCATCATGCAAGTGTAAAACAAACAGGCGAGCCAACTCTCTGTGGTGCTGAATCTGAGAGATCCTCTCACAAAACTCATAGCAAGACATGTACTGGAAACATGAGACTGCCATAGGACAAGCTTGTAACTTTGTCAAAGAGGTGGGCTCCTCTCGCCTATGATGTCCACCCTTACCACCCTTATGAGGCCTCCTCTGTATCTCAATCTCTGAAGCTGATGCCTGGTCATCACTCTGCTCATAGGTTTCAGTTTCCGACATTGTTTAAGGAGCAGAGTGGCCAAAAGGTACTGTTGTTTCTGCTTTGTAAAATGCTGATTTGTATGCTGTTTCAAGGGGGACAAGGAGCATGAAGGGAATGTTAGGGGAGGGACACTTTTAAAGGGAAAATGGGAATAAATATATAACACAGGGATTTAAGGAAAAAACATTGCCAAAAATCATTGCACATGCATCATCATATACATTGTTTACATGAGTAATGAGAGGTAGGGTTAGGGCTTTAATTTTTCATTTTTTAGGGAATAGGGGTAAGGTTTGGCTTTTTCTTTACAAATTCAAAATAGAAATTTATATAGAAAAACAAGGAAAATGACATGGGAAATGGGGAAAAAATGATTACAAGGGAATACTCTTAAAACAGCATAAAACCCTAGGCATTTTTACAATTCCAAACTACAGCAACATGGAAGCTTTTCTCTTGCACAATGAGATCTTTACAAATGAATTCATGATGTCTTTAACCATAACTAGCAACCATTTTTAAGTTGGAGAGCCTACCTTAGGCAATTTGGCGATTTCGTAGGGTCCTTGGACAAATTTGCAGTCGGTTTGGTAAAGAGGACGCTGACAGGTCGCGCGCCTTACCCAACGGGTCACGCGCCACTGACGGGTCGCACCCGTTGAAAAATTACACTGCTGGAAGGCTACTAACGGGTCGCGCGCCTCTGACGGGTCGCGCGCCTGTCCAGCTCCCAAATTCTCTCCAACTTTCACTCAATCGCTCTTGCAAACAACTTGGATGCACAATGAGGGTCGATGGAGGGAGATTGGGCCTTTATAGCTTTGATTTGAAATAATTTCATGCTCAAACCCACTTTATAATGTTTCTCTTTGACACTTTATAAAATTGACTTTTCTTGGTTTCCTTTGTCCTGAAATTAACTGATTTAATGCTTTTGCTTGACACTTTTTGCAGGGATATCATCTGAGGGATCTTGGCAAGGGAGCCAGGGTTTCATACTGTCCTTGGAAGCTTTTTGAGATTTCATCACTTTTTACAAAAATTTGAAAAATGACCTTGGCTTTAAAAACAGAGTTTTTAAATCCAAGGTGAACATTAACTGTACAAGATTAAAATTTGCGAAGAAACATCTTTAAAATCATCCCTTTGGCTTGCTGAGCACTTACTGACCTTCAGAGACATGACCTTGTAAACCATTTTGACCAAAACCCTAGACCTAGGAATTTGACCTCAAGACAAGACAAGATAATCTTGAAAGTGACTAAGGACTGAAATGACCTGATCCAGCAATGCCAAGAGAGAGACAAAGACACCAGCTCCTCCATCAGGGTTATGGCATGCCTAATGGGATGCAAAAATTGACACTGATGAGACACCTACTTATGCAAATGCAAAGAGCTTTGATCGTTGATGGAGGGCGACAAGACCGACTCTAACATTGGCTCCAATGGGGATGGTAGCTCCTTGGAGGTGCCAAGAACCTTAGACCTCTGGGAGAGCAGACCAGTGCCTTACAATCATTGGGCAATGGATCATTATTTTGAACGGAGAACACAAAACCTGTGACACATTTATTGAATGAAAACTTGACTAAAAAGTGACTGAAACTTAACTGAAACTTGACTCAAACCGACTCGATGACAAATTGAAATGATGGAAAAACTTGACTCTAACAAACTAACTCAAGACCTGAACTTAAAATTTAAAACTTGATGGCAGTAAATAACCGCCTATGTTTCTTACAAGACAACCTACCATCAAACTATATCATAATGCCAATGTAACCAATCAAGCAGATGCCTTCTTGATTGATTCTCCTGATCAGATCTTCTGGTCAACAATAGATACTGATAACTAGGCATCCAAAAACATAGCTGACCATGATCTCCTTCATCACTGAACACAACAATAATCACTTTCACTGCTGACTGTAACAAATCTGCCATTGGATCCTGGAAAACATGAAGACTTGACATTGCCACCTCCTGCTGAAAGATCAAGGTGTCCTTTGTTTCAATTTCTGATCTGCCTTCCTCATGTGCTTCGGTGAAAGTATGTTCCTGGTCCTCAAAAAATTCTGAACAAGTAGATGAGCAGAACTCCTCTTGAAATAACATTTCAAAACATGAGACATATGAGGAAGAATCTAAAATGGAATCCTGAATGGTCTGATCTTCTGTAGTCTGACAATGTGGTAAGTCATCCTCATATGATATGATAGCCAGATTATCATTACATTCATCAATCGTGAGAAAAGAAATTTCAGATGTTTCGTGAAACCCAACACTAACATTTCTATCAGCTATCATAGATTCATCCAGAGAAACCTTGTCACTTACTTGAACGAAGATCTTGTCTTGTTTTTCACAAAGGCAATGAACTACCTCCTCATGAAGATCTAGTGCTGGTGAGATTAGAGCATTTAGGTCTTCTACTCCATTTTCTTCATTTGAGGCTGCCGCGACAATACAACTCTCTTTTATGAGATCTGGAACAATATGTTTTGCCTCATCACAATTTATCTCTCGATCTGATTTATCATCATCACTTTCTGAGATTGGAACATTACTTTCCTGCGTTACCTGCATGTTGTCTTCTTCTATGGACAGATCTGAAACAACATTTGCTCTTTCCTCATTTTCATCCATATGGAAATCTTCAGCCTGCTGATCTTGACAAATATCCTCTAAGATTTCTGTGTGCTGCTGAAACGGATTTTCATACAGAGCCTCCATGATCTCAACATCCATAAAATTATCATCTTCATAAAACTTCTCAAGGCTTTCAATAAAACTATAGGCATGCTTGCAACAGTCTTGAACTAAATTCAATGATGGATAAGAGTCCTTATATCTTTCAATGAACATAGCATGAAAATCCTTTAAACAATAAATACAAGCAGGCGGAAAACTTTCATACCATAATTGGGCTTCACCTTCCAGGGTGGCCAAGAATATCTTCATCAAGCAATCTTCAGGAAAATCCACCTTCAACTTGCGAATATGCATATGAAATCTAACTAGATGTAAAGCAGCATCCTTCTTACCATCATCATTAAATGTAGGCAAATTCCTTGACCAATCTACCTTCGGAATTTTATTTGGAAAACCAGGGATGTGATCTCGGCTCAGGGGAGCGTATCTTCTTGCAATCCGATCCATCTTGAAAATCTCAAAGCTACTGATCTTCCTGCAGTGAAGTCACCATGAAGCATAGGTTGCTGGATTCTTCAGTGAAAGGAGTCACCAAGTGAATGATTTCAGCCTTGTCAGTGTCTGATCGTTGTTCACCATCAACAATCAGATCTAAACTTGATACATGTACTGGGGTAAAATGCAAATGAAGTGCTGTATTCACAAGCTCACGGAGATGGACTGAAGCAGCGTTTATCTACTTCCGCTAATGCAAAGCAAAAGCGTTTCGAAGGCTACCTGGCGTAACTTCAGGCCCTGTCTAAGACTTATGAAATAACACGACAATGAGCAAACGATTAATTTGTTCTCCCCAGTATGGTCGCCAGTATGTTAGCGCTTGAAATTTCACCTCAGGCTGAGAAAGGTAAACCTCAAGGCAACATCAAACCACTTAGCCTCGTAGCTAGCCCTACGGGGCTGGAGAGGGCTCTCTCCGGTCTATCCCGGTAAAGATCTTCAATTGGTGAGATGACCAATAGGGTAACACTGATTTTAGGCTAGTAAACTGATCAAAAAGGTTGCTTTGGGGTTTTTAGGGTTTTTGGTGGCAAATTGAGGGGATGGCAATTTTGGGTGCGGGGATTGGACACAGTTTCTGTAGGGGGTTCTTTGGGGCGAGGTAGGAGACAGTATTGATGCTTTTGATTGAGGTGGATCGTCTAGAATGACAGGTGAGGAGCTAAGGAGAGCAAACAATAACTTTGAATTCTCCTTAAACAGTAGAAAACATTGAAATTAAACAAACTTAAAAGCAGAGCATGACAGTCATGAATTCTTACTTTAACACTTCGTTTGTTTAATGTGCAGAAGGAAAAGAAAGGAAATGATTCACATAACACACTTACAGGTACATAGAGAAACACACCATCAATACATGTAACCACAAGAATCCCAAAAAGGACTGCAAAACCCTGGTCTTCCTTAGCCAAAAATTGCAGAGATACAGTGAATAATACAATGATAGCTTATCCCTCAAGAGTCCAACCATGAAAATGAGCAAGAAAGTACATAATATAGATCATCTAACCTCTTTCCCTGCCTCCATGGGTCGAGCTCACTATCCTAGGAGCTGTTTCAACCACTTCTAAACTAAGCACTACAAACTAGGCAGTCAAAACAACTTGCCTCTATAAACTTGGAAACCAATTCATTCATTTAATTTTCACCCTTTTCATGAATGAATCTTCTAGAAGAGGTACATAAGAGTAAAAGTATCATAAAAGTACAATAATTACATCAAAGAGCCTAATAATCCACCCCAAAAAGTCAAACAGGGTCAAACTGCGTTTTTCTGAGCTGTACACTGAAATTTGGAGAAGTTTGCCTGACGGGTCGCGCACCTCTGCCTGACGGGTCGCGCGCCTTTAGGGCACTTTTGGGACACTTCCAGGTGTCCAAATTGAGCAAGAGTAGGCTTGTTGGAAAGGTCTGTGAGTCTACTTTCCAACCCAACTGGAATTTCTAAATTTGGTGGTCATTTGCCCCTCCAAAATTGCAATCTCCCAAGACTGCTTTCTGTATCTCAAAAATGTGGCAGAAAGTCATTTTTTGCTTGTTTTTTTTACTTTCTGGAGGCCCAAAACTTCATAAAATCTCAAGTCCATTGATGAGCATATGTAACTTCTCATGAAAAATCTGGAAATGCTGAGTTTTTGCAAAATGGAGTTGCCATGATGTAGGGTCGCGCGGGGGGTGAGACCCGTTAATGGAGAAAACCTGTAAATTGCCTGAAAAATCAAAATTGACCCAAAATTTTCAAAATTTCTTGGGATTTGTGCTGTGGCTGGGCTATTTAGTGCCTTGGTCCTTTAGTGAGGCCTCAGCCAAGATATGGAGGGGATCGGGCCTCTTTCTCCCTTTTTGTGCCTTGGCCAACCGCCTTTGGAACATTTTCATCTTTGCCTTGCACACATGCATTCTTGCCCAGTAATGGTTCTTCATGTTCCTCAGCAATTTCTTCTCTTGGTTGGCCTTAGCCAACAGCCTCTCCAAGTGTGCATTTACCCGGATGAGCATGGACTCTCGGTCAGCGGGCAATGGATCACCGGGTCTTCTCCGGTTCAAAATGCGGTCACTACGAATCCTCCACAGCTCATCAAGTGCTTGCTCATCTTCCAACTGTTTGTTGCGCTGCTCGAGGTATGTGATGGTCCATTGTGCCCCCTCTAATCTCCTCTGCAAGGCATCATTTTCAGCTCTGAGATGCTGAATGATCTCCTTTGCCTCTCGGCTAGGAGAACTGACATCAAGATCAATAAGCTCTATATCCGGAACACCTGACGGTCCCTCATCAATCTTGGGCTGTTTCCCCCTCCCTGATACCTGTGCTGGTGAAGAAAGCGAGGCCCCTTCCACCTGATGTGGAGATAACACTCACTGAGTCGATGAAGAAGGCGAGACCCCTTCCACCTGGTGTGGAGATAATACTCGCCTGGCTGCTGCAAATAAGGCCCTCTGGCCTCTCTGATAAGTAACCAAAGGTGAGGAGCTAACATGTCTAGTGACAGGGATGTCATGCTGCTGTGATGGTCCTCCCTCCTCATGAATAACCTCAGGATGTGGCGGTGATGGTGCTGTGAAAAGCTCACGAGAGATGAAATCCTTCCATGAGATGCCTTGCTGAGCCAACTGATGTAATACCACTAGCTGAATCAAACCATAATGATAAAGGCTCCTGTACTGCTGTGCCGGGCTCTTCCTCTGCATCATGGACACCATCTTCTCAATGTTCTGATAGAAGAAAACAGGGATGTTCATCATCCTCACTCGGGTGAAGTGCATCAAGAGGCGAATATGGTATGAATATACCTGTGAAAATCTTCCCTCACAAGTAAAATAGAGCATGATGAGCCTCATGATGGGAGCATACTCGCTCCTGAGAAATCTGAAGGGAAACACTCCTGTCAAGTGTCTCATGAGTGTTGGTCTAACAAAAGGCTCAAAATGAACACTGTCTAGCACCTTGCGCTTATTCCATACCTCTCCAACATTAGGTATCCCTGTAGCCTGTGCAATCACCTCAGGTGTCAATGTGAAGTCCACCCCGGCAAGGTTGACATGTCCATCATGCAAGTGTAAAACAAACAGGCGAGCCAACTCTCTGTGGTGCTGAATCCGAGAGATCCTCTCACAAAACTCACAGCAAGACATGTACTGGAAACATGAGACTGCCATAGGACAGGCTTGTAACTCTGTCAAAGAGGTGGGTTCCTCTCGCCTATGATGTCCACCCTTACCACCCTTATGAGGCCTCCTCTGTATCTCAATCTCTGAAGCTGATGCTTGGTCATCACTCTGCTCATAGGTTTCGGTTTCTGACATTGTTTAAGGAGCAGAGTGGCCAAAATGTACTGTTGTTTTTGCTTTGTAAAATGCTGATTTGTATGCTGTTTCAAGGGGGACAAGGAGCATGAAGGGAATGTTAGGGGAGGGACACTTTTAAAGGGAAAATGGGAATAAATATATAACACAGGGATTTAAGGAAAAAACATTGCCAAAAATCATTGCACATGCATCATCATATACATTGTTTACATGAGTAATGAGAGGTAGGGTTAGGGCTTTAATTTTTCATTTTTTAGGGAAGAGGGGTAGGGTTTGGCTTTTTCTTTACAAATTCAAAAGAGAAATTTATATAGAAAAACAAGGAAAATGACATGGGAAATGGGGAAAAAATGATTACAAGGGAATACTCTCAAAAGAGCATAAAACCCTAGGCATTTTTACAATTCCAAACTACAGCAACATGGAAGCTTTTCTCTTGCACAATGAGATCTTTACAAATGAATTCATGATGTCTTTAACCATAACTAGCAACCATTTTTAAGTTGGAGAGCCTACCTTAGGCAATTTGGCGATTTCGTAGAGTCCTTGGACAAATTTACAGTCGGTTTGGTAAAGAGGACGCTGACGGGTCGCGCGCCTTACCCAATGGGTCGCGCGCCACTGACGGGTCGCGCCCGTTGAAAAATTACACTGCTGGAAGGCTGCTGACGGGTCGCGCGCCTGGTCTGACGGGTCGCGCGCCTGTCCAGCTCCCAAATTCGCTCCAACTTTCACTCAATCGCTCTTGCAAACAACTTGGATGCACAATGAGGGTCGATGGAGGGAGATTGGGCCTTTATAGCTTTGATTTGAAATAATTTCATGCTCAAACCCACTTTATAATGTTTCTCTTTGACACTTTATAAAATTGACTTTTCTTGGTTTCCTTTGTCCTGAAATTGACTGATTTAATGCTTTTGCTTGACACTTTTTGTAGGGATATCATCTGAGGGATCTTGGCAAGGGAGCCAGGGTTTCATACTGTCCTTGGAAGCTTTTTGAGATTTCATCACTTTTTACAAAAATTTGAAAAATGACCTTGGCTTTAAAAACAGAGTTTTTAAATCCAAGGTGAACATTAACTGTACAAGATTGAAATTTGCGAAGAAACATCTTTAAAATCATCCCTTTGGCTTGCTGAGCACTTACTGACCTTCAGAGACATGACCTTGTAAACCATTTTGACCAAAACCCTAGACCTAGGAATTTGACCTCAAGACAAGACAAGATAATCTTGAAAGTGACTAAGGACTGAAATGACCTGATCCAGCAATGCCAAGAGAGAGACAAAGACACCAGCTCCTCCATCAGGGTTATGGCATGCCTAATGGGATGCAAAAATTGACACTGATGAGACACCTACTTATGCAAATGCAAAGAGCTTTGATCGCTGATGGAGGGCGACAAGACCGACTCTAACAGTTTCTTATGTTGTTCCTTTACACACATGATTACAAATATTTTATTTGAACTTATTAATCACTTCATCTGATTAGCAACAACTAAATTCAAGTGATTTTTACTTTGACGCGCCCTGACAATAAATTCAACCCATCTTTCTTAAGGTGATATTTATGCTTTCTCCTATAAAATATTGCATCACGATCATAAAGATAATGACTTCCTAAGACAGCTCCACATATGTCTACTGGAACCACATCTAATTCCACTTCATCAATGTAATTAGTTGTAATGGAAAATCTTAATCGACATTGTTTGGTGACTTTTATCTGAGTTGATTTATTTAGCCATCCTAATGGGTAAGGTCTTGGATGATTCCGTGTTTCCAAACCCAAAATTTTAACTAAGTATTCAAATATTAGATTGGCCTGTGATCCACTAGCAAACATTGTATCTATCTTTGTGTGCTTATAAATTATCCTTATGTTAAACAATTCAACTCTTTTATCCTCATTTGAAGGATTTATGTTTGATGAAGATGCGATAATTTTCGAACTTGAACTAGTGTCAGAAGTTTTACCTGTCATAACCATAGAAGTTATCATCCTTTCATCACCTGAATCTGAAGCTAGATCTTGTTGACTGCTACAATTGCCTTCTTTTCATCCTTCTCCTTAAGGAACTTTTTTGGCTTAAGTCTCGGATGAAGTTTCCAACACTTTGATTCATCATGACCGATTCTCTGGCAATGAGAACAAGTAGGTATTTTCTTCTGAGCTATCGCTGATTTCTTTCTCTTGGAATTATTCTTCCCCTTACTGTCATTGGAATCTTTGATTTCCAACTCTTTGGATGATTGCGATGAAAACTTGAATGGTCTACCACCTAATTCAATATGTATGGTCTGAACACATACTTCATCAAAATCATCAAGATTAAACATCAATAAAGTCTGCTACAAATACGAATGTAAACATTCGATGTATTTTAACAAAGTATCACATGTATCTAATGAAATACTAAGCACCAATGCTTTCTTTCTGAACTCCTAAGTAAACTCCTAAACACTCTGCCCTTTACCTTGCCTCAGATGCTGCCAAACAATAACAACTTGTTGCATGTATCCTAAAGGATAGAATTGTTTCCTAAGAGATTTTAAAAACTTAGACCATGAAGAGATGACTTTTCCTTTTCCCTTTACATCTATCTGAGTTTTACTTTCCCACCAGATTAAACTTTTTCCCCCCATTCTAAGTGTATCTAATTGAATTTTTGTTTTATTTTTATAAATGTTATGAATACAATAATACACTTCTAACTGTTTAATCCAGTTATCCAGCCTTTCAGGATTCATTTCGCCATCATAAATAAGTAATTAAAATTTTACATCAAGTTTCAAAAGAGATGTTTACTTTGGTTTCTTTTCTGTCTTAGATTTTGCATTGGAAGAAGAAGAAGAAGAAGATGATGATGATGATGGAGATGATGGAGGCGAAGGTGGTTTATCAACCTTACCTTTACCTTTGTCCTTCTTTGATGTCTTTGAAGAAGAAGTTGCATCTCTCGCCTTATTGTCTTCGTAGATTTCTCCCAACATCTGCTGCATAGTGAAAAATGCTTGTTGAAAATATTCATCACTCATCTTAGTTTTAGTGTTTTCACCTGCATCAGATCCTGTCATGGTCGACTTATGAACAACTCGTCACTTTCCAATCTCTAGATCAATCTGCTCAAAGATTCTTTCTCCTTGTTGCAACTTGACCTAGTTAACATTCAATGGAAAATTCTACAAATGCAACCTTATTTGATACCAAATTATATGATCTGAAATGATCATAAGTTAAAATTGATGTAGAATTGATTAGCCATTATTGAATTGATTGTTAACTGAAAGTGCGGAAATCGAGGAAACTTCTTGAGAAGAAATACTTTACGAAAGTTGACTAAACATAAGTAAGATGCATAACAAAAGTGAAAACAGTAAAAACACAATGATACCAAATAGAAAAGTTGATTACAGAGTTCGTCCCTGATGGAGTATGCTAATGGGTCCACTTTCAAGATGGGTGATCGCTTTATTAGGATTGAAACAGAAGAGGTCGAATACACAGAGAATTGACCAAACTTAATGTGCACATAGGAACTTCTAGTCACTTTCAAAGGATAGCTCTCTGAACCATCTTTCCAACGCTTGTCACGGTTCCCAATTCTGACTCCGGATTCTCCTATTACACTGAAAACAAAAACTGCCTATAACCTCTAGAATCTGCATACAAAAAACAAATTCACTCTCTAATGTCTCTTCAATGAAAAAAATTGCCTTTTTAACATCCACCAGATGCATTCAAACTCCTTAGGCTGAGTTTTAGATGAACATGCTACAATATGGGGTGGTTTGGTCTCGGTCTAGTCATACAATGACACTTAGGATAGGTTGCATGGTCATTGAATTAATTTGTTTAACAAAACTCTAACAAAAAACCCATAAATAACATTATATTAAACCATAATCCACTGGCAGTTAGATTGACTACGCAGAGGTTGGATGGATCAAGTGAATGGTGCTATTATCCCTCAGTTACAGCTCGACGGTTCCACTGACCGTTTACCGTGACGGTTGGTGGTTGCGACTAACTCAGTGCTTACATAGCACTGCCACCCGCCTAACCGTAACTGTCCACCAAAACAGCAGAGATAACCCTGACTGCGCAGTGAATGAGTTATTGTTCACATGCTAATTTTATTCCCAACGTGGTTATAGTTAAGAGTTTTTCTGATGGTTTATATTGTTTTAACATGGCCAAGAGTGGGTTTTAGAGTTAGGCTTAGGTGTTTAACACGTAGTTTTCAATGTGATAGGTTCAGAACTTAGGGTTCTAGGTCTAGAACTTAGGTTTTGACACATGGTTTTAGCATTAGGTTTTAGTGTCATTTTGATGCATGAATTTGATAGGTTAGGGTTTTAGGATTAGGTTTTGGATTAGATGTAGTTTTAGGTTATAATACATACTGTTCATCAAAACCTGATTACAATCATTTGTCACAAAGTACATTCACCGAAACACACATCTTCGTCACAAAGCTACTTTTACGACGACATCACATGACGACAAACCATATTGAAACCCTGCAACAGACGACACACCCATGTCGATGATCAACCTGCGAGTGGAGGACAAAACCCAAATCCTGCAAGGCGAACGACAAACACATGGCATCGACCAAATCCTAGCGGAACTGATGATAAACACATGTCAACACCCAGGTACAAAACCATCACCATGAAAACCATTAACATCACCTGAACAACCTGAACCATAATCAATATAGTCGAAATTGAACATCACCGGACTAAATTGCTGACGATGACACTACACACTAACAATGAACCTATGCAACTGATTTGATGAGATCCTCCTAGATCACTAAAACAGTCCTACAAAATCAATTGCCAATTTTTCAAATGGCTGCAATGACACTTGCGGATTCAAAGGTAGCTCATCCCTTCACTACGGCCTTCTCGTCCTCTGACATGCATCACATGCGCTACAATATGCTTTAGAATCCTTATGTAGCATCGGCCACCACAACCCAATGCGCAAAATCTTCTACGTTGTTGCTTTTCCTGCATAATGTCCTCTCACAGCTCCTCCATGAGCTTTAATGAGGATATTGTTTCTTTCAAAGTTGGGCACATATCATCGAAGTATTTCGTCTGACCCCATCTTATACAAATGGCCTGCAATAACTGAAAAGTCAGTCATGCACACCTCCAATTCTTTCTTCTGTTGACTGGTGTATCCCTTTGGATCTATTCCTATGGTTAGAAAGTGGATAATGTCTGCAAAGTGATTATTCACTATGCGCACCACGAAGAGCTTCACATCAGGCAACCCTTCCTCCAAATTGGTAGTCTCCTCCCCTGTTCCAATGTGCAAAAGATGGTATGGCCCTACATTCAACCTTCTTAGCTTCAAAATCACCTTGAAATCATACTCCTGAAACAACAATAGCCATCTACATATTCCCCCCCCAACACAGGCTTATTAACTAGATATTTCAATGCAGAATGATCTGTGTACATCTTAAAATGTCCTTCTAGAAGGTAATGTCTGAACTTCTGGAGCGTGTACACCATAGCCAAACCTTCACACTCGGTTGTTGAGTAATTATTTTCAGCCTTAGACAACTTCCTGCTCGCAAACGCTATAGGGTGATCCATTTCTCCTTCGCCAACCTACGTCAGCATTGTTCCTAGCGAAATACATGAGGCATCTACATGCACATGGAACTCCTTCCTCCAATCCGAGAAGACTAGGATCGACGTGGTGACCATTTTCTCCTTTAGTACATCTAGATTGCGCTGACATTCTCCATACCAACAGAATGTAGCGCCCTTCTTCAGTAGCTTTTCCACAAGCACAGTAATCTGAGCATAACCTTTGATGAACTTACGATAGTATCCAATATGGCCCAGTGTTGTACGCAATTGTTTAACACTTCTTGGGACCTCCAAATTAGTTATTACCGCGATCTTAGCATGGTCCACCGTAAGCCCTTGTCTACATACCACACAACCCAACAAGATCCAAAAAGGGACACAAAACAAACATTTCTTCAGGTTCAGTGCAATCTAATACCTTCAGCATGTATCCAAAATTAAGCGCAGACTATCTACATGGCACTTGACTAGCCCGAATATTGTCCAGTCATCAAAATAGACCTCCAAGAATTTGTGAATAAACTCTTTGAATGCCACGATGACTACGTGCGAGAAGATTGTCGGCACATTCTTAAGTCCAAAAAGCATCACTGTATACTGGAAACATCCCCACTCTGTCATGAAGGTGGTATTACTCCTATCTTCTGGAGAGATCTTTATCTGATGGCATCCAGAGAACCCATCAGTGAATGAATAGGCCTCCTGCCTGCCAACATTATCCAGTACTTCATCTGTGAACGAAGTTGGAAAAGGATCGTGAATGCAAGCATCGTTAAGTTTCCTGAGATCTACGCAAATCCTTATTTCATCCTTCTGCTTCTTTTCCTGAACGACCATGGGACTCACCCAATCAGATTCCTCCAACGGTTCAATAATACCCACTATAAGCATCTTGTCCAACTCCAAGAGGACCTTTTCCTTGTATTTGGGATTAAGGCGATATGGCCTCTGCTTAACAGGCTTCGCGTCCAATTTCAAAGTTATTTTCATCACTCCCAAATCACCTATAATGCCTTTTAAGTCCAAAAATTTGGTAGGGAATAAATCTTGATATTCACGGAGAAACTCAACATTTTTTTTCCACTGTAGCCTCATCCTAGTAATCCCTTATCTTCGCAAACTTTGGTTTCACTTCTGTACCAATGTTTACTTGCTTAGTTTTTAGTGGCGTAGTGATGTTAGGGTTCTCAATTTGTGGTCCCTCTACTTCGCGGTGTCCTTCTCCTTCGAGGATGTTAATATTCCTTGGATCCTTATCCTCTCCTTCAATAATCATATTATAGCATTCCAATGCATGGCACAACTCGGTGCTCCAATCTAGCTGAACCAATGCCAAGGGATCTTATGGAATTCTGAAGATTGCTACCCTAACCTCCTGCAGCACTTCGTCAATACTTTTGAATCCGTCTTCAAAGCTAAATTTCATCAAGAACCTCTCTCTTAAGATATTCCATTCTTCGGTGTCGTGGCAGAGCTCTATTTCCAAATACAAGTTCATAGGGATGATGTCCAAAGTGTGACAAAAAATATGCACCCACTCTGGCTGCAGCTCCGTTCCATAAACCTTAGTCCAATTTGCCAAATTATCCCGCGAATCATTTCTCCCATAATACTTCTCAGTCAACCGTACCTTGCGACGACCAAACTGCATCCTCATCATCCTCCTATAGTCATGCCATTCTTCAAAATTGTCTTTATGTGTACCCCACCACCGTGCAGGTGTAGCGCGTAACGCCAAATCCAGTGCTTGGAAGCGATGCTTCTCAGGCACTTCCCTTTTAAATCCATCTAGAAATTTATCTACATCAATTAGACCACCATAATAAGGCAAACTTCTTACCTCCGATGATACACAGCACAATGATTTAGTCATCATATTACAACGTAGCGTAGATACTTCATGCAACCTATTTTTCCAGTGCTCTAATTCTTGGTCTGAATCTGAGGTACAGGAGCTTTCGCCGTCCCATGCGATTCGTCCATCAGCTGTCAGATTAACCCAATATTGGTCTCACACTGTTATTTTATAGATACGGTTCAAATCATCATCACTCTCCACATAGTCGCGGATCGGTTCATTATAGTGCAGTCCTTCTGCAAGGTCCAATGGTACTACCACACGGAGTATTTTCCTTTCAAACGACATTGTATGCTTCTCCAAATTGATGATCCCATTCATGTTGATAGCCCAATCAATTCAAAGGAGTGCGGGATATGGATTGTTGTCATCAAAAATCTCTATTACTTTAAAGTCATCCAAGTCACTTGCACCTTCTATATGTACGGTCACCCCATGCAATCTCCCCATAGGGATAATCTTTTGTTGATTTTCCATTCTTAATTGAATCAGGGACCACTGTAATGCAGGCCTCCCCATTCCTTCGCAAGTTTGTTTAGGAAAAACATTTGAATCTAACCCGAGATCCAAAATAACTTGATCCATCTCATATTCTCCTATTTGTGTGGTGAGCTTCATCTCACACCATGTTCTTGTCTTATGTCTGCCAATATTTCTAACCATGTGGTGCCCATCAGAAGCATTATCCCTACCAACACATTTGTTTATCAACTCATGTAATCCTTTCACAGCCCTACTGTCACGCAACAATTTCATGCAAGTCTCCAAGAAAGTAGTAAGCATGGAGGGGTCAACCTCTTCAGATAACCTATCCTGACTTCCTAAGGTAGAGGCTTCAGTGAAGCTTTTCTTTACTTCCATGAATGTTTCCTTTGTGCGCTCCAGATCAAACCCAACTTATTTTTCTGGAGCCTTACAGACCCATCCATCTTCTTCAGGTTGTTTTCCCTTATCGTCACCAGTCATCATACCACTTTGCAGCACGATATTCACATTGGGATCCTCTTCGCGAGGCTTGACCCTCATCATTTGCAGGTTCTGGGTAGGCTGCTGAGGTTGTGTCTTCTTCTCCTGCATTTTAGCTATCAATATAGGGCATTCTTCTATCACGTGGTCAAACTGAGTAAAATACCAGCATGAAAAGTGTGTCTAGCTCGTACATTCTACGCGTAATGTCCTGGCACTCTACAATTATAGCAAATAAGTTTCCCTCGACCTCTCCCAGGTCCTCCTCCTCCTCGGCCTCGTCTGGGCCCCTGATATCCTCCGCACGCTTCCCCGACGCCTTGATCCAAAGGCTGAGCTTTTGTTTGCATTTGATACGTGAGCATTATTTCCATCATCAATTCATAGCTATGGAAGTTACGTTCATCATGGCCCACTGATTTATAGAAATTGCAAAATATTTGTTGCGGTGTCTTCACAAACTTTTGCAGCAACTGGCAATTGTCTGTTACATTTTTTCCTTCTACTTGACAGATAGCGCACCACAATGTGGGCCTTGTACTTGGTCCAGCTTGAGCTTCCTACCTCAGGGGCATTGGCCCTCCTCCTGCCATATAATTTGCGAAAACAGGGCAGCGATCCTTATCATGCCCCTGGCTTTTACACTTCAGGCACCAAACTTCTTCATGCACTTCCGAATGAGCCACTTTTTCCTTCTTCAAGCTCTAAAACTCCACACAAAGGTTCTGCAACTCTGCATGAATCTGTTGAACTCCCAATGTTGCGTCCTAGATAGGTGTCTCATGTAATGTCATTCTGATATCCAACGCTTCGGCCTGAGTCCCTATCTTTTGTTGTGACAAAGGAATCCTTAAGTGAGGCAGGAGCGCGGCTATAAACCAATCGTGGTGCTGAATGTCTATGAGGTTCATATTGGCTTCGTGGATTTCACACTTCAGTCTCTGATCCAGCTCCCAGGGTGTTTCGCTGATCCTCATCGTAATTTCCTTGAACCCCACTACTGATTGCGTTTCAGACTTAGGCCTACCAAATTCCTTATTCAAAGCAATCTGAGTGTCCACTAATGATGCCAACAGATTATCAGTGCAATACTTAATGTACCATGTCAACGCGCGATCTTGTAGAGCAGTAACCAACTATGCTTTCTTCATATGATCATCTGTAATATTCTACGTTATCCACACAACCTTCGCAATGAACCAAAACTGGTTCGAGTCCTCATTTCCCAAGCCCTTGAAAACGGGAAACTTCATCGTATTCGACATGTTGAACTATGGCAGAGGTGGTGGCGGTGTGGGCGAAGGTGTATGCTATGGGGGTGAAGGTGGAGGTGGTGTGGGTGGATGAGGTATTCGCAGAAAACCTTGTCTTATCAACTGTACAGTGCTTCATGGTGAGGCCTGTACTGCTCCCTCGTCGTCGCTCGAAGGAGGTTCTATTAATGGGTTGTATTCAGGACCTACTCTTTCTAGATTTCTAAAGAATCATCCACTTCGCGTAGATCCAAACATCAAGGTCGTGGATTAACCCGCTTTTCACACAAGAGCATTTTAATCCAAGTATTCAAAGATCTCAAATACTTACCTTGTGGTCCCTTGAAAAAGTTTCATTCTTCTTCGCTGTAACTGACTGAGGTATCAATTCTATCATGAATCCTCCTATGACTCGATCAAGCCAGTGATTGACAGCGCGCACGAGCATATCTTCAGAAGCTCTTAACCTCCGCACTAGTTTCGGGGTCCACACTATTGCATTGTCAAGCCTCCACCTTCCTTGGCCATCTGCCAATTTAGCAATCCACTCGTATAATTTTATTGGGAAGGTGCAGAATAAGATCTCGTGTATTTTTGTGTACAGATATATTTCCAACCACTATTCTTTCATCAGGCGCGAATTTCTATTTTCTTATGCCTTGAATTCATGGATATTTCTCTCCAACCACTCCTTAATTTCTTTCTTGGTTGAATTCCAATGATGCGACATCACACATCTCTTTATGCAGATCTCGGTCCGAGCAATGGAACCATTTATTGGCTTAGTGGGTCTTGGTCGGGGTTCAGAATTAGTTGCGCCAAACAAATGCCTACACTATTGGCCCTTTAGCATCAATCCACGGAGCACGGACTAAAGTCTCACTCGAAGAGGTATGGAGGGATGTTGGAACCAAGTTTCTGCACCCAGAGATCAGCGTGATGTTGTTTTTGCCCTAAATCTGCCTTCGCGCAGATCGATAAGCCTTTATGGCTTATCGATATCACTCCTTTAGTCTGCCTCTAGACCTCTGCAAAGGTATACAACTATCTTTCGCAGACCTTGAATAGATGAGTCAACTACTTATGCACATTAGAGATTACTCTTATCCTAGTAATTACTTAGAACGGCTTAAGTGTTCGATAAATTTAACATACGACAAGATAATCTTCATGTAAACAGTTAATATTAATTGCATTCAAGTAACAACATAAATTGTGTAATGTTGCACATCAATAAAGTTTGGTGACATTAGTATTCGAGACAAAGGGCACAGAATCAAAGAAACTGAAGAGCTTGAGGAAATTTGGTTATTTACTTTGCCCCATTATGACTATGATCCTCAAGGTCTCATTGACACTCATTATATAACAGTCAGTTATATTAAAAAATTTATTCATCAGGAATCACATTTCGATGTAGTTTTTATAGACATTGATGTTTTTCAGCAAGTTTTCCAAAGAGGCAAACTCTTTCATGGTAAATCAAGACGACAATGGAAAGAATTTAGAGAGGAAACGTTCAAAAATTTCCTAAAGGAAAAGGCTTTGCACCTCAACATTCCATTCGAAGATTTAAAATCTATTTGATTTTTGCAATTTAATTTCAATGAACTCACTTCGAAACCTTCTATTGTTTCTCAAGAGGGAAAATTAGTAGAAATTGAAAAATTATAAGGTTTTGTTGTCACGGGTAAAGAAGTTGAATCCACAAAAATACAAAATATGAAAGAGGAATAGGGAGGTATAGGAAGAGCAAAGACTATAGAAAAAGAAGAAACATTTGAACCAAAGATTATCGTCATTAATTCTTCTGAGAAAATAGAGTAAGAGAATCTAGAAAGTGCAGAAGTCAAAGAAATGGAAGTACCTAAGGAGAAAGAAAAATAGGTATCTACTGAAACTAGTACCAAGGAAAATGAGCAAAAATGGAATCATATAGCAAATTGGACACTATATCTATTGTATCTACTTGGGTATCAGTAACATTGATTTCTACTAAGATTGCTTGGGAATCATTCTTGTTTAAACCAGTTTCTAAATTAGAGCCAATTGCAGATACTATTCCTTCTTTGACAGATTATTATTTTAATACTCAAACAAAATTAGTTGTCTGAAGAACAAAGAAAAGAAAAAATGATACTCTAGAAATTGCATCTAAATTCAGTTGACATGCTCAGGGAGACGTAAAAGAAAAGGCTTAGGAATCTTCCCAAGCTTTAGGAGCTTTTGTCAATTACAATCAGTATCATTTGAATGAGCTTGCAGCTTCATATGATGACAGTTTACAGAAAATTAAAGTTTTGGAGGAAAATTTGAAGAAAAATGAATTGTTCAGTGAAGAAAACTGACAATGGAATTATGCTACTTTAATTCAAGGATTTGTTGTAGAAAGAGAAAACCTATAGAAGAATTTTCAGAAACAATTGGAACAAGAAAATGCAAAACATGGACAAGAGATTTAGGAATTGAGAAAAATACATGAAGATCAAACCCGTTTCTGGAAGGAAGAAGCACAAAATAATTATTCCATTATTGTCACAACTTTGAAACACGAAATTGAATCTCTTAAATATCAAGTGATGAAAATCAATAGGAAACATAGAGCCTTGACATTTTCAAATATCAAGCTTTACAATTTTGTCTAATTTTAAGGAAGAATCAATCACAATTATATAGAAACTCCTTGTATATTCAGACTATAGATTGTAATATGCTAAAACAATTGACTTGAATCTACCCTACTCATCAGTGGAAACAATAAATGATCAATTAATTCACGAAGCATAAAAGAGAAATAATTCAATCACATATAACACAATAATTTTCTAGGGAAAGTCATAGTTAAAAACCCCTTTCATCTGTATATTGCATTAATCAGAAAATGTGAGAAGATTACAATTCTTTGCTCAAGCCCGAGAAACCTCTACGCTATCTCTATATATCTCACTACCAACTTCTGTACAAGCTTCTCTTGGCGCACCTTTCTCTCACATGCTCCACGTACAAACTTGTGCTTCTTATTGCTTGGTATCACCAACTCGTGCTCACCAAAAAAATGATTAAACTTGTGCCTTTATTCATCCTTTTAAAGGAAATTTGAATGCCTAAAATATTGGTTTTCCTAATTAAGGAATGATTTATTTTAGGACTTCTTCTTATTTCATGCACCATCTATTTAATTTAGACGATTCTATAATTGATAGTACAATGTCCCTGAACTCCAATCTCGACTGGGTATTTCTCTGATCTGACATGTATGATTTAATTATGAGTGAATCTTCAGTTTACTAGTTGAGCAGTGTTGATTACACCCCACTATTGTAGGTTAAACCCCACTACTGGATCTCCCACTAATTCCTCCATTAGTTGGAACTAGTTTAACTGAATTTAACTCAGTTAAACTGAATTAAATAATTACAACTCAAAAGAACTCAACTTGGGCTCCTGAAATTTAGGAACCACTCTACATTAATCTAGATAGACTCCCAACTCGAATTAACTGAGTCAACTAAGTAAAATTAACTTAGTTAACTATTACAAGTTGCTATGATAATTAGAATTATAATTTAATTCCCAATTTAATTCAAGGAAAAAATAAATTAGGATTTTTCTTGATGTTATTTTCAACATTCCATATCAACAAGAAAGGAATTCAACTCTATCTTGATCCAGGACCTTTGGAAGTTCTGCATGTAACTCTTGTCACTGTTGTTGTTTTTAGTGCAACATCAGCAACTAAAAAAACATCCAAACAAAATAAGTTGAATCAACCATGTTTGCAACTGTCTCCTAGGAAAAACTGTGATGTTGCTAACTCTACTACTCAATCTCCTGCTCTATTTTCAACACTTCTCTGCAATCCTCCATATCTGACTGACACTGGTCCTCCTCTTACTGAATATTGTGGGCCCCTGTAGCAAAGTAATGATCCATGAGGCAAAAAACACCTCAATGGACCCTGTCCAGCTTTTTGCACACTTGGGACTATTGCATCACATCACCCCACCTCACACCTGGAGGTATGGATGCATGTGCTCCCTCTGCCCACTTGGCTTGAAATTTCCCCTTACTAGAGGTCTCTGCTTGAGTGGATGGTTCCACCTTGTCTCATGTCTTCTTCTCCAATTATGGCTGCTCCACCACTTACTGAGGTTGCTTCTAAGGCTACATGTCGAGAGGTAATTTTGCTCCCTCTCAACCACCAAGTCTCTAACCTTTGCCTTGATCCTTAAGGCTTTGTACGCATGAGCTAAATCTGATCTACTCATACTACTACTTCTATAGCTCCATTGTTTCTTCCACACTACTGCTACAATGACTACAATAATGAGTTTGATCTCCCCAGATCTTGAAGTACTAGCTTCCATAGGGATACTCCATCTAAAACTAGACTCCTTCTGAATTTTGATCTCCCTATGGGAAATATCGTTGCTCCTCAATATACCAATATCACTTATCACATCTCCTTTTTGTTTCACTAAACATTAGCTCGTTGATCTTCCCACTAGCAACCTTCTTGCTCCATTAATAAGTCTGCACATAGGGTCTTCTGGATCTTCCTTGAACTAGAGCTCCATTAATCTGCAAGGACAACTTTGAATTATTCTCTTCTATTGTGATTTCAACGCTGATACCATGTAGAAATTTCTACAAATCTAGCTCTGATACCATGTAGATATTTCTATAGATATAGCTTTGATACCATGTAGAAATTTCTACAAATCTAGCTCTCATACCATGTAGAAATTCCTTTTAGATTCAGACTAAAGATTGTAATATGCTAAAACAATTGACTTGAATCTACTCTACACATCAGTGGAAACAATAAACAATCAATGAAATCACGAAGCATAAAAGAAAAAGAATTCAATCACACATAACACAATAATTTTATGGGGAAATCCACAGCTAAAAACCCTTGCTATCTATATATTGCATTAATCAGAAAATATTATAAGATTGCAATGTTTTTCTCAATCCCGATAAACCTCTGTGCTATCTCTATCTATCTCACTACCAACTTGTGCACAAGCTTCTCTTGGCACACCTTTCTTTCACAAGCTCCACGCACAAAATTGTGTTTCCTATTGCTTGGTCTCACCAACTCGTGCTCACCAAAACAATGATTAAACTTGTGCCTTCATTCCTCCTATTAAAGACAATTTGAATGGCTAAAATTATTGATTTTTCTAATTAAGGAATGATTTATTTTAGGCATTCTTTTGATTGCATCCACCATCTGTTTAATTTAGATGATTTTACAACTGATAATACATTGTCCCTGAACTCCAATCTCAACTGGGTTATTCTCTAATCTAACATGTATGAGTTAATTATGATTGAACCTTCATTTTACTGGTTGAGCAGTGTTGGTTACACCCCACTACTACAGGTTACACCCCACTACTGTATCTCCCACTAATTCCTCCATCAATTGGAACTAGTTTAACTGAATTTAACTCAGTTAAACTGAATTAAATAATTACAACTCAAAAGAAATCAACCTAGGCCCCTAAAATTTAGGAGACACTCTACATGACTCTAGATAGACTCCCAAATCGAATTAACTGAGGCAACTAAGTCTAATTAACTATTACAAGTTGCTATGAGAATTAGAATTACAATTTAATTCCCAATTTAATTCAAGGACAAATTGAATTAGTATGTTTCTTGATGCTATTTTTAACATTTCTTGTTGCTATTTTCAACAACTTCTATAAAAAAAAATGGATAAAATCTAAATATTTTATTAAGAAATTAAAGATTCAAGTGAAATAATTGATTCATTGGTAGAAGAAGAAATATCAATTAAAAACAAGTTTATGTCTATACTTGACTCGGAAAATGAATTTCAATCTACTAAAATTCAAAGAGTTTCTAAGAGAGATAAAATATTGATGCTTACTTCACTTAGTTGTAGGGAAAAAGAGAAGAAAAAAAATCATAGCATGCATACAAACTTCATATGAGAAATGTTTATCAATTTGGGAAAAAGGAACAGACTTTATAGAAGAATTTGACCTATCAGGTAGCAATTCATTAAAGGAAGTAGTTCCATGAGAATTAAAACAACCCATAGAAGATCTTATTGCCAAGGACCTGGTAGAAATAAAAAACATTACAGTTTAGGGACAATAAAGTTTCCAAAAAAAATCGCAATTGCATTTTGAACAAATCAAGCTTATTTACAAGTTTGAGGTCAAAATTCAGAAGAAGAAGAAAAAGGTACAAGGATTAATTTCCAACTGCCATATCAACATCAATCAATTTCCTTCCATTTATTTCTCTGCACTATATGAGTTATATTCACAATGGGCAGCTTATATCCAAGTACATGCACCTCACCTACTACTTAGTATCAATTACAAAGACTCTGAAGATGAGGAGAAGATGCATGCTTGCCTGTCAGATTTCAATTGAACATACAAATTTTTAGAATTCAGTATTTACTTTGAGAAAATTTGTTAATTTTCATGTTCCAAGACCTATTTTATTTAATTATATTTTAGTATTTATAGACCTTTATGCATTGGTGCAAAGGGTCCAGAATCAATGGAGATCGCAGACTTGGATGTTTTTAATCAATTTTGAAATGCTAGCATTTTTCAATACCATTTTTAGTGCTCATGTGTGAAGAAATTGTGGAATTTATGTCAGTGAATTATTTTAATTACTTCATAAATGCCTCTACTTTTACTCTATGACTTGTGTTGTTTGATTCCGAATGAATATTTGATATTTCTATTTAAGATTTCTTATGACAATTGTGCAATTTATATCTTTTTATAATCAGAAATTAAAAAATGTAGATTTACTTATTACTAGTTGATCATTGGAATACAATACTCAAATGTAGGCAAACTTTCTCTCCTCTATGACATATAAATTTTTATTTATTTACTTTAAATTATGCATGTATAGATATTCCATAAAATACTGAAAAACTGGCTGGATAATATCAAAACTTGAAAATATTTTTGAAGTTTTTATTTAAATCTTTGGCCAAAACTTATCTATTCAATTTTGTGAATTCAATTCCAATAAGGAATTTAAATTTCATGATATCATGCGTGGTGTTATGCTCATTTAAACCCTTTAATTGTTGGTATTTAGATTGATTAAATCATTGGTTAAATATGCATCTATTGTGGATATTGGCACATGCATAATGTACAAGACTTTGGAGCAAGTGTTTGATAAATAGAATCTCAAGAAAATATATTTTGTTTCTGTATTGCAGATATATATCTTAACATCAAATAGTTCACAAATTCATTGTATTGCAAAACCTTTTTCCTCTATATTGATTCAATGTTTCTAGTATCCATGTGTTGTTTTAAACAATTAGTAACAGTATTGTCATTGCAAATGAAATAATTATAAAAAACTTGTACAATTGTTTTTCTCATATTAGACATATCAAAACATGGTGCAAGTGTACAAGTAGACTCAAACAAATAGTCATCACAGTCATTGATATTTTGTCCATAGATCTATAAGCCTTGTTCAAGTAATATTTTCTCAATTGACAATATGTCAAAGTGTCCAAGTGAGAATTGCTATGCACATTTGCATGGGCCAATTGCTTCAATTATTGAAGCTAGAATATCTATTGTGCTATGTAACAAGAGTGGCCCAAAATTTCCACATACAGAATTTTGATTATCTTGCAAAATATTATATTCATGGCCATCAATGGCTGGATTGAACTGTAGATCTTAGTTTAATTTTAGTTTTAGATAGACAACGAGACCTTTGTTATAGGTGGTATATAGCCATACCAAACGAGAAAAAAAATGGAACTTTGATTGACCACATACTGACTTGTTGCAAGAGGATTTTTTCCACTTGTCAACAATTCCTTATGTAAATTTGATGCAAGCATATCAATTATTGCAGTCATAATTGTGCCTTAATCCCTATTCACATTGGTAATGATTATAATATAACAGACTCATCTATTTCCTGTTAAAATGTTTATCATTGTTTATGGCACATTAAAGTTACTATTCTTTTAAGCATTGTTGTACAGGTTTCCTCAACAAGATACATTCCACTAGTTTTTGTTGCACTATTGTTTCTTGTTATGTCTGTGTGTCATTATGTCCATGAAAATAGTTATGCCTATAATATGAAGCACAATGTGTGGAGCAGATTCCATGTTGAACCTCAGTTGCACATTGAGTGTGCCCAGAGTTCCAATAGAAGAGTTATTATACACAAAGCTAGCACAAGGAGTTGGCCAAATACTTGCACATTTCGTCAAAAAATTCTCTGTCAATTAATATGTTCTTGTATTCATTTGTCTCAAGTATTTAGCTCTGAATACAACTACAACTAGAGAACTCAAAGTTATCAGGTTTTTGTTCTAACAAAATAGGTCTTTTTAGAACATATGTTTCTTCTCTAGCTCGAGCAGTGTTCATGAAAATTATTTTTCTAGAAGATGAATACAAAGACAAACACAAAAAATTTGCATTTCGTTTCCACTTGACATTTATTGTATATTTAGCAATGTGTTTCCAAGTTTTCAAATAGCTTCAATTTTGTTGTCTTGACAAGGTATACATTTTTTGTTGAATTTTTTTAAATGCAATTATAATGGACCAATCCATTTTTGTCATATAAGAGTTGCAATATGTTGTTGCACCATAGGGATCTAAAATAGATTGAGCATCTATGTTTCCTTGCCACACTATGTTCTTGTATTCAACTGTCTCAAGTATTTTGCTCTGAATACAATTGTAACTAGATATAAATGTATTGCTAGATATAAATGTAGACAGAATTAGACAGGGAATATAGGCTTTGAGAATCAGTTACTGAAATTCTAGAAAGACTTTATAGTTTCACATAACATATAGACTTATGATATCAATAACTAACCAGAGAGTCAAGAAAATAATTTCTAGTGTGCACACAATAAAGTCTTTTCACAGCCTAGTGGATAGAGGCAAACCTAGTCTTTTATATTTCTTTCTTTCATAAATTTTTGGTATGAATCTTATAATCTATATATTCACCGAATAATTTGCATTCTTGTTCTCATGTTTACAACTTTTGTGCGTCACAAAATCAATAAAAACAAAATCCTTAAACATTTTTTCTCTTTTTTGAAGACTTAAGTCGTAGGTCAGATCCAGAAAAATTTTGTAAAAAAATACAAGCTCCTAACTACCCGACCTTTCGACCACACGATTAGCAACTCAAGTTGACTACGATTTTTTTTTATAAATAATCGGGCCGACCTCCCAACCTAGGCATTGTCAGACTATGAAACTACTTGACCTAATGAATTTGCCCTGACTATGGTATAGTCCATGTCACGATAGAATAAATGAATCATAAAAGAAAGAAAAAAATGTCCGACTGTCTGGTGTCCTGACTGTACAATCAGCTCACAAAAAAAAAAAACCGTGACAATCCCGACAGTAATCTTTTACTTCATGCTTTCAGAATCAGTCACTAAAGTCTAGTATTCTTTATTTATTTGTTCAGTAATTTTTTCTTTTGTGCATCACAAAATGAATAAAAACAAAATCCTTAAACAAATTTTTTTCTTTATTGAAAATTAAGTTGGAGGTCGGATCCAGAAACATTTTGTAAAAAAGAAATACAACCTTCCGACCACCCGACTAGCAACACAGAGTGACTACAATTTTTTTAATAAATAATGGGCCCGACCTCCTAACTGCAACATTTCCTGACTATCAAACTACTTGACCTCCCGACTACAACATTTATCTACTATCAAACTACCTGACCTCCTGACTTCAGCAATGCTTGGCTGTGAAACTACTTGACCTAATGAAACCAACCAACTATGGTATAGTCAGGATCACAATAGAATAAATGAATCATAAAACACAAAAAAGTTGATTGTCCAACCTACTGACTGCACGATCAGCCCAATTAAAAAAAAAATACCTTCTTGTACTTTTCACACTTTGAGAGTTAGGTACTTAAAGTATAGTCTCGTTTATTTGTTTGTTCTGTAATTTCTTGATATCAAACATATAATTTAAAAATTCACTAAATAATTTGCATTCATGCTAACAACTTTACAAGAAGATTTTTTTTTTCTTTTGTGCATCACAAAACGAATAAAAACAAAAGCCTTAAACATTCTTTTTTCTTTTTTGAAAATTAAGTCGAAGGCCGGATCTAGAAAAAATAAATTGTAAAAAATAAATACAACCTTCTGCCTACCCAACCTTCCAACCACTCAACTTGCAACACGGAATGACTACAATTTTTTATAAACAATCAGCCCGACCTCCGAACATCAACATTGTCTGACTATAAAACTACCTGACTTCTCCACCTGAGCATTGCCTGATTATCAAACTACCCGACCTCCCGACCTCAACATTGTCTGACTATCAAACTACCCAAGCTAATGAAACCACCTGACTATGCTATACTCAGGGTCACAATAGAATAAATGTCATAAAAAAAAACACCTGACAGTCTGAACTCCTGACTGTATAATTGGTCCAATATTAAAAAAAAAAAAAAAAAATACGCTTACAATTCGTATTGTAATTTTGTACTTTTCGTGCTTTGAGAATCAGTTACTGAAAATCTAGTCTTATTTATTTATTTGTTTTGTAATTTTTTGATATGAAACATATAATTTAAAAATTCACGGAATAATTTGCATTCCTATTATCAAGTTTACAAGAAGGCTTTATTTGTTTTGTGAATCACAAAATGTATAAAAACAAATTCGTCAAACAATTTTTTTCTTTTTTCAAGAATTAAATCCGAGCTCAGATCCAAAAAAAAAGTGAAACCCCCTGACTACCCAGCCTTCTGACCACGTGAATACCAACTCGAGGTGACTATAAATGCATACATACCGACCTCCCAACCTTGGACTAAATCACTTTTGGCACCACTTTTCTTATGCTAGTATGCAACTATTACTCTATCCTCCCAACTCTTTGTTACCCACCTCATTGCTTGAACCCTGTAGATAATCCATGTCTGGTGTCCAATCATACAATAGGAGAATATCGTTGCCCCAATCACAATTTTTCCTGTCCACTATCCTAATTGCAATAGGGTAACCCTTATCTAATTCTTTCTATAAATTCATCATTTCACCCCATTTCTCCACATTAAAAATCCTTTCTTATTTTTTAAGAATGGATGCATCATGGCCCTTTGGCTCTGCACCACGCATAGTCTTTACTCAACATTTTTTCACTGTCCTCAAAGACAATGTGTGTTGTTACATGAAATGCCTCGAGCTAATCCTCTCGATTGTTGCCTACTCTGAAGGAGTCATTTCACTTGTAATTCTAAATTAGCACCTTGCCACTTTGTCGAAGTCATACTAAGACGTTCCACGGTGTTACCCCTTCTGAGCTTGGGTGATAGATACATTGAGGAATTACTATCCCATGGCGCTTCTCTACCTTTGGGTAGGGAATTCCTCACATGGTGGCATAGGTGCTCTTCCAGTTCTTATCTGACAGAAGCTTTTTGCCACCTTACATCAGGCTTCCACCTCACCTTCCACACACCAACTATTCTAGAATTCTCACGGACTCTCTTAGTAGCTCCTTGAGACTGCTCATGGGTAGCTGGGGCATTTGGCTATTAACAGGGGCTTGTGATCCTCATTTCCAAGCTCCCTGTGGCAGGAATGGAGGCTCATTCACAACAAAGGCTAAAGCCTATAGAAGCACCACAACAAGACATAATCGACCCGAGAACATTTGTTTGATATTTCACATATTGTTTGCCTGTCAAAACAATATTTTGTAAACATATATCTTAATGTACACATTGACTATCTCTGTCAAACAGAGCATCTCTGTTATAGATTTGTACATTAATACAAAGAGTCTCAGAACCCAGTTCTTCTAACTGATCTTGTTTTGCAATTTGAATAGATCGTTGAGGTCCTTAACTTCATTTATTGAATTATTTATGATATCATTAAGCATTTAGGAAAAATTGTTATGGGACTCTTCTTCAGTCTAAACTTCAGACACTCTGTAATTACTATTGTTTACTATATTAACTTGTTTACCTTTTCATACAATCATAGGACAAATGTGCCCATGCATAATCATAAAGTCAATCAATATACATATCAGGAAAATACGGTTCACATTTGCATCGCAAATATATTCAAACCAACACATACTACACATGTTATTTACCCATATCGATTACAACAACAATGCAACATAACCCATTAATTGTAAATAGTAATCATACAATATTTATCTTTTTTGCTTGCAGTAAAACTGAATTTGGTCCTCTATCCACATCCTCTCTTCCAAATGCCTCTCTTTATTTTGGAGCAAGTTTCTTGTCCCTCCATTACTACTACATCCTTTCTCTTGCAATCAATCCATAAATTATGTTCCCTTTTGCTCCTTGTATTATCTCAAACAAGCATGGGCCTGAATATTTTCCTCAGACCATTTAATTTCATGAACCATCCCCTTTACTTCATGGACCAATCAGCCTTTAATGCCTATCATCAAGTTCAGGTCTCTTCTTTGCACAGCAAACCGCATCATCCGTACCTAGAATTCTCCATTCGTAGCTCTACAATCCATGTCCTCAGACCTAGTCATTTTTTTCTTTTTTTTATTCCAAATATTACAACATATGTACATTCTTTTTATAATGCATCTCATACTAGAACCTTAGGTGAGACTATCACATACAAAATAAAACTCCCAAAAACTAATAACCAACAAAAACCCCTTTCTACTGTCTATTCTTGTTCATTGATCTGATGCAAGCTTATGCAAATGTCAAATTTCTCTAACTGTTTACTTTTTTTTTTAAGAAATAAATTATCTATCAAACTAATAATTGTAAATATCAATACACAACTAAACCAAAAAAACAACAACACAAATGTCATTTTGCAAAAAGATAGCTAAAATTAATTCTTGCAACAAAAAAAACTTGTTTTCCCATTCCATGTAAATAAATACCAATAAAATTAGGATGAGCTCAAAAAAAAAAATGATATTATCAAAATGTCGTGTTTTTATTCAATTAAGAATAATCTATAAAATTACACTTAGAAAATTAAGATTCAATACTTTGAAATTAGAAACTAAAATGGAATAGTGTGGAATTAGTTTCAAAATGCTTGGCCTTATTATATATTTGTTTTTAGCAATTAGTTAGGCCTAAACTTTCCTTGTATATATGAACTTGAGCTATAAGTTCATCTTATTCTTCACACATAACATTTTAACTAAATAAACTAAAAACTACATGCACACGAATCGTGTATACAAATAAGCGGTGGCATTCTTCCACATGGCTCTTATCTTAATCAATGATGATTGTTTTAAAAATAGATTGACCATAATACCTGCGAAACACAAATTCAAACACTTAAATGAACAATTTTTCAAGTTAAAAAATAAAGTGACAATTTTATGGAGTTATGACTTGGCATAAAGTACCATTAACTATTAAATGAAGAAGTAAACATCTCATACTTACCTTAAATGGTAAAGTATGACAATAAGGTAAAGTACGACAATGTTATGGAATTATGATTTGGCTATCAAGAAGTCACAGAAGATATACGGTTTTGAAGTTTGAAGGCATGTATTTTGAATTTAAATATAAGGTTTTGAAGGTATGTATTTTGAGTTTGAATATTTAATTGGAAAAGTGGTATGGTGTGTGTTTTGAATTTGAATCATGTATTTGAATTTGAATTTTTTTTATAATTAGAGGAATTGGTAATTGGATTGATTTCGTACTCGCGTGACACGAGGTCAATTCTGACTAGTAGCACTATAAATTCTAGGTGTATATGTACACTCCTTTTGGGGATAGAGGTTAATCAAGAGATTTGTACCTTGAATTTCATACTTTACACAACAATACATAACAAGACAATCACCAATTGAGTTACTTGCTAAGGGATATGCATTTGGTTATTTATGTAAGAGTGAGTTTGAATATTTGATAAGTTAATTACTTATATAGATTTGAGAAGTTGAGAAATTTGTTTGTTTGTTTGTTTTGTTTTTTTTTCTTTTTTTTTTTCTTTTTTTGAAGTTTATAAAGCATTTGTTTTAAATAATAAAATTGAATTAATGAAAGTGTGGTTTAGCAATAAGTAATCTGGTGATCAAACTTATATTAATTTGGACATGAAGTCAAGATATGTTTTTGTTAGGTTTGGTTGCATAAGTATAGCCATAATAAAATAGAATATGAATGGCTATACAAGGTAGATATGGATAGGATTCTATCCTAGCTACCCAAGTAGGTTGATCGCTAGAAATTATTGATGGGACATCCATTGATGCCTAGCCTTCCCCATTTTGATGAACTCATCGGGTCTTCTACAATGGTGGCAATAATGCTTTAGCTAGTGCTTCTTATGCTTTATACTCTCATTTAATGACAACCTCTTCTGATTTGCAGTTAGATTCTCCTCCCTTGGTACACCTAGATCTCATATGAAGGATTTCTTGATCAATCAGTGACAACCATCATGGATTCTAGGGGAAGATTCAGCTCTCTTCCTCCTAATGGAAACTTGGGTAAAGTATTATTCAATGATAATATGAAGAAAATTTCATGTTCCTATTCCTTAAATAGATTTTTGGTTCAAGAGGATTTGACCCTAACTAACCTTATCATAAAATATGTTTTAGAAAATGTAGCCTTTCACAACAACTATGGGATTTTATGTCACTTCAATGGGCTTTAGCCTTGTCTAGTGTATCTGTACAGATGGATTTCAAACTTGTGGAAACATAAGATAAATTAGGAGTATTTTGTTTACCCCTATGTAAATGAATTCTTCATTTTTTAATTCAATTTGGAAAAAGACAAGGATCTTATTTTGAACTTGGTCCTCTAGTTTATGTATGAAACCCTAGACCCCATGTGAAATCAAATGACATCTTCTCTATCCTTAGACTTAGTCTGGGTTATGCTTCCAAATTTTCCTCTACTTTTTTGGGATCAACCTCTCTTTAAGTTATTGTAAAATCCCTCATAATATTTTTTTATAGTAATAAAAAAACTTAAAATCGCAACCTCATGGCATATGCTAAAATATGTGTGGAAATGGACTTCAAAAAAGGGTTTCCAACAAAAACAATACTTATAGGTGAAAATTATTCCTAGATTCAAAATTTGAACTATGAACACATATCTTTTTATTGTAGAGTATGTCTTGAAGCAAGGAATTTAGTAGTGCATTGTGCAAAAGGGCCCAAGAAATTAGGAAGCATTATCATAAATCAACCTAGTGGGTTGGAACTAAGGAAGAACACCAATTTATTAGTAAGGAAAATCCATTAAACCTAGACCCATCCATGTAAGAGGCAAAAGTGGACTCAGAGGAAATTAAGAATACACTATCAAAAGAAGACCTACCATTACAGTAGGGTTTAGCACAAAAAGGTTCAATGGATAAGGAATCTAATTATCATTTTGCTTTGTATCATGAATTAGATATCCATGCTGCCCTCAAAATAAGGCAACCTAGGAATATCAAGTTGAAGAGGATGAGACACTAAAGCAGTTAGAACTTTTGAATCAAGAAAAATGTGGACTAGAAGGAAAATCGAGGACTTTATCAAATGCAAAGGAAGCCTAAAAAACAATAGTAAAAAAAATATCCTTCAATAGCACATCCAATGGTGATAAGAAGACGATCATATGATTCAATTTAGCCAAGTTCCAGTTGTACTTTTTGTGATGTTATCAATTTGTTAAAATGTATTCATGTAAGAAATTCTAGAATGTATTTTTGGTGGAAATAAGTAATTCTCATATTCAAGAAATAAGGAGCTATCCATTTTTCTTGAAAACTAAGATTTACAATTTGTGTAATTACATTATCAACTTTGGCTAGTGACCCCTTTTATAATATAATTATTTCTATTTTAATTGTTTTAAAAAAATGTGGAGAAAAAAACAAGTACAAATCTTAAATAATTTTGACAACGTAAATACACCCTACATAAAATGACAATATAGTATAAAAACAAAATATATATAAAACATAAATTTATCAAATAAATAAATTAATTTTTACTATTTTCCAATTTCTTTTACTATCTAAATTTAATTTGGAATTTTTTTTAATAATGGAAAAACCTATCATAACTCAGTTGTCAAACCACCAGTGAGGACATCCATCATTGATTATTATCCATGAATGTAGGCTGACTCATCACTATTATTCAAGGAAAACCATGCCACCTGGAATTACCCATTGGTGGTCCATAAGGGGGCAAGCTTTCACTCCTACCAAATTCCTCAAGGTCTTCAGTTGTTAACATATTTCCTTATATACGAGGAAGATGATCTGTTAGCCAAGAAAAAGCGATTTTAAGACATCCTCCAGGCACAATAAATTTAATTTGAATTATATCCACTTTCATTTTTATTATAAAATATATTTTATTTTTTAATATATAATTAAGATTTTATTTGTAATATTTCATTTTATAGAGCTGGTTATTGTAATGAAATATATATATATATATATATATATATATATATATATATATATATATATATATATATATATATATATATATATATATATATATATATATATATATATATATATATATATATATATATATATATATATATAACTAAAAATAATAATATGCATATGTGTATAATATTGTTAATAATAATAATAATATCATTCATAGAGTATTGTTTTCTCTTTATTATTAGTCCCGACCTTAACAGGGACTATAGCATTCGCCTCGCGGTCAAAGTGTCTTATAATAAGCGCGATCATTCTTTACAAGGAGTGATAGGGGGCATATCCCAAAGTACTATCTCCATCACATTGCTTTTACCTAGAGATAAATTCCCTTTATTGATGCTTTAAGTGACCTTTAAATGAGCAAAAAGATGAGTGGAAGAGTAAAGGTAGTGGAGTGATTCCTTGACATGTGATATTTGTAATTAATGTTAATAATTACAAGAAGTGTGGGTGAATTAATTGTGTGGAGTCTCATTTGTGTGGAAAATGAGTCTGTGTGGAGGTGTAATATGTGGGAGCGGAAGTGCGATAGAACAAATTTGGAGAGCAAGTATGCAAAGAAAAGTGTGTAGAGAGATGGAGTGGAGAAGAATGATATGTAGAGAGACATATGCATGAAGTTTCTTTTCATGATGGAAAATTGGTTAAGTGTTGTATATAAAGGAAAGAGTGAGAAGGAACTTAAGTATATCTCTTAAATGGAAATTATTTTCCACATAGGACTAGACATATTTTTGGGTCAACTTTTGGCTCTCATTGAGGATAGTGACCCCTGTGGGTTACTAAGAACCTAGGATATGACCATTTTCCTACCCCATTGATCTATGGAGTCAAAATATGATGAAAATGTATTGGAGTTTGAAATATACATCATATACATTTCTATGGTACAAGGAAATGTGAAACTTGGCAGACGAAGAAATGTTTAAGGTGCTACTCATTGACTAGAAAATTGAGTAGCTAATAATCCATTCCTTTGAGGATATATGAATTACGGTTCTATCCCTAGGGAATCAAACATTTTATACATAGGAGGTTTTTCTTTATCTTTATTCCATAGAAAAATGAGTTTCCCTTTGAAAAAAGTCTTATTAGTAGCTCCTTTTTTGAAATTTTTTATAATTGCCTCCTATTTCCTTTTGATATTTTTGAAAGTCTCTTGTCTCTTCTTTTACAACTATATTAGCTAATGTAATATATTTTTGATAGGGGAAACATAATCTTGATCTTGTATTTGGGTTTTCAATGTTAGAGCATTGATTTCCATATGTATAGGAAATCTTTCATCCTTTCCATACACCAAATAAAACAGGGATTGTCTTGTACTCTTTTGTGGGGTGAGTATGTTGGCCCATAAGGCATCCAAAAGCTTTTTAGTGCAATTTCTCTGACCCTTAGCTAATTTCTTCTACAAAATAGTTATAAGGGTATAGTTTGTTAGTTCTACCATAACATGTCCTCGGGGATAATAGTTTGAATATTGTCTTTTAAGTATTTCATATTTTCCACAAAATTTTGTAAATTTAGATATAATAAATATAGAACAATTATATGTGATAAAATATTCTAGCACTCCATATCATGCAAGGATGTTTTCCTCTAATAATTGAATCAAAATTTCATTTTTATCTTGCTTCAATGCCACTTCCTCGAGCCATTTAGTAAAATTAACAGATGTAGTGAGGATGTAAACATGTCTTTCACTCGATCTATAGGTTGGTCCAATAACATCCAGCCCCCATTGAGTAAAGGAAGTGTCTACTGAAATGGTCTTCAAGAACATGGTTTCTTTCATTTATCTTCCTAAAGATATTTGGCATGGGATGCACTTTCTTACAAAAGCATAAGAGTCCCTAAAAAGAGTTGGCCAATAAATTCCATCTCTAATAATATTATGGGTTGTTATAGCAAGAGAAAAATGTCCTCCACATATTCCTTCTTGTATTTCTTTTAATATTGCATTAGTCTTTTATTCTAGAATACATGTGAGTAGAACTATGTCTCGGCTCATTCAAAATAAGACTCTAGAGATTAACACATAGGAGTTCGATTTCATATTTAAAACTCTTCTTTCCTTTCCTGTCAAGACAACTGGAATTTCTCAGATTTCAAATAGAAGACTATATTTTTGTACCACTCATATGTAGACAATGCATGATTTTCACCAATTCCATTATGAGATAGAATATTAAATTCTCTAATTCCTCCAATAAACTTGCATAAGCATTTTCCCCTTGTAACCTTTAAAGGTTTTATCTCAATATCAAATTCTTGTAACTTTTCTAACCATTTTTCCCATCTGCCTTCTCTAAGTTGTTGGGTCAACATCATCTTGACTAGTGGGTATGGTACTATTGAGAGGCAGAAAAATTCTATCATGTAATGAGGGGTTACCACTCAATCGAGGCCACAATTATATCCTTACTTGTTTGGTGTGGTGGCACTCACTAGTATATGGGCCCATTCATAATAACCTAAACTAAATTACACTAACCTACAGTAAATAGCTAACCTACTACTACTCCTACTATTACTACTCTATCCTAATAATCTAAAAATTTATCACCAAATTTATCTATGTTTAACTCCTATAGTGTTGATGTTCGTGAGGCTTGTTGTTACCGACACGAAGGAGAGAAAGAACTACCCAAATGTAGGTTTTATAAGAAATTGCAAATTTTTAAAATAGTAGTCTTTCGTGACTAATATGTGGCTCAGCTAGGCCACCTAGAAGCAATGTACTCAAATAGAAGACTGTTAAATGAGAAAAAAATAAAAAAAGGAAAAAAAATGTATTTTGGTATTAATTATATATAACTATCAGTTCTAAGTTCTAGTTTAAAGTGGATAAAACTATTCCATATCATCAATGGCATTAAAGATCAATTTGAATCATGAACATCAGATAGAAAGATAATTAATTTAAGTGACAGAAATAACTCGAGTTTAAATGAATTAATAAGCACACATACTTATTTTAATCATAGAATTAAAATGAATATACCAACGTTCATCAAAAGGAAAGAATTCATCAAATCCAATTTTGTATTCAATTAAAATCACAGATGCATATATAATAGTATATCACATACAGGGTTTTCTTGAACAAAATAAAATTTCTAATAATCTCCTTAGGGCTTCAAAAATCAAGGAAAATTTTAAGGATGGAAAAATATCTTGAAGTTTAAAAACTGGTGAATCTCACTAGTCCTTAATATGCAAATTATAAAATGTTTTCTAATATATTTGTAAAATTATTCAAATTTATAATGATTTTATACATAGTCTCTATATAATGTTGGCAATTTTTAAGGTAAAATAATTTTATATTTTAAAATTTGGGTGAATCATTTCTATAAAAAATATGGAAATTGGCAAATCTTTTTTGTGGAATTATCATGGAAAATTAGCCCACATGTCAATATTAGCCACTAAAATTTTCCATGTCAAAAATGACCAAAATGGTTGATAGATAATATAAATTTTCTTCAATACATCAACTGACCGCCTCCTCATCGAAGAGAATCTTATTTATAGAGTAAAAGTTCTGTAACAAAAAGATATTTTTTATTGTTTTAACAAACTATTTACTAAAATTTTAAAATGACAAAGTATTGTGCATAGTAAATTTATTGAATGGATGAAATCATGTTCTTAAATTAAAACTCTCACCACTAGGACAATTGTTGAAGATGACCTAATTGGCTATCAGTTGGAATTTATGTTCAACGGAATTGAATATGTTCTAATTTCCAAGGGATTGGTCTTGATCCCTCTCTGTTTTCCAAAAACCTTAAGTTGAAAGGAAATGTATGGTATCCTTAGGCTTACCCCCTTTTCCTGTATTACCTACATAGATGGATTTAGCAATTATAAGAACTCAATATATTAAGAGATACCATATATTGATTTCTACTCAAAAGGAACCCAATGATACCAGATGATCCATCTATCATTTTTAGTATTATACTTCTTGTTGACCTGATTGATGATTGATTCATAGTATCCCATAACTAAAATATGTATAATTCCTTTTTTATGGGCTAACATAAGACCTTGAATTAACGCTCCATATTCTGCTTCATTTTTTATACAACTAAATTGTAAAGAAAATGTGATTGGAAAATATTCACCTTATAGCCCTTCCGGAATCATTCTTGCTCTTGATCCAATGTTGGATATAGCACCATCAAATAAAATCTTTCAAGTACTTGAAAATGAATCTTAATCATTATTTTGTATAGTATCTGCATTACTAAGTATGGCATAATTTCCCAAACCTATGTTGATTTACTCAATCATAGCATTGATTTGCTTATTTTCAAAGAAGACGGGGTTCTTGGGTTCTCATGGTATTCTTGTTAATCGATCATTTGTGTTTTGAAGCATCATACAAATTCCATCATTCATTAGGTATCCCCTAAGATGGAAGCTCCATTCTCTTCCTAAAACCAATCTATATGTAACCAATACATCAACCACCACTATTGTGAAAACAATTGTAATATGAGGAGTTGATTGTATCATTGCACAAAAAATCCTTCATCTCCTCATAATTAGGTAATTTCTTGAGTATATCACACATATGATTTCTCGTATTTCATAATTATTCATATAATCAAGTCCTATTACATTCATAATATAAAGTGGAATAATGTTATTAGTAGAATCACTATCAATCAAAAAAGTATGCAACATAAATTTTGGAGTTTCGAGTTATATATAAAAAGGAGAAACCTTTCCACGCACTTTAGTTTGGACTAGAGGATTCACTTGTTGGAAATTAATCGTCTATAGCTTCTATTCTCACACTGGAGGATTATTAATTTTTTAGAGATTTGATTAGAATTTCTCTTTGTTGAGGAATCTTGACAACTTCTGAAAAGGGAAGAGTAATATGAAGTTTATGTAAATTGTCCATTATATTGTAAGTCATTCTTACGATACCTTAAGTTTTGTTTTGAGGTGGATGATTCTTGTCTTGAAGCACATTCTTATGGTTTTTGTCTCTCTTTGATCTTTGGAAGGGTTTCCCATCAGAGTTTTCCTTTTTCTTTATTTTGTTGTGTTCTAGTTTGAACTATGTTTTTTATTGTACAAACTCTTCATCCTCTTGTGGATATTCTTCTTCTTCTCAAAAAAAATTGGATTATCTCCCATTTACATAGATTTAAGCACAAGGGTACTTTCTGGTTAAATATCTTCGAATTCATTTCGGGGGGGTCTATCTCTTCAAATTCCTGAGAATCTATAGTTAGCACCCATGAATTTTGATATATTGGGGGTCCAGGTCCCCCCATAATACTGACATTTTAATTTCTAAGAACACAGCTAGATGATCCAACATTTTGTTGTTGTTGAGGATTTTTTTCATCAATTTGGCTTATTCTGAATATCTCATTCTGCATCTACTTCATCTTCCTATTCAATTGGGAAATCTTAGAACTGGCCCTTGAATTTGACAATTCTTCAAGCGTTGGAACATTTATTACATTCAAAGGAATTTCATGAAATATACCTTTCCAACTACATTTCCTTAGGGATTCCAAGGTGGAAGTGGTCGTCTTTCTTCCAATATCTTGAGGGAATACTTTTCCCTCTGAAGTTTTCCCAAAATAATTTCGGGATCTACATTGATTTGCATCATATTCTCTTCTATTTCTTGGTATTTTCTTATAGCTCCTTCCAGAGTTTCTATATGGGTATATTTTAAGGTATATTTGACATTCGAAGGCATTGCATTCATATAAATACCTAATATCACTCTCTCATTTGGTCGATATTGTTGGATCATTATTTTTAGGGTTTTGAAAAAATTGAGGTTAAAATCCCTAATTGTCTCATCTCTCTAGAGTTGGATTTTTTTGAACTGGGTGAGCAATGTATAATAACCTACAGATCGATCATATTGTCTAATGAAGGCATTGTCTATATCCTCAAAAGAAGTTATTGAACTAGAAAGAAAATATAAGTACCAATCGTAAGCAAGTCTGAAGAAATACCCTTATCATCACATCTTCATGTATAATCTCGTGGATATCACAATTTGCTAAAACTTGGTCCATGTGCTTATCAGGATCCATGACACCATGTCCATTAAAAATAGGTAGAACACTAGCTGGTAATGTAGGGAAGTGATTTTATTCTTTTTTTCAAGGAAAGTGGACTTACTCTATGTTGTATTCTTTGATTTATTTTTGTTGGTTGATCTCTTCTTTTTTCTCTCATATCTTCTCTTCTCTCTTCTCTCATTTCTTCCATTTCATCATCACTAGAAGGATAAAATATAAATATTTCCTTATCTAGGGGAGTATGGGTTTCTTCAATTATTTCTTATTTTGGCTTCTTGTTATTGGGCCTCAAGATGTCCCATATTGCTCCAACTTACCCTTTGTTTATTGGAGTCACCTATCTAGTTTATATGGTACAAGTTCTTCCTATTGAATTGGAACATTCCAAGATATTTCCAAATATTCTCTTGTTCCTATTGTTTGTAAAACAAGACCATATAATTGATGCAAGATACTTATTTAGTCATTCAATCCAATAAAAAATTGTGGATGATATGGGTCTGAACAAGTCATATATTGGGAAATGAATATTGAATTATTCAACCCCTAGTATGGTTTCCGAAAACGATGATATTATTTCTAGTTGAAAAAAAATCAACCTCGCAAGGCCAAGATACCAGTCCCTCTTCATTTTTAGGGGTGTGGTTTTCTTCTTTTCAACACACTCAAATTTATAATATGTGTATATATCAAGAAACAATATACATTCAAATTATACACATGCTAGTGGAACAAACATGGTAACCATAACAAATAGGAAAAGAAAATAAATATAAAGATATTTAACTACTCATTTCCATTCCATTCATCATCTGTGAGCCATGCATCATTAAAGCAAGACAATAGATAGAGACAAAATAATAATGGACCAGCTATTCGGAGAGCTATAAAATAATTTCATTCGTGGAAATCATAAAGTGCATAGGAAAACATTCACAATATTCATGTTAGGTTTAAATAAGTCTCAGAAACGCAAATGAATAGCTTTCCCAAAAGGGAGCTCTCTGCGAGAGTCAAAAATAATTTTACAATTTTAAAATCTTGGAAAGGTCAGGTTCCTAAAGCACTCTTCAAAATCCTATACTTAAAGATGTAAAATTAAATGCATTCTTCCCATAAGGGGACTATAATTGGGCTCTTGTGGACCAGTAAATATTTAAGATACTTGAAAGAAATAAAGAGATGTAGTCAAGGATCAGCTTCAATGATGTGAAGGAACAATCAAGAAAGTTGAATAACTAAAGAATAGGAATAAATAAGGGAAATGCTTCAAAGGATTTTTCTACTCGAGAAAATGATGCGAAAGGAACTTATGCTATGTTGAAGAAGATGCTCCATTATATGGCCTGAAGGAATTCATTAACCTAACTATTTGATAGTTAATGTATATTAACAACATCTTGCAGTGATCTCTTTAACCATTGTTCAATACATTCTTTCATTGGAAGGATTGGTATGTCCCACTTGACACATAAGTCGAATATATCCTCCTCAATGTTTTAGGAATCTTCTTGTAACTATTTAGTTGTAGCCAACAAGTCTTCATTATAATTTACAAATATAACTAACCAGTTTTTAATCTCATGTTTTAAGAAATCAGCCAAGTTATTGAATTTGAAACCCATTATCGTATTAATTATTTATAGTATAGAGTCTTTGATCATGCAGAGGCCCTTGAGTTTTTTGCCAACTTGAATGGCCTTGAGAAAGGCGTCACTCCTTTTAGTGTTAATGTTTTCACAATCAACAATGGCCTCCTCTAACTCTTAATTCTAGCAGGCCAACCAAATTTGATATGCTTTAATATTTTAAGTCCTAGGAGGCTTTGTTGTGTCCTTTGGAATTTTCTAAATAATATGATATTCTTCACAAAGGTTCAAAATTCATTATCAATGAATTTTTTATCATTTTATAAATCCTTTTTAAGATAATAAAAAATGAACAAATTCTTTGTGCCAAATTCCTTAAATTTAGAACGATTTCCCATAATTCTTCAATAATTTCCATTCTCTTATTAATGTTAGTTATGATATAAGATATGATTCCTATGAGTAATTGTTCCACTTTATTTATCCAATGGGGTGTCTTGGGTATGTTTTACGTAGGCTCAGGTGCTTTGATAGCTAAGGCCCTCATGAACAAGGGAACTAGATTAAGAGCCTCTTCAAGCTCATTTATTCTCCTTTTTAGTCTTAGATTTTTGGTTTCCTACTCAGTAAGAAAGTGGGCTAGAGCTTCACCAATATTTTGGGGTAATTTCAAGAGTCTAGTTCCTCTTATTTATAAAATGTACACTTTTTTGTTTGACTGGTTAACGACCTTTTTATTATGAATTTTTACTCTTTCAATCTTCGTCATTTTATTACCTTGATCATATAAGTGTGCATTCTTCTTGGTTTGCGGATGGTAATAAAAAATGATGGGCTATTTTTTTATCTCTTAGATAATTATTTGGATTTCATCCATGCGGGTTGTAACCCGATTCTGTAGTGGATAATTATCAACTTTCATATCTACTTTCTATTCCACATGTTGAGCCTCTTTAGATCTTTTTCTCTTGGATAATTCAATAATGTGTGATCTTTCCAAGACCACATTGGTAGGTGGATCATCTCCATTCCTCCACCAGAGTGCCTATCATTAGGCATGCCTCCAACCATATTGGAGTCATTTATTCTATGATTGGATGAAGAACTCAGGTGATCCTATGGTGTCAAAGTTCGAGGGGTGTTTGTATGATTTCTGCCTCTTTCTTTATTTTTACCTCCCAAAGTAACACTGGATTTTTCAGAAATTGGTTCAATAGGGATAGGTGTTTCTCTTTCCTTTGATGAGATGACCTGACTTTCTCCGCTCTTTTCAGTAATTCTAGTAAATAAATTTACATATCTGAATATGGAAAGGTGCCTTGAAAATATTTTCCTTCTGGATCGAAACCTTGGATTGGCTCTGGTTTAGTTAAATTTAAAACTTTCAATGACTTTGAAAATTCTACCGAGTGGGTAGATTTCTTTACAATCACTTCTCTCACATTAAAGGGAAAATAAATGAATTACTTATTTTTCTTTCTCTAGAATAGAATGAGCCATGGATGATACTATCTACAAACTTTAGCAAAAAAAAATATTTCCAATATGAATTTAGGAAAAAACAAGGGTTTATCCTAGAATCCATAAATGTGAATTGATGTGTTTTCGTCTCTTTCTTCATGTGTGCAATTTCCCCAAAGGAAGTTGTGTGCTTCATTTGAAATTCAAGTGGGTTCTCACCCAGTTATTAGATGACTAACTACTTTAACAAAAGAATATTGTCTTTGACACAAGTGAAATGGGGTCTTCAGTTTCCACAACATCGAATACTAGAATTACGTTGTTTATATATCTAGATTCAAATTTTTCATGTGTGGTAAACCATTTAAAGTGTGATAAGAAACTAGAGACATGACCAAAATAGTTATCATGAAAACTTATGTCTTGTGCATATTGGTGACCTGGAAGAATAATTTGGGAGAGATGAGGTATGCCCAATTGAAAATAACATCTCTTTAAAAAGAATAGTATAATGTGTAAATAACATAATTATGGAAATTTGCAATAGTATCTCATGAAAAAATATCTAAAAGGCTCAACAAATATTGTAATATCTAAAAAAGAAATGTTAAAAGGATCATGTACAAAAGGCATGATGAACTCATGAATAATGTCCATTCTTCCTACCTAGAAGTCCAAGAAATTATCAACCTATGATAACTTGAGTAGCTTTGTAGGTTTCGACAACTTAAGAATCTTTTTGAATGCCTTTAAGGTTAGGGGTACTAGAGTCCTTTTAACTCCAATCTTGACCATCCTAGCTTTTCGATTGAAATGTCATGCACATAAGTAAACTATTTCCATGAAATTAAATACCTAAAGGACACATGCAACATTTGCTAGTCCCATGGTCCAAATTCTATTATTGTTCATATTATTTGGTGATAGGTTCAAATATCACTAGTATGCAATCGACTAGTGAAATTTTTGTGTATGCGAGTAAGTGAATTGAACGTGTCATTGTGAACTGGCTGTCTCTTCTTTCTTGTAGCCATTCATTTGTTGTACTTAGGGAAATATGTCTTGATTGATAGATCCCTTTCGTGATTTTTAGTTGTCAACTCCTCATTCTTCAATGAAATTACTAATATAGTTTGATTCTCTCTTTCCATTCCCTTGGTTAAGGAAAAATAATAAGTATAATTTACTAAGAATGATCATGCTTTATGAGGAGTGATAAGGGGAATATCCAAAAGTACGATCTCCATCACGTCTCTTTTAAGTGGAGATAAATTCCCTTTATTTATGCTTTAAGTGACCTTGAAACAAGCAAAAAGGGGAGCAGGAGAGTAAAGTTGGCAGAGTGATTCCTTGACATGTGATATCCATAATTAATGTTAAATAATGACAAGGAGTGTGAGTGAATGAATTGTGTGGAGTCTCATATTGTGTGTAGGATGAGTCTGTGCAAATATATGATATGTTGAAGTGGAAGTGTGGTAGAAAAAATGCAGAGAGAAAGTGTGCAGAAAGGAAAATTGCAGAAGAACAATGTACGAAGAGACATATGCATGAATTTTCTCCACAATGGAAAATCGACAAGTGATGTATGTAAAATAAAGAGTGCAGAGAAACTTAAGTGGAGTTATTCAATGGAAATTATTTTCCGCAAAGGAATAGACAATTTTTTGGGTCAACAGGATTTTAGGAAGACATTGAAGCTAGAAGTGTTCACTAAGTAGTTGAAGTTTTCTGAATCCAATGCTTTTCTAGACTCATAGGGTGGTGTAATGAATATATTTCAAGTATTTATGTTGCATTCTTCATAATTTCCATCCAACTTATATTTTATTGATATCTCTATATTGATCGAGCGTTATAGATATTTTTTCCTGGTTATTTTCCTGAGTCATGGGACATGAAACTACTGCTAATGTACCTAGGTCAGTTATGTACATACTTTATTTTTCTTTCAAAAAGGGTGTCATATTTAACGGGGCCAAAGTCATTTTAAAATACATTTCCTTTCATTTAGTTAATTTTTTCAATACCCAATGATTCCTTATGATCGCCTACCTAGTAATGGCCATTATTTCTTTCAATTCATTCCATGAACTACCCCACAAAATCAATTTGAATCATCACATAAAGTCAATGCAATTCTAGTATCCCATCTTGTCAAAGAATTCATCCATCTAGTTACAAGGTAGGAGCCCAAGAGAATATCCTCAAATGCCCAGAATTTCTTGTGGGGAAAGGGGATACATGAAGAAAATCAATACCATACTCATAGTAATAGAGGTTGGATAGAATCTCTCATTTAATACTTTAATTCTAGTTATACCCCTGGTCTATATTAGTACACACACACACACACACCAAGGAAATTAGTCTTAAGATCATCAAATCTTGTCTTAGACATTGTATTCGTTGTAAAGGGAGGTCTGCCCACCCCAACCCACCCCCCCCCCCCTCGCGCCAAAATGGATTGTAATTATTGGTTTCCTATCATTTTTAAGTTGCAAGGTTCATAACATTTGGTATCATAACATAAAACATAGGGTTTTGCTAATTCAAATGCACCATTTTGGCATTTTCAACATATTTTTTTAGGGGATGATTCAGACTATGACATTTTTAGAATATATAGGAGATATTGCAAAGTACATTTGTCAAAATTTAATATTTTGATTCATTATACTTTCATAGATACACCCTATGGAAGTTAAGGTTTGTGAATAGTCCTGAAATTAGTTTCAAATGAGTGATCTTGGAATTTTTGTTATAAAATTTTTATTGGGAAGTTTTAGATGGTGAAATTGTGTCCATATTTATAATGTATATCATAGAATATCTAGTGAATATTTCATATTCCATTTTACAAAATTTAGGAGATATACCCTATGGATGTTTGTGAATGGTCTTGAGATCTGTTTCAAATGAGTAATCTTGGAATTTTTGTAGAAATTCTCACTATGGATCACCTAATAATGAAATATACTAAAGCAAAATACTTGATCTACTTCTACAAACAAACTTGCGGAAGCTTAATCAATTTTAAGCAAGATTAAATAGAACACATTTAACAGATGAAGAAGAAACAATCACACATGAACACAAAAGAATACTCTAGGGAAAGCCTCAGCTAAAAACCCTGATCTCTGTATTATCATACAAGTGGAAATATCTTCGGATTACACAAAGCTTTAGCTCACAAGCTATCCAGCGCTCAGTACAATCCCTCAATGTTGCTCATAGACTGAATAGACACAACATATGCCTTCCTTTAGTCCTCCAAGCCTCCTATTTCCTTGTGCAATTTCTCTTGGGTCCTCTCGCTACCACCTATGTGAATTCACCTCTCACACAACTCACCAAACTCATAAATAACTGCGCAATCCTCAAGCAATGAATTCCTTCTACATGTAACAGATATCCTCAAGGGAATATTCCTGCAACTGATAGTACACAGAGAAGTCAAATGTAGAAGATCAAAGAAGCTCCATTTTATTTATCTTCAATTTATAAACCTCCTATTTATAACAAAAGTTAGGATAACACTCCTATTTATACAAAAGTTATGATAACAAACTCATAATGATGATCCACTATTCCCTCTTCAAATCCACATATCTCTCAACCAATGGTGACACATAACCCTATCCTCCATGATCTTCTCCATGAGGTCCATGATCTTATCCATGAGGTTCATGATCTTCCCAAATTCGAATTTGAACATAGAGTGCCACATAAGGGTGCCTTAGAAGCTTCCTTTGTACCTACACATGTCAACAAACTCATTCCAATTGTTAGGTATAAGTATAAGCATATTATTTTCTAAAGTTTAACCACAAATTCACTTAAAAATACTAAGAATTAATAATGTTTTGGAAAACACAAAGGTAACCCATATAATGATGAAAGTGAAGCGGATGTGATGACATGGTGGTGGAATAGAGGTGAGAAAATGTGTGAATGGAGTGAAAGTGGATGTATTTTAAGGATAATTCTTTGGCCCAACATACCCCCAAACTGAAGGTATTGCATGTCCTCATGCAATCTATTACATTACTTTTTGATACTTGAGCTTTGGCTTAAGCTCTGCATGAGATCATTTACTTAACTTTTGCAAAGTGTTTTTGATGAATTTCAACTTGGTTGGTTCTTGTGTTTCAACCATATTTTGTTTGTTGCATTAAATTTCAATGTATGATCTTTGCATAATGATAATTTGATTTTTATTGCAAAGTATTTTGTTGGAATGCATCGTGGTTGGCTCTTGTGTAACAACCATGATTGTGTTGGCATCCAATTAACTTTTAAGTACTTTTTTACAAATCCATTTATATTCTCATGTAATAGTGAATATATTTTGAAAGTATGTGGGTTTTAGAATGTGATATATGAATATGGAAAAATATGAAGGTGACAAAGTATGTATGTAAATGTATCCCCACTCCCCCCCAAACTGATGGTTTTGGCAATTTTGTGAAATGAGGAAAGGAAGTTTTTTCCAAAAATTATCATTCTTGTTTTTCAAGGAATTAAATGGTTAAAAGTTAGAAAATATGATACCTCAACTTACCCTTTCAAAAATGGATGAGAGTTGTGCAAGTGTGGCTGCGAAATTCTGATCATAGTCTTCTTCACTTGGCTTTGAAAATGGTGGATGAAGTAGAAAAAGTGAATCTTTTATTGTTGCTGCATCTGCTACTAAATCTGTTGCTGGATCTTTTGTTGAATGTTCGGAATCTGCTGTTGAATGCGGCTGGAAATGTATAAGGCTTGGAAGGTATACAAAATTCAAAATTTACACTTCCCCCCCAGCCTTATTTATTGACTTGTCCTCAAGTCATTTACATTAAAAACTGAAAAGTAATGAAAGTAATTCTGCTTCCTCTGCTACAAAATGATTGGTCTTCAAGTCTTCAATGCTCATTTGGCACAATTCTTGTCATGTGAATAAATGTTTCGGTGTCAAACATAACAAGAAATTGTTAACTTAGTGGCCATTGATGAATGCCACTAGTCAACACGAGAGCTCCCATCTTTGATGTGGATGAGAGTCAAGATGCCCTGAACACATCTTTCTAAGTATGAATGAATTTGTTGTTGTCGAATACTCAGAAGATCCGACGAACGAGGGACATTGATGTATTCCATTGTTTATCGGCATGATAGTTTGCCCTTAAGGCATGCAAGCTTCAAGGTGTTTTTAGAAAAATATTTAGACTCAAGGACTATGGACTCAATGGTGTATGGAAGCAAGGTTTTATTTGCAGGGGTAGGAAAAAGGAAACTGACAATGAATAGGAAACTGGAAATGTGTTGCGCCAAAGTGGAACAAAAAGCTTGGAAATGAGCTTTATTGCTTTTATTGGTGGGTTAGGTTTGATGAAAATGTAATGAAGTGTATGTGGATAATGAGAAATGGTTAATGACTCTTGCTGGAAAAAAGTGAATTTTGGCATGCAAAATCTCAAATATAACAAATCTGCTCATTAATTCTGGAATTTCTGCTAAAATAGCTGAGTTTGACCAGCATTGACCAGCCACCTGTAGATGTCGAATTCAAGTGTGGATAGGTATTTCACCATCCTTGTACATTTAGGAACAAACCCTAGCTCTTCGAATTTTCTAATCTGTCATGCAACATGTCAAACCATTAAGCTATTACAGGAAGTTGCAAGAACTTGTAATTTTCTGGAAATTTCATTTATGATCATGGACTTGTTCTTTAGAATTTCTCATGAAACTAGTCTTTTGAAGACCAATTGTGTGCACAATTAGTTTCCTTAATGATTAGATGATCATCCGAAATCTGCAAAAAAAATCTTGGCATAAAAAACATTGGTGTGTTCAAAAAGGAATGGCCAATTCCTTGATGATTCTTACGCAAAAATTAATGCCAAATGAAACAGTTTAAGGAGACTCAAAAGCGTAATTTTAGTCTAATTCCTGATGTTGATAACAATCCATTTTTAATAAATACCCATGAAAAATAAATTACTTACTAGTGTCATATGGTTCATGGAATGTGCATGGCAAAAAACTTGGCATTAGAGATTTGTTGTGTCCCTTGGAAATCTACATTTTTCATCATGGATGTTTGATATACAAGCTGGTATGGAAGCCACGAATAAGATCAACAGCATTGTATGGCTCACATTAGAAAAAGCCCTTGGATTTCCTCAAAAACATCTTGTTTCACATAGTAAAATATAGGGTATTTTGGCACAACCTACACAAAAATCTACTTCTGATCATATGCATAGTTCATTTTAAACAACTGCCCACTCAAACAATGATGGAAATTGATTAAAGCTTGGAGTTGGTAAACATGTAATCAAAATTAAATATTTTGGTCATAGGTGCAACATAATTACACACTTATGTTTATGTTGGGACCAGAACTGGTATTGACTTCAAATCGGAAACTCTAATAGTCAATTATTAGTCCCTAAATATATAATTAAATTCCATGACCAAGGATCAACGCTCACATGTGGTAAATGAGCCATATAGCACAGTGAAAGAAACTATTTCCAACCTGAACTCAATGAACAATATTGTAACTTGAGCAATGTTAAAAGGAAATTACTTGCCCTTTTGCATTCATTTCAGCAAAATGAAAATCATATTTGTTTTGAAGTTGTCGCAGGCCCCTAGATTTTAACCCCTGATAATTGAGAAAATTGTCGAGGAATAACTGCGATTCTATTTATTTGTTACATTGAACCGTTCTATGAATTGCAAGTCTGATACTCGGGTTTTTGTTCCAGAAAATCTCTCATACTCATCAAATATTGATGCAAGGCACCAATTCCACATTTTATGTAAACATACTACTAAACAACTTGTAGGGCGCTGCACAAAATCAAATTGTTATCGAATAGGAAAATGAACATGCTCTTATGCACAACACACACATGTTATTGATGCACAAATATTCATGAGAACATGAGTATCCTTTGGGATTTCATAGCCCAATACATTGCAGGACTCGACAGATAAGCAGCGGTACAAGTTTAAAAACCGTTTTTTCTTCACGTAGTCACTAAAATAGGGTCCCAAAGAACTGTGATTTCCTCTCAAACCATTAGGAATACAAGGAAACTATTTATGGGTTATGTAATTCATTCCATTCTGGAAAGAACCCATGTCCTCATTTTTCTAGATTTGTTTTGGTTTGATAAAAAAAAACATGTTTCAAAACGACATGTCAAAACTCTTGTGTCTTTTGTTCGAGTTTCCAGTCAAAATGGATGTCGAAATCATGCCCAGCTTCAGGGCCAAGTTGCTACTCATTCTCTCACCAAGTTTTATTGTTGTACAGGGTCAAAATACCAACGAAATAATCTCGAGTTTATCTGCTGCATTTTTGTTGGAGTCTGGGCTAGTGTCTTTTGCTGGTGCAAGTTGGACATGCCCAAGACTTATTGCTTGCTTGGTTGTACATGTTGCTTGAGGGAGTATCTCATATGTAGAGGCTTTTAGTGGTCTGGCTAACGCTCAATTTCTATGAGGTGGAAGATATGTTGCATTCGATCCCACAGAAAATTATGCATGCAATCGATAATTATCAAATCGGTAAAATTGTGCCACAAAATCTGCATCAAATCGCTTAAATCGCTCAAATTTTTGGTGATTGCTATTTTGGCACTCAATATGGTGGCCTTATGCACGGAGATGTTTTGGATTCTTGGATACGCAGCCTCACTGCATACTTCCAAATCTTCCCAATATATAGTAACAAAAGTAGAGAAAGTCGCGCCAAAAGCAGCAGTTCATCTCGTTGTTTATGACGCCAAAAGTTCAACGCTGGGAGCTAGGAGTTGTTGTTCAACGCATATTCATATGGATGTGCCTTCCCCTTTAGTAGAGCAGAAGAGCAAGAGAGCGAGAATACAGTGTAGCAGAATTGTACGCAGCAATTCTGTACAGTTTCATATGGATCTGTACAGCCAAAATCGTAAAGCAAAGCCATATAGGCGCAGGAATAGAGCAAGTCATACAGTGGTTTGCTATTGTTTTTCGATTTATATGTAGGAAGATTTATCATTTTCTGTGCAAATCTATTTTGCATTGATTTGATTTACCATGTAGTATGCTTGTTCAGCATAGTGTGGAGGTTTCCTTGTCAGATTTTGATCGAAAAAATGCGTAACTGATTTATTTGTTGAGCGTGAATTTATATGCGTGAATTTTTTTTATTGCTTCCACTATTTCTTTGTCTTTTCCAACTACTGTGTCACTGATGTTATTTTCAAAAATAGCATAGTCTAAACTTGGATGGCACTTTCTAGGGTGTTAGATTTTATTTTTTTTTATAGATAAATGAAACATGTATGGAGCAGTTTATATATTGAAGCAAGTGGATAATAATTCATTATGACTACAGTTATCACTATATATGTTACTTCAACTATCACTGTATATATATATAAAACTTAGTGGTGAATGTCGATTTGCTTTAAGTTATTTGACTTGGCAATGTTAGAAGATAATGAGGTGCAGATTGACTTTAAAAAGAATCTTTGAATCTAATTCCTGGTCAACATGCATTATTGGACGTAGGTTGCCTTTAAAGAAAAAAGAGCTTTGAAGGATTGACAAATTCATACAAACAGGTGAAACCCGTTCTAGTGGCCAACAGAAACTACACTACACTTTGGCAGCACAAAAGTATAACCATTGGCATTTTCCATATATTTCCAATTCCTTATTGGGCATATTCATTTTCATTTCTTGTTTGTTGTTTGCAAAACCCACATTTTCCATCAATGTAATGCATTATGTAATCAAGCAAATTAGAAATAGCTTTGATATGATTTATCAATATTGAAAGCATTATCGTGTAGTTTTAATGATTTGTGCAAATTCCGAGCAAGAGTTTTTTTATTTAATTTTGAAAATAAATTAATAGATTTTATAATCTTCCTTATCACTCGAAGCACAGGAAGAGAGCATACTAACTTATTGATTTGTTTTTTTTATTTTTGTAGGTTAGCGTGGATGAAGTGGCTCACGTAAATTTATTCATGAGAAATTTTTATGATTTTTTTTATTATTTTTATTTTTTGAAAACAAGACTAAAAGAAAACCATATGAGATCTCATTTGATTTTTCTAGTCTATTCTACCTTAAGTTGAAAGATTTTCTTTTTATTTTTCTAAGTGAATGAATGCTTCCAGTGAAGCCATCTATGGGCTAAGAATTTGAAAATGCTCACATCAAGATTTAAAATTTTTACCTTATGCTTTGCAAACATGTGAGTAACCTGTCTTATTCTTGGAGTTGGCGCAAGGTTCTTTTGAAACCAGTCCTCAATATCGTCCTTGCTCTCCAAGAAGTACCTATTCAACATCTTAAATTTTCTTATCTGTAGATGGATTAGTAAGAAATGGGGGGTTTAAAAACTGAGTTTGAAACTAAGTAAGTACGAAAAAAATCAAAAAGCTCAAACTTGAACTCCTTTATGAAGATCCTACTGTCACTAGGTTTCACAAGTTAGTCCATAAAAATAAATTGCAATAAAAATAACTTCCTAAGTCTATCTCCAAATCATCCTCCCCGATAACAACGCAAAAATGTTGGGTCTAAAATGTCGATGCAAATTAGAGTTTCATTTATTATCAATCCGGGTAAGTAAACTTCGAGGATCATCCAATATATATGGACTTAGAGACAAACTAAACTAAGCTAGGTGAAGAAATGCCAAAGCTCCCTTACAAGAGGTCTTTCATTAGGATCTCCAACACCTATTTAGTCATTTAATCAAAATGAAATCTAAAGACATTTTGACAAGTGTAAGAAATATTAAATCTCCCTTACAAGAGAGTGTTCATTAATATTTCTAATCATCTTAATCAACAAACTATTTAAACGAATGAAATCAAACATTAAATAACAAATCAGATTCATTGAAAGAAACATTAATACTTTCTTATGAAAGGCCATTCGTTAATATTTCAAACATATGAACCTAATGAAATTTACAAACAAACATAAAATGAAAGCTTACCAAAACAAAAGTGTACTCGCTAGACAATGGGGGGCCTTCCAAGGATTCACAAGCACATCAAAAGAGAAGTCAAATGTAGAAGACCAAAAAAGCTCCATTTTATTTATCTTCAATTGCAAATTGCAATTACAAGTTCTACATTCCAAGAGGTTCTAAAATCTCCATTACAATGATTCCAAATTCTAACTTCTCCTTACAAACTTGTAAGATCTTAAGGTACTAAATTCTAACTTCTCAATTCTAAATTCTAAGTTCCAAAGTTACAAATGAAGGAGATAACACTCCTATTTATACAAAAGTTATGATAACAAACTCATAATGATGATCCACTATTCCCTCTTCAAATCCACATATCTCTCAACCAATGGTGACACATAACCCTATCCTCCATGATCTTCTCCATGAGGTCCATGATCTTATCCATGAGGTTCATGATCTTCCCAAATTCGAATTTGAACATAGAGTGTCACATAAGGGTGCCTTAGAAGCTTCCTTTGTACCTACACATGTCAACAAACTCATTCCAATTGTTAGGTATAAGTATAAACATATTATTTCCTAAAGTTTAACAACAAATTCACTTACAAATACTAAGAATTAATAATGTTTTGGAAAACACAAAGGTAACCCATATAATGATGAAAGTGAAGTGGATGTGATGACATGGTCGTGGAATAGAGGTGAGAAAATGTGTGAATGGAGTGAAAGTGGATGTATTTTAAGGATAACTATTCGGCCCAACAAAAGCCCTGAAGCTTCACTCCCTCTGTCCGTTTGTACCATAATCCATACTGAGATGTGCCTCTAAGGTATCTCAGCACATGCTTCGCTGCCTTCCAAAACAACTTGGTAGGCTAAACCATAGCTTGACTCAGCTGGTTCACCACAAAGCACAAATCTGGTCATGTGTTTACTAAATACATCAATGATCCCACAAATTGTCAATAAACAGTAGCAGCTACTACCTCACCTAAAGTAGCATCCTCCTTCCTCCAGTTACCTGCTAGAGGAATCTGCATGGGCTTGCATTTCTCCATGTGGAATCTCCTGAGTATCTCATTGGCATACTTGCCTTGAGACACAAACACTTCCCCATCCTTCTGCCACACTTCCATGCCTAGAAAGTAGTGCATGAAACCCATGTCTTTCATCTCGAACTCTCTTGCAAGGTCCTCCTTGCAAGACTTGATCAACTGATCATCACCTGCCAATATCAGATCATCAACATAAAGAACAATGATCAATGGCCTACCTTCTACCATGATGTGGTATAGGTTCGCATCCGCTTCACTCTTTGTGAAGCCTAACCTGGTGAAATAGTTGTCGATCCTAAAGTACCAAGTACGAGGTGCTTGCTTCAGCCCGTACAAAACTCTCTTGAGTCGGCACACATGTGACTCACGATCAAAGGTCTCAAATCCTTCCAGCTAATCTATGTACACCTCTTCCTCAATCTTGCCATTGAGGAACACAGTCTTCACATCCATCTAATGGATCTTCCAACCCATCTGAGCGGATAGTGCCAACATCGGTCTGATAGATGAGTACCTTGCTACATGAGCAAAAGTCTCATCATAGTTGATCCCCTCGACCTGTGAGAAACCACGGGCAACAAACCTTGCCTTATGTTTCTCAACACTACCATCAACTGCTTGCTTTACCTTGTAAAGCCATAAGGAACTCATCATTGTCTTGTCCTCCGGTCTTGGAACAACATCTCAAACACTGTTCCAAACTACGGAGTCATACTCCTCCACCATAACATCAACCCAGACTAGCTGTTGCACTGCTTCCTCAAAGGAAGATGGTTCGGTCTCTATACATTCTCCAACTAGGGCCATGAAACTAGTGTACCACTCAGGTGACCTCCTCTATATGCGCTGAGAAGATAGTTGTCCCACATTCTCTCTTGCATCCCTCATCAATCTGTTAGCTTCCCTTGAGCATTTCTGCCCATCTCTAGAAGACTCTGCATGAGTGGATGTCTCCACTCTTGGATCCTTTGCATGCGGTTGCTCCGCATCAGTCTGAGGCTCCTCCTCCTTAGGAACCATAAGTTCCTCCTCTGCATGCAACTTGAGCTCCCTCTCAAGGGAAACTCACATGGCCTTCTGCTCATCGAACTTCAGATCTCTGCGTACCATTGTCCTCTAACTAATAGGAAAGAACACCCGATAGTTATGGGGTGTATCAGTGTACCCCGCAAGTATCCCCAACTCATTTGTTGGCTCTAGCTTCTTCCAAGCATCTTTGGTCACATGGAAAAATACTAATGAGCCAAGGATCCTGAAGTGACTCACATCTGGTCTCTTCCCGGAGAGAGCCTCCTCTGGTGTCTTCATCCCTAGTATACGACGTGGGCTTCTATTCTGCAAGTATACTGCTGTATTACATGCCTCAGCCCACAAATGAAGTGGTAGGCCTTGGTCATGCAACATCACCTGAGCTTCTCCCACAATCATTATGTTCTTCCTTTCAGCTACCCCATTCTAATGTGGGTTATGGGGTGCCGTCAACTCCCATTTAATTCCTTCTGCTGCACAGAAGTCCTTAAATTGTTGAGAGACATACTCTCCACCATTGTCGCTTCGCAAGGCCCTTATTTTCTTTCTAGATTCTTTCTCAACCAAGGCTTTGAACTCACAAAACCTTGAGAAGGTTTGGTCCTTATTCTGCATGAAGTAGATCCAACATCTACGAGAAAAATCATCAATAAAAATAACATAGTACCTTTGTTTAGCGGTGGAGGCTTTCGAGAATGGTCCACACACATCTGTATGAACTCGCTCCAGGATTGCTCCAGCTCGACTGTCTCGATCCTGAAAGGAAGATTTTTCATACTTACCCAAGGTACAACCTTTGCATATATTCACTTGCTCCAGTTTACCCTTAGGAATTCTGGTAGAAATCTATTGCATGATCTTCAAGGCCCTATGGTGCAAGTGGCCCAATATTCTATGCCATAGCTCACCAATATCTTGGCTTTGAACCAACTCTGCTTTGGAACTCAATGCAACACAGTCATCTACCTCCAGCTTGTAGAGATTCTTTACTTGAATCCCAATCCTCTTGGTCTGTCTAGTGCCGATGTTCTCAGGAATGCCTTTCCTTTACTAAAGACTACATCATAGCCTTTGTCTTCCAACATAGTGATGGATACCAGGTTCTTCTTCAAACCAGGCACATAATTTACATTATTCAGGGTGAGAGGAGCTCCATGTTCCCTCTGAAACACAACCGTGCCTTCACCTGAAACATGGTACTTTCCATCATCGCCCATATCTATGCGCATATGGAGGTCCTTCTCCTCCAAGGTACTAAATAAACTCTTGTCGCCAGTCATGTGGAATGAGGCTCCACTGTCCAGGTACCAAACACAACCCACCATTGATGAAACCATGCATGCAATGAGGGTGAAATCCAATTCGAACTGTGAGGCCAGTGCCTCACCATTTGATCCTTTCGAGGATCCCTTCTTGGATTTCTTATGTGGAAAATTTGTTGCATAATGGCCCACCTCATGACAATGAAAGCATCGCACTTTCGATTTTTCAATCTTCTTCCCACCATGGGAAGAACTTTATTTGGAATGGGAAGCCTTCCCTTTCCCTTTCCTCACCTTACATTCTAAGGATAGATTTTCTTCATCATCATGCTTTGATGAAGAACCATCTCTGGTGCTTCTCCTTATCTCCTCCTGCATCAAATCCGACCACAGTCATTCCCAATCCAGTAGTTTCTCTCTTCCATTTACTGAGTCTTGGTAGCTATACCAGCTCTTAGGAAGACTGAGGAGAGCAAGACTCACCATGTCATCATCGGCTGTCATGATTCGTACACTTTGAAGCTCATCCCTGCAGGTGGTGAGCTTGTTGAAATATGTAGAGATTGTGTCGCCCTTTTCACACTTGATTTTCCGAAGCTTTTCTTTTAGCACCAGCTTCTTCTGATCCTGTTGTTTTGATATAGATCCTTCAATTTTTTCCACATTGAAAACGGTGTCTCCTTCCCATGGAGACTGGAGACAATGTGGTCTCGAACTCCCTCCAAAAGAATCCTCCTTGCTCTAGCCACACATTTCTTCCATTCCGCCAATTCTTGGGAATTAGCAGCTGTTGGCTTGGGTACTTGTTGATCAATGAAGTCCTTCAAACTTTTGTCTTCTAATACCGCTTCCATGCAATCCTTCCAGGCTATATAATTCGAGCTGCCATCCAGGGCATACTCGAGTCTCAAACCGTTGAATGCCATTGGTGAAATTTGAGATGTGATAAGAATTTGATTTCTATAATCAGGAACTTCAAACTTCGAACTTCTCCCTTCTTTGTATACTATTCTCCACTTTGATCACCTTTGCTCCGATACCATGTAGAAATTCTCACTGTAGATCCCCTGATATTGCAATATACTAAATAAAAATACTTGGTCTACTTCTACAAACAAACTTGTGGAATCTTAATCAATTTTGAGCAAGATCAAATAGAACAAATATAACAGATGAAGAAGAAACAATCACACATGAACACAAAAGAATACTCTAGGGAAAGCCTTGGCTAAAAACCCCGATCTCTGTATTATCATACAAGTGGAAATATCTTCGGATTACACAAAGCTTTAGCTCACAAGATATCCAGCTCTCAGTACAATCCCTCAATGTTGCTCATAGACTGAATAGACACAACATATGCCTTCCTTCAGTCCTCCAAGCCTCCTATTTCCTTGTGCAGTTTCTCCTGGGTCCTCTGGCTGCCACCTATGTGAATTCACCTCTCACACAACTCACCAAACTCAGAAATAACTGCGCAATCCTCAAGGAATGAATTCCTTCTGCATGCAAGAGATATCCTCAAGGGAATATTCCTACAACTAATAGTACATTGTCCCATCCTCTGATCTCAACTGGGTCTCTGACTGAACTGACATGCATGAGTTATTTATGAGAGAATATTCAGTTATCTGAAGTACACTAGTTACATGCATGCATGCATTAACTAACTGAACTCACAATTAGTTCCACAAAATGTTGGAACTAATCTGAGGGGACTTAACTCAGTGAACTGAGCTAACTAATTACAACTCAAAGTACAACTCATCCCAATCTCCTTAATTAAGGGATAACTTCCTCAATCAAAGGGATAATTGTTGCATGTATTCACATAGAATTCATGTTTGATTTTCTCCAACTAATTAACTCAAGATGAATTAATTAATTATTTTTCAAACAGCTGCTAAGATCAAATTCGAATTTTAATTCTCAATTTTAGTTCAGGGACTAACTAAAATTGGAATGTATCCTGAAATTCTATTTATAGCAATGCTATTTTTAGCACTTCTATATTTAACATTTCTTGTTGCTATTTTCAACAATTTTCACTATAATTATTTTGTGATGGTTCAGAATGTGAAACTATGGACATACTAAGAAAACATATAGAGGTATGTGTGGTAAAAATTTCATTTTTTTTTGTACCACAAGAATCGACAATTGGGTTGGGTTCATAGTCACGTGACATGGGGTAAATTTCAGCTGCTACAACTATACCACTAGAGAATGTGACATTCCTCCTCTCCATAGACTGGGTTACTCCTAAGGGATTTGACCCTTAGATCTCTTATTTTACACAATAATTCATATCATGACTATTACCAATTAAGCCACCCCCCTGGAATAAAATTTCATATTTTTATTTGTTATACTTTCATAAATATACCTTATGGAAGTTAGGCTTTGTGAGTGATCCTTAAATCAGTTCCACACAAGTGATCTCAGAATTTTCACTATAATGTTTTCCTAGGACACTTTAGACTATGAATTTTTAAGAGGTACGAGTAGACTTACCAAATTACATGAGGTGGAAATTTTAGAATCTAATTTGAAAACTTGGACACATGGCACATTTTACAAGTTCACTTTTGGGAAGAGGTCAAAAATTAGCAAGTTTTGGGAAAGTTACAATGACTTTCACTTGGCACAAAATTTTGGTCAAATTTTTGGAACTATAGAGAAGACATATCATAGTACTACAAAACAAATTTTAATATTCAAGAGGGCTCAAATCTCAAATATATATCAAGGAAAATCTCAAGTATCTAGGTAGTCTCCAAATTAAGGTTCTAGAGGTACATAACTTACAAGTGATATAACTTTTGATTGGAAGGTCCATTATTTTAGTGACTAAAAATTGTGATAAATAGGAGTACTATTATTATATTCTCACATGCTTCCAAAGAAATATCTGAAAGATACTAAACCATTTAAACATCTTGAAGGCTCATCCATGACACATGAAGAAAGAGAAGATGTCCAATGTTGGGTAACCAAGTTGGAATGCCAAGTGTCATGAAAGCAAGAACTAGTTAAAAGGGGTATTGAACAAAAGATAGATGAAAATTAGGAGGAAATGGATAAGAATATGAAATAGTTGGAAGAAAATATAGATGAAAATAAAGAATAAATTGATAATAATATGAAACAGATGGAATAAAATATTATAAAATTCATAAATTGGAGGCTCCTTAGAATTGATAATGCTTCTAAAGGAACTCATGAAAATAAAGGCAGTAGTCAAATTAAATAACTTGACAATAATAAGAATTTATCAAGTGGATTTAACTCTAGTTATGTAGATACTCATGGATGGTTTCCTAATGGAGTGAACCATACAAATATTGAATTAAAGATGTTTAATAGAATAGAGGTCTTTACCTAGGTGCACTAAATAGATCAATATTTTGAATTGCATAATATGATGGATGATAAGTACATTTAACTTTTATATCGAACCCTATCAATGGCATCAATAAGTAGTTAAAATGAAGCCCCATTCTTATCATTATACTTGGGGTTTATTTATAAAATACCTAGAAGCACAATATCTTTAACTTGGGAAAAAGACCCCTTCAACCAATTGATAATAAGCAAGTAGTTGGGTGATATTAAATTTATAATTTGGAATGTCAAGTTTTTTCCACAAGGGTGGATAACATAAGTGATGAACATTTGTTGGACTATTGCATGGGTGGATTAAGAGAAGACATTAAACATGAGTTTTTCCTAAAAAATCCAGAAAATTTTATGGAAGGTTTGTAATTTCCTTGTCATGTTCAATCCAAGAATAAGGCTACACACATGTAAGGGGAGCATACACAAGAAGAGATAAATTTGGGGTTCATAATATAACCCTACCTCAACCTACTCGAATATCACAAAAGTAAATGGAGGAAAGAATAGTAAAAGGAATATTCTTTTGTTGTGCCAATAAATGGTCAAAAGGGCATAAATTTCAAGAAACAAAAGTATTAACCTTAGAAAATAATTATGAATATTAAATGGAGGCATATTCATAAAGAAGGAAGAAGATGTAAACTTAAAAGAGAAGGAATCACATATGGAAATTGTGCACAACATTGATTCAAACAAGTGTGAGATATCTACTCATGCAGCTCTCTCCTAAAGGATTCCATGTATTATACACTAATATTGGAAATACCTAATATTGGGAAAACATTCATATTATAATGTGATGCATTAGAGCAAGAAATTAGAGTAATGTTGACATAAGAAGGGCAACCACTGGATTTTGAAAGCAAAAAAATCATGGGGAAATATTTGGTGAAATCAACATATGAAAAATAAATGGAAGCAATTATACATGCAATAAAAAATGTTGATAATATCTTATTTTGATACACTTTAAATTCAAGACATACCATGATAGCCTAAAGTACTTTTTGGAGCAAATACTTCCATCAAAGAGCAACACAAATGGGTAGCAAAATTAAAGGGTTTGATTTTGGGGAAGGACAATGTGGTAGAAGATACTCTTTCTAGAATAGAAGAAGCCTCAAAATTATAATTAATTACATATTCTATTCTAGTATTATTGGAAGAAGCTTTCCATGAACAGAAAAATGGAAACATTACTGGACCAAAAAAGTCCATTGTATAAAGGAAGGGATGAACTCTATGGAACATTTGGAGTGGAAAGGAGATATACTTTGGTACAATGGTAGGATATTTTATTTCCTCAATCAAAGTTGAAGCAACAAATACAAAGGTAGTCAAATGACTTTCCCATGGCAAGACATGCAGGGTTCCTTAAAACATATCAAAGGATCACAAAAGATTTTTTTTGGAAACGAATGAAGTAAGATATTCAAAAAATTGTAAGTGATTGTTGGGTTTTCCAAATAAATAAAGGAGAGATAGAAAAATCTCTCAGGTTACTTCATCCATTACACATAACTAACCAAATATGGTAAGAGATATCAATGGACTTCATTATAGGGTTACCAAAATTTCAAGGTTAAGATTTATTTTTTATGGTTGTTGATAAACTTACAAAGTATTCACATTTTTTATGAATTCAAAGAACATATAGAGAAATCCAAGTAACAAAAGTGTTCATGAAGGAAATTTATGGACTTAATGTTCTTCCTAAGGTAATAGTAAGTGATAGAGTTTCAAAATTAGCATGTAATTTTTGAAAATAATTTGGAACATTACTGGAACAACACTAGTGATGAGTTCAACATATCATCCACAAATAGATGGTAAAACAAAAATAGTTAACAAATGTTTAGATGGTTATATATGATGTTACTATTTTGATAATCAATCTCAACGAATGAAGAGCCTTCCTATGACAAAATGGTGGTATGGTACTACCTATAATACATCCATTAAAATGACCCCATTTGAGACTCTTTATGGATATACAACTCCCAGTATCTCATATTTTTTTACAAGATATGTCCAAAGTACAAGTAATAGAGTCAAAAATGGAGAATACTAAACAAGATTTGACAACTCTTACGGAAAACCTTCAAATGGAAAAAATAGGATGAAGCCCCAAGTATATCAACATCAAAGTGAAAGACAAATTAAGGAGGGTAATTGGGTATTTCTAGACTACAACCTTATAGGAAATCTACACATAAGAAAAAGAAGATTTAGAAATTAGCATCAAAGTTTTATGGACCATACAAGATTATTTGCAAGATTGGAATAGTGACATATGAGTTAGAATTTCCTTCTTCTTGCATTCATAAAGTATTTCATGTATCTTTCCAAAATCTTGTGTGAAAATCTATTACAGTGCAAATAGAAGTTCCATAATTAGATGGAGAAGGAAAGTTGATTCTTGAACCAGAAAACTTTATGGATCGATGTTCTTTATCTCGTCAAAGTATAACTATTATGGAGTACCTAATCAAGTAAAATAATATGCCTCTAGAATAATTTTCATAAGAAAATTATTAGTTCATGGAGAAACACCCTCAATTACAAGCTTTGAGGGAAAAGTGTTTTTTTAAAAGAGGGGAGTTATGTTAAGGTCATTGGGGCCCATATATTAAGGGATTAATAAGATTCTATTAGTTTATTTGTTATATTAGTAGGTCATCTAGAACCTTTATTTGTACCCTTCATCTCCTATATATACCAAGGAGAGGTAGTGTTAAGATCATCAAATCTTGTATTATACATTGTATTCATTGTAAAGGGAGGTTTCACCCTCAAAGTGGATTCTAATTATTGATTTCTTATCATTTTTAAGGTGAAAGGTTCATGACATACATGAACTTTGTCTTTACGCATATTAATGAAGTTTTTGTCCATACCATACTTGTGAAAATTTCATATTTGATATTCAACCATCTATGTTCTTCATGGTTTGTGATTTCCAAGACTATATGTCATGTTGATTTGGAGTAAGTTAAGGGTGAATATAGTAAGTGATTTAATATTATAATTGAAAAGATATAAGTGTACTTGTTTTTTGCAATTGTCATAAGAGTTTTTAGATCTATTATGTGCATGATATATTTCCCAGGAGGGTTGAAACTTATTGGAATGCATTGTATCTTTTGTCTTGAATTTCATAGTGGATTGTAGTTGTTAAAATTTTAAATATAAGCCAATATTATTATTATTGTTTTAATATTTGATAACATCCCTACAGAGGAAAATTCACAAGGTTAAGATCAAGGAAATCTCTTATTAAGAGGTAAAAAAATTGTTTTACTTTAAAAATTCACAATTAATAAAAAAATAGAGTGATGAGGTCAAATATTTGAAGCATCTATATTTCTTCAATTCATCAATATCTTTGGCAACCAGTGACAACAAAAAGTATGTTGTTCCATACATTTACCCTATTAAATATCAATACCAAGGCACCCAATGGAGGTCGATATGACCTCCTCACTTTAGTTCCTAAGCTAGCCCCTTGGAAAGGAGGGGGTGACCCTCGACATATTACAATTGATATTTTCCCCATATTACTTTAGAACAACCACTCAAAAGTGTTTATATTTTCCATATTAATGATAGTATGCAAGATGAAAAGTGAATATTTAATAACAGAGAGGAAATGTAAATAACTCAAAATAAAGTTTGAGAATCAAGGTTTGCCACAACAATTTCTTTTATTCATTCCACACATATACTTAAAACTTAGCGGATGAAATATTTAGAGGAAAAATATGTCTAACAAATATTGTAAGTATTTGATAGCACAAAGAAACACAAACATATTAAATGCTAAGTAATACCATGTATTTACCTTAGTAGTTTAATAAGAGAAAAACACACAGAAACATTTTAAATTCTAAGTAATAGTGTGTATTTTTCTTAGTAGTTTAATAAGAGAAAAACACATAGATACATGTTAATACTAATTTAAATGTATATTTTCCTTAATAGTTTAATAATAAGAAAACACATAGAAACATTTTAAACACTAAGTAATTTAATGTGTATTTACCTTATTATTTAATAAGAGGAAAAGACATTTAGTTGCACCAATAAACTTATGGCATGCATGGAAAACATAAATCAAACATCAAACTTAATGGTTCACAATAAATGTAGATATTTATAACATTGATTATTTAAGAAATAAAATATTCATGATTGATGAGTGATATTGTATACCTTTCTCATATAAAAATTACAAAAGAAATCACTTCCTAAAACCCTAAATCATCAAGTTTGAAGTTATAATAATATTCATTCTTTACAAAATCAAACTTGCATGGCATACGATTGATAGTGTGTATCAAGCTCATAAAAAAGTTCAAAAAGAAGTGAATTCTTAAAATACTAATTTATTGAATGATGTTCAAGATAGTCATTGAGTAAAAGGTAATGAAGTCTTTCAACATTAAATTTACTCATGATTGTAACCAACTAATACAAAAATATGCAATTATATAGAAATAAGAAAAAAATTGGAATACATAAGAAGAGTTTACAATCATAAAGAAAACTTAACAAAATCTGTGTGGTGGAGACAACTTTGTTGGTTGATCTCAAACTACTCTATCAAAATTTGACCCATCGACATCTCATAAGCATGGTCTCTTTTCCCATGCATAAAAAAAATCCCCCCTATTTTAATAGCTTCTAGCCCATCCCCCTTGCTTTAATAGCTTCTAGCCCATCCCCCCTTCTTTAATAGCTTCTAGTCCTTTTATTTCATTCCAAGTATATTTACCATTATGTTTTATAATTTCGTCCTTAATAACAACCTTAATATTAATGGTAATTTACATTAATAGGTCTCTTGTTGAATCCATTAGTGAAATTAATTATTGCTTTGTTGTAATTCATTCAAATCATGTTAAAATACTTCTACCCACAATAGTTAATCCATCTCTCATTAACCTTCTTGCATCACATAAAAATGAGAATTAGTTCCTTTAAAATTATGTATTTATTTAGAAATGAAATAAAGTACATTTATTTTCTTACCTATTTACATCAATATTTTCTTAGAACAATCTTCACGTAAAACTACTCTAGGTACAATATATACTTTATGTTTCTCTCATTATATGTAATATACTTAAATTACTTGTTGGTTTTATATTAGGAGTAAATATTTGTAAAAAAAAAACATTTTTTTGATTAACCCTTACATGATAAAACCCTAAAATATTGGAACATGTTTCATATTTAACTTTGATAAAAATGGATGGATGGTTAAATTTTGATATCAGGGAAAGAGCTATGTGAAATTTAAATGTAATGTGTGAGCCCAATGTATCAAAGGGTTGAAAATTAACAATATTAATGGTGGTAAAAGATGTGGTATAAAAATGTTAGGAACATAACCTTTGGAGTTTCACCCCCACACATGTGAATATGTAAAGTGGGTTTGGTTTTGAAATAAGGGTTCTATTTTTATTTACTTTCCACATTTTATGGGCATTATTATTCATTGATATTTTCACATGTATTATTGTTATATGATTATTAATGACATTTAAGAGTGACAATCATTTGGAATAATATTATTATTGCTTAAATTAGTATTAAATTTATATATGTTTATGTTAACACTTGATTAATAATATTATTATATAATGAAACAAGTATATAATAATATGTATATTAATATACATATCTATTGATATATAACATTAATTAATATGGTTTATAAGGTCTTTTATAACATTAATATTGCCCATTATTGTTAAAATATTTTCAAATTTATCCAATGATTAACCTTATTATGTGATTTGAATGTGTTCAATATTGCATCATTGTTATGTTCAAATGTATCAAAGGAGGTGTAATTATTATTAGTGACTTTAAATAATTGAGATAAAGGTTAACTGTAAAGGACACATTAGCATAGTCAAGATGGGTTTTAAGAGACAGAATAAGGCTAGTGATTATAGGATGAGAGTTTAAGTGAAAAATTATTCGTAGAGATAGTCTAATGTAAAGAGGGTCAATTTGGGTTACAACAACTATTATTATTTTTTAATATTTGATAACATTCATACGGCCGAAAATTTGCAGTGTTAAGATCAACGAAACCTCTTATTAAGAGGTAAAATTTTGGTTTACATTAAAAATTCACAACTAAAAAATTTCTAGAGTGATGAGGTTAGATATTTGAAGCATCTATGTTTATTCAATCCATCAATATCTTTGTCATGCACCTCCCATTTTTTAACTAGTCTTTGGACATTGTTTTCCACGTTCTTCACCTCAAATTCAAGATCAACAAGGTTTTCATAAAGAAATACAATGACTCTATATATACATTAATTGGATCTCCTATGTCTTAATATGGCCTTCTTATTCAATCAATTTTTACAATGAATTATGGATTTGTCATTCTTCCCAAGCATACTCAATACCATTGGCCACATGACCTTAGGTACTTGCTCAAAAAATTTAGGGTTTATTCTCATCAGCGCTAGATTATGTTTAATCACTATATTCCATGGAATGAGAGGAGACATTAGTTATGGAAATTGTAAGATTTAGAGTCTATAGATATTTTCCATAATATATATATATATATACATATTCCTCTCTTCATGCATGAGGCATTGACTTTCAAATGGTATACCTTACAATATTCTTCTAAAACAAACCCATCAAATTAATTACCTATTTATTTTAGCCTTCTCTACCATTTGGAATCATTCAACATTGTGAAACCCCTTTATATTTTAGCACATGCATAAGATAATGAGAATATGTTTGTATTCACATTTAGGGGTTGGGAAACCCATCACCATACGGACACATAGGGTTACTCATTTTGAGTGCAACACTGAAAGTGAAATTTCAATACCCATTCTCATATTAATAGAACTTCTCATTTTCTCAAATATTAGGAGAGCTTAGCTTAACCATTTTTGAGATCTTCCAAAGGTCATCCAACCAATCCCTATCAACATGGGGGCCTCCCTAAACAATCTCAATAGACAATGTATAGTTTCTTCTTAGGTATTGATTATAAGACACATATTTCTTCTTCACCCCTATGCTTTTCATCTCTTCTAAATTGTATTTTATAATGTTTTTATCTTTTCTTTGTTTTGTTGGATTACTTAATTACTTGTATGCTTTATTTCTTATTTTTTCAATATTAACTTTCCTAATTTTTACAAGTTTTAATTCATAATATTATTAACCTTATCTCAATATGTGAACCAATGTGAACTCACTTCTTCTTCTTTCTTTCTTTTTTCCAAAAAAACATAATTTCATTAGTTCTATTTTTCAATGCTTAATAAAATTTGTTAATTCCACCCAAGGAAGCTATATCTCCAACCAGGTCCCACAAAAAAATTATATGCCCAAAAAATAAGTGGACAATTTGTCATCATGTATAGCCCTTATACATAGATATGCTCTCTTGAAAAAAGTTCCCATCAACTAAAGTCATTTCTTCCCATTAAAATATATAAACATAAAGTCCCACTAATACATCGGAAAGAACACTGATTTCCAAAATATCATATCACCAACATATACCAATATATGATTAGAACAACTCCTAATACATTTTAATAAAATGATGGATGAAATTATTATATATTTTGTTTATAAACCTCCTCCTAGATATGCAATTGATACGAGTCCAACAAAAGTAAAACTTTCACCATAAGGGCTAGACTAAGTGGTTGGGAATTATGGTGTTAATGTCATCCATCTCGGTTTAAATCTTGGATAACCCTCGACATGTGATGGTGGACATTGCATGAAAAATTAGGGATTATAGTGGCAACCCAAGAGTTTCGACCATATGACAAGAGGGTGAGATTTTTTCTAGTTATTAATTCCCCAACCAATTTATACAAAATGAAAATACCAACTTTGGATAAAGCATTACCCAACTTGTTCCTTTCTCTTAAAAACGTCATAAGGATAAATTGCATTAAATACAAATTTAGAATTTTGTATTTTTTTAAGTTGAGTCTCAGCATAAAATTTCCCAGTGAATTAAGCCTTGGAATCCACTCAATCATCATAGTCTCCAAAATTTTGGATTTTGGAGACATATTTAAAAAATAAAAATAAAAAATAATAGAGACTAGGATATACTATATTAAAAGTGGTCATAAATGAATATTAAAATACAGATATTTTTAACCTGTTTAAAAAAAACACTTTTAGCTACTACAAACAAAATATGTTCAATCTATTTCTTACTATAGAAGTACTAGAAGTGTTGGTATACTAATTATAGAAAATATTCAAAATACATATGATTTTGAAAGGTATAATTAAAAAAAGTGTTGGTATACTAATTATAGAAAATACTCAAAATACATATGATTTTAAAAGGTATAATTAAAAAAAAAAACATGATAATTGGTTTAATTTTCTAGATAGCATGGTTGATCCACTTCATTAGGTGCTTAGACCAAACTACTCTTGTTTAAATTCTCCCTCTAAATGGTTAGAGATGTTAGTTTGAAGCGTCTAATTATGGCTCCTTATGCAGATTCAGGACTAGGTTCTTCAACATACAAAACTCTGCCTCAAGCTCCATAATATTTTCCTTTGTTTCTCTATTATATTCATAATATGTGTGTTCTTTGCTTGAGATTATTTCTCACTTTCATGAATGATGACTAAAAAGCCTTAAGGGATATGTCATTTCTCTACATAGTTTCCCCATTTCTTCACAATGTTATAGGGAAAAGTGTCTATGCAGAACTGTTAATCCCACTAAGGCGGGTAGCTGCCTTAGAAACAAACAAAGGAAAACTACTTTCGTTTTCCTTTATGAAATATAGATGAGAGAAGAATAAAGGATACCAACCTCTGTCTTACGCTTGGTTCCTTGTTCGATTCCTCTCTCTTCTGATAGTCCTTTGCTACTTGCTTTCTTGTATACCCAGCTTCACAGAGTACCTGTAGAATCAAAGCAGCATAACACTATACGAGAACATGGATCTATTATCATAAACAATCTAGGATCAGATGTAAATTGACCATACAAATGCACAAAACATAAATTACACAAGAGTATGGAGGAAAACTTGAATAGCTTTATTGATAATCAAGAAAGAGCCAAGAGAGTTACAACTAGTTGTTCTGACCCAGCATCATCCTCTCAGCAAGTAAGCCCTTCTTCACCTCATGCAAAGCTTAGATCACCCAACACTATGATGTTGCCTCAAGAAACCAACAGCAATTCCTTACAAGATGCAAAATTCCAGCCTCTGGATCTCTGGGATGAGGGATCCATATATAGATGTCTGTAAGGGGGATGAGTCAGCTTGTGATTTTATTAGTGTCTTCCCTCTGATAGTTCTTGCTTCCACTTGGAGATTGATGATCTCTTACTCATCCTTGGTCGAATTCAGAGAGGCAAGTGTCATAGGAGAAGTTTCTGGAAGATTCCATGCTTCTCCACCTCGCGGATTAACACTGCCATTTGTCTCTTCTTGCCCACCGCACCCCATAAAAGGGCTTTTTGAAATGCAACGCACCCACTGAGTGTACTTAGGTGAGATGCAACGCACTTTGCCTATGGAGCAGGTGAAATGATCCTGTTTTGACCAGTTCTGAGTAGTTTTTCATGGAGAACTTCTGGGAGAAGCTGTAATCAGTTGACCTAGTTCCTTTAGGGGTTGGAAAAACACTTTTAGAGACTTAGGAGCCCTTGGTTTATGGACATTTTATGCTTGGGGTTGCATTTCCCAAAAATTTCTATAACAGTTGCCCCCTAAAGCATGAGGTCGTTAATCTTATTTCATGTCGGGTGAAATGCTTTATCATGAGGATCCGAAGTTCTTTCAAGCTGGGAGGAGACCTGTAATAAGATACAATACAATACATTATCTTCATAATATTTTCATGATCTAGCTGAGGCGGGCATTCCCATGCTCAGCTTTATAAATTCATTTTCATGTACATAGGACAGACAATCGTCTGAGTGTAGACTGATGATTCTGGTAGAGCCATCATCCCTTTGATTGGATGATTATCTGTGCAGCAACGATGTACATTTGATGTCTTTATTTCCCAAAATATATATCGCAGCCTGGATGGATGAAACTAGATCCGGGGTCTTCAATCTCGTTCGATCTTCACTCAAAGTACAAGTCGATCCATGTGAGAGATGTTCTGAAGTCGAACATGGAAAGATATCACCTGATTACCAGCCAATGATGTAAGTTGTTAACAGGCGCGAGAGGAATCACCGATAATGATAATGACCCTCAAGGTACTTCAGTACAATTCACGTAGTGTGAATAAAGGACTTGGTGTCGAACACCACGCAAAATCTTTCGGTCGAAGGCCATTGATGTAAACCTGTCGCCAGAAGTGAGAAACTTGCCATTGAGGCATGCAAGCTTCAAAGTACTGAAATGGGTGTTCCTAGATCGACTTCTTGGATAATGAGCTGATGTCGTCAAGAAGCGATCTATCATAGGAGGGCCTTAATGAATCCCACATTAATGACACGGAACGGAGCAAATGATTTTAATGGAGGTGAAAACGGTCTGGTGATATAAGGTTCAGGGTGGCGGTCATGAAAGAATGGAGCGTAAATGTATTGCAGTGGGTGAGACACAGGTGAATTCTCTGAGTGACTTCTCTTGAACATACCGGCGACACTGACATGATGGATTGGTAGCATTAACCCCAAATGTGGATGGTGTGATGTGACCATGGTGATGTGACCGGTGAATGAAACAACCCAACCCGACTTGGATGCGGAGTGAAAGTGTCATGTTCAAGAGCGACTTGCTACCAACAAAGTTTCTTCAAGTTTTCTTCACAATTTTTCCCCAGTCATTGCTGACCAGTACCTCTTTATTTTTGTCAAGCTTGAGGAGGATAACATATGCTTGTTCTATAATTTGCCCTTCGGGAAAACCCATCGCTATGTTTTAACGAGCCTAGCGATAGTGAAACTCGTTCTTGTCTGTTATGGACAAGTTTGTCGCTATTAGGTTTTAACGAGTTTAACGACAAAGATAACTCGGTCCTTTTCAATTTTAGAGAGTCTGAAAAGGGACGTAAAGGAAACTCCAAAAATCCTTTTTCGTCATCTAATCCCTTAAGTCCGAAAAAGTATAAAACAATACAGAAGGGATGAATTTTCGATACTTTTAACGAGCCGAACAAAACAAGCGCTCGATCTTTTTGTGTAATAATCCCTCAAGTCCAAAAAGATTAAAATCTAAAGGAGGGATAGCACTTTCGGTCCCTTTAACGAGCTGGAGAGGCCAATGGCTCGGCAATCTTTTCATATTTTACGAGTCAGTTGAAAAGAGCTTAAAGGAGACTCGTCTTTGAGGAACGAGTGATAAATTTGGGTAGCAGCTGATTCCAGGTAAGGTTTGGAATTTCCCAATCACGGCAGTGTTACAAGGATGGCTAATAGGATCACTCTTCGCAGTTGTTCCTCAAAAGGGGTAAACAATCAAATGGAGGTGAATGATCGGCCAATACAAAGTGGAGGTGATGATGAGAACACGACCAAGGCTTTAAAGGCTGAAGTACTACATTCACGACGGTTATTTACCAGAAATTGGTTCATTTTTTAATGAGCTTAAACGCTGGGGGAAACATTTGCTCATTGCTTATGTTTATTTTTTAATGAGCATGAAGTCCGCATTAAAACTGCTCGATATATCCAGTCGTATAATAAGGATGTCTCATATATAAAAACGGCAATTTTTCAACTCTTTGCCCCACATCCCTTCTTTATGCAAGTTAGGAAACGACCAATCCTACGAGTTTAAAGGGTTAGAGGACCTATAAAATTAAAAAATAAATGGTCACTCTTCGCTTGCACGCCAAAAGGTTTGCATGCCCCCAGGTATAAAATAGAGTTTCAAGGTCCCTTTCAACCCACTGACAAAACATTTGTTTTATCGGGAAAGGTTTACCTCTTTCAGGTTACCAAAGATTGTTTTATTCGCACCGCAAACAAAACACTTCTTCAGAAATGTCTACCGAAATAGACAAAGGCGAGTGGTGCAGACGCCTCCACCCACATAACTTTGACAAGGGAATCTTATTCCAGTCCAACCTCCTTTTCCAATTACGGACGAGAGTGTCAGATTAATCATATATCTCTCGCGGAAACCTATCCCATACCTGAAGTTTTCCTACCGCAACAAACCAGGGTGCATGCCCCCTGGGTTTCAGTCATGTCCCTCGAATTACTCGCACTCATCAGGTGGACAATCTGGGGATTGATGAGACATTCCTTGCGTGAAAAGACCATTCAGGGATGGTATATGACTATTTGCTATGCGTGAACTAGGGAATGAAAGCTGGTCTATGAGCTTGACCACTCTTCCTTCGTGCGGAAAACACATTACTCTAAAGAGTGATGAGACAATGGCTCCCATGCAATAAATATAGTCTCGTCCAAGGAGTAAATTATAATCCAGGGGTCCTTGGACTACCATTATGTTCATGTGAATGGTTTTCCCTCTCAATGTTATGGGCACATTGGGAAGGATCCCTAATGGTCGACTGGTTCCTTTGTCAAAGCCTATTAGATTTCTCATCTCAGGCAAAAGCGATGGCGAACCAAGCACTTTCCAAGCAGTCGAGGAAAGGATACTCACAGAAGCCCCTTCATCTATGATGGTACCGGCCATAACCATTCTATATACTTGAGCAATGATTCGAAATGGTACACTAGCCGGTAAACGGGGTCTGCCTAGCTGATTCCAGTCGAAGGAAACAACTAGGTTGCTTGGAGGTGGGACCGAATAGACGACCGGGTACGACTCTAACGAACTTCCTTCCTGCGGTAAAGGAATGGGTAAATTGCCCCCATGTTCATCAGAGTCTGTGTTTACGAAAAGAATTTGGACGGTGTCATCCTTGTTCTCTTCGGTGACTGTATCATCTGAAGATGGAACCTCTGAAGGCAGGATCGGGTCAACTTCCGCCTCGACCTTTTGACTTTCGTCTAGTATGGGTTCAGATGGTTTATCTTCAATGATAGATGCTTCGGTCGACCACCTGGGCGGGTCAGCCAGATTTTCAACTAGTGACAGACTCGACAAGAGTTTCTTATATCCAGGAGGAAGTTGTAACGGTGAAACCGGACGATCGTCCAAAACTCTTTTAGCCTCGTCTAAGAAGGGATAATGGTGGACGGCGTGATCACCTTCACACAATTTACAAGGAAATTTGCACTTTCCTTTTTGTCCAGGGGCTTCACTTTCACTAGTCGACGGTGTGCTTTCAACATGATCATCAGAGGTTGATGACACTGGGTTGTGCAAACGAGGGGACCAGTCCCTTAAGATCCGAGGGATGCAGGGACAATCTCTGTGATAGTGGTCTCCTTTGCAAATGACACATGGCGATTTAGGCCTGGTCGGTGCAGTGTGTGGATTTTCGCTAGACGATGCTTGGTTGCCCCTTTTCGCCTTTGGCTCCTTCTTCTTCTTCTCTTTCTTCTTCTTTTCCTTCTTCTTCTCAGGTACTTGACTTTTGGCTTTACCAACCTCATCAAGTGAAGAGGAAGGAGGAGAGGGAGAATTGGACGAAGTAGAGGGTTGGGAGGTAACTCTGGAATTGTCTAGTTGCTGACTCGATTGTTCAGGAATTGCGGTGTTCTGAACGACTGAGGTTGAGGAAAGCCATACGAGCAAGCCAATCGTCAATCCTGGAAGTGACAATGTGGCCATGTGGGGTGCACCAACATCTCCCCAAGAGGAGAAGGGACTAGAATTTCCTCCAAGGGGAACTCCTTGGTTGGTGGACTCCATTCTCTCAACCTAAGACCAACGTAGGAAAGGTGGTGATTATTTCGTTTAAAATAAATTTTAGATGCTTTGACACAACTTGTTTTTTCAATTTTAAAGAGTCGAGAAAAAACAAAAGATGACTCTAGTCGCCTTCGATTTTTAATGAGCCTGAAGTGACAAGTGCTCAGATGGACCTTTTCCGTTAAGGAGTCTGAAAAGGAACGAAAGGGACTGCTCTGGAAATTTAGGTAGAGGGATTACCAAACCAATCACAAAACTACAGAATACTTTTTACATTATGGCAGTCAATCTTCCCGAATGTTGTGTTCAGTGCATTGCGATCGATAGGGCGGCAGACACGGCTTCCTATGGATAAAGGATTAAGCCTATTGTGGTCTCCCAAAATATACTTGACGGTACGTGGTAGCACAAGTCTGTACTAGCACTTATCGTCTCAAAGTGGAGGAATCACCCAACCAACAGTGAGAACAATAGTTACCAGGCTTTATGACGCCGGAATACGTCTCTAGCCTAGACTTCTAGATGTTGTGCGTTAGGTTCCAAAGCGTTGTTAAGTTCATTAAATTTATTTTATAGTTGATCTTGCTTAAGAAATTTTCCTTTCAGGTTTACTACATGATGTAGATGTACAATTCCTAAAATACAATCTAAGATGATAAACAGTCTTTTTATCTTCCTTGTGCAATGAAAATCCTAGCTACTAAGGAAATAGAGACAGTATTCTTTCAGCAAAGAGCATAGAGCACACACTATATGCACTGTCCTAAATCAAACCAATCAAACAATCTAAATGCAAATGCACATGCATGTATTTGTTTTCAGCCTTCTTAATATGTGAATGGTAAAAAGAAAGCTAATGCGCAAATCTGAATTATTTTCAAAGGGACAATTACTAACAAGTTTCTTTTCAAAATCAAAAATGAAGACAATGACGACACTTTGTGATTTGGAAATGAAAACTTGCTTTTGACACTAGAAAAACTACTAATTCAGATCAAATACAATGGTAACAGGGTAATCGACTATCAAGAGCAATCAGACTCTCTTCTATGACTGAAAACGACACTTGCGACACTTTCAAATCAAGAAACGACAGTACAATTACGTTACTTTTTTGCAAAGGAGAACTGAAAATGACTCAACAAATACACAAAAACATTTATAGTTCTTTTCACAATGGAAGCAGAATAACAGCAAGGAAAGGGGTTTCAAACAGAGGTGTACTAACTACAGGCAGCAAAACTCTTGAATAGATCTGAAAAGAGTGAACAGAAACCAAAATTTAGGAACAATGCCTAGTCTGATCAGCACACCTGTAACACAGTGAATTTGAAATGCAGCGCACCTACTACACTCGAGAAGTGCATTGAATTTGATATTCACAGAACAGACAATGCACTGGACCAGAAACGAGACTTTGCTTGGGTTCCGGGTCACAGTTTGCAGTTCAGTTCAGGGATTTTGGCCGAGCAAGTGGTAATCAGTAAATCAACAACAGGAGTAGATCTAAGGAGGTTACTAGAGCCACCACAAGGGCAATTAGAGAGTTTGTAAATCAGTTGTTTAATTCATAAACAAAACCCAGAGATTGACTGAAGCGGCATTTATCTACTTTGCATTTGCATAGCAAATGCAGATCGAAAGCTACCAAGCTCAACTTCAGGCTCCGTCTGTAAGTTTATAAAGTAAACAAATGTAGATAAACAAACAACCTAGCCGCTCCCCAGCGGAGTCTCCATTTTGTTACAGGGAAAAGTGTCTATGCAGAATTGCTAATCCCACTAAGGCAGGTAGCTGCTTTAGAAACAAACAAAGGAAAACTACTTTCGTTTTCCTTTATGAAAGATAGATGAGAGAAGAATAAAGGAGACCAACCTCTGTCTTGTGCTTGGTTCCTTGTTCGATTCCTCTCTCTTCTGATAGTCCTTTGCTACTTGCTTTCTTGTATACCCAGCTTCACAGAGTACCTGTAGAATCAAAGCAGCATAACACTATACGAGAACATGGATCTATTATCATAAACAATCTAGGATCAGATGTAAATTGACCATACAAATGCACAAAACATAAATTACACAAGAGTATGGAGGAAAACTTGAATAGCTTTATTGATAATCAAGAAAGAGCCAAGAGAGTTACAACCAGTTGTTCTGACCCAGCATCATCCTCTCAGCAAGTAAGCCCTTCTTCACCTCATGCAAAGCTTATATCACCCAACACTATGATGTTGCCTCAAGAAACCAACAGCAATTCCTTACAAGATGCAAAATTCCAGCCTCTGGATCTCTGGGATGAGGGATCCATATATAGATGTCTATAAGGGGGATGAGTCAGCTTGTGATTTGATTAGTGTCTTCCCTCTGATAGTTCTTGCTTCCACTTGGAGATTGATGATCTCTTACTCATCCTTGGTTGAATTCAGAGAGGCGAGTGTCATAGGAGAAGTTTCTGGAAGATTCCATGCTTCTCCACCTCGCGGATTGACACTGCCATTTGTCTCTTCTCACCCATCGCACCCCATAGAAGGGCTTTTTGAAATGCAACGCACCCACTGAGTGTACTTAGGTGAGATGCAACGCACTTTGCCTATGGAGCAGGTGAAATGATCCTGTTTTGACCAGTTCTAAGTAGTTTTTCATGGAGAACTTCTGGGAGAAGCTGTAATCAATTGACCTTGTTCCTTTAGGGGTTGGAACAACACTTTTAGGGACTTAGGAGCCCTTGGTTTATGGACATTTTATGCTTGGGTTTGCATTGCCCAAAAATGTCTATAACACACAAGATCTTACAAATTTTAATGAGGCCTCAATTCAAGATTTGCACCATGAATCCAAAGAGACATGAAAGTTGTGGCCGCTTAAGTTTCAAATTCAATCCTACCAAAAGGAAAAACCACATAAATAGGTGTCATCCAAGAAAACCATATACAAACCACATTCTTAGACAAAGAAGATTTGGAAAATCCCACCTCACATGCTGGAAATAAATTCCAAGTGGTTTACATTCCAAGTTGTGCTTAATATTTGCATGCCAAGCCCCATGGGTCTTCTCCTTGTCTCACATTTCCAGGTTAATGACATGTGTCTATGTTCAATGCACTCCCCCTACTCCATTAATTTTTGTATGTCTCAAATAAAAGCTAAGTGGCTCATAAATGTATGGGGTTGAGGAATGAGAATAAACCCCATTTTTAAACAAAGTGCATTGTAAAATAGAAAAAGCTTCATTTTCTAAGCCATCAACAATGTCATTATGCTCTCTTAGGATATTATAAAATGAGACCTTGACCAAATATTGAGAGGCCTTGTTTGATGTATCAGATTTTTGATAATAATCCTTGAGTCCCTTATAATCACTAAAACTTCTATTCTAAAACTAAGAGCTAGAAGAAGTACATATGCCCTTACTTGATTTTTTTAAAATCCCACTTGATTATTTGTTAATAGCCCCAGTCCCCATACAAAGGTGTTCTTTTGTTTTCGTTCAGAGTAAAAAATGACCCCTTCCACTTCTGCCACATTTTAAAGACACAATTTTCTACTACAAGCATAAGAGATCATTTTGGGACCATAAGCTCTACAATTATATTTGTAACCCTTTCCAAAATAACTTTAAAAATATTAACTTACCTACTTGATTATTAAATATTATCCAAATATATTCAATTTATACTGATTCACTTATTCAAATATGTATATTATGAATATAAATGTTAATTTTTTTTTGTTTGCTAGGTTATGTGAATCCTGAGATGACTGACATGACTAACCTGTGGCTTGAGTAGCCTTGACCCAGGGGCATATAAGTTATCAAAATCACTTGAGGATCACGCATGGCCTAGGCCACACCATCCCTTAGCATGGTTGGATTTTTTATCCATAGAGTTTCAAACCAGTGACCATTACATCACAGAGTGCCTTAACAGAACACCCTATCAGTGTCTGCTTTATGCCTCATGGGATTTTATTTTATTAAAATTAATGCATAATTTAATATAAATGTATTCTCTATAAAATAAATGAATTACTATTAAATTTTAATATTAAATTAATATATTCCCTGATGGGAGTGCTTTACTTGAGAAATGGGTTATGGGGTTAAGCCTACCACCCCATAGCCATTAACACATTAAATAATGGGGGTGGCATGGTTGTACCCATGCAGTTTAATGCATGCCAAGATTAATCACACTAGGACATTCTCCTTATGAGGCAGTGGTGCCTTCTAACAGAAGCACCAGTCTATGGACCCTAGGAAATTAGAAAAATCCAAACCCTTTATGGTAGGATGTTTGTCTGGGGGAAACCTAATCTAGCAAGGATCTTAAAAACTCTATTTTACAAGTACGATTTAGCTCATTCGATGTGTTTCTCTGGAATATTTGGATGGGAGGAGGCATATCTCTAGTTCTATCTACCAAAGACTAGGTGGGAGTTATAGTGACCTTCAGAAGCATCATGGATTCTTGTAAGGCAGCGGTTCGAGGTGGTGGCTTCTCTAGAGGTGGAGTTAGGCACCAGATACATTTTGTTTCTTCTTGATGGCATTCTCCTCAATTCTCTTCTGGTTTGGATTCTTGTCATAAGGAATCTTTTGCTAGTTCGGCGTAACTCATATCCTTTGTCATCACTCTATATTTTTAATTTTATATTAATTGATTGACTTTGTGAGTGGGCTTGAAAGGTTTACTTATCAGCCTTAGTTGTATCTCTCTTATGTTGATTTCTAGTAGCATCAGATGTGCTCTAAGTCTCAAAATTTGTAGGGAGGCTTAGATGCATGCATTCTCCAATACCCATAAATTGTTTTAGGAAATTCCACATGGAGACAATTTTATTAAAATAATTAATTATTTTTAATGGGTCCCTAAGTCTAAACTTAGGAAATTAAAATAATTAATGGGTATTAATCTAAACTGTGGCTGAAACTTCTAGAAGAAGATGGAGATTGAGTCCAAATGATCTAGGCCATTGATTATAATGCAATATGGGTCATTGGTTCTCAACTGGAGGATTATAAGGACATCAATGGGCAATTGGAGAACACATTGAGTAGAGTTCAGAAGATCGAATTTCTGAAGCAGAGCAGCTATTGGTGAGAAATTCGGAGTGAGCTTTTGTAGTGAGGGGAAGGGATAGTAGCTAGTGAGGAGTTTTCCTGATCTGAAGAGTACAGGGTAGAGAGGACATAACGACGTCCAAAGAGAGGTTGAAGTTGGTCCATGCAGTGTTAATGCAATGGCAGCACACAGCCTAGAGGGAGATTGAATTCCTGCTAAGGAAATCAAGTTTTAGAAGACGGAAGCTGGGGTGTGAGACCAAGAGGCTAGAAATCAAAGTTGCTGGTCAGTAGAGGGTCTGAAGGAGGAGAAACGCAGTCCCTACCAAAGGTGATGTAGAGACTGCATGGGGTTGACACAATTCTACGTAGAATCTGACGTGGAAGGGATGCAAAGCCTCTATTCCAGCGAGATCAGAGTCGGATCCTTCCATTGATAAGGTGAGAGCATCGCACTACATCTTTTGTCTAGTTTCTCTCTATATAGGATATCCAATTGGGCATCCAACAAATTCTACTCAGAATTACCACTGCATAATAGTAAAACCCTCAGTTGTTGCACTGGTTTTCCCACATTGAGTTTTTTCTGAGACATTTGTCCAAAAATAACAATGTAGATGTGTTGTATTTCTTTCTTTCTTAGTTTCTTGTTTCCGCATTTTTTAAATGGTGAAGGTTGTAGTGTATTAGTTTATGTGTTTACTGTAGGAAATAATAAATAACTTTTTTCAGTAATTTAACAAATAGAAGAAACTTAATCAGTTGTTGCAGTAGAAATTTGGGCATCCAAATTTTCACATCGTATCAAAGTTGCAGGTGAAATAAGAGAGCAATGACGAAAGAGCCCAACGCTGAAGGAAGAAGGGAAGGCGAAGTGCTGCATAGGCAGAAAATCGAATCCCCAGAGGGAGTGTGCAGTTCAGGACAGGAGGGAAAGATTTTCGTGGTAAATCTCTCTCTGAGTGAGTCGACAGAGAGGTAGGATTTCCAAATTGAGATTTGGCAACAGCAGAGGGAGTAGCGCAGCAAACGCTTCAGCGAAGAGGGGTTCCTGGTGTGACATAGTTTTCTGCAGGTAGTTTTCGAGATGAAAGACGTCAAAAGAAAGAAGAGACAATTGAGGGAATTTATTCATCAGAGAATTCCTAGTCAAGGAATTTGAATTCTCATTTGCTAGGCAGTAACAAGAGAGAGGAGGTCATTCAACTTTGTCGAGTGGAAAAAATGGAAGCCAGTGGGTTGAGAGATTAGGATCAGTTGGATGGTGCATCCAACTATGTGATCTAGAAGGCAAGGATTTCATGCTTTCTAGATGAACATTTTCTCAAGACCTATGTCGACAGTGTGGTAGTTGTGCCCACAGATCTACCTCTGCTCAAAAAGTATAAGGGAGAAATGGTGAACACAAAGAGAATGATCCTTGATAGATTGAAGGATCATGTGGTCTGTCACATCGCTGGCAAAAGGACTGCCAATGAGATGTGGAATGAATTTTTTACATTGTATCAAGGATCTTCCGAGTAGCGAAGATGTACTTGGAGCAGAAGATAAGATCTATGCAGATGCAGAAGGGGGAATGCATTGATTTTTTCCTTACTAACCTTCAGGAGACCCTAGACGAGCTAGCAATTGTGGGGTCAACACCTCAAGCTTCCAAGATGGTAAGACTGGCCCTGAATTCAGTTTCTGAGGAGTGGCAAGATTTTGTCTAAAGCATCCTGGGCAAGGCGACTTTACCAGACTAGGATAAAATGTGGGCAGCTCTTAAGCAAGAGGATCTTAGGAGAGACTTGGTCAAGTGTAAACTTGAAGGAAGCAGCAGTAGTGGTTCAAAGCCCAAGGAGGAGGAAGAGAATGCATCCCTCACATCTAAGTGGTAGCAGGAGCAACGGAAGAAGAAGAAATATGTTTCGAAGATCAAAGGTTTCAGGTCCTCTCAAGAAGAAGGATAAAGATGAGAAGAATGATCTGAAGGTTGTAGCCATGAAGATTGAGGAGGAGGCGTTCGCCATGACAGCCCAGGCATCTCTAGGAGAGAGGTGGGTAGATTTAGAACTGTAGTTCAAAAGAACTGTAGTTGGGCAGGATCCTTGAGGAGTCCACCTCTCAGATTAATTCCTTACTACGAGAGACCAGATAAGAAGTAGTAGGATGGACCCATATCAGTTGATGCAGAGGAGTGTCAGAGTGACAGTTGCAGTGGCTAGGAGTTCCATAGACTGAGTAGTGTAGAGCTAGAGTTGGCAACATTGCAGTTGGCATAGAGAAGAGTCAGTAGAAGCGCAGAGACTTTAGAGGGTCAGCGTAGAGACTAGCAGCAATCGGAAATCCAGCAACGAGATGCATCATATTGAACACATGTTCAGTAATTTGGGATGTTTTTTCGTTGTTGATGCAATAGTAGTAGAATTTGGAGAAGGTTGCAGTGTAGATGCAGTACTGGCAATGGCAATGCCAGCAGCAGTACATATGCAGAATTGAGAGGGAGTGGCAGTACGGATGCAGCGTTAACAGTGGCAGGGTTCGCAGCAGTACAGACGTAGCATTTGCACAGTAGTTGGTTGGCAGGATCAGACATCGGCAGCGCAGAAGCAGATGTTACATAACAGAGTGATGCTTCAATAGGATGCATTGTTAGAGCAAATTCCTCGCTAAGAGGGATTATTGATTTATGGTAGCATCAGATGTGGACTAAGTCTCAAAATTTGCAGGGAGGCTTAGACACATGCATTCCCCAATACCCAAAATTTTTTTTGGCAAATTCCACCCGGAGACAGTTTTATTAAAATAATTAATTATTTTTAATGAGTCCCTAAGTCTAAACTTAGGAAATTAAAATAATTAATGGGTATTAATCTAAACTATGGGTGAAACTTCTAGAAGAAGATGGAGATCGAGTCCAAACGATCTGAGCCATTGATTATAATCTAATCTGGGTCGTTGATTCTCAATTGGAGGATTATAAGAAGGACATTAATGGGCACTTGGAAAACACATCGAGTAGAGTTCAAAAGATCGAATTTCTGAAGCAGAGCAGCTTTCGATGAGAAATTTGAAGTGAGCTTTTGCAGTGAGAGACAGGGATAGTAGCCAGTGAGGAGTTTCCTAGGCCGGAGAGTAGAAGGTACAAAGGATAGAACAACGTCCAGAGAGAGGTTGACGTTGGCCCATGCTGTGTTGACGCAGTGGTAGCGCACAGCCTAGAGGGAGATCAAATTCCTGCTAAGGAAATCGAGTTTCAAAAGCCAAGAGCCTAGGTGTGAGACTGAGAGGCTGGAAATCGAAGTTTATGGTCAACAAAGAGTCTAAAGGAGGAGTAGCACGGTCCCTAGAAGAGGTGACACAGAGACTGCGTGGGGTTGGCGCAGTTCTGCGTAGAAGCTAATGCAGAAGGGACGCAGAGCCTCTATTCCAGCGAGATCAAAGTCAAATCCTTCCAGAGACAGGGTGAGAGCATCTCACTACTTGTTTTGTCCAATTTCTCTTTGTATAAGATAGCCAATTGGGCATCCAACAAATTGTACTCATAATTACTACTGCATAATAATAAAACCCTCAGCTGTTGCACCGGTTTTCCCACACTGGGTTTTTCCGGGGACATTTGTCCAAAAATAACTATGTAGATGTGTTGTATTTCTTTCTTGCACAGTTTCTTGTTTCCACATTTTTTAAATGGTGAAGGCTGTAGTGTATTAGTTTCGGTGCTTACTGTAGGAAATAGTAAATAACTTTGTTTAGTAATTTAACAAATAGAAGAAACTTAATCAGTTGTCGCAACAGAAATTTGGACATCCAAATTTTCACATCTTACCCATGTTTCATTTTGGCTCTATGATCCCATATTTCGGTGAGACTTTCTCTTTGCATAACTCCAGCTCCTTTACTAGGGGTTGTTTCACAATTCACTGCCAATTTTTTGTAGCCTGGGGGTACACCCTAAATCGTGTGATAGTCTAGCATTGTCCTCTGTATTCATTTGTGAGTTGTGTCAAGGTTTGGTTGGTTGGCATTGTTTATCTCTACTAGGCATGCATAGACAAATAATGAGAAGAAGATAGGGTGCAGGTGGTTGCATTCGCCAAGGTCGCAATCGAGCCCAACAACAAGCTCAAGAGGTAGTAGACAATTAACACTCTATTATTCCCATGAAACTAAGAATGAAATTCATCATTTAGAATCCATTGTAGGCAAAGAGAGGCAAGCTTTTTTGAATTTCAAAATCTTAGAGGGTATCTCCACTTGGGTTCCCAACGTTGACCACACCAGGGGCAGAAGAAAATAATATTTTCATGCTCTATTTTTGTATTGGAAAATGAAGACCCTATTGGGATGGGTTCTGCAAGATAAGTAAGCTAAAAGGTATAATATTTTTGCTAGCCTAGAAGATGTCAAAAGAGTCAAGCGGAACCAGTGGGTTTTTTGGAAAGAGTGGATGCACAATTGGCTCATATTGAATGCCACCTCCATTGCATTCTTTCTCCTCCAACTCCTCTGGGATCTAGTGTCATATATCTGGCACCCGTCACCTCCTCTAAATCTTGATTGGCAACATGTCGTTGATCATTTTTTTTGTTTTATAATATTGTAGGTGATAATTTATTTATGTTAAGACTGTTGAAACTATTTAAATTTGAGACAATTAACTCTATTAGTAAGCAGCTAAAAATATCTAGTTTCTTTTTAGGCAAATTAAAATAACTACTAAGCGACACACTTATGATGACGAACGAGATAATATATCTATTTCATTTAATATTTTGAAAAAATACAACTTTAACTTTTATATATATGAAAACAATGATTCTTGAATACTACCCTACGAGATAAATTTCTTTAAAAAAATGATGATATCTTTCCTTCTTCCTTTGGACTTTAACATATAAAACTAAGAATTAAAAAATAAATAAAGATAACTAATCTGAGTGGTTGAAAAAACCGATAAGGAATATCTATAACAAATCCTCATATCCTTGTGGGTTTCAACGCTCCACGCAATCATTTCTCAATGATGGCTTCCATTTTCCTCTTCGTTGTAAAGGAGATGAATAACTTAGGAAGAAACAAAGGAGCAGGTGAGGAAGTTGGTGTCTTTTCAATTATATTATTACAAGTAGTCAACTTTCAAAATCATGTTGTTCACAACTTTTGATATGGAAAATTATAATTATATATATAGATATATTTTTGTTATCTTATAATATAATAATAATGGTTATATTTTTATTTAAGAAAATTTTTATTTATAAATTTTATTAAAATAAAATAATTTGTTTTAATATTTTATTTTAATTATTTAAAAAAAATTAGTCTAAATTTTTTTTTAATGTTTATATTTAATAAAATAACACATTATAATTTTTAGTAATTTAATAAAATATTTAAAATTTAAAATTTAACATAAATATAAACCAAACATTTAATAAACAAAAGCAAAAATGTATTCATAATATTTTAAGATTTATATAACATCCAAATAATGTCAATATAGAGTATTAATTTCATTATAAAAATATATATGTTTAATTTCCTAAAATAATTTAATTAATCTCATTATAAAAATATATATGTTTAATTTCCTAAAATGATTTAATGAACTTTTTGAAATATTTTAATTTTCCTTTACTCGTTATTATTAAGATTATAATATTTTAACTTTAACTAAAATATTTTATTTTCAACTTTTTATTTAAAATAATATATTAATAAATATATTTTTATTTCATTTAATTAATATTTAACCCAAAAAATATTAATATGAAAATATTCATTCAACATTATATTTCGTTTGTTTTGGATCGTCATGATACTCCTAAATTTTTTTGAAGATCTGTTCATTCAATTTGTCCTGACGATGAACCACACTGGTTGGTTCGAAACGTGTCGACAAATGAAATATCATGTGATTTACGCCAAAGAATCTCTCATAAAAAAAACCTAAACATATTAATACCATGCAGAATGAACATCACCAACTTTATTTAATTAACCAATAAAACTATATGAACCAATAAAAAAAATTAAAACATAATTTATAATTTATTTTGACACATGTTCACTTTAAAGATTACTCCTCAATATTATTTCCAAGTGGGTATTTAAGGCCAAACACTTAAATACTATGATTTTAAAAACTTTACTATATTTCTCTATAAATAAGTTTCCTAACAATATTGGATTGATCGCTCTATCGATGACTCGCCTCCTAAATATTATTCCAAGTGGGTATTTAAGCATATTAGGATTTTAAAAACTTACTATATTTCTCTATAAATAAGTTTCCTAACAATATTGGATTAAATTAAAATATATATATATATATATATATATATATATATATATATATATAATTTTTAAATCTACCACTTCATTGAATAATTTCTTGACTATTCTTACAACTCTTTATGCTACTAATTTCTTTATCATCAGATTTACTTATGGTTGAGGTTTTTTCTCTATACTCTTTGATTCTTCTTGTGAGTGGTGGACACCAATAGAGAGCATTTGATTTTCTACCTTTAATGTTTCGGTAAAGTTTTCAGTAAGTGTAGCCTTATTTTCCCTTTTAACAAACATTGTTATAGAAGAAATAAGGGTTGAGGTGTAATATTCTATAGTTACTGCATCTTAAGGAGCAGCGTTGGCGGGAAACTTGTTCAAGATGGTAGTGAATCATTGGTTAAAATCCTTGACCTTTTCTTTCTTATCCATCTTTAAGGAGATCAACTCTCTCAATAATGTGGCGGGTGTTTTCTCCTCTCCAAACTTGCTCATAAACACCCTTTGGAATTGATCCCAATTAGCAATAGAGCCTATAGGAAGATTGTAATACCATGTGGCAGCCTTATTCTCAAAAGTAAATGGAAACAATTGACATGCCACATCTTCATGTTGAACATTCATTAAACACAAGGCCAAGTAAAAACTTTGAATATGATCTTCTAAAGTGATAGATTTATCTAGATCAAATTTTGGAAGAAGCTTTGTAGGATGCTAGTGCAAGTCATGTAGAATATCTTGAAGATTCAAGGCCCCTTGAACCATCCATGTGAGTTGATTATCAGAGATCGTGTTATCTAGATGTTCTTCATTATCTGAGTTATTATGCTCTTCTTCACTTTCAAGGTTGTTTCCACCTTGTGACTCTTTGTTTTCTTCGTGAGGTTGCTCAATAGATTTCACTGCATTTACCAGAGACAAATCAACCAAATCTTCAACAAAGTATACTAACACACCTTAGGAAGTCATTGGTATTCTTACAGCATGTATATGAGATAGTATACCAGCAACAAAAGCTTCCCAATTTGCTTTGCATAAGCACGAGTAAAAGGTTTAAGAGATCTCAAATCGTCTTTCGATACCACGTATAAATGTTCAATGCTCTTTGGATTAGGAAATTCTTTGGGGTTGGAAGTTTGAATAAGCTTGGGGTTATCTTGAGAGGAAATGGGTTTATGAGAAATTTTTCGACGTAAATCACATGATATTTTATTTGTCGACGCGTTTCGAACCAACCAGTGTGGTTCATCGTCAGGACAAGTTGAAGAATCAGATCTAGGTTGCATGTTTAAATAGTCAGAGAAAAACATCTAACAGCTATATTTGACGAGGCAACGGCTATATTGAACGGGTAGGCTAGACCGGCTATATTTGACTAGGTAACGGCTAGTTGGACTGGACCAAGGGATAGGAGAACAAGACTATATTTAATTAAAAATTAAAATTAAATATAAAACTAAATAAAAATAAGTTAAAGTTACAGATTTAAATGATTATTAAATCAATAGTAAGTTAGTTATTAAATTAAAAGGGGTTTAAATTTAAATAGTGAATAGAATTTACATATTTTTAATTGTATGTTAGTTTAATAAAAATTAAAATCCTCTTTGTTAGAATTGTTATAACGATCTTATTAATAAATCTATTAAAATAAATTAATTTAAGTCTTACATAATAAGAATAATTCTTTTATGTTTTAAATTTATTTGTTTATTTGTTTATTTATTTAATTGTTTATTTATTTGTTTATTTATTTTATTAATATAAATTAATAAGTCAAAGAACATGTTTAAGCCTAATGTAGATTGAATTTCAATATCAAAATAATTATTATTATTATTATTCTTTTTTTAACCCTAATGGAGCAATGGGTTGTTTACTATCTTGAAGTAAAACTTGAGAATGATGAAAATGATGAAACCTAATAGTCATGCAATGACAACCCTCCTTTTAGAACCAAAAATATTGTTGACAGGGCTAAAAGCATCACTTATAGTCTTGAGGGGATCTCTCCGGTATGATGCCCCAACTAGGCTTCACACCTTTTGGGATGAGATTCCCATCCGGATTGTTGCCCAACCACCATCTTATACTTTTGTGAAAGTTATATTTTGGATGAATGAGATATGAAAGGGAAACCCAAATAAAGCCCTTGATGGAATGCAAGTGAAATCAACTTTAATGAAAATACCTTAAATGCATTTGTACAAATAATTCCAAAACATATTTATAATAAACTTGCACCTCAAAGAAAGAGTGATAGCAATCTCTAATTAAGATACATGATGACTAAAGTGTACTAGCTATTAATTGTGAAACAGTTTACAACCAATAACAAGGTTAAACACTGAGCGTGAAATTATTGGAAAGATGAGAGTGTTAATTTAAGAAAATAGTTCATTAACCTGCCACATATGTGCAACAATCATGTAGTAACAAATAGAAATAAAGAACAGTCTTACAGATTTGAAAACACATGATTAAAAATCCTTTTCATGACCCTTCAGTCTTTTGAGTATTATAGCTGAAAATTCAATGTCAAATCACAAAGTATCTTCAAGAATCCCAATAGTGGGAGTGCATAAAGCTAAAAATTAATCCTCGTGGTTGTTACCAGCTTCTCCCTTTCAAGAATTCTCCAAAATTCCAAAAGACTAAGATCACTTCTATTTACAAGAGGGTTATATTTATACAAATTAAGGTGACTTTCACCTTCCATGACTCCACCTACCCTCATGTCTAATTTCTAATTTACTTTATATTTTGTTTTAGTTTACATAATTACATTAAAATTCAAAATAAATGAAATAAACACCTATCACGAGCTTAACCCAAAAATTGACAAGGCTTGCACTTGAATTTGTAACCCTTGGATCATATGGGTGTGCCAAGCAATTTTAGTCTACTGCAATAGATCAAACTTTCCATGAGATAAACCCTTCCTTGATGACTTCATATTTGCATGTATTAGGCACCATTGTCTTCATGTTAGCCTAGATTCTATGAAATAATGAAGTAAGTATGGTGTGTAACTTAGTGGACTCTACCAGGTGTTGTTCCAATGCCTCTTTGGTTGGATTTGTATCTTTCTCTATGATCGCTAGTTGTCATGCATGAATCATTTCATGTATTTCATGTTCAATTTCTTTCTCGATCCTCACCTCTCCTAGGGTTTCGATGGGGACTAACTTGTGAGATTTTATGAGTATTTCCATAATGATGTGGTGTTGTTGATAAGCTCCCATAGTTTTCATCACATCCCTTTTGAGATTTTCTTGAGCTCGGATGACAAGCTCGATCTTTGATTTATCTCTTTCTCGACTCAATTCATCTTCATGTGCAATGCCTCTAGTGAACCAGGGTGTTCTATACTCCATGTATGTGTTATATCAATGGATAATAAGGTTTCCTTAAGTTGCACACCTTTCCCTATGACTGCATTTTGAATTGAGATAAGTATGACAACCATTTTCTAGAGTTTCCCGAGCTACTGGTACAGTTGCTTTACAATCTCTCCCAATTATTTATTTTCCCCCAATGTTGCACTCTAATACTTTGTCATAAGATCTTGAGGCCAATAAAGCTTGATTTTCCTTGCATAGCCTTTCAATTTCCTAATGTGCTTTTTTCTTTCTCTTTTCTTATTCTTTTACCTTTTCTATCAAATGTTCAATATTCTTTTTCATTGCTAAGGAAAAGGTTTTCCAATATAAGGTGATGCCCGTCTCCCCAATCAAAAAATGGCCTCTTATTAATGGCGTGGCATCTGAGGCTATTGGATCAATATCCATGCTAGATAAATTGTTATTTCCTACATTTTGGGCTTCTTTTTCTTGTTTCTCTTTCTACCTTGCCTCATCCTAGGATTTTTTTATTGAGTTTTCCTTACACCCTATGTCTGGTCTATGGATAACCAAGCACACAAACAGACTAGAAGCAGTCAACCAAACAATTTTGCACAACAAAAATATAACAGGAATGAATCAATAAAATATAAAAATAGATATGTGGCCCAAAACACTTCTTATTAGTCTATCAACAATAAATTCATAAAAATCTCGTACCAGGGGTCATGGCCCTTTACAAAACCCTGATACAAGACTAATATACAATTGTATACATCTAGGGATTGAAGTCAGCTCCATTTGACCTTCAATCTTCCCAATAAAATAAAATCAAAATAAATAACTTACTTGTTGATGTAGCTTGTTCAAATCATCCCTTTCAATCCTTATTTTTCCTTTATACCTAGTTATCCTTTGCCTCCTTCACACAAATATTTGTCTCTCTTCAAGTCTTTATACAACCAGCAACTCACAAAGGTCAAGTACTTGAGACCACTTGCATTCTAGACTTCAAACACTATTTTCCATGCCATCCTTTAATGAAAAAACTTCAAGATGCTACTCAACAACCCTTTCTCCTTATAACAAAAACCTTATCTCACCTCCACTAGCCTTGCTTGGTTTTGATGTACCTTCGCTTGATTCTACAAACCCTGAGGCTTTTTGGCCCCCTTCTTCTAGGCATGTGGCCTTCTCAGAAACTATTTTCTCTTATGACCTTGCAATATAACACTCCTCTGACTGCGGCCAACTTCAAAACAACTTGAATAACCTTCACAAGGGCTTGGATACTCCTCGGACATATATGTGTATCAAATGAGGGATAAAAGCTGCCTCACTAGGGTTATGGCCCTCCTTTAATTTCATAATAGACATAACATAGTGCTAACACTTCCTTTTCTCTTGGCTAGTGAAAACATAGATTTCAACCTTCAATTCTTCTAGAAAGTAGATAGAGATACAAGCTAAAATCCTCGACTAGGGGACATACTCGGGCTCCTTCTTCTTAAATAAAAACCTCCTTGTCAATCACAGAAGTTTTCCTCTCAACTTTTCCTCTTCTAGTGGTGGTTCTATCCTCTAGGCTTGATGTTCTTCATGAGATGAGTTTTTATGTGTGATTAGACCTCACATGGTCTCTTAAATATATACCTCTCTAATTGATTGCCTTAGGAGCCCTTAACTCCATTAAAGAGGTTCAACTACAATAATTAGAATAAACAAGAAAAATATTTGGATCTCAAGCCCATGACTTCGGGTCCAAAACCCATTGGCTTGGGTACGTAACCCACAAAGTGGCCCAAACCCTCACAAGTCAAGTACTGTAGACTTATGGGAGTACCTCCCAAGCTACACTTTTTAACACTCTCTCTTAGCAAGGGAGGTACTTACATTCCTCATAAGTAACTTGTCAAGAATATAATCCCAACCTTTGGTGCCCATCATTACAGCATACCCTAAAGAATGAAAAACACTTTCCTTAGTAGTGTCCCTACCACTAGAAGCCTCTCACCTCTTCTTATCTTTATATGCCTTCAAGCCAATCCAATGTTCCTTCTTTCCAACTATATAAGTCTCCTTTCTTCCCACTGAACATGCGCTCTTCTTTGGTTTCTTATCCTTTTGAATGTACAAACTCTCACTCAAACTCAACTCCTTCTGAGTCTCAAGAACCTACTTCTTCCCTTAATCTATAGGCTTAAACTTCAGCTTATATATACCACTCTCCCTAACTCCAATAAATGGTTCTATGGAGCTAGAGGCTTTGGGCTTGAGCATCAACTTTCCATCCTGGAACAATAGTTAAAACCCCTTAGCCTCAATGAATAAGACAAATAACATGTTTCACTTGAGCTTTAGTACCCACAGTACATCCTAGACACATATTAGCCCTCCTAACTCCACGCTGAATGGCACCATAGCTAACCATTTGACAATCTTATGAATCTTATTTCCAACCTCCACATGCAATTTAGAGTCTCATTAAGTTAGAGTCTCAAATACTTTCTCGCTATCTTGTCATATGCTTCAACGCTCCACTATCAATGAACCATGCACTCATATCAATGGTGCCCTCAAAGAAATGAGATACTAGAGAAAAACACTCTTCAAACCTTTTTGCAAAGTCATCCTTCTTGGATGTAGATGTAGCATCAATTGCAATCTCTTTCTTCTTCTCATTATCTCCTTTCTTTTGATGTGGACAATCTCTCTCATAATGACCATGCTCGCCACATGTGAAAAACTTCACCTTGCTCAAGTCCTTCTTCATTTTTCCTGTCATCTTACTACTGAGAGCCATGTTCACTCCATCTACTTGTGAAGATCATCATCCCACATTTCCTCTTGGATGAAGTCATCCCATAACCTATTCCACTCTGGTAGCTTGTCTCGAGCGACTATTCCTTTAATAAATGGATTCCATTCCTTGGTGAATCCCTTCAAGGTAACCTCACAAACTCAGAATTTGGAAGGTTATCATCCATGGAAATAAACTCGTCACAAACTTGAGAAATCCTTTGTAACACCCTCCTCCCACATCTACCCAAGTAACTGGCCAACTGGGGTAAACATGTGACGAGAAGTTACTATGATATGATTCAACTGCCTATATGTTAGTTAAGGAAGTGGAGTCGACGGAAAAACATGATAGAAACCTTATACATCAACAAAAAAACTCCCAGGAGCCATCCCAACCACTAAGGTAACCATCCCCTAGGTCCCACTAAGTTTTTAGACCATTATACCCCCGGACATTCCCTTGATGTCCAAGAGGCTCCAGACACTCCCACAGCATAGGTATGCATGCATCCAAGGACTCTTTTCCTTAGACCTGTGCCTTTTACTCTAGGATTTGTGCCACTTTTTTAGGCCCAGAGCCCAGGTCATTGCCCAAAACTCAATGACACTTTCAGAACTGAAAGATAACAACAAAAAAATGATACAAATGCAATTACTTGAACAAGGACTTGATTGGACCCCTACTAGCCATGACAATAATTTCATCAAACATGTCACAATTATGTAATCTACAAGTTTAAACAACAAATCTAAGCATAGGGGTCTCATACTCATCTAAGAATCGCTAAGAAGCATTGATGCCTCAACACATTAGCTACAGTTTCATCCATTAGGTCATAGATACATTGTTCATTCATTTACAAGTAAAAACATGATGAGAGACATACATAGCCATTGTCATAATACAAGTTCATAACCAGCATAATAGTAACAGAAATACCAAGGAAACAATAGCCATAAAATCCACATATAAACAAGTATAATACTCATGAATTAACAAGGAGAAATAACCTCATATTAATGATGCAAAGGCCAACCAGTTGTGGGACTTCCACGAACCACCCGACCATAGACATGGTTGAGCCAAATCTCTCTTCATCCAGTCACCCCTGTGCCATATTCCAAGCATGAATGTGGGATCTCATAAAACACATCAATCAAAACCATCCAAGGCTTCCAAAGGCCAAACCACCTCAACCCATCAAACAATGATTCCACCTCACAGTCAGACATCACAAAACCATCACCAGATTGGTCTCTACCCAAGCCTTCCAAGGCTCCAAAGCGTTTGTTCCAACCAAGGCTTCCAGGACTAGTAACTCAACCTACAACTGTCATCAGGCTTCTAGAGCATTTGTCCAACCAAGGCTTCCAGAGTGTTTGTCCAACCAAGGCTTCCAAGACTAGTACTCAACCCAAGCTAAAGGAAACATGAGAACCAACAAGAAAACAAAGAAATGAACCCACAACACCATGGCTATCTAGGAAATGGCAAGGCTAGGAAAATCCACTGTCAATCCAGGCAATCCTCCATGCCAATGACAAATCATGACCAATAAACCACATGCATATTCCATGCATGCCAAAACTAGTGAGGAAAACATACATACAACTTTGTACCTGCAAGCAAAACCTGTTGTAGTTACTGATCCCGAAGTCCTCTTACATTTTCCTGCTCTTCCTTTGCCTTCTTGCTCCAAAAATCCAAGTATGCCACACTCCTCCAAGAGTGCTTCAAGAAACTCTAAGTTTCCAAGAGTATGAGAGAGAGAATAGAGAGAGAGGTCCAAAATTGAACTAACAAAATTATGTGAACTAACCTTCAGAAGCCTTTTTATTAATGAGGCCTCTATTTTCTTATTTTCCATTATTTTTCTTCATTTTCCTCCTCACATGCAACCTGTGACCTTTCACCTTCCTTTTCTCCTAATTTCCATTATTTTCATAAATAAAATGCCAATAAATGCTACTTTTCCTTTCCAAAACCTTGGCCATTGACTTTGCCAATTTTCTTAGCCATTAATCAATCCCCAGTGATCCACATCACTATGCTTTTGGCCAACATTCAACTTGGAATAAGTGTCCCATCAACTGTGGTTGTTATTTTGACTTTATTAACTTTTATTACATGGAATTTTCACCAGGGTTGTTATTTTGACTTTATTAACTTTTATTACATGGAATTTTCACCAGGGTTGTTACATCCTTATCAGATATGAAGCCACACCATCACCATCCAACATTTTGGTGTTATTTAGCTTCTCTATTAATACCATCAAGTGGTTCTCATTCTTATTCTAGAACAAATCTTGAAGATCCTTCCACATATCATGTGCAGCCTTCTTCCTGCTAAGACAAGGGATCAAGTGATCCTTTACTCCATCTAGGATGATCAACTTTTCCTTCGCATTCAACTCTTCAAACTTAACCAAATATTTAGGAGTTGTTGGCTTAGAAATCTCCTTGTACGCAAACTCCCATATCTTGTTTACCATCAAGACCATCTTGATCCTTTCTTTCCAAGGACTATAATTGGATATCCCATCCAACCTATCCTCATGCCTCATACTAGAAATCAACTTTTCCATGTTGTTGGTCCTTCAAAAACAAATCAACTAACTCCCTCTTAGGCTAATTGATGTGCACACTCTGATTCATTTGTCCCTTCAAAGTAACTCTGATACCATGTTGAAGTTTCTTTACACCTTAGGTCTGGTCTATGGATAACAAAGCATACAAACACACTAGAAGTGCTCAGCCAAACAACTTTTCATAGCATAAGTATAATAGAAATGAAGCAATAAAATACAAACATATATATATATATATGTGTGTGTGTGTGTGTGGCCCAAAACACTTCTTATTATTCCATCAACAAGAAATTCATAGGGCTCTCATACCAGGGATCATAGCCCTTTACAAAACCCTATTACAATACTAATATAAAACTGTATAAACCTAGGGCTTGAGGTTAGCTCCCTTTGACCTTCTATATACCTAACAAAATAATAACAAAACAAATAACTTACATTTGAAGTAGCATGATCCAGATTCTCCACAGTATTATGTTTCTTATGTCGACGTTTCGAACCCCAAAGGGGGTCCATCCTCAAGACCAAATTTGATAGAATATGAATGACAGTTTTTTTGTTTTGTTTTTTTTTTTTTTTTTTTTTGATGTAGCCTCTTCACAACTCACCCTTGATATCTGGTTATCCTTTGCCTCCTTCACATAGAGATTTTTTTCCTTTCAAGTCTTTGTACAACTAGCTACTCACAAAGGTTAAGTCTTTCATACTACTTACATTCTATCCCTCAAAAATTATTTCCCATGCCCTCCCTTGATGAATAGACTTCAAGATGTAAATTAGAAACCCTTTCTCCTTAGAACAACAACCTTATCTCACCTTCGTTATCCTTGCTTTGTTCTAAGGCACCTTCACTAGCTCCTACAAACCCTGAGTATTTTCATCCCCTTCTTCTAGGCCTGTAGCCTCCTTAGAAACCCTTTTCTCTTATCACGTTGCAATAAAACACTCCTCTACCTGTGGTCACCTTCAAAATAGCTCAACAGACCTTCACAAGGGATCGGTTGTCTCTCTATACTTCTTAGATCTATCTGTGTATTAGTTGAGATCTAACAATTACCTCACTAGGTCTTCGACCCTCCTTTAATAGAGAAAAATAGGCATAATAGGGCGCCAACACTTCCCTTTCTTTTCACTAACTAACATAGATATTTCAACCTTCAGTTCTTATAGATAATAGATAGAGATACAAGCTAGAATCCTCGGCTAGGGGACAAACTCGGCCTCCTTCTCCTTTTCTAATCACAAAAATCATACTCTAAACTTCTCCTCTTCTAGTTGCAGTGCTCTCCTCTAGGCTTGATGTTCTTCATGATACTAGTTGTTATGTGTGATTAGACCTCACGTAGTATCTTAAATATATACATATCTAATTGATTTCCTTAGGAGCCCTTAACTCCATTAAAGAGTCTCCACTACAATAATAGAATAAATAAGCAATAGCTTTGGGTCTCAAGCTCATGACTTTGGGTTTGAAACCCACTGGCTTGGGTACTTAGCCCATAAAGTGGGTGAAATACTCACAATTAAAGTGCCATATACTTGTGGGAGTAACTCTCAAGCTACACTTTTTAATATGTTTTTCCAAACTCTCTCTTTCAAACTACTCCTCTTCTTCTCCCTTTTTTTCTCATTCCTCTTTCTATGATCTTTTATTTTTTGACCTTGCCTTTTGCTCTACCTCTTCTTTCTCTTTTGTCTCTCTCTTTTTCTTTAATCTTAGATCCACTTTTAGCTCCTTTTTCCTCTCTTTCTTAGTTTCTTCCTTTTCTCTTTCCCCTTTCTATATAGATTTATTATATTTTGAATCCTTCCCTTTGGAAGGTTCTCCTGTTGCAGGTTCAAATCCATTTGTGTTTCCCATGGCCTCTACAATAGCATAGTATTTTTTTATTTTTTCCCTATCTTTCTTTTTTTTTTATGAGTAAATCCACTTTCACTTGCATTGGGATCAATATATTGTGACCACACCCTTTGGTTCATATCCATTTAAGTCAAGCTCTCCAAATTTGAAACGCTCTAGGTCCATGAGTTTTGTTTGTGCCTCTTTGAAATTATTTGTACTATACAAGCCTACATAAAAAGGGTATGTAGGCCACAGTGCCTTATTCAACCGTGTTAGAATCCCACTTACTCATGTTGTTCCCTTATATGAAACCTCTTGCAAAATTACCTTATTGGTCACAAACAGTGGGAGTTTTTGCAGTGGCTTCCATGACCCAAAAAATCTAATGTACGTTGGGTCTGGTGGGGTGAACTAGTCAACAACTTCTTGTAATGCTTATTTAGTGTGATCTGACATACAAGGTGAATCATGGTCAAATATAATATGGAATAGTGGTGAAACAAAGCCTTCGAATATTTTCATGTGTGATGTTGCATGTTGTCTATCCCACAATTCCTTGCAATAAATATGTATTAGTTGAATGTCAGTGATGGAAGTCCACCTCCACCCCATTATTTCAAGCTCACGTGTGGCACATATATATTCAAGGAGGTATGAAGCCATATATAATTTTGGTTGCTTACGATCTACTATATTTTGAGCCTCTGTCACCTTTGCATACATGGATGTTGCAATGATTTTATCCCAATTGAATATGACTCCCTCATGGACACATGTATACATAAGTGGAACCCATCTCTCCTCTAAGAACTCTATTGCAGCTTTGCCATACATTTTACAGCAGATGGCTAAAACCATCTGATAAACCTTTCTAAGTGACCTTATCTTGTATATTATGTCTTCCTTGCTCCTAAACTTGTTGGGGTATTTCCACCAACTAATTAGGATATCTTTGTTGTTTAGATTGAACTTATTATACCAAGTTATCTAGAATGAAACTTGATGTTTAGGTAGTTTGTATTAGTTAACTATTTAAGGAGAAGTGGGTCCAACAATGTTGTTTCCATGGTTGTCTCTAATATTTATGTCTCTAATATCAAAGCATTTGATTATCCACGCAACAGTCTCACTGCATGGAAACATTGTTGGGTGAGAAGCCACCTTATGTCACCATGATTTTTTGACGTTTTGATATGCAATGAGGTCTTCCTCCCCATCATGGTATTCTCTCCTTACGAATAGATGGTGTAATATGACCAACAAATGGAAATATACTTATTAATAAAGCATCTTGTATCAGCATATGTAGGTACTGAAGTGACGAGGCTATCTTCTGATTCCTCCTCCGCAGTTTCTTTTCCAGGTCTTCTCTTCGAAGGAGCCATATCTTCATATGAGAATATACTAAAAAACTATAAAGCAACTGAACTTGGAAGATCAAATATATTCATTATAACAGATAAATTATAAAGCTACAAATGAATTGGTGCATGGTGCGATTGAATAGTGCATCATGAGGCTGAGAGATGCACTATTGTGCAAGGCACAAGGTTAGACTAGCAAGAAAGGTTGCAATGAAATGCAAATAGTAATTGTGACATGATTATATGGCACATCACATAATCTTATTGTAATCTAGGGAAGGGGATTACGTCATAGCGCAATAATGAAAATTAGATTTTCCAAATCAACTTGCAATGTGATGTGATATGGGTTGCGACATGAACATGTTTCGCATTATAAAATGTATTTACATGATGTGTAGAGTTGTTATATCGTAGCACAAGACTTAAATCTACACTGGAAAAAAAATATATATATATAATAAAAATAAAAATAAAATAAAAGTAAAGTACAGTAAAAAAAAAATAAAATTAAAATTAAAATAAATAAAAATTAAAAATAAAAAACAAATAAAAAATTAAAATTAAAAAAAAATAAATAAAAAAAATGATGTGATGAGCAAAGGGATGCATCATTTGATGTGTGTTTCACATAGAAGTAATACATAGATGTGATTGGGAATCATGATGCGATGGCCAAAAGGGGGTTGAAAAATGGCTAAGTAATTGAGTTTGTAATGGTTCATCCATGTATATGTGTATATGTGTGTTGTAGCGGCTACAACCACCCTCCAAAATTTTTCCTTAGCCTAATTTTGGAACCTCCCTTCCAACCTTCATAGTAACTTGCCTTGCTTCATCAAGTTCACAAGCTTCAGTGTCTTTCTTACACAAAGGCAGCCTGTCGACCACAGCTTGATCCATTCCCCTCACAAGTTGTTCACCCAGACTTGGTCTAGCTCTAGGCTAAGCAGCTTCCCCTTGAAAATTGTGCATTTTTGAAGGGCAACCAACCTTCCCTCCAGAAATTGTGCAATCCTCTCTGGCGGCTTGCTAGGCTCTAGGATTACGCAATCCTACCTGCGAACACTCCCAACAAGATTTGCGCAAATTTCCCCAGCAAGGTTGCTCAGCCCATAATTTGTGCAAATCTGGGCAGCAGTCAGCTGCTCTGCCCAAAAATTGTGCAAATCTCCTGGGTAGCCAGCCAAAAATGCGCATTTTTCTCCAGCAGTCAAGCAGTCTCTTGCATGTGCAGCTGAGTTGATCTATTCCCTTCGGGACTAAGCAAAACTGACTTGCATGCATGGGCTGCTTCTCCCAAGGCATCATGCAAAGGCATCCCTTGTTTTAGGGATCTATGTTTAGCAGTTGGAGGTTACATGCAAGGAGAAATTCCGAAACCTCCCACCAAGTGTCACTTCCCCTAGATTCATGGCATGCGCATCACAACCTCGGTGTTATCAAAACTCATCAATTGGATGTTGTAGAGCCCATTCCTCACATCAACCTTGTAGTTCTGACATCCCACATCACATCTAGGAGCAGTCGGCACATTCAGCTCAGCTGTTTTTGGGCAAGCCCGCTTCCCATGCCTTGTGCTACATTTCTGTCACTTTTTTTGTTTTCACTTGTGGGAGTATTGTTTGCTTGATGTCATTGAACGCTTGTTGTTGTTTACATATATACTAGCTTTTCTTAGCTCTGTTTCAGTTTTCATTGCTAGCTCACTTCTGTCGCATGCATGAAACTGTTTTGCACGAACGTTCGCCCAACCAGAAAACTGCCTCACCCACATGCATGTTGATCTATTTGCTGAATCTTTCATTCATGTTTTGCATGCACTGTCAATCACTTCTGTTATCACTTAGTGTCGCCATGCATTTACTGTCTTAGTTTCTTTTAGTTTCCCATCAGCGAGTTGGGCCAACCTTGGCCCAGACTCTGCCTTCACCAAGGCTACATTGTGCAATCTAGGGAAGGAAGGCTCACCTTCCTCTCCAGATTTGCGCATTCCTTCCCAACACTGGCCTCCAGGACTATTTTTCACATTTCTGGAGGACAGTGGCTGCTTGGCCCAAGAAATTGCGCAAATTTGTCCCTAGGCCAGCAGTCAGCAGCCAGAATGGACTGTGCATTATGCAGTTAGAGTAGTCAACCATTCTCCCAATAGCCTAGACTGTTCCTTGTGCAGTCTTGGCAGTCAGTCTCCCAACCACCCGGCCGAAATTATGCAACCTTCATGATCATGCACCCATGTATGTTGCAAGTCAGTTCTCATATTCATTTTGGTTTTTGACTGACAAATTGCTTTCCATGAGTGTTTCCATGTCTCAGAAGTATGGGTACAATGGTTCCTAGGAGAGCAGAGATGAAGACACCGTTCAGAGCACACTTGGGGATGCAGTCGATCAAGTGTCTATGGACTTGCCTACCCACGAAGACATCAAGTTGTTCATAGACAAGGACATCAAGATATGACAGCAGCAGCATCACAGCGAGCAGCATCATGAACAGCAGTTGAAGACAGCATACCAAATGCAACGAATGCAAGAGGAGGGTTGTTGACAACATGGAGGTGGAAAAAGGTTGCAAGCTCAAGCAGGTCCATGGACAATGAAAGAAATTTTGGAGACTTCAGCTATGAAGTGACGGCGCAACATGAATATCACGATAAGGCAGAATATGGAACAAAGAAGGAGTTGCATGTGCTGAGGCAGCAACTTAAGAATAACATGAAGCTACATAAATAGACAAATGAGTTGCAACAGGAACAGGAATAGTAGTGAACGCAACATGCACTCACAGATGAAACTACACCCGTACAAGTTAAAGATCCATCCCAGCAGCTGACATGGAGCAGACATGGTGAGTAGTGTTGTTGATCGCATGCAAGTGATTCAGCATCATGCATTTCATTGAGTACACGCATGCAATCCAACCCATTCAACACACTCACCAAGGCGAAGACAAGAAGCAAGTCCAACTGGAGCTGAACATGTACTTCGGCAAGTTGATGCGCATGACCACCAGCACACACTTGAAGATCAGCACGGACACTATGCATCAGTGTGTTGTTGGTTCAGTTGCACCCAAGAAGACCATGCACATGTTAGCAGATGATTTGGATGAAGGAGCCGAACCAATGCACCGGTTGCAATGGAGGCAAGAGTTCGCTTCAGCAATATGTCACCATGAGGTGCATGCACACCATCACGGACGACCAAGATTGGCATCAGCTCACCACCTTCACCATCACAAGCATGTAAAAGAGTTGGTCTCGCCACAGTGGACCGAGTGTCAGTGATGTCTTGCTTGGCTTGCTCAAGCCATGTTGTCTCACATGAGTACATGTGCATTGTAACGTTGAGTCATTGCAAGTGTAAGTCAAGTTTCAATAGTTTGTCGTAACAATGATAGAGTAGGTGAAGACTCATGAGGGTAGTTGAACTATCACAAAGGGGAATGTCAAGGGACACCCCATCCTTTGCTATAAATAGTCCCTTATAACTCATTGTACAGGATTTTGGTCAGCCAAGCTTCTATTAAGACTATCTTGAAGAAAGCTTAGACAGTATTGTAACGTGCCTTGGCTTCTCCACTACACAGAGCTAGTTCATCTCTTTGGAAGAGCAGGCAGATGTGGTTGTAACATTCCACTGATGGGGATAGCAGGTTTACATGGATGTATTGTATGATTGGAGCTTACACTTTATATAATAATAGTCAACACATTTTCATGCATATGTTGTTATTGTAGTTGGACTGCTCTGGTTGCCTTAATGATATATGTTGTTTAACTTACGTATTTGTGTATGAACTGATTCACATGCAATTATATGAATCTTGTTGAAAATGTGTTGTATATGTTGTTAATGTTGTCACCGTCCATGTTGACTGCTCTGCCGGACACCAGACAGACCTTTCACATGAACCTTGCTATAACAACCGTTGCACTCATTTGGACTAATCCGTGAGTGTTGTATGTGTTATCTTACCTTGTATGTTGTGACTACCGCATCTGAGTGGACTGCTCCACCAGAAGCTGTGTATGTCCTTTTGTGTTGTGTGTTCCTAGCCGAGTTGGGACTAATCCCTTTCAACCTGTAATTCACCTTCACCCTTATCTCCCCCTTTATGTGTTAGAACCTATCATACACCTTCCTTGATTCACTGTAGCAGTCACACCCTTGCTACTGACAGAGTTATATTACTTTCCTCTGTGCGACATCGCGGTCAAGGCATTACCTTACGACCCACTGCTGGGACTCCTACACCAAATGGTCTAAGGTCTAATTGGGACTTCTTATCGAAGAGATCCCCTTGACATGTTGGCGGGTCCAGCACTGTCAACAATGTGGAATGAAAAGTGTTAGGTAGAATAAAAGATGCGTAAAAAGTAGGTAACGATCACAAATTACTGACAAAAAAATGAATGTAAGAAGAATACACACAATACATACCTGCAACGTGGCACAAACGTTACAAATCTAGGTAGCACGGCACACTCTCACACAATAGGGAAGTGCTAGAAATTTTCACAATGGAAGGGGGAAAGGAGGCTTGTGATAAACTTACATAGTAAATGAGATAGGAGAAGGGATATATATAGCATTTCCATTGTTGGAGGTGCATTGAATGTGCATTTAATGTGATATTGCAAGGAAATTTGTGATGGATTATTGTGATGAAAGATGCAATGTGTCGAAGGCTTGCAATGTCATGCACGATTGGGGTGTGATGTCATCCAAAGATTTGATGCACCATTCATGTTTCATAAATTTTATAAGTTAAAACCTTCCCATCTATTGTAGTTCAAGGGAATGAAAAATGGTCTTAAGGTCTAGATTACATAGATGTCTTATATTTTGAAAGAGGGGACCCTAACATTTTTCTTCTTGTCATAAAAATATTAGGGTTGTTGTAGTTACTACAATAGGAACATATGCCTATAAGGTATTACCCTTTGGCTTATTTAATACACCAACTACATTCCAAAGAGTAGTCTTGGACATATGTGTTGATCTAATTCATGAATATCTTGAAGTTTACATGGGTGATTTCTTTGTTTATGGTGATTTTATTAAAGAATCTTTACTTAATCTTGAAAATGTCTTGATAATATGCGTATAAACTAATCTAGTTTCGAGCAACACAACGAGAAGTCCAAATTTTTCTAAGCTATGTGGAATATTATCGTATATTTATTGAAAATTTTAACAAAATAGATTGCCTACGTTCAAAATACTTTCCAAAGATGTAGAATTTTATTGGAATTCCCACTATCAAATTGCTTTTAAAGTCACTAAAGAAAAATTATCTAATGCACTAGTTTTAGTTGGACCTAATTGGTCCTTACCACTTCATAATTCCATTAATGCATCTAATACTGCAATAGGGGCATCATTAGGTCAAAAATAATATCTTAATACCTACGCCATTTACTTCATTAGTAAAAATCTAACCCTATTGAGTTAAACTATATTGTTACTAAGAAAGAAATGTTGGCAATTGTGCATGCAATCAACAAATTTTGACACTATGTCGCAGGTTATCAAGTCTTTATCCACACAAACTACTTAGTTATTAAGTATTTGATGAATAAACCTATTACTAATGGTATAATTACATGATGGTTGTTACTATTGCAAGAATTAATTATTACTATCATTGATCTTCCTAAAAGGGAAAATAAAGTAGCAAAATTTCTATCCTACTAGAACAACCTTGGTAATAAAGTTCCATTATTTGATGATTTTCCTTATGAACATTTGTTTTCTATATCAATTAAAACATCATGGTTTTCCAATGTAGCAAATTATATGTTCTTGGGGAAACTTTCACCTTATTTTACATCTAAGTATAAAAATAAAATAATCAAGCAAAGTTCAAAATATAGTTGGATCAATGATAATCTTTTCTACATAGGGTTTGATTTTGTTATTAGATGATGTGTTGGAGAGGATGAAATGTTGGATACTATTAAAACTTGTCATGATGAACCCTATGTTGTGCATTTTGCATATAATAGAACAACCTATAAAATCCTTAATCAAGACTATTATTGGCCATCCTTGTTTAAAGATACAAGACAATATGTCTGAAGTTGTGATAGTTGTCAAAGGATGGGTCAACCTACAACATTTGATGAAATGGCCTTGTAGCTACCATCTTTTTTAGAGCCATTTGAAAAATGGGCTCTAGATTTTGGAACTATAAACCCTAAGTCAAGAGGAAAAATTTATATCCTTGTATGTCCTCACTATGTTACCAAATGGGCAGAAGCTAAGGCATTAGCCAGAGCTATTGAAAAATTGATGGTAAATTTTTTGTATGAAGATATTTTTATCATATTTGGAATTCCTAGAGAATTATTATTGACCAAGGAGCACATTTTACTTCCAAGTTAGTACAAGTAGTGGGAAAATACAATATCAAGCATAGGAAATCCACTCCTTATCACCTGCAAGATAATGGACAAATTGAATGAACTAATAAGATTCTTAAAGAAATCATGACCAAGACAATCTAAATGCATAGGAACCATTGGGAAGAATTATAGAGCAACTGTGGGCATATAGAACCACTTGGAAAATTGATACCAGTATTACCCCTTATGAATTAGTTTTTGGTAAGAAAAATCTTCTTCCTATTGAATTCAAAGTCCAAACATTCAGATTATCAATAGAATTAGGGTTAGACTTGTCTCAAAATAAAAAATAAAGAATTATGCAATTAATCATATTGATGAAATAATACAAGAAGTACTTCCACATGATATCATTATCAAACAACAAAGGTCAAAATGGCATGACCAATTCATAAATAAAAAGGAGTTCAAATTTGGTTTTTGGGATTTACTCTTTGACTCCAAATTCAAAGATTTCAAAGCCAAATTTACCACTCATTGGCTAGGCCCCTATGAAGTAGAATAAGTATTTAATAATGGATCACTTAATATAAGTACAAATGATGAGGAATCACTTTCATTTGTGATTAATGGTCATATATTGAAGCTCTACAACAAGCCATTCAGTCGAGATGCTTTTATTTGCCTATTATTTTAGCAAGAAAAGATGCAAGTTATGGGTATCAATAGCAATACTTCTAGCCCTCTTCCATTTGGAAATTCACTTTTCCAATAAAAATAAAATAATAAAAAATAGGAAGAAATATATGAAATAAATAAAAGAGTCTAGTTGTGAAAATATAGGTTTTTGGCACGTGCTAAACTTGAACTTTTATTCGAAAACCAAGCTATTGGCTAATGAAAATTCCAAATAAAAGATCCACTAAATAATTTTTGTCTCAAAGATTGTAAGTAAACAAATTTGTTTTTTGGCTTAATTTGTTTACTGATGAAAATTCCAAATAAAAGATCCACTTGAAAAGAAGGAGTTATTTTTCAATTCTTGTATATATATTCATTTTGCAAATATTGTAGGATTTGTACGTATCAAGAAATCCTAATCTTGTTGTACTAAAACTCTAGATGGCTTGATAAAAATGACAATTCCTTCCACGTCTTTCGGAGAAAAAAGCATCATACTTCACCAAGGACAACAAAATCATCAACTCATATCTTTCATGTTCAATGATATTTCTACCTTTGGTAGTATCACAGGGAGCATTCTAGAAAATTACAAGGAGAAAAACAAAGTTTTAGCTAAGAAAAACTTGGATTTCATCAAAGGAATTGAGCAACTAAAAGAAGAGGATGAAAATTGAAGAAGTAGAATCAAAATCTCCACCAATAAAAGAAGATACTTGAGCCTAAAAACATAAAGATAAAGACGCTTTTCAAGTTGCAAAGGGGCCTGTCAACCATATTTTTCATCATTATAGGGACCTAGAAATTCAATTTCATCTTTAGAGGGACATGAAAGCTTATTTTTATGATCATAGAGACCTATTAGTTTAATTTTATTAGACACAAAAGAGATTTGGTAGTAGCATCATCAACCTCAATCTATTCTTGATAAAGGTATTTGAAAATTGCTTCATCTCATTATCAAAACCGCAGTACCCTCAGCCTTAGACAGCTACAAAGGGACTTGAAAAGGGCAATCTTCAAAGGGACCTATCTCATCAAATTCTTCACTCCTAAGGGACATGCAATCAACTTCAATTCAATGTCAAAGGACCTGCGAACGGGACAATAACATCATCAATAACTTCAAGCAATAAAAAGGAAGTTTTGTGATTTAATTTTGCAATGCTTGGTTTATTTCATTAAATTTGAGAATTATTTTTTAAATAAAAATACCTTCCTCTCTAAAACACATCCATACCACAAAATTTTATGGTCTCGGACCTAAAATTTTGTAAGAAACTCTAGTACTCTCTCTTTTCAAACCATAAAATTTCCTAGACTATCCCCATTCATATATTCCTATTTATATTTCTCCTTTAGACATAAATTACTCTTTTATTGTGTCAGTACCATACCTCATAACCATATGCAAAATTCTTGTAAAAAAGGACTTGATGTCATATAATTCAAAAGCATCAAAATGTTAAATTCCTTGAAAAATGCAATATAAGTCAACTAGAGGACAAAGCATTTTTGTTTAATCACGACACAATAAATGGGATAAGATAGTGTCATCATGATTTATAAGGGAGTTCATCTACATGATAAACCTTAAAAGACAAACATCATGATGAAAATATGACACCACAGTTGGAGGAACAAGTTTCATTACTCTCTATCCTTTTTGAAATCATATTATGTTTTCCTTAAAGGATCAAGCACTAACTATGCTCTCATTCCTTAGTCATGTGCTAATGAATTAGGATGATCTTCTAGGCTAAAAATGAAATATAATAAGTTCAAAGGAAATAACTAGTGTTTCAAGTCAAATATAGTTAGATTGAGAGAAGAATGGTTGAGTTTTAAAGCCTTGATATACACTATGTTTTACTTGAAGGAATAAAGGTGAAAAATAGAGTTGTTAAAAATAGTATTCAATGTTCCAAACAAAATAAAGTGTTGAGTGTTGAATGGTCAAAACAAGCAACAAAATCTCTTGTTGGAAATGTGGAAATTGCTCACAAAGGTTCAGTGTTACAATGCTAGCCAAGAAATTGTTTTAACCCATATTTTTAAAGAAGAACTTTCTCAAAAGGGTGTTTACAACTTGAAGGCTTTATTTAAACATTCTCATACTCAAATTAAACTCTCCTCTCAGTAAACAAATTAAGCCAAAACACCTACATTGGAAAATTTAGTCAAATTGTTCACAAAGGTAAGGGAAAACACGTGATTGTAGTCAAAATTTCATATCTAAACAAGATCCACAAATTCATTTTGTCTATCATTTTTAACGATGTCTAACCTCAAGCAAATTTAGAGCTAGGTCTATGACATCATACAATGTACAATTCTAGTGCTTTCAAGAAATAATTGATCATACATAAGGTTATAAAGGCTCGTAGAAAACCCTCAGGTTACTAGGCTATAAAGGTAAGTGACAAGCCTTATGTTTCATAAAATGTATATCAATGTCAAAATTGAATGTGTTTGCATTCCATTTCCATGGATATGATAAATGGGAAAATGCAGCTTTATAGCCAAAACGAAATCACAATTTGAATTTTTCATGGCAAAACCAAAAGATCGATCACCCAAGAAAATTTTTGGTCATTTAGCAACTAATTTCACACTCAAATACATTCTTTTCACTCATCCAATCATGTTTTTCTCTCAGGACATAGAATCAGGGTTGATAAATATGTTTTAGGCAAATCAAAAATTTCTCTCTATTGTTCAAGAAAATGAATT